>OY992538.1:13042329-15542329 GCA_963921195.1 Pegoplata infirma | reverse complement strand
TATTGGGTTTTTATTTTTGCTAAATAATCTTGACAATGGAATTTGACAAATTCCGAAACACGTGTTGATTAAGTCTTGCAAAAAATTACCAACACAAATAAATTTAAAACAGAAAAATAATTTTCTTGAAAATTATTCTATGAGAATATCATAGTTTTAATTAGTAAAGAAAATAATGACCTCGAGCTAGAATAAACCTACTCAAAATATCAAATAATAAAAACTCGAAAAAAATGAGTTTGGTTTTCCCATCCGATTGAGCAACCTATTTTAAAAATTTCAGAAAATTAAAAAAAATGTCATTATTCGTGTAACCCTAAAGTCTAAGGGTGTGTGTTGTAACGGTCTCTTGTTAAATAAATGTGTATGTGTTTATGTAAATGATCCATTTGTCGATTATATAATACTATTTTATACGGACTTTTCTAATAAAAACAAAAAAAACTAAAATGTCCATTTTGTTACCTGTACTAACTACTTACTGCTACTATGTACTTTTTACTATTTACCACTTATATAAGAATCTAGTAGTTCTTTTACAATTTCTTTCATTTTCCGCTTGTTTTAGGAAATTAATGGTTTTTTAGCAACAACAACGCAAATGAATTTAATGATGGTTTTTTTATATCGTTTGTATTAATGGCATCGAGTAGACATTGACAACAAAATCTATATGCAGTGGCTAGCATACTATTTTCCAATTGAAATACGAAAATTTTCACAAAATTCGGAAAATTTTAATTGAAAGCAGAACCAAATTTGGGTTCTGAGAAGCCGATTTGAAATTTAGAAAATTCCAAATAAAATTTAGAAAAAGTAATAATGTTATATTCGAATGAAAAAAAAAAATTTGTGAAATTAAAAGTAACTAAATAAATTGTTATCGTTTTTAAATTCTAGTTCAACAACGTTTTTAATTGAATTAACAAATTTACATGGTTAATGTAACAAAAATTCTAATTGCCTAAATTCACAGTGGAATTACCACAATGCCTAAACATATGCAATAAAAAATGTCCCATTTATTTTGAGAATCGTCGAAAGTAATATTATTCAATGGTATGGCGTAAACACACCTTTACGGTCAGTTGTCACTATATGACTGAATAGAACAATTTTCTATATTTTGTGCAAAAAATTAGTGCATACTTTCAGGATTAAAGGAAAATTTATATAACGTATAATTTTCGACATTTCTAGAAATGTTGCTAAAAATTACAAAAATCATTTGAATCACAATCAGTGGTATAAGAAAAAAATTTTCTTGTAATTGCAAAAAAAAAAAATTTAAATGTTCAAAACTTTTAAAAGTAAAATATATGATTTTTATCTCTGCCTCAACATATGCAGTAAAAAAAACTTATATTTTTTTTACAAATAATGTAAAAAATCTTATCGAGACAATTGTCCTTTAGCAGAAGGCTTAATACTCAGGCAAATAAAATTCCCACCTTCCTGCTTGACATACAATAAATAATGATTTCTCTTTGTTGTTTAGTATGGGAAAATACCATTTGAACCAAATGATTATTAAAATTGTTTTGAAATTCGTGTAACAATTGTAAATAATTTGTTAGCAGTTCAAACAAACTATAAAGTAATCATATTATACAAATACACAGAAAAAAAATGAATTGTTATAGTAACAAACATTTGTGTCAATACAAATAAAATTTTAATTGAAAGTGTTTCACACTGGAATTGTATATTTTAGTTGTTGAAAAAAACAATTGATGAAACTTGAGACATTAGCCCTGTTTTCGCATAACCGTATATACGCTTACCCATACAAACTTTAAATTATCCACGCTTATTTTTAACTTGTATAATTATCGGCGTTAAAATTAAGCTTCGATAAAAAGTGATGCCAAGTTCACATTTTTATTGAAATGGCAAAGACACAATGCTTTATATTTGTTAATAGCAAATACACAAACCTTTTTCACAGAAGTGATGCCAAGTAAATTTTGTTAAACGTGGATGCGTTTTCGGTTAATCGGTTAATGTTAACATGTATACTAGGGCGGGTCGATTTGTATGGATCGAAAAAAACTGAAAAATCGTATAGAAAAATCAAAATCTCCAAGAAATTCTAAGAAACTATTCCAAAGAAACAATTGGTCTAAAATCAAACCCTATACCGCGCCTAACGACATGAAAATCCGTCCGTCCGTCTGTCTTTCTGTCTGTGTGAAACACGTTAACTTTCAAATTTTAGCGGAAGAATGAAAAATATAAACGGCAAGCTGCTGCTTTGTTATACTTCCGGTCAAATTAATACTAAATTTCAGCGAAATCTGTCCAGTGGTTCATAAGTTATTAGCAAAATGGGGAATTTCAGATGGGTTTTAACCCGAATTCCCGTGTTGGAAAAAAAGCTTAACACGCTTTGAAAAGGAATGGTAAGCCAAAAAAAATATTTTAGAAACTATTTTTGTCACTCAAAAAAACTAAAAAAAAAATATTACACTCAAAAAAAAAAATTACACTCGAAATTTTTTTTTTTTTTTTAAAATTTAAAAAAAAAAGTTTTTACTCAAAATAAATCAAATACTGATGAAAAACAAATATTCAGTTATCAAAAAATTTTATCGAACACAGCTTTTTTCCTCTCCAATATGCAATTTTCCAATTTCATACCACAAAAGTATCTATTTATGTGCATTTTTTTCTGACGAATATCATTATGATCCTCAATTACATACTTTTATTTACTAAGAAAAATCCGCTGCACCAGCTTCCCTTTGTAATTAACATACAAAGGTTTTGGAGGGAATCGAACCCACAACCCCTGCACTTATTTTAAGAGTATCACGCTACATGTTAATATACTGCAGCCCAATATAAAATAAATAATGGAGTAAAATTATAATGGATTAACGATAAAAGCAGCGATTTATTGTTAAAATTTCTTATTATAATTTTTCGTCTGTGGCGTTTAATTATTTATTTTTCCATTTCAGGGATTTATCTAATATACTTGCCGGTCATAATCCCAAAAATTGTTCGAATTATATCCAGCGGCAATTAGTAAAACATTGCCGCTGGATATGTTCTTGCAGCATATCGGTATATAAAACTATGTTTTCTTTACATCTGAGGTGTAGAGTATGTTCAGCAACTTTGTAGAAAATATTATGGCAAATATTTTTGTGAAACATATTAACCCTCTAACTCCCTCTCATAACGGTATTTTTTGGCTCTATTCTAAGAAATCGTAAAAAACACCCCGAAAGAGGGGGAGGGTGGGAATGAAATATTCTACAAAAATGTTGCCAATAAAATTTTATTATATACCTCAGAGCACACCAAAGCCCAAAAATTAACACAAACAACAAAAAAGAGTCAAGTTTTATGTTTTGCTTATGAAAAAAAGGACGGAAGGACAAATCTTCATGTCGTTAGGCGCGGAATATGATTTTAGAAACATGATTTCTTTGGAAAATGTTCTTAGAATACGGTTATGCGACAACAGGGCTATTATTGGAATTGAAAAATTGAAAAAAATAAATTTGGTTAAAATTTTTAATAAGTTTTATTAAAAACTAAAAATTATTTTATTTGACCTTTAAAATGTTATATTTTGAGTAGGTTTATTTTAGCTCCAGGTCATTATTTTCTTTACTAATTAAAACTAATATATTCCTATAAAATATTTTTTTGCTTTAACAGGCCTATTCACAGTTATGACTGGTTATGACCAATATTATTTTTTTTTTTAAACTTTATATTCCCTGTGTTTGTTGTGAACACAATCATAAAAAGTCTTAAAATTTAAAGTTATTTTTATATGATTGTTTACAACAACCACATTGAAAAAATTTACTTATAATTGAGTTATGACTATTTTCTCTGAATCGGCCCCTAAATTTATTTTTTATAATGGTCATTTTTGGCAGACATAGTCAACAAGTGTTTTCGAATTTGTCAGACACCATTGTCCAGACTATTAGGCAAATATAAAAATTCTATACTACAAGTACCAAACGGAATTTAAATGACAAATCGCTAATGTTCAAACAAAAATATCCATAATTTTGCAAGACTTAGGTGACACGTGTTTCAAAATATGTCAGATTCTATTGTCAAGACTATTTAGCAAATATTTATTTCTTTATATAAAATATTTGATTGATCTCGTTTTAAGGCCCATTCACAAATGCTGTCCACCTAAATTCCATAAAGTCACTTTTTACTGTGTACTTTTTCCAGAATTTATCAAAAACAAAAAGGACTAAACTAACAAAAAAAAAATGCCAACTATTTAACTAAAAACTAACTTAAAATGAAATAATATTATAAAGGAACAATGATTAAATGTGTACATAGTTGATTACGTACACACACACACACACACTCACATACTCATACTCATACACAATTTCATGCACGTAAATATACAGAAATCTACAATTGCCGTTATAAAAGTAAAAATCAATATCATTTAAAATTCTAAGCACGCGATTTAAGTCAGTAAGTTTTTTACATGTTGAAACTGAACAAAAAAAATTGAAACAAAAAAGCTTTAGAGGAAGGTATTCCATGGAATAGATGTAATGGTAGCGATGATAAACACCGTGATGATCTAAATACAGGGTGATTCAGTCACGACCCACCGAATTTTACCAGCGTATTCCTTGGCTCATTTCATGAAAATATGTCCATTACTACCATCCCCCGAAAATGCATGTGTGCGAAATGGCAGCGGTTTGAAAATTTTCGGATTAGGGGTTAGAGGGTAGTAGGGTAAAATTGATAACTTCTGAACCTGTGGTTTTTTTGTTTTTAGGCTTGTTGGAAAGTTCATTATGAGACCTTTCAGATTCAATAACAAAAAATTAAAATAAAGTGAAATTGTCGAGATCCAGAGCTTTTAAAAATAAAATTTAAAAAAAAAGACATACAAATTTGCACATAACCTCAATTTATTTAGCCAGATGGCAGGTAACTTATATATAAGAGAGAAAACTCTCTTAAAAGATAGCCCTACGTCTTGCCTTTCCAAAATGCCCTAAAAGAAGCCCAGAGGTCTTTCTGTTCTAAAGTTATGACCATTTGACTGAAATGCAAACAATTTTTTTTGGGTTTGGAGGCGAAATAACAGCACACATTTATTTGTTTTTGTAAATTAACAAGTTTAAGATTTTATTTTATTAAAATTTTTGGAAGGCAAATGGTCATAACTTTGGAACGGTAAGACCTCTGGGCTTCTTTTAGGGCAATTTGGAAAGGTAAGACGTAGGGCTATCTTTTAAGAGAGAAAAAATATAACTTACCTGCCATCTGGCTGAATAAATTGAGGTTATGTGCAAATTTTTATGTCTTTTTTTTCAAATTTTATTTTTAAAAGCTCTGTGTCTCGACAATTTTCTCTTTATTTTATTTTTTTATTTTTTTGTTATTGAATCTGAAAGGTTTCCTAATGAACTTTCCAACAAGTCAAAAAAAAAATCGGACCACAGGTTCAGAAGTTATCAATTTTACCCTACTACCCTCTAACCCCTAATCCGAAAATTTTCAAACCGCTGCCATTTCGCACACATGCATTTTCGGGGCATGGTCGTAATGGATATATTTTCATGAAATGAGCCAAGGAATAAGCTGGTAAAATTCGGTGGGTCGTGACTGAATCACCCTGTATATGGGGCATTCCATGTCAAATCGGACACTTTGAAAATTTTTTTTTTTAGATTTTCCCAATTTGTTAACAGTTTTTAGTACCCTTCGAAAACTCCTTCGTGGTAAATATTCAAATTTTTTTGATGACCCGTTCAAAAGATATCGAATTTTTAAAAATTGGTAGTTTGTTCCTTGACTCAAACTTCTTTTACTCATAACTTCTTCAATAATTGTCCAAATTTCCAAAAAAAAAATTCAAAACGTTTGTTTTTTTACGTACTTTAAAAAAAAACAAGTGAGAGTGTTAAATTCGGCTGTGCCGAATCTTTTATACCCTCCAAAATGTAAAAAAATTAAAAACAAAAATTTGTCAGGGGCGTTTCTTTTTTTTGGGGGGGGGGGGGGTTGATAGGGTCAGTGGGGGACGTTGAGAGCACCTTCCCATCGCGATAAATATACCAAATGTTTCATTTACTTAACAAAAATGCAAAAAAACATGTAAAAAAGTGTATTTTTTTAGAGGTTGATTTAGTTCTTCAAGGGGGAACTTTTTTCCCCCTGGTCCGATTTGGCCAATTTCCGAACTTAACCTGCCTAGGAACACAAGACATATTTGTGCCAAACTTGAGGGATCTAGCTCTTTTATTTTTGACTGCATCGTGTTAACTACAGACGGACAGACAGACAGACAGACAGACAGACAGACAGACAGACAGACAGACAGACGGACGGACGGACGGACGGACGGACGGACGGACGGACGGACGGACGGACATCGCTAGAATGTCTTAGAATCGATCACTGATCAATAATATATATACTTTATGGGGTCCCCGACCGATATTTCGATGCGTTACACACGGAATGACAAAGTGAGTATACCCCCATACTGTAGTTGGAGGGTATAAAAAAGGTATTATTAAAAAACAAGTGAGAGTGTTAAATTCGGCTGTGCCGAATCTTTTATACCCTCCAAAATGTAAAAAAAAATAAAAAATTGACAGAGGCGTTTCTTTTTTTTTGGGGGGGGGGGGAGTTCATAGGGTCAGTGGGGCACGTTGAGAGCACCTTCCCATCGCGATAAGTATACCAAATGTTTCATTTATTTAACAAAAATACAAAAAAAACATGTAAAAACGTGTATTTTTTAGAGGTTGGTTTAGTTCTTCAAGGGGGAACTTTTTTTCCCCTGGTCCGATTTGGCCAATTTCCGAACTTAACCTGCCTAGGAACATAAGACATATTTGTGCCAAACTTGAGGTTCCTAGCTCTTTTATTTTGGACTGCATCGTGTTAACTACAGACGGACGGACGGACGGACGGACGGACAGACAGACAGACAGACAGACAGACAGACAGACAGACAGACAGACAGACAGACAGACAGACAGACAGACAGACAGACAGACAGACAGACAGACAGACAGACAGACAGACAGACAGACAGACAGACAGACAGACAGACAGACAGACAGACAGACAGACAGACAGACAGACAGACAGACAGACAGACAGACAGACAGACAGACAGACAGACAGACAGACAGACAGACAGACAGACAGACAGACAGACAGACAGACAGACAGACAGACAGACAGACAGACAGACAGACAGACAGACAGACAGACAGACAGACAGACAGACAGACAGACAGACAGACAGACAGACAGACAGACAGACAGACAGACAGACAGACAGACAGACAGACAGACAGACAGACAGACAGACAGACAGACAGACAGACAGACAGACAGACAGACAGACAGACAGACAGACAGACAGACAGACAGACAGACAGACAGACAGACAGACAGACAGACAGACAGACAGACAGACAGACAGACAGACAGACAGACAGACAGACAGACAGACAGACAGACAGACAGACAGACAGACAGACAGACAGACAGACAGACAGACAGACAGACAGACAGACAGACAGACAGACAGACAGACAGACAGACAGACAGACAGACAGACAGACAGACAGACAGACAGACAGACAGACAGACAGACAGACAGACAGACAGACAGACAGACAGACAGACAGACAGACAGACAGACAGACAGACAGACAGACAGACAGACAGACAGACAGACAGACAGACAGACAGACAGACAGACAGACAGACAGACAGACAGACAGACAGACAGACAGACAGACAGACAGACAGACAGACAGACAGACAGACAGACAGACAGACAGACAGACAGACAGACAGACAGACAGACAGACAGACAGACAGACAGACAGACAGACAGACAGACAGACAGACAGACAGACAGACAGACAGACAGACAGACAGACAGACAGACAGACAGACAGACAGACAGACAGACAGACAGACAGACAGACAGACAGACAGACAGACAGACAGACAGACAGACAGACAGACAGACAGACAGACAGACAGACAGACGGACGGACGGACGGACGGACGGACAGACGGACGGACGGACGGACGGACATCGCTAGAATGTCTTAGAATTGATCACTGATCAATAATATATATACTTTATGGGGTCCCCGACCGATATTTCGATGCGTTACATACGGAATGACAAAGTGAGTATACCCCCAAACTGTAGTTGGAGGGTATAAAAATCCGAAAAAATTCTTAAAAGCGCTCAAGTATGCGATTTTTAAGTTTTAAAATTTAAATCTCATTTTTGAAAATGTTTGTACTCTTCGATTTTTTTTAAATTTTTTGGGTATGACTTCTATCGATTCTACAAATTTCTTGCCCAGGAGGATCGTGAGATAACGATTATTAATATTTTTTACAATTTTTTTAAAAAATTTTATTGTAATTTTTCAATCTTAAAATCATTTCTACTGCTCCAATGGTGCGTCATAGAGGGGTCCCTTATAAGACCGACCCCCATTAATTTTTACGTCTTATCATTTCTTTGGAACAAACTAATATCCGATCTCCAATTTCTAAGGGGGCTACCACACAAAACGAAATTTTTTTTAAATTTGCTCCAACCGCTCTAACTGCCCTAATAATGCCTTTAGAGCAACAAAATGTATGACCGACCCACAATATTTTTGTAGTCCAAACATTTTCTCTGAACACACCTACCATATATCTCTAATTGTTAAGGCGGTGCCCATACATTTTTTTTTTTATTTTTTGTAAATTTGTTTTATTTAATCAGCTTCTACCGGTCCAATGGTGCGTCCGAGAGGGGTCATTTGTGAGACTGACCTCCATTTATTTTTACCCTACAACATTTTTTTAAAATATATCTTCGCCCTATCTCCACTCCCTAAATAGGCTCCCATACAAATAACAGTTGGAGCAAATTTTATAAAAATGTAGTTTTGAATGAAAGCCTTCTTAGGGAGTGGAGATAGGGCGTAAGTATGTTTTAAAAAAATGTTGTAGGGTAAAAATAAATGGGGGTCGGTCTCACTAATGACCCCTCTCGGACGCACCATTGGACCGGTAGAAGCTGATTAAATATAACAAGTTTCCAAAAAATAAAAAAAATTGTATAGGAACCGCCTTAACAATTAGAGATAGAAGATAGGTGTGTTCAGAGAAAATGCTTGGACTAAAAAAATATTGTAGGTCAGTCATACATTTTGTTGCTCTAAGGGCACTATTAGGGCAGTTAGAGCGATTGGAGAAAATTTAAAAAAATTTCGTTTGTGTGGGAGCCCCCTTAGAAATTAGAGATAGGGTATTAGTTTGCTCCAAAGAAACTGAAAATTGATGGGGGTCGGTCTTATAAAGGACCCCTCTATGACGCATAATTGGAGCAGTAGAAATGATTTTAAAATTGGAAAATTACAATAAAATTTTTTAAAAAAATTTAAAAAAATAGTAATAATCGTTATCCCACGATCTTCCTGGACAAAAAATTTGTAGAATTGATAGAAGTTTTACACAAAAAAATTTCAAAAAAATCGAAGAGTACAAACATTTTAAAAAATGAGATTTAAATTTTAAAACTTAAAAATCGCGTACTAGAGCGTTTTTAAGAATTTTTTGGGATTTTTTTTAGAAAGTACGTAAAAAAACCAAAATTTTGAAAAAACAAGTGAAAGTGTTAAATTCGGCTGTGCCGAATCTATTATACCCTCCAACATGTAAAAAAAATAAAAAATAAAATTTGACAGGGGCGTTGTTTTAGGGGGGGTAAGGTAGGGGGAGGGATCGGTGCGCTGGGGTGACTCCTTGGACCTTACGGTATATGTTTACAAGTTCATTTTTGTCTGCTTTTGTGCACATAAGTGTTATAGTTTTATAATTATTTAAATTATTTTTTTATCCACGCCCTTAAAAGAGGGGAGGGGCAAAAAAGCCACATTTTTGAATCCCCTGGGTCCAAGCGCAGGACTATAAACTTCTACGATCATAAAAATGTCTCATTTTGTTCACAAAAATACATAAAAACGTCAAAAAAAATTAGCATTTTTAAGAGGTCGGTTTAGTTCTTCAAGGGGGAACTTTTTTCCCCCTGGTCCGATTTGGCCCATTTCCGAAGTTAACCTGCCTAGGACCATAAGACATATTTATGCCAAACTTGAGGGGTCTAGCTTATTTATTTTGGACGGCATCGTGTTAACTACAGACGGACGGACGGACGGACAGACGGACGGACAGACGGACGGACGGACGGACATCGCTAGAATGTCTTAGAATCGATCACTGACCAATAATATATATACTTTATGGGGTCCCCGACCGATATTTCGATGCGTTACACACGGAATGACAAAGTGAGTATACCCCCATACTGTAGTTGGAGGGTATAAAAAAATTTGAAATTCGGACCATTATTGAAGAAGTTATGATTAAAAGAAGTTTGAGTAAAGGAACAAACTACCAATTTTTAAAAATTCGATATCTTTTGAACGGGTCATCAAAAAAATCTGAAAATTTACCACGTAGGAGTTTTCGAAGGGTACTATAAACTGTAAACCAATTGGGAAAATCTAAAAAAAATATCAAAGTGTCCGATTTGACATGGAATGCCCCATATATTAAACAGACAATTTAAAGGTTGGGGTGTCTCGGCTTATCGGCCATATCAGTGTTTAAAAATTTTATTGCCCCCTTATGAAATAATGTGAACTAGGGTTGTAGTGTAAAATTTACATAGAAAATTTTGTTGTGATTACCGTAGAATATATTGAAGAATCTATTGAACCAGGAACATCGCGGATTTTTTTTACAAAAATTTTTTTTTTTGCGGTATTTTTTTTTCAAAAGTAATTTTCTTTTAAATAAAGTTTTTTGCAATAATATTTTTTGTGGAAATTGTGAAGTTGAAAAATGTTATCAAAAATTTAATTTCTTAAAATTATAGACTCTTTTTGTGTTTCCATACCGGTTTCATTGGTTATAGTGTTATCATCAGTAGCATTTTGAATGTTGGCTGGTTTTGTTTATATCGATGGTGAATATTCAAAACTGGCTATCTGCTAGGTTATAACACTGCAGACAGCTAGTTTTGAATATTCGCTCTCGATATGTAAAATTTGTTTTTCTTTTTTTACCTCCTTCAATCATTCTATCTAAAAATATTTAAAAATTTACATACACCACTTGGTATTCCTCCCTCCTAAGTAGGCAAAAGAACAATTGTGAAAACAAATGCAGAGTTCTCTCTTTTTTTTACATAATTTTTATAGTTATTCCGTTTTATCAAACGAAAAATATATGAATTTAACAAGTTGTATGATTTTAAACAGAAACAAAAAAAAAAACTTTTTGTTAGTTTTTCAGAGATTGAACTGATAAAGTAATTGAGCGAATGGTCATAATTCATAATTTAGAATGAGGGAAACTTTTTGTGTATTTTTGTAGAAGAAAATGATTTAATGTCTTGACTCATGTGTTTGTTAAATGTTAAAATCACTGTAAAGATTTTGCTTTTTAATTTTTAATATCTTGAGTTAAACCACTGACAAAAAAAAGTAGAGAAGAGTAGGGAAAATACACACAAATAAAATTTTGTGGCAAAAATAAAAAAAAAATTTTTTGGTAAACAACAAAACTTTTTGTGAAAATAATTTTTAATAAAAAAACAATTTTCCAAAAAAAAAATTTCTTCAAAAATATTTTTTGGAAAAAAATTTGGTACAAAAAAATATTTTTTTTGTCCATTTTTTAATCAAATTTTGTTTGCCATATCATCCAGCAGCCGACTTTAAGAATTACGTATATTAAAGTTATGTAGAATGTACCAAAATTTGCAATACTCTTTTGTTCCTAACTTTTGGTCTAACCCATTTCACTAATATTCTTTAGCAAATTGTTCTGGAAAATTACAAATAATTATATCAAACTCAAATATCGATATTTTCTTTTTTGGCCGAGATATTCATTTACGACAAAGTGGTTTAGACAAATGAACAAAGCTAGATCGTCTTAAAATCTATTGAGAATTAAAAATTTATATGGGATCCCCGCCTGAAATTTCCAAGTTATAAAAAGTAGACTTGGTTGGCTATTTATTTTGAAAATCTCTATTCAAAAAATTTAAGTTTGTTATTTTAAACTCTTGTTTTTTACCATTGCATAAAGTGTGGCGTATTATTGTTATTAAATGCAAAAATTACAATTAAAAACACTCATACGCCACTAAATAACTTCATTGGAATATTTTAAAATTTTAGTTGGCGTATAAGTGATATCAATACTCTTTCGTTAATATTACTTATACGCCAACCATAATGCTTTATTTCGTTTGAAGTTCTTATGTGGTACTTTTCAACAGCTTAATGTCAATTGCCATGGTAGCACTAACAATAAGTCAAACGAATTTCAATGTTTTGCGTAAAAAAGGAGTGCATACTTTTAGGCTCAAAGGCATTTTTTATACACTTCACTTACAATTAGTGATAGAAGGCTTGTCATTCTGTTTGTAACTCATCGAAATATTGGTCTAGGATCCCATGAAGTATAGATTTGGCATTCCATGTCGAATCGGAAACATACTTTGAATTATTTTTTTAGATTTTCGGAATTTTTAAACAGTTTAAATTACCCTTGGTAACTCTTCCCTGGTAAACTTTTTGATAACTTCTTTTACTCATAACTTCTTTAAAAATGGTAGAAATTCAACATTGTTTATTTAATTTTTTTAAAAGTGCGATTTTTAAGTTTTTAAATATTATTTTTACATTTTAGTTCTCTTTGATTTTTTTTTAATCGATTCTACAAATTTTTTGACCAGTAGGATTGTGGGGCTATGATTATCACTATATTTTTTTGGATTTTTTGAAAAAAAAAAATTATTGTAGTTTTCATATATTTATACCAGATTCACTGCTTCAATGGTGCGTCCTACACGGGTCAATACCAGGACCGAACCCCATTAGTTTTTACACAAAACATTTTTTTCTTATAAGCTTATACTCTATTTACAATTCCTAATGGGGCTGCCATACAAAATGATATTTTTAAAATTTTATGTAAATGCTCTAACTGACAAAAGAGTGCCCCTAGAGCAATGGTGCCCAACCTTTTTTACGCCACGCCCCACTTTTAAGTTAAAAAAACTGCCTTGTCCCCCCTACAATCAAGAAAATTTTTTTAATTTTTCTAATTTTTGTTTTTAATGAGAAATTACTACTGGCTTAGCAAAGTTTTTGTAAAATAAGAATTTTAACTAAATTTTTAGTAAAAATTTTAACAATTAACAAATTTTTGTAGTTAATTTTGGTAAAAAAAATAGTTTTTGCAGTTAATTTGACTAATAAAATCATGCTCGTTGCCCCCTGGAACCTTCAAATTGCACCCCAGTGGGGCGAGAATCAAAGGTTGGGAACCATTGCCCTAGAGGGTTCATATTTATGCCCAACCCACATAATTTTTTGAATCTAAACATTTTTTCAAAACCTACCTCTATCTTCAACCATTAGGACGATCCCAATACATTATTATTTAATTTTTTTTTTATTTTTTTATTTAATCATCATGTACCGGTCCAATGGTTCGTCCTAGAGAGGTGCATATTAAGACCCAATATGCCAAGTATAAGTTAATAAGAGTATAATAGTATAAGCGTATGAGAGTATAAGAGTATAAGACTATAAGAGTATAAAAGTATAATAGTATAAGAATGTAAGAGTATAAAAGTATAAGAGTATAGGAATATAAAAGTATAAGAGTATAAGAGTATAAAAGTATAAGAGTATAAGAGTATAAGATTATAAATGTATAAGAGTATAAGTGTATAAGAGTATAAAAGTATAAGAGTTTAAATTTATTCAGAAAAATGTTTAGGGGTAAAAATTAATAGACCCACCGTTAGAGCAGTGGATCTGATATAAAGATTAGAAAACTGCAACAATGGGGGTCAGTCTGCGTAGAACGCACCAGAACGCACCATTAGAGCAGTAGACCTGATTAAAAGTTAAAAAACTGCTATATCATTTTTTAAAAAAATCCACAAAATAGTAATAATCGCAATCCCACGATCTTACAGGGCAAAACAAATTGTGGAATCAATAGACGTTTAATACAAAAAAAAAATTAAAAAAAAAAAACACAAACATTTTTAAAAATTATATTTAAATATTAAAACTTAAAAATCGCATTTTAAATACACTTTTAAGAATTTTTTAAAAATTATTTTTAATTATATACAAAAACAAAAATTAAAAAATAATTGGATTTTCGACTATTTTTGAAAGGTTTTGAGTAAAGGAACAAGCTTCGAATTTTAGAAAATTCGATTACTTTTCAACGGGCCATCAAAAAATCGTCATAATAATTTACCACGAAGGAGTTTTCGAAGGCTTAAAAAAATCGAATTAAGAGGCATGTCACTGACTCAATTCCGTTCGGATTTGAAAAAAGTGGTTTACTCGCAAAGCGAAATATTCGGTTTGCGTTTTTTGATTCGGATTTGGAAAAAGTGGTTTACTTTTTCCAAATCCGAACGGAATTGAGTCTGTGACATGACCCTAAATTAAACCGTGGGACCCGGTTTCAAATTACAATATCTCGAAAACCATTTGACCGATTCTGGATTTTTTTTGATATTCATGTTAAGCATGCCAAAATTAATAAAAATAATATATGGAAAATAATAATGTATAAGATATTTTTTTTGTTTTCTTTTTTGTTTTTTCAAAAATCCAAATTTTAGTGGAAATTTTCCGAAAATCAAAAATTTTGATCGAAGGGCACCACGGGTTAAAATGAGAGGATATGGGCTCAAACTAAGTTTAAATGAAATATCGTCTCAAGCTCTATGAAAAGTTCAAGGGAAAGAACATTTAAGCAATTAAAAAATTGCTTAAACATTGAAAAACCCGTTTTTTTTGTAAATTTTAAATAGTGATATTCTCGAAAACCGTTCGATCGATTTTATTTTTTTTATATTCATGTTCAGTGCACTAAAATTAATAAATACGATGTATTGGAAAACCTTTTTTTTTTAATTTTCAAAAATTCAAAACTTTGATTGCCGTGATTCACGATTGGCCTGAAATTTGTTCCACATCATATACACTGTCTTTGAATGTGTATTGGTTCATGAGTTATATGTATTTAAATGCAATAAATATAAAGATATTTATACAATAAATATAAAGATAATTGACGCCCTATGTTCTTCGTGAACATTTTATTTAAGTATTTTATGCTACAATTTGTATTTATATTATATTTAATTAAATAAAGGGTATATATATATTAGGGTGGCAGCTAAATTTCAACTTTGGATTTTCAACATCTCCCGGGCGGAATATTGTGCCACATGGTCTAAAACTGATGTGGAAAAAATTTCAGCTAAATCGGATAACTTTAACCCGTGCCCCTTTGAGGTCAAAGTTCAAATGATAAAAAAAAAAATTTCCATACAAGCAAAAAAAAAAAATTCGTTTTTTTTTTTTTTTTTTTTTTAATATTAGTTTGCTTTATTAGCTTATTAACGACAAAAAATCTCATTTCGATCGGACAAGATTTTCAGTTTCTAAAGTGACTTCGAAAAAAAAATTTGAGGCTTGTTAGGGGCTTACTCTAAAAAATTTTCAAAAAATTTTTTTTTTTAGTTTTGATAAGCACACATTAAAGATTTTTCGTTTCTCTTAATACCAGGTTTTTTAAATTTTTTTAAAAAAAATTTTTTCGACATCGCATTTTTGTTCTAAATTGGGGTAAAAAACTGGAAAAAATGCAGTTTTTGGCCCTATTTAAGAGCATAATTACAATGTCCCAGAAAGAAAAAAAATTATAGATTACTCCAAAAAAATTATTTTTTTTTTTTTAGCTCTGACAAGCAAACATTAAAGATTTTACGTCGCTCTTGATAACAGTTTTTTTTTTTTTTGAAGTTTAGTTCTAAATTGGGGCCAAAAGCTGCAAAAATTTAGCTTTTGGCCCTATTAAAAAACAAAATTACGACGTCACAAAAAATGTTTAAAAAACCTATTATTAAGAGTGACAAAATATCTTTAATGTATGCTTGTCAAAACTAAAAAAAAAAATTTTTTGAAAATTTTTTAGAGTAAGCCCCTAACAAGCCTCAAATTTTTTTTTCGAAGTCACTTTAGAAACTGAAAATCTTGTCCGATCGAAATGAGATTTTTTGTCGTTAATAAGCTAATAAAGCTAACTAATATGAAAAAATAAAAAAAAAAAAAATCGAAAAAAAAATTTTTTGCTTGTATGGAAAATTTTTTTTTTATCATTTGAACTTTGACCTCAAAGGGGCACGGGTTAAAGTTATCCGATTTGGCTGAAATTTTTTCGACATCAATTTTAGACCATGTGGCACAATATTCCGCCCGGGAGACATCAATATTAATACAAAAAAATTGCTCCATACATTTCGCTGCCACCCTAATATATATATATATATAAATATAAAGATAAGTTGCATTATGTTTATGATGCGTGTTCTTTGTAATGCCTGAACCGATTTTGTTTCAGAAAGTTTTCCATGAAAGGTGATGTAAAAAACCAAGGTTTTTAAGTATATACGGCTTTTGTATGTGTATTGGTTCATGAGTTATATGCATTTTAGTGCGCTTACTTCAGAATCTTACAATTAAACAGTAAGAATCCGCCAGCATAACTAACATCCAAGAGAAGGACATATTTTGAAATTTAAAATCTTTAGGAATTGCACTACGAAGTATGCAGGGGATTCGCTAGTATTTAAGTAAAGTAAAATATTAATCATACGCATTAAATTTTTTTTAAGCTAACAAACACTTGTTCTTTCGACTTCATAAGTGCTCCTCATTTTATTCTTCTTTTAATATTTTGTAGAAATACATATAAAAACTTATTCCAAAAACTATGTTTGTGTGTCATTTAACTTTTTGTAAAATTTTTCAATAGAATTAATTTATTTTATTACACATTTTATTTGTACACCACCCGCCCTACATCAACCAGTTTTCATTTCATTTCAATTAAATTATAATTGCTTGTTATTTCAATTTGTCAAAAACTAAAAAAAAAGATAAAATAAAACTGGAAAAACTTAAGTATTTTTCTTTGTAAAATTTGATTAATGAAAAATAGTCCACAGAGAAAATTTTAACATTTTCAACACCCTGCTACGTTTCTTGGTTTAAGTTTTGTGAGCTGTGTAAATTGTCATAGTAACATACATAAACATAAAATCATTCTACATCGTAGAGAGAGAGTAAAATATTCGTTAAACTGCAAAACTATTTATATGTCTGTATGTCTGTATGTTTGTAAGTGAACAAAAAATCTACAATTAAATTTTATGCGAAATCCTTACAAAGGATAAAAAAGCTAACAGCCCCCTACAACCCCCTTCCTAACCAACCTACACACCAACACACACACATACAGTAGGAGTAGGAAAATAAAATAAAGTTATTAGATTTATATGAAAAATTCCCTTAAACACACACATATACACATTAAGGGTGTTCTTAACAGTAAGGGAAAATTTTAAAATGTTTTAATTGCTTGGCACTGGGCAGAATTTTGTTCCTTTGTACTAAAAAATGAATAATAAAAAATTTTAAGGTAATCCGATAACTTTAAGTGGACGCGGAAATGACATGAAGTTTGAAAAAAGGATTACAAGGGGAAAAAATGACTTTTTACTCATTTTCTCAATTTTTTTGATATTTAAAGTTAAGTTTGAATTCAAATGGTTACGGAATTGTGATGTAGAGTACATTACCTTTGTAATAAGGCAATAAAAACCAAAATCGGTTAAAAATCAGCCAAGTTATTACAACTGCCCCAGGCAACTAGAGTGTGGCAGACCACTTGATCAAAGATTTCGAGTTCAATTTTTGAAATTGATTAAAATTATCTACTATAGCAACAGTTTTTTATTCTTTACTTCCCAATTTACTAAGGTGATAGGTATTTTTCATATTGTGTTATGCTAACTTGTTTTAAATTAATGTTAAAAAGGTCTAAATTTTTCAGCCCTGTTTTCAAATCTCCAATTTTAAATTTTAATTTTTTTAGGCAAATAAAATTTAAAAAATCGACCATTGGACCATAGGATTTTGTTAAGCACATATAAGGGAATAAAAATTACAAAAATTGTAGACATTCCTTTTTTCATTCGGCTAGTTTAGCGATTTCATTTCGGCGGATTTCGAGATAATAGTGATTTTGGTAACTTTTTTAGCTTTTAGTTAATTTTTTTATTTTTTTTTTAACAAATTTCATATGTTTTCTACCGAATTACTACAGAATAATATAGAATACTTCAATTCCTTTAATCAGGGCAAAATTGAGATATGAAAAATTGACCCAGTTAAAGGTCAAAGGTCAAATTTGAGAAAATTTTTAATTTTTAAAGATTAACAATTTTTTTTAACGGATATTTATGAAACTCTTTGATGTTATTTTAATATGACTAAACATAAATGGTTTATTATTAAAATTCGGAAAATTAACCCATAAGTGCTATTGGGGTCTATATATTTTTTTTATTTAATGGAGAAAATATAAGTATATTATTTCATAGGGTCATATAGACCCCAACAGCACTTAAGGGTTAATGTTCTGAATTTTAATAATAAACCATTATTTTTAGACATATTAAAATAACATCAAGGAGTTTCATTAATATCCGCTCGAAAAATTTGTTAATCTCTAAAAATTCAAATTCTTCTAAAATTTGACCTTTGACCGTTAACTGGGTCAATTTTTCATATCTCAATGTTGCCCTTATTAAAGGAATTGAAGTATTCTATATTATCCTGCAATAATTCGGTAGAAAACATATGAATTTTGTTTAAAAAAAATAAAAAAATTAACTTAAAGCTAAAAAAGTTACCAAAATCACTATTATCTCGAAATCCGCCAAAATAAAATCGCTGAACTAGCCTTATGAAAAAAGGAATATCTACAATTTTTTTAGTTTTTATTCCCTTATATGTGCTTAACAAAATCCTATAGTCCAATGGTCGATTTTTTAAATTTTATTTGCCAAAAAAAATAAAAATTTAAAATTGGAGATTTGAAAACAGGGTTGAAAAATGAAGACTTTTTTACAATTAATTTAAAACAAGTTAGCACCACTCAATATGAAAAATACCTATAACGTTAGAATATTGGAACTTAAAGATTAAGAAAATGTTTCTATAGTAGATAATTTCAATCAATTTCAAAAATGGAACTCGAAATCTTTGATCAAGTGGTCTGCCACACGCTAGTTGCCTGGGGCAGTTGTAATAACTTGGCGGATTTTTAACCGATTTTAGTTTTTATTGCCTTATTACAAAGGTAATGTACTCTTCATCACAATTCCGTAACCATTTGAATTCAAACTTAACTTTAAATATCAAAAAAATTGAGAAAATGAGTAAAAATTCATTTTTTTCCCTTGTAATCCGTTTTCCAAACTTCATGTCATTTCCGCGTCCACTTAAAGTTATCGGATTAACACCAAATTTTTTATTATTAAGTTTTTAGTACAAAGGAACAAAATTTAGCCCAGTGAAACACAAAAATCCAAAATAAAAAAATAAGGACACCCCTAATACACATACATCGACTGGCAAAACTTATACATTCTTTTGCACTCATACAAACAACGCGTACATTGAAGCATATCAAAAAGTAACCTCAAAAACCAACTTTTGATACTTGTAAGTTACACATGAGCAACACCACAAGAAAAATATAAAATAATAAAAAAAAATATGAAAAAAAACTTAAAAAAGAACCACTTTAGAAAGTAAAAAAAAATCATACAAAATAGGGGCCCAGTTAAAGTCAAAAATACAAACATTAAAACAAATATAAGGAAATAACGATGAAAGAGGAGGAAAACATAACGAGACGATACAATGATGAAATATATAACAACAACAAGAACAAATATAAATTGTATTTTTAAGGTAAATAGAGCAAACAACACAACAACAACAACAAAAATCATATATCACACATACATAAAAACTATATACACTTATTACTACTGCTTACCAGTTACTCATGAGTAAAGTATGTAGGTACTTTTTTTTTTTTTTAAAGCATATTTAAAGGCTTTTACAAACAAACATAAAGTGAAGCCTACTTATGGGGGCGACGAGGCAAAAATATTATTTTAAATAACTTGAAGCCTACATCAAAATGAGGAAGAAAGAATAATGTCCCAGTAAAGGTGGTATTAAATGTGCAGTTAAAGAGCAGAAAAGCAATTATTGTCAATGGCTTGTGTGACACACTGTTATAGAAGTTTAAACGAAATCAAGATGGTCGACTTAAATGATTTTCAGTTTATGTCGTTAATGGAGATTTTTTTTTAATTATGCAATCGTATGGCAGATGTTAAATATATATATATTTTTTTAATTCCAAAAGAAACTGTAAAGACATTTTTTTTTAGAAACTCGGGATGATAAAGAAAATAACCAAAATTTGAGATCACTTACATATTTCTTGAGAAGAATATACATTAGGATGGCACGAAAAATATTTTTTATATCCTCCACTCTAGTGATGGAGGGTATATATAAGTTTGTCATTCTGTTTGTAACACCTCGAAATATTGGTCTAGGACCCCATAAAGTATATATATTAGGGTGGCAGCTATTTTGCAAAACTTCGAATTTCAAGGAGTGCACCCCTAATTTTTATTACACTTGGTCTAAAAATGCTATGCTAAAAATTTCAGCCAAATCGGACAACGTTAACACGAGGCTCATCGAGGTCAAAGGTCAAAGGTCAAAAAATAGCCATATTTTGATTAAAAACATTAAATAAATGGTGTTGTTTTTTGAATATATTGTTAAAAAGTGGTACACGAGTTGTTTTTAGTATAAGAAGATAAATTAAAAATTTTTGGGTTTTCAAAAATTAACCCTTGTAAGTCTTTCGGGGTCAAAATGACCCAATTTTCACAAAATGACCCCTAAAACACGAAAATCAGCCCCAATTTTCTAAATTTATTGAAGTAAACCAATGTAAACCCATATTTATATTCTATTCTATCATAAATACTCAGATATGAAATACTGTCTTTCTAGGATGGCATTCACCCGTTTCACGGTAAGGCCAAAAATATGCATTTTATTTGGCGTGATTCTCAAAACTGATATTTTGGTTTTTTCAAAATTTTCTTAAACAAAATTAGGAAAAATGCTGAAAAAACCACAGAATCTTATAAAATATATGTTGACATATAAAAAAAAAAATTTTGGGGGATATCCCTCGGATAGTTTGGCGGGGGCATCGATTTAAACTCAGCGGATTTCGAGGAAAATGCCTTTTTTGCCCACAATTTATTCAATATGGAAAAAATTTGGTAAATATTTTAAAATTTGACAAAGTCAGGGCCATTAATTATTAAAAACTATGTTAGACATTAACCCTTAACGTTTTAGGAAAATGGAATAATATTAACCCGGTTTTTATTCGGGTCAAAGGTCAAATTTAGGGATATTTGGATTTTTTTTTAGAAAAAGGCATCTAAATATGAAATTTTTATTGCGATTTTTTATAAAACTTGGTATAGTTATTGTACGAGATCAGAAAAATAATTATTTAATTTTTTTAAAATTAACCCATTAATGAACATGGGGTCAAAATGGCCCAGCACATTAAAATTTCTTTATATAGATTTTTATATTTTCTTTCGATTTTTATAACACTTGTTATGGTTATGTGCGAGGTCAGAAAACTAATTATTTGATTTTTTAATTAACCCATAAATGAACATGGGGTCAAAATGGCCCAGCACGTAAAAATTCTTAATATATATTTTTTTTTTCTATTTATATTTCTATAAAACTTGTTATTATTTTTATGCAACGTCTGAAAAAATAATTATTTGATTTTCATTGTTCATTTATGAGTTAATTAAAAAAAAATATCTGACCTCGAACAACGGTTATACCAAGTTTTATCGAAATCGAAAAAAAAAAAATCATTAAGCATTTCTAACGTGCCCCCATGTTCATTTATGGGTTAATTAAAAAAATCAAATAATTAGTTTTCTGACCTTGCACAATGTTTATACCAAGTTTTATAGAAATAAAAAATATATATATTAAGAATTTTTCGTGCTGGGTCATTTTGACCCCTTGTTCGTTTATGGGTTAATTTACGAAAATCAAATAATTTTTTTTTCAGACGTCGCATAAAAATTATAACAAGTTTTATAGAAATAGAAAAAATAAAAAAGTATATATTAAGAATTTTTAAATTGCTGGGCCATTTTGACCCCATGTTCATTTATGGGTTAATTAAAAAATCAAATAATTAATTTTCTGACCTCGCACATAATCATAACAAGTTTTATAAAAATCGAAAGAAAATATAAAAATCTATATAAAGAAATTTTAATGTGCTGGGCCATTTTGACCCCATGTTCATTTATGGGTTAATTTAAAAAAAATTAAATAATTATTTTTTTGAGCTCGTACAATAATTATACCAAGTTTTATAAAAAATCGCAATAAAAATTTCATATTTAGATGCCTTTTTCTAAAAAAAATCCAAATATCCCTAAATTTGACATTTGACCCGAATAAAAACCGGGTTAATATTATTCCATTTTCCTAAAACGTTAAGGGTTAATGTCTAACATAGTTTTTAATAATTAATGGCCCTGACTTTGTCAAATTTTAAAATATTTACCAATTTTTTTCCATATTGAATAAATTGTGGGCAAAAAAGGCATTTTCCTCGAAATCCGCTGAGTTTAAATCGATGCCCCCGACAAACTATCCGAGGGATATCCCCCAAAAAATTTTTTTATTATATGTTAACATATATTTTATAAGATTCTGTGGTTTTTTCAGCATTTTTCCTAATTTTGTTTAAGAAAATTTTGAAAAAACCAAAATATCAGTTTTGAGAACCACGCCAAATAAAATGCATATTTTTGGCCTTACCGTGAAACGGGTGAATGCCATCCTAGAAAGACAGTATTTCATATCTGAGTATTTATGATAGAATAGAATATAAATATGGGTTTACATTGGTTTATTTCAATAAATTTAGAAAATTGCGGCTGATTTTCGTGTTTTAGGGGTCATTTTGTGAAAATTGGGTCATTTTGACCCCGAAAGACTTACAAGGGTTAATTTTTGAAAACCCAAAAATTTTTAATTTATCTTCTTATACTAAAAACAACTCGTGTACCACTTTTTAACAATATATTAAAAAAACAACACCATTTATTTAATGTTTTTAATCAAAATATGGCTATTTTTTGACCTTTGACTTTTGACCTCGATGAGCCTCGTGTTAACGTTGTCCGATTTGGCTGAAATTTTTAGCATAGCATTTTTAGACCAAATGTAATAAAAATTAGGGGTTCACTCATTCAAATTCGAAGTTTTGCAAAATAGCTGCCACCCTAATATATATTCATGATCCTCGATTGATTTTAAGACGATCTAGCGATGTCCGTCCGTCCGTCTGTCCGTCAGTCTGTCTGTCTGTCTGTCTGTCTGTCTCTCTGTTGAAAACACGCTTACTTTTGAAAGATTTTACAGAAGCTCCTGAAGTTTGGCATATATGTTGGGCATTTACCTGGTCAGGTTGGTATTGCAATCCAGCGAAATCGGTCCAATGGTTCAAAAGTTATGAGCAAAAGACTGAATTTCGGCAAGGGTTTTTCGTGAATTTTTGAGATAAAAAGCACTATAACTTTCGAAAATCAATTCTGAGGATGCTGAAGCTTGGCATATATATTTTTCCTCCAGCCTAGTTCGTATTGAATTTCACACAAATCGGTCCAGTGTTTCAAAAGTTATTAGCAAAACCGTGAATATCAGATTAGCTTCACCTTAAATTCACGTGGTGAAAACCCGTTAAACCTGTTTTAAAACCATTGGTAAGTCACAAAAATATTTTAAAACGTATTTTTGTCACTAAAAAATATTTTTATACCAAAACAAAAAAAATTACACTCAAAAAAAATTTTATACTCAAAAAAAAAATTAGTAAATTTTTTTTTGAATGAAAAATTCGAAAAAATTTTACACTCAAAAAAAATTAGTAAATTTTTTTTTTGAATGTAAAATTCGAAAAAATTTTACACTCAAAAAAAATTTTACACTCAAAAAAAAAATTTGTATTTTTTTTTTTAAATTACAAAAAAAAAATTTGTTTACACAAAATAAAATATTTCTAATCATAACTGTTATTTTTTCACGTTAGAAAATTTACTATCACTTAAAATGGGCATTGTGGAGGGTATTCATAGATTCGGCCAAGTCGAATTTAACTTTTCTACTTGTTTTTTTTTTAATTTCGGCGATCGCTGTGTAAATTATGGTTCGTTTTGGTCTAAAAAATCTATGTTTAATTTTTTCGTTAAATTGGACTAAATTAACCCGTGCCTTTGAGGGGTTTAAGTTTTTGTCCGATTTAGCTAAACAATTTTAACATAGAGTTTTTAGACCAAAATGAACCATAATCTGCCCAGCGATCGACGAAATTCGAAAAAAGTCATCATTCGTGCCACCCTAATACACATATTATATAAACTTTTCTTTGATACTAACAACAAGAACGGTAAAACAATAAAAACTAAAATTTGAGATCACCTATATTTTGAACAAGATATATATTCTAGTACAAACAAGAGAATGAGAGAGATTTGGCGGGTCCCAATCATTTATACCCTTCAAAATGTACATCTTTCTTAAGTTTTTATTATTTTCATATTCAAGCCTACAAAAGGGAGCAGACCCAGCAAAAACTTGCATTACCAAGTAATGAAATGTGTAATGGGAAATTCAAAAGTTATAACTACTTCTGATTCGAATTACCTTTCCCATTACATTTACAAGCAAATGTGCCAAATGTAATGATTATCAAGCCAATATTAATAACTAATTACATATATACTTATAGGTAATGAAAAAATTATTTTAAAAAAAAATTTTAAAAAATAAAAAAATATTTAATTTTATTTTGTTTTTATTCAAAATAATGTACAGTTAGTCAAAAAGTGAAAATCTAGTTCTGAAATTTTTTTATTTTATTATAATGACTTATGTTAGTCATTATTAAAAAGTCCTTATTTAACATTTCAAAATAATGCTAAAGGTAATTTTCTGTCATTACTAAGTAATTCGAATGGTAATGATGTGTCATTACCAAGTTTTTGCTGGGCCGAAATTGTGCATTTCCCCTTAGTCCAAGTACAGGTCTACAAACCTCTTTTGACATAAAAATATTTTTTTTGTGTTCGAACATAACCTGACTACACTCAAAAAAATACGTTAGTAGATTTACTAATTTTTTTTTGCTAACGCTAGTTAGCTAATTTTTAGCAAATTTTTAGTTGAGATTAGCATGTTAGCAAAAAATTCTTGTAAACTTCATTTAGCACATTAGCAATTTTAAACAAACTTTGAACTAATTTCTTTTGCTAAATTTGAAATTGAGTTGACAACATTTTTACAAGATTTTTTGCTAATATTAGCAAAATAAATGGTAAATTTTTTTTTATTTTCAGAAAACTTAAAATGGCGCTATCTTGGAAACTAAGCCAGATAGAGCAAAATGGAGGCCATTTTTGGTTCTTAGAATCTCCATAGTACCGCCGGTCCTCTTCACATGTGTGGACCCTAATGGGCCCTAACTTTGGATCCAAAAAAGTTAGCATTCCCGAAAATTTTAAAATGCTCATATCTCGGTAAATAATGCCGACACAACAAAAAGTCCAAAAGCATTTTTGTAGCTCTCAAGACCGCAAAATAGTCAAAAGCTCTCCGAGTAATATTTTTGAAGTTATCGAGTTTTGTAATTCTCAAGACCCCAGTGGTCCCCTATAATCACGTATCTCAAAAACTAAGCAAGGTAGAGCGAAACAGACACAAATTTTGGATCAAAAACTATGACGATTTTAAAGGAACCCAACAAGGTCTAGGCCCATCGGGGTCTGGACCTATCGGGTCCGAACCCAGTGGGGTTCTCAGATGTGTATGAACTAAGTTCAAAAAAAAAAAAAATTTAGTTAACTAATTATTGGCAAAACATTTTTGCTAACTTTAGCAAAAAAATTGTGGGTTCAAAATCAGCAAATTTTCTTGTAGGTTTACAAGCTTTTTTTGCTAACATTACAGTTTTTTTTTTTTGAGTGTATGACTTCTCGGGATTTTACTCCAAGGTAAAATTTTTCTGCATGCCTAAAATTATGCTTTGATAAATACAAGCTTTTCATATGATCTTTTCAACACTGCACAGTGGTATATTTTCAATGTTCAGAAGAAATGTTGGGATGTAAAAATTAACCTAGCAGCGACTCTGAGGCAATTGTAGGCTAATCATCGGAGCAAAGGTGGTAGTAAACGGGTAAAAACCTAAAAAAGCCCAAGAATTGCCTGGGAGTCGCTCCTAGAGGGATGCAATGTAATACTGACTCCCATTAATTTTTACACCCCAACACTTCTTCTGAATAAACCGGCTCCTTATCGCCACTCTCTAAGGGAGCTCCAATACAAAATGTAATTTTTAAACAAGTAAGAAAATTAAGAAAATCAAGTTCGACCATACAATACCCTACACCAGAGTTTCCCGGAAAATGAGTCCCAAGTTCAAACATGGACCGATTAAATCTATATTTTGTCAAATCTTTAATAAGTGTAAAAACCACTCACAAATCAAGTTTGAGAGAAATAGGCTTCTATTTGTTGACAGTAAACCGTTTTAACTGAATATCGGGCGAAATTTTACATGGGGGCCTAAGTCCAAAAATGGTCCGATGATAATCAGACCAGATAAGGATATTAAAGTACGCGTTTAACATATAGAAACAAAATTTTAATTAAATATTTTCTATTTTTATGAAATTTGAGAGATATATGTGAAAATCGGGAAGGTGGTTTGTATGGGGGCTACAAGAAGAACTGGTCCGATTTCTTTAAAATTGGGAATGGTGAATTGTTAAGACAAAACATGTTTACTTGCCAAATTTTGAAAAGATTCATATTATAATACGGTTATTAAAGTCATTTGAGCCAAAAGTAAAGAGGACCATCGTATGGGGGCTAGGTCTAAATATGGATCGATTTGGTCCAATTTCAATAGGCTTTATCTTTGGGCCAAGGGAAGCTTAAGTTTCAAATTTCAAGTCAATTGATTAAAAATTGCGTGTTTACACGATTTACATGGACAGACAGACAGAAGGACGGACAGACGGACGGGCGGACATCAGAAGTGATTCTGAGCCGATCGGTATAGTGGGTCTGGGACCAATATTTCAGATAGTTACAAACATCAGCACAAACTCATTATACCCTTTACCACAGTGTGGTGTAGGGTATAACAATTTGAGATCACCAATATAAAGATCATAGATGGCATAAAAAGATCCAATCGGTCCATGCATGGACTGGCGACCCATTTTCTAAAAAACGCTGGTGAAGTGTATTAGTATGGTCGGTCTTAACCAGAGATGAGTAAAAAGCTGATTTTTCTGTGAAAAAATGTATCAGAATCTGAAACTTTTTCTATACGAAAAACGTCTCAGAATCTGAGACTTTTCCTAAACGAAAAATGTTTTAGAATTTGAGACTTTTTCTATACGGAAAATTTCTCAGAATCTGAGACTTTTTCTATACGCAAAATTTTTCAGCATATGAGACTTTTTCTATACGAAAAATGTCTCGGAATCTGATACTTTTTCAGAAAAAGTTTTTCTATACGAAAAATTTATTAGAATCTGAGACTTTTCGATTCAAAAAATGTCTCAGATTTGAGACATTTTCTTTACGAAAAGTGTTTCAGAGTCTGAGATATTTTCCATACGAAAAATGTCTAAGAATCTAAGTCTTTTTTTATACAAAAAATGTCTCAGAATCTGAGAATTTAAGACTTTTTCCATACGAAAAATGTCTTAGAATCTGGAACTTTTTCTATACGAAAAATGCCTAAGGGTCTAAGAATTTTTATGCCAAAATGTTTCAGAATCTGTGACATTTCCTTTACGAAAAATGTTTCAGAATCTGCCTCTTAGGTTGTAAGTGGCTGCTGACGTTTTACGTCAACACACGTAGACTCTGAGGTCCATTGTGATACCACGGGACCGTAATAGGTTTCCCTACTAGTCCCTGTCGTTAACCAGTTTGAGCTTCTTATGAAACTCCTTAGATGTTGAATTTTGACATCCAACAAATCAGAAAGATCGTACAGCTCCCTAGATCCCAGTGAAGCAAGTCTCTGACCAAAAAGTGCCGGGCAATGGCAAATAAAGTGTTCGATGCCTCTGCCTCTTTTTCTGTACAAAAAATGTCTCAAAATTTGAGAAAAGAAAAAGTCTCCGACCCTGTGAGGTCGGAGCCCTGGGAACGTGCCCAATGTGCTCTAATGGTTAAAACGGTACTGCAAATTGGAATATAAAGGTTGTGGTTAGCTATAATCGTGTAACCGAGTATTTTAGTACTTTAGTGGTTTTTCTATCTAAAGTCACAGACTTCCAGACACCCTCTTCATCCTACATAGCAAATAATGTAAATGGAGCAGAAGTAATTGCTGTCTATAACTATAAACAGAAATATCTAACTAACCGTTGCCTCTGGTATCTTTGCAAATAATACACATGTGACAATGACGTTTTAAGAATACATCAATATCAAATGGCACCATATTAACCCTACGGTTGAAGAAAGCCATCACTGTAGAGTTAAAGGACATAACAAAACAACAATGGAAACTTGAAGAATAAAGAAAACATCTTTAGAATAAGTATAAATATATGTAATGTAAGTATATATATTTAAATATTAGGTAAATAGAGCATAAACATTACATACTTAGAATAAAGAGTTTAAGTACAAAATAAAAGCATATTTGAAGGCTTTTAAAAATAAGCCTAAAAAGTAGCATACTTTAGGGCTCGTTAAAGAAAAAAGCAGAAAAAATCCACTTTTAACTCTTTGATAGCAAAAAAAAAAAAAATAAAGAAAATCAAGCCGACGAAGATGGTGGTGAAGAAGAAGAAAATACTATACAATTTTTTTTTATTTTAAATATAACGCCAATTTTCTATTAACCTACATATTTCTTTTGTTTTTAGCCAACTAACTCAAAAATTGAATATGTGAAAATACATACGAACAGACTATCGCAAATACACGCAAAAAAATAGTAAGAAAATCAGGGAAGTGTTTGTATTCAAAACAACAATTTTGTTAAAATTTTTTACAAAATTGTTTTATTAAATACCAGATAATAAAGCATCATCATTTCTGTCTCCATTTCCAGATTCTCCCCTACAGAATCACATTATTAAGTCTTACTTAAAACCCGTTTAGAATAATTTAAACAATAAAATTATAATAGCCTTGTTAAGCCCGCAATCATGCTACGAGTAGTTCCGGAGACAAATTTTTGTGAACATTTTCAAGCCCTAATGTCTTGATATCCCCAAATGAAAATGCACTGAAAGAATTATTGTTCATTATATCTATGAACAAATTTCATAAAACCAAATTCATAGAATCTATGAAACAATTCATTTGCTGAATGAATATTCATTAGTATTCTGAAATATTTCATAGAATTTTATTCATAGATTTTATTAAATTCATAGAAAAAATTCATAGAATTAATGAATGTCATTCATAGAAGAAAATGCCATCAATATGCCAATTATTTTTTTAAATAATTAAAATAATGTTACAATAATTAAAACAGTTGAATAAATTTATTAAAAAAATAAAAAAAAATAAAAAAATCATTAAAAAAAAAAATTTCATTGCTGCCCTGACCGGGGCTCGAACCCAAGACCTACCGGCTGAAGTGGTAATTGTCGACGCCTTAGCTATCAGCGCCACTAAAGAAGAAAAATCTCGCCAACTAACGGTTGGTTTTATAACACTTCATTTTTGTAAATACACAAAATAGTTATTTTCTACAAACACACACACAGCTTTTGGCAGAGCATTGTGACAGAGCAAAGACACAAACTCAATATGTTAGCAGAATACACTGTGCTACAAATGACCAAAAATAAAATATGCAGGGGTTCTCATATGAAAATTCGGGCTTGTTGGAGTCCATAGAGTACTGATATACTCATAGTTTTTCTGGATCACTTCGTTAAGTACGTTTTTTATTGGCAAATGTGTTGAAAAACGGCAATTCTTAAATTACAACTTTAAAAAATTATTACTTTGTTAGTTTGCAACCGATTTTCGATTTTATGGATTTTTTTGAAAGGTATAAATCTTACCTTTTAAACAAAACAAAAATATTAAAAATCGATCAAGAATTGGCTGAGCTACGATCGATTAAGTTAAAAAAAATCCAATTTTTTGAAAAATTTGTCATATTCTTTATACTCCAAGTTGAAAGTGCATCATTAAACAATTTTTGTTTTATTTTTGTATAAAAGTATAGTAAAGTAGCTTTCCAAAACACCAAAAAACATAACAATCGGTTAAAAAATGAATAAGTTATGCTAAGTTTTGTGATAGGACATTTTTAATTTTTTTCAGAAATGCTTGTAATTTAGGTATTATTCATAAATCTTATTGCTAGTAGTAATTTTATGTGCCTATGCATATAAACAAGAGATGGTAACATAATTAGATTTGTGCGTGATTGACACATGATCACAAGTGAGCGTGATTGAAAATCAATTTTACTCACGTGGTTGTGAGTGAGTGGAATAAAAAAAATGGGCGTGTCAGTTGCTTCTAAATCCCATTTATAATTTTTTGGTTTTGTTTGAAAACTATGAGTGTTACTTCTTAAAAACAAAAATATTGAGAATAGATTGAAAATAGGATCGTTTAAGTAAAAAATCTTTTTTGAAAAGTAATACCTGCAACATTTTTATGACAGAAAAAGTTGTACGTTCGCAAACATTTTTGAAACGAAATTGGTAAAATTGTAGGATCATTTGATGAAAATTTTACCTATTTATAAATAAACGTATGAGGCATTCCACACCAAATATCCAGCAAAAAAAACATGTGTACCGTAAATTTCTGAACAGGTTGTAAGAATAGCCCTATATGGAGCTAAGAAAATTGCGTTTTTGGTTTTAAAATTTTTCAAAAACTTGACTTAGGAGGTCAAATATTGGAAAAATGGTCAAATTTGTGTTGAGTTACCTTGTTTAAATATTTATTAAATTAAAACGGAATGCACCACAATCTCAAACATCGATTAAATTTTTTTTTTTTTTTTGGAAAATTTTCAGAATTAGTTCTGAAATTTTTGCATTTTTAAAAAAGTCAATTAATCAAAAACCCGGCCACTTTTTTTTAAGCTTAGATGTTTGTCTATCCACACAAATAAATTCAGACATATGTTTTTTTGAGAAAATCGCATTTGAATATTAATTTTCATAACAATTTTGTAATTTGCTTGTATTTTCTTGTTTCAACGTAGCGAATGACTATTAAATACTTGCATTAGTCATACGCTACGTTGAACCAAGCAAATTACCAAATTGTCATGAAATTCAAAATTCAAATGCGATTTCTCGAAAATAACGAATAAAACACATTACAATTTTTTTGTGTGGATAGACAAACTAGAGATGGGAACATGAGCGTGAGTGTGACTGAATTCAATTTTACTCACGTGATTGTGAGTGAGTGTGAGAAAGATTATTGCGTGAAAGAGTGAGCGTGAGTTGATTTTTTGCGTGAGTTTGCGTGATTTATTTTCTCTTCATATTTCCTTTCATTCCAAAAAAAGCAACAAAAAAAATCTAAAATTTTGCTTAACTTCAGATTTTGTCCCGAAAAAATAAAAACAAATGTAAAATTTTAGATTTTGCTGAAAATTTTAAAAGATTTTTGAAATTATTTTTAGTATAAATAAGAATATCGTGAGTGTGAGTCAACGTTAGCGTGAGTGACTCTTGCATCGGCGTACGTGGGTGTGAGTTGTATTAAATTTACACACGTGATTGTAAGTGAGTGTTAGAAGAAAAATTATGCTCGTGATTGAGTGAAAGTTAAAATTCACTCACGTAACCATCTCTTAGACAAACATCTAATCTTTAAAAAAAAATTAAAAAAAAAACAAATGTCGCCGGATTTTTTATAAATTGACTTTTTTAAAAAATGGAAAATTTCAGAACGGGTTCTGAATTTTTTTTTTATTTCACTCACACTTTTTTATTCCACTGACACTCACTCACAACGACGTGAGTAAAATTGATTTTCAATCACGCTCACTTGTGATCATGTGTCAATCACGCACAAATCTAATTATGTTACCATCTCTTGTTTATATGCATAGGCACATAAAATTACTACTAGCAATAAGATTTTTGAATAATACCTAAATTACAAGCATTTCTGAAAAAAATTAAAAATGTCCTATCACTAAACTTAGCATAATTCATTCATTTTTTAACCGATTGTTATGTTTTTTGGTGTTTTGGAAAGCTACTTTACTATACTTTTATACAAAAATAAAACAAAAATTGTTTAATGATGCACTTTCAACTTAGAGTATAAAGAACATGACAAATTTTTCAAAAAATTGGATTTTTTTTAACTTAAACGATCGTAGCTCAGCCAATTCTTGATCGAATTTTAATATTTTTATTTTGTTTAAAAGGTGAGACTTATACCTTTCAAAAAAATCCATAAAATCGAAAATCGGTTGCAAACTAACAAAGTAATAATTTTTTAAATTTGTAATTTAAGAATTGCCGTTTTTCAACACATTTGCCAATAAAAAACGTACTTAACGAAGTGATCCAGAAAAACTATGAGTATATCAGTACTCTATGGACTTCAACCAACCCGAATTTTCATATGAGAACCCCTGCATATTTTTGGTGTAGCACAGTGATATTATTCAAATTTGATTTTAAGTGTTGTTACTTGTTTATATAATTTAGCTAAGTGGCTAGAGACTAAGCTTCACGAACAAGAGGTTCTATGTTCGAATCTCGGTGGGGATAAGTTAAAAAAAAATATAAATTTTTAAAAATAGAAAATTGTAAATAAATAAAATAATAAAAATAAATAAAAATAAAATAAAAAAAAAAAAATAAAATTAAAATAATAAAATAAATAAAAACAGAATTGAATAATATTTTTTTTTTCCATAGCCTATGAACTTTTTCATAGGTTTCTGGTTTCTATGAATTTGTTTCATAGATTCTATGAAGGGCATCATTGGCTCACTTCTAATGATTTTTTTCATAGAATCAATGTACGTTTTCATAGCCGTAATGAACAAAATTCTTTCAGTGTGTGCTAAAGTTAAGGTAAAAGAACACGACTCGGCCAAAACAACTTTAACCTCAAGTTGCTAACACTGTAAATGTCTCTCTTGATTATGAATTTGGGGTGCCCCACTACAATATTTCGATGAAAATCAAAATCTTCGCCAGAGCAGTTTTGAAATAAATCGCGGTCAAACGTCAAAAAATTTACATTTTAAGATTATCTCGAAAACTATAAGAGATATGAAAAAATGACTAAAGACAAAGATTATTTCTCGGAAAAAATGCAATAAAACTGCAAATTCACATTTTGCATGCAATGGTTTTGTTGCCAAAAATTGCCCTTTTTCTGTAAATAAATAACGAATTTTTAATACCGTGATTAAACCTTCTTTATATATATGGGGCATTCCATGTCAAATCGGACACTTTGAAAAAAAAAAATTTTAGATTTTCCCAATTTGTTAACAGTTTTTAGTACCCTGCGAAAACTCCTTCGTGGTAAATTTTCAGGTTTTTTTGATGACCCGTTCAAAAGATATTGAATTTTTAAAAATTGGTAGTTTGTTCCTTTATTCAAACTTCTTTTACTCATAACTTCTTCAATAATGGTCCAAATTTGAAATTTTTTTTGTTTCAAAATTTTTGTTTTTTTACGTTCTTTTTAAAAAAAAAATCCCAAAAAAATTCTTAAAAGCGCTCTACTATGCTATTTTTAAGTTTTAAAATTTTAATCTCATTTTTGAAAATGTTTGTGCTCTTCGATTTTTTTGAGATTTTTTTGTGTAAAACATCTATTGATTCTACAAATTTTTTGCCCAGGAGGATCGTGGGATAACGATTATTACTATTTTTTTTAAATTTTTTTAAAAAATTTTATTATAATTTTCCAATCATAAAATCATTTCTACGGCTCCAATGGTGCGTCATAGAGGGGCCCTTTATAAGACCGACACCCAATAATTTTTACGTCTTAACATTTCTTTGGAACAAACTAATACCCTATCTCCAATTTCTAAGGGGGCTCCCACACAAAACGACATTTTTTTAAAATTTGATCCAACCGCTCTAACTGCCCCACTAGTGCCCTTAGAGCAACAAAATGTATCACCGATCCACAATATTTTTTTAGTCCAAACATTTTCTCTGAACACACCTACCCTCTATCTCTAATTGTTAAGGCGGTCCCCATACAATTTTTTTTATTTTTTTGAAAATTTGTTTTATTTAATCTGCTTCTACCGGTCCAATGGTGCGTCCGAGAGGGGTCATTAGTGAGATCGACCCCCATTTATTTTTACCCTACAACATTTTTTTAAATATACCTATGCCCTATCTCCACTCCCTAAGTAGGCTCCCATACAAAATTACATTTTTATAAAATTTGCTCCAACTGTTATTTGCATGGAAGCCTACTTAGGGAGTGGAGATAGGGCGTAGGTATGTTTTAAAAAAATGTTGTAGGGTAAAAATAAATGGGGGTCGGTGTCACTAATGAACGCTCTCGGACGCTCCATTGGAACGGTAGAAGCTAATTAAATAAAACAAATTTACAAAAAATAAAAAAAAATTGTATGGGGACCGCCTTAACAGTTAAAGATAGAGGGTAAGTGTGTTCAGAGAAAATGTTTGGACTAAAAATATATTGTGGGTCGGTCATACATTTTGTTGCTCTAAGGGCACTATTAGGGCAGTTAGAGCGGTTGGAGCAAATTTTAAAAAATGTCGTTTTGTGTTGGAGCCCCCTTAGAAATTGGAGATAGGGTATTAGTTTGTTCCAAAGAAATGTTGAGACGAAAAAATTAATATTAATTATAAAGGACCCCTCTATGACGCACCATTCGAGCAGTAGAAATGATTTTTAGATTGAGAAAATTACAATGCAATTTTTTCAAAAAATTTTAAAAAATAGTAATAATCGTTATCCCACGATCCTTCCGGGCAAAAAATTTGAAGAATCGATAGATGTTTCACACAAAAAAATGTCCAAAAAAATCGAAGAGTACAAACATTTTCAAAAATGCGATTTAAATTTTAAAACTTAAAAATCGCATACTAGAGCGCTTTTGAGAATTTTTTGGGATTAAAATTTTTAAAAGTACGTAAAAAAGCAAAAATTAAAAAAAAAAATTGAAATTTGGACCATGATTGAAGAAGTTATGAGTAAAATAAGTTTGAGTACAGGAACAAACCACCAATTTTTAAAAATTAGATATCTTTTGAACGGGTCATCAAAAAAATCTGAAAATTTACCACAAAGAAGTTTTCGAAGGGTACTAAAAACTGTAGACAAATTGGGAAAATCTAAAAAAAAAATTTCAAAGTGTCCGATTTGACATGGAATGCCCCATATATATATAAAAAGTATTATTTTTTTAATGGAGAATTCTACATTCTAAAAACCAAATTATTTTAGGACCATTATATCTGAAGATCTAAAAAGTTCCAAAATACGATTTTTTACCCGCTTTGATTTGAAATCTTTTACAAATTTTGTCAGAATGTTTTTTACTGGATGATCCTACATTCCAAATTTTAAGTTTCTACAGCCATTATTTTAAGAGAAAGAACAAAAGTACCAAAGTACAATTTTTTACCCTTTACAACATTTAAAGCGAAATTTCTAAAGGTACCTTTTTCAAAATAATTTAATTATTTTTTGTTCAAAGTTAAAGTTTCTATGACCATTATTTCAGGAGAAATAAAAAGTACCAAAGTACATAAGTTTATACCTTTTTGTCCCATAAGGTTTGCAATTTCTTTCTGAAAAGTACTTTTTCCTGAATATTTTTCAACCGCTTGATTCTACATAAAAAATTTATTTGTCAAGGACCATTATTTCAGGATTTATAAAAAGTACCAAAAGTACTCTTTTTTAACCCCTTAGAGCCAGAATTTACAAAAACCCATCCTTTTGGCGATTTTAGAGTTTTGTAACATTTTTAATTCTTAAAATTTAAAAAAGAAAACTTTTGATATTGAAAAAAAATTTTAAAGAAACATTATTTTTTTAGCAAAATGTTTTTAAAATTTCAATTAAATTTCTATGTTTTTGAAAATTTATGAAAATATATCTGTAAATCTTTGATTGATTGTGAAGGGGTTCTATGTTTGTTGGCGATTCAGTCGAAATTTTTTATAAGGGGTCGTGAAGTAAAAATCGTTTTCTTTTTTCTTCATTTTATTATTATTTCTAATATCAGTTTTCCTACTATATTTTTTCTTTTAGTGTAGCACAACACTCTGTACATAAATACAACCATTAAGATACTTTCATTTTGAGTTTCTGTTCGCTCCCCCCATTCATACGATTTCATTATAACTTTGTTTTATTTTTTGAAAGTTTGAGTATGTGTGCGGTAGTAGTATTATTTTTGATGTTGTTGTTTTTATATATTTTAGATCCCCCCTTTTTAGCAATTTCTTTTTTTTCTTTCTAAAGAAGGTTTTTTTTTTTTGCTATATATTTTAGAGATTTTTATTTATTACGAAATGCTCAGGTGCGTATATTGCCAACATTGTGTCAAAGAATAACCGTAAAAGTAATAACAACAACAACTAAAACAATATAATCGAAAACTCCAACAACAGCGAATGTTGTAAGCAGGGCTGGTTAAATTAGTACTTAAGTACATTTTTAAATACCTTTTAGCCTTATCTTTAAACATTAGCGATTTTTCTTCATACATTTTTTGTCGCATTTTTTTTAATTTTAAAATTCTTCGAAAGCTTTTCAATGTACGAAAAATTTTTCTAAATGTGAGAATCGTTTTCAGTCTCTGTCTCTGAATCTGAAGGCAAATCCGTGGGAGTGGTAAAAAATCATACTTTCATTTTTAATTTCTTCGACATTCGGTTGTTGTTTGGGTTTTATACTAGTTTTTCCGAACATCCTTTGCATTATTCCTCTAAAATCTTTGATTTCCATATCTTCGTTAAAAATCTTTATAGACCTCAAGAAGGCTCACAATTGAAAAACAATTGATCAGAACTAACTAAGTACCGAAAGATTCAAAAAAGTACTATTTTTATTATTAAATTTTCCATCCCTGGTACTAGCTAAACCCAGCAAAACTTTGGTAATGGGTAGTGATTATATAACACATTACCAGGTAATGTATATACCTTATTTGTAGCATTATTTTAGGATGTCTTACCAAACACTTGTTCCACAACGTATTATTTTAAAGTGAAAAATAATTCATTTCTAATAATTTGCTACGTAATGCATGATTATTGGAAAAATGTATTTCATATTTATTATTTCTAAACATTATATCATGGATGATTTATATTTGGTTACATTATGTGTTATTTAAAAGTTTGAAATAATGCATTATTTATAATTAAATGCATAATGCATTACAAAAACATAAAAAATAATTATTTTATAAAAAAATGCATAAGTTTAAACTAGAGATGGGCTCACGACAAGAAATTTCTAACGACACAGACTCACTAGCATATTATATCTACTTACACTCACTTACAATCACGTGAGTAAATTTAATACAAAATTACTTTTTCACTACTCGTAACACCTTATATATTACGTTCTGGTATGCTATATTATATACCTTACTCGTAACCTATAAAATATCATATATTTTACACCTTACTGGTATTCTTCGTTATAAATTTATGACTTATTTTATACCTTACTGGTATTCTATGTGATAATGTGGATGCATTACTTTGAGTCTCATCGCCTGTTAAAATCATCAATGCTGCAATGTATAAAATAAGAGATCATATACCTTATTTTATACCTTATTTGGTAATCTAAGTTTTGCTGGGAAGTATTAAGAATAGCAAGCAACATTAAAAACATAAAGACAACTAAAAATGGTTGCAATTTAAACATAAGCAACTTTATTGCCAATTTAGAGGGATTTTGATCAGAAGATGTCATATGTTATATATACTATTTTATCGGTTAATAGATATTTACTATATAGCAGGTCAAAAATGTTATTTTCATATACAAAAGTTTTCAGACACTGAGGCAATGTTTCTAACGAAAAATTATAATATTAAGAAAAATTCTTTGTATAGAAAAATTCTAAGATTTAGAGATATTTTCGATTTAGATTATATTTAGATATATTTACTTCTGAAGATATGAGATATTCTTATACCCTCCAGTCTAGTATATATAAGTTTGTCATTTCGTTTGTAACACCTCGAAATATTGGTCTAGGACCCAGTAAAGTATATGCAGGCAAAGCTCAATATAACGAATGATATAATGTTGGACCCATTCGTTATATCGGGAGATTCGTTATATCGGGAGATTCGTTATATCCCGAAGTTTTTTTATGTATTTTTTATTAAAATAATCAAGTTAACAGTGAATTCTTAACACATTAAACATAAAAACATGCTTTTATTCAAGAAGTATTCAAAATAAATGAACTGAAACCAAAATACGGTATTTTTTTGGTTTCTGGAAGCTACTGATTTCAAAAATCCTTACTTGCTAGTTTAGACCTAACAACTTTTTTGATTTTTTCAACTAATTGTTGTCCTTTTTTAAATCAAGCGTGCGTTACATTGAGCGGAACATGTTTTAAACGTTCGTTATATAAGGTAATCAATGTTGATGTTAACACTTTTGTCGTTCGTTATATCGAATATTCGTTAAACCGAGATTCGTTAAACCGGGCTTTACCTGTATATTCATGCTCCTCGACCGATTTTAAGACGATCTAGCGATGTCCGTCCGTCCGTCTGTCTGCTGAAAGCACTCTTACTTTTGAAAGACTTTACGAAGGCTCCTGAAGTTTGGCATATGAGGCATTCCACACCAAATGTCCAGCGAAAAAAAACATGTTTACCGTAAACTTCTGAATAGGTTGTTTGGATAGCCCTATATGGAACTTAGAAAATTGCGTTTTTGGTTTTTAAATTTTTCAAAAACTGGGCTTAGGAGGCGTGGTCAAATAATGGAAAAATTGTCAAATTTATGGCGAGTTGCCTTGATTAAATATTTATCACATTAAAACGGAATGCACCACAATCTTAAAAATTTACAAATTCAGACACGCGTTTTTCGTTTTTTTCGACAAAATCGCATTTGTATTTTTAATTTCATAACAATTTAGTAATTTGCTTGTATTTTCTTACTTCAACAGAGCGTATGCGTAATATTTATGCAATTAATAATACTCATTCGCAACGTTCCGTTTTAATGTGATAAATATATAATCAAGGCAACTCGCCACAAATTTGACTATTTTCCCAGCATTTGACCACGCCTCCTAAGCCCAGTTTCTGAAAATTAGAAAAACCAAAAACGTAGTTTTATTAGTTCCATATAGGGCTATCCAAACAACCTATTCAGAAATTTACGGGACACATGTTTTTCTGTAGCGGGACATTTGGTGTGGAATGCCTCATATATGTTGGGCATTTACCTGGTCAGGTTAGTATTGCAATCAAGCGAAATCGGTCTAGTGGTTCAAAAGTTATGAGCAAAAGACTGAATTTAGGCAAGGGTTTTTCGTGAATTTTCGAGATAAAAAAACACGCTAACGAAAGGCAATTCTGAGAATGCTGACGCTTGGCATATAAATTTGTCGTTCCCTGGTCGGGTTCATATTGAATTTTAGTCAAATCGGTTCAGTGGTTCAAAAGTTATTAGCAAAACCGTGAATTTCAGATTAGTTTCACCTTCAATTGACGTGTTGAAAACCCATTAAATATGTTTTAAAAACATTGGTAAGTCATAAAAATATTTTACAACCTATTTTTGTCACTCAAAAATATTTTTACACTAAAAAAATAAAAATTTCACTCGAAAAAAATTTTACACTCAAAAAAAAATTTTACACTCAAAAAAAATTTAATAAATTATTTTTTTTTTTCCAAAATTACTTAAAAAAAGTGTTTTTACACAAAATAAAATATTTCGAATCAAAAATGTTTGTTTTTTCACGTTAGAAAATTTACTTTCACTTAACAATGGCATTCATAGTATAGGGTATTCATAGATTCGGCCAAGTCGAATTTAATTTTTCTACTTGTTTCTATTAAAAAATTCTCAGAATTAAAAATCCTTTTTCCTCAAAAAACATTTGTATTCTGAGAACTTTTTTTTACAATAAAACTCTGACAATGGAAGTACCCAAACCTTTATAAACCGATTTGCCTGAAACTTAAAATATATATAAAAGAGACGATTTTAAGGTTGGGGTCTCTCGGCTTATCGGCCATGTTTAAAAATTTCGTTGCCACCTTATAATCTACAGGAAAATTTCTAAACCTCCCGAATTAAAAAAAAAAGTGTAAAATTTAAATTAAATAAAGATTACACAGGGCAACACTTTTTTTTGCCCGGAATTAAAAATTTTTTATTATTGCCCTTTTTAAATTTAAGCCGTTAATCACTGCGCCAGAGTTTAAGGCCACGATTAATTTAAAAATGCTATTAGTTTTCTCCTACAGGCTTTCGAGTTATGAAGCAACGAAATAACATATTATTTTAATCAAATAATTGGAAAATGGTATCTTTTTATTAGCAGTTACTAAGCAACCTCAGACATTTGCAACAGGTTGGTGACCTCATTTTGACTTTCTAAAAAAAAATCCCAAAAACAAATTAACCCATGACGTTAATATGAAGACAAGTGGTTTGGCTGGAATGACGAGAACGATTTTTTGAAATATACTTGCGTTGTAACTCGAAAACTAAAGCTGTAAGAAATAAGTTAATAACAGTTTTGGAATCCTCGCATCCAATATAGTTAAGTTCGTGTTTAAAACTGAGGCTCTAAAATTAGTGTTACCAATTATAGCCTTGCAAAGTTGGTAAAAATCGCCCGTTTTTTACCTTTACCAGCGATTTGCTCGCGAACGAGAGCTAATGGAACAAATTGAAAAACAGATTCGGAATCAGCACACCAAAGTCCATATAAATCAGTTGTCAAAGTTCAGGCAAATTGAAAAAGTTAATTTTTTGTCAACCTGTGTTATTTCATATTCAAAACAGTTAAAAAATTGAAAATCGGTTGAAAAGGTTCTGAGTTTCTGGTTTAGTGAAAAAAAACCCAAAAAAACGTTTTTTGACCTTCTGTTCTAAGAATTTTTCTGTAGAAAAATATAAAGATTCCAAGACTTTTATACCCTCCAACAACAGTATGGGGATATACTCACTTTGTCATTCCATTTGTAACGCATCGAAATATCGGTCGAGCACCCCATAAAGCATATATATTATTGATTCATGATCGATTCTAAGACATTCTGTGAATGACCGTCTGTCCGTCCGTCTGACTGTAGATGGCACGACGCAGTCCACAATAAAAGAACTAACCACCCGGCTAAAAATAAATGTGTATGTTCATATATGCTTATACTAGCTTACCATCCCGGTACTTCGTTACCGGTTGTATTGAATACCGAATAATGGAAGGATCAGGATTACTATATCGATTTCAAAAAATTTCCCAAGGTGGTCTTTGTTTTATTTACTTGTGGATGTTTATGTCTTTCATAAAATAATATTTCAATGAATAATTCAAACAATACAATTTGAATAACTTCGCTGGTACGTTATCATGTGCGTTCCGGTGAAAAAAAGATATTGACAATTTTCGATTTTAAGTGAATAAATATTTCAGTGAAAAAATAAATGGAAATAAAAATAAGTTTGAGTGAAAAAACATGTAGGGAGAAAAAATATGGAATAAAAAAAGTTAAATACGATAAATTTGAGTAAACAGTATCATTCCATATTGTTCCCTGCTCTATTCCATATCGATCCCCGTTCTACTCCATGTCATTTCCAATTCCATCTCCTTTTGTTCCATGCAAGTTCATTCCTGTCCGTATAATATGCGTTAAAGAAATAAAAATTTCTATTTTAGTTATTTTATAGATATGAAAAGTACCATTTTACACCACTTCTACCAGGTACCCTTTTTTACCCTAAAATTTTTAATTTTTAAATATGGCTGTTATTTCTGGGGGCTTTTAGTTTAATAGTTAGATAGGTAAAAATAACCATTTTCCACCTCATCCCTTAAAATTAAATTTTCTGAAAACTTTTTTTTTGTGCTAGGTGATCCTATATTTAAAATATCAAGTTTCAGAACCATTATTTCAAAAAATATAAAAATAACCAAATTTACACTATCCCCTTTACGATCGGTCACGACCCTTAAAAACAGAATTTCATAAAAGAAAGTTATCCAGCATTCAAAATTTCAGTGCCTAGGATCATTACTTCATGAAATATAAAAAGTATCAAAAAACGCTTTTTTATACCTCTAGAAAAGGATTTTAAAAAAAAATACTTTAGCAGAATGTTTTTTTCACCGAAGTACCCTACATTCCAAAATGCAAGCTTCTAAGGTCATTATTATAGGAACAAAAAAAGTACCAAAAGTATACTTTCTTACCCCCGTTAGAAACGGAATTTCCAAAAAGTATCTCTTCCAGAATGTTTTTTTCTTCATCGAAAAATCCTACATTCCATATTTCGTCTTTCTAGGATCATTGTTTCAGCACTTTCGGTACTTTTAATAAAGGGTACTTTATATTAAAGGTAATTTTTGTAAAAGGTACTTTTTATAAAAGATACTTTTTATAAAAATTACTTTTTTTAAAAGGTAATTTTTATAAAAGTTACTTTTTATAAAAGGTAATTTTTATAAAAGGTACTTTTTATAAAAGGTACTTTTTATAAAAGGTACTTTTTATAATAGGTACTTTTTATAAAAGGAACTTTTTATAAAAGGTACTTTTTATAAAAGGTACTTTTTATAAAAGTTACTTTTTATAAAAGGTACTTTTTATAAAAGGTACTTTTTATAAAAGGTACTTTTTATAAAAGGTACTTTTTATAAAAGGTACTTTTTATAAAAGGTACTTTTTATAAAAGGTACTTTTTATAAAAGGTACTTTTTATAAAAGGTACTTTTTATAAAAGATACTTTTTATAAAAGGTACTTTTTATAAAAGGAATTTTTTATAAAAGGTACTTTTTATAAAAGGTACTTTTTATAAAAGGTACTTTTTATAAAAGGTACTTTTTATAAAAGGTACTTTTTATAAAAGGTACTTTTTATAAAAGGTACTTTTTATAAAAGGTACTTTTTATAAAAGGTACTTTTTATAAAAGGTACTTTTTATAAAAGGTACTTTTTATAAAAGGTACTTTTTATAAAAGGTACTTTTTATAAAAGGTACTTTTTATAAAAGGTACTTTTTATAAAAGATACTTTTTATAAAAGGTACTTTTTATAAAAGGTACTTTTTATAAAAGGTACTTTTTATAAAAGGTACTTTTTATAAAAGGTACTTTTTATAAAAGGTACTTTTTATAAAAGGTACTTTTTATAAAAGGTACTTTTTATAAAAGGTACTTTTTATAAAAGGTACTTTTTATAAAAGGTACTTTTTATAAAAGGTACTTTTTATAAAAGGTACATTTTATAAAAGGTACTTTTTATAAAAGGTACTTTTTATAAACGGTACAGAATTTTCAGAAAGTACTTGTTCCAGAATTTTTTATTTCACTAAAGGATCCTACATTCCAAATTTCAAGTTTGAATGACCATTATTTTAGTAAATAAAAAAAAGTACCAAAAGTACACTTTTTTACCCATTTTACCCCCGTAGAATCTACATTGGCAAAAACCCAGCCGTAGTGAATCTTTTTTCCGGGAAGTGAACCGAAATTGCAAATTTCAAGTTTCTAGTAACATTATTTCAGGAGATATAAAAAGTACCAAAAGTACAGTTTTTTACCCGCTTAGAATCAACACTGGCAAAAATCCAGCCTTAGTGGATCTATATTCCGGGAGGTGAACATACAGTCCAAATTTAAAGTCTCTATGACCATTATTTCAGGAGATATAAAAAGTACCAAAAGTACAGATTTTTACCCTTTTTACCCCCTTAGAACCAACATTGGCAAAAATCCTTACTGCCTTACTGGATCTAAATTCCATAATGTAAACATACAGTCCGAATTCCAAGTCTCTAAAACCTTTATTTCAGGATATATAAAAAGTACCAAAAGTACAGTTTTTTACCCTTTTTACCCCCTTAGAATCAACACTGGCAAAAATCCAGCCATAGGGGATCTATATTCCGGGAGGTGAACATACAGTCCAAATTTCAGGTCTCTACGACCATTATTTCAGGATATATAAAAAGTACCAAAAGTACAGTTTTTTACTCTTTTTACCCCATTAGAATCAACACTGACAAAAATCCAGCCATAGGGGATCTTTATTCCGGGAGGTGAATATACAGTCCAAATTTCAAGTCTCTACGACCATTATTTCAGGAGATATAAAAAGTACTAAAAGTACAGTTTTTTACCCTTTTTACCCCCTTAGAATCAACATTGGCAAAAATCCAGCCTTAGTGGATCTATATTCCGGGAGGTGAACCTACAGTCCAAATTTCAAGTCTCTAGCTTCAGCGGTTTGGGCTGGGCGATGATGAATCAGTCAATAAGTCAGTCAGTCAGTCAGTCAGTCACATTACTCTTTTATATATATAGATATAGATCTTTATATGATCATATATGAAATATATGGAAACATATATGTGACCATATATGCAAGAAACGATCCCATATATGTGGCCGTATATAAAATATGTGCCATATATGATATCATATATGGAAACATATATGTTATCATAAAATGTTAAATTTTAGTGCATGTGTATGAAAATATAAATCGGAATTACAAAATAAAAGTTTTGTACGATTGAAATTATATTTTATTACCATATTTATATCTTAATACCGATTCGTATCAATAATTTAAAAAATATTGTTTCCTAGTTGCAAAATATTCTGATTAAAAAAGTTACTTTTACATAAAGAAAAAGGTAAGTTTTTATTAGAATTTTAAATGAATTTAGAATTTTAAAATCATATGTATTATTTTTTTCCAGTTTATCGTCATAACAAGTATAAGCGTGGACATTTTATTCCAAAACAAGATCATATTCAAAATGAGTAAATGAACAATGTCGCAAATACAATAATATAGAGTGCTTTGATGTTGAAGAAAATTAAACTACGCAGCTTCGTTAATCTCGTGCAACTTCGTGGAGAGGGCATATGCACCACCATTATGTTTTCACTGCGATTGCAATACTGCAAACTATTTTGAAATCCCTTAATGTCGCCATAACAAATTGGAAATGATAGATCGTATAAACAGTTTTGAGGCCGAGTAACGTTAAGCTCACTCAACTTGGAGAAGAGGACATATGCACCACCAGAAATGTTATCACTACGATTCCAACACTATAAATTATTTTGAAATCCCTTATTGTAGCAAATTGGAAATGGAAAGAACGTATGTATAAGAAATTTAAAGGCCGAGTTGCTAGAAAATTCAACCATGCGGAGGTACGTTAAGCTCGCTTAACTTGGAGCAGAGGGCATATGCACGACCATAACGTTATCACTACGGTTCCAACACTACAAACTATTTTGAAATCGCTTACTATCGCCATAGCAAATCGAAATGAAAAGAACGATCAGTTTTAAGGTTGAGTAACGATTTAGGAAGGACAACGTTTTTATACAATTACAAGAAAGCTGTCTATAAGCGAAAGTGACAGTCTGGCACATTGTCACCATGATATAAGTAGAAACAGTTTTTATCCCAGTCCTTCAAATATTCTTACAAACATGATGTAAGTAGAAATAGTTTTATCCCTATCCTTCAAATATTCTTACAAACATAACCCAGCAAGATAAAATACATACTACTGAATATATTGCTTTTAATCGAAGTCTTAAGTAATTATTTCCTTGCTATGAATTTTGATGCATGCATTTAGTAGTAGCAAGTTCTTTTTTGCTGGAATAAAAAAGAAATGTGTAATAATTTTTAATATTTTTTCAGATGGATTTCTGAAAGACAATATATCTTTCCTTAAAAAGCATTCCATAGTCTTTAGCATCCAATGGGCTTAAGCATCCCATGGTCTTAACAAAATACACTCCAACATGTATGTATGTAACTAGCAGTATCTAGCCAATCTTTAAAGGTAGATAATTGCTTCGTTAAATGACATTCGTGTTATCATTAACCTATTAGCACCAAATGCTATCGTTGGTAATACTTCAATACAATAAAAATTCTAGAAATATCTCAAATATTAATATTATTTTATATCCTTTTTTAGATTTTGACTATAAATATTGTAAAAAAGAGGCTTATACCATAACAAAAACGCTGAGTCTGAAGATAATCGGAATTAACACTAAAACAAGAAAACACAAAGGAAATCAACGTTCCTTTAATAAGCCCTTTGTTCGCATCTTTCGATATCAATTATAAAACTTGATATATTAGATCTTTTATGTTCAATTTATTTTGTTGACTTTAAAAATGTATTCTCATATCTATAAGTTAAATTATTTATTTTTATATGGTCACCAAAAATGCAAACGATAGTAACTAAAAAAGGAAAATCATAAAATTAAAGGGTTATGAAAACACCAAAATTAATAAAAAAAATATTTTTAATTTTAAATTATACTTATGTACACCGCTTGCAATTCTGGTGAATATATATACATAATAATCTATTACATATAGTTTAAAATGAAAAAAAAAATAAAAAAATATGAAAAAGAATGTAAAACAAATTGAAAACAACATCATATATGATCCAATATATGATTCAATATATTATCCAATATATGATTCAATATATGATCTAATATATGATCACATATATTGGATCATATATGACCGTGTCTTATATAAGCGCCAATTTTGGAATATGTTCATATATGAGACCATATTTGATACTATACATGATACTGTATATGGTCTCATATATGATATCATATATGATTATATACAACATTTTTAGCCGGGCACCTGAAATTTGACACGAATATGTCTTATGGTTAGGGTTGCCATTCGTACTGTTTTAAACAGTACATGTACTGTTTTTTATAAAAAGTACTGTTTTATGCACAGCACCTAAAACAGTACGCAAAAGTACTGTTTTTTAAAGCGTGTACTGTTTGTGTACTGTTTTTTTATACTTATCACCAAAATGTAACATTTTTCGAAAAATGTTTCATATTTGACAAAATTTTAATTCAATTTTTAAAAAGGAGTTAAATGCAATTTAATTTTACACATCACTCAAAAAGAAAAATTATTTAAAAAGTGGAAAACTTAACTAAATTCAATAATATTTAGCTCCATTGCTCCATGTTTCCTTCTTTTTATCTAAATTTTTCTGAAAAATAAGAAAAAGAAAAAACTAGAAAATGGGAAAAAATTTATTTTATTGAGTACATCTCATTTAAAGTTCCGATTGCGGGCAGACCCCATTAGGTTCGGAACCCATGGGTCCAGACCACCTTAGGCCCAGTCCCATTAAGTCTATTAAGGATCGTCATAGATTTTGATTCAACATCTTTGCCCTTTTCGCTCTACCTTGCTTAGTTTTTAGGATACGGGAATTTAAGGGCCCAAAAGGGTCTATAGTATATTAACGGGATAACTAAAAAACTATCACACGGAGGGATTAAGACGGTCGTGTAAAGAACTACAAAAATGTCTTTGGCATTTTTTTGTTTCGGCAATATTTTCTGAGAAATGAGGAACGCCCAAATTTTTAGATTCAAATTGAGGAGTCCATACATTGAAAGAGGACCGGAGATTCTTTAGAGATTTTTAGAATCGAAAATGAACACTTTTTTGCTCTCTCTGGCTTAGTTTTTGAAATTTTTGAAACATTTTTTGAAAAAAAAAAAAAAATCCTTAAATTGCATAAAATTTACTAAGCCTGAAGAAAAAACTTTATCAATTCTAAGAAGATAAATATGATGAACTAAATTTGCAACCAAATTGTGTCAAAGAAATTTAAAAATTTTTATTAAATTTTACTAAATTGTGAAAAAAAAAACATTTTCCCAAAATTTAGTTAGGCCTTTGTTTGAGTGTAATAATACCGTTTTCGCGTTTGCTTTTTAAAGTCGTGTTTTAATTAAAACACTGTTTTATGAATTTTTTCATATGGTTTTGATAGGAAGATCGGTATTTTACTTAAGACTACAAAAGCTTTTCAAGTAAGATATCGCGGCAACTAAGACAAATGCTCCAAAAAGTCAATCGCAATTTTTTTCAACACTGATAAAAAAATAGAATAAATTTGAGACGGTTTACCTAAAATGTTTACCGTTCTATTAACAACCTTTTATGCTCATTTTGGCTGCACACAAAAATTTTTTTTCCATGAACGATTTTCATAGTATTTATGAACAAATTCATACAATTTATTACTTTTTCATAATATTTATAAACTTTTTCATAGTATTTATGAAAAATGTTAAAAACTCTTAAATTTCACATGTTATGATTTATTCATAAATACTATGAAAAAGTTTATAAATATTATGAAAAAGTAATAAATTGTATGAATTTGTTCATAAATACTATGAAAATCGTTCATGGAAAAAAAAAAATTTTGTGTGTGAGATCTGTGTGAAATCAGGGTAAAAGGGCTAAGTTTTTGTAGTTTGATATAAAATAAGACTTTTATAAAAGTACTGTTTTTATTTGCAATGTACTGTTTTTTGAGATCAAATGTACTGTTATTCCATATTTCAAATCTGGTAACCCTACTTATGGTCCTAGGCAGGTTAAGTTCGTAAATGGGCAAAATCGGACCAGGGGGAAAAAAGTTCCCCCAACCTCTGAAAAACAAGATTTTTTAAGTGTTTTTTATATTTTTTTTTAAACAAATGAAACATGGACCGGGGGGACTAAAAAATTTAGTTTTTTTTATCCCGCCCCCTTTTTAGGGGGTGGATATAAAAAAAATGTTTAAATAATGATAAAATTGTAAAACTTTAGTGCAGTAAGCATTATAAATAAATTAGTAAGCATTTTTCGAGAGGGGGAGGTGTCTCCCACAGGATTTTTCCCTTTTCTTTAAAAGAAACTATATAAACATTTTATACACCTCGAAAGGTTTTTCGAATACCTATCCAATGGTGTATCGGACGTGTCCAAATTCGGCTTCGTTAAGTTCGTTATTGTCAAAAATGAATATTCGTTGGGGTAGTTTTTTTATGGAGATGCATATACGTACGACCTCCAAAATCATATATAATAATCTCTATCAAAATTAAGCAGACCCATATTTTTCGTTTGCCGAAACGCCTGCTAGTTCGGCTTTTATATGATTTTCCCGAAAGCCCTTATTTTTTTATAAGGTGGCAACCAATTTTTAAATTTGAGATTGGGCAGCTAAAAAACTGGTAAATCTTATTTTTTTCCCCTCATTCCCTTATTCAAGTGTCAGGACAATCGGTGAAAGACCGTCCTTGTCAGTCAATTATCATTAGACAAAAACTGAACTTTTTCATACAGAAAAAGTATCGGACAATGAGAATTTTTCCACAGCGTAAAGTTATTTAAAAACACCAAAAAAAATTGATACCATGAGTGCCCAAAAAGTAAATTTTTTTTAAGGTTGGAACAAAATTGAAAACTCCATTTAAAATCCCTGATATTAAATGGACAAAAGACAGTTTTAAACTACTACATTCGTTGTTATTTAGGCGTCCATTACATTTTACGGTAAAATCAACCAAAAATTGTTGTTGTTTTTAACTATTGATAAACAACCAAAAAAATGTAAAAACTACTTCAAATTACAGTTGTTTTTACTTTAACTCAAATTGTCTGAAAAAAACAAAAAAAATTAACAAAAAAAACTTTTAAGGTTCAAAAACGGTTAAAATTATTTGGAAATAATTCCTGCACATCCGTTTTTCTAAAATTTTTTAGAAAATTAAAGTTTTCTTATAGACTAAAAACAACTACATAAAACAACTGTTACTACAATGTAGTATTTTTTTGTATTTGTTTTTAAAAACGGTTACAAAAATCAGTTGTTTGAAATTTGTTCATACAAAAACAACTGAAATTGTAGTTAAAAACAACAACTACTACTTACTACACAAATGACCGTCATGTAGTAACTGCAATATTTTTCTAAGTGTAATATAAAGATTTTGTAAGAGTGAATTTTAGAAATGGGGACTTTAATATTAATTTTTCTATGATCCGATATTAAATACATATTTGTTTATTTTGGTTTCACTGATGAGCAAATCAAATGAAATACGAGTAAAATATCGCAAAAGTAGTAGCAGTAGTTAAAATAGTAGCAGTAGTAGTAAGTAGTAGCAGCATTAAAAAAGAAGTAGCGAAACAAAAAAAAAATATATATAAAATATTTTAAAATAAAGTCAAGTAAGTGGCTTGTACAAACAAACAATCTAACGGTATAGCAAAAATTGTATATTGTATATAGTAAATATAACGGTATTAAAAAGACTAGAGAAAGAAAAATACCAAAAAAAAAACAACAACAAACAAAAAAAATTGGCAAAGCGGGTGGGTCGTCATTTTGACTACACTCACACACAAACAAACACTCACATTCGTTCGAACTTTTTAATACAACAACAGTTAAAAGTTGTATATTTTTACGTATTCCTTTTTACAACATAAACATCGTTATTTTCTTATTCCTTTATGTGTTTTATATTCTCGGGCATTTTATGGGTACCATCATGATATTTTCATTCTTTTTTTACAACAAAATCCCACACACACACACCAAAGTGAAAAAACTTAATTTCTTAACACTTTTCTCTTTTTTGGATTTTACTTTAATAAATTTTAAAATTTTATTAAATTTTTATATTTTTAGATTTTTTAAATATTTTTTATATATTTTTTGTGCATTTTTATATTGATTTACTCACTTTATTATTTGTTTTACACAATTTTCATAATTTTTTTCTTCTTTGCAATTTTTTATTTTCTTTTTTCACATTTTCGTTGTCTAAAGGTAAAAAATTGTATGTGATATATTTTTAACATTAAAAAAACGGAAAAAAAAAACTTTTTTGTTTAAGAAAATTTCACTATTTTTTGTTAAAATTCTTATAAATTAATTTTTATAAAACACTTTTTATGTAATTTCTTTGAAATTTTATATAATTTTTGTTGGTTTTTTGCTTTTAGTATCCTTTTGAAAATTATAAAGGATTATCTTTAAAAAATTTCACTATTCTTTGTAATTTTTTTGCTTATATATTTTTTCTTGGTGTTTTTTTTAACGTTAAAATAGCGTAACGGTTTTCACTAATTGACGGGAGAAAAACGAATAACAGTTGTTTTACTATACTAGCTCACACAAAGTATAATTTTTATAGAATTGCAAATCCTGTTCTCTTTTACTGTTATATTTAAAAGAAAGTGTGCTCTCTGCTCTATATGGCGTTATAACTGTTACCGTTATATTTTCAAGTGTCAAAATTTGACAAGAGCTTTACCAGGGATGAAAAGATATGTACTTTTTGTAATTTTAGGGACTAGAAACATTTGTACCTGAGTGAGCTTATACGCTACACAGAAAAACAGACATAACTTAAATATAGGAATTTTGAATTTTACTAAAATACAGAAAAAATTAACTAAAAAATAAGAAATTTTCTTAACTATGAGGAAAAAATTTGTAGTTCATATACTTATAAATAGTTCACAGTTTTCTTTTAATGGAGTTCTTTAATATAAGGAAAAAAAATCTTACTGACATAGAAATATTCCCCAAATCTAAGAGACATATCTTTATTTTTAAGAAATATTTTTTTAAAATGTGTTAACACACACTTCAAGAGCTGTCTTCTTGGGAATTTAAATCCAAAATGACACTGGATTGTTTTGATACCCTTCAGCAGCTGGCCGGGAGAAACAAAATTACTCTATTTTGGATCCCTGGTCATAGAGGTTTTGAGGGTAATGAGATAGCGGATGAGCTTGCTAGAAATGCCTCCGCTACTCCTATGACCGGACCCGAACCCTATTGTGGGGTAAACTGGTCCACCTTCTCGAACATGATTAAGGGTTTGGAAAGAACCGACTTCTTGAACTTCTTGGAAAATTCAGGAGGTCTACGACAATCCAAAGCACTAATCGCTCCATTATCATATGGAAGTATACTTAATCACACCAAAAGTGACATTAGGATACTGACAGGTTTTCTCACCGGGCATTATAAGGTAAATTATCACTTGCATAATTTAAACCTTTGTGCATCGTCTTTGTGTCGACTTTGTCTTGAGGAAGTAGAAACAACGCAACACATATAGGATATAAGGCTACACCTAGAAAAGTTTTACAGTAACTGATTTACGGTTATTCAAAAAGTTTTTAGTTAAAGTTGTTTTAAACGTTTTATCGTTTGTTTTTCAAGGAAAATAAAATATTGAATGATTTAAACAGTTGTAAAAACAATAAACTACAAAAGTTACGGAAAAATATTTTTATCAGTTAAATTATTTGTGACTGATTATTCCGTATAATTTTACAGAAGTACGGTTTTTGTAGTTTGTTTTTCAAAAAAATTTATTTTTACTTCACAAAATAAAAAAATGTAAACAATTAAAATAACTGAAATATCGTTTGTTTTTACGGAATGTCTAGTCATTTATTAACGTTTAAAAATAACTGAAAAATTATGTTGTTTTAAATGAAATATGAGTAGTCCGTTTTTTAAAAGGAAAAACGATTGTTTTAAACGTTTTTTCAGTTGAATTTACTTACAAAATATTTTGAGTGTAGCTTCTCCATCCTCTGTTATAATGTTCATTAGGAACATTGAACAGAGTTTGAATTAGATTAATGGATCTTGGCACAAAAGACCCATAAGGGTCGCAGTGCCGGCCGTTAGGGCTAGATCACCCCTTGAATAATAATAATAATAACATACAATTAAGTTCAAGTTTAGTTAAAATTTACTAAAAATAACTTTATCGTATTTCTCTTATTAAAATTAAAGGAAGTACTTCTTAGAATTTAATTAATAACTTCATAGAATTTAGTAAAAAAAAATTAAAATGGTGATAACTCGAAAATTAAGCGAGATAGAGCGAACGGATAAAATTTTCAAAAGAAAGTACTGTAAAACAAGTAAGACAGTTATAGTCGGTCAAGACCGACCATGTGATACCCTACACCAGTGTTTTCCGGAAAATGGGTCCCAAGTCCAAACATGGACCGATTGGATCTGTCTTTTTTTAGATATTTAAAAAAAATTTTATCAAATATTTCCATTTTTATGAATTTTGAGGGAATTATGTGAATATCGGGAGGGTGGTTTGTATGGGGACTACCGGAAGGACTGACCCGATTCCTTTTAACGATGATTTGTGCATACAATGTATGTTTACCTGCTAAATTTGAAAGCGACATCTATTATAATACGGTTTTTAGAGTCATTTAAGCCGAATCTAAAGGGGACGTTTGTATGGGGGATTTCTTTCCCTAATGTATTGTATTCTTGGATTGTATTCTTTCCCTAAAAGAACTGGGCCGTAACATCTAAGGATTCTAACTGGTTACCTCACTGGACATTGTAATCTTCGCTATCAACTTAGAAAGAAAAATTTATCGGACACTGAAATATGTAGATTCTGTGAAATTGACGCTGAAACAGCGGAACGCATCCTTCGTGAGTGCCCAAGACTCAACATCAGACGAATTCGACATCTAGGGCGACATTAACTCCAAGTGACATATGGGAATCCATGCCAAATAGGATACTTGGCTTTATTAAAAGCCTTAACTTATAGGGCAACTGCTAGGCTGCACAAAAGATCATATTGGTCGCAGTGCATAGGGCCTTTTTTAATCTAATCTCTAATCTCTACCCTGTACCACAGAGTTGTGTAGGGTATAAAAACGCATGAATATATAGCCTAGCTCTACATTAGAGTGGGTAATGATATGCATATTTGCGAATCTCGTTAACTAATAGCAAAAAGTCGGTGCGCATTTTCGAGCTGATAACGGAAAAAATTATAAAAAAAAATTTAGGAGGGTGCTTTTAGTCCTCTACACGCGGTTTTAGTTCGCGGTTTTTGGAAAAAAAAAATTAAAAAAAAATATTTTAAAAAAAAAATTTTTTAAAAAAAAGTGTATTACACAGAAAAAAATATCGTAAAATCAAGAGTAACAAAACAAATTGTTACCAACGAAATACTAGTTCAACAACGTTTTTAATTGTATCAACAATGTGTATTGTTAATGTGACAAAAATCCGGTTTTATTTCCAATTAAACCCATGAATTAAAATCATTGTTAAAGATTCCACAAAATTCACATTACTAACACAAACAATTTATAAACTCATTTAATCAAGCACAAATATATGCGACGATAGCACGGTGGTAGTGTGCTAAACTCGAATCATGAAGGTTTCGGGTTCGCTGCCAGTTGGCGGAACAGTTTTTTATTTTTGTTTTTTTTTTTTATTTGAGATTATTATTTATTTTTAAAAACGCAAAAAGTGCATATTGAAATCACAGACACCTTATGTACGCATTTTGTCAACTTTAATTATACATGAGGAATAGCACGGTGGTAGTGTGCCAGCTTCGAATCATGAAGGTTGCGGGTTCGCCGCCAGTTGGCGGAACTTTTTTTTTTTTTTTTTAATTTCCAATTTTAGTTTTTTTTTATCATTTTAATTGTAGACTGTTTTAAATATGACGTTTAGTCAAATACAAATATGTATAAGGATAGCACAGTGGTAGTGTGCTAGACGCATAGCACGAAGGTTGCGGGTTCGATGGCAGATGGCGGTAAACATTTTCTTTTTTATTTTCTTTTTTTTTTTCTATTTTTAGATTATTTTTTATTCTATTTTTAGATTTCAGATTATTTTTTATTCTATTTTTAGATTTTACAAATTTTTCAATTAATTTCATTGTTAATGTAACAATGAATGATGTTGATTTTTTTTTCAAAAGTTACAAATGCCATTGTTGTATTGACAAAATCCAATGTAGGCTCAGTTTCAATTAAATGTTTAATTGTATTAACAATGAAATTAATTGTATTGACAAATTTTTTTTTTCTGTGTTCAGAAAACAATTTCAAAAAAATTTTAACTTATCAATTTTGGTCCATAGAAGTATTTCAAAAACCAGAAAAGTTAGATTTTTTTATATAAAAAATATATTTTATTTCAAAATGGCACTCAAATGGTTCATAAGGCCGATTTAAGTACAGGAAAAATAAAAAAATCGCGGCTATTTATCGCTATCCGCGAAGTGCAAAAAATTTGGTAAAATAAAGCGTATTAACAAAATAAAAACAAAAAAAGGTAGTTTCCAAAATTTGATATACATGCATATGTATATCTCGGCAAATACTGACAACACGACAAAAACTCTAAGGCATTTTCGTAGTTCTTGACTCATTGAACCCTTCCGCAAAATACTCGAAAGCCCTATGAGTAATAGTTTTTCAGTTATACAGTTTATAAGATTCTGAAGACCCTATAAGGCTCCTAATTTTCGTATCTCAAAAATGGTGCCTGGACCCAATCTAGTCCAACTAACTCCTATTTTCCTCCCGTCCTTCCCATATCCAAGTTTCGGAACAATTGGTGAATGCCCATTAAAACACCTCTCTTGTAAAAAACTTTAAAAAAAATTTTTTTTTGATAATTTTTTTTTTTAATTTTTTTAATTGCACAATTTTGTAGAGTTACAAAAACACTGTGTAAAATATTTTTCAGGCTTACTAATGTCTTTCGAAAATGAGTCTGTTAGATTCAATAATGCTGGTTTTGTAGAACTTCCAATTTATCCAATAATAGAAATTAAAAATTTGAAACATCTCTTTTTGGAAATTTCGATTTCAAAAGGGGTAAAGTGGTGTACTTTGGTACTTTTCTATCTCTTGAAATAACAATCATAAAAATGTGTAGAAATTTGAAAAGTAGAATCCTCCAGACGAAAAAAGTTCTGAAAAAAGTACCTTTTGAAAATTTTAATTTTAATTTTAATTTTAATGGGATAATAAGACTACCAAATTGTACTTTGGTACTCTTTCTATCTCCTGAAATTCGAACAAATTAAACCTTTATGAAACAAAATGAAATAGAACTGACAACAAAATGGAATTGAACGGGGATCGAAATAGATTGGAACAGTATACAAAACGGAATGTTTTTTTACTCTAATTTTTTTCGCTTATTTTTATCTATATTTTTTACTCAAATTTTTTTGTCATTAAAACTTTTTATTAGTAAGATTTTCAACTTAATTTTTTACTATTTTTTTTTAATTCAAAATTAGGTTTAGGCTAATGCGATATAAGGATTAGGCTAATGCGATATAAGGGCTCGAAAATTTTTGCTGAAACGGACTTGATTTCGGGCCAAACAGGGTTATTTTAATATTGTTAGGTTAGGTTAGGTTGTAAGTGGCTGCTGACGTTTTACGTCAACACACGTAGACTCTGAGGTCCATTGTGATACCACGGGATCGTAATAGGTTTCCCTACTAGTCCCTGCCGTTAAACCAGTTTGAGCTTCTCATGAAACTCCTTAGATGTTGAATTTTGACATCCGACAAATCAGAAAGATCGTACAGCTCCCTAGATCCCAGTGAAGCAAGTCGATGACCAGAAAGTGCTGGGCAATGGCAAATAAAGTGTTCGATAGTTTCCAACTCCTCTTCATCCATGCAACTTCGGCAAAAGTCATTCGACGGCACATTTAACCGCTCTGCGTGCTTCCCTATAAGACAGTGTCCGGTAATTATAGAAACCACCGTCGAAATCTCTCCTCTTGGAAGCGATATCAGCTCACTTGTGCGCCCCTGATTAAGAGAAGGCCAAATCAGTCGTGTTGTCTCACACGTCCATCCATTTGCCCATCTTTGATTAGTCTCCGTCGCTCAACAAAGCCGTAGGTTTTGCTTGCAAGTTTCTAGAGGCATACCAACACATTCCAATTCTGTTGGAACCTGTAAGGTAGTTCCTAGTCTTGCAAGCTCATCGGCTTTGCAATTCCCTGGAATGTCTCTGTGCCCTGGGACCCATATGAGTCGTATGTTAAACTGCTTGGCCATCTCATTTAAAGACGTGCGGCAGTTAAGGGCAGATCTTGTTTTCAGAAACATTGAATCCAGGCTTGACTGTCAGTATAGATGTTGACTGCGGTTGTAGACAAGACATTGCAGCTCAACCAGTCAGCCACTTCCTTTATTGCCAGCATCTCTGCCTGGTAAACACTGCAATGATCTGGCAATCTACGAGCCAGGCTCAATCCAAGCTCTTCCGAATAGACCCCAAAGCCCACTTGTTCGTGCAGCCTCAAACCATCTGTGTAAAAATTTATGGTAGCTCCTCTTCCCGGAGTATCCCCCATCCAAGACTCCCTGGATGGTATCATAGTGGTAAAGTGGCGCTCAAAAAGGCTCAAAGAGGGAGCACAATCCACATTTTGTGGTATTGTTATCTTTTTCAAGATCGCGCTATGGCCACAATCGCTGCTCCTCCATTGCAGCGTGCTATTAAGTCGAATTGCCGACGCAGCTGCATACTGCCTACCCAATATGTCCAAGGGTATCAGGTGAAGGAGGATTTCTAATGCAGCCGTAGGTGTAGTACGAAGAGCACCAGTGATGCACATTGACGCCATTCTCTGTACCTTCGTGATAAAGACACAGTTCGCTTTTGTTTCTAAAGCAGGCCATCAGACAATGATTCCATACAGCAAAATTGGACGCACCACTGCTGTATAGATCCAATGAACGACTTGAGGGCTAAAACCCCATCGTTTTCCAATGGCCCTTTTACAGGAATACAAAGCAATCGTTGCTTTTCTCACCCGTTCCTCAATATTACGCCTGAAATTCAGCTTCCTATCTAGAAATACTCCAAGATACTTGGCTCCATCTGAGAAGGTGATTTCAGTACCGTCCAGAGAAATAGGATAATATTGTTGTTTAAATAAGTCTAAACAGTTGTTGTAAAAATCTTAAATGGGGACTCCAATCATGATATTTTTATTATCCGATATTTTATATTATCGACTACTACTTCTGACTTTCATTTTGTCAGTCTCAACTCTATTCCTATTTAAGTCTACCAGTTAAGTTTAATACAAATTTTATATAACATCCCTGAACTTTCACATGACATCCCTGAACTTAACATTGAATGAGTTTAACATAAAATAAATTTAATTGAGAGACTGAGAAACATAGAGAAATTTAATATCATACCGTTACAATTTCAATTTACCAACTTATAACCATAGTTACCTCCATTTGTTGTGTTATTAAATTTTATGAGTAATAATTTCAACAAAAAAAAAAAACTTTAGATTTTAATTACTGATATTTAAATGTCAAGTAATCATTAAATCCTTTATTAAATCATTATTTGGATTCATTGATTTTTTTAAATAATGGTATTTGTTTAACAATTTTTACATTTTTTTACCTGATTCCTTTTCTCTGCATTTTAATGTATGACTCAACTTTATAGGGTTACCATTATAAGGCAACAGCTGATAATGTCGAAAGTTATTAAAAAGTGATGAAAGAGAGACAGTTAGAGAGCAAGGGGGAGCACCAAATAATTACATACAAAGTATTATTTTCAAATGTCAGACTTAATCATTATCAATCCAAACAATTGCGTTTTTAAATAAGCTATTATTTTATAGGATAAATACAAAGACCTTTGGTATTTGAAGGGTAAATGAATTTTATCAACCATTTAACATTTTTTTATATTATTTAATATTTGTTGTTGTGAAATGAAATTTTTAAATAAGTATAAAGGCAAAAAGGATATAAAATTGTACTTTGGTACTTTTTAAGTCTCAAGAAAAATTAGGTTCTAGAAACTTGAAATTTGTAATGAAGGATTGTACAGCAGAAAAACATTTTGATAAAGTTCCTTATAGAGAGTGAGGATAAAAGTGACTTTACTACTTCCCTGCAGGAAAAGCGTGTCTTTCGATCAGAAATCACTAAAATACCTATCATGTGACAGATGAAAATTGGACTTATCACCAAACTATGTATCTAAACAACTTATCCCGCGACCGAAGGCAATAGGACAAAACCAACTTTACAAATTTTAACCAAGGCTCGAAACAAATTTAAAAATTTTATAAGTCCTAGATCCATTTTTTGTAGTAAAAAATTTAATTAAAAATTATTTGAGAAAAAAAAACTTTCTTATATTCTGATTAATTATTATTAAAAAATAATATTAGTTTTCTTCGACCTTTTAAATATTATATTTTGGGTAGGTTTATTCTAACTCGAGGTAATTATTTTCCTTTACACTCAAAAAAAAGTGAACTAAAATCTGGGAAAACTAACTCAATTTTAAGAAAAAGAGGGAATGATTTGGCTCCAAAGATTTTTTTTTCTTGGGTTTAGTTCATAATTTTCCTAAAAATAAGGAAAACAAAGTTAATTAATTTTAAGCCAATTTTAACTAGAAATGAGAATTTTTTTTGCAGAGCTAGGCTATTTTTTCTATATTTTTCTATATTTTTCTTTGTAGTCTTTCTTTTGAAAATTTCATCCGTTTCGCTCTATCTCGCTTAGTTTTTGAGATATCGCCATTTTGAATTTTTAACTAAATTCGAAGAAGTTATTTACTAAATTCTCAGAACTTATTAACTAAATTCTAAGAAGTACACTTCCTCAATTCAAAAAAGAGAAAAACGATGATGTTTTTTTAGTAAATTTTAACTAAACTTGAACTAAATTATTTTTTAAGAAATATGTCTTAAAAATAAAGATACGTTTCTTAGATTTGTGGAAAATTTCTTTGGCAGTAAGAATTTTTTTACTAATATTAAAAAATTCCATTTAAAGAAAACTATGAACTAATTTTAAGTAAATGAACTAAACTTTTTTCCTCATAGTTAAGAAAATTTCTCATTTTTTAGTTAAATTTAACTAAATTTTAGGAAATTTCATGATAAATTTTCAAAGACATTTTTTCCTTAATTTTAGTTATGTCTTTTTTTTTAGTCTACTAATTAAAACTACGATATTCTCATTAAATAATTTTCAAGAAAATTATTTATTGCTTTTAAATTTATTTATGTTGGTCACTTTTGCAAGACTTAATCGACACGTGTTTCGGAATTTGTCAGATTCCAATGTCAAGAATATTTAGCAAATATAAAAACCCTATACTGCAAGTAGCAAAGGAATTAACGAATGGCAAAGTATTTGTCATTCGTTAATGATCAAACTAAAATATTAATACACATTCGGCTCTACTCTCATTGGGAATTAGAAGACGAATTGTACCATCGTACACAAAAAAATGCCTGCGAATTTTATATTCTAGCCCAAAACATTAAATCATGATAATGTTTTGCTGAAGATTTGGGTGTACTTGCCAAAGCAAGTGTGTGTTACTTAAGTGCAAAAAAGTGTTTTCACATTTTGGAGAGTATAAATGATTGGGCACAGACAAATTTTATACTCTCACTTGTTTTTTGTACATTTGTTAAACAAGAGGAACATTTTTATGCCAGAATTTTAGATTTGGTGAAAAAAATAAGAAAAGAAAAATTTTTTGATGAAAAAACTTTTGATGAAAAAAAAATTGTGGTAAAAAAAAATTTTTTTTGATGAAAAAAAGTTTTTAATGAAGAAAAAAAAACTGTTGAAAAAAAACTTTTTTTTAGTAATTTTTGAAAAAAAAAAAATTACTAATTTTTTTTTAGTGTAAAATTTTTTTTGAGTGTACTATTTTTTTTTTTTTTTTGCATAAAAATATTTTTGAGTGACAAAAATACGTTGTAAAATATTATTGTGACAGCAATGATTTTAAAACAGGTTTAACGGGTTTTCAACACGTGAATTGAAGGTGAAGCTAATCTGAAATTCACGGTTTTGCTAATAACCACTGGACCGATTTGGCTGAAATTCAATACGAACTAGGCTGAAAGAACGACAAATATATATGCCATTTAGTATCCTCAGAATTGCTTTTCGAAAGTTATAGTGTTTTTTATCTCGTAAATTCACGTAAAACCCTTGCCGAAATTCAGTCTTTTGCTCATAACTTTTGAACCACTGGACCGATTTCGCTGGATTGCAATACCAATCTGACCAGGTAAATGCCCAATATATATGCCAAACTTCAGGAGCTTCCGTAAAGTCTTTCAAAAGTTAGCGTGTTTTCAACAGACAGACAGACGGACGGACGGAAGGACGGACATCGCTAGATCGTCTTAAAATCGATCGAGGATCATGAATATATATGAGGCAATCCACACCAAATGTCCAGCGAAAAAAAAAACATGTGTACCGTAAACTTCTGAATAGGGTGTATGCCCTATATGGAACTTAGAAAATTGCGTTTTTGGTTTTCAATTTTTCAAAAACTGGGCTTAGGAGGCGTGGTCAAATATTGGAAAAATGGTAAAATTTGTGGAGAGTTGCCTTGATAAAATACACAGCTCAACAAGAAAATGTGTATTGGATTCTGGTTAGTGATTTGGATAGTGTTTGTTGCGCTGATTCCAAATCCGGAGCCCAAATTTGTCTATCACGTCAGGATTTTGAGTAATTCGCGGTTAAAGTGCCGAAAAAGGGCATTTTTGACCAATTTTAAAAGCTTATAAAATAATATCCTGACATGCGAATGATTTTGTATCAAGGTCATTTAAAATTTGTAATTTTCTCTTAAAGATAAGATGAAATGTTCGAAATTTTTTTTTTTTGTTAAATGGTAAAAAAATCATTAACAAAAATCCTTCCATTTTTTAAATATTTAGTTTATTTACACCGTGTTTTTTAACAAATTTCCATACAAATTCATACGTAAATTTTAGATTTAACGCACTTGTTACTAATGATTTTTTACCATTTTAGAAAATTAAACTCCAAGAAAATTTGATCTTGTCTAAAAGAGAAAATTACAAACTTTCGAATGAGCTTGATACCAAGTCATTTGCATGTCAGGATCTTATTTTATAGGCCTTCAAAAATGGTCAAAATGGGCCTTTTTGACACTTTAACCGCGATTTTCTTAAAATTATGACGTGATAGAAAAATTTGAGTGATGGTTTTGGAATCGGGGCACCAAAACCTATCAACTTTTTTTGGTTTCATCCAAAACGCAGCGACAATCCTTAGATTTGTAGAGCGGTGATATTTATCACATTAAAACGGAATGCACTAGAATCTCAAAAATTTATATTCTTATATAGTTTTGTATGGGCTATCGACTTAAATTTTTTTTTGGAAAATTTTCAGAACCCGTTCTGAAACTTTCCATTTTTTAAAAAAGTCAATTTATCAAAAATCCGGCCACTTTTTTTTCTTTTTTAAATTTTTTTTTTTAAGTTTAGATGTTTGTCAATCCACACAAAAAAATTCAGAAACGCGTTCTTCGTTTTTTTCGAGAAAACTGCATTTGAATTTTAAATTTCACAACAATTTAGTAATTTGCTTGTATTTTCTTGTTTCAACAGAGCGTATGCGTAATATTTATGCAATTAATAATACTCATTCGCAGCGTTAAAACAATAAAATACAAGCAAATTACAAAATAGTTATGAAATTTAAAATTCAAATGCGATTTTCTCGAAAAAAACGAAGAACGTGTTTCTGAATTTTTTTGTATGGATTGAAAAACATTTAAATTTTAAAAAAAAAAAATTTAAAAAAGAAAAAAAAGTGGCCGGATTTTTGATAAATTGACTTTTTTAAAAAATGGAAAATTTCAGAACGGGTTCTGAAAATTTTCCAAAAAAAAAAAATTTTTAATCGATAGCCCATACAAAACTATATAAGAATGTAAATTTTTTAAATTTTGGTGCATTCCGTGTTAATGTGATAAATATTTAATCAAGGCAACTCGCCACAAATTTGACCATTTTTCCAATATTTGACCACGCCTTTTAAGCCCAGTTTTTGAAAATTAGTAAAACCTAAAACGCAATTTTCTTAGTTCCATATAGGGCTATCCAAACAACCTATTCAGAAATTTTCGGGACACATGTTTTTTTGTAGCGGGACATTTGGTGTGGAATGCCTCATATACGTTATGGGATCCTAGACCAATATTTCGAGGTGTTACAAACGGAATGACAAAAAAAAACTAATACACTACCGCATACACTCACAAAATTTAATCAAATTCGGCAGACATGATTTAATGGTAATAGGTATAAAATGGAATTGCTTTCATATCTTTTACTGTTTTTGAGCGTAAATAAAATGTTTGTTTATATTTTTTGCGGCAAACGTAAACTAATTAGATACTGGTTAGATAGTAACACATTTAAATTTAATTCCCTAGTCATTAAATTTTTATAGAAATATTCAAATTTTTTTTGAAATGTAAGTATTGAATTACTTACAGAGTATGACATAATTACAATAACAATGTTTTGTACTTAAATAATGAACTTTTTTCATGTTTACTATGGCAACTCCTTGTACTCCTACAAAATGTACTTAACCAAACAAAATAATATTAGAGAGTAATTTTAATTATTTTTTTTTTATAAAATATCAACATTAAAGTTTTGTAAATACAAATGCGCATGTTTACACATGTTCAACAGTAAAAATAAATGACAATATAACATAGTGTAAGTATTTTTTTTAGTTTTTTTAAATAATCCATCATTTAAGTTCATATAGTAGTACTTTTTTTTGGCCACACAAAACAAACAACTACTACTGTGAGAATAACAAAATAAACAACAACAAAACACGAATGTTACCATATTGTTTGAAATGGTTAACCACAATTAAACAACAACAACAAAGCAAACAACAACATACATCAATTTTAACACTAACACAATTGCATACTAATACGAGTCGTACAAACAAAAAAAAATCAACAAATACGAAGCATGTTAAAAAAACACTTGGAAAAGAAAAATAACACTAAATTTCAATTAAACATTAAAACTGACAGAATGTACTACTACATTTACACACACACACATTAACTAACTTACTAACACACATACGTACACATGGATCTGTACTCGTGATGACGGGACAAAATGAAATATGTAGTATTTTCTTTTGAAAAACCCACACTGAAAAACAACAGAGAAACTAGAGTTGCCAGGTAATTTTTACTATTGTCCCCAAAAAAAAAATAACAAAATCCCTAAAAATCCTCAAATCATAAAAAAATACGAATTGAGCAAAAAAGGAATATTGAATAAAAAAATTGAGTGAATAAAAAATGTTGAATAAATAAAAAAAATATTCCATGCCTTATTAATTTCCATTTCGTTCCCTGTTCCATTCCATTTGGTTCCCAGTTCAATTTCATTTAGCTTTCACTTAGATTGCTTTCCGTATAACATGCTACAAAATGTTACAATCTTGATCTCAATAGATATGAAAAGTACCATTTTACCCTATTTTTACCCATTGTTTACAATATTTTACCCTAAAGAAATAATTTTTGTAAATATGATCTTGCCTAAATGAAAAGGATTATCCTACATGTCAAATTTTGATATTCTGGGGTATTTAGTTCAATAGTCATAAAAAAGTACCAATTTTCCATTTGTACCCTCTTAGACTCGAAATTTTAAAAACGTTTTTTTTTATTTTTTTTTTTTTTTTGACTGAAGGATCCAAAAAAGGATACAAAAAAATACCCTCTCAGAATTTTTTGTTTTGATCATTGTTTCAGGCAAGGTTGGCAATCGAAACGAATAACGGTATCGATATCGGTATTGGTATCGTTATTTTATTTATTTCGGTATCGGTATCGATTACGGTATTTGAGTTGAATCGGTTACGGTATTACCGATACCGAAACGTCGATACCGGTACGTACCGGTATTATCGAAAAAAATGTTAAAAATTTAAAAAACGCATAAAAACTTAAAAAAAATATTTTTTTTTATTTTAATACTAAGGACCTGTCATTGACTCAATTCCGTTCGAAAGTGGAATAAGTGATTTACTCGTAAAACGCAAAGCAAATATTTTTTTCGGAATGAACCCACTTTTATGCAATTCAATTCCACTTTGATTTTTAAAAGTGATTTCATTCTGAAAAAAATAATATTCGTTTTGCGTTTTATAAGTAAACCACTTTTTTCAAATCCGAACGGAATTGAGTCTGTGACATGCCCCTAAAACACGCATTTACGTAATTATTTTTAGCAATTTTGCTAAAATGCCCTTAAAAATGTGAAAAAAAATTAAAACAGGGTTTTCTTGGGTGGTCGGCGGGGACGTTGCCGGACCACACTTACAAAAGGGGGCGGGCCAAAAAAATGTAATTTCTTATCCCCTTGATCAAAGTGCAGGACTTTGAAGTTATTCTGACATAAAAATGTTTCATTTGTTAAAGAAAAGTAAAAAAAAATGTAAAAAAAGTAGAAGAGTTAAATTCAACTTAGCCGAATTCATGAATATCCACGGTGGCCTTTTAAAGTGATAGTTAGTTTTCTAACTTAAAAAAAATTAACAATTTTGATTAGAAATATTTTATTTTGAGTAAAAAACATTTTTTAGTCATTTTTGAAAAAAAAATTACAAAACTTTTTTTGAGTGTAAATTTTTTTTCGAGTGTAAGTTTTTTTGCTTAATTGTAAAAATATTTGTGAGTGACAAAAATACTTTGTAAAATAATTTTCTGACGTTTTTCAACACGTGAACTAAAAGTGAATCCAATTTTAAATTCACGGTTTTGCTAATAACTTTTGAACCACGAAGTCCTATAAATATCAAAAAAAAATCCTTGGGCACCCACATCGCGGATTATATAAAAATATCCAAAAAAACTAAACTATTCTAAGGGTTTCAGAAAGTTTCTATTGAGAGTCTAAATGATTTCAAAAAAATTTCGTGAAAATCAATAATTTTCTTCCGCTCCCGCATAGCGGTTGAAGTATGATTTTTTTGGAAATTTTTACTTAATCCACGATGTGGGTGCCCAAAGATTTTTTGATTTTTATGAGACTTCGAAAAGGCTTTTAGAGTACGATTTTTCATTTACAAAAACCAAAAAAATTACAAATTTTCTATTAATTTTTTTTTTTTGTAAAAAAAACATGTTTTTTCAGGAAAACCCGTTTTAATACCGGTACGCACCGGTACCGAAGGAAAAGGTTTTTGGATACCGGTATCCGATACCAAAACTGAGTTTCGGTATTGGTATTGGTAGCGGTATTCAATTTAAAGGATTTTGAAACGGATAACGGTATTGAAAAGGTATCGATTGCCAACATTGGTTTCAGGTGATTAAAGAAGTCCCAAACTAAATTTGTTTATCATCTTCCTCGTAGAATTGAAACTATCTAAAAAGTTCTTTTGGCAGAATCCTAAGTTCCAAGTTTCTAGAACTATTTTTTCAGAAGGTAGAAAAGGTACCAAAGTACAACATTTTCTCGTTTTTATCCCCTTTAAATAGGAGAAAGAAAAAAGTACCAAATTCGAAAAAGTACCAAAGTAAAATTTTTTACCCTTTTGTACCTTTTTACTATCAGAAATTCAAAGTCAGCAGTTAGGGCGTGCTGACTTTTTGAGGACATGTCAACCAAGACGTCTTAAGAATTTAGGAATTAAACCCATATTTTTTAGAGGACAACTATATGAACTCACAACCTCTTGTCAGATCTGACATTATACTAAAATGTCATAAAGGAGCACTCATAAAAAAAGCATATACTCACTTTGCCATTTCATGCGTAACGCATCAAAATATCGGTCGGGGACCCCATAAAGACTTAGGAAGGTTAAGTTAAGTTTGTTTGGTTTGTAAACGAGCAAAATCGGACTAGGCGGGAAAAGTTCCCCTTTAAAGAGCTAAACCTTTCTCGAAAAAACATATTTTTTTACATTTTTTTGTATTTTTGTTAATCAAATGAAGCATTTGTATTTTTGTTAAACAAATGAAGCATTTTTATGCTAGAAGAAGTTTAAAGTCCTTGTCCTAGAAGAAGTTTAAAGGTCCTGGTCCTTCACACTGTCCTAGTGGATTGAAAAATATATCTTTTGTTAGATCTTTATTTAGTGTAGAAAACACACACAGATCAAATTTTAGTGGAATTGGTTTATTTTTTTCTAATAGACTGATTTAACTGAATATCGGTCGAAATTTTTATATTGGGGACTTAGTCCAAAAATGGTCCAATTATATTCAGATTTGATTAAGTTGCCAAAGTACACGTTTAACACTTACTAATATAATATGTATAAAATATTTCCATTTTTATGAATTTTTAGGGAATTATGTGAATATCGGGAGGGTGGTTTGTATGGGGACTACGAGAAAGACTGACACGATTCCTTTGAAATTCGTGCATACAAAATTTCATTACCTGTTAAATTTCAAAGTGATATCTATTATAATACGGTTATTAGAGCCATTTAAGCCTATTGTGTTTGTATAGGCTTCGTCCTTGGGTCAAAAGTTGCTTAAGTTTCAAATTTCAAGTCAATTAAATCTACACAAAAGTAATTCTGAGTCGATCGGTATGCTTGAAGGTAGGTCTAAGACTAATATTTCGGGTAGTTACAAACATCAGCATAAACTCATTTGACCTTGTTCCACAGAGTGGTGCAGGTTATAATAAGGAAGGAAGATGTTCCGTACTTGGACATAGGGAACTAGATAATATATTCCCCATTCCTCAATTACTTAGAGGTCACCCACCGGTTGCCCTGAATCCTGTATATGGGAAAGAGGGGAGCAAAATAAGAGTTACCTGGAGGAAAATCGGGATTTTTTTTAGTTTTTCGAGGATTTTTCACACTTCTTTAAAAAAAAACTTTATGAACATTTTATACAGTTCGAAAGGCTTTTTGAAGGCCTGTCAAATGGTTTATCGGCCGTTTCAAATGTTAAAACTTTCGGGTACTTCATATAGAGAGGCATATACGTAGGACCGCCAAAATCATATATAATAATCTCTATTAAAATTAAGCTGACCCATATTTTTGCGTTTGGCAAAATTCCTACTAGTTCAGATTTCATTCGGATTTCCCCAAAAGACCTCATATTTTTATAAGGTGGCAACCCTTTTTTAAATTTGAGATTGGGCAGCTAAAAAAAACAGGTAACTCTAATTTTTCTTTCCTCGTTCCCATATGCAAGTTGCAGAACAATCGGTTGGTGCCCTCTGAAAGACCTCCCTTGTAAGTGGAGGGTATAATAAGGGCTAATATTCCCAAAAAAAACCGCCAATTATTTTTTTAAATCCCCAAAAAATAAATTTGGTGTTCTTTTCCTACCATAAAATCCTCAATTTTAGGAATAATTTCCCAAGACTGGCAGCCCGAAAGAACAAAAAAAATATGGAATAAGAAATAACAGTTATTTAGATGATCTTATATAGCAGGTCATACGATACGTATGAGTTATTTTTTTAGGTTTTATAGTTTTCTTGGCTGCTGAAGAAAAAAAACGAAGAAGAGAAGAAAAAAAATAAGCAATGAACTAAATGGCACCGGTAAATGAAAAACAATACTCTAGCTAATGCTACAATTGCAAAAAAATAAAAAAATACATTTCAACAAACACACTAACACTCACACCCACACAAATCCACCAGAACAATATGAAGGAATAATAGCTTCTAGTATGTCAGTTGTTTGTTTAAATTACAAGCAAAGGTCGCATACAAAAGACAATTCACACACATGCAGCACTAACCCTTGCCAATACACAGACACATGGAAGAACTAGAGAATCCCTTTTTTCACCTGTGTTTTTTATGTCTGTTTTGTTTTTTTTTTTTATACCCTACACCACTCTGTGGTACAGGGTATAATGAGTTTGTGCTGATGTTTGTAACTACTCGAAATATTGGTCCTAGACCCACCTTTAAGTATACCGATCAACTTAGAATAACTTTTTGAGTCGATTTAGCTATGTCCGTCCGTCCGTCTGTCTGTCCGTCCATGTAAACGTTGTAAACACGATACAGGTCGCAATTATCAATCAATTTGGCTGAAATTTGAAACTTAAGCTTCTTTTGCCCCAACGACGAAGCCTATTGAAATTGGGAAAAATCGGTCCATGTTTAGACCCAGCCCCCATACAAACGTCCCCTTTAATTTGACTTAAGTGACTCTAATTAGCGTATTATAACAGGTATCCTTTCGAAATTTAGTAGGTAATCGTTTTTTGTATACATAAACTATCATTCAAAGTTTTAAAGGAATCGGACCAGTTCCTCTTGTAGTCCCCATACAAACCACCCTCCCGATATTCACATAAATCTCTCAAAATTCATGAAAGTTGGAAATATTTGATTAAAATTTTGTTTTTAGGTGCTAAAGGTGTACTTTGGTAGCTTTCTTTTATCTGAATATATTCAGATCATTTTTGGACTTGGTCCCCTTTAAAAAAATTCGACCGATATTAAGTTAAATCGGTCTATTGGAAACAAAAATAAGCCAATTCCACTAACATTTTGTCTGTGTGTGTCGCCAATCGGTCCATGTTTGGACTTGGGACCCATTTTTCGGAAAACACTAGTGTAGGGTATTATATGGTCGGTCTTGACCGACTATAACTTTCTTAGTTGTTTTTTGTTTTGTTGTTGTATTTGCCTTTGTGATATGTAGTTATGTGGCTGTATAACGCTACTGCTTCTTTATTTTGTCGTTTGAAAAATAGCAGTAAAAATTGCAGTTAAATTAACATTTTATGTGACAAATCAATGGAGCATACTACTGGTGTATTTACAGTAATGGGTCTATTAAATTAAGATGGATTTAATAAATAATTTAAAGATAAAACTTTAAAAGTGGCTTTATTGTAACAAAGATGTGGCTAAAACTTACTCCAATGTGCGTCATTACTCAAGTGTTAAAAAAAAAATGGTGATATTTTTTTTGACTGACAAAAAAATTTTTTTTGAGAGGAAATATTTTTGAGTGACAAAAATTAACCTGTTCAACTCGAAAATTTATTTGGCTTGAGAGTCACGTATTTACAGTTTTTTTATATTCTCGGGCAGGCGCGGATCCAAGGGGAAGGAAATCGGGGAAATTCCCCCCCCCCCCTCAAACCGATTTCGAAAAAAAAAGGAAAAGAAAAGAAAAGAAAAGAAAAGAAAAGAAAAGAAAAGAAAAGAAAAGAAAAGAAAAGAAAAGAAAAGAAAAGAAAAGAAAAGAAAAGAAAAGAAAAGAAAAGAAAAGAAAAGAAAAGAAAAGAAAAGAAAAGAAAAGAAAAGAAAAGAAAAGAAAAGAAAAGAAAAGAAAAGAAAAGAAAAGAAAAGAAAAGAAAAGAAAAGAAAAGAAAAGAAAAGAAAAGAAAAGAAAAGAAAAGAAAAGAAAAGAAAAGAAAAGAAAAGAAAAGAAAAGAAAAGAAAAGAAAAGAAGAGAAGAGAAAAATAAAGAAAAGGAAAAAAAGGAAGAGTATAAAAAAATTTCTTAAGGAAAAATGTTTTGACTTAAAGAAATTATCTACGGTATTAATGATTTTTTAAGAGTTTTTTTTTTTAGATTGGAGATTATTTTCAGAAATAATAGCCCTGGGTCAAATCAAGTCCAGATTTTTTTTTAACTTTTTCTTAAATTACATACAATTAGTAAATATAAACAGAAAAACAAATTAAGCTTTTCTAAAAGAAAAATTGTTTTTTAAAATGTAAAAAAAATGTAAAGAATGTCTTGGAGTCTAAAAAATGTTTAACTAGAGAAAGAATTTATAGAATTATTTTTTTAGAATTATGTTTGTATAAGAAAGGTGCTGTGGCTTAGTGTTTAGCGCGTTGGACTACAAGCCAGCCAGCCTGGGTTCGATTCTCAGCTCAGGCAGAACAACATTTTTTCAGATATTTATTAGTTTCTATTTATACTAATATCTATCGCAGCACCCTCCTTCGTTGATAAATAGCACTAAAACGTCAACGAATTAAAATAATAAAATAATGGCTATAATCGCAGCTTCAAAAATAATTCGCCAGATCGATGATGCAACAAACTGTACTCAAAATTATCAACACCCGCAATTACAGTGTTGCCATACTGAAGCCCTTCTATCTTTCAAATTGTTCATCTCTCTTCTAACCCCTTTCCGAAAGAAGCATCACGGTTACATTAGAAATTGATAGGCAGCATTGCCTGAGTGTTGATTTAAAAAAAACAAGTAAGAGTGTTAAATTCGGCTGTGCCGAATCTTGTATACCCTCCAACGTTGAAAAAAAATCCAGTGGCGTTTTTTTTTTGGGGGGGGCTTGTCGGGGGTCCTTGGGGACACCTTCTCTCTGATCAAAAATTTAATTACTATGCTTTTTGTACAAAAGATATACAATTTCATCATTATACAAATTATTTGCTAATACCCACGCCCACGAAAGGGGGCGGCCCAAAAAAAAAGTCATTTTCAAATCCCCTGGGTGCAAGTCCAAGACTTTCAACTTTTTCAAGCATAAAATGTTTTATTTGTTTAACAAAAATACAAAAAAAAGACTATAAAAAGTTTCCTTTTTTCGTGGGTTGGTTTACTTCGTCAAGGGGGAACTTTTTCCCCCCTGGTCCGATTTAGCCCATCTCCGAACTTAACCAGCCTATGAACATAAGACATATATGTGCCAAATTTCAGGAGTCTAGCGCGTTTATTTTGGACTGTATCGTGTCTTCCACAGACGGACGGACAGACGGACGGACGGACGGACAGACGGACATCGCTAGAATGTCTTAGAATCGATCACTGATCAATAATATACATACTTTATTGGGTCCTAGACCGATATTTCGATGCGTTACACACGGAATGACAAAGTGAGTATACCCCCATACTGTAGTTGGAGGGTATAAAAAAAAGCGCTACTTTTGAAGCAATTGAACCCAGCGTGCGCCTTTAAAAAACATCAATTTAAAAATCAAGTCACCTCAAGTTTGTTGAACAGTGTAATTTTCACTCAAAATATGTTAATACGTATACTTACTGTAAGTCATTATTTATTAATCATACGTTCCGTGTGTTCAACAAAAAATGCTCAGCGATAATTTTCAAAAAATGTTTGCAAGTTATAAATACTCCTAATGTTCTTAAATATTTACAGAAAATAATTTAAACCAAAAATTGTAATGCCTTTCCTGGCGAAAAAATATAACCTCATTTGTGAGGTTCAAAACGTTCTTTAAAAAATATCGATCTTATATAAAAGTCCCTTTTAGCCATAATCCTATTCTCAACCTACTGTACAATTGTTTTACCCCATTTGTTTTAAATTTCTAATATTTGGTTTATACATAGTATATTCTGGTTAGGTTTGGGTCTGTCTGTCTGTCCATACCAAGCAAACAAAAAAGAAAACATAAAAACAAACGATTTTTTTGAAGGGTAGACTTTAATAAAGACATTTTCACTTGTTTTTGTGTGAGAGTACGTTACACGAGTATGAGTGTCCTTTGTATAACTAAAGACCAATTTGTAATTATAAACGTTTTTTGTTTCATTTTTTTTTTCGTTTTGTTTTATTTTTTTTTGTACTGGTAGTAAAACACGTTACGTGTACGGCTGACTTTTTGTCTGTCTGTCTTTCTAACTGTATATAGTAGTATTGCTTTTATGTCATTCATTTTAGTTCATTCATACATTTGTTAGTTCGTTTGGGTCTGTCGTTCGTGCATTTGGGGGTCATTCTTTATACTTTGGGGATAATTTTTATTTATTTTTTGTTTTTTTTATATTTTGAAGCCACTCAATGTCTGGTTAAGACATTTATACATACAGACATAAATACTACTATAGACTTGGAGTGTGTGTTAGGGTTTCTATTCGGGAAAAATTTCCCGGGAATTCCCGGGAAATATTTTTCTTAAAATCCCGGGATTTTTTCTTCGGGAAATTTCGGGAATTCGTTACTAATTTTTTAATAAAAATATATTTAATTTACACATTTTTAACACAATCTTTAATGATTTATTAAAAAACTACATTAAAACAATGAAAGAATTAATATTTTTAAGAAAGACTAGTGAGGATATGATAGAGCTTGCATATTATTTAGGACTAATAATTATTTTTCTTTAATCAAACTAAATTTCACTTTAAATGTTTGTTGCAAGTTGGCAAAAGCTTTCCTAATCTAAAATTCCAATGATTTTATCTTTACGAAATTTAGTATTTCATGTTCAGGACAGCAATCTTTATAGTGCTTAAACAAAAATATCAATATTTTAAAAAATATATCACAAACCTGGTTTTCAGCTTAAAATTTCATATATGAAGTAAAAGCCTGATATCTATCGATCGTGAAAACAAATATTTTGTAATGAACCTTGGCCGCCACGAGTTCTATCCCAGCCACCAGTGAAAATACGTCGTTACAATGGCTATATAGTACATTGGTGTTCTCATTTTGGCCAGAATGTCTTAAACCAATTAATTTTAATAATTCGAAAATTTAATTAAATACATCTTCAAGATATAATTTTCTTACGGTTGGCGTAGTCAAAATCAGAAAAATTTTCCAAAAAATTATTAAAACCGCATTTTATGCAAAATCGGGTATTTCCGAATTGTGAACAATTTTGCATGGAGTGGAAATACGTCAATGCAAATACTAAAACTATGATAAGGTCCAATATTTGTACAAAAAATAGATTTTATGAACTTTCTACGTATATTTTAGAGGTAAGTTAAACTATTTTACAAAAGAATACAACTAAAAGAGGTTTAAATTGGAAAATACGACCATAATTTTCAATATAACAATTTTATATGGTAAAGTTCAAAATTTGTTTTAATTAAAAAATTCCCGGGAATTCCCGGGAATACGATTTTTTTAAAACGATTTCCCGGGAATTGAAAAAGACCGGGAATTTAGAAACCCTAGTGTGTGTGTGTCTGTCTTTAGGTGTGTGTTTGGTTTCAAAGGGGATATTGCAGGAGTAAGTTTCTTTGCTCGTTTTATACGTTTTGTAGCAAATAAAAACAAATGAGGCATTAATTTACTGCGCCACTTACCTGGTATAGGTATCCCTTGGTTTTCACAGCAAAAAAATGATAAATATGTATATTATTGAGAAAAAAAAAATATAATTACAACTTTAGATTTTATTTAAGGAAGCCAAAATAGTACCTTTTTAAAAAAAGTACTTCTATAAGTAGGTACTTTTTTATTTTTTTAAAGCTTTTTCTGAAGAATTTCTATTTGAGTACATTTTATAAAAAAAGTAATATTTTGGCACTTTTTATAAAAAAAGTACTTTTTATAAAAATTACTTTTTTGATACTTTTTTTAAGAAAGTATTGGTTTAGTACTTTTTATAAAAAAATAATTAATTTTGTAAAAAGTGTAAAAAATTGTAAAATTTACACATCGTACTTTTTTTTTTAAAGTACCAGAATACTAGTTTTTGTTAAAAACCCTAGTAAAAATATTATGCTAATTTTACTAAATAGATCTAATTTGATCCGTAAAATGGTTGTATCAAATAATATCTAATTGTTTTACTTTAGATCAAAAAATATAAAAATTGATAAAATTTGATCCTGAATTTGGACAAATCTAATTATATCAAATTGATCTTATAATATCTATTTTTATACAATTTGATGAGTAAAACCAAAATACGAATCTAATCATATATGGAGCAATATCTAACCATATAAAGTGGATCAACCGTATCAAAATGATAGATATAATTTTATATAAATTTATACGGAAGCATATTAACTCATATAAGATTGTATCAAATTATATATGATTATATCAGAAAATTTTTACTCGGGAAAGTACCAAAATACTAATTTCTTGTAAAAAGTACCAGAATACTTCTTTTTGTTTAAAAAGTATTAAAATACTAATTTATTGTAAAAAGTACTTAAAAAGTACTTTTATAAAGAGTATCAAAATCACTGCGAAAAAATGCAAAATATATTATAAATGAAAAATATTTATTATAAATGCAACTACAACTTTAGATTTTATTAAAGGAAGCCAAAATAGTATGTTTTTATAAAAAGTACTTCAATAGTTATTTTATATTTTTTAATAAAAAAGTATTATTTTGGCACTTTTTATAAGAAAGTACTGGTTTAGAACTTTTTTATAAGAAAGTAAAAATTGTAAAATTTACAAATCGTACTTTTTTTATAAAATACCAGAATACTAGTTTTTGTTAAAAAAGTACCAAAATACTAATTTCTTGTAAAAAGTACCATAATACTACTTTTTGTTTAAAAAGTACCAAAATACTAATATCTTTTAAAAAGTACTTAAAAAGTACTTTTATAATGAGCATCAAAATCACTGCGAAAAAATGCTAAATTGAGGAAAAAAATATAAAAAGTACTAAAAAAGTAATTTTATAAAGAGTATCAAAATCACTGCGAAAAAATAAGGAAAAATTATTGAGAAAAAAATATAATTGCAAATGCAACTACAACTTCAGATTTTGTTAAATGAGGCCATAAAAGTACGTTTTTATAAAAAGTACTTCAATAGTAATTTTTTATTTTTTAAAGTTTTTCTAAAAAAAATGCTATTTGAGTACATTTTATAAAAAAATATTATTTTGGCACTTTTTATAAAAAATACTTTTTTTGATACTTTTTATAACAAAAATTTTAGGATTTTTTTTATAAAAAAGTACTTTTTTTTGTAAAAAGTACAAAAAAATACTTTTTTTGTCAAAAGTATTAAAAGTATATTTTTATATAAAGTACCATACTACTTTTTGTTAAAAAAGTACCAAAATACTAATTTCTTGTAAAATGTATTTAAAAACTATTTTTATAAAGTGTATTAAAATCACTGCGAAAAAATGCTAAATAATATTGAGAAAAAAAAATTTAATTACAAATGCAACTACAACTTTAGATTTTATTAAAGGAAGCTAAAATAGTACGTTTTTATAAAAAGTACTTTAATGGTAATTTTACATTTTTTAAAATCTTTTTCTGAAAAATAGCTATTTGAGTGCATTTTATAAAAAAGTATTATTTTGGCACTTTTTATAAAAAAAATAATTTTTTTTTGATACATTTTTTAAAAAAATATTATTTTGGCACTTTTTATAAAAAATACTTTTTTTTGATACTTTTTATAACAAAAATTTTAGGATTTTTTTATAAAAAAGTACTTTTTTTTGTAAAAAGTACAAAAAAATACTTTTTTTGTCAAAAGTATTAAAAGTATATTTTTATATAAAGTACCATACTACTTTTTGTTAAAAAAGTACCAAAATACTAATTTCTTGTAAAATGTATTTAAAAACTATTTTTATAAAGTGTATTAAAATCACTGCGAAAAAATGCTAAATAATATTGAGAAAAAAAAATTTAATTACAAATGCAACTACAACTTTAGATTTTATTAAAGGAAGCTAAAATAGTACGTTTTTATAAAAAGTACTTTAACGGTAATTTTACATTTTTTAAAATCTTTTTCTGAAAAATAGCTATTTGAGTACATTTTATAAAAAAGTATTATTTTGGCACTTTTTATAAAAAAATAATTTTTTTGATACTTTTTATATGAAAAAATACTGGTTTAGAACTTTTTTATAAAAAAAAATACTTTTTTATTAAAAATTGTAATAGTTTTTATATAAAGTGCCATAATACTACTTTTTGTTAAAAAAAAGTAGCTACCCTAGTAAAAATGTTTTTGTATATATCCATGTATAAATTGATACAAATATATCTAATTTTAAATAAAATGATCTAATTATATAAAATTATATAAAAAATTTCTCAGATAAGACCAAAATTCGTATCAAATTTTATAAAATTCTATCGGGAGTTATATCAAATTTTATATAATTTGATACGAAATTTGGTCTTATCTGATTGATTTTTTATATAATTTTATATAATTAGATCATTTTATTTAAAATTAGATATATTTGTATCAATTTATACATGGATATATACAAAACCATTTTTACTAGGGTAGGTACTTTTTTTTAACAAAAAGTAGTATTATGGCTAATATAATAAGATATAATAAGATCTCAATATGTATAAAAATATATATTTGTATAAATTTATACATGGCTATATACGAAATGATTTTTACTAGGGTAAATACTAATTTTTGTAAAAAGAACTTAAAATGTACTTTTATAAAGAGTACTTTATAAACCACTGCTAAAAAATGTTAAATATATTGTTGAGGAAAAAAATATAATTACAAATGCAACTACAATTTCAGATTTTATTAAACGAAGACAAAATAATACGTGTTTATAAAAGTACTTCAATAGTAAATTTATATATTTTTTAAAACTTTTTCTGAAAAATTGCTATTTGAGTACATTTTATAACAAGTATTATTTTGGCACTTTTTATAAAAAAAAATATTTCTTATTGAAAAAGCGTCAGTATTATTTTGGCACTTTTTATAAAAAAAAATACTTCTTATTGAAAAAGCGTCAAAAAAAATTGTCAAAATTACTAGTTCTTTTTTATAAAGTGCATAATAATACTTTTTGTTAAAAAAAAGTACCAAAATACTAATTCATGTAAAAAGCACTTAAAAAGTACTTTTATAAAGTATATCAAAATCAAAATACTTTTTTTTGAAAAAGCGCCAAAAAAAATTGTCAAAATTACTAGTACTTTTTTATAAAGTACCATAATACTACTTTTTGTTAAAAAAAGTACCAAAATACTAATTTCTTGTAAAAAGTACTTAAAAAGTACTTTTATAAAGTGTATCAAAATCACTGCGAAAAAATGCTAAATATATTATTGAGAAAAAAAAAAATATAATTACAAATACAACTATATCTATAATTTTAAATTTTATTAAAGGATGCCAAAATAGTACATTTTTATAAAAAGTACTTCAATAGTAATTTTATATTTTTTTTAAATCTTTTTCTGAAAAATTGTTATTTGAGTACATTTTATAAAAAAATACTATTTTGGCACTTTTATAAAAAAGTACTTTTTATAAAAAATTACTTTTTTTGATACTTTTTATTAGAAAATACTGGTTGAGTACTTTTTATAAAAAAAGTACTTCTTTTTGTAAAAAGCGGCAAATTTTTTTTTTTCAAAATTACTAATAGTACTTTTTACTATATAAAGTACCATAATACTACTTTTTGTTAAAAAAGTACCAAAATACTTTTTGTAAAAAGTACCAAAAAATATTTGTTTGTCAAAAGTAGTAATAGTAGTTTTTATACAAAGTGCCAAAATACTACGTTTTTTTAAAAAAGTACCAAAATACTAATTTCTTGTAAAAAGTACTTAAAAAGTACTTTTATAAAGAGTATCAAAAAAAAATATAAAGAGTACAAAAAAGGACTCTTGTATAAAAAGTAAAAAAAAAAAAAATTTATAAAAAGGACCAATATAGTACTTTTTTGTAAAAAAATACTTCAATTGCAATTTTTAATTTTTTATTATTTTTTTCTGAAAAATAATATTCTAGAAAATAATGTAATTTTTTTGTACATTTTATCAAAATAACTATTTAAGCACTCTAATAAAAACAAGTTTTGAATGTTTTATACCCTCCAAAATGAAAAAAAAATCCAGGGGCGTCTTTTATATTGGGAAACGTTAGGGGGCACCTTCCCCTTGCGATTTTGAACTACTTCTGAGATTAGAATGTTGCATTTGCTTAGCAAAAGTACAAAAAACCCTGCAAAAAATTCGGTTTTTCTTAGGTTTGTTTAGTTCTCCAAGGGGGAACTTTTTTTCCCTTGGTCCGATTTGGCCCATTTCCAAACCTAACCTGCCTAGAAATATTAGACATATTCGTACCAAACTTCGGAAGAGATAGTTATTTTGGACTGTATCGTGTCCTCTACAGACGGACAGACGGACGGACGGACAGACGAACATCGATTACTGATCAATAGAATCAATCACTGATCAATAAAATATATTCTTTATGGGGTCCTAGACCGAAATTTCGATGCGTTACACACGGAATGACAAAGTGAGTATACCCCCATACTGTCCCAGCAAAAACTTCGCTCCCAATTTCAATGTTAATTACTTTAACACGGTGATGTCATTGGAGGTAACCACATTTTGCCTTTTTTGGCGCAATGTAATGCTAATGGTAATTAGTAGTATTCAAAGCCATTACCTAGTAAACGAGACAGGAAGGGGTACCCATTACCAAGTTTTTGCTGGGGTGGTTGGAGGGTATAAAAATATTATGTATTTTAGCGCTCTTATAATAAAGTACACGGAAAAAAATATGGAGAAAACAAATTTTAGTAATCACTTGTTTAAATTGAAAATCAAAAATTTAGTAATTTTTTAATTGACGCAATTAAAAATTTACTTAAAAATTTTAAAAACAATTAAAGTAAATAATTTAATAAAAATTTAATATTTTTTTTAATTTTTTTTTAAACTCTCATAGTTTTTGATTTTTTTTGTAAACAAATTTAAAACTTTTTAAACTTAAAAAAAAAATAGATAAATTTTGGGTAAATTGTTAATTGTGTTAATTAAAAATTTACTCAATTTTTTTTTCAAACATTTAATAAATTTTTATTACAAATTTAGTCAATACTATTAAATCGTTTACTTGTGCAAAATTGAGTAATTATTCTTTGAGTTCTATTTTCGTATCTTTAATACTTTTCACAAAAATTTACTATTTTGGCACTCTTGTTTATCAAAAAGTGGAATTTTGGAACCTTTTTAATTCATGGTACCGTTTATAGAAATACTTTGGTACTTTTTATATATTAGTACTACCTCGTATAAAAAAGTATTAAATTTGATATTTATTATAAAAAGTACTTTTTTGGTACTTTTTACTTTTATTCATTTTTTTTACAAAAACCCCTCTTTTAGTGCCTGTTTTTATCAAAAAATAGCATTTTATACTATACTAGCAGGCCCGCCCGGAACTTCGCCCCCGGTAATATTAAATACCTGATTTAAAAAGGATCAGGATTAGAATCTCCATATCTAAAATTCTCCCCTACAGAATTTTTATTTTGTTTAATTTTTATCATTGAAGTCTTTCATAAAAACTATTTAGAGTAAACAATAAAATTAAAACAGCCGCGTTTAGCTTGGAATCATGTTCGTTTCGGTAAATAATGTTCTTGAACATTTTCGAGCCCTTATATCGTAATTATTTAAACTACTTCATTCATCGTTTCACTCCATTTCGTTCCCCGTTCTATTTCATTTCGTTCCCTTTTCTATTCATTCGTTCCCAATTTAATTCAATTTTGTTCTGAATTCCAATTTATTTCGTTCCATGGAGGCTTCATTCCTTTCTATAAAACATGTGTTAAAGATGTAAAAACATTTTAGGGTCGTTATCTCAATTGATATAAAAAGTACTATATTACCTAACTTAACCAATTGTTTACTCCTTTTAACCATTATAAATTTAAATTTCAAAATATGTACTTCTCTTCATTGTTAATTCTGCTGATGGATTTCTGGGGATAGTAAAAGTACCACAGTACAATAATTAAGCCTTACAACCCCATTAAAATCTAAATTTCCAGAAGGTACTTTTTCAGAAAGAATTTTTTTGGGTTGAGGATCCCACATTTCAAGTATCAAGTTACTATGGTCAATTTTTCAGGAGATAGTTACAAAGTTCACGACTTTGCACGTATTTGCCCCAGTAAAATAGGAGTTTCCAAAAAGGACATTTTCAGAATGTTTTGAAATTCGATGAGTTGTTTCGGAGATTTTAAAATTTTACGTCTATTGAACCAAAGTGATCTTTAAAATGGGTGTGGTCAATGAAACCTACCCTAATTCATCCTAAAGGAGAATTCGAAATATTTTTGAAAACATTTAGAAATCTCATAATAAGTTTGGTATATTTACAAATTTTACTTATATGAACCGTAGCCTATGTCTATCCTGAAGTACCATTCATTCTTAATTGGAGAAAAAATTTTTTAAATAAGTAATTTCGGTGATTTTCCGAAATTTTACGTTTTTTGGCCAAAAGTGGGCGTAGAAGTGAGTGTGACTGATGAGAGCTAACCCATGTCCACCCTGAAGGACCATTCTTAATATATATAGGTGGTAACATTTTTAAATCGGTTGAGTAGTTTGATAATATTTAAATTTAACGTTTTTTTGCCAAAGGTGGGCGCAGAAATGGGCGTGGTCAATAAAACCTAGAATATTTCCACTCTCAAGGACCAAGTATTGGTGAAAAAATTTCGGAAATCGGATGAAACATTTTGGAGATTTTTAAATTTTAGTTTTGTTTTGCCAAAAAGTGGGCGTATAAGTGGGCGTGATCGATGAATCCTAGCCTATGTCCACCCTGGAGGAACACTTCAAATATTGGTAAAAACATTTTTGAAATCGGATGAGTTGTTTAATAGATATTTAAATTTTAAGTTTTTTTGCCAAAAGTGGGCGTAGAAATGGGCGTGGTCGATGAAACCCAGCATATGTCCACTATGAAGGACAATTCCAAGCATGTATTGGTGAAAAAATTATTAAATCGGTTCAGTAGCCATGGAGATTTTTTAATTATACGTTTTTCAACTAAAAGTGGGCGCAGAAGTGGGCGTGGTCAATGAAACTTAGCCTATGTCGACCCTGGAGGAACACTCTAAATATTGCTGAAAACTTTTTTGAAATCGGATGAGTAGTTTCATAGATATTAAAATTTTAAGTTTTTTACCAAAAGTGGGCGTAGATGTGGGCGTGGTCGATGAAAACCAGCATATATGCACCAACCAAGTATGTATTGGTGAAAAAATTTTTGAAATCGGTTCAGTAGTTTTGGATATTTTTCGATTTTACGTTTTTGGCCAAAAGTGGGCGTAGAAGTGGGCGTGGTCGATGAAACCTAGCCTATGTCCATCCTGGAGGAACACTTTAAATATTGCTGAAAACACTTTTGAAATCGGATAAGTAGTTCCGGAGATTACCCTCTACAAACAAACAAACAAAAAAACAAACATACAAACATTACCTCTTTATAATATTAGTATAGATATAAAAAGTACTTTTTTATTACTTTGGTACTTTTTAAAAAAAAAGGATTTTTTTGTTCTTTTTTTAAGTATTTAAAAAAAAACAGTTTTTCTTCTTGAAAAACAGTTTTTCTTGATATCTTAAAGACTTTTTACAAAAATTTACTTTTTTGGCACTTCTTATAAAAAAAGTATTAATTTTGATATTTATTATAAAAAAGTACTTTTTTGGTACTTTTTGTAAAAAACATGCTATTCTGGTACTTTTTACTTTTATTCTTTTTTTTTTACAAAAAACCCTCTAAAAACCCACTAAAGCCTGTTTTTATCAAAAAATAGTATTTTGTACTATATATAAAAAAGTACTTTTTTATTACTTTTTATAAAAAATAATTTTTTTGTTCTTTTTATAAGTATTAAAAAAAAAAAACATTTTCTCTTCCATATTTTCTCGATATCATTAACAATCTTTTTACTTCTTTTTTAAAAAGTACTATTTTGGTGAATGTTGTAAAAAAGTACTATTTCGTTAAAAGAAGAAAAAAATACTCTTAGACACAATTTCTGTTGGTGCGGTATTGTTATGGATAGAGAATAATTTTTGAAAATCTATACAAAAAAATAGTTTTTTTTTCTTTGATTGAAAAAATACTTTTTAATAAAAGTACCATTTTGGTAATTTTTACTTATTCTAAGATTGGTGATACAAAATTGTTAAATGGACGATTTTTCAAACTCGAATATAACAAAAACGAAAGATCCATTTTATAAAGAATCAATTTATATTGTGTAAGAATCAATTTATATTGTAAAGAATCTTTATACCAACAAAAGAACATGTAATAATAGTCTCAAAAACTATAAAACGAATGTAAATCTGCTCGAAAATTTTTCGTTTCAAATCTCTTTCCTGACGATATGTGTTGGTTAAAAGTTTACGTAAGTGTTGGATAATGACATTACATGAGTAATTTAGGTTTTAATTGAAGTTATGTTTCATCGTTTACTTTTATACCCTTCACTCTAGTGATAGAGGGTATATATAAGTTTGTCATTTCGTTTGTAACACATCGAAATATTGGTCTAGGACCCCATAAAGTATATATATTCATGATCCTCGATTAATTTGAAGACGATCTAGCGATTTCCGTCCGTCCTTCTGTCCTTCCGTCTGTCTGTCCGTCCGTCTGTCTGGCCGTCCGTCTGTCTGTCTGTTGAAAACACGCTAACTTTTGAAAGACTTTACGACGGATCCTGAAGTTTGGCATATATGTTGGGCATTTACCTAGTCAGGTTGGTATTGTAATCCAGTAAAATCTGTCCAGTGGTTCAATAGTTATGAGCAAAATACTGAATTTCGGCAAGGGTTTTTCGTGAATTTATGAAATAAAAAACACGCTAACTTTGGAAAGACAATTCTGAGGATGCAATACTTTCTTTCGTTCCCCTGGCCTGCTTCTTATTGAATTTCAGCCAAATCGGTCCAGTGGTTCAAACGTTATTAGCAAAACCGTGAATTTCAGATTAGTTTCACCTTTAATATACGTGTTGAAAACCCTTTAAACATGTTTTAAAAACATTGGTAAGTTACAAATATATTTTACAACGTATTTTTGTCACTCAAAAATATTTTAACACTAAAAAAAAATTACACTCGAAAAAATTTTACACTCAAAAAAATTTTTACACTCAAAAAAAATATGGTAAATTAATTTTATTTTTTTTTTTCAAAAATTACTAAAAAAAAGTTGTTTAAGACAACATAAATTATTTCTAATCAAAAATGTTATTTTTTTCACGTTAGAAAGATTCGGCCAAGTCGAATTTAACTTTTTTACTTGTTTGAATTGCATTTTAAATATTATGATTATTTCAAAAAACCGCTTAAATCGTGGTTTATCTGTACAATTACGATTGTACGAATTGTATACTTCATACCTTCAGAAGATAAATATTTGTTTACCACTTGTTTGTTAACATACGAATCCTTCGTATTATTATAATGGGTGTTTTTAAAACAAACGACAGATATAATACATTAAAAGAACGATAAGTTTAATATGAACAACATTTTGAAAAGGAAAAAAAACGAAAAAATAAACAAATAAAATAAATATGACAATTCATTGAGTAACCATAATATTATTTGGTTTGATAATGATTATATAAACTTATTTGTCACGAAAAAAATGTGTGGAGAATCCAGTAAAAAACTTGGTTAAGTAAAAATTAATTAAAATAATTATTTATTAAAATATACAACAGTACCAAAGTACAATTTGCTAACCCCTTTTTACTTTTTTTAACCATCCAACCCAATTGGATCTATTTTCCGGGAGGCGAATCTTTATTAAAAAGTTCTGAAAAATTAAAAAAAAAATAAACAACTACAGAAAATACTTTTACAATCTATTTATACAGCTAAAAAAATAAATTTAAAACTCCATTTTTAAATTCAATAAATTATTTGTTGATTTTATTTTGCAAATTGTTACATATTTTTTGATATTTTTATGCTATAAATATTTATTTTTTTGTTATACCCTAATTTGACCGGATTAATATAATTACAAAATCTAACTCAAACTTTTATTAAAAAATTAAAGAAAAACACAATTTAAAGATTTCGTTAAATCTGCTTTGAAACGATTTGGTAGAAATTTTAAAAAACGGTCCCACCCCAATATAAACAATTTCTTGATACAGTGATTTTAATAGAGTAATTATTGAATATTGATTATTTTGTTTCATAAATTACCTTTAGATATATAATCGTATAATTCAGTATTATTATTAATTTAACATTAAAAACCCATTAATATAATACACCAATACCAAACTATTGATATGATTACCGCAATTACAATCAATTTTACTTTCGCCATTTAAAAATAAACATAAACAATCATTTTCCTGTGGCCAATTTGAGACTGTAACCAAATTGTGCCAATTCATAAATTCAACATAACCAAAAAGACCACATATTACATCTGAAAAGAGAATAGAGAAATTAAATAAATTTAAGATAAATGAAAAAAAAAAATCTTTTAAATGATTGCTACACCAAGCAAATGTGCAAACTAAACGAAATTGTTAGGCCTAGATTACATACACTCAGAAAATTATGTCATTTACTGTTTGTAGTTTATTTAAAAAGTTTTACGTTTTGCCGTTTTTAAAAGCAAAAATGCCTGCGAATTTTGTACTCTTGCCCAAAACATTAAATCATGATAATGTTTTGCGGAAGATTTGGGTGTACTTGCCAAAGCAAAGTTTTTTTAGAAAAAATAATGTTATATTACTTTGCTATTCCATGCAAAACTAATTGAAATATCAGTCGAGGACCCCATTAAAAACCAAAAGAGCTGTTCATTTCGTAAGTGAGTGCAAAAATAAGTGCATAAAAGTGTTTTTACATTTTGGAGAGTATAAAAGATTCGGCACCAAAGAATATAACACTCTCACTTGTTTTATGTACATTTGATAAACAAATGGAAAATTTTTATGCGAAAAGCTTTGACTTGGTGAAAAAGTAGTTTTGGTAAAAACAAATACATATTTTTTTTTCACGAAAACCAAAATTATGTTAAAAAAAATTTAATGAACCCAAAATTTTTGGTGAAAAAAAATTTTGATGAAAAACAGTTTTTGATGAAAAGAAAATTTTTTTGATGAAAACAAAAATTGTTTAAAAAAAAAATTTAAGTGAGTAATAAATTGATAATATAAAATTTGATGAAAAATAACACTGTGCTACAAAAGACCAAAAATAATTTATGCAGGGGTTCTCATATGATAATTCGGGTTGGTTGGAGTCCATAGAGTACTGATATACTCATAGTTTTTCTGGATCACTTCGTTAAGTACGTTTTTTATTGGCAAATGTGTTGGAAAACGGAAATTCTTAAATTACAATTTTAAAAAATTATTACTTTGTTAGTTTGCAACCGATTTTCGATTTTATGGATTTGTTTTAAAGGTATAGGTCTTACCTTTCAAACAAAACAAAAATATTAAAAATCGATCAAGAATTGGCTGAGCTACGATCGCTTAAGTAAAAAAAAAACGTATTTTTTGAAAAATTTGTCATATTCTTTACACTCTAAGTTGAAAGTGCATCATTCAACAATTTTTTTGAATTTTTTGTAAAAAAGTATAGTAAAGTAGCTTTCCAAAACACCAAAAAACATAACAATCGGTTTAAAAATGAATGAGTTATGCTAAGTTTTGTGATAGGGCATTTTTATATTTTTTCAGAAACGCTTGTAATTCAAGCATTATTCATAAATCTTGTTACTAGTAGTAATTTTATGCGCATATGCATATAAACTAGAGATGGGAACGTAATTAGATTTGTGCGTGATTCACACATGATCAGAAGTGAGCGTGATTGAAAATTAATATTACTCACGTGGTTGTTAGTGAGTGTCAGTGTGAGTGGAATAAAATAATGGGCGTGTCAGTTACTTCCAAATCCTATTTATAATTTTTTGGGTTTGTTTAAAAAATATCAGTGTTACTTCTTAAACAAATAAATATTGTGAATCGGTTGAAAACAGGCTAAGGTGCGCTTGTTTAAGTAAAAAACCTTTTTTGAAGAGTTATACCTGCAACATTTTTATGACAAAAAACATTTGACATTTTTGAAATGAAATTGGTAAAATTGTGGGATCATTTGATGGAAATTTTACCTATTTATAAATATACGTATGAGGTATTCCACACCAAATGTTCAGCAAAAAAAAAACATGTGAACCGTAAATTTTTAAATGGGTTGTATGGATAGCCATGTGAGGCATTCCACACCAACTGTTCCACTACAGAAAAACCATAGTGGTTTCAATGGGATATCATTTGCAAAGTATTCGCTCTTAGGGTACTAATAAATAACAAAAATAAAATTTAAGTTTTTTTTTTTTTTTTAAAAAGTGGGCCTTGTAGGCGTGGTCAAATATTGAAAATATCAAACTTTTTTGCCTGAGTATTTATTCACGATCACGCACGCTAATGAAAGAAAAAAAATTATTCAAGCACGATATTTTATTTTACTCACGCTCACGTGAACATCGTGACCGTAACTTATTTTTTTCTACTCACGTAGATAAATAAAATAAAATATCGTGCGTAACTAAATTTTTTCTTTCATGAGCGTGCGTAATCGTTATTAAAAACTCACTCACGCTACCATCGCCTCTTAAAATATTTTTTAAGTATTGATATTACTCATACGCACACGTTTTAAATACCATTATTGTATAAAATAAGCGTGTTGCAATTTTTGAATTTTGATTTCTCGAAAACAAGGCAAAGCACATCTCTAAAAATTTCCGATCAGATAGAAAATTCCTTTAACTTTTTTTTTAAAAAATAAAAAACAAATAAAATTGCGGCATGTTTTTTGATAAATAAAGTTTAAGTTTAAATTTAAAAAATTCAGAACTTCTTCTGAAAATGTTCCAATTTTTATTTTTTTAATTGATAGCCCATTCAAAAATCTATAACAGCTTTTGTCTTTAAGACTTTACTGTGTTTCATTTAATTTGCATAAATATTGAAGTAAAGATGCTCAGGCAAAAAAGTTAGATATTTTCAATTTTTGACCACGCCTACAAGGCCCACTTTTTGAAAAAACTTAAATTTTATTTTTGTTATTTAATAGTACCCTAAGAGCGAATACTTTGAAAATGATTTCATATTGACACGACACAACTTTTTTTTTGGCTGAACATTTGGTGTGGAATGCCTCATATATGGAGCTAAGAAAATTACGTTTTTGGTTGTTCAATTTTTCAAAAACTGGGCTTAGGAGGCGTGGTCAAATATTGGAAAAATGGTCAAATTTGTGTCAAGTTGCCTTGTTTAAATATATATCAAATAAAAATTAAATGCACCAAAATCTCAAAAATTTAGATTCTTGTATAGTTTTGTATCGGCTATCGATTAAAATTTTTTTGGAAAATTTTCAGAACCCGTTCTGAAATTTTCCATTTTTTAAAAAAGTCATATGCAAAAATATGTATTTTCACCAAAATATGCGAAAGCAAATCGATGCCATTTAATGCAAATCTCTTGATTCGGAAAGATAATTGGTCGATATCGTTTTTAGGCTTTCGACAAAAAACATGCATTTGCATGGAAATCTCACCCTAGTTATATAAAAAACTTTTTTACCCGGGACCCATTGAAAAAATTTTGGTACACAATTTTTTTCTCACTGAACATTTGGTGTGGAATGCCTCACATGTATATTTATAAACAGGTAAAATTTCCATCAAATGATCCAACAATTTTAGCAATTTCGTTTTAAAAAAACATGTTTGCAAGCGCACAGCTTTTTCTGTCATAAAAATGTTGCAGGTATAACTATTCAAAAAAGGTTTTTTACTTAAACAAGCGCACCTTAGCCTGTTTTCAACCGATTCACAATATTTATTTGTTTAAGAAGTAACACTGATATTTTTTAAACAAACCCAAAAAATTATAAATAGGATTTGGAAGTAACTGACACGCCCATTATTTTATTCCACTCACACTGACACTCACTAACAACCACGTGAGTAATATTAATTTTCAATCACGCTCACTTCTGATCATGTGTGAATCACGCACAAATCTAATTACGTTCCCATCTCTAGTTTATATGCATATGCGCATAAAATTACTACTAGTAACAAGATTTATGAATAATGCTTGAATTACAAGCGTTTCTGAAAAAATATAAAAATGCCCTATCACAAAACTTAGCATAACTCATTCATTTTTAAACCGATTGTTATGTTTTTTGGTGTTTTGGAAAGCTACTTTACTATACTTTTTTACAAAAAATTCAAAAAAATTGTTGAATGATGCACTTTCAACTTAGAGTGTAAAGAATATGACAAATTTTTCAAAAAATACGTTTTTTTTTTACTTAAGCGATCGTAGCTCAGCCAATTCTTGATCGATTTTTAATATTTTTGTTTTGTTTGAAAGGTAAGACCTATACCTTTAAAACAAATCCATAAAATCGAAAATCGGTTGCAAACTAACAAAGTAATAATTTTTTAAAATTGTAATTTAAGAATTTCCGTTTTCCAACACATTTGCCAATAAAAAACGTACTTAACGAAGTGATCCAGAAAAACTATGAGTATATCAGTACTCTATGGACTCCAACCAACCCGAATTATCATATGAGAACCCCTGCATATTTTTGGTGTAGCACAGTGTAATTGATAAAAAAAAGTTGATAAAAAAAATGTATGAAAAAAAATTTTAATGAAAAAAAAAATTTGATAAAAAAAAAATAATGAAAAAAAATTGAAAAAAAATTTATGAAAAAAAAAATTTGATGAAAGAAAAAAATGATAAAAAAAAAAGTTTGATGAAAAAAAAATTGACCAAAAAAAAAAGTTGATGAAAAAAAAAATTGATGAAAAAAATTAATGAAAAAAAATTGATGAAAAAAAATTTTATCAAAAAAAAATTGATGAAAAAAAAATTTGATAAAAAAAATAATTGATAAAAAAAAAAATATGAAAAAAAAAGTCTGATGAAAAACAAAAATTTGATGACAAAAAAAATTTGATGAAAAAAAAATAAAAATTTATGAAAAAAATTTAATGAAAAAAAAATTATAGAAAAAAAATTGATGAATAAAAAAAAATTTGATGAAAAAAAAAAATTGATGAAAAAAAAATTTTTTGTTGAAAAATAATTATGTTACTTTTTATTCACCAGCTGGCGAAAAACGGTTTTATTTACCACGAGGTGAATTATTATCCAAGTTACAAACGCAATTTTAGTAATTTGCGCGCATTTTCATTTTTCCACAGAGCGTATGAGTAACATTAATGCAAATATTTAATACTCATTTGCTATGTTGAAACAAGAAAATACAAGCAAATTACAAAATTGTTAAGAAATTTAATATTTAAATGCGATTTTCTCGAAAAAAAAAACGAAAAACACATGTCTGAATATTTTTGTGTGGATGGACAAACTTATAAACTTTAAAAAAAAAAAAGTTAAAAAAAAAGTGGCTGGATTTTTGATAAATTGACTTTTTTAAAAAATGAAAAATTTCAGAACAAGTTCTGAAAATTTTCGAATGAAAAAAAAAATTTAACGATATACAAAACTATACAAGAATGTAAATTTTTTGAGATTGTGGTGCATTCCGTTTTAATTTGATAAATATTTAAACAAGGTAACTCGACACAAATTTGACAATTTTTCCAATATTTTAGCACGCCTTATAAGCCCAGTTTTTGAAAAATTTAAAAACCAAAAACGCAATTATCTTAGTTACATTTAGGGCTACTCATACAACCTTTTCAGAAATTCAGCGGACGCATGTTTTTCTGTAGCAAATGCCACATATGTGAAAAGGAATGAAACCTACATTGAATGATATGAAATAGAACTTGGAACTAAATGGAATAGAACCGGGAATGAACTGTAATGACACAAGGAACAAAATGGAATATAAAATTTGTTAAAAATTATTTTGCTCTAAAATTTTAAAAATTTTAAGGAAAAAAGTGCATTCGTTTTACTTTCACCAAATTTTATTTATATAAAAAAAACGAAAAAGAAATTCGGATGTGAAGTCTAGAACACCAAAAAAATTCAGGGGGGTTATTGCGTATTTCGATTCGAAAATTAAAACTTTTCGAAAGTAGTTTCCGATTCGAAAATAAAATCGTATTGTCTAATACTATCGAAACTACTACAGAGTTGTATTTGTGAATAAAAGGGAACAAATCACATAAACTTGGTAGCACTGATGAAAATTTAGCAGCACTTTTCAAATTTTGACAGCAAATGTCAAATATAACAACAAAAAGTTCAAAGAAATTTAAAACTTCAATAAAAAAAACGCAAATATAAAAAATATAAAATGGATAGTGTAGAATTATGGATTGATGAAGTAAATAACGACGCTCTTCCAGAGAGGATTGAAAGGAAGTTAATAAGGGACAATTCGGATATTATGAGTCTAAATGATAAGAGGTAAGAAAATACTATTTTACTGTCGAGTTAATTTTTACTTTAAACTTTAATTTTAGTTTTGTTAGAAATTTCCGACTAAATAAGAATGCGTTCATGTATGTCCTCAACTCCATAGAAGCAAGTTTAAAGCCTCCAGAAAGATCCACTGCTATACCAGCCATATTAAAGTTAGCTGCTACACTGAAAGTTTTGGCCCAAGGTGGATACCAACACCAAATTGGTCAGGATCGTCTCTTAGGGATTTCACAGTCATCAATTTCTTCATGCATGACAGAGGTATGCGAGGTTATTGAACGAATTCTTTGTCCTAAGCATATTGTTTTTGAAATGACAGAGGAAAAGAAGAGAGAGGCCAAAAGATTTTTTTATAGTAAATGTGGAATACCTGGTGTAATTGGAGCAGTAGATGGAACACATATTCAATTAATGAGTCCAACTATTAATGAGCATTTATACCTTAGTCGGAAATTAAAACAGAGTCTAAATGCTATGGCGGTAAGTTTCCATAAATATTACAGTGTAAAATAAACAATTTTTTTCATTTAGATATGTGATCATGAAATGAACATCAGGGTTATCAACGGGCGGTATGGTGGAGCTAACCACGATTCACATGTGAGGAATTTATCGGAAGAGAGAGAATATTTAAAAGAAAGATATCAAGGTGGAGATACAGGAACTCGAATCCTTGGTGAGATTTAATTCCCTAATGTAAACACATAATTTGTGACTGAATATTTTAGGTGATTCTGGATATCCCCTGGAGCCTTGGATTTTGACGCCGTATAGAAACACTGCAGAAAGTTCTTTAGAGTCATTTTTTAATCAACAGCATTCTAAAGGAAGGTCGATAATTGAGAGAACTTTTGGTTTACTGAAAGCAAGATTTCGATGTCTCTTATCAGCCAGGGAATTGCACTATACTCCTGAAAAGGCTGTCCAGATTCTTAATGTTTGCTGTGCCTTACATAATATTTGCTTGATGTTTAACGTTGAAAACCCTCAACTAGATAATGAGGAAGATGTGCCTTCAACTTCTTCTGCAAGTGACCGTGTTGAAATAATGGATATTAACTATACTAATATAGCAAAAAATATTAGAAACGAAATCAAAAATAATATGCAATTGAATCACTAAAGTTTTGTAAATAAGTATTTATTAAAAACAATAAAACTATTTTTAAACTTAAGAAAAAAACAATAAAATTCATTTTAAACATAAAAAAACAGTAAAATTCATTTAAAAATTTAAAAAAACAATAAAATTCATTTTAAACTAAAAACTATCTTAAACCATTTAAAAATAAAGATTTTGGTGTACAAAAATTAATGAAACAAGAAACATTTACTTTCCATGCCCCGATTTTTCGCATTCCAACTCGAAAATTCGCTTTTTAAGATTGAGTTGCTCTACTTTTCGCTTGGTTTTTTCTAGTTCCATCTTTTTTTTAAACTCGAACTTTTCTTTTTTTAGTTTATAACTTCGTTCTTTTGTATCAGAGCTCCTTTTTAAATATTTGTTAGTGTTAACAATATTTTTGTTTATTTCACTGAACATTTGTAGAGTGTTCTTCTGGTTGTCACTGATTTCGGCTGAAACTTTCGTTGTATTCTGTTGGAAAACTATTTGGTTGTCAACTTGTTTTTGAAGTAGACTATCTTTATTGGAAGCTTCTCGTCGGCCACTAGTTCTACGTGGTGTATTTGTAGATGTTTCTTCTGCGCATTCTGGAGGATCTGTAAATGTTTCCTCTGAAACCAGTGAAGAAATAATTTGTTCCATAATTTCATCCTCTTGATGCGTGTCATTGACAACTACGGGATTGGAACTATTTGATGTCACTGTGCTGGTGTTTGTCCTTACACCAAATCTACAAGTTCCTGCCAAACCGCTGACAGATTCTCCCATTGATAACAACCCTGCCAACTGTAGCTCTAGTGGTGTTAAGGAACAATATAAGCTTGGGCCTCCACCTGTCCCCGATATGGAATTTTTCCGGCGGATTTTTGCCTTAACATGATTTTTGTAATCAGCAAACACCTAATATCACAAATATATAAAAATAAATAGTAAAACGTTATTTATTTAAGATATAGTAGAACCTTTTTCCATCCATTTATATCCCGGGAGGGCGGGCCTTCTCCATTTAAATCATCAGCTAGTCGTTTCCATAAGCTATTTGATTTGTTTTTTGCATCAGGGGTTTTAAGGTGTCCTTTTGCTAGGTCGGGATGCGCAACCATAAACTCGACCATAATTGTGAATTGTCTTTGCTTTGTTTTTTTTGCAACATTCCTTCAAAAATTCAAAGTACGAAAAATATATAACATGTTTTTATTTAATAAACTGTTTTTTTCCACTTTTTATGTATTTTTTATACCCTCCACTTAGTGATAGAGGGTATATATAAGTTTGTCATTCCGTTTGTAACTCATCGAAATATCGGTCTGGGACCCCATAAAGTATATATATTCATGATGCCCGATCGATTTTAAGACATTCTAGCGATGTCCGTCTGTCCGTCTGTCCGTCTGTCCGTCTGTCCGTCTGTCCGTCTGTCCGTCTGTCCGTCTGTCCGTCTGTCTGTCTGTTGAAAATGCTCTCGCGGACAAAATATTGCACAGAGATGACTGAAACTTAACATATATATTGGAAGTTCTCCCGAGAAGTTTGGTATTGCATTTGAGCGATATCGGTTCAGCGGTTTAAAAGTTATGAACGAAAATGTAAGCACACCTCAAAAATTTCAGTACATTCAACATAACCTAAAAATACAAAATGCTTTAATTCGGCTTCTGGTTGACATATGTGAACATAATTGAACACAAAATGGTATTTAAACAATTACGAACATATTTTTTGACAAAAAAAGAAAAAAATCGCGGATTTTTTTTTTTTTACCAAAATTTTTTTTCGCGGAAATTTTTTTTTCAAATTTTTTTTTTTTTCAAAAGTAATTTCCTTTTAAATGAAGTTGTTTGCAATAATCTTTTTGAAATTGTGGAGGGTATCACTACATTCGGCAAGGCCGAATTTAACTTTTTTACTTGTTTTTTATTGAAATACTCACATTTTCAGAAATATTTTTTTTCACTATCTGTTTTGCTTTCGAATAAAATACGAACAATTTTAACGTACGTGACATTCGTTTTCGTACAACACAGTTGCATTTACGAAAGGGAAATTTTTGTTTTTCGAAAAAAATCCTAAAAGCGAATTTTTTTTTGCATATTCGTAAAACTTTTTCCGAAAATCGTATTAAAAAATACAATTTGTTCGAATTCGTAATTTTTTCTTTTCGAATCGAAATACGCAATAACCCCCCAGAAATTTTCATTTTCACATTTTTTATATGAATTACTTTTTTTAGAAAATAAAATCAAATTTATTTTCACTCAATATTTTTTTTTTCACCCAAAATTTGTTATTACTTGACTCATGTTATTCGTAACGCAATAAAACCTTTATGAAATGAGTTGAGAATGAAATAAAATAGAACAGAAAACAAAATGGAATGAAATTTTTTTTCTCAAAATTTGTTTTACTTTTAGGCCCCTGTTCCAAAAAAAGTAATTCACATAAAAAATGTGAAAATGAAAATTTCCAAATTTTTTTGGTGTTCTAGATTTCACATACGAATTTCTTTTTCGTTTTGTTTCACATAAATAAAATTTGGTGAAAGTAAAACGAATGCACTTTTTGCCTTAAAATTTTTAAAATTTTTATTATTCGATTTCAACTTCGAATGAAAACGTGATCAACAAAACACTAAACTTGATTTCATGTCATTCGGAAATTTTCATGTGAATTGAAAAGTTGTGAAAGACAGAACAGAGGCCTTAATTTAGTTTCACATAATTTTTTTTCACTCAAAATTTTTTTCACTCAAAATTGGTTTTACACAGGGTTCGAAAAAAAACTCTAACGTACGGTACGTTAGTGTTCTGTTGGGAACTATGGAGCGACCATACGTTATCGAAACGTACCGTTCCAAGAACACATTCACTAAAAAGTTTTTTAGTGGTTGTGAAGGTGTTCGCAAACAGAATTCCGAACGTTATGCCTGCGAGTTGAAGAACAGAAACTTTACGATAACTTACCGAACTAGGTTAGAAACAAAATAAAGTGCTTTTAGTGTTCTGTTTGCGAACTTTTGAGACATTTTTTAAATTTAAAATGGCGATATCTTGAAAACTAAGCAAGATAGAGCAAAACGAAGCACATTTTTGGTTCTTGGGATCTCCATAGTATCGCTAGGCCTCTACCCCATTGGGTCCTTATTTTGAATCTAAAAAAGTTAGCATTCCGGGAAATTTAAAAGCATTTTTGTGGATCTTGTCTCGTAGTACATGACCGCTTTTAGACTTTATGTCGTGTCGGCAGTATTTAGCGAGATATGTGCATTTTTAAATTTCCCGGAATGCTAACTTTTTTAGATTCAAAATATGGACCCAATGAGGTCCACCCATGTGTAGAGGCCTAGCGATATTATGGAGATCCCAAGAACCAAAAATGTGCTCCGTTTTGCTCTATCTTGCTTAGTTTTCGAGATATCGCCATTTTAAATTTAAAAAAAAAAATGTCTCAAAAGTTCGCAAACAGAACACTAAAAGAACTTTATTTTGTTTCTAACCTAATTCGGTACGTTATCGTAAAGTTTCTGTTCTTCAACTCACAGGCATAACGTTCGGAATTCTGTTTGCGAACACCTTCGCAACCACTTAAAAAAACTTTTTAGTGAATGTGTTCTTGGAACGGAACGTTAAATAACGTACTGTTTTTTTTCGAACACTGTAATCAAATTTCAAGAACATTTTTTAAAGCAACGATAATGTAAACCGGAAAAAAAAATTTTTAACTCCAAAAAAATGTTTTACTCAAAAAAACTCAAAGAAATTTTACACTCAAAAAAATGTATACCTACTTGTGTTTTTAATCATTGGTAGTGAGTAGGGATGAGATTTTCATGCACTAAAAAATTGAAAATATGCGCTAAAAAATTCAAAATATGCACTAAAAAACCTAAAAATATGCACAAATATGTACCATTTATTTTTTTTTTAGAAATTTAGAATATCTATATAAAAAAAAAAAAATTATTTTCAAAATAATTTTTTTTAAAATTTAAGGTAGTTTTTGAAACAAATAAATTTCAATATGTGTTTTTGCTAATTTAAGCCAAAATATGCAAAAATATGCACTTAAAAGTTGGAAATATGCACAAAATATGCATTTAAAACCAAAATATGCATAAATATGCATTTTCCCCAAAATATGCAAAAATATGCAAAAACAAATAGATGCCATTTTAACACAAATTTCTTGATTCGAAAAGATAATTGGTCCATATCGTTTTTAGACCTTCGACAAAAAACATGCATTTGCATGGAAACCTCATCACTAGTAGTGAGTAATAAAAATTTTTTTTTTACCTCAAGTCAAATATTTCTAGTCAAAATTTCTATAAATTCGTTTTACTATCGCATAAAAAATAATTTTTAACTCAAATTTATTTTCTAAATTCTTAAAATTTTACCTTTCAAATTTTTTTTTTGAGTGTTTTAATTTAATTGTTATTCATAGTTTTCAAACTTACTTTGCTCCAAATATAAATCTCTGTAAACATCTGGTATATTAAGATGACGTATAACATTTTGTTCTCGATAAACTTGTGTACACTTTTGACTTGCCAAAATATCATAAGCTGTTTGAGAGCCCAATGTTGGTGCACATATATGATGCATAAAAACGTATAAAAGTAAAATTCTGCAAAAAAAAAAAAGAGAAAAATACATGTGAAAAACAAAATAAACATATAAAATACATAAGTGGTTTGTTTTTCTTTTTTTTTTATACATATTTATATCATTATAAAAGGATAAAGAAAGGAAGAAGGAGATAATATATATTTGAACGAATAAATTTTATGCACGAAGGAGGAAATTTAATTATTAAGCTGGATTTAAATTGGTGGAATTATATGTTTTTTTTCTCAAAAAAAAAACTATTTTTCTGTTTTAAATTTATTTATGTTGGTCATTTTTGCAAGATTTATGCGACTCGTATTTTGGAATTTGTCAGAATTCATTGTCAAGACTATTTAGCAAATATAAAAACCATATACTGTAAGTAGCATAGGGAATTTAAATGACAAATCGCTAATGTTCAAACTAAAATATTAATACACATTCAAGAAGAAAATTTTTGAAAAAAATTCACAATTTTGAAAAATCGATTTCTCAAACTTGGAATAAAAGTCTGAAAGTCCAAAATTGTGCGAATCGTCATGGAATGTCCCAAATACTTTATGGTGGGTCCTACCGATGTTTCGATAGGTTACACACGGAATGACAAAGTTTTACTCCAATGATGTGGTTGGAAGTAGAGATGGGCGCTGATCACGTGATTTGAGTGATTCACGTGAATCACGCGAGACTGTGAGTAATTTTCATTTCAATCACGTGATTGTGAGTGAGCGTTAGCGGAAAAAAATATCTGAGTGAGTGGTTAGTGAGTGAGTCATTTATTTTTTGCGTGAGTTTTTTTTTTTTGTTTGGTAAGAAAATTTTATTGCGTGAGTAGATTTTGCGTGACTGACGCGTGAGCGTGATTGAATCTTATGTGAGTCCCGCGTGAGCGTGAGTAAGTTTTTTATTACTCACGTGAATAGTGAGTAAGCGTGAGTAAATAAAAAAATTGCGTTAGTGATTCGATTATTTTTTGCGTGAGCGTGAGTGAGTGAGTGTAAGTCAAAATCCACTCACGCGCACATCTCTAGTTGATAGGTATAAAAAATAGAAAATTACAAAAATAGATTTTTGGAAATTTTTATTGGCGATCCCCAGATTTAGCCAACTCTTTTAATTAAGGAGAAACTTGCCACACACAATTTTTAGAAAAATTTCATATAAAAATTTTTTTTTGTAAATTTTTTATGGTGGTTCTTAGATTTTGTAAATTTTTTTCAAACCCTCCTTATTAGAAGATTTTTGGAAAAATTTCATACAAAAATTGATTTTTGAAAAATTTGAATGGTACACTCAAAAAAAAAGTGAACTAAAATCTGGGAAAATTAACTCAATTTTGAAAAAAAGAGGGAATGATTTGGCTCCAAAGATATTTTTTCTTGGTTTAAGTTCATAATTTTCCCAAAAATAAGGAAAACAAAGTTATTTAATTTTTAGCCAATTTTAACTAGAAAATGGGAAAAATTATACTTCAAATTTTAGAAATAGATTGGGTCTAGACCCTGGACCCATGGGTTAGGACCCCATTTAACTCGAGACCCCGTTGGATCCTATAATGGTCCCCATAGATTTTGAACCAAAACTTGTGTCCGTTTCGCTCTAACTTGCTTAGTTTTTGAGATACGGTAATAAGGGGTCTGAAAGGGTCTTGAGAATCTTAAAAACTGGATATCTCAAAAACTATTAATCGGAGGGCTTTCGGGTATTTTGCGGAAGTGTTCTACGAGTCAAGAGCTACAAAAACGCCGTTGGACTTTTTTTCGTGTTGGCAGTATTTACCGAGATATGTGCATATATAAAATCTCGGGAATTTCAAATTTTAGATCTAAATTTAGGGTCTTGAGACCCCGACAGATATGCAGAGCTAGGCTATTCCAAATTTTTTTTTGCTGTCTTTCTTTTGAAAATTTCGTCCGTTTCGCTCTATCTCGCTTAGTTTTCGAGATATCGCCATTTTGAATTTTTAACTAAATTTTAAGAAGTTATTTACTAAATTTTCAGAAGTTATTAACTAAATTCTAAGAAATACACTTCCTCAATTCAAAGAAGAGAGATACGATGATGTTTTTTTTAGTAAATTTTAACTAAACTTGAAAAAAATTGTTTTTTAAGAAATATGTCTTAAAAATAAATATACGTTTCTTAGATTTGTGGAAAATTTCTTTGGCAGTAAGAATTTTTTTCCTAATATTTAAAAATTCCATTTAAAGAAAAGTTTGAACTACTTATAAGTAAATGATCTAAATTTTTTTCCTTATAGTTAGGAAAATTTCTCATTTTTTAGTTAAAATTTACTAAATTTAAGGAAAATTTGAGATAAATTTTCAAAGACATTTTTTCCTTAATTTTAGTAATGTCTTTTTTTTCAGTGTGATCCCTAGATTTCATCAGTTTAACTCTAAACTTTTTTAAATAAGGATTGATCCCCAGATTTTGTCAATTTGCTTTAATTTTATTAATGAAAGGGAAAATTAAAAATAAAGATTTAAAGAAAATATCTAAAAAAAAAAGTTGTCAGAACTCGAGGTCAAGTGTTTGTAAATTTCTTTATTGTCTATATTTCGATACACATCGCGTAGCACCTTCAGAGCTAATACTAGAAAAAGTTTACATTTAATGCAGAAAAAGTTTACAATAAATGTAAACTTTTTCTAGTATTAGCTCTGAAGATGCTACGCGATGTGTAGCGAAATATAGGCAATAAAGAAATTTACAAACACTTGACCTCCAGCTCGAACAACTTTTTTTTTTACATATTGAATCTGAAAGGTCGAATAAAAAACAACTCTATTTTGATTTAAAGCAAGAAGAAAAAGAAGCAAAATATTGAAAATAAGGAGAAAATTGCAAATAAAAATTTAAAAAAAAAAATCACACAAAAATAGGATTTTGGAAATTTTTGATAGTGATTGTCAGATTTCGTCAATTTTGCTCTTACTCTTTATATTAAGGGGAAAATTGAAAATAATGATTTTAAGAAATATTTTATTCAAACATTTTTTTTTAAATTTTTAATCCTCAGATTTCATTAATTTGGCTTTAACTCTTTAAATTGAGAAAAAAAAAATTAAAATAAAGATTTTAATAAAAATTTCAAACAAAAATATATATTTGAAAATTTTTGATGGTGATGGCCAGATTTCGTCAATTTTGCTTTAAGTCTTTTTAAAAAATAGAAAATTGCAAAAAAAAAGATTTTATGAAAAATATCACACAAAAAAAGATTTTTAGAAACTTTTGGTGGTGATCCACAGATTTTTTCAGTTTTACTCCTAACCCCTCAGCTCCACCTTCCATAATTATTGAAACATAAAGCAACAAACACACACAAAACAATAACAAATTTTTGTTTGTTGTTATTGTTTTGTGTGTGTTGCTTTATGTCTACATAATTATGGAAGGTGGAGCTGAGGGGTTAACACTTTTAAATCAGGATTTTATCAACTTGCTCTCACTGTACATACATTATTGTAAATTTTTGGTGGTAATCCCCAAATTTAGTCAATTTTTTTATAATTCTTTTCACACAGATCAAGTTTTTGAGGAATTGTTGTATTTTTTGTCAATAAACCGATTTAACTGAATATCGGTCGAAATTTCTGTATGGGGGACTAAGTCCAAAAATGGTCCAATTATATTCCGATTTGATTAGGTTACTAAAGGATACGTTTAACACATAAAACTAACATTTTTATAAAATATTTTCATTTTTATGAATTTTGAGGGAATTATGTGAATATCGGGAGGGTGGTTTGTATGGGGACTTCCAGAAGGACTGACCCGATTCCTTTGAAATTTGGAATGGTGATTTGTGCATACAAAATTTGATTACCTGCTAAATTTCAAAGCGATATCTATTATAATACGGTTATTAGAATCATTTAAACCGAATCCAAAGGTGGCATTTGTATGGGGGCTAGGTCTTAACATGGACCGATTTTTTCCAATTTCAATAGGCTTCGTCCTTGAGCCAAAATATGCTTAAGTTTCAAATTTCAAGTCAATTGATTGAAAGTTGCGACCTGCATCGTGCTTAAACCGATAGATGGACAGACGGACGGACGGACATCGCTAAATCGACTCAAAAAGTAATTCTAAGTCGATCGGTATACTTAAAGGTAGATCTAGGACCAATATTTCGGGTAGTTACAAGCATCAGCATAAACTCATTATACCCTGTACCACAGAGTGGTGTAGGGTATAAATAGGGTTTTGAAAATTTTTAATGGTGATCCCAAGATTTTGTCACTTTTTTTTTAAATTCCATACAAAAACAATTTTTGGAAGTTTTTGACAGTGATGACTAGATTTCGTCGATTTCGCTCTAACTCTTTAATTAAGGATAATACGGACAGAGGACGGACGGACATCGCTAAATCGACTCAAAAAGTAATTCTGAGTCGATCGGTATACTTAAAGGTAGGTCTAGCTAGGACCAATATTTCGGGTAGTTACAAACATCAGCACAAACTCATTATACCCTGTACCACAGAGTGGTGTAGGGCAGCGGTTACCAATTTACCTAATTTAAAATTTTATCAGCCGCGTACCCCCTAACGAGTTTTTTGTTTTCGTAAAATACTTCACATGTAAATATTAGATTTAATTTTGATTTTTGATCTGCGGGTATTATAATTTTTTCGAAAAATTTAGGCGAGATCAACACAATGGAGGTATTTTTTTGGAAAACGCTCCTTGGGGTGGTTCAATCCATCTGAAAACGCAGATCTTGAGCTGATTTTTCGGCAGAGCAGAAACGGCTGAAAATATTGCAAATCTGATTTCACCATTCGACTCTACACCAAAAATTAAGACAACGGGCGTTTTTTGAACTCTTAAAAAAAGTTCCAAAAGACCATCACAGGGGTCGGAAATATAAACATTTTTTTTAAATGTTTTTTTTTTTTTTAATACGAAGTCAGATCAATAATTCCGTGACTTTTCGAATGAAACACCCTCGTATATACAATGAAAGGGCATTTTGAGCTTAACAAAATGCCCAAAAACACGTTTTTTGAGAACTTTGACACAAATTTTCTCAAAAACCTGACATCATAGAAAAATTTGAGAACCATATTCGGAATCAGCATCGAAAGGTTAAGCGAAAACAAGTGGTCAGATCTCAAAAATATTGCAAAAAATGCTCTCTAAATTGCATAAAAACAAGTTTTTGGTGAACTTTGACCTTATCTTTCTTAAAAACCTGATGTTATGGAAAACCTTGAAAGCCAGACGCGGAACCAGCATTAAAAGGTTAATCTAAAACGAATGTCCAAATTTCTAAAATTTTGCGTACCCCTGCGGACAGTTTCGCGTACCCCCTAGTGGTACGCGTACCATAGGTTGGTAACCGCTGGTGTAGGGTATAAATAGGGTTTTGAAAATTTTTGATGGTCACCCCAGGTTTTGTCAGTTTTACTCTTAACTCTTTTAAATCAGGATTTTGTCAATTTGCTTTCACTCTACAGATTTAAGAAAAAAAAATCATACAATTTTGATGGTGATCCCCAAATTTCGTTAATTTTGCTCTAACTCTTTTTATAAGGGGAAAAAATAAAGATCTTAAGAAAAGTTTCATACAAAAATACAAATTTGAAAATTTTTAATAGTGATCTCCAGATTCCATCAATTTTATCACTAACTCTTTTAAATAAAGAAGTTTGGAGCAAAAAAAAATTTTAAGAAAATTTCATAAAAATTTCCAAGTAATTTTTTTTTATTAAAAATTTTGTAGGAGAGAATTTAATATATTCGGAGTCCCGAAGTACCGGAAAGGTTATGCTTGTTTTAAATACTTTTTTTGTTAAATCTCTTTCAAAATACTTACTGATGCATTCGTTGATAACCATATGTTGGTAAATCGCTGACCATAATATCAATACATTCTGTTGGCACCTCACAGCGCGAATCCAATGTGGCAAAAGAAGCCAAACACTCATCCGATTGGGTGATATTTGGATTACCTATGCCAACCAGTTTTCCATAATTCTTAATTAATGATTTATATTCAAAGTGAGTATCAATATGACGTTCTTTTAAAACGGGTGCAACTAACATAATGCTTTTCTGAAATATATTATCAAGAACTAAAAATAGATTTAACTTTAATAATTTTGTGGAAAATGAATTTTTAATTTAACTTACTAATTTTATGAACATTTTCAAAATCAGCATCTTCAGTCTGACGTATAATGCGATTAAGTTTTTGTAAAATTTTATAATTAAATTGTTGTTCATAACGATTTGATTCATAATAACGTTGTTTTTCTATTGAAAACAAAATTTAATTAAAAATTTAAAAAACATTTTTTCGCTTTTCCCAAAACTTACGTTTTATCAAAAATTCACTTAATAGAGCTGTAAATTTAATATTCACATTTAAATCGTTGCTCTTTTCCAATTTTGTTAACAACTTCATTACACTTTGCACTATAAATCCTTTTGATATTGTTTTCTGTGTTATCCTGACTGTTGATGCTGCTGATGCTATTTGTGTATGCCAACCGACAACAATTGCCACCAACAATAGACAATAGAAGGTTTGCTTTAAAATCAACATATCGCTTATGGGTCTACAAATGGACTGTTTTATGTGCTGTAGAGACTCTTCAATTGTAACTTCAGTTAGTTTTTTGGTGTTCAAATTGAATTCTGTTCGGGATTGGTCATGGCCAATGTGTTTGTGTACATGGGGGTAATGAATGATGTTATGCAAATCAATTTGATTTACTTTCTGCTAAATCATGATAAATTACTATAATTTATCAGTTGTGAAAGGAATCTTAAAATAGGACCTTAGTCAAACAGAAAATACAAAAACACATGAGATAATTTAAAATTTAAAAAAGTTTATTGAGAATCAAACAGAAATTAGTCTTCTTTATCAAAGGATTATATTTTCTTTATCAAAAGATTATGACTTTTGTTTTTGATATAAAAATATTTGCAGTTTTCTGTTTAACTAAACGGGTTTAAGTAAAACTGACGAAATCTAAGGATCACCAACAAAAATTTTCAAAAATCAAAATGTCTCAATTTTGCTCTAACTCTATTAATTAAGGAGAAAATTGAAAATAACGACTTTAAGACAAATTTTATACAAAAATTAAATTTTTACTAAGATTTCTTGAATTTTGTTTTAAATCTTTTAATGAAGGAGACAATTAGTAAATAAAGATTTTAAAAAAAATTTTATACAAAAATAGATTTTTGAAAAATTTAAATGGTGATCCTCAAATTTCTTCAACTTTTCTCTAACTCTTTAAATTAAGAAAAAAAACTGCATAAGAAAAATTTCTTAAAAAAAAGATTTTTGCAAATTTTTTATGGTGGCACCTAGATTTCGTCAATATTCGTTTAAATAAAGAGAAAATTGAAGATTCTTCAATTTCGCTCTTTTTACTAAGGAGAAAATCGCATATAAAGAAAATTTCCAAAAATCAATGGTGATACCCAAAATTACTCAATTTTTAAGGAGAAAATTGCTAATACCGACTTTAAGAAAAATTTTATACAAAAATTAATTTTTTAATAAGATTTCGTCAATTTTGTTTTAAATCTTTTAATGAAGGAGACAAAAAGCAAATAACGAATTTAAGAAAAATTTTATACAAAAATAGATTTTTGAAAATTTTTATTGGTGATCCTTAAATTTCATCAACTATTCTCTAACTCTTTAAATTAAGGAAAAAACTGCATTAAAAAAATTTCATAAAAAATTGATTTTTGCAAATTTTTTAAGGTGGCCCCGAGATTTCGTCAATATTCGTTTAAATAAAGAAAAGTTGAAAATTGAAGATTTCGTAAATTTTGCTCTTTTTATTTAAATAAAATCGAAAATAAAGAAAATTTCCAAAAATCAATGGTGATACCCAAAATTACTCCATTTCGCTTTATATATATATCCGCTAATCTCCAGCTTGGGAGCAAACGGCCTCAGTTAATAGTCTCCAACTCGTTCTGTTTGGTGCTGTTCGTATCGCATCTGCCCATGAATAGCCAATCGTTTGTAACTCTCTTTCAACGGTTTTGCGCCATGTATTTTTAGGTCTGCCTACCCTCCTTTGACCTTGGGGGTTGTACTGTAGAGCTATTTTGGCAATGGTGTTGTTTGACCTTAGTATATGACCGATCCACCCATATTTCCGCTTTTTTATTTCATAGGTGATCGATTTTTGGTTGGTTTGGCTTAATAATTTGGCATTACTAATAGTATTCGGCCAAAAACATCGTATTATTCTGCGAAGACATCGATTTTCAAATGTTTGCAGTTTTCTTATCTGGGATTTTGTAAGGCCCCACGTTTCGCAACCATACAAAAGAACCGATTTGACACACGCATTATATATCTTAATCTTTGTGCGTTGAGATAGTTCGTTTGACTGCCATATATTTTGCAATTTCGACATAGCATTTCGGGATTTATTAATTCTATTGTCAACATCATCGCTAGCACCATTATCTTTCGAAACAATGCATCCGAGATAACAGAAGGAATCTACGTTTTCGATAGCTGTTCCATTTATGTATAGGTTGTTTGTGTTTGTAGTAGCTATACGCATAAGCTTGGTCTTTTTTATATTGATTTTTAAACCAACTTTTAGGGCATTTGATCTTAGTGCAGTTAGTTTACTTTCTATGCTTTCGAAATTGTGGGCCAATAGACAGAGATCATCTGCATATGCCAGGTCATTTAATTTTGAAAATGGTGTCCATTGGATCCCATGGGGTGCCTGATTATTGGTTGCTTTCATAACTTCATCAAGAACAAGTAAAAATAATAATGGTGAAAGAACGCATCCCTGCCGAACGCCCTGCTTTATTTTAAGCACTTCGGAGGATTTACCCTTGTAGTATACATAGTTAGGCGCATCTTCGTACATGCTTTGCATAATGCCTATAAGTTTTTCCAGGACATTGTTCCTTCGAAGTATATCCCATATACTATCTCTATATACAGTGTCAAAAGCACGCTCAAATTCAATGAAAAGTGCATAGAGTGGTGAGTCCAGTTCTTTCGCTTGCTCGACGATGATTCTGAGCGTTGCGATATGATCCGCACAAGATCTTCCCTCTCTAAAACCGGCTTGTTCATCTCTTATCTTGATTGCGAGCGGGGACAAGCGATCTAACAATACCAATGCGATGATTTTTTGTATTGTATTTAGTAGCGTTATTCCACGCCAATTATTACAGTGGCGGAGATCGCCTTTTTTTGGGAGAGGAATTATAAGTCCTTCTGTCCATCTTTTCGGAATAGTACCCTGGGCCCAAACATCCTCGATGATAGGTGTAAGTACCGAGGAAAAATAGGCGGGGTCGGTTTTAATTAGTTCTGGCACTATGTTGTCCGTTCCAGGTGATTTATTGTTTTTCAGTTTAGATATTGCTGAACGGATTTCCTGTATTGATGGAGGAGTTTCCGAGATATTGTGGTTTTGCGTAATGTTTGGTGTTGAGACAGTTTGTGGCGTTGTCACTGTGTCATGAGCTAAGCTTTCGAAATGTTGCTTCCATCTAGTTAGTTGCAGTTCCTGGTCAGTTATTAGTTTTCGGTCAATAGAGAAGAGTGGAGGTGAAGCAGAAGGACGGCTGTTGGTAATAGCAGTTATGGATTTGTATGTTTTTCGCAAGTTGTTGTGGCGTGCTGCTGTTTCTGCTTCGGTTAGGTGATGAGATATGTATTTTCTCTTATCGCTGCGTGCACAGAAAAAATTTGAAACGAATTTCAATCAACAAAAACGCGGATTCAATCAATTTTTTGATTGAAACTCCTCCAATTAAAAAAATTGTTATACCAATCATCAAATTGTAGGTGATTGATTGAAATTTTTTTCAATCAAACATTTTTTCGATTTTGATCAAAAATTTGATCAATTTTTTGTTTAAAGTCAATCAAAATAATGATTGATTTAACAAATGAATTGTAAGCGTATGACAAAATTTTCAAAAAATTTATCTTTTTTGCTTTCCAATATGTTGCCAATAATAAAAAAGTAAAGCCCGATTATTTTGTATATTTTTGAATTAATCTATTCAAATAAATTAAAGCGAAAAAAAAAATCTGGTATGTTGAAAATTTGTAACAAAACATAGCAAAAATTTTAATCAAAACATTGATTGACTCATTTAAATTTTGTTGATCAATACATTTAATTGAAAATTTTTAGCCAATAATTTTTTGTGTGTGCTAAACGTTTAACTTCTTTGTTTAATGATGAGTATTTCCTTCTTAATTCGTCGACTTCATGGGATCCTTGTATTGAGCTATTTATCTTTGACAGCGTCTCCTTTCGTTCTTCTATTTTCAGCCATGTGAGTTGACTGATCCATTCCTTTCTATTAGGTGGCTTGGTGCCCAGGATATGATGGGCGGATTCTCCAACGGCTTTCTCTAGTGCAGACCAGGATTTTTCCGTTCTGTTGTTAGATTCTAATATATTTTGGTTTGTATTTGCATCAAAGCAAGTTTCCACGGATGAAAGGAAATTCGTTCTAGTATCTTCAGTAGTTAGTTTTTCTATGTTGTACTTAATACGTTTGATTTGTTGCAGTTTCTTCTTAATTCGCTTTAACTATATTAATTAAGGAGAAAATTGTAAATTACGACTTTAAGAAAAACTTTATACAAAAATTATTGTTTAATAAGATTTCGCCAATTTTGTTTTAAATCTTTTAATGAAATAGACAATTAGCAAATAAAGATTTTAATAGTGCATTCACATTGGCGTCGAAACCCCGTTTAATGAGGTTTCGAGCCAAACCTCATTTGAAAATACGTATGTTCCCACACAAATTGAAACCTTTTTGTATCGAGGTTTCAACGAATGTACGATCGAAACCTTTTAAATTTCATAGTTCTCCTTTTTTTTACAACTGTTATAATACAAGAAAATAAATTAAAGAAAGTGTCAAAAATAAAAAAATTAAAAATATTTAAATATTTGAATAAAAAACAACAATAAACAAAAGATTTTAATAAATTAATTTAAAATATCCCGTAAATTAATTAATTGTGTGTTTTTTAAGCCGGTATAGTCGCGAATTTTGTTCGGTAAATTTTGAAAACGTGATAAGTGTAAAATTTTTCAGGTGTGAACGGCTGAGTTTTGAAAATGAAAATACGTATTTTCAACGAGGTTTCAAAGTCAGTCTGAATGTACTATAAGAAAAATTTCATACAAAAATAGATTTTTGAAAATTTTTAATGGTGATCCTTAAATTTCATCAACTTTTCTCTAACTCTTTAAATTAAAGAAAAAACTGCATAATTTTTTTTTTTAATTTCATAAAAAATAGATTTTTGCAAATTTTTGATGGTGACACCTAGATTTCGTCAATGTTCTTTTAAATAAAGATAAAACTGAAGATTTTGTCAATTTGGCTCTAACTCTTTTTACACTCAGAAAATTATTGCAGTTACTGCATGACGGTTGTTTGTGTAGTAAGTAGTAGCTGTTGTTTTTAACTACAATTTAGTCGTTTTTGTGTGAAAAAATCTCAAACAACTTTTTTTTGTAGTAGTTTCAAAAAATAAATACAAAAAATATACTACACTGTAGTAATAGTTGATTTATGTAGTTGTTTTTAGTTTTTTTTTTCTAAAAACTTGTTTTTTTCTAGAAATTTTTATTGCAAACGAATGTGTCGAACGAGTTGGTCGTGCGGGGTGCGGAAGGAATTATTTTTATACCAAATAAATAATATCTAAATAAATTAAATTAAATACACACAAATCAAAAACCAGTTCCAAATGAAATAAAACGAAGAAAGTGGCGGTGGATTGGCCATATACTTCGAAGGCCTACAGAAAACATAGCTCGACAAGCACTAACTTGGAACCCTCAAGGTAGTCGACGCCCTGGTGCACCATCAAAAACCTGGAGAAGAACTATTGATGAAGAGTTGGGTGCTGCAAATTACAGTTGGAATGACATATGCCGTAAAGCTAATTATAGAGATAGATACAGAGAAGTTGTTGAGGCCCTATGCTCCAACGGGAGAGAAGGATGACAGAAGAGAAGAAATAAATTAAATTACAATTTATTAAATTTAATTATAACAAAAAATATGTTTTTGGAAAAATATTCTTGAGCGAAAGAAAATAAGTGGATAAATGAGATAACAAGTGTGTATAATATAGCGCTCACATAAGCGTGTGTAAAAACCAATCGAAAAAAAAACAAAATACAATGTATGCAGTGTCTTGTTTTCTTATGACCTGTTCAACAGAACAGGTACATACTTTTTTGAAACATTGCAAATTAATTCTTTTTTTTTATAAATCAATTTTGCCAAAGCATTTCGTTTTTTTTTTATTCCAGACAAATTTTGATCAGTAGCGGTAAAAATTTGAAATGAACTATTAAAAAAACAAAGGTAAATACAATCAATTTATTTTGTTTAACATTTTATTAATACAATTTTTTTCTTCTATAATTCCAGATATATACACCAAAAAATTTTAATTTCATGTCGAAATTCTATACAACCAACTGAAATGTATTGCTTTTTAAATAAATAAAAATCAATCACAAAATTTTTAAATAAAGTTTCAGGCAAGTGTAGTAAAAACAACTGTATACCGTCTTTTGTAGTAGTTTTTACTACATTTTGTAGTTGAAAATCAATAGTTAAAAACAACAACATATTCAGTTGTTTTTACCGTAATGTGTAGTGGACGCCTTTTCAACAACAAAATGTAGTCAAAACAACTGTCTTTTGTAGTAGATTTTACCGACATACTTTTTTGAGTGTAAAATTCAGTTTTCTGAAAAAATTCGTCCCAAAACTGATTTTTTTAAACATTTAATTAAGCCGAAAATTTCGAATAAATTTTTAAAAAGAATTTCATACGGGTTTTGAAAATGTTTGATGGTGGTCCCCAGATTTCGTAAATTTTGCTCTTACTCCTTTTATTAAGGAGAAAATTCCAAATAATGATTTTATATAAAAAATTCTTAAAAAAGGGATTTTCGGAAATTTTTATGGTGATCCCCAGATTTCGTAAATTTTGCTCTAACACTATTAATTTTAAGGAGAAAATTGCAAAAAAAAAAAAAACATTTTAAAAACTCATATTGGAAATTTTTGACAGTGATGCTTGGATTTGGTCGATTTTGTTCTTACTTTTTAATTAAGGAAAAAATTGAAAAAAAAGATTTAAAAATAAATTTCATACAAAAATTGATTTGTGGAAATTTTTTATGGTGATCCCCATATTTCGTCCACTTTTGCTCCAACTTTTTTTATTAAGGTGAAAATTGCAAATAAAAAACATTTTAAAAAAAATTCTTAAAAAAAATTAATTTTTTGAAATTTTTAATGTGATCACCAGATTTTGTAAATTTTGCTCTAACACTATCAAATAAGGAGAAAATTGCAAAAAAAAAACAGATTTTAAGAAAGATTTTATACAAAAATAAATTCTTAGAAATTTTAGCTGTTCGTCAAATTTGCTCTAACTCTTTTTAAAATTTTGTTCCTGTAAAAATTTCTCCAAATACTGATTTTTCGAAAATTTTGACAGTGATGACCAGATATTGTCAATTTTGCTCTAACTCTTTAATTTAGATCAAAAGGACCTATCCTTGGCCCATCAAAAGGACCTATCCTTAAACCTATCAAAAGGACCTATCCATGGACATATCAAAAGGACCTATCCATGGACCTATCAAAAGAACCTTGTGGGGTTGGTGGATATTTAAATGACAATTTAATATTAATAAAATATTTATAAAAATTGGGAACTTTTATTTTCGAGTTGACAAAAATGAATGATACAAAATGTTTTTTACAAAATTCAAAACCAAAACAAAATATTAAATGAATACTTAATTTTACAAATATAAAACAAAGTAGAAACATTATCAGGTCCCTACACTACTTCCCCTTCGAAAAAGATTTACGGGTAGTAAATTAAATGTAACGTGTTTTGCTTTTCGTGTATTTTGTACAGTATTAGTGCTACTCACATTAGTGTATGTTTCAATAATTGCTGGCTTTAATCTGTCAATAGGTACCGTAACAAGCTCATTGTCCTTTTCAATTCTAAAACATTTTTTATCTTTTTCAACTACTCTAAATGGCCCTTCATAAGGTTGCTGTAACGATCTCTTATTGTTGCGCCGCAAAAATACGAACTTGCAACTTTTCAAATCCTCTGGGACATGTATTCCAGATTGTGGATCTTTGTGATGTGACATATTAGATCTCACGCTTTTAAAATTATCTTTTAATTTAAATAAAACATCAGAAGCATCAAAATTGTGTTGTGAAACAACAATTTCTCCCGGTAACCGTAAATTTTGGCCATAAACCATTTCGGCCGGGGTGGCCTTCATATCTTCCTTGTAAATCGAACGTAATCCAAGCAATGCTATTGGAAGCTCATCGTACCATTTCGATGAATCACCTTTAGTCATTAATGTCGCTTTTAGTTGCCTATGGAACCTTTCTATGATGCCATTTGCTTGTGGGTGGTAGGCAGAAGTTGTTATCTTATGGCTGCCTAAGAACTTTGCTAATTCCGAAAACATCAGTGAAGTAAATTGGCTTCCCTGGTCTGTAGTAATCTCTAATGGTACACCGAATCTTGAAATAAAATTTCTGACAGTACATCAACAACAGTGGATGCCGTTATATCTCTTAGAGGATACACATCTGGCCACCGAGTAAAACGGTCTATAACAGTAAGCATGTACCTATATCCACGTGAAGACGGCAAAGGACCAACTATATCTAAGTGAATGTGTTCGAAACGACCATTAGGAATAGGAATTTTTTCAATAGGTGATTTTGTGTGTTTATGTACTTTCGACTTTTGACAGTTTAAGCATTCTCTGGACCATGTATTAATTTGTTTGTTCATTTTCGGCCAGAAGTATTTTCGTGAGATTAAACGCTTTGTTGACCGTGTTCCCGGGTGCGAAATACCGTGCAATTTGGTAAAAACCATTTTACGAAGTGACGAAGGGATATACGGCCGAGGATTATCAAGCGACATTTCACACCAAATTTCTAGGTTAATAAAAGGTACTTTAACTAATTTTAGGTTACACGAATGACTCGCATCACCAACAATCTCCTTAATCTCCGAATCGCATTGTTGTTCTCTGCAAAGTGTTTTTAAATTTAAATCACAATTTTCAATTACATCGACGTCAAAAGGCCTCGAAAGACTATCTGCAACAACATTAGAATCACCGCGAATATACCTGATATCTGTAGTAAATTGTGAAATGTATTCTAGATGTCTAGTTTGTCGTGGGCTCCTTTCTGTTTTCGAATTCATGGCACAAGTTAACGGTTTGTGATCTGTGTATACTGTAAAAGTACGCCCTTCTAATAAGTATCTAAAGTGTTTTATGTTTAAATAAATTGCAAGTAGCTCACGATCAAACGAGCTATACTTTGTTTCTGATGGACTCAGTTTTTTAGAAAAAAATGCTAAAGGTTCTGTTTGACCTTCATAAGTTTGATGTAAGACACCACCAACTGCCACATTTGAAGCATCTACAGTAAGAGTCAAATCTGCATCGCTATTAAAGTGATTTAATAGAACACGTGATGCAAAATTTTGTTTAACCTCTTCGAACGCCTGATTTGTGTCATTATCCCACTCTAAATTCTTTATCTTTTTCTTTAGTGCCTTATTTATCATTGAATGTAAAATTGAAGTTGTGTGTGCTAATTTAGGTATATAACGATGGTAATAATTTACCATACCAACAAACTTCTGCATCTGCTTAACAGTCGAAGGTCTTTCAAAATTTCTTATTGCAGAAACTTTCTCCTCGGAAGGTTGAATGCCACTCTGAGATATATTATGACTCAGAAAATCTATATTATCCACTCCAAAAGTGCATTTACCAGGTTTAATGTTTAAACCATATTCCTCCAAACGTCGAAAAACCTGCCTTAAATGTTCTAAATGTTCTACCTCATTCTCACTAGCTATTAACACATCGTCAATGTAAGTAAATACAAAATCTAATCCTTTAAATACTTCATTGATGAAACGTTGAAATGTTTGCGCTGAATTTCTCAGGCCAAAAGGCATACGGACAAATTCGTACATTCCAAAAGGAGTTGTTATAGCTGTTTTGTAAATGTCCTCCTCCGCCATTGGTATTTGGTGATATGCACGAATTAAATCAAGTTTTGAAAATACTTTCTTATTCCGAATGTTCATATTAAGATCATGAATATGTGGCAGAGGATAACGATCAGGAACCGTAACTGCATTAAGTCGTCTAAAATCACCACAGGGGCGCCAGTCATTTGGGTCTTTTTTTGGAACTAAGTGTAGGGCTGAAGCCACGCTGGAATTCGATGGTCTGCATATACCAGATTTAACTAGGAATTCAAATTCAGTCTTAGCTACTCTATATTTTATCGGATCTAATCTTCTGGGCTTTGTGAATGGAAGAGAACCTTCCGTGACAAGTCTATGGACTGTCGAGTGTTTTACGGGTTTTGTGTAATCAGGTTCAGAGATCAATGATGGAAATTCTTTCAATAATAACGTATACCTGTTATCAACGGAAAATAATTTGGGTAAAGGGGTATCACAACTTAAAGAAATGGCGTTTACAGATAGCTTAGTTAGGGGATCTATAAGTCGTTTATGTTTAATATCAATTAATAGACCGTATTTATTCAAAAAATCAGCACCAATAATAGGTTTTGAAATATTAGCAATCAGAAATACAAACGAGAATTCGCGACGTAAGCCTAAATTAACATTGAGTAGTTTTTTACTATAAGTTGGAATGTCGGAGCCGTTTGCAGCGGTTAGCACAATATCAGTTACTCTATTGGAACCTTTAAATTTGGAGGAAGGTAAAACAGAAACTTCTGCTCCACTGTCAATTAGAAAATTAAGTTTATTATTTTTATCAAAAACAAAAAGTCGAAGTGAAGACATGTTTATACCGCCATCACTTGTCATTGCTAAAGTTGGCGTTTTAGTTTGATTAGATTTTAAAATTGGTTTCGGAAATGAACAAGGTTGCTCACACTTGTTCGCTTTATTACCAGTGTCAACAAATATGATAACTTGACCACTATCTTCTCATTTGAAAAATTACAATTTTAGTATCTTCAGTAACGTTTAATGGTTTTTTTTTGATTCGGATGACGATAATTGATATGACGGCAATTAATTAAAAATGTTGAGCATCAATTAAATTGTTTCAGATCGATGTAAATAAATTTAAGTTCAAAAATTGCAATTATGGATACGGCTGTATATTTTCGATGTACATATTTTTTTTTTTTTGTGCAAAAATATTTAGCAAGATCGCCAGAATGTGGGGTTGGTGGATATTTAAATGACAATTTAATATTAATAAAATATTTATAAAAATTGGGAACTTTTATTTTCGAGTTGACAAAAATGAATGATACAAAATGTTTTTTACAAAATTCAAAACCAAAACAAAATATTAAATGAATACTTAATTTTACAAATATAAAACAAAGTAGAAACATTATCAGGTCCCTACAAACCTATCCTAGGACCTATCAAAAGGACCTATCCTTGGCCCATAAAAAGGACCTATCCTTGGCCCTTAAAAAGGACCTATCCTAAAACCTATCAAAAGGACCTATCCTAGGACCTATCAAAAGGACATATCCTTAAACCTATAAAAAGGACCTATCCATGGACCTATCAAAAGGACCTATCCATGGACCTATCAAAAGGACCTGTCCTTAAACCTATCAAAAGGACCTATCCTTTAACCTATCAAAAGGATCTGTCCTTAAACCTATCAAAAGGACCTATCCTTGGCCCATAAAAAGGGCATATCCTTAAACCTATCAAAAGGACCTATCCTAGAACCTTTCAAAAGGACCTATCCATGAACCTATCAAAAGGACCTACCCATGGACCTATCAAAAGGACCTATCAAAAGGACCTATCCTTAAACGTATCAAAAGGACCTATCCTTAAACCTGCCAAAAGGACCTATCCTTGGCCCATAAAAAGGACCTATCCTTAAACCTATCAAAAGGACCTATCCTTAAACCTATCAAAAGGACCTATCCTTGGACCTATCAAAAGGATCTATCCCTAAACCTATCAAAAGGATATATCGTTATACACTCAGAAAATTATGTAAGTTACTACATGTTAGTTGTTTGTATATTTTACAGTAGTTAGTTGTTTTCAACTACAAAGTCAGTTATTTTTGTATGAAAAATATGAAACAACTATTTTTGTTATTTATTTTATGTCGTTTTTTTTAATAACTAACAAAAAAGTACTGTAATGTAGTAACAGTTATTTAAAGTAGTTAATTTTATTTTTTTTATCTCTGAAAAATTTTCAGTTAAAAAAAAAAAAATCGTTTTTTATTTTTCACAACTTTTTTTTTAAAAAAAAAACTTGGAAAAAATTTGGTCTTCATTTTTTTTTCTGAAAAATTTTTTGGAAAAAATATATATTGTTTATTTTATTTTTACTACATATTAGTTGTTTTGACTACAAATGTTAGTAATTTTTACTACATAAGTCAGTTGTTTTTTGTCAGTTAAAATAACTAACATTGTTAGTTGATTTAACTGAAAAAGTAGTTGACCCCAAAACAACTTACAAAGTAGTTATTTTAACTGACATTTTCAGTTGATTTTACTAACATAATTTTTTGAGTGTACCTATCAAAAGGACCTATCCTTAAACCTATCAAAAGGACCTATCCATGGACCTATCAAAAGGACCTATCCATGGACCTATCAAAAGGACCTATCCTTGGACCTATCAAAAGGACCTATCCTTAAACCTATCAAAAGGACCTGTCCTTAAATCTATCAAAAGGACCTATCCTATGACCTATCAAAAGGACCTATCCTTAAACCTATCAAAAGGACCTATCCTTGGCCCATAAAAAGGACCTATCCTTGGCCCATAAAAAGGATCTATCCTTAAACCTATCAAAAGGACCTATCCTTAAACCTATCAAAAGGACCTATCCTTAAACCTATCAAAAGGACCTATCCTAGGACCTATCAAATGGACATATCTTTAAACCTATAAAAAGGCCCTATCCATGGACCTAACAAAAGGACCTATCCTAGGACCTATCAATAGGACATATCCTTAAACCTATAAAAAGGACCTATCCATGGACCTATCAAAAGGACCTATCCTTGGACCTATCAAAAGGAACTGTCCTTAAACCTATCAAAAGGATCTATCCTTAAACCTATCAAAAGGACCTATCCTTGGCCCATCAAAAGGACCTATCCTTAAACCTATCAAAAGGACATATCCTAAAACCTATAAAAAGGACCTATCCATGGACCTATCAAAAGGATCTGTCCATGGACCTATCAAAAGGACTTATCCCTGGACCTATCAAAAGGACCTGTCCTTAAACCTATCAAAAGGACCTATCCTTAAAACTATCGAAAGGACCTATCCTTGGCCCATCAAAAGGTCCTATCCTTAAACCTATCAAAAGGACCTATCCATGGACCTATCAAAAGGACCTATCCATGGACCTATCAAAAGGACCTATTCTTGGACCTATCAAAAGGACCTATCTTTAAATCTATCAAAAGGACCTATCCTAGGACCTATCAAAAGGACCTATCCTTAAACCTATCAAAACGACCTATCCATGGACCCAGCAGAAATTTTGCTGAACTGGCAGAAGCTTTTGGAAAGGAAACTCGAGTCAAGGAGCGCATCCAAACCTGCTGAATTCATGCATGATTCTTTAAGGCGATGTCGCACTTTGGAGCGCTAGTTGGATACACCGAAAATAGTTGGATACATTTAAAAAATTTCCAATTATATTTCGAAAATTTCAAATTTTATTTCAGAAACTTTCATTTATATTTCGTTGGGTTATTTTATTATTCGTTAATTTATTTTCTTTTTCGATGTGTTTTTTCGATATTTCCTCTCTGAAAAAGATAATTTCTCTCTCAAAAATTTCTCCAGATAAACCGAGATAACGACCAAATTTTCAGAGATGGTCCTCTCCTATATTTTGCGGAATACTCTTACTTTTTGTTTCCGGTTATCATTTCAAAAATAACTGTAATCTTAAATCTAGTACTCGTTACAAATCTAACGAGTTTCTTTATTTATCGCCACCATATTGAAATGCTTGTTCTTTTTGCCACTTAATTATTTGCTGTCACAAATGTCAAACTAATTTCAGTCTGGCAACACTTTGCGTCGTGACTTAACAAAGAAATGAGTTTTCTCACAAAAAAAAAAAGAATTATCGACATTTTCGCTGATGATTTTATAAATTTTTTTAATTAAAATCAAAATAAATAATTAAAATACCTAATCAATTAACAAAAGCAGTAATTGTTTTGTAAATTTCTTAAAGAAACGCAAGAGTTGTTCAATCTTTTCACCAAGTGTTTGCAAAACGAATCCAAAAATAATCTGGACAGTGAGAAAAAAAAATTTGGGGTATATTTTTTTTTTGTTAAAACAAAAAACCAAAATATCTGGAATATACAATTTGTAAACGTATGTAAACTGAAGAATACAACAATAAAATATTGATAGTTTATTTAAAACTCTTTAAACAACAAAGACAAATAGAAACAAATTAAAGAAAAAAGTGTTAGTTGCATCAAGTGGAATTTTAACTAAATCCCCCACCCTCTTCAACGTCTTCTACGCAGTCAAGAAAAAATAAGAGGAACAAAAAAAAAACTACAATGTCTGAAAACAAAGAAGAAATATTGGCTAATTTTCAGGTATTTTTTTTAATAACGTTAATTAATAATTTTCAATTGTTTAACAATGTTTTTGTATAGAGTATAACGGGCATAGATGACGTTGGAGAAGCCTTTTCCCATTTGGAAGAATGTAATTGGGATTTAATGGTAAGCTCCTTTTATGGATTGTCTTATATTCTTTTTATTAATATTTTCTACTTCTTTTTAGGCTGCTATTCAACGTGTTATCCCTCAGGAAGATCATACACCAGTAACACCTCCGGTGGTTTCTGTTCCAGTTCTGAGAGCCGATAATGTTCTATTGAGTCGCAATGCGAGTAGTAGCTCAGCATTAAATACATATTCTACTGCTCCTGGTCCATCATCAAAAAGTTGCCCACGCTGGCTAAAAAATGCCTCCACAAATAACCTTGGAAGTTCAGCTGCCGAAAGTGCATTCGTTCCAGGTTCGTTACAAAAATCTAATTTACAATATTAAATAATTCATAGATAAATAGGTACCTATTCTGTAGAAAATTGACAACGCTTTGATGATTAATGATGACTTTTAGAAATTTGTTGTTGGTTTAAAAAGTTAATATGTCATTATTTTAGTGATGGTGGTCTATTCCGAATAATTGTCTATGTTATCAAAGTAAATTAAACTGACAGTAAATTCCTTTGATAGTATAGAAAAAGTCTAAATCTGTATGAGAAAAGTCTCAGATTCTACGACATTTTTCCACATTTCAGATTCTGAGACATTTTTTATATAGAAAAAGTTTCAGATTCTGAGACATTTTTTCTATAAAAAGAGTCTTAGATTCAAATGCATTTTTTCTACAGAAAAAGTCGCAGATTCTGAGTCATTTTGCTTATAGAACGTCTGAAACATTTTTCCTATAAACAAAGTCCCAAATTCTAAGACATTTTTCCTATTAAAAAATACATTTTTCCTAAAGAAAAAGTCACAAACTCTGAGACATTTTTCTTTTAGAAAAAGTCTCAGATTCTAAGACGTTTTTAGTATAGAAAAAATCTCAGATTCTAATACGATTTAGTATAGAAAAAATCTCAAATTCTAAAGTCTCAGATTATTAAACATTTTCCCCAAATAAAAATTTAAGAACTTAACTTTAATTAATATAAATTCAGAAAAAAAGTTTTATCTTGTCATGAGACTTTTACATTCCAATGGGACCCCAAATTATTGTGTGCCCAAGGGCACCGCCATACCTAAAACCGACATTGGCCCTGATTGTGAAATGTTGCCACATTATTCAAAAATCCTCTTTAATTACCCACATCAAAATGGACGCATCCTAAGGAACCAGCCGAGGTTTTTTGACCTTGAACTCCAGAAAACCAACGATCAAACTTAACTTTAAAAGGCTTTCAAAAAATACAAAATTTATCAGTATTTTTACCCTACAACATTTTTTCAAAATATACCTACGCCCTATCTCCACTCCCTAAGTAGGCTCCCATACAAAATTACATTTTTATAAAATTTGCTCCAACTGTTATTTGTATGGGAGCCTACTTAGGGAGTGGAGATAGGGCGTAGGTATGTTTTGAAAAAATGTTGTAGGGTAAAAATAAATGGGGGTCGGTCTCACTAATGACCCCTCTCGGACGCACCCTTGGACCGGTAGAAGCTGATAAAATAAAACAAATTTACAAAAAATAAAAAAAATTGTATGGAGACCGCCTTAACAGTTAAAGATAGAGGGTAAGAGTGTTCATAGAAAATGTTTGGACTTAAAAAATATTGTGGGTCGGTCATACATTTTGTTGCTCTAAGGGCACTATTAGGGCAGTTAGAGCGGTTGGAACAAATTTTAAAAAATGTCGTTTTGTGTGGGAGCCCCCTTAGAAATTGGAGATAGGTTATCAGTTTGTTCCAAAGAAATGTTAAGACGTAAAAATTAATGGGGGTCGGTCTTATAAAGGAACCCTCTATTACTTACCATTGGAGCAGTAGAAATGATTTTAAGATTCGAAAATTACAATAAAAATTTTTAAAAAAATTTTAAAAAATAGTAATAATCGTTATTCCACGATCCTCCTGGGCAAAAAATTTGTAGAATTAATAGAAGTTTTACACAAAAAAATTTCAAAAAAAACGAAGAGTATAAATTGAAGAAGTTATGATTAAAAGAAATCTGAGTAAAGGAACAAACTACCAATTTTTCAAAATTCGATATCTTTTGAACGGGTCATCAAAAAAATCTGAAAATTTACCACGTAGGAGTTTTCGAAGGGTACTAAAAACTGTAAACAAATTGGGAAAATCTAAAAAAAAAAGTTTTTAAAGTGTCCGATTTCACATGGAATGCCCCATATATTGATCCATGATCGATTCTGAGACATTCTGTGAAGGTCCGTCCGTGTGTCTGTAGATGGTACGATGCAGTCAAAAATAAAACAGCTAGCCTCCTGAAATTTGGCACGAATATGTCTTATGGCTCTAGGCAAATTAAGTTCGTAAATGGGCAAAATCGGACCAGGGGAAAAAAGTTCCCCCTTAAGAAACTAAACCAACATCTGAAAAACACAATTTTTTTGCGTGTTTTTTACATTTTTGTTAAACAAATGAAACACGTTTATGCAAGAAAAAGTTCAGAGTACTGCACTAAGACCGGGAGGACTACAAAATTTAGTTTTTGTTTTGCCCGCACCCCTTTTTAGGGCGTGGATATAAAAAAAAATTATTTAAATAATGATAAAATTGTATAACTTTTGTGCAAAAAGCATAATAAATAAGTTAGTAAACATTTTTCGAGAGGATGAGTTGTCCCCCACTGCCTCCCCCGAAGCCCCCTCCCATAAAAACGCCCCTGTATTTTTTTTATATATTGGAGGGTATAAAAGATTCGGCACAGCGGAATTTAAAACTCTTGTTACTTGTTGATTGTATTTTTTTCCAAAGTTTTTAACTGGTCTTTTCTATTGTTTGAAAAATTGTCGGTATAAAAATTATAAAAATTTTATTAAATTCTTGGAAAAAAATTATAAACGTCTTTTGCTCTAAATCTCGTAATTTTTTTTTTATTATAACTTCAAAAAGCTTTTGAGAAAAAATACCAAATTTATTAGTAATTTTGTGGTGACAACAACAACAGCTTTCAGAAGGTGCCAGCCTTCATCATCAGTTCTTTTCAATTGTCGTTTTTCAGATTTGAAGGGCTTATTGTAAAAACTTGATAAGCAACATTTCATTTTATGGTGCTTTTTGTCTTAAAACTTTTAAAATAATGTAGAAAATAGAACTTTTGCAGAACTTTTATTCTCATTATACTTATTCGAAGGGTTAAAGAAAGACTTCTGCCAAAAATCTGTCAATGGAACATCAGCAGAAGGCGAAAAACACAAAAAAATAAAATGTTGCTTATCAAGTTCTTGCAGTAAGCCCTTCATTTTTTAAAAAAGCTTTTCAGAACTACAATTGTGTTTTTTATGGTTTGAAAAGTTGTTGGTATAAAAATTGTAAAAATTTTATGAAATTCTTAGAACAAAAAAATTTTGCTCCAAATTCTTAAGCCAATTCTTCTTATTTCAGTTGCTTCAACATCATCAGATGCTGATATAATAGATCTCACCTCAGATATGGATATTGCGGAAAATAGAACTGCAACATCATCATCAGCACCGTCATTGTTAAGACAAATTATATTTAATATACACTTTGATCAACAAATTTATGATATACGACTGCCCTCCAATGCCACTATTGGTAAGTAAATAATAAAAAACTTTAAAACAAAAATGTAGACATCTAATTGAAACCCCTAAAAAACTATAGAACAATTAAAAAAGAAAGTACACGATGCCACTGGAGTACCCATATGTCGTCAAGCAATTCGCGGCTGGCCGCCTGCTAAATTACATGAAGCTCAAATACCAACAACACAATTATCTAGCTTAGGTTTATCAGGAGAAAATGAGTTAATATTAATTGATTTAACAGAAGAAGGTTATATGGATTTTGAAAAGTAAGTGCTAACTGGGATGCTAACAAAATGCAAATTTTTATTTCTTTATTGATTGTTTTTTTTTTGTTTGTTTGTCTCTATAGCGATGAAGTCTCTAATCGTTTGGAGAAAAATTTCTTACTAAATATTGTTCAACAGCCTAATGGTGTAAGACATGAATTAAGTTTTTCGGGACGTACAACGGTACAAGAAGTTAAAACAAATGTTTATTATGTTACGGATATACCGGAAAGACATCAAGAATGGACTGGCTGGCCACATGGTTGTGATAATGAAACAACATTAGCGGTAAGTTGGGGGGGAGTTGCTAACTAAATTTTGAAAGAAGGATATTAAAAAATATATTATTGTGCTTTAATTTTAGCAATCTGGCATACAATTGAATCACAATTTTATATTGCATAATGCTGCTGATAAAATACGCAATACTACTAATAATACTTCAACTTCCACTACAAGAAGTAACAAGTGAGTATTACAAAATAGTTTTTTAACTCTACGTGAAAATACGTCAACATGTTCTTACAAAGTTTAAAAAACTGTGAAAACCCTGCAGGAAACGGGGTGTCGGTCGATCCGAAATTACTTATCACGTGACTGGAGAAAACGGTACATATCACTTAAACGGTACACTCACGTGACAGGTGAGAATTGGAAAATTTTGCATGTGTCCAAAAAAATTTAAGTCCCAGACACAATTTTTTTTACCTTTAGAACAAAGAATTTCATTAAATAATTATTTTAGAATAAAAAGATTTTTCACAAATTTAAAAAAAATATCAAAAAATTTATTGAAAATCCAAGGGGCCCCTGTAGGTTAGTTGGTAGCGTGCTAACATATGAAACAGGGGGTTGTGGGTTCGATTCCCATGAAACCCCTTGGTCAATTTCGCTACAACGAGACGACGGTCATTGTTACCAGTTCTCGTTTAGGTTTAAATTATTAAAAAATGATGTGTAAATAAATTGGAAAAATAAATAAAAACTGATCATTGGATCAAATTATTATTTTTTATTATTGAAAATCCAGACACAAAAATTGTTTGGCAATTTTTTTTTGCGTTTTAAAGAGAAAAAAAATAAGGAGGCAAAAAAATATCTACGTTCTGAATTTTGAATAAAAAGAAATTGATAGTTTTTCCGAAAGTCTCGGACACATTTTTTGACAATTTTTTGGACAACTTTAAGATACATTTGGACAATTTTCAAATACATGTGGGGAATTTTAAAATATAATTGGAAATGGTGTAGTTGTGTTCCTAAGGGACCAGTCCAGTAACATGTCAGAAGTGACGTATTCTAGGTTGAGACATTTCCTCACAAAAGTTTTTATATTAACCCTCCGATGACTGGTAATTTTTTCAAAGTTTGATGACGTATAAGGTCCCCAGGGACCTAATAATTCAATAAAGCTTGTATTGAGATTTTTTTTGCAACCAAGTGTTCCAATATAGCTAACATGGTTAAAAAAACTCTCCAACAAAAAAATATGCTAACAAATTGTACAATATTATATGCGGGAGTGCGACAAATAGTGGTAGATAACCAGACCATTTGTTGCCGTTTTATGAAACAAAATGCGTTGGACGCACTTGCACATTAGTTGGACATTAGTAAAAACATGCTCCCGTTTTACTCACGCTAACACAAAAGTGACTCTTATGACTCATTTTCGAATTATTTTAACTTCTTTAGTACACTATTATTTCACACAAAGAGATAAAACGTCAACAAAATGCACTAAAAGATATAAAAGGTCCCTGGGTACCTTATACGTCATCCCCGTAGGTAATTTGTTTAACCCGCGATTATGATAAATAAATGCAGGAATCATGTTGAAATTTACTAAGCTGCTTTATAACATCACACACATAAATGTCACTGAGTTTGGTCCTATTCCATCAAGCCGTCTTAAAATGCTGCATCTCCGAAAACCAAAAAGGTCCCTAGGGACCTTATCAGTCATCGGAGGGTTAATAATATATTATATTCCGTGTGACATATCACAACCTACATATTATGGACCGTTCACATATTTCCTGCAGAGTATTTAAGAACTACAACCAAATGACGTACCAAGACTTCTGCCAAAAATAACTTATACTAATGCTGTTGTTTTTTTCTTTTTTAAGTGTTGTTGGTCTTGATACTGATAGCTCAGCCGATGAATTTGAAGATGCTTCAGATTTTAACGCCTGTGAAGAATTTTTCACAGATCCTCCACCTGTACAATCCACAACAAGACATTTAAGTAAGTATAACACACACAATGGCTAAAAATGTATCACAATTTAATTTTGAATTCTTTGTATCCCTATAATTTAGTACCCAATAATACTGATAGTGAAACTACCGGCTCATTACAGTTTGTTGAAAATTATAAACAACGATTTGGTGAACCATCGCCCATGTTTTTTACAGGCAGCTTAGAAGATGCTCTTAAAGAAGCCTGTCATAAACCTGCTAGGGAGGTAGTTATTTGTTAAAAGTTTTCTTTTCAGAAATAATTTTTTAATTTCTTTTTTTTTATAATTAAAGCGTAAATTATTGGCTATTTATTTACATCATGGTGATAGTATTTTTACAAATGTTTTCTGTGATCGTTTAATGAAACATGAAAGCATTTTACAGACCTTTGCTGAAAATTTTATTGTATATGGCTGGGATTTAACCTATGAAAGTAATAAACATTTGTAAGTCGTCTCCCTACTTGATAATTACAAACGGCTTAAAAGTTTTAAAATAATTTGTCTAATTTCTATTTTAAGATTGTTATCTTCTGTAACGGGTTGCATTAGCAATACCGCTTCCATGACTGTTCGTAATATATCCGTAGATAAATTACCTTCAATATTGGTAATTGGTAAAAGTCGTTTATCAGGTCGTACTTCGTGTGAAATTTTATCTGTGATTCATGGTATGTTTAAAATTAATTTATATTTTTAACCTCAGCTAAAATTATTTTTTTTTTAAAGGCGATGTTGGCTTGGATGATTTACTATCACGTCTTTTGGAATCTGTTGAAATGTATAATGAACATTTACAAGTTGAGATTGGCGAAGAAGATGCTCGTGCTGCACGAGATCAAGTTAAAGCAGAACAAGACATGGCTTATGAAGAAACCTTACAAGCTGATATTGCCAAGGAAGCTGCTAAACGTCAAAAAGAAGCTGCTTTAGCGGCTGAACGTCAACGTGTAGAATCCGAAAGGGCTGAAGAAGATGCTAGACGAGAATCAATTAGATTAGTGGTAAGTTTTTAAACCATTTTAAGGCTTGTGATACTAATCACTATACTATCGAGGAAAAGTATTTAAGAATTTTATATAAAAACAAGTAAGAAAATTAAATTCGACTTGATATAATCAATGAATACCCTCCACCAATGTCTAAACATTTTAAATACAAATGATTTTTTGATTTATATTTGGAAAATTTTAAAATTAATTTGGACAATTTTTAAATGTATTTGGAAAATTTTAAAATACATTTTGACGATTTTAAAATACATTTGGGCAATTTTAAAATACATTTGGACAATTTTAAAATACTTTTAGACAATTTTAAAATACATTTGGACAGTTTTTAAATGCATTTGGACAATTTTAAAATACATTTGGACAATTTTGAAAATACATTTGGAAATTTTTAAAATACAATTGGACAATTTTAAAGCACATTTGGAAAATTTTAAACTATATTTGGGCAATTTTAAAATACATTTGGTCAATTTAAGAATACATTTGGACAATTTTAAAATACATTTGGACAATTTTAAAATACATTTGGATAATTTAAAATACATTTGGACAATCTTAAAATTCATTTGGACAATTTTAAAATACATTTGGAAAATTTTAAAATACAATTGGAAATGGTGTAGATCAATGGTTCTCAAACGGTGGGTCGAAACCCCTTAGGTGGTCACGGAAGAGTTTCAGGGGGGGTCGCGAACAAATTTTTAAAACCTTAAATTTTGGTAAATTTAAAACACATTTTTTTATTGTTGTGTTAGAAAAATATACAAATACTTTTATTAAAGAAAAAAAATTCCATCACTTAAGGTCCCTCCGCACATTGGTTGATGTTCATAGAACGAGCGGCTAAAAATAGAAGAAGTTGTCGAAGGACAATGAAACTTGGCACATAGGCATTTTTTGTTTGAATCAAGAAAAAAATGCAAAAATCAAAATGATCCGCCCACTTTTACGCCCACCTCCCATACAAAGTGAAAATTAAATTTTGACCTACGGCATTGTTTTTTGGTACATATCATTTTTAAACACTCAGAATCATTTGTGTGAAATTTGAAAAATGTCCGCCCACTTTTACGCTCACTTCCCATACAACTTGTATTGAAAAAGTGGCATAACTCCCTTGATTTTTAATGCATCAACTCAATTTTCACAAAAAATAAATATTATAATTGTAGAATGGGCTCCTGAAAATATATACCTGATCCGCCCACTTTTACGCCCACCTCCCATAGAAAAAACAAATAGAAACAAGTAAGAGTATTAAATTCGGCTCTGTCGAATCTTTTACACCCTCCAACACGTTTAAAATAAAAAAATAAATCGCAGGGGCGTCCTTTTTTTGTGGGGAGGTCGGCGGAGTTGGTGCGGGACTCCTGTATCCCGCTATATATGTTTACAATTATTTATTAATGATATTTACGCTTAAATAATAAATTGTTATCGTTTAAATTAATTTCTATAACCACGCACCCAAAAGGGGGCGGCCTGTAAAAAATCGAATTTTCTAACCCCCTTGATCCAAGTGCAGGTCTATGAACATAATATGGCATACAAATGTTACATTTGTTGAGCAAAAATTGAAAAAAAAACTCGTAAAAATATCGTATTTTTCAGGGGTCGTTTTAGTTCTTCAAGGGGGAACTTTTTCCCCCTGTTCCGATTTTGTCCATCTTCGAACTTAACCTTACCAGTAACATAAGAAATATTCTTGCCCAATTTCAGGGGTCTAGCTCTTTTTGTTTGGACTGCATCGTTATTTCTACAGACGGACGGACGGACGGACATCGCTAGAATGTCTTAGATTCTATCATGGATCAATATTATATATACTTTGTGGGGTCCCCGACCGATATTTCGATGTGTTACACACGGAATGACAAAGTGAGTATACCCCTACTGTGGTTGGAGGGTATAAAAATCAGAGTTTCTGAAGCATGAACGACAATTATGTTTTGTTATTAATTATTTTATAGTTTTTACTGTTTTTTTTGGAAAGGAGCAGGTAGGAGCAGCTGAATTTTTTTTTTTACTTTTAGCTGAGACTTCAAGCTGTAATTTGGCATCTTTCGTTAAACAGCGCTTCACAGCGCTAAAAAGATGCAGTCCACTGAAGTTGATGAACATTGAAATTTTGATGTTGTTTATATTTTGTTCTACGAAATTTTTTATATGGCACTTTTTACAACTTTTTTTATTGCAAATCTCATCCATGACAATTTTCATTTACGAAAATATACAACAAAGTCAAAAGATAAGTTTACTATGATTGTAACAAAAGATTGAATATACAGTAAATTTGCATGCCATTTTAAACAAGCAAACATATATGAACTTTGAGCGTGTCTGTCCAAACAAATAATTAATATATCAGCCTAATATTACGGAATCATAATATTCAGATATCTGACAACAAAATACCAAAAAATTATCCATATCGGCTAACATGAAAAAAATGAATTTCGGACACTCTTTAACCAATGTGCTCCGCAATCACTGTGCAGTTGTTAATTTCTCGGGATTCCCAACTCTAATTTCTGAAGTGTTTTGGCTGAGTCTGGGAACTGACAGTTCGTTTTCTATTGATTTTCCGAGGCTGATTCCGAATCTGGGTTCCAAATTTTTCTAGTACGTTAGGTTTTTGAGAAAATTTAAGGCAAAGTTGATAAAAACGTATTCTTGTGCATTTTAAAGAGCTTTGTTTGTGAAATTTTATGATGCGTCTGGAATCGACCACTTTTTTCGAAATACTTTTTAATGCTGATTCCAAATCTGGATCCAAAACGGATCTAGATTCGTGATGGAATAAAATTTCGATCAATACAAAACATTGGTACATAATTTTGAAAAAAGAACAATTATTACTCCAAATTGGACTTTAAATGCTTTCTTGGTAAACATTTCATTTCTGACCAGGTTTAACTGGTGTTTTTATACCCTCCACTTAGTGATAGAGGGTATATATAAGTTTGTCATTTCGTTTGTAACTCATCGAAATATCGATCTGGGACCCCATAAAGTATATACAGGGTGGTCCAATAACTGGTATCTTTTTAAAACATGCAATGAAATGAACAATACTCAATAGTTTTGAAACCTTATGGCTTTATTTGAAAGAGCAAATATTCTCATTATTTATGGCAAACGACTTCATTCATGCGGTTGCCTGGGTTAGCTCCGCAGTAGCTCATTCTCGGCACCCATTTTTCTAATGTTTCTGGTTCTATCTCACGAATGGCTTGAACGATATTCGTCGAATGGGCCTAGAACATTTCTGGATTTCCCATGTTGCATGAATCTTTAACGAGACCCCTCAAAAAAAATTTTAAAGTTTTTAATCGGCAGCTCTGAAGTGATCAATTGTCACCGCGAATATGGCGAAAAACACGATTTCCGAACTAAGTGCGCAAAATATCGATTGTTTGATGGACTGTGGGACATATTGCGACATCCTTCTGAAAATAAATGTCATCCAAGTTGGTATATTCTATTACGGCCAACAAAAAGTCGGTAATCATGTCTATGTAGCGCTCATCTTTGACGAAAATGGGAGTTTCAGCTGTATTTTTGAAAATATTGTGTAATGATGCTGATACTCAAATCTATTGCTTTCTATAGATGAATTGGATTCTTTACAATACCTTGCGAGTTTTACGATCCCAAGATGTACCAATTTGTTTGTTAACATAACCTCATTTGAGTGCCTTATTTCGGTTAAAAACTTTTTTTCGAAAAACGTGCAGTTTGGCAGCGCAGTACTGCGCTACAACGCGATACAGCGGAGCAAGCCGAAGACGCATCAATGAAGTCGTTTGCCATAAAAAACGGGAATGTTTGCTCTTTCAAATAAAGCCATAAGGTTTCAAAACTATTGAGTATTGTTCATTTCATTGCATGTTTTAAAAAGATACCAGTTATTGGACCACCCCTTATATTCATGATGCCCGATCGATTTTAAGACATTCTAGCGATGTCCGTCTGTCTGGCTGTCTGTGGAAAATGCTGTCACGGACAAAATATTACACTGAGATGACTGAAACTTAACATATTTATCGTGAGAAGTTTGGTATTGCATTTGAGCGATATCGGTTCAGCGGTTCAAAAGTTATGAACGAAAATGTAAACACACCATAAAAATTTCAGTACATTCAACATAACCTAAAAATACAAAATGCTTTCATTCGGCTTCTGGTTGACATATGTGAACATAATTGAACACCAAATGGTATTTAAACAAGTACGAACATAATTTTTGACAAAAGAAAAAAATAGCGGATTTTTTCACCAAAATTTTTTTTTTGCGGAATTTTTTTTTCAAAAAAAATTTTTTTTTAAAAGTAATTTCCTTTTAAATAAAGTTTTTTGCAATAATCTTTTTGAAATTGTGGAGGGTATCACTACATTCGGCAAGGTCGAATTTAACTTTTTTACTTGTTTTTATTTTTATTTTGTTATTTATCCATTTTTTCTTAATTTTTTAGGCTGAACAATCATTACCCAAAGAACCATCTGAAACGGAATCGAATATCACTAAAATACGTGTACGTAAACCAACTGGAGACTTTTTAGTACGTAGATTTTATGGAAATAATACATTACAAGTAAGTTATTCAAAATTTCAATAACTACAAATGTATACAAAAATAATTTTGATTATATTTTAGGATTTATTAAATTATGTGGCTTCGAATGGTTTCTTAATTGATGAATTTAAATTAATATCCAGTTGGCCACGTAGAGACTTAACATCGATTGATAACCAACAAACATTACAAGCATTGAAATTATATCCTCAAGAGACGGTCATATTAGAAGAACGATGATTTTAAGCTCATTAAATATAATTAAAATTCGTTTAAGGCTCCTCCTACTCCCCCAACTCCTTTTCCTCCTACAAACACATACATAATAACTTAAAAACAAAAATATACACATCTACAAGAAAACCACATTCATAGCAGCTTTCTAAATTATTTTTCGTTATAATTTTTATTTTTTATCATATTGGATGCTAAATAAGATGATGATGTTGATCTATCTAAGCAACATTCAATTTTTATCCTTTTGAAATATTATTTATTATCATGTTATCTCTCCATCATCAGGCATTAATAAATATTGAAATAAACTCCACAACAAAATTCATAGAAACATAAAAGAACTACATACAAATTCCTCCAACTGCATAAAATAAAATAAATCATATGAAAAAAAAAATAAATTTTTTGGTAAATTTTCGAAGAAAAAAAAAGTGAAATAAATTTAACAAAAAATATACATGGGCGTCTATATATTGATATATAACTATAATTTAAGAATAAAAACAAGAAAAAAAAACCTAAATACGAAATAGGAAATTAAATAAATTTTCAAGATTTAAGTGAAAAAAAAAACGCAAAAGTTAAACTCTTCTTCTCTTTTATAAAATTTTCTTTATTCAGTTTTCTTTTTATTAATACTTTACAAGTTGGTTTAAAAAAAATATTACACTTAAAAAAATAATGTTTTTTTTTTTATACAATATAACAACAAAAAAATTACATAAAATATATTAAAAAAAAAAACAGTATTGAGTAGCACTTAGGTTATACAAAAAAAAAAAGACAATTACACAAAAAACACTGTTATTAAAAAAAGAATTGAAATTCCTTTTAAAGGAATTTAAAATATGGTTTTGTTGTTTTCTTTTGTTAAACAATATTTTGAGCCAAAAAAACATTTATTAAAATTTACACAATTTGAGATTTCTTTTCATTTTAATTTAATTTTGATTTTAATTTATTAAATGTATCTTCTATAGGAGCTAAAGCTACTATAACAATTAAAGCTACCACAAATAGAATCAACACCACGGTGTATACTGCCAATAAACCTTTGCGGAAACCAGCAAACTGAAAGATGTAAAAAATTTAAATAAAATGAAATAAAAGGAAAAAAGGAAACATTTTTATATTAAGTTACTGAGGATCATGCTGAGATTTAAAGAAATTTAAATGCAAGAAAAAAATTGGGGTAAGTAATATTAAAAATTAGAAAAAAGATATTTAAATATTAACTCATGTTTTTATTCTCTTAAGACAAATACAATTCTTAAGAAAATTAAAAAACAACAGAAACTGTCAACCGTACAAAAAAATACCGGCAAAGCACTTTTTTTGTCTGTAAAGTGGTATGAAAGTATAATTTGAAAAAGTGCTTTGCAAGTGCTTTACCAATGTCTTTTTATACCCTTAAACCACAGTATGGGGGTATACTTACTTTGTCATTCCGTGTGTAACTCATAGAAATATCGGTCTAGGATATGGTTATATAGTAGCATCAAAACGTCGACTTTTCGACTTTTTCAATTTCTAAAAAGTCGACTTTTGGACTTTTCGATTTTTTTTTCAAATTCAAAAAAGTCGATTTTTCGACTTTTTTCAAATTTTAAAAAGTCGACTTTTTTAACTTTTCGAATTTTTTACTTTACCCTACACCACACTGTGGTGCAGGGTATAATGGGTTTTGTGCTGATGTTTGTAACTACCCAAAATATTGGTCATACCCCCACTTTTAAGTATACCGATCGACTCAAAATCATTTTTTAGCGATGTCCGTCCGTCCGTCTGTCCAGGTCGTAATTTTTAATCAATTGACTTGAAATTTGAAACTTAAGCCTCTCTCCAAGGACGAATCCTATTGAAATTGGAAAAAATCGGTCCATATTTAGACCTAGCCCCCATACAAAGGTCCTCTTTAGTTTTGGCTCAAATGACTCTAATAACCGAACTATAATAGACATCTTTTCGAAATTTGGCAGGTAAACGTGTTTTGTCCTCACAAATCGGACCAGTTCTTCTTGTAGCCCCTATGCAAACCACCTTCCCAATTTCCACATAAATCTCTTAAATTTCATGAAAATAGAAAATATTTAATTAAATTTTGTTTGAGTCTGTTAAACGGACCATTTTCGCACTTAGGCCCCATGTCAAAATTTCGCCCAATATTTACTTAAAGCGGTTTATTGGCATCAAATCGAAGCCTATTTCACTCGAATTTGATTTGTGAGTGGCAAAGGTAAAAAAATGTCGATCCGGGGCACCCTCTAATTTTTATAAGTTGGGCGTAAAGAGGTAAAAATCCTCAAAAAGCCTCACATATGCCCTAGAAACACCCCTGGAGGGGTGCAATATGTGACCGACCTCCATTAATTTTCTGCCCCAACATTTTTCTTGAACATACCTAACCTCTAGAGTTGTCAAATATTCGTCTATTTTAAAAACCGGTTTTCGAATACTTCGAAAAACCGCCTTTTAAAAAAATCGGTTTTTCGGTTTTGTAACTAAAAACCGGTTTCGAATAATCGGTTTTCGGTTTTTTTTTTAATTATTTATTGAATAAAAAAGTTAAACAAAACTAGTAAGTCCGTCTGCATAAAACACAATTCAGTCCAAAATAAAAAGCTAGACCCCTGAAATTTGGCACAGGGGGAAAAAAGATACCCCTTGAAAAACTAAACCAACATCTGATAAACAACACCTTTTAACATGTTTTTTTTTTTTTTTGGTATTTTTGTAAAACAAAAGAAACATTTTTGTAATTTTACAATTTTTATTTGTAATTTTACAAATTTATAAGGTTTTTTTACAAAAAAAAAAATTGTAAATTCACGAGATTTCCTTGTAGTAAGTTTTTCTGCACCAAAAAAGTTGTAAATTTACAATTTTATTGGTAAAAATCTTGTAAAATTACGAAGAGCTCGTAATTTTGTATAGGAATTCTCGTAAAAAAGGAGGTAACAAAAAATCTAGTAAAATCAAGAAACCTCCTTTAAGTTTAATCACGTCAAAAAATTTTTAAATTTACGATTTTATTGGTAAAAAGCTTGTAAAATTACAAAATTATTGGTAAAAAGCTTGTAAAATTACAAGGAATTGTTGACAAATAGGAGGTAGCAAAAAAAGTTACAAACTTTTCTTGCCGTTTTACAAGTTTTTTTTTTTTTGAGTGTAGTTACTTGAAAAAAACAACAACAATCATTACGCCCATTACTTTTCAGTAATGCCTTGTAAAACAGATCTAATTTGTAAGATCTTTTAGATAATTTATCTATGTAGTATCTAGTCAAAACCCTCTTTCAATACAAGATTTTGAATTTCTTTTAAGGTACTATAATTAAAATGTTCTTCAAAGTTTTGAAATGACTACTAAAAAACAACATTGAATGCAAAATAATAAAAAAAATTATATATAAAAAGTCGATTATTCGAGACCAAAAAATCGGTTTTTCGAATACTTCGGAAACCGACCTTTTCAAAAAACCGGTTTTAAAAAACCGGAAAAATAGAAAAAAATCGATTTTTCGAATACTTCGGAAACCGGTTTTGACAACTCTACCTAACCTCTATTTCCTATTCCTAAGGGGGCTCCCATACAAAACATTTTTTAAAAATTTGTTCCTACCGTTCTAACTTACCCTTAAGTGCCCCTAGTGGAGTCAAATGTATGACCGACCTCCATTATTTTATTAATTCCAACATTTTTTGTAAATATACCTACAATGTATCTTTAACCCTTAGGGTGGTCCCCATACATTTCTTTATTTTTTTATAAATTTGTTTTATTAAACCAGCTCCTACCGCCCCTACCGTGCCTCGAGAGGTAAAAATTACGACCAAACCCCATTATTTTTTAGTTACCAACATTTTGTCCGAACATTATAACACTCTATCTCCACTCCCTAAGGGGCTCCCATACATTATAAAAACATGTATTTTTAAAAACTAATAAAACAATTTAAAAAAATTGTTGAAAATAAAGGGTAGGTATATTCTGAGAAAATGTTGGAGTTGAAAAAAAAATTGGGGATCGGTCATACATTTTACTTCTTTAGGGGCACCCTATTGGCAGTTGGAGCGGTAGGAGCAAATTTTATAGGAATGTCATTTTATATGGGTCCCCCTTAAGAAGTGGAAATAGAGGTTAGGTATGTTCAAGAAAAATGTTGGGGGCAGAAAATTAATGGAGGTCGGTCACACATTGCAACCCTCCAGGGGCGTTTCTAGGGCAGTTGTGGGGCTTTTGGAGGATTTTTACCTCATTACGCCCAACTTATAAAAATTAGAGGGTGCCCCGGATCGAAATCGAAAACTGGTGAGCTATCCCACGTCTAATAGAGCAAATTGAAAAACCGTTTTTTGTGTTCCAAAGTTACAAAAAAATTTTTTTCATATATATCCCACTAAGCGACCCCATAGCTCTTAAAGGAAAAGACCTAAGCTTTCTTTTAAGTCAAAACAAAACGGCCCAAATTGAGGAAAAAGTCAAAAAAGTTTTGGCTTTTTAAAAAAAAATCCAAAATTTTTTTTATAATTTTTTTTCGAAAGATTGATGAAATAGCTATCTAAACTGTTTGGAACACATTTTGCTTAAAACAATAGGTAAAAAGTTACATGGATGAGAATAAACACCTCTTTGGCCAAAATGTCAAATTTCGACCCCCTCTAAGTCAGAGAGTCCTTGACCGATCTCGTTGAAAAATTGTGTTTGAACTACTATCCAATAGGACTAACCTTGGTTCAAATTCCATCCCGATCGAAAGACATCGGCTTCAAAAGTTGTGTCAGTTGACACGAAAACCCACATAAGCTAGATAGACAAAATGGAGCGTATTTTTGGTTCTTTGAATCTCCATAGTTTCGCGGGTCCTCTTCACATGTGTGGACCCCAATGGGTGCTAACTTTGAATCCAAAAAATTTGTCATTCCCGAAAATTAAAAAAATATCATATCTGTAAATATTGCCGACACAATAAAAAATCAAAAAGCATTTTTGTAGCTCTTGGTTTCTAGAACTCGTCTGCCAAAATACTTGAAAGCCCTCAGAAAAATAGTTTTTTAGTTATTCAGTTTCTAAAATTCTCAGGACCCTATTGGGACCTTAAATTGCAGTACATGAAAAACTAAGCAAGATAATGCTTCTTAAATTTTCGGGAGTGCCAATTTTTAAGATTCAATATTAGGACCTATTGGTTGGTACAATACCAATGCTAAAAATTTCATTGGCATTAGTTTCAATATAATGCCAATGAAATAGTCAATTAATTAGTCCATTTATTTAAATAGCCCCATGTAAAACATATGTATGTGAATAGAACTGAATGTGGAAAGGTATTTTAGCCAGTGCAACCATATTTTTTTTACCCCAAAATTTTTTTTCGCGGAAATTTTTTTTCGCGGAATTTTTTTTTCACCAAATTATTTTTTTCTCTAAATCAGTTTTAAAAAAAAAAATCCAATAATCTTTATTTAGCATGATCCCCCATAATATAATTTTAAAATATTTAATACTTACAGGTGCATCCATTTTACTTTCATTTTTCATATTATTACGCATGCCATGATGATGATGACCCATATTGCCCATTTGGAACTCATTAATGCGTTTCGTTTGTTGTCTATCCGAGGAACAGCCGGATATCTGCATACATAAGAAAATCTATATTAATGCTTGGTATACAAAAGTTCTTAATATAAAAAACAGAAAAAGGGAAATTAGTAACTAATGATTTTATGTAAAATTTATTTACTCTTATAAAAAAAGTATATACAATTGTTTTTTGCAGGCAAAATCGAAAAAGGGATAATTTTTACAAAAGTAGAGGGAGGAACATGAGTTAGAGCTAAAACGTTTTGGGGGAATATAAATTCTGACGTTATTAAAAAAAATAAAAACTCATGCAAAAATTATAAATTTCGAAAAAAAAAATCTATACAAAAATCTGCTAAAAGAAAAGAAAGAGAAAGATTATTACTACACGTTTTTATGTTCAAAATTCACAAACGATCCTTGGATTTAAATAACCCAAATCTACAATTAAAAAATTTGGGAACTTCTGCATTTATGTTCTAAAAACCGAAAAGTTCTCTAAAATTAATAAAACTTCTCAATGACAATCATTCACAATAGAGAGTACGTTTATGAACATTTTTTAATTTATTAATTAAAGTTTTCGACCAGTTTTTGTGTCACTCAAACTTTTTTCACCAACACTTTCCACCAAATTTTTTTTTCACCAAAACTTTTTTCACCAAAATTTTTTTCACCAAAATTTGTTTCACCAAAACTTTTTTCTCCAAAATTTCAGTTTTTTCCAATTTTTTTGTTCCCCAAAATTTGTTTTTATAACAAAATATAATCATGATTTTGAGCAAGAGTTCAAATCTCGCAAAAAAAATGTTTAATCTATGTCGAATTGGGGGTGTTTTACTTTTAATATTTTTTTTTAAATTGAAATTAAAAAACGTGCAATATTAAAACTTTCCCAAAAATAGCAAATATATAAACTTCTTAAAATAACTTTCATACTTACTGAGTATATTAAATGTACAATAACATGAAAAGCTACATAGGCTACCAAAATCCAGTCCATCCATTCTGGTAACTGAGCTTTATTTAACTTAACTGAGAAGAATATAGTAACGACTGAAAAAAAAGAGAGATATTAAAATTAAGAAATTTCTTTAACAGATTTTTCTCATTAACTCACTGGCTAATAAATGGGCCAAATTACCACCCAACCAATGGGCCCAATTAAAGAATGGGCGATTTTTCGAATTTGGTGCCGGTCTGAAGAGAGCACCAATTGGTTGTATAAAGCACAATACAGTTGTTATAGTACCCAATATAGCATGAGGATTACGTTCACCGGACCAACCATCGATTTCGACGAATATTATGATAAAAGCAGCAATAGTTAAAGACCAAGTAGTAACCATACAAATTCGATGCCACTGAAAGAAAAAAAAATTATGTGTGATTAACATGCCCGCTCGAATTTTCGTAACCGGTAACATTAAATACTCTTTAAAGTTCTCCTATAGGGAATCTTTATTTTATAATTTGAACAAGTAGCCGCGTATAGCCAAAAAAACTTGTTCGTGCCGCTGAAAATTTTTTAATACATTCCATTTTGTTCCCCGTTCTCCATTTTATTTCGTTCCATGTAGGTTTTATTCTTTACCGTGCAATATTCGTTACCCTTTTATCTAAAAAAATTTTATTTCGAAATATGTCCATCTCCTGGATGATCTCTCGTTACCGAATCTTCAACGACCAATACCTGGAACACCTGGGTATTGCTATCCGGACAGGAGCTGCAGAGATCGAGCTGTACAACGTCTACATCCAGCCAGTGAATAGTTGCCCGCCCGGTTATTACCCTTATTTTAGCTGTTTTCTTGAGGGTGATAACCGCATGGTTATGGGAGACTTCAATGCCCAACATGATCTCTGGCGCTCGATTCTTAGGGAAGACCACAAAGGAGCGGCACTGGCGAAACAAATAGATGATTCGACGTTTTGCACTCTAAACGAATATGCCCGACGAGAATTGTGGAAACATGCGCTAGCTCGCCACACATAACCATTACAAGCGCAGGTTTGATAAATAATGCAACAATGCTCGACCCAACGATTTTGTACTCTCTGAACGCCGAATCTATGTAAATCATAAAAAGGCAGACTGGGTCGGCTTCAGAGAGTATATTAACCGCCACTTTAGTGATCCGACGTACGTTCCGTGGAGAAGTTGTTCGTAAAAATCATCACCTGGTCGAATACAAATAGACAGACCAAACTTCACAGCAGAGGCGGCGGGACTCGCAAATGAGCGTGACAATATTCGTAGGACCAACGCCAGCGATCCCAAACTCGGCCAACTAAATCTGGAAATCAGCAAATTGGTCAACAAATACAAAAAAAACAAGTGGATAAATCACCAGAAGAACTGCAACCTCACTTCCGGAGCTAGTAAACTGTGGTCGACAGTCAAAACTCTCTCGCTTCCCACCAAGGTAGATAGGGTCGCAATAACTTTCGACAAAAACAACACGTTGTTGGACCCTAAGCGGTGCGTCATTGACGGACCACCAGTTTTTCTCTCGAATTTCGATGCTGATGCTTAAGCACTTGGACGTGCTGGGAATCGAGTACATGACCAAAGTCCTCAACTTGTCGCTAGCCACTCTTATTATACCCGAAGCCTGGAAAATGGTTAGAGGGGTCCAGGTTTTAAAACCCGGAAAACTCGCAAACCAAGAAGAATCGTGCAGGCCGATCTCCTTGTTGTCTCCAGTCGCGAAGACACTTGAGGTACTTCTCCTCCCCAGCCTAAAACAACACCTCCCAGCTGCACCGCATCAGCACGGGTACTGAGAGCACCACAGTACAACAACAAATTTAATTGCCATCACCACACATATATGCCATGGCTTGACTCAAGGTAAGCCATGTGAGCGCACAGTGATGGTTGCGCTAGACCTGTCGAAGGCCTATGACACGGTCAGTCATGCCACCCTCTTCGGAGACATCGATAACTTCATCGCTAACTCCAGGGTGGTAAACTATATGTGCACTCAAAAAATTATGTAGGTAAATTCCACTGAATATTCACTTAAAACAACTGAAATTTTATTTAAAAACCATTCCACTGTTTTTTCATTTAAAATAAAAACACATTACAGTCAATTTTAAATGTTAATTTAATGACTATCCAAAACATTAAAAAACTACTGAATATTCACTTATTTTGTATTGAAAAACAGTAAAACTATAGAAGAAATTTTTTACTGCCGAAAATGAATGTAACAGAAAATTCGTTTTTAAGACAGTAAATTATATTTTTTAAACTACAGAAATGGTAAAAAAATTAAATCCTTTATAAAATAAGTGATTTTTCTTTTAAAATAACTTTACTGATTACTTTTTAAAATAACCTACAAACAGTTAATGTCATAATTTTCTTAGTGTGTGGTCGTCAGTCTTTGGTAAGTTTAGAAATTACATGACCAAAGTCCTCAACTTATCGCTAGCCACTCCTATTATACCCGAAGCCTGGAAAATGGTTAGAGGGGTCTCGGTTTTAAAACCCGGAAAACTCGCAAGCCAAGAAAATCGTACAGGCCGATCTCCTTGTTGTCTCCAGTCGCAAAGACACTTGAGGTACTTCTCCTTCCCAGCCTAACACAACACCTCCCAGCTCCAGTCTCCTCAAACCCATCAAGAGGTGGGTGGTAAACTATATGTGTGGTCGTCAGTCTTTGGTGAGTTTAGAAATAAAAAGTCAAAACCCGTAGAGTTAAACACAGAGTGCCACAGGGTGCACAAAGGTCCACAGGGTGGACAAAGGTAAAAGTTAAACAAGATCGGAGATCTTAAACTTCCGGCACCACCCCAAAAAGTGAAATTGATATCTTATGCCGACGACTGCACCTTAATGATGACCTATACGGCAAGTTAAATGTATATATCCATGATCTTACTAATTTCTTCACTGCGAGGAGCATGAGGCTTTCCTCCGCCGAATTATCGGCGACGCTTTTTACCACATGGACAAAGGAGGTACAATTGGAACTATTGTTATAGTCGATGGCGTCAAAATTCCGACAGTTTAACACCCCAAAATATTAGGGGTAACATTCGACAGTTTGTATTCGTCGTCGACGCATGCCACTACAACATGCAATAAATTGAGCAGTAGAATCAAGCTCCTCAAGTCGCTAACTGGCATCACTTGGGCTAAGAAGAAAGAAACCTTGTTGGCTACCTATAAAACGATTGGTCGGCCAGTGGCAAACTACGCAGCGCCGGTGTTGTCACCTAGGGTGAGGCAAACGCAGTGGAAGAAGCTTCAGAGTTGTCATAATGCAGCCTAGTGTGCTGTCAAAATGCAGCTCTAAGAACCGTAACGGGTTGCCTTTAGATGCCCTTAGTGCACCATCTACATGAGGAGACGAAGATATTTCCGGTTAATAAACACAGTCACATGCTGGCGAAAGAGTTCCTTCTGGCATGTCATCGAAGGGATCATCCGAACCATTACCTTACGAAATTTATCCTTCCCCGAGGCATGTCAGAAAAGATCTTCTGTGTTATGAGATGGATATCCAGAAATATGACATACAACAGCTGGACTCCATCTCAACTCTGCATGACATTCACAGGGATACGGTAGAACCGACGACAGTCAACTACCAAGTGAATGTCCAACACCCATCGCAGAAGAATTAACCCGACAATACCCAATACGTGCCCCGAATGTGGTGGTTCTCCACATGACGTACCACACCTTTTCCACTGTGCGGCAAACCCGACTCGTCTGAATCCAACGTCTTTGCTTCAGAGGTTTGGGCTGTGCGATGATGAATCAGCCAGTCACCTAACTCTAAGATAGAAGGATATATTTACGCTAAATTTTGATTGATAAATTGGATTGAATCCAATTTGATTTAAAATTTAGGGTACATTTTGAGGCCCAATTGAGTCTTATTAGATGCAATTAATGATCTGATCAGATTAAATTATATGCAATTACGTTTAATAAGATATAATCGGATCATATTATATATGTAAAAAAATACTTTTATGTACTTACAGCAAACCACTGATCCTTTCCACACATTTCACTTCCCACCCAAGTCTGTTTGAAGTAGCGGGCAAATATAATACCCAACGAAGTGGTACCAATCCAGGCAGCTATCATAAAACAACCATGAAGTCTTAACATTAAAGTAGATGCAGCACCAAGATTTTGTAATTCGGCCAAGTTGATGGCTCTATCGGATGGAGTTTTACCAATATCATGGAAACCAACACCATTTTCTGGAATAGGAGACAAGTAAATTTTTGTTGTTAACATTAAACAAATTTATAGTATTAAAAAACTTTTGGGCCCATAACGGACAACGCTAGATGGACCTTAAAATCGATTGGAGATTACAGTTTAATAGAAAAACAAAAATGTTTTGTTTGGTCATCTTCAATTTAAACGTTGTCGTATTTTCAAATAATTTAATTGTATCGACAAAGAAAATAATCGATTTTTTATTCAACAGCACAATTTGGCAATACAATAATATTTTTGTTAATACAATACAATATTTTAATTGAAAATGAGCCAGCATTCCAAAAAAAAAATTATGTGTTATGGGGCTCTGAACCCAACATTGAGAAGTTCTCCTAGAGATAACTTATTAGTATGCTTACCTTTTAAACCTGAACCAGCAGCCAAAAGTAAATAGTATTTATTATTAACTAAATCAAAAACTTTATTGCCCACTTTTGTGGTTTGATCACGTTCAACTTTACAATAGATAACACCATTGACCACAGAACTTTCTAATAAACGGGCTGAATTTTGGGGCTAAAATAAACAGATTTTTTTCAGAAGTATCCTTGTATTTCATTAAACTATCATACATACCACTCCAACACGAGTAACACCATAACCATTTGGTGGTGCAGATGTTAAAGAACTATACATAGAAACTTTACCATTTTGGGGTACACACTCAATAGTTAAATCATCACCCATTTTATTGTCTTCCGAGAGACCTAAGGCAACATACGCAGCATTGCCTGTTTAAAGAAAAGAAAAAAGGATGAGCAACAATATTACAGATTTAAAAACATTAACGGATATTAGTTAAACAATAACCACTACAATTTTCCATACAATATTGTATGAAAAATAATTTCACTTTTCTCATACAAATCGTTAACTTTGCACTAAGAAGAGATATGATTGTGGCAATCATAATTTAAGAGAGCGTCATATTATTATTGAAGATTGTATCATAATATGTTTATAGCAATTATTTAACTTTTGATGCAATCATATCATGGTCCAAAACTTAAATGTTTGAATGTTTATGATCATAAAATGATTGCTGTAAAAAAGTTATGGTTGCTACAAACAAGTTATAATAAAATTATCTTAAATTATGGTTGCCCACAATCATATCTCTTCTCTGCGTGTTGGTGATAAGTACAACTCATTTGATCAGTGTTTATTGTTTTCATTTGTTTCATATAAAAATTTTTCAAAACATACTTGCTGATGATTTTAACTCAAATTCATAAATTCCTCCTCTCACTTTAACAGCTGCTACAAAATCACAGGTCTTGCTGTCGACGCAACCATCTTTGTTACCAAAACAATTTTTACTGGTGCCACATTCCGTATAAAATGGATCATCAGCTAGTGGGGCCGGTGAACTTCCTACAAATTGTGGCACATAAGGAGCACGTGTACTGGGAGAAAATGCCGGTCGTGGTGGCGTGGGGCCTTGAGGTGCAACATCACGTCTTACTACACGCACTGGCGACGAAGGTAAGCCAACCCAGAATGTATCGTAAGCTTGAGCAACTGTGGAGCTAAAATTAAAATGTTGATATTTTCAATTTTCATAAATTTAGTAAGTGTTAATTGATACTAATATCGTTTTTGTTTGAATTTCATTTTTTAAATTTTAATTGAAACAACTAAACACGTGTAAGTTAAAAATATTAACAAAACAGGGTAAGGAATGGCACACACATGCGCCGCATCACACGTAGAAATGTGTCATATGCACATAGCATGGCACACGACACATGTGCCTTAGCATGGCACACGACACATCTGAAATGTGCAATTTGCCATACTAGGGCACATTTGTAATATGCCGTGTGCCATACAAGGGCACATGTGCCGTGTGCAGTTATTAGCTCATGGCACATTTTAAATGTTTTTTTTTAATAATTGTTTAAGGAAACAAAATACTTTTTAAAAAAAATATTACTTTTTTAGAAAAAATTGTTACTTTTTTAGAAAAAATTGTTATTTTTTCGGAAAAAAGTACTTTTTTTTAAAAAAATAGTAGTAGTACTTTTTTTTAGAAATAATAGTACTTTTTTAGAAAAAATAGTACTTTCTTAGAAGAAATAGTACTTTTTTAGAAGAAATAGTACTTTTTTTTAGAAAAAATAGTACTTTCTTAGAAGAAATAGTACTTTTTTAGGAAAAATAAAAAAAATAATTTGTTTTAAAAAAAAAGTACTTTTTTAGAAAAAGTATCACTTTTTTGGTAAAATAGTACTTTTTTTAGAAAAGTACTATATGTACCACCTTTAAGAAAAAACTTTTTCTGGAAAAAAGTACTTATATTAAAAAAATTTACTTTTTTCCTAAAAAGTATTATTTAAGAAAAAAAGTACTTTTTTTAGAAAAAAGTACCTTTTTGGAATAAAAGTATTTTTTTTTTTCTAAAAACATACTGTTTTTTTATAATAGCACTTTTGTAGAAAAAAGTACTTTTTATAAAAAACTTAATTACCACCTTTAAGAAAAAACTTTTTTTCTGGAAAAAAGTACTTATTTAAAAAAATGGTACTTTTTTCTTAAAAAGTATTATTTAAGAAAAAAAGTACTTTTTTTAGAAAAAAAAGTACCTTTTTGGAATAAAAAGTATTTTTTTCCTAAAAAAAATACTGTTTTTATATAATAATAATATAGAAAAAAAGTACTTTTTATAAAAAACTTAATTATTTAAGATAAAAACTACTAAAAATAATTTTTCCAAAAAAGTAGTAAAAATTTATTTTCTTCTAAAAAGTACTTTTTTATAAAATGTAGTTTTTTCCTAAAAAGTATTATTAAAGAAAATAAAGTACTTTTTTTTGAAAAAAAGTACCTTTTTGGAATAAAAAGAACTTTTTTCAAAAAAAAAAAAAATGCTGCACAGAAAAAAAAATTTTTCCAATGAACGATTTTCATAGTATTTATGAACAAATTCATACCATTTAATAACTTTTTCATAATATTTATAAACTTTTTCATAGTATTTATGAAAAATGTTAAATAGTTCTTAAATTTCACATATAATGATTTATTTATAAATACTATGATAAAGTTTATAAATATTATGAAAAAGTTAATAAATTGTATGAATTTGTTCATAAATCGTCGTTCATTGAAAACAATTTTTTTTTGTGTGTGTTTTTCTATAATAGCACTTTTGTAGAAAAAACAAGTAAGAAAGTTATAGTCGGTCAAGACCGACCATATAATACGCTACACCAGAGTTTCCCGGAAAATGGGTCCCATGGACCGATTGCATCTATATTTTGCACAAATTTTTTATAAGTGTAAAATACACTCACAAATCAAATTTGAGTGAAATAGGCTTCTATATCATGACAATAAACCGCTTTAACTGAATATCTGGCGAAATTTTCACATGGGGCCTAAGCCCAAAACTGGTCCGATGATAATCAGATTTTATAAGGTTATTAAAGTACGCGTTTAACAAACAAAATTTTAATTAAATATTTTCTATTTTCTTGAAATTTGATGGATTTATGTGAAAATCGGGAAGGTGGTTTGTATGGGGGCTACAAGAAGAACTAGTCCGATTTCTTTAAAATTCGGAATGGCGATTTGGGCAGACCAAATTTTGAAAAGATACCTATTATAGTATTAGAGTCATTTAAGCCAAAACTAAAGAGGACCTTTATATGGGGGCTAGGTCTAAATATGGACCGATTTTTTCCAATTTCAATAGGCTTTTCCTTGGACCAAGAGGGGCTTAAGTTTCAAATTTCAAGTCAATTGATTAAAAATTGCGACCTGTATCGTGTTTACACCGTTTACACGGACATACAGACGGACGGACATCGCTAAATCAAAAAGTGATTCTGAGTCGATCGGTATACTTAAAGGTGGATCTAGGACCAATATTTCCGGTAGTTACAAACATCAGCACAAACTCATTATACCCTGTACCACAGTGTGGTGTAGGGTATAAAAAGTACTTTTTATAAAAAACTTTATTATTTTAGCAAATAACTACTACAAATAATGTTTCCAAAAAAAGTAGTAAAAATTTATTTTCTTTTCTAAAAAGTACTTTTTTCCAAAAAAAGTAAATTTTTTCCAAAAAAGTAATTTTTTTCTAAAAACAAGTACTTTTCCTAAAGAAGTACTATTTTCTAAAAAATATTTTTTTTTAAATAATCTTTTTCTAAAAACAGTACTATATTTTCTAAAATAATACGTTTTAGGAAAACTGTATTCTTTCTAAAAAGTATTATAGTACTTTCGTAAAAAAGTACTATTTTTTTTTTTTTAAGTATTTTTTTTCTAAAAAAGTTATTTTTTTATACAAAAATACTATTTTACCAAAAAGTGTTACTTTTTCTAAGTAATACCCTATTCACACTTACAGTTTTAAACCGTTTTTAGCAATTATTTTTAGCATTTTCTGTCAATATACTGTAATAGAACAAAGAAAGTGCTAAAAATATTGCTGCTAAAAACGATTTAAAACTGTACGTGTGAATAGGGTATTAGTCCTTTAGAAAAAAACTTTTTAGCAAAAACTTTTGTTTAGAAAAAAAGTACGTTTGTCTAAAAAAAATACTTTTTCTAAAAAAAGTACTTTTTTGGAAAAAAAAAAGTAGAATAAAATTTACTTTTTTAAGAAAGTACTTTTTTCTAAAAAGTCTTTTTGTCTAAAAAGTAAATTTTTTTCTAAAAAGTGTTTTTTCCAAAAAAGTACTTTTTTTTCTAAAAAAAAAGTACTTTTTTTCTAAAAAAAGTAATTTAAATGTTGTTTTTTTATTTTTAGTACCAAAAGGTACATAAAAATAAAATGTATTTATTCGGCCTTTATATATGTATATATATTCGATTAGAGTTTTATTCTAGTTCGAGGCCCAAAAATATTTCTATTTATGATATTGTCATAATAGAGTATTTTTAATTTATTGCTTTAAAAAACTGATCAGTACAGACATACTCTGAGATGAGTAACTTTTTTAAAGCAATAAATTAAAAATACTCTATTATGACAATATCATAAATAGAAATATTTTTGGGCCTCGAACTAGAATAAAACTCTAATCGAATATATAAAAAGTAATTTATTTTCTTAAATAATACTTTTTAGGAAAAAAGTACCATTTAAAAAAGTTATTCATTTCTTTAAACAATTATTGAAAAAAAAATCTGAAATGTGCACAAAGAGATTTTAGGGGAAAACATGTTTAGTTTTTCTTCAACAAATCAAGATTACTTTTTTGACAGCTATGATCAGTGTCGCATCTATTTTGTCTGTGTTTTGTTGAATGACCCTAATAAAAGTATTACGGTTGTGGTTATAGCGTATCCCTAGCGTATTTTGGTAAAAACAAAGTGATTTTGGGGGGAAAACATGTTTACTTTTTCTTTTACAAATTCATATTACTTTTTTACCATCTATGATCAGTGTCTGTTTTGTATGTGGCCCTACTTTCGCGTCTGTTTAATCAGTTGAGTAGCTGTGTTTTTCAATCACTTGGATAACAATTTACCATACAAAATGTGGGCTTATTTAATCTTAAAATCAAATGAAAACTTACTTAAAAACAATTTCGCCTTCAAAATCTACTGGTGATTGCCATTCCAAACTTAATTCTGGTTTTGGCACTGTATTTGTATGTGTTACAGAGTTTCCTACTAAATTTTCACAATTCATTAATTTGGAAAGACCATCTTCGGTGGGATTAAATTGGCCGATCTAAAGACAAAAAAAAAAGAATTTTTTTAACAAAATTTCTAAATTTAAATTTCTAAAAACAAAACGGAAAACTTACAATTTGATATGGTGGATTATTATTGCGTGCTTGTATCATAAAACCACCAAATGTTAAACCACTTGGTACTCCAGTAATATCAACACGCAGTGTTTGTCCCTGACCTATTGTGGTCGTTGACGTTTCTATTCGAAACGGTGGCACTGCATTTGATGGCAATATACCACCACCATGAAATGGCAACATTGTGTCACATATCGTTTCCGGTGCACCTTGTGGTAATGTCGTGCTTTGTGGCAGCCATGTTGTTAAATGCAATAATACAATAAATGTTATTGTTGGTATAATTTTGTTTTTATGATGTTGTTGGACCATTTTTTACTTATTACTTATTTTATTTCTTTTTAAATTAACTTATTTTATATGCTGATGTTATGACATGAATGTGAAAAATATGCTGAAATTAAACAAAAAACATGGTGAGAAATTAGAGATTTTATTATAATTGAGGTTAAACAAGATCAACAATGTTTGAATTTTAGTAACAATTTTAGAAATCATAGGTACTACTTTTTTTAAGCTAAAATTAGAATTTTAATCGGTTTTTTAAAATTTGAATCTGAATCTAAATTCTTAATCGTTTTTAATTTAAGGTCGTTAGACTAAAATTGTAAGTTTCCATGTTACAAACACCCACGTTACGGTAAAGTAATAAATAAATTGTATTTATAATCTCTTTATATAAGGCAGTCAACACTGAATATACCGCAATAAGCTTTTTTAATTTTTTTGATACCCCACACTTAAAAAATTATTGCAGTTACTACATGACGGTCATTTGTGTAGTAAGTAGGAGTTGTTTTCAACTACAATTTCAGTTGTTTTTGTATAAAAAATACACTATTTTTTGTAGTCGTTTTAAAAAATAAATACAAAAAATTAGTACATTGTAGTAACAGCTGTTATATGTAGTTGTTTTTAGTTTATAAAAAAACTTATAATTTTCTAGAAATTTTTAGAAAAACGGATGTGTTGAACGAGTTGGAAGTGTTAGATGCAGCAGGAATTATTACCAAACAATTTTAACCGTTTTTGACATTTAGAAGTTTTTTTTTTTTATAAAAAAATTCAGACAATTTGAGCTACAGTAAAAACAACTGTAATTTAAAGTTGTTTTTACCGTTTTTTATTGTTAATCAATAGTTAAAAACAACAACAATTTTTAGTTGATTTTACCGTAATGTGTATTAGACGCCTAGACCAAAGTTATAAAGTAATCCATCGACCGTTTTGTAGATCTAGCATCACCAAATATAATTGGAAAATTCTGGCAATGCCAAACTAAAGTTCAAACGTAAAGCAAAGAGTGACAAAAAACAATCTGGATTCTCACCAGGGATGGAAAAGTTAGTACTTTAGTACTTTTTTCAGTACTTTTTGACTCTCAAAAATACCGTAGTACCCCCGCGACTGATTTAGTACCTTTTCTATACCAGACGATCTCATACATTTTTCAACCAAATCTAAAAAAAAATCCGAAAATCGAGCGATTTTCATTGGAAAAATGTTTCAAAAGCTTAAAATAAATAAAATTTTTGATTTTAACCAACCTTATTGAAGTTTTCTCTAAAAAATAAATAAATGAATAAGGATGTCCTTAATTTAAGAACGTTTCTAATTGAATTATGCCTAGTTTCTTCTTATTCGTCGCAGACGAACGGAGTTTATCGTACAGAAACTGGACTTTAATTTTTTTAGTACCGTCAAAGGCGAAAAAGTACTTTTTTGGTTGAGCTCCAGTACCATTTCAAAATTCCGATTTTCCATCCCTGATTCTCACTGTAAAACTGGTATCTTCCATCTCGCTCACATTTCGATTTGTGATAAAATTTCGTAAACAATACCATATGGTTTTTGTTTACTACTTTTTCAAACGGCATTTGTTATCCTACTCTATGACTCTGGCACAGACTATATACAGACTCGACAGTAGAGTTTTATAAAAAAAGGGGAAAAACTAAGCGATTTTGGGAGAAAACACAGTGGTTTTTAGTCCGTTTTACGCTAACATGGCAGCACTTTCTACGACTTAGAAGTGAGTGAAACAACAAAAACCGATCTGGCATCCATTTTTCTAATGTCGCGTTATATTAGCTTTCTCTTTCTAACCCAATTCGTAGAATAATTGGAAAAATTAACCATATGGTTAAGAACTACTTTTTTGACACCTGTCACTTATGTCGAGTCTGTATTAGTCTGTGACTCTGGCCTAGACAACAACATTTGTAGTTGTTTTAACTGTCTTATAGTGGAATCTACCGTCATATTTTTTTTAGTGTACACCAATGGTTCCCAACCCTTGATTCTCGCCCCACTGGGGGGCAGTTTAAAGGTTCCAGGGGGGGGCAACGAGCAAATTTAAAATTTTTTGTTTACCCTAGTAAAAAAGTTTTGATATAATAATATATAATTTGATACAATCATATTAAAATATATATGAATTTTTATATGTTTAGATCTAATTATATCCAGGATTTAATGTGGCTCCATTTTCTTATCTGAGGTTATACATAAGTATATATGACTTTATATAATTATATAAATCTTCATTTATTTATATAAAATAAGATCAACTGGATTTATTTGGATGTGACCAAAATTCGGATCAAATTGTATAATTTTTTATATTTTTCTATCTTAAATAATACAATTAGATAATTATTTTATCCAACTTGATACATCCAATTTTGAGATCAAATTTGATCTTGAAAGTTTTTTTTTTACTCGGGTAGTTAAATTAAGTACAAAAATAATTTTTTTAGCAAAATTAACTAGTGTCCGACCGAACAGTTCAGCCAAAAAATGGTATTGGGCAAATATTAATATTTGCAAGCATTTTTCTGATTGTTTAGGTGATAGAAGACTATTCCGACTTTCAAATTTAATGGCGAGGACAAAGTTAAGCACCAATTTTGATGTTCGGTAACCGAACGTTCGGTCAAATTGAAAAAAAGTTCGGTTACCGAACTTCGAAATTGTGGCTTAACTTCGTACTCTTTCTTAAATTTTACACTCATAATCGTCTTCTATCGACTCAACAATTCTACCCCATATAAAAAAGTTGTTAAAAGTACTCCCAAATACCAAATTTTTTATTAAATTACGTTTTTTGGCCGAACTATTCGGTCGGACACTAAAATTAACTATAAAAATTTTGTTAATTACTTAAAATTTTTAATTAAAACTTAGTTTAAATGCATATTTTTGCTTAATCAGTAGTAATTTTTTATTAGAACAAAAATTAGAAAAAGAACAATATTTTCTTGATTGTAGGCGGACAAGGCAATTGTTTTAACTTAAAAGTGGGGCGTGGCGTAAAAAAGGTTGGGAACCATTGGTGTACACCATTCTGTGCTACAGGCGAAGACTTAACGCGACACTAGTGACAGAAGTCAACAAAGTAATATTGGTATGTCCATTAAGTGAGAGATAATTATCTCTTAATCTCATTTAAGGTTGTAGCATTGCTGGTAAGATTTCATCCGGTTCGGGCGATTTGGTGGGTGTAAAGGATCACTCAAAATAATAACTCTGCTAAATACTCTGTAAAATGACTGTAATCTCATTTCGACAGATTTTTGACAAAGTTATCTGCCGAAATACAGATTTTAAGAAAATACTTTGTATTTTCTTGTGACCGAAAAACAAAATTTTATCTGTAATTTTATTTACCGCTCTGTAATACAGTTTTTAAAATAAAATGTCTCAAAACACTTCTAAATATTTCAACCCCTCTTTTAAAAGCGTCTTAAATTACAATAAAAGCTGGTAAATTTTACGATGATGTCGTGTAAAATTGGAGGTACTCGAAAAAAACTCGTAATTTTCACAAAAATACAAAAAAATGAATTTAAAATTTGAAAGCATTTAAGCGGTCAAATTTACACGACGGTATTTCCGAATTGTCAACGCAAGTTGCACATTAGGCAAGCAGAAATTGATCCGTAATCGAATAGTGACCGTTGTCTAAAAAACATCAAGCGCATTAAAAAGATATTTAAGGAAGTCAATGCATTCTTAAACGATTTTCGTTTAATTTTATAAAAGTGTTTATTGGAATGAACCCGCTCACATGTGGAACTGAAAATGAGAAGGTTATGACAAAAAATCGTGAGAATATCTAGCGAGTTATTAAATAATTTCTACAAGGTTAAACGTGCGAAACATTTAAGCGGGAGCATTTAAATGATGGCATTTGTCTTTATTTTGTGTCAAGTTATTACTTATCCATGCTTCTTGTGCATTACAGTCGAAGCAAATGAACATAGTTGCTTTTATCAACATTTTACAGATAATTTTGTAAATTTACAGTTTTATCGAAATCATTTTACAGAGTTTTCTTCGTAAAATAACAAAAAATCTTGCTGGTTGGAAATCTATGGTATTTTCTGCTGGCTCAGCAGAGTATCTCTGTAATTTAACAGAGTGATTATTTTGAGTGATCATATAGCCCATGCCAGAGTTCTTCCGAGAACAAGTTCAAAGAACAGGTTAACGGCCCCATATATTGATTTTATGGGGAGTAAATGTGTATTTCGATTCGAAAACAAAAAACTATTTAAACTAGATATGGGCGCGTTAGTGAATTTTGACTCACGCTCACGCAATCAATAATCGAATAACTCACTAATCACTAACGTAATTTTTTTTTTTTACTCACGCTCACTCACTATTCACGTGAGTATTAAAAAAGTTACGCTCATGCGTGACTCACGTCAGATTCAATCACGCTCACGCGTGAGTCACGCAAAATCTACTCGCAATAAAATTTTCTTACCAAAAAAAACTCCAAAAAAATATTTTTTACAAGAAATGAAAAAAAAAATTGGGCAAATCAAAAAATCAAATAACGCAAACTAACGCAAAAAATAATGATTCACTCACTCAATTTTTTGTCAACTCACGCTCACTCACAATCACGTGATTGAAATGAAAATCACTCACACTCACGCGTGATTCACGTGAGTCACGCAAATCCGTGACCAGCGCCCGTCTCTAATTTGAACCACATTTTTGTTTCCAATTTAAAGTACCTAAAACAATTTGTATCAGGGCGAAAATCTTTTGACATATTAAATTCTACCCTTTTATTCTTAAAATAAACTAGAAAATATTTTTTCATTGGGAATTTCATTCCGAATTCGAATTTTTTTTTTTCGAATCGAATTACACAATAACCCCTCTGATGTCGAGTTTTTTTCGGCGAAGAATCCTGTACCAAAAGGAGGGTAATCTACATACATTCCAAATTTCAAGTCTTTGGCTTTATTGGTTTGATCTGCGCAATGATGAATTAGTAACATTTTTTATAAAAAATATATAGATGACCGTTCCTATTGATGATTTTGTTAAATTCCGGCATGGAAAATTCAAATCTAAAATCTGTTTGCGACATACAGCTCGAGTTTAAAACACAGCCTAACATTAAGTATGAAATACCTCATAGGTTTAAATTACAACTTCTTTATAAAGAAGATGTTTAAAACCTGAAATGGAAGTCAAGAACGCAATAAATATTTAACAATAGCATGACACAAACAACGCATGCGCAAAAGGTTTTTCTTCTTTCATTTATATTGTACGTTCGTGTACAAAAGTTATAATTACATGGCATAAATAATTGTCTTATGTGTAGACAGTGTATGTTATTAATTTAGGTTTAACTAACAAAAATTATTAACAAAAGTGCACAGAAGTTCGCAAAAGATAACCTAAGAACGAACACAGACTAAACAGAAGCGACACTTTCGGAGAGCTTTTGGAAAGACGTGGGGACTAAGAAACGCGTGGTGCACTTGGATGCACCTAGCAGTCATTAGACCTTTTGTGACGTATGCGGCTGTGGTCTGGTGACCGAGAACGGTGGTAAAAAGAAGAAGCTTGTACAACACACCTTTAACTTAACTCAAACTATACTCCCGTAATTTCATTATATAAAATTGCATTAAGCTTATCTTTCTCTTTGGAAAGTTTTTAATAGAATGCATAACAAATTAAGTAGAATATGTATGTTAATTTATTTAATTTTAATATTGAAAGGTTAAATCCCATAAAAAGTGAGTGTATACATGTTAATATTTTAACATGATCTTAACCTTGTTTTTAGTTTATTTTATTAAATTTTTTTTTATTTTTTAATATTGTTTACATTCATAAAAAATCTATGTTTTTCCCCAACATGTTAAAATCATATACAAGATATGATTCATTTTAACCGGACTCTTTGATATACTACAAAAACGGCAATAAGCTCTATGAATATATATTTGATTGCTCAATATACATAGTTATGTATCCGACATATAATTGTCATTAAAATACACAAAATACCAGGAACTTTTATTGTAAATGTTAATCTAATTTAACGTTTAATATAGTGGAAATGTGAATCATATAACAAAACACACGTTTAGGTGATGTACTCTAGGACACTTCATCCCTTCAAATGTTGTTTGAATGTTGAGATCGTTATTAAAAACGGCAATTTTTAAATTATTATTTAAACTTAAAACTAGTAAATTCGAAAATTAACTATCTGGGGATCAAGTGTCTAGAGTTTCCTCCCAACTTCACTTTAACATTTCTTTGATAGAAAAATTCACGTTACTATTTTCCATCTGATTGTGTGATATTTGTCTAAAAGTTGTTAACAAACAGTTTTCATCATTTAAAAAGCTAAATTATGTACAACATTGTGTTTTAATTTATGTAGAGCCACCTTATGACAGGAAGGTACACTGAAAAAAAATATTTGTGACATAAACGAAACGGATTAATTATTTTGTTTTCATTTAACCAATGAAGGAATTCATAAACATAGACTAATACAGACTCGACATAAGTGACAGGTGTCAAAAAAGTAATCCTTAACCATATGGTTAATTTTTTCAAATTATTCTACGAATTAGGTTAGAAAGAGAAAGCTAATATAACGCGCCATAAGAAAAATAGATGCCAGATCGGTTTTTATTGTTTCACTCACTCCTAAGTCTTAGAAAGTGTTGCCATGTTTTTTTTTTTTTTTATTATTAACCAACACTTAGGGGATGCCCACTATATATGCATTGCATTGTGCTGATATTAGGAAATAAAGGTAGGAGATGGAGGAAGAGGGAGTAGTGTTTGTGGATATCAGATTTAAATTTGATGATATCGTATGTAGCAGGAAAAACGTGTGGAGGTAATTCGTTCCATAAACGTATAGTTCGGCCGGAAAATGAGTTTTCTCTGTAATGCGTAGTACGATCAATAGCCAATTCCAAAACAAACGGATGGACTCTACCAGAGAGACGAGTATTGCGCCGGAATACACGAATTTCAGGGTAAGGTTACTTATTTCAGCGGAACATTTACCGTGAAAATATCGATAAAACAGGGACACACTGCCAAAAGTTCGACGGTGTTCCAAGGAGTCCATGGAATTAGACAAGTTGTCATCGCCTATAAGGACCTGTGCCCTGCGTTGAACCCGGTCGAGAAGCTCCAAAGCGGTTTTTGAGGCCCCTGCCCAGACATGAGAGTTGTATTCCATTTTTGGTCGGATATATGTGGTGTATATACACAAAAGATCAGATGGAGAAAAGTACTTTCTACAACGTTTTAAGAAGCCTAGGCACTTGAAAGCTTCTTTCGATACTTCGAACACATGCATATTCCACCGTACATCACACTGTATTTTCATACCCAGTTCATCCAAGGATTCAGACTCATCAATATTAACACCACCAATTGACAATGTTGACGAAGCTAAATTGGGTAGCCGTTTATGTGACAAAACACAACATTGGGTCTTACGAGCATTAAAATCAACCCTATTTACACGACTCCATTCAGAGATAGTCTCTAAGTCGTGGTTAAGTGTGTCATTCATATTCAGCCTCATTGAATCAATCTCACTACGATCTGGTCTGTGGTCAAATGCGTATGAATGACTAATGTTGCTGTCATCAGCAAAAGAATATATTGGGTTGGACGTCATATTCAGGAGATCGTTCAAAAAAATCAAAAAGAGTGATGGCGAAAGAACGGATCTCTGCGGGACACCCGAATTCAATATAAAATCACGGGAGGAAAAACCATCGATAACAACACGAATAGTACGTTTATGTAAGAAACTCGATATAAATTGGGTGAATTTATTCCCGACACCGAAAGCAATCAATTTAAAGATAAGTGCACTAAGCCAGACTCGGTCAAATGCCCTTGAAATGTCCAAAGCAACTACTTTACTCTCGCCCAGGCGGTGAATAGAACGAGTCCATTGTTCCGAAAGAAACGCCATTAGGTCTTCGGTAGAACGACTTCTACGGAAGCCGTATTAGCGCTCGCTAAGAAGATCATTGGACTCCAAGTAGTTGACCAGATGAAAATTCAACATATTCTCCATAACCTTTGAGAGAGTAGAGTAGAGCAGATTGCTATGGGACGGTACCTGGGTTATTAGCTGCACCTTTCTTAGGGATCGGTTGGACATTGGCGACTTTCCAACAGTTTGGAAATATACCCGCACGATACGAAATGCAAAAGAGGTTACGTAGAGACCGAGCTAGTGTCGAATAGCATTTCCTCAGAACTAAGGCCGGAATACCGTCGGGGCCTGGTGACTTATTCACATTAAGTTCTTATAGAACCTTTTTAACTGCACGCGTACGAAGAAAAATATCGGGCATTGAACTCGATACTCTTGCAGTGACGGTCCGTGAAGTTGTCACTGGGTGTTCTCTACTTCTTTAAAATATCAAAATTATGTATATAATATAAGTGATAGACAAAGTCTAAATTTAATTATTTTTAATTTACATGCAGCCAAAATTTTATTTTATGGTCCATTTATTTGCGAAATAATGCTTTTTGTTAATTGTCGATGTGGTGAGGCAACAAAATGACCATACAATAGAATTTGGGCTGCATCTTACTTAAAAATATATAAAAATAATAAGATGGGATCCTTATCTATCTCGGGAACGCGTTAGGTCCAGGAAAACATGAATTTTATGTGTAAATTTGCTGTTTTTAAAATTTAGAGAACACCCAGTGACAACTTCACGGACCGTCACTGTACTCTTGGGAGTATGGGCGGAGTCAGAATACTTTCTGGGAGGGAGGCATTTTTTGCAAAAGTTTCAGCCAGAAGATTGGCTTTATCAATAAGCTCGACATATATTCGTTCACCATCTAAAAGCGTCGGGATTGAAGAGTCTGAATTGTTCCTAATTCTCTTCACGAAAGACCAAAAACTTTTACTGCCCCTATGGGCAGATAGAACATTTGCACGAAGGCGTTGTTCATGCAAGAACTTCTCATTCATTCCTAAGCACCTTAGCACAATTAGTTCTGGTCTGCTTGCGCAGCAGATCCGTGGTCGGATTCATGTCCTGTTAAACCAGGTCTTCCGTTTGGGCTTATCGGATTTCAGTTTAGATGGAATGAACTTTTTCATCCCAAGTGTAATTATACTTACTTACTTACTTAAAACTAGCCAAAAACCGCTGTGTTTTCTCCCAAAATCGCTTAGTTTTCCCACATTTTTTGTTATAAGTAAAACTCTACTGTCGAGTCTGTATAAAGTCTGTGTCATAAGCTTATTAAAACATCATGCGTATTGGGAACAAATTTCAAAAACTTTGCTTCATTAGATTTCTTAGTTTAATTAAATTTTGTTTATAAAACTTCTTGTTATTTGACACCTATCGATTCGCGTCTGTTTAGTCTGTACGAAACGTAAAAAATTTAGAGAAATAAAAAACAGCTGATCAGAGCGGCACGAAATTTTTTTGTGACTTTTTTATACTTTTTACACGAAATTTGAAATGAAATGTAATTGATTTAACTAAAATTCGCATAGTTTTATATTATTTCGTTGGTTTACTTATGTAAAATTTAGGAATACAGTAAAATTTTGTGTGAGATAATTGAGTAAAATTTATAAATAAAAAAATGTGAAAGTATATTTTTCTTACTCGTTTTTGTGATTTTTTCAGAATTTTTATACAAACTTTAAAATGAAAAGTAAATTTTTAATTTTATATTTATTGTCAATCTAATAGTTTAGTTAGAAAATTTTACATATTCAGTTGGGATTATAGAATTTTTATTAAAGGCAACAGAAATTCAGTTGCTACAACTGAAAATGTCGTTCATTGCAACCTTCACAACAAATCGGTTTTCTGTGTGTAAAATTTATCGAAGTGTACCTAAGTTTATTTTCAGAATATGTAGTCTATTGTTTGTCTTTTTCATTACTAAATATTTTGTTATCTTTTTTGAAGTTGTAGTTTACTTACTACCATCAACTTCAATCTACATGCTGGTAAATGATAACCATGTTAGGAAATAAAAATATCTAGTAACTAATTATAAATGTTTTTATTTTCTCTTTCAAGTGGAACCATCAAAAGTACATAGTAATTTTTTTTTTCGTTTCTTTGTTGTCTTTCGAAGATGACTATCAATATTGTATTGCAAAAAATAAAAATTTCTTGTACGTTTAACATGACACAAGATATGAACTTTTTTTCTTATGATTGACATAAAAATAAAAATGTTAAGGGAAAGACTTTTTATTTGTTTTTTGTTCAAATTTGCCAGCAATCATACACCGTGCCGTGCTTGTTGTGTTTATAGTCTGAATTTGGCACTTACAAAAATTTGAGTGATAATTTTTCTTCAACTTTTGATTTTTCCAAGTATCCGGGAAATTTTGAGGAATCGGTTGTCCTCAAATCGAATTTGAGGACAATCGGTTAAAATTAACACGTGGCGCCCGGCGATAAAAGTTTTGGATTTTTGAAAATAAAAAAAACAAGTAAGAAAGTTATAGTCGGTCAAGACCGACCATATGATACCCTACACCAGTGTTTTCCGGAAAATTGGTCCCAAGTCCAAACATGGACCGATTGGACCTATCTTTTGTTAGATCTTCATTTAGTGTAGAACACAGACACAGATCAATTTTTAGTGGAATTGGCTTATATTTTGCCAATAGACCAATTTAACAGAATATCGGTCGAAATTTTTGTATAGGGGACTAAGTCCAAAAATGGTCCAAATGTATTCCGATTTGATTAGTTTACCTAAATACACGTTTAACATCTACAAATAAAAGTTTAATCAAATATTTGAATTTTTATACATTTTGAGGAGTTATGTGAATATCGGGAGGGTGGTTTGTATAGGGATTATGAGAAGAACTGACCCGATGATTATGGTGTGCATACAAAATTTGATTAACTGTTAAATTTCAAAACGATATCATTATAATACGGTTATTGGAGGCATTTAAGCGAAATTCAAAGGCGGCGTTTGTATGGGGGCTAGGTCTTAACATGGACCGATTTTTTCCAATTTCAATAGGCTTCGTCCTTGGGCCAAAAAATGCTCAAGTTTCAAGTCAATTGATTGAAAATTGCGTCCTCTATCGTGCTTAAACCGATAGATGGACAGAAGGACATCGCTAAATCTACTCAAAAAGTAATTCTGAGTCGATCGGTATGCTTGAAAGTAGGTCTAGGAAAAAATCGGGTAGTTACAAAAATCAGCACAAACTCATTATACCCCTGCACCACAAACTGGTGTAGGGTACAAATAGGTCGCAAGATGTTATTTTCTATTTTTCAAAAATCCAAATTATTAGCGGAAATGTTCCAATATCCAAAACTTTGATCGAGGGGCGCTACGGGTTAAAGTGATCGGATTTGTCTCAGATTAAGTTTAAATGAAAGCTCTATAAAACGGTAAAGGGAAAGACATTTTGTAAGAAAAAACCCGCATTTTTGCAAATTTGCAAAAGCGATGTCTCGAAAACCGTTCGACCGATTTTAATTTTATTTTGATATTCGTATTCAGCGTATCAAAATTAATAAAAATTACATATTTTATCAATATTTGAAATTTGCAAAAATGACGATTTCTTACGTTCAAGAAATTTTTTTAAAACATCTCAAAATTTCTTTACCTCGATGTTATCATAGAGCTTGAGACAAACTTTCATTTAAAACTAATTTGAGCCAAATCCGATCAGTTTAATCCGTGGCGTCCTTCGATTAAAGATTTGGGTTTTTAGAAAAATTTCACCAAAAACTTTTAAACTTTGGTCCAAGGGCGCCATGGGTTAAAATGTTCCGATTTGCCTCAAATTAAGTTTAAATAAAAGTTTATATCAAGCTCTATGAAAAGTCAAAAAAATAGTGGAACAAATTTTGAGTATTTTTTTTTGTAATTTCTTGAAAGTAGAAAAAACCGCCATTTTTATTTTGACAAATTCCAAATGGCGATATCTCGAAAACCGCTCGATCGATTTCAGAAATTTTTGATATTCGCAAGCTATTTTTTTTTTATATTTTAAAATTCCAAAATATTGGTGAAAATTTTCCAAAAATCGAAAAATTTGATCGAAGGGCACCACGAGTTGAAATAATCGGATTTGGCAAGTTTAAATGAAAGACGTTCTCAAGCTCTATGAAAGGGTCAAGGGAAAGATATTTTGAGATTTTATTTTTAAATTTCTTGAACGTAGGAAAAACCCGCATATTTTTGCAAATTTCAAATAGCGACATCTCGAAAACCGTTTGACCGATTTTATTTTTTTTAATATTCGTGCTCAGCGCATCAATATAAATAATAATAATAAATACGATGTGTAGCAAGACATATTTTTTTAAAAATTTTCAAACATCAAAAATTTGATCGCTGGGCGCCTCGGTTTATTTAATCCAATTGGACTTATGCGAATGCCCTGCACTATCATTTAGAAGATTTAAAATTTTTGGTTCTTATATTTTTCAGAATTTATCAGAACTTCGGGGCACAAATCCTTGGACTCTACTGGCGTTTATTAAAGCATCAAAATGGGACGCATAAGGCGAACAACTTAGGACTAAACAGAGAAGAGGGAAAAGAATTAAAGGAATCATAATGGGCCATCACGTGGCCTCTATCATCCTTCATAACCTAACCTAACCTAATTGGACTTAAATTTGTACCACATACGTTTTATGCTTAGGAGAACAAATATTGGAGCGGACATTCAAAATAGGAAGAAAAACTTTTTTGTTATAAAAAAAATGCCAGTCTGAAGTCTGGCTGGTTAAGTTTATAAACAGGCAAAATCGGACCAGAAGAAAAAAATTTTCCCTTGTAGAACTAAACCAACCACTGAAAGAAAATCATTTTTAACAGGCTCTTTAAGCAATTGAAATTTCGTTTTGATTGAGTTCGATGCTACACTAAAAGAATCTTGTTTATTATAGTTATGAAAATGATACAATCTATGAAAAACTAACTTTTTTATAAATTCAGTTTGATACAACCTCTCTACACACAAAAAATTATTTGCAGATTTTTTTTTCGCTTTAATTTATTCGAATACATTAATTCAAAAATGTACAATATAATTAGGTTTTAATTTTTTTTTATTGTTGGCAACATATTGGAAAGCAAAAAATGTGATTTTCTTCATAATTTTGTCATAGATAACAATTCATTCGTTAAATCAATCATTATTTTGATTGACTTTAATTAAAAAATTGATTAAATGTTTGATCAAACTCGCAAAAGAGTTTGATTGAAAAAAGAAATCAATTAATCACCTACAATTTGATGATTGATATAACAATTTTCTTCATTGAAGGAGTTTCAATTAAAAAAATAATTAAGACCGCGTTTTAGGTAATTGAAATTCGATTTCAATTCTTTCTGTATATATGTTGTTGTATCTAATTTTTAATTCTATTGAAATTGAAAAGTGGTTAAAACTATCCAGCAGTTTACAGGAAATTCATTTATTGTTCGCATATAAAAAGAATTGAAACAATTATTTAAGACCTACTTACATATAACTACAATTGTTATGTATATGTATAGAAACAAATAAGAATTCTTTAATGAATATTCATTTTGATATGAATGACTTCATAACAATTATTCAAGTTCAATACAAGTATGTTCGAGTGAGTACATATTAAAGATCAATGCAATAGTAACTCAAAATGCTAACTTGCGAATACAGTAAAACCTCCGATTGACTGGCTCCTATTATACGAACTATCCCAACAATATTTTTTTGTGGATTTTACAAAACTTGGATTTGGATTTTCAGATTTTTTTGGATTTTTTATGGTAAAAAACAACTTCATAACTGGGTTGTGCTTAATCGGTAAATTGAGTGAGCTTTCATTATCTTTAATTTCAGATAAAATACCTAATTCGTTCATCTAGTTCAATTGGTCATTTTTTGTATTCGTTAACAAATCATTTTGATTATGTATGTTGTTTGTTCACCTAGTTCAATCGGTCAGTTTTTGGTTTTTGTTCAACAGTTCGTGAACGAATCATTTGGTTTTCGTTCACAAAAAAGATAAGGTGTTATTATTAATTAAATATTTTTGATATTTGTAAAAAAACATAAATGCTGAGAGCGCGTGCCAAAAGAGGAAAGAAAACTAACACTATTCACAAAATGACTAGAAAATGTGAAATTTAACGACCGAACTAAAAAAAAAACAAAATTATTTCATTAACAATTGTCAATTGAGCTGAATGAACGAAAAGACCTAAAAGAGCTGAAATGTGAATAGTGAATAGTTCAATTGAACTAGTTCGTTCATGAACGACACAGCTCAACTTCAAAACATTAGTATTTGTGTGCACCTTTAGGTATGCTACAAAAATCTTTATTAAAAACAGGATGAGTCGTAGATGCCTAAATCCATATTAAAGTTGCTGTCATCATTAACTCGTGTTAACCGGTGCTATACTGTATATAAACTGTACTAATTACAACAGTGACATGATTATTACGTTTTAATCTCTGCTCAAACAATTGTTGCTCGTATAGAATTATAAAAAAAAATATTTTTTTATGGTTTTTGCTTTATTTTATGAATTTTAAACAAATTCCCACCAGATGTTTAACAGATTGTTGTGCGAGTTGTACCAGAGAATCATGATATGTATTATTGTAAAGTTATTAAAGTTAATTTTACTTAATACAAAAGTTTTAGAATGTTTACCTTGAATTTTAAAATAAAAATACATACAAACATATTTTTTGTAAAATTGACAAGTTAGCTGAAAAATGCTAATGAATTTTGTACGTTTGAGTAATAATTTAGAAGAAATACAAAGTGAATTTAAACTCTTAATAACACAGTACAACAAAAAAAGTACGGGGAGGAGACCAAAAAAAAAATATACGTGAGTCGGCGTTTTGGAAGATCACATCATTTTAGATTCACCCCTCGTGTGCTAAGGGTGCAGGAATATGGCCACACAAAACTTATTCGAAATCATCGATATGAGAACTGTGTGACTGACTATATGACTCCCCATACTGTATGGGATGAGAGCGTACAAATTGAAATATCTAGGGAATACTGGGAAAATCCACCTGGCGGGGAACATCAAATTGAGGTCTACACTGATGGATCAAAAATGCAACAGGGAACATGTAGTGGAGTCTACTGTGAAAAACTGGGAATTGAATATAGCTTACGGATACAGGAAGGCTGTAATATTTTTCAGGCGGAACTGTATGCAATGTCGGAGGCTGCTAGACTCATTTCAATGAGACCGATCTACTCTAGTGAGATCATTATATACATTGATAGTCAAGCGGCTTTAAAGGCATTGGGAAATAGGAATATACGATCTAGGGTAGTCAGCCGTTGTCGCCAAGAGCTTCAGGCTCTTATCGAACATCACTCTTTAAGACTATGCTGGGTTCCGGGTCATAAAAATATTCTAGGGAATGAAAAAGCGGACGAGCTAGCTCGTATGGGCGCCATTCTACCATCCAACGCAATTAGGACCGATGTACATCTGGGCCTGGATGCTATTTACATGGAGATCAGGCAAAACTTTGAACGCCGAGAAGATTCAAAATGGGGATGCAGACATGACTGTATCCAAACAAAGGCTCTATGGACTCGCGGCGAAAAGCGTGTTCAAAAATCGCTTTTACATATGGAAAAGGCAGATCTAAGGAAGTATGTAGGTATATTAACAGACCACACCGGCTTGAAATGTTATTTAAAAATGTTAAAATTAATTGAGGATGGCTTGTGCAGATGGTGCGGGGACGAAGAGACAGTGGAAGATTCACTCCATTATCTTTGTCAGTGCCCTGCACTATCTCGCACTCGATTTAATTGTTTTGGCTCTTATTTCTTTCAGAATGTGGAGGAAATAAGAGGGATCAGCCCGTGGATGATGTTAAAATATATCAAGCTGAGTAAATTTGATGAGACGCATGTGTGGACTTAAATAGTCATGCTATGGGACAGGAAGACACCCCCTTTTCATGAGGTATCACTATGGATCAGGATCTGGTCTTTCGGACATTACGTCAACCTCTCAACCTAACCTAATCTAGATTCAGTTTAAGTTTCCCAGCTTTGGCACAGACTAATACAGACTAGACATAAGTGACAGGTGTCAAAAAAGTACACTTAAACCATATGGCTAATTTTTTCAAATTATTCTACGAATTAGGTTAGAAAGAGAAAGCTAATATAACACGCCAAAGGAAAAACAGATGCCAGATCGGTTTTTATTGTTTCACTCACTCCTAAGTCGTAGAAAGTGTAAAACTAGCTAAAAACCCCTCTGTTTTCTCCTAAAATCGCTTAGCTTTTCCCCACATTTTGTTATAAAACTCTATTGTCGAGTCTCTATATAGTCTGTGTCTTTGGCCTATTCTTGCAGCATATCGGCACAGACTATAAACAGACTCGACAGTAGAGTTTTATTAGAAAAAATGGAGAAAAACTAAGCGATTTTAGGATTAAACAGAGCGGTTTTTAGTCCGTTTTACGCTAACATGGCAACACTTTCTACGACTTAGGAGTGAGTGAAGCAACAAAAACCGATCTGGCATCTATTTTTCTTATGGCGCGTTATATCAGTTTTCTCTTTCTAACCTAATTCGTAGAATAATTTGAAAATATTAACCATATGGTTCAAAACTACTTTTTTGACACCTGTCACTTATGTCGAGTCTTTATTAGTCTGCGATATCGGTCTATAAAACTATGTTTTCTTTAAATCGGAGGTGTAGTGTGTGTTTAGCAACTTTGAGAAAAACATTAAATATATTAACCCTCTAACTGCCCCTCTCATAACGGTATTTCTAACAAATCGCAAAAAAAACACCCAGAAAAAGGTAGAGGACAGGGATGAAATGTTGTAGAAAAATATTGGCCATAAAATTTCACTATATAAGTCAGAACACACATCAACCGTCGGAACCCCGTAATTTTGTATAAAAGTTTTAAATTGTTGTACAGTGTAATTATTGTTTACTATTTATGCATTACAATTTTAGACGTTTTTTTTTGTTATAAAAATATTATTTATTTTATTGAGTTTTTAAATATTGAGAGTTTTCAATTAAATATTTGATATTTAAATTTGTAGTTTTTTTAAGCCGTTATGCATTTGTTTATGGGGTGTTGGTTGGCCTATAAAAATTATAATTTTAAAAAGTGTTTTTTTTTTTTTAATTGAACCTTGAAATTTGTATTTTTTTATTTTATTTTTAACTTTTTATAAGATCTTTATTATAAAAACAAAAAAAAAATACTTTAAGACACATTCACTTGTTTTTAATCGACATTGTAGCATGCTAATTATTTTTTCAAATAATTGAGATTTGTTTTGATTATTGCGTTATAATTTTGAATTAAATTAACTTCCGGATTTTCAGTAACAAAAAAAAAAAATTTATTTGGTAATGACACTAAAAAATTTGTTAAATTAGACATCTGAAATTAGCAAAAAAAAAAAAACAAAAGCAAACTTAACTAAAAATTTAGTAAAATTTTTTAGAACCCTGAAAAGAAAAGCTTCGTGAAAGTTAAGAAAATTGACATAAACTAAATGAAAAACGTGATTCGAATCGTGAGTCATGAACCGAAGACAGGTTTCATTTGATGAATGAAACTGGTGTCGTTATATTAACTTTCAATGAAAACTTACATGGAGATAATTAAAATATTCATAGAACTTGTTGAATGAAAGTATTCATTGATTAAAAATAGAATAGCAGTAGGTGAGTGAAGAAAAACTGCAACCTTAAATTAAAATTAATGAAAAAGTTCATTAATAACAATGTTTATTAAATCACGTGTAACCGTCTTTGACATTTTATGTAGTTAGTGTACGTGATTGTAGTATACATAACCTGACCAACTGTTTTTGTCTGAAAAGCGGGATGGGAAGGTTGAAAAAGCGGGATTTTGGTCTAAAAAGCGGGACTTTTTTATACCCTGCACTAAGTTTGTAACAGTTCAAAAAAGTATAAAAATTCATACCCAGCAAAATTTTCCGTTCCAAATAATCGGTTCCAGAACGCATCATATTACCCTGCAACCGATTCTACTTCACGTTCCAGAATCAATGATTTTTGTTTGAAATTGTCCCGAAAGCAATCGCTTTTTAAAGCAAGTAGTTTTTTTGAAAAATAATTTTACATAGAAAATTTTGTTTTGATTACCGTAGAATATATTCAAGAATCTATTGTTATAGGAATTTGTTCCAAAAAATGTTCCTGGGTAATTTTAAATCTATTTTAATTTGACGTAGTGATGTTCGTCCGTCGTTCAGGCTGTTCGTATGTCTGTTGAAAACACACTTTCAAAAGAAAGTTGTTTGTAATTTTTCTGGTCAGGTTGATAATGAATTTCAGCGAAATCGGTCCAGTGGTTCAGAATTTATGAGCATTGAAAATTGAATTGGATTGGTTTCGCCTACAGTTCACTTGGTAAATAAAACGCTGAACACGCTTCATAACCCATTGATAAGCCACAAAAAAAGTTTTCAAAATATTTTTGTCACTTCAAAACAATTGTACACTCAAAAAAATTTACACTTAAAAAAAAATACATAAATAATCATTTACTTAAAAAATATATATTCCTAGTCAAAGTCTACAAACATGGTGAATTTGTTTGAGGAAATTCAAATAGAAAATAATTTTGAATATTTGAAAAATGTGTCAAATTCAGAAATTATATTTTGTACCACATAAATATGGGTTACTGATATCTCGAAAACTATATATTTCTTATCTGAGTACGTTTGGGCAACGTTAAACAAAAACTATTTTGTTTTGAGCATTTTCATAAAATTTGTTCTTAAATTTAGTGAAATTTTGCCCAAAACTCAAAACTTTGACTAATTTTCGCGGGGTCAAAGAGTTAAAATTTTACTAGGTACTTATTTGAGGTAATTTAAAATTTTTTTAGAATATGGACCACCCTACTGAGCACGTCTCGAAACGAAAATAATTTTTTTTTTTTAATTTTCAAAAATCAAAATCAATTTTTTTTTTTTTTCAAAATAAACTTTTAAAAAGTTATTGGAAATATTTTCGAGTTCCAACACAATTTTAGGAGTAATTTTTTTTTAATTTTTTTAAATACGGTAAGAAATTCTAAATGTTACTATATTTATATGCTCAAAAATAGAAAAAAATGGTTAAAGTTACTTCAGAACAATCATACTCAAAATACTATTTAAAAAATTAAAAATATTATTTAAAGGTCAAAAAGCGGGATAAAGCGGGATGAAGCGGGACTTTCGTGTAAAAAGCGGGATAGAAATTCAAGGCGGGATGAGACATCAAAAACCGGGATAATCCCGCCAAAAGCGGGATGGTTGGTCAGGTTAAGTATACATGGTAGAAAAATACAATTTCACTTTTTTTTGGTTTGTACTTATTGTTAGTTTTTTTTTACACCAAATTTTTAGTAAAATCGGTAAAAAAAACAAGTAAGAATTTTAAAGTCGGTCAAGGCCGACCATATGATAGCCTACACCAATGTTTTCCGGAAAATGGGTCCCAAGTCCAAACATGGACCGATTGGATTTATCTTTTGTAAGATCTTTATTTAGTGTAGAAAACACACACAGATCAAATTTTAGTGGAATTGGTATAATTTTTTGCCAATAGACAAATTTAACTGAATATCGGTCGAAATTTTTAAATAGGTACTAAGTCCAAAAATGGTCCAATTATATTCGGATTTGATTAGGTTACCAAAGTACACGCTTAACACCTACAAATAACATTTTTATCAAATATTTCCATTTTTATTAATTTTGAGGGAATTATGTGAATATCGGGAGGGGGTTGGTATGGGGACTACGAGAAGGAGTTACCCGATTCGTTTGAAATTTGGAATGATAATTCGTGCATACAAAATTTGATTACCTGTTTAATTTCAAAGCGATATTTATTATAATACGGTTATTAGAGTCATTCAAGCCTAATCCAAAGGGGGCTTTTGTATGGGGGCTAGGTCTTAACATGGACTGATTTTTTCCAATTTCAATAGGCTTCGTCCTTGGGCCAAAAGATGCTTAAGTTTCAAATTGATTGAAAATTGCGACCTGTATCGTGCTTAACCCGTAAGATGGACAAACGGACGGACATCGCTAAATCGACTTAAAAAAGTCGATCGGTATAGTCGATCGGTATACTTGAAGGTTGGTCTAGGATAAGTATTTTCGGGTTACAAACATCATCACAAACTCGTTATACCCTGTACCACAGAGTGGTGTAAGGTATAAAAAAATAACTTGCGTTACATTATTTATTTTTTCGAGATATCGCCATTTGAAATTTTTCAAAAAAAAAAATTAAAAATGGCGGTTTTTTCGTACTTTCAAGAATTAAAAAAAAAAAAAATATCTCAAAATTTTTTCCACCGACTATTTTATAAAGCATAAAACAACCTTTTTTATACCCTCCAACTACAGTATGGGGGTATACTCACTTTGTCATTCCGTTTGTAACGCATCGAAATATCGGTCGGGGACCCCATAAAGTATATATATTATTGATTCATGATCGATTCTAAAACATTCTGTGAATGTCCGTCTGACTGTAGATGGCACGATGCAGTCCAAAATAAAAGAGCTATCATCCTGAAATTTTCCACGAATATGTCTTATGGTCCTAGGCAGGTTAAGTTCGGAAATGGGAAAAATCGGACATGGGGGAAAAATTTCCCCTTGAAGAACTAAACCAACCTCGGAAAAAATACACTTTTTTACATTATTTTTTGTATTTTTGTTAAATAAAGGAAAGATTTGGTATATCTATCGCGAAGGGAAGGTATTCTCAACGTCCCGCACCCCATCACCCTCCCCCCCCCCCCCCCCCCCAAAAAAAAAAACGCCCCTGACAAATTTTTTTTTTACATTTTGGAGGGTTTAAAAAATCCGGCACAGCCGAATTTAACACTCTCACTTGTGTTAAACTTAATTTGAGCCAAATCAAAACGTTTTAATCCATGGCCACTATGGTTCCAAATGGTTCCATTTTTTTGGCAGAAATTAAAAAAATAAAATTTAACAAATTTTCAAAAGCTTATACATTTCCTCAATGTCAACACTATAAGCTATCAAAAAAGTATAATGAAAAAAATTTGGTGCCAATACTTTCAGTTTGCTAAGCTTTCAAAGTTGAAAGTTTTATGGCGTATAATAAGACCGAAGTGAAATCAATATTACACTTATACAAACGGCAAATGGGAAAAACTAAAATTATAAAGAGGCTAAAGGGACAAATTGAAACCTAAGGTTACAAGTTCTTGTTTAAAATTCTTATTTTACAGTTAATGCATCCTTGGCGTTATTCTTGGGTGTTTTGATTATGAGGATTTTGGAGTCAAAATAGCCTATATCTTTCGTAGACAAAAAGTTATGTTTGGGCACGAACTTGCATGAGTCTTTAAACGTGAAAGTGTTTTCAATATTGTATATTTAATATTAAAATTTACATCTTGCCAGCATTTTTTGGCAAACTCCCACAATTTCAATTTTAGTTTAGCACAAATTTCGGCCAAATTTGCTGTTTTTTGCGTGACACGGTTTCAAATTATTTTTATACCATCCAACTACAGTATGGGGGTATACTCACTTTGTCATTCCGTGTGTAACGCATCGAAATATCGGTTGGGGACCCCATAAAGTATATATATTATTGATCAGTGATCGATTCTAAGACATTTTAGCGATGTCCGTCCGTCCGTCCGTCTGTCCGTCCGTCCGTCCGTCCGTCTGTAGTTAACACGATGCAGTCCAAAATAAAATAGCTAGATCCTTCAAATTTGGCACAAATATGTCTTATGTTCCTAGGCAGGTTAAGTTCGGAAATTGGCCAAATCAGACCAGGGGGAAAAAAGTTCCCCCTTGAAGAACTAAACCAACCTCTAAAAAAATACACTTTTTTACATTTTTTTTTGTATTTTTATTAATTAAATGAAACATTTGGTATATTTATCGCGATGGGAAGGTGCTCTCAACGTACCCCACTGACCCTATCAAACCATAAATCTTGTGTTCTCTTAAATATACCAAGTACTTTTTTGAAAAAGTGTTTATTTTTCATATGTTTCTATCAAATTATAATGGCGCCCAACATAGGCCCAAAATAGTAGATCATGTTATACAGTTAACAAGCAAAAGTTGTTCAACACAAAAAGTTTTAAAATTTTGTTGCAATATATGTTTAAAGTATCAAAAGCCTTAATTATTTTCAAAACTGCTAAAATTTTCCAAACTTGGCTCCCAACTTGGGGCCAGGCTTATATATCTTCTCTACACCAACAAATAAATGTTGTTAAAACCAAAAATCTTGATTATTCCAAAAACTTCTCTGAAAAAGTGTCGCTTTTACATTTGTTTTTATAAAATACTGCAACAAACAAAAATGGCGCCCAACGCAGGGCTCGACTTGTTATACAAGGCCTGTCATGGTATTCAGTTAACAAACAAAAGTTGTTAAAAACAAAAAAAAAATGTTTTTTTTACAATCTGTCCTGAAATCATGTAAAGCCTAAATTGTTTTCAAAATTATGTTAAAATTTTCCAAACTTGGCGCCCAACGTTGGGCAACAAATAAAAGTGGTCAAAAACAAATCGTTCTAAATTTTGTTGCAATCTGTCTTAAAAGTATCAAAATCCTTAATTCTTTCCAAACTTATGTTACAATTTTTCAAACTTGGCTCCCAACTTTGGGCCCAAGTAATAGATCTTGTCAACAGCAGCAAAACATGTTTTTAAAAACCGAAAATCTTGTGTTCTCTTAAATATTCCAAATACTTTTGTGAAAAAGTGTTTATTTTGCATATGTTTCTATCAAATAATAATGGCGCCCAACATAGGCCCCAAATAGTAGATCATGTTAAACAGTTAATAAATAAAAGTTGTTAAAACAAAAAGTTTTATAAATTGTTCAAATCTGTCTTAAAAAGTTTTAAAAGAGTGAATTATTTTCAAAATGGTGCCAAAAATCTTCCAAATTTGGCTCCCAACTTGGGGTCCGAGTTGTAATCTTCTCTACACATAAAAGTTGTTTAAAACCAAAAATTTTGTTTTGTCCTATATATTCCAAATACTTTTATGAAAAAGTGTCCCTTTAGCATATGTTGCTATCAAATACCGCCACAAAAACAAGTATGAGATATTTTACAAAATGGCACATGTCGTCGCTGCGCCTAAAAATGGAGTCATGTGTTTTGGGGCAAGTGTTCAGGAGAGCAAAAAAACTGCTTATTTTCGTCCCTTCGCGATATTTTTTAAAAGTTTGTTCTACAAAAAATTCTTGTACCGATATGCTATCTACATACTGCAAAAAAATTATGAAACATTTAGCGGTTTTCCAGTGGTGCAGAAATTTTCAAAAAACATACACATAACTCCTTTTTTAAGTACTTTTTGGAACAAAATTCAAATAAATGGAAATATTTTTTACACATAACTCCTTTTGCTAATGAAACCATTCTTATTTTTAATTTCTTTTCGAGAGGGACAAAGATTTAATTTATTTTTTTGGCGGCTTAAAGCGACATTAGTTAGACAAAGTCCTTAAAATTTTGATATTTAAAAGCTCTTCACTAAACAGCGAACAACAGATTTTTCGAAAAACTGGTGCTGATTTTTTGTTTTTTCTTGTAAATATTTAAGAGCTTTGACATAAATTGACATCTGCCCCTAACAAATTTTTGTTTTTAATTTTTTTTTTACATTTTGGAGGGTATAATAGATTCGGCACAGCCGAATTTAACACTCTCACTTGTTTTTTATATTTTTTTTGCCTTCCGTAAAGCTAATTAATTAAGAAAAATATATTTATTAAAAAAAAAAAAAAAAATTCCAAAAAAAAAAAAAAAAATTTCCAAAAAAAAATTTAAAAATTTTTTTTTTTTTTTTTTGACAATGGATTTTTGATTGCGCTAAGAGATAAAAATAATCCCAGAATCCAAGTGACCTTGCTTCATTTTTTGAATTTATGCCAAAAAAAATGCATTTGGAACCATAGTGCATGGCACCCTTTGATGAGTTTTTGGTGAACATTTTTTAAAAAACCATAACTTTGATCGAAGTTGCGAAACGTGTTATCGGATTTGGTTCAAAGCAGTTTTAAATGAAAGTTTGTTTAGAGTTTTTGTTGAACATTTTTAAAAAACCATAACTTTAATCGAAGGGGCGAAACGGGTGATCAGATTTGGTTCAAAACAGTTTTGAATTAAAGTTTGTTTTAAGCTCTATGAAAGGGTCAAGGAAAATAAATTTTAAGATTTTTTTTTTTTAAACTTTTTTTAACGTAGGAAAACACCGCCATTTTTTTGCAAATTTCAAACGGCGATATTTCGAAAACTGTTCGACCGATTAATTTTTTTTTTTTGATATTTAACTATACGATTTAATCATGTTGTGCAATTATCCAAATAAAATATTTGTTTTCAGCGTATCCAAATTTATAAATGTGATGTGTTGCATGACATATTTTCTTAAAATATGTTTTTTAAAAATTTTAAAAAATCCAAAAACTTTGATCGCCGAGCGCCACAGGTTAATTTAATCCGATTGGCCTTAAATTTATACCACATAAGTTTTAGACCCAGGAGAATACAAAATTTCCCAGATAAAATATTTTTTTTGATAAAAAAATATTGGAAAAAAAATATAGAAAAATAAAAAGTCGAAGTTTTATTTCAAATTTGAAATTTTCTATATATTTTTTGAAAGTCGATTTTAAAAACAAAACAATTTGTATGGAAATAAAATTTAAAGTCGATTTTAAATTTATTTTATTTTTATGTGGTAAGGCTGATTGTTTTTAAATACTAAACTAAAAACAACTACCTAAAAAAACTGTTACTACAATGTAGTATATTTGTTTGTTACTTATTTTTTGAAACAACTCTAAAAATAGTTGTTTTAAGATTTTTTTATACAAAAACACCTAAATGTTTATAAACTTTTTTTTTATAATTATATTTATTTAACAATTTTTCAAATTTTCTTTTACCTTATTTAGAATTTTGAAAGTGAAATTATGCAAATTTTTGTAATAAAAAGTGAAATTACAATTTATAAGAAATATTTTTTTTTAATTTCACCTTCTGTTTAGGCGTTTGAATACTTAATGATTTTTTTTTATTACATACAAATTTCCATTAAAATTAATATTTTTTTTGGTTTATGTTAACCATCAATATTTAAACAAATAACTATTATTAACATTAATGCAATAAATTATGGTTTTATAATGGTACGTTTTTATGACTTCTATTTAATTTAATTTTTTTATTTTTTATTCAACAGTAACAAGTTCATTTTGGAATGTGATTTTTCGTTAAGTTATGTACGTGAGACTTATTTGACATAATTTGGCCAAAAACACCAAAACATTTTCAAGTACATTCAACTACTAATTTTCAAGAATGTTTAAAAGCGAAACAATAAACAATTTAAAATGCTGTTTTTTTTTTTTGTTTAATTAAAGGTATGTTGGAAAAAATTATAATATCTACATTGTTTTTTTTTTTTTTGTAATTAGTAAGTATATTTTTCTTAACGATATTCATGTCCAGTTTCTGTAATTTGAACATTATTCGTCTGCGACGAATTTTTAGGTATTTTGTTATTGTTTTAATAACAAGATTCACACAAATTCGTCGCAGACGAATAAAGCTCGTATTACAGAAACTAGATATTAGTTAATTAACAAAATAAATGTCATTATCTAATTTTCATTGAAATTTTGTAAAATTATACAAAGAAAAAGTTGAACTTAAAATTCGATAATACCTAATAATTCTGAAATACAATTCAAAAAAATATTTGAAAATTTAAAAACAATGGCCCTTACCACAAGAAAACAAAAAGTCTATTTTAACAAATGTTTTATTTTAAATTTCAAATTTTCAATACATTTTTTGAAAGTCGATTTTAAAAACAAAAACGATTTGTATGGAAATAAAATTAAAAGCTGATTTTAAATATATTTTATTTTTCTAAGGTAATGCTGAATAATTTTATATTCTAAAAACTTTTGACTTAAAATTAAAAAAAAAAAAAATCGATTCTAAATTCCAAATAAATTAAAATGTTTAATTATTAAAGGAATTTCATTTAAGGTTAACTATTTTATATACTATATTCAGGACTTTCTTTTTCATTTATATACTAAATTCCATTTACTGACCCCTTTTGAACTCCTTTCCACATCAATCCTATAATTATTCAAATACAATTTATTAGCAGGAAATTATAAATAAACAGAACTACATTTATGCTGTACAAAACATGAAAACGCCCTTAATAAAAAAAACATTATTTAACCTACATTTATTTAACCCTCAATTGCAAGGCGGTGCATTTTTGTAACGCTAGCTTTAAAAACTTATTTTCTTAATCACATGATGCCTCACGTTGGGCGCAAACTAGACGATGAGTTTTTCCCAATTAAAATTCAGAACTACTTAAGTTAAGTTCAAAATAGACAAGCTGAAATATATTAAATTTAATTTAAAACAAGTAAGAAAATTACGGTCGGTCAAGACCGACCATATAATACCCTACACCAGAGTTTCCCGGAAAATAGGTTCCAAGTTCAAACATGGACTGATTAGATACATATTTTGTCAAATCTTTAATAAGTGTAAAAAGCACTCACTGATCAAATTGAGTGGAATTCTTTTTGTTGACAATAAATCGCTTCAACTGAATATCGGGTGAAATTTCCACATGGGACCTAAGTCCAAAAATGGTCCGATGATAATCAGATTTGATAAGGTTATTAAAGTACGCGTTTAACATACACAAACAGAATTTTAATTAAATATTTTCTATTTTCATGAAATTTGAGAGATTTATGTGAAAATCGGAAAGGTGGTTTGTATGGGGGCTACAAGAAGAACTGGTCCGATTTGCTTAAAATTCGGAATGGTGATTTGTGTGGATAAAACATGCCAAATTTCAAAAAGATACCTATTAAAATGCGGCTATTAGAGTCATTTGAGCCAAATCTAAAGAGGATTTTTGTATGGGGGCTAGGTCTAAATATGGACCGATTTCTTCCAATTTCAATAGGCTTCGTCCTTGGGCCAAAAGAGGCTTAAGTTTCAAGTCAATTGATTAAGAATTGCGACCTGTATCGTGTTTACACCGTTTACATGGACAGACGGACGGACGTACAGACGGACGGACGGACGGACATCGCTTAATCGACTCAAAAACTGATTCTAAGTCGATCGGTATACTTTAAAGTGGGTTTAGGACCAATATTTCGGGTAGTTACAAACATCAGCACAAACTCATTATACCCTGTACCACAACTGTGTGGTGTAGGGTATAAAAAAAAATTTTTTTTGACTATTTTATTTTGAGTAAAAATTTTTTTATAATCATTTTTGTAAAACAATTTTTGAGTGAAAAAATTGTTTGGAGTGAATTCAAGGTGAAACCCATCTAAAATTTACGTTTTTTTTTTTCAAAACTTCTGAACTACTATAACGATTTCGCTGAAATTCAATACTAACTAACCTGATCAAATATGCCAAACTTCATCAGCCCATCGAAAGTTAGCATGTTTTCTACAGACCGACAGACGGACATCGCTAGATTATCTTAAAATCTATTGAGGATCATGAGGTATTTTGGGAACACTTTTCCCCCCACTATTAACGATGACAAATTGATTTAGTATAATTTTTAAACCTAATTAATACAACTTAATCATTTTTTAAGTCAAGAGGAACCATTTTCCCCTGATTCGAGTTGGCACATTTAACTTAACCAACCTATGACCACAAGATAAATTCGCGACAAATTTCAAGGGTCTACCTCATTTAGTTTAGACTTAATCGTGCTTTCAACAGACGGACGGACATTTATAAATCCCCTAAGATACTGAATTTTGGCATCCGACAAATCGGAAAGATTGTGTAGCTCTCTAGATCCCAGTGAAGCAAGTCTCTGACCAGAAAGTGTCGGGCAACGGGATATAAAGTGTTCGATAGTTTCCAACTTCTCCTCATCGACGTAACTCCGGCAAAAGTCATTTGACGGCACATTTAACTACTCTGCGTGCTTTCCTATAAGACAGTGTCCGGTAATTACAGCAACAACCGTTGAAGTCACTCCTCTTGGATGCGATTTCAGCTTTCTTGTGCGTCATGTAGTCTCACACGTCCATCCATTTGCCCATCTCTGATTAGTCTTGTAGCTTGTAAGTTTCTAGAGGCATACCAACCCATTCCAATTCTGTTGGAACCTGTAAGATAGTTCCCAGTCTTGCAACCTCATCGGTTTTGCAATTCCCTGGAATGCCTTTGTGCCCTGGGACCTATAAGAGTCGTATGTAAAACTGCTTGGCTATCTCACTTAAAGACGTGCGGCAGTCAAGGGCAGATCTTGTTTTCAGAAACATTGACTCGAGGGACTTAACCGCGGCTTGACTGTCAGAGAAAAGGCTGACTGCGGTTGTAGACAAGACATTGCAACTCAACCAGTCAGTCACTACCTTTATTGGCAGCATCTCTGTCTGGTAAACATTGCAATGATCTGGCATTCTTCGAGCCAGGCTAAACCCAAGCTCTTCCGAATAGACTCCTAAGCCCACTTATTCGTGAAGCTTCGATGAGTAAAGATTTATGGAGGCTCCAATGCCCGTAATGCCCCTCATCCAAGACTCCCTTGAAGGTATCGTAGTTGTAAAGTGGCACTCAAAAGGGCTCATAGAGGGAACGCAGTCCACATTTTGTGGTATTGTTATCTTCTTCAAGATCGCGCTATGGCCACAATTGCTGCTCTTGCATTGCAGTATTTAATCGAACTGCCGACGTAGCTGCATAATGCCTACCCAATATGTCTAATGGTATTAGGTGAAGGAGGTTTTCTAATGCAGCCGTTGATGTAGTACAAAGAGCACCAGTGATGCACATCGACACCATTCTCTATACCTTCGTAATAAAAACACAGTTCCCTTTTGTCTCTAAAGCAGGCCACCAGACAATGTTCCATACAGACGAATTGTATTCCTGTATAAATCCAATGAACGTCTTTGGGACTAAAGCCCCATCGTTTTACAATGGCCCAGGAATAAAAAGCAATCGTTGCTTTTCTCATCCTTTCGTCAATATTACGCCTAAAATTCAACTTTCAATCTACAAATACTCCAAAATACTCGGCTTCATCTGAGAAGGCAATTTCAGTGCCGTCCAGAGAAATAGGTTCAAAGTAGGAATCTTATTTTTCCTTGTAAACAAGACAAGCTCTGTTTTATTTGGATTAACTCCCAGACCACAGTCTCTTGACCATTTAAACAGATCTTTCAGAGAACCCTGAAGAATGTCCCTCAATGTTGGCAGGTGTTTTCCCTTTATCGCGGCATCGTCAGCATATGCGACATCATGACAACCACGTGCTTCTAGAAAAGCAGCATTGAATTCAGTGCCAGGTTCCAAAGAAGAGGCGAAAGAACACCTCCTTGTGGTGTGTTTGGAGGGTATAAAAAGGCTTATGAAAAGCCCCCCGCCCCCCATCTCGAAAATTTTAACCCACATCTAGCAAAATTTTGTAATTTTAGGCCAGTGTTCATTAATTTTCAAAATTGTTCTTAAGGGGAGATTAGACGAGAGAGAAAACACATATATTTAAAGAAGAGATGTTTTTTTAGAGGTGATATTTAAAATAGCTGTAGATGGCACATTTTAGATTTTCTTTGTGAAATCTCTCTTTCGTGTTAACGCGCCTTTAAAAAAAAAAATAGAAAAAATATTATTTTCAAAATCATAAATAAGTACAAGTCTATAACTTGGCGCCCCACGTTGGGCGCCAATTTCTTTTAAAATTTTTTTAACTAAGCGATTTTAGGAGAAAGCAGAGTGATTTTTAGCTAGTTTTAAGCTAACATGGCAACAGTTTCTACGAATTAGGAGTGAGTGAAACAATAAAAACCGAGTAGGCATCTTTTTTCCTGATTGTGCGTTATATTAGTTTTCTCTTTCTAACCTTATTCGTAGAATAATTTGATAAAAATAACCATATGGTTCAAAACTACTTTTTTGACACCTGTCACTTATGTCAAGTCTAGGGTTGCCATCCGTCCTCTTTTCCCCGGACACCGTCCTCTTTTTTAGGGCGTCCGGGGCAGTCCTACTTCTTTTTTAGAAAGTGTCCGGGGTTGTCCTACTTTTTGCACTTTACCCGATAACATTTTTTTTATTACTTTTAAACTTTTGAATTATTTTCATCGCCATATTTTCGCTTATCAGCAGTAATGTCAACTTTTTGAGAACAAAACGCACACAAATTAATTATATTTCGAGTAAAAATTCACTCTAGGTAGTGCTAAAATAACTACGTTAGCATCAATTCTTATCAGCTGTTGTGTGCAGGGTTGGCAACCGAAACGAATAACGGTATCGGTAACGGTATTGGTATTACATATTTTTTATATCGGTAACGGTAAAGGTAACGGTATTTTTGATTATTTAGGTAACGGTTAACCGTTACCGAAACAACGATACCGGTACGTACCGGTATTATGAATAAAATTTACCCAACATGTTAAAAAGTCAAAAATTTTTTAAAAACACGTAAAAACTGAAAAATGTTGTGCATTTCAACATATAATTATATAGAAGTACTTAATACTTTAATTAATTAACACAGAATTAAATTAAAATATTCACGCAATATTGTAATTCAACAAATAAATCATTGATTTTTTACGTGTTTATAATATTTCTCTGCCCAATCAGCAGTAATATCTGAACTTTGAGCCATTTAAGAAATCTGATGGTTTTAGAAGAGTCTGCAGAAAAATATGTCAAGACCACAGATAAATCTGCGGCTTTAAGTTGAAAAATCTTCTGATTTCAAATAAACAGTCTGAACATCGAAATTATATTTTATTAAAGTAAAAAATACTTATTTTTGTTAAAAACTGTTAAAAAAAAGCGAAGTTTTTCATTTCAATAAACTTTTCAAATTTTTTTCATTTTTTTTTTTTCAAGAAAATATTCTTACAAACAAGACAATTACTGTAAAATTATTAAAATAATCCGCTGATTCTTTCACATTTGATTAATTTTTAGTTTTAATCGTTTAAATTAAACAAAAATTAAAAAAATGCCAACAAATTTTTTGGTAAAATTACAATATAATCTGCTAAAATTTTAACAAAAATATTTTTTAAAATAAGCAAACAGAGTCAGTGAAAGTTGTTTTACAGATTTTCCGACAGAGTTTTTCTTCAGACTGTACGACTCTCCACGCTTACCTGCGTGGATGACAACGCCAGCAAAACTTGACCGAATCAGGTTTGTCGTGGCACTCACTTTTCTCTTCAGAAATTTTTAGGTAAATAGCGAATGTGATCATTGGTTGGACCGATTTCCACATAATTTAGAAAATTGCGAATGTGATCATTGGTTGGACAGAATTTTTCATTGTTTTTGCCCAAATGACAATCCGGTTTACAATGAACAAAAATTTAATTATTTTACCAACATTAAAAATATTTTAATTTGAATTTTTTCTGCAAAAAAAAATAAAAAAAGTAATATTAAGACAACCGAAACAAAACCGATATAATACCGGTAAAAATCAGAATAAAGGTAATGGTTTTTAATCGGTAACGGTATTTAAAATTTTTTATTTCGGTATTGGTAACGGTAACGGTAGTCAATATTAAAGGGTTTTTAATCGGTAACGGTATTGAAAGGGTAACGGTAGCCAACACTGGTTGTGTGTCTTAAAGTTTGCTCTCCGAAAAAAGATTTGTATATCAAAAACTTCCATTACAAATTTAAAAAAAAATAATAATTTTAAGAAAATTCCTTTGAATTTCCAAAAATTCAATTTGTATTTCAGAAATTTCCAATTGTATTTCATAAGTTTCCAGTTGTATTTTAAAAATTTCTAAATGCTTTTTAGAAAAATCCGTTTCAGAAATTTCCAATTAAATTTAAAAAATGTCCATTTATATTTCAAAAATGGCTTTTCAGAAAATTCCATTTAAATATATTTCAAAAATTTCTATTCAAAATTTTTCAAAAGCTTTGCAGAAAATTTTGATATACAAATAAAATTTTTTTAAAAGCATTTAGATAATTATATTTTGAGTAGGTTTTTTTCTAGCTGGAGGTCATTAAAACTATGATAATCTCATATTATAATTTTCAAGAAAATTATTTTTCTGTTTTAAATTTATTTATGTTGGTCATTTTTTGCAAGACTTAATCGACACGTGTTTCGGGATTTGTCTAATCCCATTGTCAAGATTATTTAGCAAAAAATAAAAACCCTGTACTACAAGTAGCAAAGGGTCTTTAATGGCAATCGTTAATGATCAAACTAAAATAAAAATACATATTCGACTCTATTTCCATTGGGAATTAGAAGTCGAAAATTGTACCATCGTAGTAAGGTCACGATCATCATCCCGAAACACGTGTCGACAAGGTCTTGCAAAAAATTAGCAACATAATAAATTTAAAACAGAAAAATAATTTTCTTGAAAATTATTATATGAGAATATCATAGGTTTAATAAGTAAAGGAAATAATGACCTCGTGCTAGAAAAAAACCTACTCAAAATATAATATTTTAAAGGTCGAGTACAACAATTTTTATTTTTTAATAAAAATTAATCAGAATTTGAACATTTAGATAATTTTTAAATAAAAAATGGACATTTCTGAAATACAATTGAATTATCTAAAATTCCAATTGAATTTATTTAAATTCAAAAGTAATTTTCTTAAAATAATTGAGAAAATTTTGAAATGGAAATGTTTAAAATACAAATGGAATTTTCTGAAAACCATTTAGAAAATTTTGAATTACAAATAGAAAATTCTGATAAACAATTAAAATTTTTGAATTATAATTGGAGATTTTTTTAAATTAAAAAATATTAAAAATTAATATTTCTGAAATATAATTGAAAATTTCTCATATATAATTGGAAATATAGTTAAACATTTTTTAAAATTGAAATATATTTTTTTTTGAAATATAATTGGTACTTTCTGAAATAAAATTGGAAGATTTTCTTTTATGTATTTTTGTGATTTTTTTAGTGGAAATGAAAATTGTTTCCTTAATAAAAATGCATTTTTTTGCATATTGTGTCGCGCAGTTTACTTTTTTTAAATTAATTTATTAAAAAAAAAATTGTCCTCTTTTTTGGGTCAAATGTCCTCCTTTTTTGAGGCTGGCGTCCTCTTTTTCTCAAAATGGAAATGGCAACCCTAGTCAAGTCTGTGTTAGTCTGTGACGCTACTATAAATAAACGTATTTTACATTTTGATTTTTAATTTTTTAGCTAGGTCTGGCCTTTTAAGATCGCCTACAATATTTACAAGAACGCTGAATGAAACAGCTGTTTCATTTACACGCAAAAAAAATTTTACAATTTTTGGATATTTACGAAAAAACTTGGTAAAATGTTAGTTACATTTGTAACATTTTACTTAGTTTTATAACACTAGAAACTTAGTAATATTTTACTAAGTTTTTGCATAAATTGTTCAAAAAAATCTTGTTGGAGTTTTTTTTACTTTCATACAGCTATGGGTTAAATTACTTTATTTATTTCGTGCCCATTAAGAAAAATACAAAAAAAAAACATTAAAAGTGACTGTTTTCAATTTCAAACGTCTAACAAAGGTCATAATGACCACAACAATCTATTCTTCATTCAATTTTTGGTATTCAAATTGAGTTTGAATAATTGAGGGCTTTATACTCCAACTGACGCATGCATTCTAATAAAAAAAATTTTAAAATTAAATTTTAAAAGAACCACAAAAAATTAATAAGATTTATTTTATTTATCACACTTAATCATTACTACTAATTTGTTTTATGATATAAAAAAATAAATCCATAAAGAATTTTGAATATTTTATTAAATAGTAAGGTTTTTCCCACTATGATTTCAAAACAAGTTTAAATGGTGTTGAATATAAATTTTAAAAGCTAAATGACGCACTTTTATTTTCAAGAAACAAGAAATAAAGGGGAATGCATTATAAAGACGGGATTTCCCAGATCAATTTTAAAACAAGTAAATAGTTTTAAAATTAACTTCTTAATTTAATCCATTTCCTTTCAACAGGTTTTTAGAAATCATATATTCTAAGAATTTTTTTGGTAGATACAACTAATAATAAAAATTAAATTAATTGCAATTGGTTTTGTTTTGGGTCAAATTGTGTATTTAAATTACAAAATTGTATTTATTTTTAACTTTTTAATTAACAGCTGTCATGGAGTTAAAAAAAACCTCAGAAAATCAATAAAAACCACCTAAAGCTATGTTTATTTAAACCAGTGGTGAGCATTTTTAAATTTTCTATGCCCGCGGGCATAGGCTAAAAAATGTTGAATGTGCGTCGACGTCGCACATACACGCTATAAAATTCTGTTGCTTTGTTAAATTATTGCTTGCTTTTTCCACATAGGCATACATTTTATAGTATGTGTGTGTCCGACACTAATTTAAACGCATTGGGGTTTTAATTACCTTTTGCAGACAATTATTTATTTTGTCAATCTTTTTTGTATATATCACTCATTTACTACAATAGTGTCATAACTTAAAAAACCTGATTTCTGTGTTAATGATGCAGAATTATTTGTAGGATCGTGCTTTATATTGTGTTAAAAATTCGTATTAATATTTCTCAAAGGGGGCCCCTCTAGGTTAGTTGGTAGCGTGCTAGCCTATGAAACAGGGGGTCATGGGTTCGATTCCCACAAAAAACCCTTGGTCGATTTCGCTACAACGAGACGACGGTCATTGTTACCAGTTCTCGTTTAGGTTAAAATTATTAAAAATGATCTGTAATTGAATTGGAAAAATAAATAAAAACTGATCATTGGATCAAAATATTTCTCAAACTCACCGTTTGAGGAGAGAAATGTAATTTTCACATTTTATATGTAGCGGCCTATTTCAATGGAAAACAAGTAAGAAAATTATAGTCGGTCAAGACCGACTATATGATAGCCTACACCACAGTTTTCCGAAAAATAGGTCCCAAGTCCAAACATGGACCAATTCGATCTATATTTCGTTAGATCTTTAATTATTATAGAACACATACACAAATTTGTATATGGGTTTGAGTCCAAAAATGGTCCAATTATATTCAGAATTAATGAGACCACCAAACCACACGTTTAATACCTACAAACAAAATTTTAATGAAATATTTTCAATTCTAATGAATTTTGAGAGATTTATGTGAATATCGGAAGGGTGGTTTGTATGGGGACTACAAGAAGAACTGGTCCGATTCCTTTAACCCTTTGACGACCACAGGCAAGTATACTTGCCAAATCGTTTTTGGCGATTATTTTGGTTCAGGTAAAAGATAGGGCAAATGTGCTAAAAGGTGAATTGTAGGGGAGTGTTATGGCAATAAAAGTCTAGTTTTCAGTTAGTCTCTAACTTTATCCACTTACTCACTGTAAGTCCCCAAAGTTTGTAAAATAAAAATCTCTATTTTAGGGACAAAAGGATCTATACTTGTCAAGCAAAATTGGGGTCAAGAAGGGGGTTTATAGGTCCAAATTCTTGTAGAATAACTACAATAGAGTTTCAGATCTTAAAAATCACAGCGAATAGCAAATAGCTTTGGCCAGAACTGCGTAATCGTCGAAGGGCAAAATTTTTCCCCATGAAAAATGAAGGGTAAGGAGAGTGGTTAGGAGTCCAATTTTTTGTTTAGTTACTTTTATTAGGTAAAGATTAAGACAGTGAACAGAAAATCAAAATCGCCTCGGCAGAAAATGTATGGTCGTCAAAGGGTTAAAATTTGGAAAGATGATTTTTGAATACAAAATATGTTTACCTGCCAAGTTTCGAAAGTATATTTTGAAAGTGAATTTGAGTCGATCGGTTTACTTGAAGGTGGGTCTAGGACCAATATTTCGGATAGTTACAAACATCAACACAAACTCATTATACCCTGTACCACAGAGTGGTGTAGGTTATAATAAGAACTTTAAACAGTGTTGCCATTTCCAAAATTAAGAAAAGCTGCAAAATTTTTGGAAAAAAGGTAAAAGAAGGGTAAAAAAGCGCAAAATAGGAAAAAATCAAAATTAAGCAATTTTTTTTTTGAAAATGTACTTATTCACTACAAAAAAACATATAAAAAAGGGTAAAAAGGGGTAAAACTGACATATAAAAAGGGTAAAAAGCGCCAAAAACTTGAAATTAAAAAAAAATATCAGATTTTTTTCGTGAATTTACTAAATTTGTTAAAACAAAACTAAAAAAATTGCAAGTCAAATTTCAAAAATGGTACTCTTTGTATTTGGTACTTTTTGTATTTGTTACTTTTTGTGTTTGGTACTTTTTATATTTGGTACTTTTTATATTTTCTGAAATAATGGTCCTAGAAACTTGAAATTTGGAATACATGATCTTTCCGATTCTAAGGGGACAAAAAGTGGTAAAATAGTGTTCTTTGCTTTTATATTTTTCTTGAAATAGTGTTCATAGAAACCTGAAATACATATCACAAAATCTTTTTTAAATTTCAACTCAGTGAAACTGAAATAAATGTTTAAAAAAACCGGCAGTTTTGGGAATTTAGAAAACCTGTAAATGCAGTTGTGTAAACAGGACCTTGAACCATCACTGAGCAATGTTTAAGGATTACCCCACTTTATCCGTAAAAGTTACAGAGGGTTAAAGTTGAAAAATCGATAAAAATGGCTTGAAATAATCCATAGTTTTTACCTTATTTAGCTTTTTTTTTAAGTTATCCTTATATTTCTGTCTTTTCCGGCATAACACAAAGTCAGTACATATAAGAGATTATTTTAATGTTGGTTTTAATGGGGTAAATATTTTTACTTTGGCTCTATTAATATCTCTTAAAATAACTAGAAACTTAAAATTTGGAATGTAGGATCATCCAAAAAAAAAAAAAACAATTTGACAAAAGTACTCCTTAGAATGTCTAAGTGAAGGACATTTTAAATAATTATAATTTTTTAGGGTAAATGGGGTTAAATGGTAAAAGTACAGTAAAATGGTAATTTTTATATCCACTTAGATAAAGACTCTGAAATTTTTGTTCTGTAACGCGTGTTATACGGGAAGGAATGAAGCCAGTGTTGCCACCAATGGAATTGGAAATTACACAAAAAATTATTCAAAATCTAGCAAATTACACAAAATTGTGTATAACCTTCGACCAGAGTATGGGGGTATACTCACTTTGTCATTCCATTTGTAACGCATCGGTCTGGGATATATGTTATTGATCCTTGATCGATTTGTGGGAGAAAGTGTCCTTTAATATTAAAAGATATGGAATAGCAATTTCCAGATTTGGAAATAAGGATCGTAAAGTTCAGTTTTTAATTTCAAAAATTTTAGACCATTATTTTTCGACATCTTAGTTATGAACATAATTTAGATTTTAATGATAAATAGAGTTGGCAACTCTGTCGTGTAAACGTCAAAATTTATCACGTCCGCAAAACCAGTTTTTTATTTATTAAAAAAAAAAGTTTTACTCAAGTTTTTATTTTTCAAACATTAAATATTCTGTGTATTTTTTGCTGAGGAATCTTATAAAATTAAAGTATGCCTCCAAAGGGACGTAGAAGTGTTAAAAATCCAGAATTCATTTGTGGTCAGTGTAGAATGGAGATAAAAGAAAACGAAGAGTATATACAGTGCGATAAATGCGCCAAAAAATTACATGCTCAATGTTCAGGTCTTGATAAACGTCAATTTCAACACTTGTTAGATGATGAGAGTGAGCAGTTTTTTTGTAATGTATGCAACGAAAGTGGAGGTACAGTAAAAGAAGAATTAAGTCAAATAAAAAAACAACTTATTAAGCTCGATCAGCTGTCTGAGTTGCATGAGGCAATGAATTTTATGTCACAAAAGTTTGATGAAATTATACGTGGGGTGGCTGAGAATAAACGACAAATTGATGTTGTGCAAAAAGAAAACCGTTTATTAAAAAATGAAGTTAAAACATTAAAAGATTCTGTGAAACTACTTAATGATCAAAGAGTTAGTAAAGATTGCCTGATTAGTGGTGTTGAAATTAAAGAGAATTCAAACGCAATTGATACTCTTTTGGAAATTTCGGAAGGTGTTGGCTTAAATTTAAATGAAGGTGACGTTGAGTGTGCATACTTTTTAAAAAAGAAAGATAATAAAAAGGGAAATGAAAAGAGAACCATGATTGTTAAATTTGAATCCAAAAAATCTAAGGATAAGCTTATGCAAGCGAAATCAAAACTTAAGGAGAATGAGAAAACTAAGTCTATTTATGTTAATGATTGCCTGGGAAAGGAAACTTTTCACGTTTTTAATCACGCCAAAACTTTAAAAACAGTCGGATACCAGTCAGTTTATACTTTCAACGGAAGAGTTTATGTAAGAAAAAGTGAATTGTCGAAGCCAAGACTAATAAAGAGTGAGGATGATGTCGATGATTTGCTTATGGAAGCTACAACAAATAGATTGCAAAGGCGTAGATCAGGTCTTAATATTCAACAGCCTGCTATACCGGAGCAGGATACGGATGATGAGGATAACCGTGCATCTTTTTTGTCACCTGCTTAGAAACTTAAGTATAATTTAAATAATTTGCATAAAAATTTCTTTTTTATATATTTTTTTTCCATGTCTATTAATCATAATTTTTCTAATTTTGATTCATTTAATAACTATTTTAATCAAATAAAATTTCCTTTATTAAATATTGTGTCTGTAAACATACGAAGCATTTCGGCTATTGATAAATTTAATAAATTTAAACTTATGATTTCAAATTTTACAAAACTACCCAGTATCATTGCTGTCCAGGAGACATGGTTTCGTTCAAATTTGGTTCAAATCTATAATATCCCGGGATATAATGTTGTGCATTGCTGTAGAGCAGATAGTTACGGTGGAACTTCGGTTTATATTCGAAATTGCTTTCAATATAGTATTGAATTGAGCAAAAGTGAGAATTTCATTGAAGCAATTACAGTTACTCTGGAAAATATTAAGATCAAGGGAAAACCTTTAAAAGTAACGTCATTTTATAGGTCTCAGAAATGTGTTTTTGCAAAATTTTCAGGTTTTATTGAAGAACTAGTAACCAGTTATGGACGATGCCCTAGTATTATTATTGGTGACTCAAATGTTGATTTTTTAAAAAGCCCCTTATCAGCAAATTTATTAGAAATATTATCAAGTTTTAATTACCGAAATTGTCATAACTTGATAACTAGGCCAAAATCCGGAACATCAATTGACAATGTTTTTAGTAATATCACGAAAAATATTTTAACAGATACAATTGAGTGCGTATTGACAGATCACAATTTAATTTCATGTAAGGTTGAGACCCAAAGCAATAGTTCTGAATATGTGGAAACAGTGCGTCAAATTTGTAATTATGACAAAGCAAGAGAAAATCTTAACAACTACTTGCAAGTGTATCAGGAATCTGATAGTATATGTACAGATTTGTCTAAAATCATAGCCTATATGGGAAATTCAGTTCAAAATGCTACATTGAATAAAAATGATAAAAGGTTCTTTAAAAATGAATTAGTACCATGGATAAATAAAAATTTACAAGCCTTGATAATTTATAAAGATAAATTGCTAAAAATGAGAAGGAAACGAAAAAGTGTTAATATAGAGAGTAGATTAAAGAGAATAAGTTATGTAATAAAGAAATCCTGTAGAGAGTTAATGAACAATTATTACTACAACCATTTGGAAAAAATTCAGCAGGAACCTAAAAAATGCTGGAAGTTTTTGAATCAAAATCTTGGTAGGAAAACAAAGAGTCAAATAAATGTTAAAGATTCAAATGGTATATTAGTAGCTAACAATCAACTCAAAAGTAATCTCTTTAACCAATATTTTCTTGAAATTCCAATTACACTAAAGCAACAAATCAGTTATTCGCCTGCTGATTCATGTAATGCTTTAAGAACCTTAACACGTTGTCAAACTACATTTAGCTTTTCATACACTACGTCCTTAGAAATTAGACATATGATTTCAAACCTAGATTTAACAAAGAGCTCTGGTTGGGATGGAATATCACCCAGGATGTTATTTGAATGTAAAGATCTTATCTCTCCATTTCTCTCAAGAATATTTAACAGGATAATTGATACTTCGATATATCCAGACGATCTAAAACTTGCCAAAATCGTTCCAATACCGAAGGAAAATAATGCTTCAATGGTAGAAAAATTTCGTCCTATTGCTTTGCTGCCGATAATTGATAAAATTTTTGAAAAAATTCTTTATAACCAGCTGTCGTTATATCTGGATAATAATAGTTTATTATATAATTGTCAGTACGGATTTAAGAAAGGGTGTGGAACAGAAGAAGCTGTTGTAAATGTAGTTAACAATATTTGTCATGGTTTGGATATTGGGTTCAGTGGTGTGGCTGGTATTTTTTACGATTTTTCTAAAGCGTTTGATTTAGTAGACCATAAAATATTAATTGAGAAACTTAACTATTTTGGGGTTAACGGAAAAGCACTGGATTTGTTGAAGAACTACTTATCAAATCGGAAACAATATGTAGATATTGAAAATTGTCAAAGTTATACTGGTATAGTAGAGTATGGGGTACCACAAGGGAGTGTGTTGGGTCCTCTGTTGTTTAATATATATTTAAATGATATACAAAATTTAGAATTGTTTGGAAAACTGTACATGTATGCTGATGATATCTGTCTGTTATACCCATATAAACACGAATTAGCTTTAAAGACGTATATGGAGTATGATGCTGCAATAATTACAGAGTATATTAGGCTAAATAAACTTATTTTAAATCCAGATAAAACCAAATTGTTGAGATTTCGGCCATATAGAACAGAAAACCAAAATTTTAGTATATATGTTGATGGAAAAGAAGTATTTGAAGTTTGTTCAACAAAATATCTAGGAATTTATGTACAAAACAATCTTTCGTGGGATAAACATATTGAGATCTTAAAAACAAAAATTTTATCGGTTATTGGTATGCTTTACAAATTTAAGAACAAGTTTAATGAGAAAACGAAGCTAATTATATACCAGTCATTAATTCATAGTCAGTTAAATTATCTGCCCATTATATATGCTTATAAAAAAAGCAATGAGCTAAAATCGTTACAAAGAGTTCAGAACAAATCTTTAAAAGTCGTTTTTAATAAGCCCTTAACATATTCCACAATAACGTTGTATAAGAATATATCGAAAACAATTTTACCTATTTACGGATTGTATAAAATGCAGTTGCTTCTGCACGTTTTTAAGTCGATACATAACATAGGCCATCATACAATTTCGTTTGTTAGGAATCAAACCGTCTTTGACACACGAAATAATACGAATCTACGAATTGCAAAATGTCGTTTGGAAACAACGAAACAAAGAGTTGAACATATGGGTAGTTTTGAGTTCAATAATCTTCCTCCGAATTTGAAAAACATTGAAAGGATTTCAATTTTTAAAAATAGTTTAAAAGAGTTTCTTCTCCAAAATTTAGAAATGCTTCTATTGTAAAAATTTAATTTTAATATGTTATATAATATAAAAAAACATAATTTAATTTTTTCTTTTTTTTTTTATTTATAAATCTTATTGTATATAAAAACTAATGTAATATTTTTTGCCAACTCGCCTCAATAATGTCCAAGTGGCGCTGAGGCACTTTCTATCTTTTGTAAAATATTTCCTTTTTTTGAAAATAAACTGAATAATAATAAAAAAAAAAAAAAAAATACATCGTCTTGTATTTGGTTATCAAAATTTCTAAAGTCGATGTTGCCAATGATTTATTTAAGCTAAAATGCGATAAAATGATAAAAAAAATAGTTGGAACTTTATTGAGGTAAGATTACACAAAAATTACACAAACATTTTCACTATCCAAAAATTATCCAAGGATTTTGAAATTGTCCCACTTTTGGATAATTATCCAGAAAGTGGCAACACTGAATGAAACCTACATAAAATGGAACAAGGAATGTAATTAAATAGAACGGAGAACGAAATCGAATGGAACAGGAAACAACATGAAATGAATTTTTATTATTCAACTTTGTTTTCACTCAAACTTTTTTTCATTTAGACTTTTTTGTGACTGATATATTTTTTTTCACTTAAAATTTTTCAAAATTTTTTTTATAAAATTTTTTTTAGGATTGCATTACAAAAGTTTTAACGACTTTAAAACTACGTTTTTACATTTAAGCTGGTATAAAAAAATGCCACAGATCTTTTATAGCATGAATAAAGTTTATAGCCAGGTGTTTTTTTTTTTCATAGTCAGCCAACTATCAGGTATGGGCAGCGGCGTTTTTCATTAATACTTCTATGATAAAAACTGCGTAAATTTTAACATGGATTACAACTGGGTCAAATATTTTAGTTAACTAGCTGCTTAACTGTGACAAGTTTTCAAAGTTATAAAAAATGTAATGTTTGCCAAAGGTTGTTCTTTAATTTTATGAGTATTTTTTTGTTAAAAAACCTTAATCTACAACCTTATTACCATTACAATAAGATATAAAAATCGTACATATTTTTGTAATTATGTAATCAGTGAATTGTAATTAAGTGCATACGAATATAATGACGTCAATAACATATTAGAAAATTTAGCAAAAAAATTGTAAAAAGAATTATTTGTAGAATTAACTGACAGAAAAACTCTGCTAATTTAACAGTCCAGAAAATTTTACATGTCTACGAACAACATATCTAAATTTCATGAAGATTAGAAGGTGACACCAAGGAGACTTCCTAAGTGAAAGTCCTAAAAAAGTATGAAAGTGTATTATTTCTACCTTTTTTACTACAATTACGTAAATTAAATAAAGTTTCAGTGACGATTACACGTGACTCACCAAAAATTGTTTTTAATGAACACTTCACTTACCTATTGCTATTCCACATTTAATCAATGAATACTTTCATACATTTAATGAAAAACTTCATTAAACGTGTCTTCATCATTTTTTAACTTAAACCATTATAACAAATAGAATTCGAGCACTTGCTCGGTCTGTACTAACAGAAAAAACAACAAAGTTCTACGAAGATTTTAATTATTTCAAATGTAAGTTTTCATTGAAAGAAACCAGTTTCATTGATTTAATAAAACCTGTCTTTGGTTGAAAACATGAGTAATTTTTCATTAACAGGTGCGGATCCACGGGGGGGAAAAAGGAAATTCCCCCCCCCCCCCCCCCAAACCGAATTCGAAAGAAGAAAAAAGGAAAAAAGAAAAAAAGGAATGAAGGAAAAGGAAGAGGAAAAAGGAAAAATAAAATAATCTCAAAATTGTTTCTATGAAAAATTTTTTCTAAGGAAAAGTGTCTCGAATGTTAAATTGTTCTATATGAAAAAAGTTGAGAATTTTTTTAACAGGAAAAATTTGAGAACTTTTCATTAAGAAAATATTGAGAATTTTTCTATAGGAATAATTTGGGAATTTTTCTATAGGAAAAACATTCGGAATGTTAGAATTTTTCTGTATAAAAAAAGCCTCGGAATATTTAAAATTTTCTTTAGAAAAAATACGTAGACGAAAAATTTGTGATTTTTTGTAGACGAAAAATTAGGAATTTTTCTAGACAAAAAAGATAATGGGCCTTCAACATGAATCAGGTAAATTGATTTATCATCGTAGCGATTGTATCGATGTTCCGCCAAGAACGGCGATCTTAATAGATAAACACATAAATTTTCTCCCCATTCCAGAATTCATCCAGAGGGATTTGGTGTCGGCCATTATTGAGGTTCCAACGGAGAAGGGAACGAGGGAAGTAGTCTGTGCCTCAGCATACTTTGCAGGTGAGGGACCGATACCTCCGGTGGAGGTCACAAAGCTGGTAAGTTATTGTCAGAAAAACAACTTTCAGTTTATAATTGGGTGTGATGCCAACGCACATCATACCATATGGGGGAGTAGCAACATAAATGATAGGGGTAGGGATCTTCTTGATTATTTAGGTTTTAATCAGATAGATATTTTGAACAAGGGATCCAAACCTACTTTTATTAATGTTATTAGGGAGGAGGTATTAGATCTCACTTTAGCTAGTCCTTTCATATCCACTTATATAAACAATTGGAGGGTGTCAGATGAAGTCTCAATGTCTGATCATCAGCACATTCGATTTGACATTCCGGGCAATCTGTCACTCACTCAAGAGTTTATATCAAGGAAAAATACTAACTGGATTTCTTATAGGGAATCTATCGCTTCTAAAGCTGATCAGCAGGATCACCGATATTGGTTCCATAGGGGACCTAGAAGTGGCAGCAGGACAGCTTGATCAAGTGATTAAATCCTCGTATCATGAAAGCAGCACAATACGTCAACAAAAGGTACGACGTAAGGTCCCATGGTGGAGTGGTGCTCTTGATGATATGCGGAAGAAAGTTAGAAAACTTTTTAATGAGGCCAAACGTACTGGGAACTGGGATACTTATAGAAGTTCTCTGACTGAGTACAACAAGGAAATTAGAAGATCCAAAAGGGCATCTTGGAGGAAATTCTGTGAAAGCATAGAAGATACTCCTACAGTCGCAAGACTACATAAAACGTTAGTGAAATCCTCTACGAACGAAATGGGTCTTTTAAGGGGAAATAACGGTATATATACCAAGGACCGAAAGGAGACTTTGGAGTTATTATTACATATTCACTTTCCTGATTCGATCATTTGTGATCCTTCAGGAAATAATATTATACACGACCCCACAAGATTTTGTAGAAGAACATCTAATCTTTCAGGCGTCATCTTCGACCCGGATAAGGTTAGATGGGCCATTAAGTCCTTTGATCCGTTTAAATCCCCTGGGGGGGACGAAATCTTCCCCGCTCTTTTGCAGAATGGGTTAGACTTTCTTTTAGATACATTAGTATCTGTTTTTAGATCCAGCTTTATATTTGGACACATCCCTTCTCTTTGGAGGAAGGTAAATGTTGTATTCATACCTAAAGCTGGAAATAGACCGGCTGAATTGCCAAAATCGTATAGACCCATAAGTCTTACATCCTTCCTACTGAAGACTATGGAAAGATTACTGGATCTTCACTTAAGATCCACATACTTGGATCAATATCCTTTACACAGGAATCAGTATGCATATGCAAAAGGCAAATCTACTGATTCGGCTTTACATCATCTGGTGACGGTTATAGAAAAAGGCCATAAGGACAAGGAAATAGCTCTTTGTGCCTTTCTGGATATTGAGGGAGCTTTTGATAATACTGGTTATGACTCCATTGAATCTGCACTTCGGTGTAGAGGTGTAGATCAGGGTACATGTAGATGGATTAAGAACATGCTAGAGAGCAGGGAAATAACCGCATCTATGGGTTGCACTCGAGTCACAGTGAATGCCGTTAAAGGCTGTCCTCAGGGCGGCGTCCTATCTCCACTACTTTGGTCCTTGGTGATAGACGACTTGCTTCAGAGGCTAGATAATATGGGTTATCAGGCAATAGGTTACGCGGACGATTTAGTAGTCATAGTAACTGGTAAATTCGATAATATCATCTCGGATATTATGTGCAACGCTCTACGTTTGGTAATGGGCTGGTGCACTGAACAGGGTCTTTCCATTAACCCTAACAAGACTATTATAGTCCCGTTTACTAGGAGAAGAAATCTCAATTTAGGTATAATTTCCGTAGGGAATACTATTATCCAACTCTCTAAGGAGGTTAAGTATCTGGGAGTTATCTTGGATACGAAACTTACTTGGAATTCACATTTAGACGGCACTATCAGAAAGGCTATTGCGGCATTATGGGCAGCGAATAGGATTGTTGGTAGGACCTGGGGATTGAGCCCCAAAATGGTCATGTGGATCTACAAGATGATTGTAAGACCGATCATGACGTACGCTGCCATAGTCTGGTGGCCGAAGACTATACAGGGGGATGCCACCGTAAGACTAGGCAAGGTACAGCGTCTGGCCTGCACTCTAATCACGGGTGCTATGAGAACCTGCCCAACTTTGGCCCAAGAAGCCATTTTGGGTCTCACACCTCTCGACATATTTATTAGATCTACGGCAACTATGGCTGCGCGTAGAATGAATATTGATTACTCTGACCCCCGCAACTTGAGCGGTCACTCCAATATTCTTTCTTCAATAGGAATTAGGGAAAACCTGGATATGCCGACGGATAGAGTAAACACTGTGCTTCGCTTTGGAAGGAAATTTGAGATCGTGATACCGAGTAGACCAGAGTGGGATGAAGGTGGTCCATATGTGGATACTAGAAGCCTAAACTGGTATACTGACGGATCCAAAATGTCCTCTGGAGTTGGCGCTGGTGTCTACGGTCCAAACACGCGGATCTCCGAACCAATGGGTAGGTGGCCTACAGTTTTTCAGGCTGAAATTCAGGCTATTACAATATGCGCTAGGGTTAATATTGCAAAGGGTATGAAGGGTACTCATATTTCAATCTTCTCTGATAGCCAGGCAGCACTTCAGGCACTGTCTTCTTGGGAATTCAAATCCAAAATGACACTGGAATGTTTTGATACCCTTCAGCAGCTGGCCGGGAGAAACAAAATTACTCTATTTTGGATCCCTGGTCATAGAGGTTTTGAGGGTAATGAGATAGCGGATGAGCTTGCTAGAAATGCCTCCGCTACTCCTATGACCGGACCCGAACCCTATTGTGGGGTAAACTGGTCCACCTTCTCGAACATGATTAGGGGTTTGGAAAGAACCGACTTCTTAAACTTGTGGGAAAATTCAGGAGGTCTACGACAATCCAAGGCACTAATCACTCCATTATCATATGGAAGTATACTTAATCACACCAAAAGTGACATTAGGTTACTGACAGGTTTTCTCACCGGGCATTATAAGGTAAATTATCACTTGCATAATTTAAACCTTTGTGCATCGTCTTTGTGTCGACTTTGTCTTGAGGAAGTGGAGACAACGCAACACATATTATGTGAATGCATCGCAATATGTAGGATCAGAAGACGGTTAGAATTTATTAGAATCCAAGACTTTTTCTATAGCCAAATTACGCAGACTCTGGGACTTTTTTTATAGGAAAAATGTTTCGGAATCTGAGATTTTTTATTTAAAAATATCTCAGAATCAAAGACTTTTTAATAATAAATTCTGGAACATATTCTTTGAAATATGTCCCAGAATCTAAGACTTTTAATAATAAAAGCTGAATTCTTTAGCTAAGATAAACAAATCTCAGACTTTTTCGATAGGAAAAATATCTCAGAATTTGTGAGTTTTTATAGAAAAATGTTCTAGAATCTGAGACTTTTTGGAAAGTAAAAGTGGCTCAGAATATGAGACTTTTTCTATAGAAAGAAACCTCAGAATCTGAGATTTTAGGAAAAATGTCCTAGAATCTAAGAAAATATCTTAAATTTTGATATTTTTTCTACTTGAAAAATGTTCCAGAATCTTTTTCTATAGGAAAAATGTTTCAGAAGCTGAGACCTGTTCTGTAAGAAAAATGTTTTAGAATCTAAAAATTGTTTGTATAAAAAATTTCTTAGAATTTCAGACTTTTCAATAGAAAATATGGCTCAGAAAATCTTAGACTTTTTCTAAGGAAAAGTGTCTCAAAAACCTTTATTTTTTCATTAGAAAAATGTCTCAGTAAAGAAAAAACGTTTCGGTGAAGAAATAGAATAGAAAACATATTTCAGAACCTTAGAGTTTTTCTATCGGGATAAAAGTCACTAAATCTAATCGAAATTTTTTTCTTAAAATAGTAATTTTTTGGTGTGAAAATTGCCTAAGATTCTGAGCATTTTCTATGTGTATCAGAATATTAAACTTCTTCCACAGCAAGAATTTTATAAATTCTTAAAACAAAATGGCAAAATGGCTCAGAACCTCAGAATTTTTCTATTGGGATAATGTGTCCTACTCATAAATTTTTTTTTAAGCAAATAACTCTGAAAAATTTTGAAATCGGGAAACTTTTTTGAAATCTAAATAAATCTAAAATAATTTTTCAATGGAAATTTTTTTCAGAATCTGGGTCTTTTACTGAGAATTTTTCGAGGAGGCATTTTTTTAAATCTGAGGTTCTGAGGTTCCCTGCAAAAAAATTTTTTTTGGGTAAAAAAAAATTTCCCCCCCCCCCCAAACTCAAAAGCTGGATCCGCGCCTGTCATTAAGCTTATGTAAATTTTTATTACTTTTAAGAAACTTTTTTTTTAGTGTACGCGTTTTACCACAAACTAAACAGACGCGACACTTGTAATAGGTGTCAAAAAACTACATGTGTTATGAACAAAATTTAATGAAAATTTTTAATGAAACTACGAAATATAATGAAGCAAAAATTACAAAATTGTATGACACTTGTCATATAATTTTTGTCAGGATGTTTTGGTTTTCTAACAAATTTTTTTAGTATCTTTTGAAAAGAACATGCTACAATAAAAAATATTTTGAAATCATTTTGTCACAATATCTTTGATATAAAAAATTTAAATCTGTTTAATATTTTGCAAAAATCTTGAAGTCCGACTTTAAAAGTTTAAACCGTACTTTAGCTTAAATATATACAACATAAATATACGAATTTGAATGCAGAAAAAATAAAGAAAAAAAATATTTAGCATATTTATGAGAAGAGAAAACAAAATCTTCAGACCCAATCTGTAGGTTAATGAACTTTTAAACAAATATTAACCAGCAAAAATTGTTTTTTTTAATATTTTTGATATTTATTTAAAAAATAATCATGTGTATATCGGTTATTTTAAATCTCCATAAAATAAATATAAACAAATATTAATTGGTTTAAAGTATTTTACAAATTTTGTCAATGACTAACAAATTGGCTTAATAAATAAAAAGTTACCATAAAACAAAAAAAAAACTTAAAAAATTAGCTTTGAAATTTCCTCAAGTCATAAATAATTTGTGACACCGTTAATTTTTATAATTGCCGTCTGATTAATACTTCTATAATTTGTTTATACTTAGTAAATACTACACTCAGAGAATTTTTAAGGCATTAAAAAAAATCAACTTTGACTTTTAAAAAGAAAACAACACTCAAGTCATAAAAAAATAAGTGAAACTATATTGGTCTCGTATAAAACAGTTCTTAGTGTTTTTTTTTATTTTACACACAAAATTTTTTGAGTGTAAATATAAGTCATTATAATCCCATATAAATGTTGACTATCTTTCAAATGTTAATGTTATGTCAATAACTCTTCAAATTAAATAGGTACAATCAGAGAATTTTGTCTAATATGATAATAGTTATAACTACTGTTACTACATTACAGTACTTTTGTGTTAGTTGTTCTAAAAAACGACTACAAATAACTAACAAAAATATGTAGTTGTTTCATATTTGTCATAGAAAAACATGTAAGAAAATTATAGTCGGTCAAGACCGATCATATATGTAATACCCTACACCAATGGTTCCCAACCTTTTTTGGGTCATGCCCCACTTTTAAGTTAAAAAAACTAAAATGTCCCCCCTACACTCAAGAAAAATGTGTAAATTTTTCAAATTTGTTTTAAAATTCAAAATTTACTTGTAGTTAAGCAAACTTTTTGTTAAAATCATCTTTTAAACAAAGTTTTTAGCAAAAGTTTTCAACAACCAACTAAATAATTTTACTAAAACAATTATTTTTTAGTTTTTTTATCAAAAAAAATCTTAAAAATTTGCCCGTTGCCCCCCTGAAGCATTCAAATTGCCCCCCCAGTGGGGCGAGAATCAAAGGTTGGGAACCATTGCCCTACACCATCCGGGAAACTCGGAAAATGGATCAAGCTCAAACATGTACCGATTAGATCTATATTTTGTCAAATCTTGAATAAGTGTAAAAAAGACTCGCAAATCAAATTTGAGTGAAATAGGCTTTGATTTGTTGCCAATAAACCGCTTTAACTGAATATTGGACGGAATTTTCACATGGGGCCTGAGTCAAAAATTGGTCCGATGATAATCGGATTTGATACGGTTATTAAAGTACGCGTTTACCATACAGAAACAAAATTTTTATAAAATATTTTCGATTTTTATTGAATTTGAGAGATTTATGTGAAAATCGGAAAGGTGGTTTGTATGGGGGCTACAAGAAGAACTGGTCCGATTCTTTTAAAATTCGGAATGGTGATTTGTAAAGATGAACACGTTTACCTGCCAAATTTCGAAAATATACCTATTATAATACGGTTATTAGAGTCATTTGAGCCAAGACTAAAGAGGACCTTTGTTTGGGGGCTAGGTCCCAATATGGACCATTTTTTCCAATTTCAAAAGGCTTCTTCCTTGGGTCAAGAGAGGCTTAAGTTTCAAATTTCAAGTCAAAAATTGCGTCCTTTACCGTGTTTACACCGTTTAATAGACCGACAGAAAGACGGACTTTTGACTCAAAAGGTGATTCTGAGTCGATCGGTATACTTAAATGTGCGCCTAGGGCCAATATTTCGGGTAGTTACAAACATCAGCACAAACTCATTATACCCTGTACCACAGTGTGGTGTAGGGTGTAACAACTACATTTGTAGTTGAAAACAACTTATGAGGTATTCCACACCAAATGTCCGGCTACAGAAAAACATGTGTACCGTAAATTTCTGAATATGTTGTAGGAATAGCCCTATATGAACCTAAGAAAATTGCGTTTTTGGTTTTTCAATTTGTCAAAAACTGGTCTTAGGAGGCGTGGTCAAATATTGGAAAAATGGTCAAATTTGTATCGAGTTGGCTTGTTTAAATATTTATCAAATAAAAACGGAATGCACCACAATCTCAAAAATTTACTTTCTTATATAGTTTTGTATGGGCTATCGATTATTTTTTTTTTTTTTTTTTTGAAAATTTTCAGAACCCGTTCTAAAATTTTTAATTTTTTAAAAAAATCAATTTATCAAAAATCCGGCCACTTTTTAAATTTTTTTTTTAGTTCAGATGTTTGTCTATCCACACAAAAAATATCAGACATGTGTTTTTGCTTTTTTTTTCGAGAAAATCGTATTTGAATATTAAATTAAAAAACAATTTTGTAATTTGCTTGTATTTTCTTGTCTCAACATAGCGAATGAGTATTAAATATTTGCATAAATGTTACTCATACGCTCTGTTGAAACAAGGAAATACAAGCAAATTACTAAATTGTTATAAAATTCAAAATTCAAATGCGATTTTCTCGAAAAAAAAACGAAAAGACCATGTCTGAATTTTTTTGTGTGGATAGACAAACATCTAAACTTAAAAAAAAAATTTTAAAAAAAGTGGCCGGATTTTTGATAAATTGGCTTTTTTAAAAAAATGAAAAATTTTAGAAGGGATTCTGAAAATTGTCAAAAAAATTTAATCTATAGCCCATTCAAAACTATACAATAATGTAAATTTTTGAGGTTGTGGGGAATTTCGTTTTAATATGATAAATATTTAAACAAGGCGGCAACTCGTCACAAATTTGACCATTTTTCCAATATTTGACCATGCCTCTTTAGCCCAGTTTTTGAAAAATTGAAGGACCAAAAATGCTATCCATACAATCTGTTCAGAAATTTACAGTACACATGTTTTCATTCGCTGGACATTTGGTGTGGAATGCCTCTTATACGGATTTATTAAAGAATTAATTGAGAAATTAAAGATTAATTAACATGCAGTCTCTGTCATACTTTTCTGAGTGTACCACACTCAAAGAATTGAAATGGGATTTGAATTAACTGCAATAACTACACTCAAAAAATTATGACAGTAGATTCCACTACAATAGACAGTTAAAATAACTACATTTTATGTTTAGGCGTCTACCACATTTTGCGTTTAGGCGTCTACCACATTTTGCCAAAAAGTGTTGTTGTTTTAAATTATTGATTAACAACTACAGAAAACGGTAAAAACAACTTCAAATTACAGTTGTTTTTGCTGTAACTAAAATTGTCTGAAATTTTTTTATTACACTCAGAACATTATGTAAGTTACTACATGTTAGTTGTTTGTATATTTTACAGTAGTTAGTTGTTTTCAACTACAAAGTCAGTTGTTTTTGTATAAAAAATATCAAACATGAAAAATAATAACTAACAAAAATGTGCTATAATGTAGTAAAGTAGTTAATTTTATTTGTTTATCTCTGAAAAATTTTTCAAAAAAAATCGTTTTTTTAATTTTTCAAAAAACTTGGAAAAAATTTGGTCTTAAATTTTTTTTCTGAAAATTTTTTTGAAAAAAAAAAATATATATTGATTATTTTATTTTTACAACATGTTAGCTGTTTTGACTACAAATGTGAGTAGTTTTTACTACATAAGTCAGTTGTTTTTTTGTCAGTTAAAATAACTAACATTGTTAGTTGATTTAACTGAAAAAGTAGTTGACCCCAAAACAACTTACAAAGTAGTTATTTTAACTGACATTTTCAGTTGATTTTACTAACATAATTATTTGAGTGTAACAAAAAAATGTTATAAAACGGTAAATTGTTAAAAAAAAAACAAAAAATATTTTTATTACATTTTATAAATTGTAATTAAATTAATTAAGGTATTATTTATTTGGTAATAGTTCCTGCTACACCCCACACTTCCAACTCGTTCAATAAATCCGTTTTTCTAAACATTTCTAGAAAATTAAAATTTTTTATAGACTAAAAACAACTACATAAAACTACTGTTACTACAATTTAGTAATTTTTTGTATTTATTTAAAACAACTGCAATGTGTTGGAGTAGGTATAGTCAAACATGAGAATTATTTTGATAGATTTGACATATTTAAAGTCTATTATTTTCATATTTTCAAGCGTGGCAAACATCGCTAGATTGTCCTAAAATTGATCATAAAAATAAATAGTTTATGGGTCCTCCGATCCATATTTCAAGGTGTTACGCACGGAATGATAAAGTTAATTAATGGTGATTACGCAAATTGATGTTATCATTATAATCCCATGATGGGATTTCCGTCTAATAACAATTATTGCTTATTGCTAATTAAAATAATCATAAATGGTTAAACGTTATCACAATAAATTTTCTAGACTATTCAAATCAAGTAATACGCATTATCTGATTAATCAGCAATAAATATTCTGAAGTGGTTTTCTAAACTTGAAACAAAAATTTAAAGTACATAGTTGACAATTTACAACTTTGTTATAATAATTGCAATTGTCGAAACATAAAAGAGAAATGAGAAAATATTTGTTAATGAGTTACAAAGGTCAAGAATATGTAAAGATACACTGAAAAAAATGACTAACCTAAAGTTAAGTTCACATCGTAATTAATTAAAGTCCATCAGCTTTCTTGAATTAAGTTCAATTTTGCTTAATATAAAGAAAATTTATTTGAAAATAAAGAAACCAAGTAAAAAAAATTATAGTCGGTCAAGACCTACCATATAATACCCTACACCTGTGTGGATCCGATTGCATCTATCTTGTTAAATCTTGAACTAATGTAAAAACACACAAAAAAGCTAAATTTCAATAAAACATTTCTAATTTTTAATGAATTTTGAGAGATTTATGTAAATATTGGAAGAGTCGTTTGTATGGGGACTACAAGTAGGACTAGTCTGATTCCTTTGAAATTCGAAATAATGATTTGTGAACTCAAAATATATTCACCTGCCAGATTTAGAAAAGACAGCTATTATATCACGGTTGTATGAGTACTTCGAAAACAGGATCAGCTACACTCAAAAAATTATGACAGTAGATTTAACTACAAAAGACAGTTAAAACAACTACATTTGTTGTTGTTTAGGCGTCCACTACATTTTTCGGTAAAATCAACCATAAATATGTTGTTGTTTTTAACTATTGATTAACAACTACAGGAAACGGTAAAAACAATTTCAAATTAGAGTTGTTTTTACTGTAATTCAAATTGTCTGAATTTTTTTTTATTAACAAAAAAAATCTTGTTAAACGTTAAAAACGGTAAAATTGTTTAAAAGCCAAAAAACATTTTTATTACATTATATTCTTTTTGCGTTTTACGAGTAAACCGCTTTTTTCAAATCCGAACGGAATTGAGTTTATGACATGCCCCTTATTTTTTAAAACAACGACACTGAAAAAAAAGACATAACTAAAATTAAGGAAAAAATGTCTTTGAAAATTTATCATGAATTTTCCTTAAATTTAGCTTAAAAATATAATTTTCTTAACTATGAGGAAAAAATTTTAGTTCATTTACTTATAAGTAGTTCATAGTTTTCTTTAAATGGATTTTTTTAATATTAGGAAAAAAATTCTTACTGCCAAAGAAATTTTCCACAAATCTAAGAATCGTATCTTTATTTTTAAGACATATTTCTTAAAAAACAATTTAGTTCAAGTTTAGTTAAAATTTACCAAAAAAAAAACATCATATTATTTCTCTTCTTTGGATTGAGGAAGTGTACTTCTTAGAATTTAGTTAATGACTTCTGAGAATTTAGTAAATAACTTCTTAGAATTTAGTTAAAAATTCAAAATGGCGATATCTCAAAAACTAAGCGAGATAGAGCGAAACGGAGGAAATTTTCAAAAGAAAGACTACAAAGAAAAATATGGAATAGCCTACCTCTGCATATCTGTCGGTGTCTCAAGACCCTAATTTTAGATCTAAAATTTGAAATTCCCGAGATTATATATATACACTAGAGTGTCCCTTATTTTGGAAATGTTGGAAATCTTGAGACGGTACCCGCTCATTTTTTTCCTTTTGACTTAAAAATAACTCAGGAAAAATTTTACGCCCCTAGGACCACGCCTTCCCTACGCGACGGGGCCTTAAAGAGCGGGGCCTAAAAAATCATTTTTCCATACAAACCAAAAAAATTTTTTTTTTATTTTTAATTTTTTTGTTATTAATTATTATATTACTTGGTTTGCTTATTCACGACAAAAAATTTGATTTTGGAGGGATAAGTCTTTCAGCGCTAAAAAATTTTTCGCAAAAAAAAAATTTGGGCGGCCGGGGTCCTACAGTAAAAAATTTTTAAAAAATATTTTTTTTTAGTTTTGACCAGCAACGGTTTTAGTTGCTATGTTGCTTTAAATGATATATATTCCAAAAAAAAAATTATTCATATCTGTGACATCTTTATCTTTTTCGAAAAAAAAAATTTTGAGCCGTAGGAATCCTACGGTAAAAAATTTTTAAAAAATATTTTTTTTTAGTTTTGAAAAGCAATGGTTTTAGTTTTTATGTTGTTTTTAATGATATATATTCCAAAAAAAATATTATTCATATTTGTGACATTTTTATCGTGTATCGAAAAAAATCATCAATGCATTTTTTACCCTTTTTTAGAACACGATTAAGATGTCACAGATACAAAAAATATTTTTTTATGAATATATATCATTTAAAGCAACATAGCAGCTAAAACCGTTGCTGGTCAAAACTAAAAAAAAATATTTTTTAAAAATTTTTTACTGTAGGACCCCGGCGGCTCAAAATTTTTTTTTGCGAAAAATTTTTTAGCGCTGAAAGACTTATCCCACCAAAATCAAATTTTTTGTTGTGAATAAGCAAACCAAGTAATATAATAAATAATAACAAAAAAATTAAAAATCAAAAAAAAAATTTTTTGGTTTGTATGGAAAAATGATTTTTTAGGCCCCGCTCTTTAAGGGCCCGTCGCGTAGGGAAGGCGTGGTCCTAGGGGCGTAAAATTTTTCCTGAGTTATTTTTAAGTCAAAAGGAAAAAAATGAGCGGGTACCGTCTCAAGATTTCCAACATTTCCAAAATAAGGGACACTCTAATATACACATATCTCGGTAAATACTGCTAACACGAGAAAACGTCCAACGGCATTTATGTAGCTCTTGACTCGTAGAACACTTCCGCAAAATACCCGAAAGCCCTCCGATTAATAGTTTTTGAGTTATCCGGTTTTTAAGATTCTCAAGACCCTATCAGGCCCCTTATTACCGTATCTCAAAAACTAAGCAAGTTAGAGCGAAACGTACACAAGTTTTGGTTCAAAATCTATGGGGACCATTAAAGGACCCAACGGGGTCTCGAGTTAAATGGGGTCCGAACCCATGGATCCAGGGTCTAGACCCAATCTATTTCTAAAATGTGAAGTATAATTTTTCCTATTTTCTAGTTAAAATTGGCTTCAAATTAAATAACTTTGTTTTCCTTATTTTTGGGAAAATTATGAACTAAAACCAAGAAAATAAATCTTTGGAGCCAAATCATTCCCTCTTTTTCTCAAAATTGAGTTAATTTTCCCAGATTTTAGTTCACTTTTTTTTTGAGTGTGGTTTACTCGAAAAACGCAAAGCGAATATTTTTTGTTTTTCAGAATGAAACCACTTTTATGCAATTCAATTCAACTTTGTTTTTTGAAAGTGATTTCATTCCGAAAAAAATAATATGTATTATTCTTGCAATTAACGAGTAAACCACTTTTTTCAAATCCGAACGGAATTGAGTCTTTGACATGCCCCTTATTTTTTAAAACAACTACAAAAAAAGTTGTATGAGATTTTTTATACAAAAACAACTGAAATTGTAGTTGAAATCAACAACTACTACTAAAGCTGTGTTTATATCATACCACTAAGTATTAAGACCTGTCAAAAAATCGTGTGTAATATGATTTTGTTGACAGTCCAATAAGACTTTTGATTTTATGAAATATTTCAAAAAATGGCTGTGTGTTATTAGATTTGCATACAAACAGCTGTTTTTAAAAATGTCTTTCGATTTTGTTTATGATTTTTTGGCAGTATTAAGACTTTGGTAATATTTTACTTTCTTAAAATCTAAAGACTCGGTGGGATGATCTAAACACACCTTAACTACACAAACCACAGCGATGTAGTAACTGCAATAATTTTCTATAGAAAAAACTTATAAATATAGGATTCTCGTGTTAACGTTAAAATTTTTTTAAATTCTAAAAAAATAGGAATGAAATGTCATTACCCGATTTTGTCAACATTTTTACAAAACCTAAACCTGCTTGAAGAGGGGTGTGTTGTTTAAGGGCTTGGTCCGCTAGAAAATAAAAAGGCCTGTATTCCGATAAGGCGATTTGATAATATTTTTCTGATGTCAGATTCGTGTTGAGGAGGTCAAAATAGGTAAAAAATGTATTCCAGAAGTCGGTGCAAAAAAAAATTGATATTTGTAGAGTACTGTTTTTGAAACTGATCTAAAATGAGTTTTTCTATATTAATCTGTCAAAATAATTTTTAATTTAATTCTCAAGACCACATACATATTTGTACAAAATACTTGATCTATAAATTATATCTTGCAGCAAATTTTCGTTACATACACTCAGAAAAAATTACAGTTACTGCATGTTAACCTAAACATTTATTTGTTTTTCTATGAGCAATGTGAATATATTTTATATTTTCGGTAGTAGTTTTTTGAAAAAAAAAAATACTGCATGTAGTAACAGCCATTTAAAGTAGTTACTTTTAATTAATATCTCGTAAAAAAAATTTGAACTAGCTGTTTCCTTAAACAATTTTTTTTTTATAATTTTAAAATTTTATAGCATTTTCCTTAAAAAAAAAATTTTTAGTAGTTCAATTAGAAAATTTTTTTTATCATGCTAAATTTTGATCTAATTTTTATTTGATTTACAAAATTAGTTGAGTGTATTTTTTTATTATGTTATTTTTTTTTTTTTCAATAAAAACCGGCATAACACTTGTTACAAATTCAACAAAAACAACTTTGAATTGAAAAATATTTTCAAACAAACTCTAATTGCAATTGGTACTGTCTGAATGGCAGGCGGTTTGAGGTTGGTTGATGGAAATGGTTAGTGGTTTATTATACAAAATTAAATCTAGACACAAGCGCAATAACATAGACATTAAAAATAATAAAAACTAAACTTTAAAAACAAAAACAACAGCACAAACAAGTTTAGAAAAATGACACTGAAATATTTTTGTTTTATACGAATTTAAAATATGTGATTGTTGATGTTTTTTGTATGAGTTTATTAAAAATTTTAAAAGCCACGCCAACAGAATAAAAATTCTAATAACAAAAAAATTAACATTAAGACAAAACAAAACTTTTAAGATTTCAAAGAGAAACTGGGGGAACGAACAAGTGAAGAAAGTTAGTTGGAATTAGAGATGGGCGCTGGTCATGTGATTTGCGTGATTCACGTGAATCACGCGTGAGTGTGAGTGATTTTCATTTCAATCACGTGATTGTGAGTTGAAAAAAAATCTAAGTGAGTGAGTCATTTATTTTTTGCGTAAGTTTGCGTGATTAGATTTTTTGATTTGCCCAATTTTTTTTTAATTTTTTGTAAACATTTTTTTTTCGAATTTTTTTCTTTTTTTGGTAAGAAATTTTATTGCGTGAGTAGATTTTGCGTGACTCACGCGTGAGCGTGATTGAATCTTGCGTGAGTCACGCGTGAGCGTGAGTCACGCGTGAGCGTGAGTAACTTTTTTATTACTCACGTGAATAGTGAGTGAGCGTGAGTAACAAAAAAATTGCGTGAGTGATTAGTGAGTGATTCGAAAATTTTTTACGTGAGCGTGAGTGAGTGTGAGACAAAATCCACTCACGCGCCCATCTCTAGTTGGAATAAATTTGAGGCGGTAAAGGGGATTATTAGGCAGAGTTGGATAAGAATTTGTTTGTTAGGATTTAATATAAAAATACAGTTTTTTCGGTAGAATATACTATTTACTTAATTTCACCTCACTCGAAAAATTATGTTAGTAAAATCAACTGAAAATGTCAGTTAAAATAACTACTTTGTATGTTGTTTCGGGGTCAACTACTTTTTCAGTTAAATCAACTAACAATGTTAGTTATTTTAACTTAACAACTGACTTATGTACTAAAAACTACTTACATTTGTAGTCAAAACAACTAACATGTAGTAAAAATAAAATAATCAATATATAATTTTTTTTTCAAAAAATTTTACAGAAAAAAAATTAAAGCCCAATTTTTTTTCTAAATTTGTGAAAAATAAAAAAAACGAAAGTTTATTTTTATTTTTTGGAAAACAACTTTGAAAATTTTTTAGACCCGGCTAAAAATGTTGTATATTATCATATATGATATCATATATGAGACCATATACAGTAGCATATATAGTATCAAATATGGTCTCATATATGACCATATTCCAAAATTGGCGCTTATATAAGATACGATCATATATGATCTAATATATGTGATCATATATTAGATCATATATTGAATCATATATTGGATAATATATTGAATCATATATGGGATCATATATGATGTCGTTTTAAATTTGTTTTACATTCTTTTTCATATTTTTTATTTATTTTTTTCATTTTAAACTATATGTAATAGATTATTATGTATATATTCACCAGAATTGCAAACGGTGTACATAAGTATAATTTAAAATTAAAAATATTTTTTTTATTAATTTTGGTGTTTTCATATATTTTAATAAAACCCTTTAGTTTGATGATTTTCATTTTTTAGTTTCTATCGTTTGCATTTTTGGTGACCATATAAAAATAAATTATTTAACTTATAGATATGAGAATACATTTTGATAGTCAACAAAATAATTTGAACATAAAAGATCTTATATATCAAGTTTTTCAATTGATATCAATTACGAAAGATGCGAGCAAAGAGCTTATTAAAGGAACGTTGATTTCCATTGTGTTTTCTTGTTTTAGTGTTAATTCCGATTATCTTCAGACTTAGCGTTTTTGTTATGGTATAAGCCTCTATTTTACAATATTTATAATCAAAATCTAAAAAAAGGATATAAAATAATATTAATATTTAAGATATTTCTAGAATTTTTATTGTATTTAATTAAGTATTACCAACGATAGCATTTTGTGCTAATAGGTTAATGATAACACGGATGTCATTTAACGAAGCAACCATGTACCTTTAAAGATTGGCTAGATACTGCTAGTTTGGTTTGGTTGTAAGTGGCTGCTGACGTTTTACGTCAACACACGTAGACTCTGAGGTCCATTGTGATACCACGGGACCGTAATAGGTTCCCCTACTAGTCCCTGTCGTTAAACCAATTTGAGCTTCTTATGAAACTCCTTAGATATTGAATTTTGACATCCGACAAATCAGAAAGATCGTACAGCTCCCTAGATCCCAGTGAAGCAAGTCTCTGATCAGAAAGTGCCGGGCAATGGCAAATAAAGTTTTCGATAGTTTGCAACTCCTCTTCATCCATGCAACTCTGGCAAAAGTCATTCGACGGCACATTTAACCGCACATTATACTGCTAGTTACATACATACATGTTGGAGTGTATTTTGTTAAGACCATGGGATGCTAAAGCTCATTGGATGCTAAAGTCTATGGAATGCTTTTTAAGGAAAGATATATTGTCTTTCAGAAATCCATCTGAAAAAAATATTAAAAATTATTACACATTTCTTTTTTATTCCAGCAAAAAAGAACTTGCTACTATTAAATGCATGCATCAAAAGAGACTTCGATTAAAAGCAATATATTTAGTAGTATGTATTTTATCTTGCTGGGTTATGTTTGTAAGAATATTTGAAGGATAGGGATAAAAACTATTTCTACTTACATCATGTTTGTAAGGATATTTGAAAGACAGGGATAATAACTATTTCTACTTACATGGTGACAATGTGACAGGTTGTCACTTTCGCTTATAGACAGCTTTCTTGTAATTGTATAAAGACGTTGTCCTTCCCAAATCGTTACTCAACCTTAAAACTGATACGTTCTTTTCATTTCGATTTGCTTTGGCGACAGTAAGCGATTTCAAAATAGTTTGTAGTTTTGGAACCGTAGTGATAACATTATGGTCGTGCATATGCCCTCTGCTCTAAGTTAAGCGAGCTTAACGTACCTCCGCATGGTTGAATTTTTTAGTAACTCGGCATTCAAACTTCTTATACGTTCTTTTCATTTCCTATTTGCTACAGTAAGGGATTTCAAAATAATTTATAACGTTGGAACCGTAGTGATAACATTTCTGGTGGTGCATATGTCCTTTTCTCCAAGTTGTGTGAGCTTAACGTTACTCAGCCTCAAAACTGTTTATACGATCTATCATTTCCATTTTGTTATGGCGACATTAAGGGATTTCAAAATAGTTTGCAGTATTGCAATCGCAGTGTAAACATGGTGGTGGTGCATATGCCCTCTCCACGAAGTTGCACGAGATTAACGAAGCTGCGTAGTTTAATTTTCTTCAACATCAAAGCACTTTATTATTGTATTTGCGACATATCCCAGGAAAAAATTACACATTACATTAAGACCACATTACCATACATTGCATTACATTTCTGGTTACCACTTTTTAACACTCGATTACCAAACACATTGCCAATAATCAAAAAGTATTTAATTACATTATAAAATAAAATTGTAAATAAAAACTAGTTCCATGTAAAAAATAGTAATATTATTGTTTCCAAGACACAAAATAAAAGTTTTAATGAAAATTTTAACGGCAGTTTTTTAGCTATACCCCTGAAGTTTGGCACAAATATGTATTATGGTCATAGGCTGGTTAAGTTTGTAAATGGGCATGATCGGACCGGGAGGGAAAAAGTTCCCTACTTGAAAAATTTAACTTACAAAAAACTTTATTTTTGACAGTTTTTTTTTGTATTTTTTGTTAAACAAGTAAAATATTTTTATGTAAAAAAAGTAAAAGTACTGCAACTGGATCCAGGTAGCCCCCTGTGATTTTTTTTGTGACCCGCCCCCTTTTGCAGGCGTGAATATAAAAAAGAGGTTCCAGTTTTTTGCAGGGTAACTGGTTACATTTGACACTAGAGAAGTAGTTATTTTTTTCACTTTGATAAGTACTTCCTTACAAACAAAAAAAACTGGTTATTAGGAAAAAAAAGTATTTGATTCTCAAGAACTAATTGAAATGAGTCTCACTCCTTGTTAAAAGAATCGATTGCGTAATCTAGCAGGGAATCGATTTCCACAAAATTCCTTAATTCCCCACTGGATTACTTTTTTGAAAATTTTTTCCTGGGATGTATGTACATTTACTCATTTTAAATATGATCTTGTTTTGAAATAAAATGTCCACGATTATACTTGTTATGACATTGAACTGGAAAAAAATAATACATATGATTTTATAATTCTAAATACATATTAATAAAGACTTACCTTTTCCATTTTTTTTTATGTAAACCCGAGTAAAAAAGAAATGATATAGTCATATACAATATTGTATAGGAATATAGATTTTTATATGTTTATATCTGACACTTTATGTTTCTTGATAAAATTATGTATTGGAAAAAGTATTTCAATAATTTCCAATATAGTCTCAGATAATGTTATATATTATTATATGTGGTCACATATATTATTATATATGCCGTATATAAATATGGTACCATGTTAAATAATATATTGTTATATTACAGCAAAAAAGCAAAAAATTTCTAAGTTAATTTTGATATTCAGGGTATTCACTTCAGAATTTTTTGACCCTTGCAACAGTGCAATATTGCAACTTTTTTTTTAAAAAAAATTTTAATAAAATTTTTATTTTTCTATTACCATTTATATGATGCGTAGTTGCAAGAAAAGATTTGAGATTTATTTTAATATAAATACAATTGCTTTTATTCACAAAGAAACAAGCAAAAAAAGATGCAATTTTGACATTGCGCAATTTTGCAAGACTAAAATTTCTGACGTGAATTCCATTATTATTTTATGAAATTTTATACAAAAAAAAATCAAAATGATTGAAAAAAAAACAAATAATAAAATTCTAATTTTAATATAACCCAAAAAAAAACCCCTAAATGAGTTCAATAACTATATAAAAAAATTTGTTTTAAGTTTTAAAATTTATTTTCCAATTTTTTTTTTAATTTATATGAAATATAAGATTATATAATTTTTAATATAATTTGATAAAATTTTACAAATCCACATTAGACCAAAATTCGGATCTAATTAAATCTAACAATATCATATATGATATTATTAGACAATTTTAGATAATTTCTGATACAGCCAATTTTGAGATCAGATTAGATCAATTAAGAGCTGCTACCAGATTAATTAAGATATAATTACATAAAGGACCAGATTAATTTTTTTACTCGGGAAAGTAACTTTTTTAATCAGAATATTTTGCAACTAGGAAACAATATTTGTTAAATTATTGATACGAATTGGTATTAAGGTATAAATATGGTAATAAAATATAATTTCAATCGTAAAAAACTTTTATTTTGTAATTCCGGTTGATATTTTCATACACGTGCACTAAAATTTAACATTTATGATAACCCTAGTAAAAAAAGAAAAAAAGTTCATGACTAATTATATCCCAAATATGGCGGATACAATTACTTTAATAATTATCTACGGGTATATTTTATGATCTAGCGGGATATCCTTATATATAATGTGATACGTGAATTGGGTCTATATAAATATATCATTTGGAGAAAACTGATACGATTAAATATAATTTAAAACCATTATGACTAATCATATATTGCTCCTTATAACGTCATATAAGTTGGATAACATTATATATAATCATATGCACTTTATATAATGTTATATACAAAAATATGTTCTTTATGTAGAGCAATATCTAACCATATATATTTATGTCTCATAGTCTCAATTTATTTAATATTGTATCAATCCGGATCAAACTGATAAAACCAGATAGACCCATTTTACGTATCATATTATATATACGACTATCTGTTCAGATCTTGTAGGATAACCGAAGATAATATTTGAAACAATTGTGTCCACCATATTTGGGATCTAATTTGTCACGGCTATATAAAACTCTTTTTTACTCGGGAACATATACGTTTCCATATATGATATCATATATGGCACATATTTTATATACGACCACATATATGGGATCGTTTCTTGCATATATGGTCACATATATGTTTTCATATATGTCATATATGATCATATAAAGATCTATATACAAGCATATATGAACATACACATTTATTTTTAGCCGGGGAGATAAAAAAATAAAATTACCTACTTTAAATAACTGTTACGACATTACAGTACTTTTTTGTTAGTTGTTCAAAAAACCGACTTAAAATAACTAACATTAATAGTTATTTGATATTTTTCATACAAAAACAACTGACTTTGTAGTTGAAAACAACTAACTACTGTAAAATATACAAACAGCTAACATGTAGTAACTTACATTATTTGCTCAGTGTATTATTGTTAATAGGATGTGGATTCTAAAAAAAAATTAAAAAATAATAATTTTTGTTAGATTAGATCCATTTTTTAAATAAAGTAAAGTTAATCCAAATTTTAATCCAATGCAAAAAAAAGGCCAATAAAACCACAAAAATTTAAATATCAAAAAAATTTAGGAAAATAAGAAAAATTTGGAAAACTATTACAAAATTGAAAAGAACCCATATAAACAAATTCTAAAAAAAAATCAGGACAATTCAAAAGAACTCAATAAATGAGAGCATTAAAAATAAAATAAAATAAGAAATATGATAAATTCATCAAAACGAATAAAAAAATCCGAAAATTCAGGAATATTGAAAAGAAAATTAAAAATAGGAAAACTAGTCTGTAAATTTACAGATATTTTGTTCAAAATCTCTTTACTGATTTTTTTTCGTGAAACCATAAAAAAAAAGTTTTGCAGATTAGAAACCTACACTAAAAATAAATTCTCTGTCCAATCAGCAGAAAAATGTGCTGAAAATATACTCATTTTAAGCCATATGAGAATTCTGCTGATTTTAGCAGGCATGGTTTGCTGAAAATCTGTCATGATTATCTAGGTAAAAGAAAATTTGTTTTCATGAAAACTTTAATAGTTTTTTTTTTTTTTTAATTTAAAACTAGCAATATAATCAACTGAGTTTTTTTTAGTTTCGTCAATTACACAGTGCAACAACCAAAATCGGAATGGGTTGAAACCAAAATCACATGAAATTTGATATATTCCATAACAAACCCCTCAAGGCCTTTTCCTAGATCAGAGCTAGATTTTTTTACACGCATTTGAAGTTGGTGAGCTTTTATTATAATTATAATTAGGGTGACCATTTTTTTCTGAACTCAAATCAGTACGCCCAAGTTTAAGTTTTTTTTTAGAAATAACTCTCTAAAAACTCTTTTCTATCAAAAACCACTCATGATTTTTTCCAGACTCAAACAATTTCAGTTAAACCAACAAACTTGGCGACAATTAATATTTCAGTAAAAACAACTGTTAAAAACAACTATCATGAACTTTTGTCGTTTTATTGCAGAAAATTTAGTTGACTTTATGTAACTTCATTTGAATGATCTGATCGTTTCAGTGCAGAAAATATAACGAAAACCCACAGGTTTTGAGGATAAGAATACTTCAAGGACTTTTTCCCTTTGGACTGATGCAATTACATAATCGTTGTAATAAAACAGAAAATCCATTATCCCATGAACTTTTCGTTATAGAAAACCTCAAAAATTCTGTGCGCGTTTTTATATAGTAAATTTATGAATTATATTAGAGTATTTTTTATGAAGATGAAAGTGACCTACATTTTTACGTTAACTAATTCATTAAAAATTATCTCATTGTAAGACTTAAGTTATAAAAAACTACTCTGACGATCTGTTTTATGGAAATTCAAGTTTTTGTATAGAATTTTCGAATAAAACTATTAATTATGTTGAAATATTCAAAAATCAGTACAATCAGTACATATTTAAAAAAATCAGTACAAATCAGTACAACGTTTTTTGATCAGTACACGTGATCAAAAATCAGTACATGTACTGATCAAATCAGTACGAATGGTCAGCCTAATTATAATAGCAATTGACTAAAACTGTATGAGTGGCGTATGATTAATCTTGTAATTCCCATTAAATGAAAAACATACGCAACGATGTACAGTGGTTTCTTATTAATGATTTGACTTTCAGTAAGTAGGTACTGGACCGATTGTAGCGAAATTCATACCGGTTATAGCTAAAATAATTTCGAGTACACGAAAAGTTTAAATGCTTTAAAATCACCAACTTTAAATGCGTGTAAAAAAAATCTAGCTCTGAACTTAAAAAAGCCTTGAGGGTTTTGTTATGTAAAATGTCAATTTTCATTTGCTTTTGGTTTCGTCCCATTCCGATTCCGAAAGTTAAATTTTGTGGCACTGTGTTATTAGTTTCAATCGTTTTAATTGTATAAAAAACGAAACAAATTAACACTTTGCAAACTATTTCTGTAAAATTACAAAATAATCAAGTGTGTTTTAATTTTTATTAAATAATAAAAATTAGTTATTTATTCGACCTTTTAGTTATGCAATGAAAAAGAGTTTAATCTGATTCGAGAGAGTTTATTCTGATTCATAATGGGAAAAATATGTTCAAAAATATTTTGAAATTCAGCAAACAGAATCAGTAAAAACGCAGTAAAATTATTATTATTTTCTTAAACTGAATGACAGAGATTTTAGTAAAAATACCCATTTTAGCAGAAAAATCTGCTAAAAGTTTGCTAAATCAAATTGAAAATCATTTTGCAGATTTTTTGACAGAGTTTTTCTTTTCTTTTATTTTTTTATTAGCACTTAAAGAATAAATTCTTTTATAGTTCTGTGTTTAAAGTTTACAGCATCAATGGAAGTAAAACCAGTTTTTCGGTATTTTATTTGTGAATTTGAATTATCTCACCATACTTTGTGGTTGATGATTGTTTATTATTATTTTTAGCACTTTTTTTAAAGTTTTTATTGTTGTTTAATATTTTTAATTTTTTTTATTTTGGAATTTTTTCACATTGTTGTCATTGATGTTTGTTGGTTGGATGGTTGGTTGATGGTGTGTGTTGTGTGTGGTCGGTCGGTTTAAGCTTAGCTCTAATGTCGTCTTGCTTAAATAAAAAATCAACTTGTATTGAATTTAAACTTGATTTTTGTTTAAACAATTTTTTTTTTTTTCAGTAGGTTTTTGTGGCAAGTTTTCACTTTATCTGAACGCCATCCGTAAGTGGCACAATGTTTTGAACTCAAAACATGTAGTAATAACCAAAAGAAGACGTTAAAAAATGTTGTCAATGAAACAGACAACCTGTAGACAAATTGGAACCAACTTGTAAATTTAACCAAAAAAAAAAACACTTTCTTTAAAGAGGTGTGTTGAAGAAAATAAATAGAAAAACTTTCAATACAAATTATAAAAAAATAAAAAAAATATTTTATTTAAACAAATATTTTAAATAAACACCAAAGACACTCACTTTTGTTTTCATAAAAAATTCTACGATTTGTTTAATTAAAAATAATTAAAATCTTGTTTTTATTAACTTTTTTTTTTCTTCTTGAATTTTAATTAGTTGATAGTTGTTGTTTTTTGTTAAATGTTTATTTATTTTTTATTTAAACCGACCGTTTTCAATTTCTTATTTCCGTAGTAAATTTACAACCTTTCGTAACACCAGACCGTACTCAACTAACCAAAAGTTAGTAAAAATTAATGTTTAAGCTAAATATTGGTGTTTGATTTGTTCGTTTCAATGGGTAAAAATAAAATGTTGTTTTTGGTAACAACATATAAAACAAGTAGAAAAGTTAAATTCGACTTGGCCGAATCTATGAATACCCTCCACAATGCACATTTTAAGTGATAGTAAATTTTCTTACGTGAAAAAATAACAGTTATGATTAGAAATATTTTATTTTGTGTAAAAAAATTTTTTTTAGTAATTTTTGAAAAAAAAAAATACTAATTTTTTTTTTGAGTGTAAAATTTTTTCGAATTTTACATTCAAAAAAAATTTGCTAATTTTTTTTTTGAGTGTAAAATTTTTTTGAGTGTAAAATTTTTTCGAATTTTATATACAAAAAAAAAATTACCAATTTTTTTTTTGAGTGTAAATTTTTTTTTGAGTGTAAAATTTTTTCGAGTGTATTTTTTTTTTGTTTTGGTATAAAAATATTTTTGAGTGACAAAAATACGTTTTAAAATATTTTTGTGACTTACCAATGCACTGTGGCCGAAATCACTTAAGCGGCGCTTAAGTCAAAATTTAGAAATTAAGATTGATAAATGTTTTTGCACTGCATCGTTTACCTATACTTTAAAGAAAAAAATTACGTTTTTACTTTTGTTTTACTTTCAATATTCGCACAGCTGTAAGCTATCAAATATACATTTTCTGAAGCAAGTGTATTAAAGGAATTTTTGGCCTAATTACTCAGTGAGTTTTTCTTGGCACTTTTAAGTCAATTGTTTATACATTTTGAGCCAAAAAGTTTTAATTGAAAGTAAAAGGTATGTTTTTACTAAAAAATAAATGTTTGTGGCCTGTGTGTATCTAGTTTATTATTAGTTCATTATAGAAGTTTACATTTCTGATATTAACTATAGTTTCATGGACTGCAACTTTTGAAATTCGATCGTATTCGGTCCAATTCCTGTTTTGTTTATTATTTTGGGGTATTTTTGTTGTGATGTTTCAGTATGGCGTGCTAGTTCGCGCAAGTTTTTCGGTTTTTTAGGGTCCATCTACCTGTCTAAATAAACAGTATAAACGCGATACAGACCACAATTTTCAATCGAATTGGCTAAAATTTGAAATTTAAAAGTTTTTATCGAATGAACAAAACCTATTAAATTGTTGACAAAATCGGTCCATGTTATCCCATATCCCCCATATTTATTTCCCCTTCCAGTTTTACTTAAAAGGCCCTAACAATAGTATTTTAACAAATATCCTCTTGAAATTCGATTGTTAAATGTTTTTTGTAGCCATAAATAATCACTCTAAATTTTAACGGAATAGGACATTTTAACTTCTAGTCCTCATACAGACTACCCTCCCGATATTCACATAAATTTCCCAAAATACATAAAAACATTTAAATAAATAAATATGGTAAAACATTAAATTCTTTATAAGTTTTGTAATCACAAATATGCATTGGGCTTTATTATTTTACATTTTCGAATTAAGCGCCGCCAGATTGGGTGTTTCGGCCACTGTGCAATGGTTTTAAAACAGGTTTAACGGGTTTTCACCACGTGAATTTAAGGTGAAGCTAATCTGATATTCACGGTTTTGCTAATAACTTTTGAACCACTGCACAGTGGCCGAAATGGCCAATCTAGCGGCGCTTAATTCGGAAATGTAAAATAATAAAGACTAATGCTTATTTGCGATTATAAAATTTATAAAGAATTAATTTTTAAACAATATTTATTTAATGTTTTTGTTTAATGACCAATTTATGTTTAATTTTATTTTGAAAAGGGGTTACCTTACGGGCTAATTATGGTCAGCTATTTGTTTCCAAATGTAAATATTTATTTATTTTTATGTATTTTGGGAAATTTATGTGAATATTGGGAGGGTTGTTTGTATGAGGCCTAGATATTAAAATGGTCCGATTCCGTTAAAATTTAGAGCAATTGTTTTTGAATCTAAAAAACATTTATCGGTCGAATTTCAAGGGGATATCTTGAATACTATTGTTGGGGGTATTTAAGTAAAACTTGAAGGGGACATTTACATGGGGGCTATGTGTTAACATGGATTGATTTTGTCAAAATTTAATAGGTTTTGTTATTGCGATAAAAGAAACTTAAATTTCAAATTTCAGCCAAATCGATTAAAAATTGTGGTCTGTATCGCGTTTATACTGTTTATTTGGACAGCAGATGGACCCTAAAAAACCGAACAACTTGCGCGAACTAGCACGCCATACTGAAACGTCACAACAAAAATAACCCAAAATAATAAACAAAACAGGAATTGGACCGAATACGATCGAATTTCAAAAGTTGCAGTCCATGAAACTATAGTTTATACCACAAATCTAAACTTCTATAATGAACTAATAATAAACTAGATACACACAGGCCACAATTTTTTTTTTTTTAGTTAAAACATACCTTTTACTTTCAATTAAAACTTTTTGGCTCAAAATGTATAAACAATTGACTTAAAAGTGTCAAGAAAAACTCACTGAGTAATTAGGCCCCAAATTCCTTTAACACACTTGCTGCAGAAAATGTATATTTGATAGCTTACAGCTGTGCGAATATTAAAAGAAAAACAAAAGTGAAAACGTTAATTTTCTTTGTAAAGTATAGGTAATCGATAGAGTGCAAAACATTTATCAGTTTTAATTTTTCAATTTTGACTAAAACGCCGCTAGATCAGTGATTTCGGCCACAGTGCACTGGACCGATTTGGGTGAAATTCAATACGAACTAGGCTGGAGGAACGAAAAATATATATGCCAAGCTTCAGCATCCTCAGAATTGATTTTCGAAAGTTATAGTGCTTTTTATCTCATAAATTCCAGAAAAACCCTTGCCGTAATTCACTCATTTGCTTATAACTTTTGAACCACTGGACCGATTTCGCTGGATTGCAATACCAACCTGACCAGGTAAATGCCCAACATATATGCCAAACTTCAGGAGACTCCGTTAAGTCTTTCAAAAGTTAGCGTGTTTTCAACAGACAGACGGACAGACGGACAGACGGACGGACGGACGGACATCGCTAGATCGTCTTAAAATCGATCGAGGATCATGACTATATATACTTTATGGGGTCCTAGACCAATATTTCGAGGTGTTACAAACGGAATGACAAACTTATATATACCCTCTATCACTAGAGTGGAGGGTATAAAAAAAACGTAACTCTCTTATTGTTGTGGAATCTGTTTAGGAGTATCTACTCCATCCATTAACTGCAGTGGATGGTGGCATTTCTCATTGACTAATAAAATGTTGTTTAGCCAGTTTTTTTTTGTCGTTGTCGTCGCTGTTTGTTTTTAATTTTTTTTATTAATAACAAAATTTCATTTTCATTTTACTTAATCTACAAATATTACAATCACATGTTTGTTGTTTTTTAATATTATTTTATATTTTTATTTTTTATTACAATTTGCATTTGTAACTCAGCTCAGCTTCTCTATTAATCACATAATCAGTGTGAAACAGGTGGAGTCATAAAGTCATCATATATAATGTATTGTACTGTATTTTAGGTTAGAATGAATTACTATTTTTATGATTTATGTACAGAACTACATGTTATGATTAAAAAGGAAATAATAAAAAGTATAAATTCAATGATAAGGATAACAAATTAGAATGATATTCATATCAAAGATATCCTTCATACTTTCGTGTTTTTATTTTTTGTTTACACAGAAAAAAGCTTCGTGAAAGTACACTCAGAAAATTATGTAAGTTACTACATGTTAGTTGTTTGTATATTTTACAGTAGTTAGTTGTTATCAACTACAAAGTCAGTTGTTTTTGTATGAAAAATATCAAACAACTATTTCTGTTAGTTATTTTAAGTAGTTTTTTTTTAATAACTAACAAAAAAGTACTGTGCAGTTATTTAAAGTAGTTAATTTTATTTTCCTTATCTATGAAAAATTTTCAGTTTTTTTTCCAAAAATTAAAAATAAATTTTCGTTTTTTTTTAAAACTTTAAAAAAAAAAAAAAAAAAAAAACTGAAAAAATTTGGTCTTCAAATTTGTTTCTAAAAAATTTTTTGAAAAAAAAAAAAAAAATTATTTATTGATTATTTTATTTTTACTACATTTAAGTTGTTTTGACTACAAAGTAAGTAGTTTTTACTACATAAGCCAGTTGTTTTTTGTCAGTTAAAATAACTAACATTGTAAGTTGATTTAACTGAAAAAGTAGTTGACCCCAAAACAACTTACAAATTAGTTATTTTAACTGACATTTTAGTTGATTTTACTAACATAATTTTTTGAGTGTAATGCACATTTACCCAGCAAAAAATAAACGAAGTGATTCAAAAAGAATTAGTGGTTTCACTACATACAAAGTAGCGATAGGTGCCGAACTTCATATTCCGTAGGAAGTACTTTTAAAATCACTTCCAAAAATGCTACAAAGTAAGAATAAAAACATCTTTCACCAGTTATTTACTTAATAATTTTGAAGTACCTCTTTCATATGTTCTTAGGAATAAAATCAAATCACCACAACATAGGTATGAACCTCTTTTTCAACTGAAACACTTAGAATGAGGATGATACACGAAGTATGCAATTTTTTCTACGTCCAGCTTTTAATAGATTTAGGTTTTGCAAAAATGGTGACAAAATTTGGTAACGGCATTTCATTTCTCTTTATTTAGAGCTTAAAAAATCGAAAATACGAAAATCGATTATTGATACATTTTTTAAATTTCATACAACAATTTGACGTTTAACTATCATTTTGTACACTCAGAAAATTATGGAAGTTACTAAATGTTAGTTGTTTGTATATTTTACAGTAGTTAGTTGTTTTCAACTACAAAGTCAGTTGTATTTGTATGAAAAATATCAAATAACTATTTCTGTTAGTTATTTTAAGTCCTTTTTTGAACAACTAACAAAAAAGTACTGTAATGTAGTAGCAGTTAATTAAAGTAGTTAATTATATTTTTTTTATCTCTGAAAAATTTTCAAAGTTTTTTTCCAAAAAAAAAAAATTTTTTTTTTATTTTTCACAACTTTTTTCAAAAAAAAAAAAACTTGGAAAAAATTTGGTCTTCAATTTTTTTTTTTTTTTTGAAAAATTTTTTGAAAAAAAAAAATATATATTGATTATTTTATTTTCACTACATTTTAGTTGTTTTGACTACAAATGTAAGTAGTTTTTACTACATAAGTCAGTTGTTTTTTGTCGGTTAAAATAACTAACGTTGTTAGCCCTTCTGCATCCCTTGTATATGTGCCCTTCCTATGATCCTTTGGGTCAATATGACCCAACATTAAAATGTAAACAAAATTCCATGTTTTAGAATAATCAAAAATAATAAAAATTAAAATAAATAAGCCCTTACTAGGAAAAGTCTCGTAATTTTACAATTTTACCAATATTTGACAGTTTTCCTTGTTTTTTAACAAACAAAGTTGGATAAAAATTTAATTTTTTTTTTGAAATTTTACAATTTATTTTGTAATTTTACAAATTTCAAAAAAAAATTTACAAAAAAAATTTAGTAAATTCACGAGAATTCCTTGTAATTTGAATTGCGCCAAAAAACTGTAAATCTACAATTTTATTGGTAATAAGTTGGTAAAATATTGTAAAATTACTAAAAATTCTCGTAAAATAGGAATTAGCAAAAAATCTAGTAAAGTTACGAAATCTGTTTGTAAATTTTATCGTGTCCAAAAATTTTTAAATTTACAATTTTATTGGTGAAAACCTTGTAAAATTACAAAATTATTGGTTAAAAGCTTGTAAAATTACTAGGAATTCTTGTAAAATAGGAGGTAGCTAAAAAAGTAAAAATGTTTTCTTGTAATTTTGCAAGGTATTTTTTTCTTTGAGTGTAGCTGACTGGGTAGACTTCTGCAGGGATTTAATTCCACATAGGGCTTGTTTGACTGATTAGAAACGAATTTTCTCTGCAATTCGTTGTGCAAGACATTGGAGACAACGAAAGGATGCACTAAGAAAATTATGTCATTAACTGTTTGTAGGTTATTTTAAAAAGTAATCAGTAAAGTCATTTTAAAAGAAAAATCACTTATTTTATAAAGGATTTAATTTTTTTACTGTTTCTGTAGTTTAAAAAAATAATTTACTGTATTAAAAACAAATTTTCTGTTACATTTAATTTCGGCAGTAAAATATTTCTTCTATAGTTTTACTGTTTTTCAATACAAAATAACTGAATATTCACTAGTTTTTTAATGTTTTGGTTAGTCATTAAATTAACATTTAAAATTGACTGTAATGTGTTTTTATTTTAAAGGAAAAAACAGTGGAATGGTTTTTAAATAAAATTTCATTTGTTTTAAGTTAATATTCACTGGAATTTACCTACATAATTATTTGAGTGTGTGATCTGCTGGAAAGGCGCCCATCTCAGCTGAACACTTACCGTGGTTATATCTATATAACAATGACGCACAACACTCATTCCGACTATGCTCCAATGAGTCAATAGAGCTGGATACCCTACTGTCATTGTGAGCTTCAACGCATTCCTTTGCACCTGATCAGATAGACCTTGAAGCACCTGCCCAGATATGCGAGTTGTATTCCATTTTCGATCGGAAATAGCCGGCATAAATAGTGAGATCAGACGGAGTGAAACAATTCTTGCACCGTTTTAGGAAATCAAGACACTTGAATGCTTCTTTCGACACTTGAAAAACATGTTTGTTCCAACGAACATCACATTGGATTTTCATGCCTAGAACATCAAGAGTTTCTGATTCCTCAATAGCTATTCCACCCATGGATATAGATGATGCTGATTCCACAACCCGTCTGAGGGTCAACACATAACATTGGGCCTTACGAGCAGTAAAATCGATCCTATTTGCAAGACCCCACTCGGAGATTGTCGTAAGATCATGCTAACAAGTCCCCTGTAGAACGACTCTACGAAACAATAGTGAATCGGACTCTAGATAATTTACCAAGTGGTGATTGATCATGCTCTTCATGACCTGCGAGAGCGTAAAGAAAATTGCTATTGGGCGTTAGTTTTCTGGGTTTGTTACCTCACCCTTTTTTGGGGTTGTCGGGACCTTTGCGAGTTTCTCAAAATCCCACCCACAGTACGAGAATAATAAAATTTTGAATGATAAAATAATAAACGAGAATATAAAAATTTAGAATAAAAAACTATTCAATGAAAGCGATTTTATTGATTCTTTGACCGACAAAATTATTGATCTATCATTCTGAATGAAAATTAACCCAATTCAATTATATTCAGAAGAAAAAAAATGGTAAAGTAGAACTAAACTTGCATTATCGCTTGTTGGGTCATATTGATATATCCAAAGGATATTAAATGTGTGTAAATCGAGTTTTTAAATGTGGAGGGGGGAGGAAGAATTTAAATTTTATTATTTTCTTTTAAAACCATAATTTTCGTCCCTGTAATGGAAAAATTAAAGTTTCACGTTGATATCTTATAACTAAAGGGAAAAATTTTGCGTTTGAAAACCAAAATTGGGTCAAATTGACCCAAGGAGTGCAGAAGGGTTAGTTGATTTAACTGAAAAAGTAGTTGACCCCAAAACAACTTACAAAGAAGTAATTTTAACTGACATTTTCAGTTGATTTTACTACCATAAGTGGTGAGTGCACGTGCCTATATTAATTTTGTTTAAATAGGCGTAAATCGTAAAAAACTGAAAAAGGTCAATTTCCTCCCATACAAATCGACCAACCCTAAAAATGAGTTTGGGCCGCTAAAAAAAATACGTGTCGAATTAATTTTAGTTCTTAACAACATATCCAAATTTAATGAAGATCGGAGGGTGACACCAGGGAGACTTCCCTTGTTAGAGGGTATATATTAGTTTGTCATTCCGTTTGTTACTTATCGAAATATCGGTCTGGGACCCCATAAAGTGTGTATATTATTGATCAGTGTTCGATTCTAAGACATTCTAGCGATGTCCGTCTGTCTGTCCGTATGTGGAAATGTTGATCACGGACAAGTATTAAACATATATGACTGGGACTTAGCAAATTTACTTGTTGTTGTCCTTAGTAGTTTGGTATTGCATATGAGCGTAATCGGTTCAGCGGTTCAAAAGTTATGAACTAAAATGTAAGAACACCTCGAAAATTTTTGTATATTCTACATAACCTAAAAATACAAAATGCTTTAAATTGGCTGCTGGTTGGTATATGTGAACAAAATTGGACACAGAATGGATTTTTTACAAGTGCAAACCATTTTTTTTACAAAAAAAATGTTTGCATATAATCTTTTATTACATTGTGGAAGGTATCAATACATTCGGCAAAGCCGAATTTAACTTTTTTACTTGTTTTTTTTTTCATAAATTTGTTTTCTCTTTTTTTTCATAAATTTTTTTTCGTCAAAAATTTTTTTTCATTAATGTTTTTTTTTTTCATTCATTTTTTTCATATAATTTTTTTTATCAAAACCTTTTTTCATAAATTTTTTTTTTCAATCAAACTTTTTTCATCAATTTTTTTTCATTAAAGCATTTTTTCATCAAAACGTTATCCGGGGTCATTTTGGTCCAAAAACCTTCGGCACCGATTGCAATTTCTAAAACACCACAAATTATTTTTTTTATGGTGGGTATCCTTCCCTTCCGATGTTCGATTTTTCGTCGTTTTACAACAAAAATAAAACAAATCAAAATAAAAGTATGGTTTTCGACATTTAAAATATGGGTTGCCTGAATAATTGAAAAAAAAAATATTAGTAAAAACTTTTTCACGATCGGTGCCGAACCTTTTTTAACATTCGCGAAAAAAAGAATACATATCACTATTATAGGTCCTTTTTTACATTTGCAAAAAAATGCAATTGGTTATATTCCTAATGTACATATATTATTGATCCATGGTCGATTCTAAGACATTCATAGGTTATAGCCTCCTAAAGTTTTTCATGAATATGTCTTATGGTCCCACGCAAGTTTAGTTCGTAAATGGGTAAAATCAGGCGGCTAATTATGAAACTTGATAATCGTCATCGTTAGCTCATTATTCTATTACCATAGAATGACACTATATGGTAATGGAATAACGATGTAAACGATACGATTGACGACTATCAAGTTACATAATTACCTCCAAGATCAGAGGGGAAAAGTTCCCCCTTGAAGAACTAAACCAACCTCTGAAAACCCCGATTTTTTACGTGTTTTTTTTTTGTATTTTTGTTAAACATAGTAGAAAAACAATAAAACATTTTTATACTAGAAGCAGCTGAGAGTCCTGCACTAGGACCCGGGGAATTTTGGCCAGCCCCCCTTCTTAGGGCGTGGATAGTTCAAATAATGATAAAATTGTATAACTTTACTGCAAAAAGCATATTAAATGAATTAGAAAGCATTTTTCGCGAGGGGGAGTTGTCCCACACAGCCCCCGACGAAGCCCCCTTCCACCAAAATCAGTATTACTGACCAATTTGTACATTATTACAAAAGTTTTCTTATGCCAGTAGTTTTGTTAGTATGTACAAATTGGTCAGTAATACTATAGGTATTCAGAGTCCTACTTGCCAGCCCTGGTACTGGTGGTAAAAGAGCACTTTTTAAAATTACCTTTCAAAATACATGTATTTTTTGAAAAAAGTACTCTTTTGCTACATTGCCAGGGCTGGCAGCAAGACTCTGAATACCTCTAGTAGAGGTAATTTGATAAATATTTTATTATGGGAACTCGATACAGATTTTACTAGTTTTAAAATTTTTAACCACGACCAGTTTTTGAAAAATAGAAAAACCAAAATTTGTTTGCCATTTTTAACAATTTTTTAGTTGTTAATTGATAGTTATTTTTTGTTTTTCCTTATAAAAATTAAATAACAGCACTTCGGTACCATTATATGCTATTTACATATACCCCGAAATCCACATAAATTTGGATTTCAAATCCAATTAAAATCTATACCGTTTACATATGCTTTTTTGACATTTAGCGGGATTTTGTTTGTACTAACCATAGAAAAAAATAGAAATGAAACAGAGTCGTATTTCGCTTGAATAAGTATTAGTGACAGCACATTATGTAACTTTTGACGTTTAATAAAAACAATGCAACATAAAGGAAAACAACAACAAAGCAAACAACAAAAGAGAAAAAAAAAGTTTTTAAACTATCAATAGTGCGTATTATTTTTAAAAAAACGTTGAATAAAGCAAAATAAATAATAAATTTAATTAAATAAAAGACAAATTCATTTTTTTATAAACAATGAATCTAATTTGAAATTAAATACGTGTGAGATGAGGAAGAACAAGCATTTTGCCACCATATTGGAAAATACATCAAATACAACACTGCGTACCTTCTAATCTTTTCTATGGTACTAACTCTGTATTTTCTTTTGATTTGTGTACAGGGTTGTTAGTTGGAAAATTACCCAATTTTATAAATATTTCTAAAAACAATGATTTTTCTTTGCCGGAGCCAATATTTTCAATCCCACTAGTATATGTTGGGACCACAATATCAAAAAATGTGTTTTTATGTAGAGCTGCTTCTTTAAATGCAAGAAAATTAACATTTTTGCCAAGTTTGGGGCCGCCACCATTGAGTGTTTTTCTTTGTTAGGAAGACCAAATTGGTCAACTAAATTGTGCGTTTACCATTTGCAATGGTAAATTTTAAATGAAACATTGTTTTTATTAATCTTTTAATAGTTTTAAAAAAATAAATTTTAATTGTTTTTTTACTTTATAAAAAACAACAACAGCTGATAAAAAATCGTGTGCAGCGTTGTAAAAAAGCATTAGGGATGATTATTTTGGGAAAACCCATAGTTGTACAATTAAGTAGTAGAAATTTTTTGGATTTTAAATTGCGATTTTACGATTTTCCCAAAATCCAAGTTTTTTTTTGTATGGGATTTGACATTTGAAATCCAAAAAAGTAATTGGATTTATATGGAGTTCACACTAGCGACTTTAAACAAGTTGTTTAACAAAACACCAGTAACAGAATAAAAACGTAATGGATACAGAACAAAGACTTTTTTAAACATCTCACTTTTAAACACTTCAAAACAGCAATGTGAACGCCGTATTACTTGGATTTTCATTGAAATCCCATTTTTTTTGGATTTCGAGGCATTTGTAAATGGCCTATTAGAAATATATTCCTTGTTATAGTAATGTCTTTAACGGATTTTAATCTCAAAATTTTTTTTATATCCGGTTCCATACAACTCTGTGTTCTATGAACTTCCTAAAACCAATAAAACACAACTCTGACAACTCTATCTGCCAATTTCAAAACTTGGCAGCACTTTTATAAAATTACAGCACTGTTTTATTTTTTTCCATGACATTTTATTAATTTAGTGAAAACTCATCTGACTTGTGAAAAAATTATAGTTTTTTTACGTATAATTAAAATTAAGTCCCAAAAAACTATAAAATATAGAAAAACTACAATAAATTAACATGATAAAAACAATATTAATAGGGCTTTTAGCTCTATGCACAATACTATGTATAACAAATGCTGAAATGATAATACAAGATGAAGTGGTAAGAAAAAAAATAGTTTTTATAACTTTAATGGAATAAATTTTAATATATCACATCAATAGGATGAAGTATCTGGTTTATATACCATAGAGGGCAAAGTCTATTCCCCAGAAATACAAATGGGTATGAGTTACAATCCAAATGCGGCCAGTAATACAAACACCAACAACAAATGGCAGACTGATACTGTGCTGACTATAAATGGTGGCGAATATAAGGGTTTCATTAGAGAAGATGGTTCTTTTATTATAAGCTCTGTGCCATCGGGTAGTTATGTTGTAGAAATTTTCAATGCTGATTATTTCTATGAACCGGTGAGAGTTGAAATCAATCCTAAAGGAAAATTCCGTGCCCGCAAAGTCAATTATGTACAACCATCCCAAATAATGCAAGTGCCTTATCCATTAAAATTGAAAGCATTGACTAGATTTAAATATTTCCAAAGTCGTGAACAATGGAAGGTAAGTAGAAACAACAGAAGATAATAAAATTTTGGTTTACTTTTTTATTTTCACTTTCAGATCACTGATTTCTTATTCAGTCCCATGGTCTTAATGATGGTTTTGCCTTTATTGTTAATGTTGGTTTTACCTAAGATGATTAATGATCCAGAAACCAAGAAAGAATTGGAAAATATACAATTCCCTAAAATGAATAATGAAATGCCTGAAATTAGTGAAATGATTACTTCATTGTTTAGTGGCGGCTCGAAACAACCCGAAAAAGAAAAGAAGTCTACTTCAACCAATAAGCAAACCAAAAAGCGAAACTAGTCAGTAGTAAAAGGGTTTAGTTAAAATTTAATATATACCTATATTGTAATATCATAATAATGGAATTCAAGAACAATTTAAAAATCTATGTTCAGTTTTTTTAATAAAACAATTGGTTTATCTAACCAAAAAATACTAAATTTTATATTGAAATCATTTAAACAAAAACGAGATATTAAATTTGTTGAAACATTTAAGTTTTTAGTAACAACCAAATGTTCTTAGAACTTCTAAATGTCTTGCACAAGATAAAATTAGTTCAGTCAGGATTTTGAAAAATTATCCATAGCATTTACAGATGTAATGTAAAAAATATCAATTGAAATTCGAAGATTCTACTTGTAATCCCAAGAATTAATTTGTAGATCGAAGATCCTACGTGTAATTATTCGAATATTTTACTTCAATTTCAATTGTAATTCAAAAAATATCAACTCTTATTCCAAAATGATCAATTGTGATTCAAAAAAGATCAATTTTAATTTGAAAAATATCAATTGCAATTCAAACAAGAAAGTTAAAGTCCGCCATGACCGACCATATGATACCCTACACCAGTGTTTTCCGGAAAATGGGTCTCAAGTCTAAACATGGACCGATTGGATCTATCTTTTGTTAGATTTTTAGTTAGTGTAAAAAACACTCATGAAATTTTAGTGGAATTGGTATATATTTTTTTTTTGCCAATAGACCGATTTAACTGAATATAGATCAAAGTTTTTTTGAGGGGCTAAGTCCAAAAATGATACAATCCAGATTTGATAAGGTTACCGAAGTACACGTTTAACACATACAAATAAAATTTTAATCAAATCCCTGCAAACAAAACGATACGACATCGATTCGCCGGTTGTATTGCCGATACGATAAATGTTATTGCGGCAATTATCGAATTCGTATCGCCGGTGATACACCTTTCGGGAGAAACTGTTACCCGACGGCAATACATGTCGGCGATACGAAAACGATTCGTCTTGGCGGTAAAAGGGCAATATCGCCAGATAATCGTATAAACGAAAAATAATAGATTTGTATGTATCGCCGGAATATCGCCAAAATGATAAACCGGCGATACAGTTATATCGATTCCCTGAAGCTGAAAATAGACATTATTTTTTTCATTCATATTTTGGTCATGTTAACAGGACTAAAAACATTTATATTCACCTGAAAAATATATCCGCAACATTCGCTGAATTTTTTATTTTATCTTTGAACGCACATTTGTGTTTTTCGGCCAAATTTATATTCTTTCAAAGATTTCTTGTTGTGCTTGATAAATTATTTTATTTTAAATTGACAAAGATATAAAAATTAATCGTTCGTATGAGAAAACGGCGATATAATAAAAATACTACTTTGATTTTTTTTATTAAAATGATAAATTTTCGTATCGCCGCAATATCTTTTCGGCGATATATCGCCATATTGTTTGCAGGGATATTTCCATTTTTATGAATTTTGAGGGAATTATGTGAATATCGGGAGGGTAATTTGTATGGAAACTTCAAAAAGGACTGACCCGATTCCTTAGAAATCAAGAATGCTGATTTGAGCATACAAAATTTAGTTACCTGTTAAATTCCAAAACGATATCTATTACATATACGGTTATTAGAGTAATTAAAGGTAAATTCAAAGGGGCGTTTATATGGGGGCTGGGTCTAAACATGGACCGATTTTAATTCGAAAAATATCAATTACAACTTGAAAAAATTAATTGTAATTCGAAAAAACAACGATAGAAAAATTGTGAAACAATCTTAAGAAAATTGCTCTGTAAATTAAATACCACAATTTTTTTTTTAATAAAACTTAAAAAAGTACTGTATTTTTATTCAAGTAATTTCGATATTTATCTTAAAAACCCTACAGTTTCTCTTCGTTTAGGTCCAACTCTAGATTCTTCCAATGTCACAGCCTTAACTAAAGCATCATTCAAGTGATCGGCAGCCGTTATGCCCAATTTTAAGCAATTATACATGGTGTCCTTGTGTAAAGAACCACCTCCAACTGTATGAGTATGGGAGACATAACCTTAAAATTAAAAGAATAATAAGAAAACAAAGCTTTATTATATTAAATTGATTTAACTTACTTTTGTTGTTGCGTTTTGATACTGCTACCACTACACTAGCAGTACTGCATTGTTCTTCCTCTGCCGAAGGATCCACTAAACAACAATCTCCTATTTTACATACGGTTACCAAAATGGGTATATTTTCTATTTTAACACGTGTACAATCATAAGGATCATCACTAATTATAAGTTCTGCTTCACCAGCATCCATTAAAGATGCTGTTACTCGAGGTATTTTACAGTTGAATAAGGCAGCTTTGGCGGCTAATGAAACTGCATCAAATAGATTGCCACCACATTCTAAAATCTGAAAAAATATTTTTAAATACGATATTTGAACGAAGACAAAATTCCTTCCATTTGTTGCAGAATATTAATGAAAATTTCATGATTTCTAATTATTGCGATTTTCCAAAGCAAAGTTTTTTTTAGAATTTAAATTCTTATGGATTTCTAAATTAAAATACATCTTTCCAGATTTGATATACTTGACTGGGCATTTAGTGTGAAAATTCTCTTATATAATTTTTTGAATATATTTTGTACATTATTTACAGATGTAATTCGAAAAAGATAATTTGTAATTCGAAGATTCTACTCGTAGTTCAAAGATTCCATTTGTAATTCAAAGATTGCATTTGTTATTCAAAGATTTCATTTGTAATTCGAAATACATTGATATGTTTCCATTAATAATAGATATTTTTTGAATTTCAATTGATCTTTTTATACCCTCCACTTAGTGATAGAGGGTATATACATATAAGTTTGTCATTCCGTTTGTAACTCATCGAAATATCGGTCTGGGACCCCATAAAGTATATATATTCATGATCCCCGATCGATTCTAAGACATTCAAGCGATGTCCGTCTGTCTGTAGAAATGGTGATCACGGCCAAAATATTACACGGAGATGACTGAAACTTAACATATTTATTGGAAGTTCTCCCGAGAAGTTTGGTATTGCATTTGAGCGATATCGGTTCAGCGGTTCAAAAGTAATGAACGAAAATGTAAGGACACCTCAAAAATTTTAGTACATTCAACATAACCTAAAAATACAAAATGCTTTAATTCGACTGCTAGTTGACATATGTGAACAGAATTGAACACCAAATGGTATTTAAACAAGTACGAACATATTTTTTGCAAAAAAATACAAAAATCGCGGATTTTTTTTTTTTTCAAAAAAATTTTTTTTTTTTTTTTTTAAATAATTTCCTTTTAAAAAAATTTTTTTGCAATAATCTTTTTGAAATTGTGGATGGTATCACTACATTCGGCAAAGCCGAATTTAACTTTTTTACTTGTTTTAATTTAAATATGGATTTCTTAATTAAAATACATCTTTCCCGATTTGATAAGCTATATGTTTTAGAACAGCGGTTACCAACCTATGGTACGCGTACCACTAGGGGGTACGCGAAACTGTCCGCGGGGGTACGCAAAATTTTAGTAATTTGGACAATCGTTTATTTAACCTTTCAATGCTGGTTCCGCATCTGGTTTTCCATAACGTCAGGTTTTTAATAAAGTTGACAAAAACGTATTTTGTGCAATTTAAAGAGTATTTTTTGCGGTATTTTTGGATATTTTGAGATCTGATCATTTGTTTTCGATTAACCTTTCGATGCTGATTCCGAATATGGTTCCCAAATTTTTCTATGATGTCAGAAAATTAATGTCAAAGTTCTCAAAACATGTTTTTGAACATTTTTGAGACATTTTTGTTAAGCTCATAGTATTTCGAAGATTCCATTTGTTATTTGAAGATTTTATTTGTAATTCGAAATTGATCTGTTTCCATTAACAATAGATCTTTTTGAAATTTCAATTGATCTTTTTTGAATTTCAATTGACCTTTTTCGAATGACAATTGGATTTTTTGAATTTGAAATGGAGTCTTAAAATTGCAATTGATCTTTATCTTATCTCAGTTGATATATTTAGAATTCCAATTAATATTTTCGAATTGTAATTGATCCTTTGGAATTACAATTGATCATATTTGAATTATAAATTGGAATCTTCGAATTACACATGGTATTTTCTAATTACAAATATAATATTCGAATTACAAGAAGAATCTTCTAATTACATATGGATCTTTCAAATTTCAAATGGAATCTTCGAATGACAAATAGAATCTTCGAATAACAAATGAAATTTTCGAATTAAAAATGGAAACTTCGAATTACAATTGATCTTTTTCGATTAACATCTTACGGAAATGTATTGAAGTATTTTTATTTTGACAACTTACCAAAATATCCACATATAATTTCCAACATTGTTGTCCAGGTAAAATACATAGAGGTTTCAGATCAAATGCCAGGGGAGACTCATAAGCATTTGTTAAAGTATCGGATAACTCCAAGGCTAAGTCTTCGCCACCTCTGCCTTCAAATTCGGGGGCAGCATTAGCAGAACTAAAATAAAATTTAACAAGCCAAAAAATATACCACATTGAAATTTCTTTTAACAAAACTTAACCCACCAGTCCACAAAAAACTCAATTTTACCCTGATTGGGAAACATACCGGAAGGTTTGTCTATTTCACATTTAACACCTACTAGAATATCTGTATTAGCTAATCTTAATCTAGCAGAACCACTAGCATTATTAACCACCTCACATTCCAATTCCATGGGTCGATAATCCCGGCGAGATCTGCCATCACAACGAAAGTCTTCCTAATCGTAAACAACAAAAGAATTCAAATGAAATGTTAAAGATTATTAAATAGCCATAAATTACCTCTACTCCATGTAATATAAAGGTTTTTTCAGCTTCACTTAAAGCTATATTAGCCATGTTTTATTAAATTTTAAAACAAAATCTCTGTTTCTTAAAAAAAATTGTAAATTATAGGTTATGTTTACAATTTACCATAAACAAAACATGTCAAAGTTAAGTACTGCCAGATTGTTTAAACATTTGACAAGTTGCTCCTCCATAAAAATGACTTGCAAAATATCATTTTATGAAGCTTGACACAATAATAATAAGAAGCAGCAAAAAACATTCAAGTCATTTTGCAAAAAAAATTCTCATAGCCGCAATTTTTTTTAATTCTTTAAAAAGTAATATAATAATATTAAATAAACATGGTTTTTGGTGATAATTGGATGAATGCTGCTGAAAGCACTGGTGTAAGTTAAAAAAAACTATATATATCCCTTAAATACTTAAATAATTTCCCTGTCTCCAACAGACCACCATTATGGCTTGCGAATTTGATGGTGGTGTGGTCATTGGTGCCGATTCTCGTACCAGTACCGGTGTTTATGTAGCCAACCGGGTTACCGATAAATTGACGCGCATTACCGAGAAAATCTATTGTTGCCGTAGTGGTTCCGCTGCTGATACACAAGCCATTGCCGATATTGTAGCCTACTCTTTAAACTACCACGAAAATCAGACTGGCCATGAGCCTTTAGTATCAGAGGCTGCTTCAGAATTCCGTAATTATTGCTATAATTATCGTGATTCTTTGGTGGCTGGTATCATTGTTGCCGGTTATGATAAGAAAAATGGTGGTCAAGTATATTCCATACCTTTGGGTGGCATGTTAAAACGTGAAGCTGTTACTATTGGTGGTTCTGGTTCCAGTTATATATATGGTTTTGTGAGGGAATTCTATAAGCCAAACATGAAGAAAGATGATTGTGTTGAATTTGTTAAAAAAGGTGAGTAGATTTGATAAAATAACCCCTCTACCAGCAAGAAATATCTCTGATATTCTCAAAATGTCTCAGAATCTGAGAACTTTCTATAGAAAAAATGTCTCAGAATCTGAAAATTTTTCTATTGAAAAAAAAACTCATAATCTGAGACTTTTTCTATAGGAAAAATGTCTTAGAATCTGATCATTTTCCTATAGGAAAAATTCACAGAATCTGAGAATTTAACTATAGGAAGCATGTCTCAGAATCTGAGAATTTTTCTATAGGAAAAATGTCTCAGAATCTGAGAATTTTTCTATAGGAAAAATGTTTCAGAATCTGAGAATTTTACTATAGGAAAAATATCTCAGAATCTGAGAATTTTTCTATAGGAAAAATGTCTCAGAATCTGAGAATTTTTCTATAGGAAAAATGTCACAGAATCTGAGAATTTTTCTATAGGAAAAATGTCTGAGAATCTGAGAATTTTCTATGGGAAAAATTTATCAGAGTCTAAGAATTTTTCTATGGGTAAAATGTCTCAGAATCGGAGATTTTTTTTTTATAGGAAATATGTCTTAGAATCTGAGAATTTTTTTATAGGAAAATTGTCTTAGAATCTGAGAAATTTTCTGTAGTCAAAATGTCTCAGAATCTGATCTTAGAATCTCAGAATTTTTCTATAGGAAAAGTGTATCAGAATCTGAAAATTTTTCTATAGACAAAATGTTTCAGAATATGAAAATTTTTCTGTAGGAAAAACGTCTCAGAATTTGAGAAAAATAAATAAAAATGTCTCAGAATCTGATCTTAGAATCTGAGAATTTTTCTAAGAGAAAGATCTCAAAATCTAAGAATTTTTCTATAGGTAAAATGTCTCAGAATCTGAGAATTTTTCTATAGGAAAAAATGTCCCAGAATCTGAGAATTTTTCTATAGGATAAATGTCTTAGAAACTAAGAATTTTTCTATAGGAAAAATGTCTCAGAATCTGAGAATTTTTCTATAGGAAAAATGTCTCAGAATCTGATATTTTTTCTATGGCAAAATGTCTCAGAATCTGATAATTTTTCTGTAGGAAAAATGGCTCAGAATCTGAGAATTCTGAGAAAAATTCTTAGATTGAGACATTTTTCCTATAGAAAATTATCAGATTCTCACAATATTTTTTTAGTCCAAAAATTTTCTCTGAACTTACCTTCCCTCTAACTTTAACTCTTAAGGCGGTCGCCATACAATTTTTTTTTTATTTTTTGTAAATTTGTTTTATTTAATTAGCTTCTACCGGTCCAGTGGTCCGTCCTAGAGGGATCATTAACGAGAACGACCCCCATTTATTTTTACCCTTCAAAAATTTTTCAAAATATACCTACGCCCTATCTCCACAGCAAATTTTGTAAAAATGTAATTTTGAATGGAAGCCAACTTAGGGAAATGAGATAACGCGTAGGTATGTTTTGAAAAAATGTTGGAAGGTAAAAAAATGGGGTTTGGTCTCACTTATGACCGCTCTAGGACGCACCATTGGACCGGTAGAAACTGAATAAATAAAAAAAATTTTATGGGGATCGCGCTAAGAGTTAAAGACAGGAGAAGGTGTGTTCAGAGAAAATGTTTGGACTAAAAAAATATTGTGGGTTGGTTAGATCGATTAGTTAGATCGATTCAGCAAATTTTAAAAAATGTCATTATACCCTACACCACACTGTGGTACAGGGTATAATGAGTTTGTGCTGATGTTTGTAACTACCCGAAATATTGGTCCTAGACCCACTTTTAAGTATACCGATCGACTTAGAATCACTTTTTGAGTCGATTTAGCGATGTCCGTCCGTCCGTCTGTCGAAATTTAGCAGGTAATCATTTAAGGAAATCGGACCAGTTCTTCTTGTAGCCCCCATACAAACCACCTTCCCGATTTTCACATAAATCTCTCAAATTTCATGAAAATAGAAAATATTCAATTAAAATTCTGTTTGTGTATGTTAAACGCGTACTTTAATAACCTTATCAAATCTGATTATCATCGGACCATTTTTGGACTTAGGTCCCATGTGGAAATTTCGCCCGATATTCAGTTGAAGCGATTTATTGTCAACAAAAAGAAGCCTATTTCACTCAAATTTAATTAGTGAGTGCTTTTTACACTTATTAAAGATTTGACAAAATATAGATCTAATCAGTCCATGTTTGAACTTGGGACCCATTTTTCGGGAAACTCTGGTGTAGGGTATTATATGGTCGGTCTTGCCCGACTATAACTTTCTTACTTGTTTTTGTATGGAAGAAATTGGAGATAGAGTATTAGTTTGTTCCAAAAAAATTTGAAGGCGTAAAATTACTGGGGTGATTTTAAGATGGGAAAATTACCATAAAATCAATTTTTTTTTTTTAATAGTAATAATTGTTATCTACGAATCCTACTGGGCAAAAAATCTGTAGAAACAATAGAAGTTTTCCACAAAAAAATTTCAAGAAAATTAAAGAGTACACACATTTTAAAAAATGAGATTTAAACTTTAAAACCTAAAAACCGCATACTAGGTCACTTCTAAGATTTTTTTATGAATTTTTTTCAGTACACACAAAAAAAAAATTGTGCCAGTTTTTGGTTTAATTACAACCTATAAAGTGGTTTTGGATAACTTAACAGTTTTTGCTCTAAAAAACTTAGGTAAATTATCCAAAACCACTTTATAGGTTGTATTATCCCCAAAACGTACACAATTTTTTTAAATTTTTTTTTTGTGTGTGCATAAAGAAAATTTGGAATTTGGACCATTATTGAAGAAGTTTGAGTAAAGGAACTAACTAGAGATTGGCGCGTGAGTGGATTTTGACTCACCCTCACTCACGCTCATGCAAAAAATAATCGAATCACTCACGCAATTTTTTTTGGCTTAAGTTGAGTTTACTGGCATTGGTCCGATTGATCCCAAATTTTTACCAGAGATAGATCTTTTGATTACAAATCGAAAATATTAGGGTGATTTTTTTGTCGGCGAGATCTGGTTCGCTAGTTATGTCGACTTGAAATTCGAATATTATAACTGGAAAAAGGCTTAATACACAAAAAAACTTTATTTAGCGAAGCCGCTAAATTAATTTATGGAGTTTATAATCCCTAAGCCCGGCCGAAGGCCGCTACGCAGAAAAGCTTTTTTTACGAAAATTCTCATAAACAAAAAAAAAAACTAAATTTTTTTTTCTCAAAAAAAAAAAAAAAAAAAAATTTTTGTCTTTTATGGGTTAATATTTTTTTTTTAACCAAAATGAAAGATATTTCAATTACCTTTCGAATGACAACAATATTTTTGAAATCGAACAATAAATAACGAAGATATAAGCAAAAAACTTCAAGTCGAGATAACTCGCTAAATACGTGTCGCCGACAATTTTTTTATTTTTTTCGAAATCATCGCTAACAGGGCTATTTTCAATTTTTTTTATTTTTATTTTGGACCAATGCCAGTAAACTCAACTTGTTCCTTTTTTTTTTACTCACGCTCACTCACTATTCACGTGAGTAATAAAAAACTTACTCACGCTCACACGTGACTCACGACAGATTCAACCACGCTCACGTGTGAGTCACGCAAAATCTACTCACGCAATAAAATTTTCTTACCAAAAAAAGAAAAAAACTCCCAATAAATTTTTTTACAAAAAAATAAAAAAAAAATTGGCCAAATAAAAAAATCTAATCGCGCAAACTCACGCAAAAAATAATTGAGTCACTCACTAATAACTCACTCAGATTTTTTTTTCAACTCACCTAATTCACAATCACGTGATTGAAATGAAAATCACTCAAACTCACGCGTGATTCACGTGAATCATGCAAATCACGTGACCAGCGCCCATCTCTAGAACAAACTACTTATTTTAAAAAATGCGATATCACTTCAACGGGCCATCAAAAAAATCTGAAAATTTATCACGAAGGAGTTTTCGAAGGGTACTAAAATCTGTAAACAAATTGGGAAAATCTAGAAAAAAATGTTATAGTGTCCGATTTGACATGGAATGGTTATATAGTCGCAACAAAAAGTCGACTTTTCGACTTTTTTCAGTTTCTAATAAGTCGACTTTTTGACTTTTTTCAAATTCAAAATTTTTCGACTTTTATCAAATTTTAAAAAGTCGACTTTTCAACCTTTTTAAAGAGTCGACTTTTTCGACTTTTTTTACTTTTTTGACTTTTCGACTTTTTTTGACTTTCTTCGACTCATAAATTTGGCATTTTTGCTTCACATACAAAATAGATGGTAACAATAAAATGCCAATAGCTTCAGTTTTTGTTAAACTCTGCTGTCATTTGAGAATTTTTTTCAGAAGAATTTTTTTTCATCTGGCAAAAGTAAAAAAAAAAACAAATCGAAGGGATAAAGTCGAAAAAAGTGAAAAAGTATACTTTTTAACAACAAAAAAGTCGATTTGCTTTTTCATACAATAATCGACTATAGAACCCTAGGAATGTCCCATATATAAATTGTAAAACAGAACGCCTTCCTTGTTAGAAAATGTTCTAAAATTTTTTCGGGGCCTTAAATTTAAAAAAAAAAAAATCAAAAAATTTTTGTAGAATTTTCAAAACTTTTTTTTTTCAAAAAAAGTTTTTTTTCCCCCAAAAATTTAATTCACATTAAAAAAATGTAAAAATGAAAATTTCCGATTTTTTTTGGTGCTCTAGATTTCACTTCTGAAAATTTTTCTCGTTTGGTTTCACATAAATAAAGTTTGGTGAAATTAAAACGAATGCACGAATATCTTTTAGTTAATCGATTTCAACTTCGTATGAAAATGTGAACAACAGAACACCGAATTCAATTTCATGTGATTTTGAAAATTGTATGTGAATTAAAAAGTTGTGAATGACAGAACAGATGCCTAAATTATTTTTTATGCAATTATTTACTCCAAAACGCAAAAAAATGTTTCTGCGACTTAGAAAATATTGAACATATTTTCGGGACTTAGAAAATTTGTATAAGTATTTTTGAAACAGTTTAGTAATGTAGTTTTCACCTGTCACATGATAAACATTTTAAGAGTTGTATCGTTTTTAACAGTCACGGGATATGTGATTTCTGATCGAACGCCACCCTTTTACCTGCAGGGTTTTTCTAAGTTATGTATCTCTATTGTGGCATTTCATTATTACTATTATTTTTTGTTTACTTTCAGCTGTAAAACATGCTATGTATCATGATGGTAGTTCCGGTGGTGTAGTACGTATTGGTATTATTACTGAAGATGGCATTGAACGTAAGGTCTTCTTTAATACCGAAACTGGAGAAGCATTAGTTGCTGGCCAATAACTGGCAAATATATAATTTGATTTGAAAATTTCTCTACAATTAACTATATGAAATAAAATTTTATAAAAAAAAACACAAATACTGAAATAATAAATAAATGGGAAGCTTCAAAGAAGCTAGAAATACAAAACGAATTAACCTTCAGCGTATTGTAACAATAAACAAGAAAACCAAAGCAGTTTAATTAAGGTATGTTAATTTTAATTGAGCCTTTATATAAGTCTTACAAAAAAGTTATTTCATTAATCCTATAGGAGCAGTACAAAAAGCAATCTTAAAGCTAAAACTTATTTTATAAATATTATAAAATATAATATCACTTTATCCATTCTACGGGACATGTCACAGACTCAATTCTGTTTGGAATTTAAAAAAGTGGTTTACTCGTAAAACGCAAAACGGATATTATTTTTTCGGAATGAAATCACTTGCCCAAATCAAAGTGGAATTGTGGTTTCATTCCGAAACAAAATATTCGCTTTGCGTTTTACGAGAAAATCACTTATTCCGCTCCCGAACGGAATTGAGTCTGAGACATGCCTCTACATCACTGGCTTACTTAAAAAATTACAAAATATTACAACTAGTAATACTTTTTTTTTTATAAAAATTGTTCTTAACATAATAGTAGTAGTAGTAAATAAATTCAAATTGAACTTAAATTTTAAAATTAACAGTCACTTTTGTTGGATGTTGTTGTATTTAAACATTTTTCTGATTCTGGCTGTTGTTGTTCTTCTACATCTAAAGCCGCTTGTTGCTTTAATTGACTTTTTTCTTTTAAGTATTTACGATGTCTAAAGAAAATTTCTGGTGTCCATACCACTATTACCAATAGTAATAAAGCATTTTGTGCATGTAAACATAAAACATACGAATCGGTAAAATCTCTTATCCAACCCAATAATTGACCAATTGTTATAACCAATATACCCTTAGATATCATATTTAAACCCAAACCACCAGGTAACTTATCCGGGTTAACATGACCCGATATTGTTAGATTGTTATTTAAAACAGTGGCAGATTTTGTCATGCCCGTAAAGATAGACATTACCACAATGCTAGTGAGGTCTACAGATTCAGCAAGAGCTAAATGATGAGAAAAAAACATTAGAAAATATTTTTGATTAAATTTATATATTTTTCGACTTACCAGCTCTGGATATTAATAGCCCCACAGTGCCTAATAAAAATATAACACGATAAGGAATTTTCAGTTTATCTGTAATACAAGGCAGTAATAAACGGCAAACAATATCAGCACCAGCCATTATCGACATACAACTTGCTGTTGTAGATCTTGAGACACCAACAGATTCCTAAAAAATATTAAAAACGAAGTAAATTTTTAAAAGTATGCAAGAAAAATGATTTTAAGATTAAAATTAATTCAAAAATTCCAATTGTAATTCTAACAATATCAACTGAATTTCAACTAGAAACTTTAAATTAGAATTGGAATTTCAAATTTTCCAAAATATTCACGAATAGGAAAAATTTCTCAGAATCTGAGACTTTTTTAAAAATTGTCTCAGAATCTGAGACTTTTTCTATAAGAAAAATGTCTCAGAATCTGAGACTTTTTCTATAAGAAAAATGTCTCAGAATCTGAGACTTTTTTAAAAATTGTCTCAGAATCTGAGACTTTTTCTATAAGAAAAATGTCTCAGAATCTGAGACTTTTTCTATAAGAAAAATGTCTCAGAATCTGAGACTTTTTCTATAAGAAAAATGTCTCAGAATCTGAGACTTTTTCTATAAGAAAAATGTCTCAGAATCTGAGACTTTTTCTATAAGAAAAATGTCTCAGAATCTGAGACTTTTTCTATAAGAAAAATGTCTCAGAATCTGAGACTTTTTCTATAAGAAAAATGTCTCAGAATCTGAGACTTTTTCTATAAGAAAAATGTCTCAGAATCTGAGACTTTTTCTATAAGAAAAATGTCTCAGAATCTGAGACTTTTTCTATAAGAAAAATGTCTCAGAATCTGAGACTTTTTCTATAAGAAAAATGTCTCAGAATCTGAGACTTTTTCTATAAGAAAAATGTCTCAGAATCTGAGACTTTTTCTATAAGAAAAATGTCTCAGAATCTGAGACTTTTTCTATAAGAAAAATGTCTCAGAATCTGAGACTTTTTCTATAAGAAAAATGTCTCAGAATCTGAGACTTTTTCTATAAGAAAAATGTCTCAGAATCTGAGACTTTTTCTATAAGAAAAATGTCTCAGAATCTGAGACTTTTTCTATAAGAAAAATGTCTCAGAATCTGAGACTTTTTCTATAAGAAAAATGTCTCAGAATCTGAGACTTTTTCTATAAGAAAAATGTCTCAGAATCTGAGACTTTTTCTATAAGAAAAATGTCTCAGAATCTGAGACTTTTTCTATAAGAAAAATGTCTCAGAATCTGAGACTTTTTCTATAAGAAAAATGTCTCAGAATCTGAGACTTTTTCTATAAGAAAAATGTCTCAGACTTTTTCTATAAGAAAAATGTCTCAGAATCTGAGACTTTTTCTATAAGAAAAATGTCTCAGAATCTGAGACTTTTTCTATAAGAAAAATGTCTCAGAATCTGAGACTTTTTCTATAAGAAAAATGTCTCAGAATCTGAGACTTTTTCTATAAGAAAAATGTCTCAGAATCTGAGACTTTTTCTATAAGAAAAATGTCTCAGAATCTGAGACTTTTTCTATAAGAAAAATGTCTCAGAATCTGAGACTTTTTCTATAAGAAAAATGTCTCAGAATCTGAGACTTTTTCTATAAGAAAAAGTCAGAATCTGAGACTTTTTCTATAAGAAAAATGTCTCAGAATCTGAGACTTTTTCTATAAGAAAAATGTCTCAGAATCTGAGACTTTTTCTATAAGAAAAATGTCTCAGAATCTGAGACTTTTTCTATAAGAAAAATGTCTCAGAATCTGAGACTTTTTCTATAAGAAAAATGTCTCAGAATCTGAGACTTTTTCTATAAGAAAAATGTCTCAGAATCTGAGACTTTTTCTATAAGAAAAATGTCTCAAAATCTGTATGTGATAGATTTTTTGGGTCCTTGAGACAGGTCACATGACCTGTCAAGGACCGGACACTTCCTGTAGGGTATATATTTTATGTGGCCTAGACCGACATTTCGAGGTGTTACAAACGGAATTACAAAGTTAAGTGCGGGCTATAAAAAAATCGTAATAATTACCTGTAAAAAGCTTGGAAAAATCATAGTAAAATTAATGGTCGATGTATAAACCAAAGCCATGCCTATGATTATACTCCAAAATACCGGATCTTTTAATAATTCCAAATCCATGGCTTCCACCAAGCGTTGACATATTTTGCTACATAATTTCTCAGATTTTGGCAATGATGTCTGATCAATTTTAACCGAACAATCCTGATAAACTTTAGATGTTTGTGTTAATAATGAAGCTTCATCAGATTTTTGTTTTCCCGGTTGTGCCTCATCATTTGCATTACCAATTTTGATTTCCATTATAGAATTGCCGCCCTCCTTTGAATGTTTAGCCGGATTTTCAATAAACAATTTTAAATGTTTACGATTATTGTATTTGGCAGGATTTAAAGGTTTCAGTAATAAAGCGCCAATCAGCTAAAGGAAGAAAAATTATATACATAAATATTTGTGTATTCAACTTTAATTTCTTATTTTCTACTTACTCCTGTCAAAGATAACAAAGACATGGCCAAGACAGCAACACGAAAACCATAATGATCTAAAAATAATCTCACTACATGAGGTATAAAAACTTGTCCCAAACCCGCTCCAGCCAATGAAACACCTACAGCTCTTCCACGTTTGGTGGAGAAATAAGAATTTATAGCCATAAATGTGGAGGGAGCAATTAAACCTAAACCCATGCCCACCTAAAAATGATAAGGAAATTATTATTAAAGATAAATATTTTAATTTTATAAATGATTTATGTATGTACTCACAAAAAAACTATAGCCTACAATAAAATGCCAACCCTTTGTTGCAAAAGCACACAAGGTTAAACCAAATGAGACCATCAAACAACCGGTAGCTGCTACATTACGTGGTTTAAAACTTTTAATGGCCGGTCCAATAAATAGACCGGAAAAATTTAAGGCCAAACTATTTAGATTTGTTATTAAAGCTGCCGTAAAGGTTTCCTGTTGCATTTCTTTTAATTGTGAGCCGAAGAGTAAACCAAATACAGATAATATAGATTGATTTGTCATCTAATTAAAGAAATTTAATTTTTTATTATTCCGGGAATTATCCATATAATGTTTACAATTTACTTACATTTATTAAGGCCACAGCTGCCACAATAACCCAACCCCAGCCACCATCAGGTACCACCGTTGTTGCAGTATCCATGTTGATTGTTTATAGTAATCTGTAAGAAATAAACAATTTTTAATTAAATGTTTACTCATAAATTATTGTTTTTTAACATATTTGCTAAAAAAAATATGGCTTAAAATGCGTGTCTGGTAAGAATCGTTTATTTCTTTCTTATCTTAACGGAAAATAATTGCTTTATTATAGACAATTAAGGTGGTTCAGAAATGAAACACATTTTTCTTTAGATTTTATGATGGTATATTAAATATATCGCCCATTTACTACAATAGTGACATAACTAAAAAACAAGAGATTTTTCAGTTAATGATGCCTAATTATTCGTAATATCATCCCAGGCAGAAACTGCCAACCGTGTCAACGAAAAAGGCTCGGCAAAGCAGAAATCCGGTCTCAACCCCGGATATATCACATGTCTTTGAAACACACCCCGTTCCGGTTTAATAGTGACATGTCACAGAACACATCACATTTTTTTCGGGACTTTCCTAAAACCATTTTAAATAACAACTTAACAACTTTCATAGTATTTATGAACAAATTCATAAAATTTATTAATTTTTTCATAATACTTATAAACTTTTTCATAGTATTTATGAATAAATCATAATATGTGAAATTTAAGAACTATTTAAAATTTTTTTAAAAATACTTTTTCATAATTTTTATGTATTTGTTCTTATATACTATGAAATTCGTTCATTGGCAAATATTTTTTTCTGTGTATTTAGAACTTATTGTTAGAAAAAAAAATATGCAGATTTGGTTCAAAATTTGTACTTCTTTTGCAAATATTTCTGGATGTACTCAATGTATTTTTGATTTTAACCCCAGGTTCTCTTTATTGGAGTGTCTACTTTACATATCTGTTTTGAACAGAAAGTTTCTTGTGAAATTTGGATACTTATAAGGACATAACCAAAAAAGGACATTTTGAACTTCCGTATAATGTCCTGATGCTATCCTTGATCGTATCGAGTCCGGATTTCTTGCAAAAGTTAGGTAATTTTACTGGGAATTCGAATAAAAACAAGTAAGAGTGTTAAATTCGGCTGTGCCGAATCTTTTATACACTCCAACATGCAAAAAAATAAATAAAAATGCAGGGGCGTTTTATTTTTGGGAGGGGGGGGGGGGTCAGGGGGTCGCTAGTAGTAATTGAGGGGGGCAAATTTTCCCTCGAATATTTGTTTAAAAATTCATTCTTATGCTTTTTGCACTAAAGAAATACAAGATTATCATTATTTAAAAAAAAATGTTTTATTCCACGCCCATAAAAGGGTGCGGGCTAAAAAAACGGCATTTTCTAATTCTCTGGGCCCAAATGCAGGACTTTAAACTTTTTGTGGCATAAAAATGTTGCATTTGTTAAACAAAAACACAAAAAATCATGTAAAAATATGGTATTTTTCAGAGGTTGGTTTAGTTCTTCAAGGGTGAACTTTTTCCCCCCTGGTCCGATTTTGCTCATTTACGAACTTAACCTGCCTATGAACATAAGACATATTCGTGCCAAATGTCGGGAGTCTAGCTCTTTTATTTTGGACTGTATCGTGTTAACTACAGACGGACGGACGGACATCGCTAGAATGTCTTAGAATTGATCTCTGATCATAAATATATATCAGGGACCAAAAATAACCGTTATGATTTCATAAAAATCAACCAAAAAAATTAAAAAAAGTTTTTTAATTATTTAAGAGCAAATATATGAAGACACATTTTAGTTAAAAATTAACAAAAATTTGCAAAGATTTCTTAAAATTAATTTTTATTTTTTTATTCAAACTTTTCGGTTAATATTTGGATTTTTATTTTCAACCTAAAAATAAAAGTTATTTTTTGATTTGTTTATTTAATCAAGAAATAACTTTTATTTCGATTTTTATTTTATTCAATCAATTTTGTAGATATATTTTACAAACTAATGAGATGATTATTAAATGTGAGAATTTTGTATAAAACTTTTTATCCTTTTCCATAATCTCTACAAGATCTGCAAAGCCGTATTATATCAAAAGAAATTCCGGACGTTGGCCGTTAAAGGCTGATTTTAGGGAAAATGTGGCAAATTAAAAATAAAAATTTTGGTCCAAAATTCTGATTAGAATCTTTGGACCAAAATCGCATGTTTCAGGATTCTAAAATATTTTTTTTTTGTAATCTATACAAGATTTCCATTCATATTTTCAAGACATATCATATTAATGGACATTCAAAAACGAAGCATCCGGAAATAATCATTGAGAAAAGTAACGATGGTCTAAATCAGCATTATGGGCAAATTCATAATGCTGATTTAGGCAAAAATATGATTTAAATCGCTGTTTCAGGATCATAAAATATTTTGCCATTGTCTACACAAGATTTAAAAAATTTTAGTCCAACAAGAATTTATTACAGAAAGCAACATCTGTGGACCAAATCCCGGTTTTAGAATTATTAAAATATTTTGTCCATAAATTACGCGAAACTTTGAGCAAATTTAACAAAACAGATCATACGAATTTTGATAAAAAACTAAATTTCTGTGCGCGCTGTTTGTCTCAAACATTTATGTATTCAAAATTTTATTACACAATCCGCTCTTTAATGGCCATCGTCAATATTCTTAAAGACTATTTGCGGATGCTTCAAAATCTCTTTTTGTTAAACAAATTTCGCTTCACATACATATTTTCAATTTTGTTAAAATTTTATTTTATTTATTTGAAAGTCAAATAAATTTGTTTGTTTTATTTTTGTTATTTATTTTGATTTTTATATTTGGTTATAAAATAACCGTTATTATATTTCAAATAATAAAAATCAACATATTGATTGAATATTTTAAATTTTAAAATAAAAATCGTTATCAAACTGTTTGATTTTTGTTGAAATATAAAAATTTTAAAGTATTTAAAAGTTAGTAATTTTTTTAAATATAAATTATAACCGTTATGTCCCTGATATATATTCAAATAAAGTATTTTGCAAACATATTTTTAACATTGTGAGGGGTATCAATATATTTTCCGTTACCAAATTTAACTTTTTCTAGTTTTCATGTTATTTTTTTAAATAGAAAAAGTATCAGCAAGGCCAAATTTAATTTTTATACCTGTCTATTAGTGATGGAGGGTATCATTCCGTTTGTAACTCATCGAAATATCGGTTTGGGACCCCATAAATAATATCGATTCTAAGACTTTTGAGCGATGTCCGTCTGTCTGTTGAAATAGCGATTACACGGATATGCTGAAACTAAAAACGTTTACTTGTTGTTGCCCCAACAAATTTGGTATTGCATCTGAACGATATCGGTTTAGTGGTTCAAAAGTTATGAATGAAAATGTAAAGAAACCTCGAAAATTTTGGTAAATTCAAGATACTTAACCTAAAAAAAAAAATGCTTTATTTCGTCTGCTGGTTGATATATGTGAACAAAATTGAACACCGAATTGTATTTAAACAGGTACGAACATACTTTTTTACAAAAAAATACCTACAACAAAATCCCCAATTTTTTTTTTTCTCCAACGTTATTTCTTTATTAAATAAAGTTGGTTGCAATTATCTTTTTTACATTGGGAAGGCCGTATTTAACTTTTTTGCTTGTTTTTTTTTTTTGCATTGTTTGTGAGTCACCCTAATAGACAGGGATAATAAAGTTACTTCTTTGTTGGAAGTGCACTTCTTTGTTTGAACAATGGGAAACCTAAAAGCAGAGCATAATTTTTTCAATTCTCCCTAAATAAACAAAATTATAGTCGGTTAAGACAAAGAGGTATAAAATTAACACAAATTATTGTTAAAGTTAAAATTCTTTAGAACTCATATTTTTTCAAAGTCCAATTTTTCGAAAAAAAACAGTTCTGAAATGAATAAAAAGTGTAATGAATTTTCTTTAGATTTGATTGCAAAATCAAACCATCGATTTAATAAACCTCCATAACTCGGGGGATAATTCTCAGAGTCGGCAGCGATCGAAATTCTACTTGAAAGTGCGATTTTTTCAATTTTTCTGTATGCATAAAATTATGCTATGATAAATACAAGCTTTATATCTTACTACACTGAAACATAAAAAAAAAATATAAAAAGCTTATATTTTTTAAAGCATAATTTTAGGGAATAAAACAAATGCTAAATCGCACGTTCGAGACTCCGAAAATTAGCCCCCTGACTTTTCACGTGTAACACACCGAAATAAATTATGTAAATTTATAGCCCTTAATTAATCTTAGGGTGCCGTCACACGAGATATAAAACTGCTAGAGATAGAGCAAAATACAACTTTGTTCTCTCTACATCTAGCAGTTTTCTATCTTATGTGTCCGCACCCTTAATCTATGTTTACACCATACCACTGAGTCGTATGATTTTTATGAAAAAACAATGTTTTTTATAGCATAATTTTAGGCATGTAGTAAATATATGATTGATATTAAAAAGCGCCAAAAAAATCGACATTTTGCTAAATTTATAAACAAATATAACAATTTATTGAATCTTAAGTTTATGAATTTAGCAATATTTAAAGTTTTTCGTCGCTTTTAAATAATAATCCTATATATATTACATGCCTAAAATTATGCTACAAAAAAATCTTACTTTTTCATGAAAATCATACGACTCAGTGGTATGGTGTAAACATAGCTTTAACAGGATCTAGCAATGTCCATCGAGTCGGTTGAAAGCACAAAAGTAAATTACGATCTAAAAGTTGCTTTAAAAATTCAGATTTTCCTAGTGGCGAGTTTTCTTTACACTCTGAGTCGTTAAAGATTGTAATTACGAACTTTGAATTATTTGTTGCATAATTTTAGGCATTGAATAAATATTTGGTCTTAAAATAGATACGAACAAAATAATGGCATCAATCACAATTGGAAAGACAATCATTTGATTGCAATTGTTTTCATAAAAATAGAATTCAATCTGGTTTCGCTGAAGAATGCGTCGTAACTTTGTTTTTATGCAAATGTATAAAAACAATTGCAGAAAAACTCTTCCTTTACTCAATGCTTCGTTATAAAATAACTCTCCGTTAAATTTAACTTTTTTACACAAATTTAGACATAAGGCTCCATTAAATCGACAGTTTACTGGAAATTGAGTAAAGTTAATTATTAATTTTTAAAGTTAATAAAAAACAAGTAAAAAAAGTTAAATTCGGCCTTGCCGAATGTAGTGATACCCTCCACAATTTCAAAAAGATTATTGCTAAAAACTTTATTTAAAAGGAAATTACTTTTGAAAAAAGCATTTTTTTTTGAAAAAAAAAAAATCGCGATTTTTTTCTTTTTTTGCCAAAAAATATGTTCGTACTTGTTTAAATACCATTTGGTGTTCAATTATGTTCACATATGCCAACCAGAAGCCGAATTAAAGCATTTTGTATTTTTAGGTTATGTTGAATGTACTGAAATTTTTGAGGTGTGCTTACATTTTCGCTCATAACTTTTGAACCGCTGAACCGATATCGCTCAAATGCAATACCAAACTTCTCGGGAGAACTTCCAATAAATATGTTAAGTTTCAGTCATCTCTGTGCAATATTTTGTCCGCGACAGCATTTTCCACAGACAGACAGACGGACATCGCTAGAATGTCTTAAAATCGATCGGGCATCATGAATATATCGAGGGCCTATATTCAAAACCCTCTATCTTCCATTTTCACGAAAATGACTTTTTGATGGCAAAATATTCAGTAAAACGGGCCGCATCTATGGTGTAATTTTCAGAACAAAAAACTTTTTTTTTGCTATTTTATTTATTTATTTATTTATTTATTTTATTTATCTCTTACACAATTAACTTTTCTGAATGCAAAACCCTCTATCTTTTCAAATAATTATTTTATAAATACTTTTTTAGAATAATTTCATCATGCATTACATGTTTTCATACTAATTTTTGCATGCTGCACATGAATTTGTCAACAAAATTCCAGAACCACGTTTTTGGTCCACTGATGCTCATTTTTTTCTGAAAATTCTTGTTTGACTTTTTTGAAAAATATGGCTCAAAATTTGGATGTCTTGTGTACATTATGAAACAAAAATTTTAATCTTAAAAATCCCGATGCTGATCAGCATCTGTGGACCAAAATCGCGTTTTTAATTTTTTTACTATTTTTTACAAAACATACTCAAACTGTTGAGTCAACTTTTGAGACGAATTCGGTAAAAAAATAATTTTTGTCTTAAAAATCAGCACCTGTGGACCAAAACCGCGATTTCGGAATTATTTATAAGCCGTTATCGTTAATAAATTACGTTAAAAATTTACCGATGTCGGAAATGAAATCATAATAATTCATTTTTATTAAAATGCAAAACCCTCTATCTGGTCATTTTCATTCATGTACTTAATATTTTTGAGAAACAAAACCCTCTATCTATCCTCTAAAATCCCCAATAGTGCAAAATTTTAAAAACGAATCATATGTGAGATTCAGTAGTTGATTTAAAAAAATATTGTAGAATATCGAATTTTAATTACTCTAACAATACGCGAAATAAACAGTTTTTTGGCTCTCCTGAAAAGTTGTGTTTTTTTAGATAGAGGGTTTTGAATATAGGCCCTCGATATATACTTTATGGGGTCCCAGATCGATATTTCGATGAGTTACAAACAGAATGACAAACTTATATATACCCTCTATCACTAAGTGGAGGGTATAAAAAATAATTTTTAAAGTTAATTAAGTTATTTTGTTTTTGAAAATTTTGTAATATAAAGAGTTTTATTCGCATTTTTAATTGCAGTGCCGTATTTTCACAACTAAGGCAACAGAAAACTTACAGTTATACATTTATTTTGAGGCCTTAAACTATGCAACAACACATTTGAAACAGTAGTCAGAAATCAAACATATTTTTATTAAAATTTGATTTAAAACTAAAGAATTATAAAGGATTGTCCTGATTTCCTCCTCTGGAAGATTTTAGGATGTTACTTTAATAAAAAACATTTGCTTTCATTTATTTAATTTTACGATGTATAGCATAGTTTTAGGACTCAAAATAAATTCATAAATGCTAGTTTTCTGTTGCCCTATTCATAACGCTTGAATTTATGCTTTATAAAACGCCTAAATATATGCTTTAAAAAACATACATTTTTTGCTACGTTTATTGTAACTAACATAACTAACGTTAAAGGAACGATAACAGCACGTGCAAAAATGTGCATTTATTTTCAATTCTGAAATATTTTCACAATTTCATATTTTGCGACTTTTATAAAAAAAAAACAAGTAGAAAAATTAAATTCGACTTGGCCGAATCTATGAATACCCTCCAAATTGCCCATTTTAAGTGATAGTAAATTTTCTAACGTGAAAAAATAACAGTTATGATTAGAAATATTTTATTTTGTGTAAAAAAAATTTTTTTAGTAATTTTTGAAAAAAAAAAAATAAAAATTTTTGAGTGTAAATTTTTTTTTACTAATTTTTTTTTGAGTGTAAAATTTTTTTTGAGTGTAAAATTTTTTCGAATTTTACATTAAAAAAAAAATTTACTAATTTTTTTTTTGGGTGTAAAATTTTTTTTGAGTGTAAAATTTTTTTCGAGTGTATTTTTTTTTTTGTTTTGGTATAAAAATATTTTTGAGTGACAAAAATACGTTTTAAAATATTTTTGTGACTTACCAATAGGTTTTAAAGAGGTTTAACTGGTTTTCACCACGTGAATTTAAGGTGAAGCTAATCTGATATTCACGGTTTTGCTAATAACTTTTGAACCAATGGACCGATTTAGGTGAAATTCAATACGAACTAGGCTGGAGGAACGAAAAACATATATGCCAAGCTTCAGCATCCTCAGAATTGATTTTCGAAAGTTATAGTGCTTTTTATCTCATAAATTCACGAAAAACCCTTGCCGAAATTCAGTCTTTTGCTCATAACTTTTGAACCACTGGACCGATTTCGCTGGATTGCAATACCAACCTGACCAGGTAAATTCCCAACATATATGCCAAACTTCAGGAGCCTCTGTAAAGTCTTTCAAAAGTTAGCGTGTTTTCAACAGACAGACAGACAGACAGACAGACGGACAGACGGACGGACGGACGGACGGACGGACGGACGGACGGACGGACGGACGGACATCGCTGGATCGTCTTAAAATCGATCGAGGATCATGAATATATATACTTTATGGGGTCCTAGACCAATATTTCGAGGTGTTACAAACGGAATGACAAACTTATATATACCCTCTATCACTAGAGTGGAGGGTATAATAAAACTGGAAAAGTTTAATGAATAACCATCTTTAGAACTTTACTAACGATTTGATAATGATATTTTTCGACAGGATATGGAGACAGAAAGTTTACCCAACAGGATATAAAATTTTTTTTTTAAATTTTTATTTATTTTTCAACTCTTGTAAATCCAAACACGTTGTTTAAAAAATTATTGTTGATATTGTTGAATGAATAAAATAAATGTCGCAACTTTTGCTCTTTGTCCATTTAAAGAAAAAAATTGCCTTGTAATCAGATTATCATATATATAAACAAATATTTGACGTATTTAATTTAATATATAGATATAAAAAATTATATAAATTACACTAACAATACTTACACACAAATGTCGTTGTTAATTTGTAATGAGATTAATAAAAAAATATTTAAATTTCTTATAATATTAACGCAACACCGCTGTTTTTTTCACTAAAAATATTTTCAATAATGAATATTATTTTGAAAAAATATGTGTAAACATGTTGATCAAAAGAATTGCAGTATAAACTAGCAGCAGATGTTTAATAGTAAATAGTAACTGGCCTGGTAATTGTTTACTAAACTAATGCCTACATTGTTCTTTAATATAATACATTACACAATGGAATGAAAGTCTCATATTTTTGGCAAAGGGCCTTTTTTGTTGGCAATCTTTGATAGGTACATCTTATTTTCGTATGGAGATTTTAGGTTAGGTTAGATTTTACATGCAACCAAAATAATAAAAAAATTGTGCAAATTAATATATTTCAAGAAATAAAGTGTTATTGTATAAATTATCTAAGTTTTTTAAAGTATAAACTTATGTAACTAAACAAAGTACACTTGGTAGATAGTATTTAAACCAAAAATTGTCAAAAAAAAAAATGTTGGTATTTTGTTAAAAAAAATGGTTAACGTTTTTGGGTTAATTACAACCCGCAAAAAAACTTAAACAAATTTGCCAAATTTTTTGTAAAAATACAACTTACCAAGTGCTTTTGCGAAATTTAGCAAATTTTTTAAGAACAAAAACTAAAATTAAATTAAGCAAAAGTCTTGGTGAGTTGTATTTTTACCAAAAACTTGGCTAATATGTTATCAAGTGTATATCTACTTTAAGGCAACAGAATACTAGCAGTTATGAATTTATTTTAAAGCCTAAAACTATGCTATACAAAATCAGTGTATCGTAAAACTAAATAAATGAAAGCAAATGTTTTTAATTAAAGTAACACATCCTAAAATCTTCCAGAGGAGGAAATCAGGACAGTCCTTTATAATTTTTGTTATTGTTTTAAATCAAATTTTAATAAAAATGTGTTTGATATCTGACTACTGTTTTAAATATGTTGTTGCATAGTTTTAGGCCTCAAAATAAATTCATAACGGCTAGTTTTCTGTTGCCTTACTAATAAGTGTATTATTTTGTGTGAACTGACATTGTATGATTTCCATAAATTACCTAAGTTTTTACTGAGGTAATTTATCCAATAATACTTTTTAGGTTTAATTATCCGAAAAACGTACAGAATTTTTTGTGTATTGACGTAAATTTTATACCACATTCGCATTCATTTTTTTAAACTAGTTTAAACACTTAAACTTGTTTAAATTTAAACTTGTTTAGGTACTTAAACATGTTGAATTGTTTAAACTTGTTTAAAAAAAAGAATGCCAATATTATATTAACTTCATAAATTTTTGACGGTAACACATAACGTGAACTTTGTATAGCAAAACATTGATAAGTATACCAACAAAAGAACTGAATATACGTACTATTAAATTCACCATAAGACAGATGTTTTAGGTGAATTTGTTGAGTATACTTTTTTTTCGTATATACCGTTGTTCAACCCGAAGCTAGAAATAAAATGTTCGGTTGCTGGAATATAGACAACGTCTTGCCATAACACAAAGCAAAAAAAAAAATGTTCGGTTGTTTTTAAATTAAAATTTTTTCTTATAATCAATTAAACATAAAAATAGTATTGTCAAAAATTTTTGTTTAAAACTGTATATTTTTTTATTTTATTATGCTGATAATACACCAAAATATGATAAAATTATAAAAAAATATTAAACAAACAATTTTTGTTCTTAATAAAGGTCAATTGACCGTATACGATCCGGAGAAGTATTAGCTGATACGTTAGCTTTTATTAATATACATTAATAGAAGTACCCAGGTGGAAAAGTGTCCGGTCCTTGATAGGACACGTGACATATCACCCGCAACCAAAAAACCTATCACAAACTTGACACCTTTCATATGAAAAATCCGAAAATGTTTTCCATTGAAAATGGCAGGCACATATAAAAAATTTTCAAAATTGAAAATTTTTAAAAAATTTTTCTCAATTTATTTTTAATAAAATTCTTTATTCCAAACCTAAAAAAAAATGTGTCTGGGACTTAGAAATTCTTTTCAGGAACATAGGTTGGATTTAACAGTCAGTGCTTAAGTCTAAGTAGATACTTAAGTACGAGCTTTTTCAACCATGTTTCACCATTTGATTGTTTTTTCAGGTGGAATTGTCTAAAGGCCTATTCACACCTGAGGTGAAATCTTGTTCGAACGAGATTTCGATCATATGGTCTGTATCGTTTTATACACAACCATATGATGGAAATCTCGTTCGAACGAGATTTCACCTCAGGTGTAAATTGGGTATAAGACTCTATTATGAGGCAAGAATAACTTGTTATTAGTTAAAAATTAATCCGAATGGCTTGAAAAACCTTGTTCTTAAGTCTCTACTCAAACTTAAGTTTTGACTGTAAAATTTTGATATGTCCTATTGTTTTCGGTCAAGGAATAATTGCGATTTTTTGTTTTCGGTCAAGGAATAATTGCGATTTTTTGTTTTTTTTTTTTAAGCCTCGACTTCGTAAAATTTTTTTTATGAAAATGTGTAATTCGGCATATAACGGTTGGCAGACTTCCCTTGTCAGTGGTAAAAAAAAAAATATCTTTTGATTGCCAAAAATGTTGAAAATTTGTTTTTTACATATAATATTAGAAGTAATACGAAAAATGATAAAGTGGCAATTGGTCTTCAAGGCGGAGAAAAATCATTTTAAATCATTTTTCGAAATGGCTCGAAAGTCATTCAACATTCGTAAAAAATAATAACGATTACCAAAAATTGGCAAAAATCATAAGTAGGGCAACAGAAAACTAGCAGTTATGAATTTATTTTGAGGCCTAAAACTATGCAACAAAATATTTGAAACAGTAGTCAGAAATCAAACATATTTTTATTGAAATTTGATTTATAACAATAAAGAATGGCGAAGGATTGTCCTGATTTCCTCCTCTTGATGGTTTTGGAATGTGTTAGTTCAACTTAAAATATTCGTTTTCATTTATTTAATTTTACGACACACTTATTTTGTATAGCATAGTTTTAGGCATCAAAATAAAGTTATAACTAGGGCAACAGAAAACTGTCATTTATGAATTTATTTTGAGGCCTAAAACTATGCTATGCAAAACAAGTGCATCGTAATATTAAATAAATGAAAGCAAATGTTTTTAGTTGAAGTAACACATCCTAAAACCTTCAAAAGAAGGAAATCAGGACAATCCTTCAGTATTTGTTTTGATTTAAATCAAATTTCAATAAAAATATGTTTGATTTCTGACTACTGTTTCGAACATGTTGTTGTATAGTTTTAGGCCTCAAAATAAATTCATAACTGCTAGTTTTCTGTTGCCTCGGACGTGAGATTTTTAAATTCTTCTGTATTCCTAAATGCAAATTAAAATGCAAATTATACGTTTTAAATATATACGATATCAAGTAAAGCAATGGTTCTCAAACGGTGGGTCGCGACCCCCTAGGGGGTCGCTGAAAAATTTCAGGGGGGGTCGTGAACAAATTTGTTAAAACCTTAAATTTTGGTAAATTTAAAACACAAATACTTTTATTTAAAAAAAAGTCCATCACTTAAGGTCCCTCCGTAGTCACTGTGCAGTTGTAAATTTCTCGGGATTCCCAACACTTAATTGTAAAGTGTTTTGGCTGAGTCTGGGATTTGTGAGTTCATTTTCTATTAACCTTTTGATGCTTAGCCCGAATCTGGGTTCCAAATTTTTCTAGTACGTTAGGTTTTTGAGAAAATTAAAGGCAAAGTTCACAAAAACGTATTCTAGTGCATTTTAAAGAGCTTTTTTTGTGAAATTTTCGATGCGTCTGGGATCTGACCACTTTTTTCGATTTACATTTTAATGCTGATTCCAAATTTTTGATCCTTATCGGCTCAAGATTCCTGATCGAATAAAATGACGATCAATACCAAACATTGGTACATAATTTTGAAAAAAGAACAATCATAACTCCAAATTGGACTTAAAATGGTAAACATTTCTTCATTTCTGATTAGGTTTATTAACAGGTGTTTTACTTTTATTTCGGAAATAAAAAATCGATGAAGATAGTAAGTTTCTTTAAAAAATGCAGTAGTTCGGTACCTGGTTTCCAAACTTTTGAGAATATTGAGGTCAAAGTTCACAAAAATTGTGTTTTTGTTTTATTTTTAGAAGTTTTTTACTAGAAATTTTTGGTATGCGCCTGGGATCTGACCACACGGTTTCGATTAATCTTTCAATCCTGCTTATGAATTTGGTTTCCAAATTTTTCCACAATTCAGGTTAAAAAAAACTGAGGTCAAAGTTCACGTTAATATTTTTTTTTTTTTTTTTTGGGAGTCGCGAAAAATTTGAAATATTGAAAAGGGGTCGCAAAGCAAAAGTTGGTGAGAAGCTCTGATGTAAAGCAAACCAGTTCTAAGGCGACGATTTATATGGCACTCACACTTGCTGTTTTGAAGTGTTCAAGAGTGAGATGTTTTAAAAAGTCTTTGTTCTGTGTCCATTACGTTTTTATTCTGTTACTGGTGTTTTGTTGAACTTGTTTAAGGTCGCAAGTGTGAATGCCATATTATTTGTTGTTACATGTAAACTTTTAGTTTTTCATGGCATACTTTTAGGCATAATTATGTGCACATCAATGTTGCCAATTTAGTGCTTTTCTGGTAAATCTTGTGTGTTTTTAATAAAAACTTTTTATTAACTTTTAGCAAGAAAATTGTGTTATTGCGAAAAAATCAGGCAGTTTTTTTTTAATAATTGAGTATTTTATTTAAAAACAAAATCGAGTTAATTAAAAAAACATTATAATTAACAAAATATTAACATCTGTTGTCAAGTCCTTTTAAAATCACCAAGATAAGGGTATTTCTTTTTTTAGAAAAATCCCATTTAAATGTATTTATATATTTTATATTACTGAGTTTATCATTATTCCAAAAACCCCCTGGAAAAAATCACCGTAAAAATTATTTTTAAATTTTTACACCATAAAATAAAAACAAAATCTGTGGGGAAAACCCATAAATTTGACTAAAATTTATGTTTTGCACAATAAAAAAAAATAATTGTATATCCCTAACAAATTTTAAATATTTTATAATTTTTTACGGTATCAAAATGTGTATCCGAAAATTAAATTTTCAAAACGATTCTTACTTAATTTTTTTTTTTTTAATTTTTTAGTCAAATCTACATCTGTTTACAACCAGTATTATTTTTTTTTAAATTAATCAATAACCTCTATTTACTGCATCTTTTCATATTTTCAATATAATTATTTTTTTATATATTGTTTTCTTTTTCAATCCATAAATCTTTAAAGTTCAAAATTCAATAAACCAGTTTGAAAACCAGTTTAAACTGCCTTGCAAAACTGGAAACAAAAAAAAAAAATAATTATAAATTATTTCAGATTTATTAAAAATATACATCTGACAATTAAAATGATGAGTGACTTTGTAAAAAAAATAAGAAGAGTCCCAGCTCTCATTACGTTAATTACATGTACAGACACTACAAAACAAAAAATATATTGAATTCTGATTCTAATTGACCGTTATCAGTTACAAAAATATATATACGTATATGAACAGATGAATGTAAAAAATCTGCAATTGCTTTGATTGGCTGTATTTTAATAAAAAAATAAAAAATAAAATCCCAATCGTATATAGACGAAGTCGAAGGCCCATGTAGTTTTATTTTTTACTTTGATACCAGTTTCAACCGGTTTTGAAAATTTTTTAATCTCTTACAAATCCCCTTTTGTGTTATCAGTAAATTAATATTTATTTTTTGGTTCGAAATAATTTAATTGCCGGTATGTGTTTATTTAAATTAAAATACATTCTATTTAAATCTAGACTATGACTGGCAATTTTTTTTCCAAAATATGCTTTATACTAAAAAAAAGGAGGCTATGGTCAAAAAATCTGGTATAATCCGGTGATATAAATTTCAAATTTATTTGTTAATGGAACTTTTTTAAATGAATTGTTTTGTCTTTAAAAACAATGTTATTTTTATTAGAGTTCAGAAAAAGGTCAGAAATTAAAATTTTAATTATTTTTTTAAAAAACTGGTATTGTTTACTTAAATATATGTCTAGAAAAATAGAATTGTAGGATACTTGCAAGGGAAACCCATATGGAATTGTGACTTGCTTATAATCTTGATAAGTTTTTGTTTTGAAATTGTTTTAACACGCAAAAATGCATTAATTGCGTTTTTAACAAACATACGCTCAGCGAAAGTAAAAAATATTCTTCTTATGATAATTTCGAAAAATATCACATTATCTGCTTGTCTTCTGAATTATAAGTTTTAAGCCTATAAAATGCGTTTAACAGAAACTTTGTTTAAATGTTGACTCAAATTTCCATTTTTTTATACCCTCCAACTACAGTATGGGGGTATACTCACTTTGTCATTCCGTGTATAACGCATCGAAATATCGGTCGAGGACCCCATAAAGTGTATATATTATTGATCAGTAGGGATGAGATTTTCATGCACTAAAAAATCGAAAATATGAGCTAAAAAATTCAAAATATGCATTAAAAAACCTAAAAATATGCACTAAAAAATAAAATTTGTGCAATAAAAATCTTGTTTTCAAGCGAAAAATTTCTAAAAAAAGTAAAAAATAACGCCGGGTTTGAATAATAACATTTAAAACTTTATGTAAGGGAAAATTTTTAGAAACTAAAACAATCTGTAAAAAAAAATTTTCTTATTTTTAAAATAAATTTTTCCAATTTTAAACAGTTTTTGAAATAAATAAATTTCAATTTGTGTTTTTGTTAATTTATGCTAAAATATGCAAAAATATGCACTTAAAAGATGGAAATATGCACAAAATATGCACTTAAAACCAAAATATGCAAAAATATGTATTTTCACCAAAATATGCAAAAACCAATCGATGACATTTTAACGCAAATTTCATGATTCGGAAAGATAATTGATCTATATAGTTTTCGGACTATCGTATACGCTCAGCGAAAGTATAAAATATTCTTCTTATGATAATTTCGAAAAATATCACATTATCTGCTTTTCTTCTGAATTATAAGTTTTAAGCCTATAAAATGCGTTTAACAGAAACTTTGTTTAAATGTTGACTCAAATTTCCATTTTTTTATACCCTCCAACTACTTTGTCATTCCGTGTATAACGCATCGAAATATCGGTCGGGGACCCCATAAAGTGTATATATTATTGATCAGTAGGGATGAGATTTTCATGCACTAAAAAATCGAAAATATGCGCTAAAAATTCAAAATATGCATTAAAAAACCTAAAAATATGCACAAAAAAATAAAATTTGTGCAATAAAAATCTTGTTTTCAAGCGAAAAAATTCTAAAAAAGTAAAAAATAACGCCGGGTTTGAATAATAACATTTAAAACTTTATGTAAGGGAGAATTTTTAGAAACTAAAACAATCTGTAAAAAAAATTTTTCTTATTTTTAAAATAAATTTTTCCAATTTTAAACAGTTTTTGAAATAAATAAATTTCAATTTGTGTTTTTGTTAATTTATGCCAAAATATGCAAAAATATGCACTTAAAAGATGGAAATATGCACAAAATATGCACTTAAAACCAAAATATGCAAAAATATGTATTTTCACCAAAATATGCAAAAATATGCAAAAACCAATCGATGCCATTTTAACGCAAATTTCGTGATTCGGAAAGATAATTGGTCTATATAGTTTTCGGACTATCGACAAAAAACATGCATTTGTGCATGGAAATCACATCCCTATTGATCAGTGATCGATTCTAAGACATTCTAGCGATGTCCGTCCGTCTGTAGTTAACACGATACAGTCCAAAATAAAAGAGCTAGACTCCTCAAGTTTGGCACGAATATGTCTTATGGTCTAAGGCAGGCTAAGTTCGGAAATGGGCAAAATCGGACCAGGGGGAAAAAAGTTCCCCCTTGAAGAACTAAACCAACCTCTGAAAAATATAATTTTTTAACATTATTTGTCTTTTTGTTTAACAAATGCAACATTTTTATGCTACAAGAACTTCAATGTCCTGCATTTGAACCCTGAGAACTAGAAAATTTAGTTTTTTTCGGTCCGCCCCCTTTTGTGGGCGTGGAATAAAAAAAATTTAATTATGATAAACTTGCATTTCTATATGCAAAAAGCATAAGAATGAGTTTTTAAACACATATTCGAGAGGAAATTTGCACCCCCCCCACCCCCACAAAAAAAAAACGCCCTTAATTTTTTTTTTTTTTTTTTTTGCATGTTGGAGGGTATAAAAGATTCGGCACAGCTTGTTAAATATTTGACCGTTTTAAATTTCAGTTTATGAATAAATGGCACAATTATCTTCCCACATATTATTGGTATTCACGTCAGCCATTTTTACCCTTACAAAGTGCTAAATGTAAATTTTTTTGTTGTAATAAATGTTGCATTTCGCAATTTGCAAGGGTAAAAAATTCTGACGTGAATACCGTCATTAGTTTTTTGGTTTATCATACTTAGGGCAACAGAAAACTAGCATTTATGAATTTATTTTGAGCCCTAAAACTATGCTATGCAAAACAAGTGTATCGTAAAATTAATTAAATGAAAGCAAATGTTTTTAGTTGAAGTAACACATCCTAAAACCTTCAAAAGAAGGAAATCAGGACAATCCTTCATTATTTGTTTTGTTTTAAATCAAATTTCAATAAAAATATGTTCGATTTCAGACAACTGTGTTAAATATTTTGTTGCATAGTTTTAGGCCTCAAAATAAATTCATAACTGCTAGTTTTTTGTTGCCTTAGGGCGGATTACTTAATGAAAAGTTAGCTGCTAACTGCCGATTTAACGGAGCCTTCTGTCAAAATTTGTATGAAAAAGTTAAATTTAACGGAGAGTTATTTTAGGCCTTTTTTGTTGGCAAACTTTGATTGTTACCATGCATCAAAACGAAAAAAACGATACCTTAACTTCCATAAATTTTCTCAATTTAGGGGCCTATTCACAAAAAAAGTCATAACTCAATCATAACTCAATTTTTTTCATGTGGTTGTTGTAAACAATCATAAAAAATTTCAAATTTTGTTTGAAAATTTCAAAAAAATAAAGACCTGCTACCCACATCGTCTCAAAATTGACAAATAATTTTAAATTTTGAGACTTTTTATGATTTTGTTTACAACAAACACAGGGAATATAAAGTTTGAAAATTATAAAATTAGTCATAACGAGTCATAACTCAGAATAGGCCTGTTATTAATTTAGCTCCGTTTGGAATAGTTTTGTAAAATGTTGCACATTTTCGATGAAATATTGAAAAAGTTAGTTTATTAGACGCAATTTAGCTTGAAAGCAACACAAAAACATTTGTATTTTTTATTAATACCAAAGAGAGCCATTAACAATAAGAGAATCATTCACAATGTATGCAAGTTAATTTTAAACTTCTACACTCAAAAATTTATGACGGTAGATTTCACTACAAAAGACAGTTAAAACTACTACATTTGTTATTGTTTAGGCGTCCACTACATTTTACGGTAAAATCAACCAAAAATTGTTGTTGTTTTTAACTATTGATTAACAACTACAAAAAACTGTAAAAACTACTTCAAACTACAGTTGTTTTTACTGTAACTCAAATTTTCTGATTTTTTTTATCAAAAATCTAAACGTCAAAAAAGGTTAAAATTATTTGGAAATAACTCCTGCACATCCGTTTGCTAAAAATTTCTAGAAAATTATAAGTTTTTTATAGACTTAAAACAACTACATAAATCAACTGTTACTACAATTTAGTCATTTTTTGTATTTGTTTTTTAAAACGACTACAAAAAACAGTTGTTTGCGATTTTTCAAGCATAAACAACTGAAATTGTAGTTTAAAACAACAACTACTACTTACTACAAAAATGACCGTCATGTAGTAACTGCAATAATTTTCTAAGTGTAGAATTTTGAGCGTTAACACTTATGTGAACTTTGTATGGTAGAACACTGATAATTACGCCAACAAAAAACGCCTTTTATAACGGAGCCACAGACTATTTACAGACTCGACAGTAGAGTTTTACAACAAAAAATTGGGGAAAACTAAGCGATTCGAATCGCCTTCTCAAGAAACAGGTATTTTAATTCTTTGTGGACCAAGCCCTCAAACCCGACACATTTTTTTATATTGGGAAAGTGTATGGTAAATTTATTCATATTTTATTTTAATCGAATTCCCAATAAAATCATCTAATGCCAAATTCGCATTAATTTTTTTAAACATGTTTAAGCACTTAAACATGTTTAAATTTAAATTTGTTAAGGTATATAAACATGTTTAAGTGCTTAAGCATGTTTAAAAAAATTAATGCGAATTTGATATAACTTTTGCAAAAAATCCGGACTAGACACGATCATGGATGCCATTTGGACATCATAAGGAAGTTCAAAATGTCGTTTTTTTTTTTTTGGTTTCATCTTCATAAGTATTCGAATTTTGCAAGAAATTTCCTGCTCAAAGCAGTAATGTAAAGTAGACACTTCAATAATGAGAACCTGGCGTTAAAATCTAAAATTGCAAATATTTCTGGATATACTCAATGGATTTTTGATTTTAACCCCATGCTCTCTTTATTGGAGTGTCTACTTAACATATCTGCTTTGAACAGAAAATTTCTTGCAAAATTCGGATAATAATAAAATGTACTCTAGAAGTCTGTGATGTACACTCAAAAAAACCTTGTAAAATTACAATTGAGTGTAGGGTATAAATAAGATTCTGAAATGTTTGGTAAAATCGGACCACTTCATCACGTGGCGCATCTTCGTCAAAGTTTCAATACCCTTTAACAAATCGAAATTTAACCAAGTTTTTGCTCCAAAAAAATTTACTAAATTACGCAAAGGCACTTGTAATATGCTGATTTCAAACCTGTAAAAAATCTATGTATTTTTAAGCAGTATAGCTAATTGAAAAAAAAACAATACAAAATTTTATTTTTCAAAAAAATGTTAATCCGTTTAGGGACTTTATCATTTGATAGTTTTAAACCTACATCTATATATCTTTCACGGCACAACCGTTATTTTGAATAAATTATGAAATTATTTTTTATAATTTTATTTTATTAATTTCACCGCTAGATTTTTTTAATTTCACCGCTAGATTTTAACAATTAAAAAAAAATCATACTCACTTTTTTTATCACCTGTTTTTTAAGGTTTTAAAAAAATATTTGTTTTGTTTAATGTTTTTATAATGCTTAATTTGTTTTTTTTTTTTTTTTGTTTATTGTTTTATAATTTTTGTATTTTAATAAAATACCACTATCACTTTTGTGTGAATTGAAAGATTGTATTTTTTTTTATTCCGCAATTATAGAAATAAATGTTGAAGTGCTAATCGCTAGACAATCAAAATTGTTCTAAAGATGCGCTAGACATGTGCTCATGAATTTATAAGAAGCTAAATAATGTTTTTGTATTTATAAAACAAAAACCTGAGTTTTATATTTTCAGATTATTTTAAAGAAAACAAGAGAATGAGAAACAATACCTATCATATGATACCCTACACTACATAATTGTATTAAATTTTAGCTATTATTGAAAGTGGGTTTAAAAATGACCCACTAAAAATTTAAGAAAAACGCAATAAAAAATCGGCAAACCCCGAGAAGATAAAAAACTTTTCTTTTGTATTTATTTAAGGTGTTTATACACTATCCCAGCAAAACTTTGGTAATGGGTAGTGATTATATAACACATTACCAGGTAATGCATATAACTTATTTGTAGCATTATTTTATGATGTCTTACCAAACATTTGTTCCAAAACGTATTATTTTCAAGTGAAAAATAATGCATTACTAATAATTTGCTACGTAACGCATGATTATTGGAAAAAATGTATTTCATATTTATTATTTCTAAACATTAAATCATGGATGACTTATATTCGGTTACATTATGTATTATTTGAAAGTTTGAAATAATGCATTATTTATAATTGGATGCATAATGCATTTCAATAACATAAAAAATAATTATTTTATAAAAAAATGCATAAGTCTAAACTAGAGATGGGCTCACGATAGGAAATTTCTAACGACACACACTCACGAGCATATTTTATCTACTTACACACACTTACAATCACGTGTGTAAATTAAATACAAAATTACATTTTCACTACTCGTAACACCTTATATATTATCTTCTGGTGTGCTATATTATTTCATTTCTCGTAACCTATAAAATATCATATATTTTACACCTTACTCGTATTCTTCGTTATAAATTTATGACTTATTTTATACCTTACTGGTATTCTTTGTGATAATGTGGATGCATTACTTTGAGTCTCATCGCCTGTTAAAATCATCAATGCTGCAATGTATAAAATAAGAGATCCTATACCTTATTTTATACCTTATTTGGTAATCTAAGTTTTGCTGGGATACCACTGATTCGTTTTTGTTAATGAAAACATTAAATTTTTTGTAGCATAATTTTAGGCAGTTAGCAAAAAAATGTATCCTAAAATTAAGACAGGAAAAAATGAAATTTCTTGTTTTATGATTTTTTAGAGTGTTTATACACTATACAACTGAGTCGTTTTATTTTCGACGATTTTTATAAAAAAGTTAGATATTGCTGCAGCATAATTTTAGGCATTTAGTAAATATTTGTATGGTTGTTATTTAAACTGCGCAAACTTTATTTTTTTTTAATTTAAAAAACAAATGCGACAAATTATTCAAACTTAAGTCGATTTATTAACTAAAATCATAAATGTCAGTTATTTGCTTGATTTCAATTTTAGGACCATTTATTTAATAAATGCCTAAAATTATGCTGACTTTTTCATAAAAATCGTCGAAAATAAAACGACTCACTAAATTTGCAATAATCTTTTTACAATGTGGAGGGTATCAATACATTCGGCAAAACCGTATTTACCTTTTTTACATCTTTGTATAAGTTTTTTTTTTTAATTTATTTTTTCGTAACGTCTAGGGTGATTGTGAATGACCAAGTGGTTTGTGACTTTGCTTCACGACTATTGTGAATACAGGGATGCCGAGCTTTGCCATATCGTCGCTTGTAAATTGGTATGATCCATAAACCACTTTCGAAAAAATGGAGTTAGGAATCAATTGTATATGAGGCCTTTTTTGTTGGCAAACTTAGATTGTTAACATGCATCAAAACGAAAAAAAAACGAAACGTTAACTTCCATAAATTTCTCAATTTAATTTAGCGTTGTTTGGAATAGTTTTGTAAAATATTACACATTTTCGATGAAATATTGATAAAATTAGTTTATTAAATGCAATTTAGCTTGAAAGCAAGACAAAAACATTTATCTTTTTTATTAATACCAATGAGAGCCATTAACAATAAGAGAATCATTCACAATGTATGCAAGTTAATTTTTAACTTCTAGAATTTTGACCGTTAACACTAATGTGAACTTTGTATGGTAGAACACTGATAATTATGCCAACAAAAAACTCCTATGATTAATAAGTATGCCGTCATTCCAAATCCGTTATCCATTTTGTTTATATATCGTATAAATTAGAAGATACCCAGCCATAACTTTACTTCATATTCAAAATTTTAACCTTGACTAAACATTGGATTGCTTCATACGCCATTTTTTGCACATGCAGTAAATTTTACACATAAAAGTTTAAATATATTCTTTATTCCCATTTCTGGTTTTAACCTCAGAGGTCATCTTCTTGTTATGATTGCTAGTTTCTCATCTTTCTACCCACTTAATATGCTATTTACATATACCCCGAAATCCATATAAATTTGGATTTCAAATCCAATTAAAATCTATACCGTTTACATATGCTTTTTTGACATTTAGCGGGATTTTGTTTGTACTAACTCTGTATTTTCTTTTGATTTGTGTACAGGGTTGTTAGTGCGAAGATTACCCAATTTTATAAATATTTCTAAAAACAATGATTTTTCTTTGCCGGAGCCAATATTTTCAATCCCATTAGTATATGTTGGGACCACAATATCAAAAAATGTGTTTTTATGTAGAGCTGCTTCTTTAAATGCAAGAAAATTAACAATTTTGCCAAGTTTGGGGCCGCCACCATTGAGTGTTTTTCTTTGTTAGGAAGACCAAATTGGTCAACTAAATTGTGCGTTTACCATTTGCAATGGTAAATTTTAAATGAAACATTGTTAAAAATTGTTTTTATTAATCTTTTAATAGTTTTTAAAAAATAAATTTTAATTGTTTTTTTACTTTATAAAAAACAAAACAGCTGATAAAAAAAATCGTGTGCAGCGTTGCAAAAAGGCATTAGGGATGATTATTTTGTGAAAAACCATAGTTGTACAATAGAGGTGTCCTTAAAAACCAAAATCACCTTTTTATACCTAGTAGGGTCCTATATTGTTCTTTAGTATCTAAAAATGAGTGAGCCAAAATTTGGGGACAAACGGCTAAAAATAACTCGTGCCGAAAATGGATTGAAGTTTTGGGACATTCTTATAAGAACGAAAAACTCGTTTTTTCTAGTTTTTGGAAAAACATTGGTATTTGACATTTTTTGTTAAATTTTTTGTGAAATAATATGAAAATGGTACTAAATTACCTTTTCAAAACGACTAATAAAATTAAAATCGGATGAAAAATAAGCATTTTACGCATACATGCCCCAGACCATTGTATGGTTTTTAGAGCCAGAATTTTCAAAATTTTTATGCAAAAAAATAGTAAAAATTTAATTTTACTTTATGATCAAATTGAAAACATGTTTAAGATTAAAAATAGCAGATATGGTAGTCAAGCTTTTTTTTATTTGGCGCGGGTAGTGATAAAATTTCCGCGGATTCCAAATAAAATGCGTTTTTCTACAAAATTTAAGCAAATTTTTGAAAATTTGTGCTCTATTGTGCGGATCGAAGTGTAAAACGTAAATTCTATAACTTTTGAGAAATCGGATATATGCAGATATTTTGTATTATAGAAATGTATAACGTCTCAAATTTGTTATTTCACCTCGACGAAAAGGGGTTAAAGATGCCCGAATTCTCAAAAAATTTACAGAATTTATGTATTTCACTTCGTATAATAAAATACAGAAAACTGTTTCCCATATTTGCTAAATTATTTTAGAAAAACTCATTTTCTTTGGAATCCGCGGAAATTATATCAATACCCACGCCAAATTAAAAAAAAAGTTAAACTACCATATCTGTTAGTTTTTATCTATAACATGTATTTAATATAATTATAAAGTAAAATTTAATTTTTTTTATTTTTTTGCCTAAAAATTTTGAAAATTTTCAAATTTTGGCTTTAAAAACCATGCAATGGTCTGGGGCATGTATGCGTAAACTGCTTATTTTTCATCAGATTTGAATTTCTTTAAGCTTTTTGGAAAGGTAATTTATTACCATTTTCATATTACTTAAAAAAATTAACAAAAAATAGCATATACCAATATTTTTCAAAAAACTAGAAAAAACGTGTTTTTTCATCAGACAAGAGTGTCCCAAAACTTCAATCCATTTTCGGCACGAGTTATTTTTATCCGATTGTCTCCAAATTTTGGCTCACTCATTTTTAGATACAAAACTACAATTTAGGACCCTACCACGTATTAAAAAGTGATTTTGAAAAATTACCTTAGTCGTTAGGACACCTTTATTGTACAATTAAGTAGTAGAAATTTTTTGGGATTTTGAATTGCGATTTTACGATTTTCCCAAAATCCAAGTTTTTTTTTATATGGGATTTGACATTTGAAATCCAAAAAAGTAATGGGATTTACTTGTATTTTCATTGAAATCCCATTTTTTTTTGGATTTCGAGGTATATGTAAATGGCATATAAATGATTTTTTTTTATTAATAAAAAAAGCTTGTTGTAATTTGTTAATATTCTTTTATTAAGTAAAAATCACAATATTTTTTAGAATTATCACCGGCTTTTTAAGCTGCACGAGATTTTCACACACACTTCGTTTATTTATGTTATGAACTCGTAAGCCATTCTCCAGTTTTCTAATGACACCAAATCAAAAACCTTAAAAAAAAACAAAAAAAAAATATAATATAGTATGAATACATAAAGTAACCAATGTATTTTATTACTTACCAAATATTTACAAATCAGAATCTGACCATCAGATCCTATTTTTATTTATTTTTATATTATTAAATATTTTTATAAGAAACAAATACATAAAATAATTTTATAAGAAACAAACAAATTTCACATTGCAATGCATTGCTACCAACTTGATAATACAAAAATGAACGAACAGGGTTGTTTTTTCTTTTTTGGTTTTATCTATTGAATTCTGTATAAGCGTTGTAAAAAGTTGATTCAACTTTACTGATTATTCAACGATATCAACATTAATTTTTGTTGAATACGACATTATTCTGTAAAAGTTGATCTACAATGGGTTTACTAATTTTTCTACTAAGATATTTCTATGAGTGTAAAAACGGTTTAAAACTGTAAGTGTGAATAGGGTATTATTTAGTACCTTTAAAACAAACAAAAAATAAGTTTCGAGAAAAAATAACCATTTTTATAAAAAAAATCGGCCTTTTAAAAGAATTTTTATGGGAATATGTTATTTCACGTCGCTTTATCTGTTTTTATAATAAAAATTTATTATTTATTCCAGTTCATCTCAGTTCATTTTTACAATTCGTTCTCAACGCTTTGTCTCTAAAACACAATGAAACTGATTCAGAGGAAGTTCTCAATTATGTCTTTGAAACTGAATGTAAATGTTTCAGAGAAATGAAATTATAAGAAAATTTACTCCAAAAAATTATTAAAGAAATTTAAAAAAAATTAAAAATTCTGGTTTCTAAAAGAAAAATCCATTAATTTCAGAGTCATTCTTTACGTAGATTTTATATAAATTTATCGATTTAAAAAGAATCATGTCCAGAGACATAAATATTTTCTATAGAAACAAATAATCATACTGCAAATTTTTCTAATGCAGGTCTCAGAAAGAACATTTTTCAGCTTCTGAAAAAAAGTATCAGGTTCTGATAATTATATGCTATCGAAGATTTAGATATTGTGAGACTTTTTTCATTTCGTATGTCTCAGTTTTTATGATATTTTTTAGTTAGGTCTCTCTTGGAATACTTTTTAAGCCCTCCTGGTCCCTGCGTATGTTTCTGCCATCAAAATCCCGGGAATTCCCGCTCTATTTCCCCGGATTTCGGGATCGAAAATTTACGGGAATTCCCGTGAAAAACTCTATAGCTAATACATACATACATTATTTAAAAAAACCGTTATATTTTTTTCAAAAAACCGTTACATTTCAAATTTCATGCTATTTAGCTATTAAATAGCTAAATTTTTTTCTGTTTTTGAATCTGGTGTTTTCTGGAGATTTTTTTTTCTTGATTTAGCGGGTTTTTGTCAAAAAAAGTTGGCATCAGTGTTCGTTCCACTTATTGGTTAAAACCATGTTTCCATAGAGATCAAAAACACTTCATTTGAGCAAAACACTTCGAGCTGTTTCCACTCAAGTTGAAGTGATTTGCAACGTCAAATTAATTACGAATTTTCGTAATTAATTTGACGTTTCCTTTACAAAATAGTTAAAACAACAAAATTAAGAAAATAATTACCAAAAACAATTAGTTTTGTTGTTTATTATAATTAAATAAAGAGGTTTAAAAAACTAATTGTAAATTATTTTAATAATAAAAAAAAATAAAATGTCTTCTTCTTCTAGAGAACACTCACTACGAATGAGTAGCTTTTATTTTCGAATATAAAATACAGTGTTGCACTGACCAAAACAAGTGGTGAGTTTAAAAAGTCGACATGTTTTGTACCAAAACACCCAATTTGAGATGTTTTGCGCATATGAAAAATGTATGGGAAAACATGTAGAAAATGACATGATTTCCTCAAAACACTCTGATTTGCCCAAATCATGCCACTGGAAACATACTATTACGGTAGAAAAATACAACCCTAAAAAGTATTGGGTAGCGGCTTTTTGGTAGTCGGTACCCAAAAGCTTTATTGGTACTCGACACCCAGTACCCAAATACCCGGTACTTATACAACCCTATTTCCCAGATGTCTTTATAAATTTTAGTTTTTGTTTTGTTTTCATTTAATCATTCATTCGTGAAAAAAATTACGGGCGAAAAAGTAGCGGATAAGAAAAAAAAAATTAAAAAAAAAGTAAAACGAAACCCAAAAAGAAAAAGCTAAGAAAAAAGTGTAGAAAATAGCAATTACCGTAAAAAAAATATAAAATTTTACTAAATATTTCAATAATTCTATGGTAATTTTAATTCTAACCAAAAGAGAAAGTGAAAAAATACAGTTTTTGTAGTTTTTTTAATGAGTGAAGAAAAATAGCGGAAAAGAAAAAAGAAGTGTGTCTCGCTGTGAGAAATGTATTGAGAATACGTATGTGTAGTTGTGTGTTTTTTTAAGAAAAAAGAATAAAGGCAATACAAATAAGAAAAAAATCAAAGTTTAAACAGAAAAAAATAAAAAAATTTATGCAAAAGTTTCATTAAAAATGGGTACAACATCTAAAGTAATTGAAAATAAATCGCAAGATTCAGCTGCTACAAAAATTAATACAATTGACCCTGTTTTGGAGTCCCTCAATCCAGACACTCATACTTCAGCTACTACCACAAACATAACGCAAACGACGACTTCTACTACAACAACAATAGCAACCAGCACCACCCACATCATCAACAAAAACAACAACGGCAGCAGCAACAACAACATTGACAATAACATCACTGAAAATGACGACGATAATAGTAGTACATGTGTCGTTGGTGTTGGGACTGTATCTGCAGATGCATCCAACAATATGACGGGACAAAATGTCAAATTAATAACCAAAGCATCATCATCACCACCTCCACAAGTGATTATTGTACCAGAACAACAAGCTTCCACTGTGGCCACTAATGCCGCCAAGAAAATTCGTCGTGCATTTTCTATGCCACGAAATCCATTTCGTTGGTCGCATAAATTAAAAACATCTGGAGGCAACTCATCAATAGCAACAGCAGCAGCAGCGACAACATCAGATCACAAAACAGGAAGAGCTCAAGATTCTGGTGGAGGAGGTGGTAGTGGTTTTGCTGCCATAGGCAAATCCTACACTTTATCTTCGTGCGTGGGTGGTAATCGAGAGAGGGCAGACAGTTTTGTATCCCTTAATAGTAACGATGGTGTTTCCTCGGCCACCACCACAAACAACACTAACAGGGACACAAAAATTCAATCATGCATGCAACCAAACCAAGACGAAAAATCAAGTGGCGCCATAAAGAATTCAACTAAAAAGTTGACAACAAAATCAAATACTATTAATGGAGTTTCAAACCTTTCCAATTCCTCTACCCTTCTACCCGGCACATCATCCCATTGCTCTTCTACAATGCCGGCTGGTGGTAGTAATCTCAATAACAACAACACTAATAATCGTGTCTTTAGACGTTCATCATTTCGTAAATTTTTAAATCGTATAACACAGCATATGACAGCTTCGGTAAGTTTATAATAATAATAATATCTATAAAGGAGAATATTTAAGGATACGTTAAGGTATAATAGATTAATATTTAATAACTTCACCCAGTCACTCATACTCTCTTTAATGTCAAATTTTTGACATAAGAAAGAGTTCATGTAATACAGACATATTAACACTACACACACATTTTTAAGGAAACACATCCTTAAGGAACAATTTTTTTTTGCAAAATTAAATATGATTTTAAGTAACTTTAATACTGACAAGGGAAGTCTCCCTGGTGTCACCCTCCGATCTTCATGAAATTTGGATATGTTGTTAAGAACGAAAATTAATTAGACACGTATTTTTTTTTAGCGGCCCAAACTCATTTTTAGGGTGGGTCGACTTGTATGGGGGGAAATTGACCTTTTTCAGTTTTTTACGATTTACGCATATTTTAACAAAATTAATATAGGCATGTGTGGTATCAGATTAAAGGTATTAAAAATACCTATCTCGTGGTACTAACAACGGGCCAAAGAAGTTAATATTTTTCGACTTATTAACAAAAATGTCCAAAAATTTTGGTGTTTTACTCAATATGACGAAAAGTTGTGCATGTTTGGACACGTTCTTAGCACACGTAGATAGGTTTTCCAAAGACCTTTCATTTGGTATGTAACATGACTAGGTTTCTTTGCATAATATAGGAGATAAACGAAAAAAACTGAAAAATGACCTTGTCTTCCCCCCTCCTTTTTACCCCCTAAATATGAATTTGGGCCGCTAAAAAAAAATACGTGTCCCTTTATTTTTTCTGATCTACAAAATAAAACCAATTCCATAAAGATCCGCGGGTGACACTAGGGAGACTTCCCTTGTGAGTTCATTTAAAAAGAGCAAATATATTTTAAATTAAGTTTACAAAAATTTCCATTTTAAACTTTTTGAAATGTGAGATTTAGTAGTACCTAATCTTTACATTACCGGTTAAAATGAATTTTTCGCTATATCTGAATAATTGTTTTATCAATACACTTTCCACTTTGGTACCAAAAAGATCTTACAAGCGCCCTATTAAATTATAAATGCTGGTCAGTCAATTTTTTTTAGATTAGATAAAATTATATATAATTTGATAAAATTATTTATTTTATCCAGGATTTGGAGGTTATATTTATGGGGGTTTTCGTGTCAACTGAAACAACTTTTGAAACCGATTTGCACCAAGGTTAGTCCTATTGGATAGTAGTTCCGACATAATTTTTTAATGAGATCGGTCAAGGACTCTCTGAGTTAGAGCTGACCGAAATTTGACATTTTAGCCAAAGAGGTGATTATTTTCATCCATGTAACTTCTTACCTATTGTTTTTAGCAAAATGTGTCCCAAATAGTTTAGATAGCTATTTCTTCAGTCTTTCGAAAAAAAAATTATAAAAAAATAAAAAAAAAATTTTAGATTTTTTTTTTTAAATCCAAAACTTTTTGACTTTTTTTTGACTCAAACGAAAGCTTAAGTCTGTTCCTTTAAGAGCTATGGGGTCGCTTAGTGGGATGCGAGTGGGATATCTATGATTTTTTTTTTTTAACTTTGGAACACAAAAAAAGGTTCTTCAATTTGCACTATTAGGCGTGGGATAGCTAACCAGTTTTCGATTTCGATCTGCGACACCTTCAATTTTTATAGGTTTGAAAAAAAAAACAAGAGCCAAAAAATGAGGGCGGTGGGGTCGGGACACACGGCTCCTCATCGGGGTTGGGCGTAAAGAGATAAAGATAAAAATCCTCAAAAAGCCCTACAACTGCCCTAGAATTGCCCCTGGAGGGGGGGGGGGGGTGCAATGTGAGACCAACCTCCAATAATTTTCTGCGCCCAACATTTTTCTTGAACATACCTGCCCCCTATTTCCAATTCCTAAGGGGGCTCCCATACAAAACATTTTTAAAAAATTTGTTCCTACCGTTCTTACTAACTTACTTACGCTAAAGTGCTCCTAGTGGATTCAAATGTATGACCGACCTCCATTATTGTATTAATTCCAACATTTTTTGCAAATATACCTACAATGTATCTTTAAACCTTAGAGTGGTCTCCATACATTTTTTTTTATTTTTTATAAATTTGTTTTATTAAACCAGCTGCTATCGCCTCTACATTTTGTCCGAACATAATAACACCCTATCTCCACTTCCTAAGGGGGCTCCCATACATTATAAAAACATATATTTTTAAAAACTATAAAAAAATACTAAAAAAGAGTTGAAAATGTTGGAGTTAAAAAATATTGGTGGTCGGTCATACATTTTACTTCTATAGGGGCACCCTATAGACAGTTAGAGCGGTAGGAGCAAATTTTATAAGAATGTAATTTTGTATAGGAGCCCCCATACAAAATTACAGAAAATTATTGGAGGTTGGTCTCACATTGCCCCCTCCAGGGGCAATTCTAGGGCAGTTGTGGGGCTTTATGAGCATTTTTACCTCTTTACGCCCAACTTTGACCACGATGAGGGGCCATATGGCCCACCCCACCGCCCTTATTTTTTGGCTCATGCTTTCTTTTTTGAACACATATAAATTAGAGGGTGTCCGGGATCGAAATCGAAAACTGGTGAGCTATCCCACGCCTAATAGTGCAAATTGAAAAACCGTTTTTTGTGTTCCAAAGTTAAAAAAAAAATTTCATAGATATTCCACTTGCATCCCACTAAACGACCCCATAGCTCTTCAAGGAAAAGACCTAAGATTTCTTTTGAGTCAAAAAAAAGGGCCCGATTTGTCAAAAAAGTCAAAAAAGTTTTGGATTTAAGAAAAAAAAAAAATCAAAAATTTTTTTTTATTTTTTTTTATAATTTTTTTTCGAAGGATTGAAGAAATATCTATCTTAACTATTTGGAACACATTTTGTTAAAAACAATAGGTAAGAATTTACATGGATTAGAATAAACACATCTTTGGCCAAAATGTCAAATTTGGGGCAGTAATCAGACCATATTCTGATCAGAAATTCCAATTAAAAAAAATGTGTACATCCGAAAAGTTAAACTAAAATCTCAATTACTTAAATTTCCTCGGTTAAAGCTTATTAAAAATATATCCTGCTAATTGGGGGATATGTGTTATTTGTCTAATTATAATAAATTTATAAACGGGCGTAAGTTGGCTTTAAACTCAATTATGGATGTGGTTAAAAGTGAAACTAAATCCTGTATAAACATATTATAATTAAGTTTAAATATAAGTAAATTTAAATAAAAAAAAAAAAATACTATGTATCAAGTCTTGCGGCAAGCCCATAAAAAGTATTATACACTTAACTGATTCACTTTCTTATTCTGGAAAAGTCAACCAAAAATAATAAATGAAAGAAAAACTACTTGAAAATAACCACAAGAAATGCAAAAAAAAAATATAACTACAATAAGGAGGCAAATGATTAAACAAAACAAAGAAGCTCATAGAGTAAGATGAAAAAAATCAAAACACTGAAAGAATTATTTAATATGTATGAGAAAGAAATTTAACAAACATTTATTTAAAAATTATATTAGATTTTCCATTTAGATTTTTTTTTAAACATATTTGAAGTTGGTAAAAAACTATAATTACTTAAAAACTGTGCAAGAGACGTCAGGGGCTAGGCATGCACCTCAAACACTCAAACATTAACTGCCTGGATTAATAGAATGAAGGTTGAAAGAGGAATTGAAAAAAGGCTTTTTGTTTTCTTTAAAACTTATATCGTTTTATTGTTTTAAACAAAACAAATTTATGAAAATTACGTTCTTAAAATGTTAATGATTCCATATACAGTGCCGGTCAAAAAAATAGCACCAATGACAAAATCTCTATTAATCCAATTAAAACAAAATATTATGTGTGTATTCGTTTAAAGTAAATATGTAATACTCTTATACTAAGTATATACCCCTTAAATGTTTTTACTTTTTCCAAAAATTGTGGACGGTTCTTTTATAATGATCGATAATTTAAAAAAAACTCTGAATCAGTGCAGTCAATAAAATAGCACCGAATGACAAAATTTTATTAAAAAAATTTATATTGTTTAAATTATTAAAATAAAAGTGTTAAATACTAAAGGAAGATAGTTTTTATTTAAAAAAAAATTAATTCATTACAAAATTTGATGTTTATTTTCATAAAAATACGACTTGGAAAACATTACACTCCTCAAAAACGTGCTTTTGTAAAAAATATAATTTCTGAACATAAACCATATCCTGAAACAGGAAAATTAGTTGGATGCGCTTATAAAATGATTAAAAATTCAACAAAATTAACTTTAGAGCTTGAAAAACTTAGTCACAAGCGACGTTTGTCACCATAAGTGGTTAGATGTTTGTAAAGACAATGGAAGAAGGCCCCATTTACGGCAGCTCTAGAGCTAATAAAAGACAGCAAATGCTGAAAATGTTCGTCGAAGATTACAAAACAACAACATTAACGGTTGCAGATTCGAAAAAGTGCCCCTACTCTCACTTAAGCATGCTGCAAGTCGTTTGAAGTTTGACAACAGTAACTCAGAATGACCAGCTTAAAAGTGGATCAACGTTCTATGGACAAATGAATCCATTGTTGTTTTATTTGGAGACATGGGATTACATACCTATGTCAGAAGACCCTATAACTCGGATTTCAATCCAAAACTCGAAATAAAAATAACTTAAAATGGTGCTTATGGTGTGGGAGATATTTTCCTACTGTGGAGTGGGGTTCATATATTGGACCATGGCTCACATATTGGACTAGGACAATCGTGGATATACACTTAACGTTTATATCCTCCAGAAAGTAATGTTACCATAAGTTTCTGAGCAAATGCCACTAATTTAGGTCTTATAGCACGTCAATTACCCAAAGCATGACGGGAAATTGACAAAAAATTGGTTCTGGACAATAAAGTAAACGTGATGGAATGGCCTGGTCAACCCCCAGACCTAGATCAAATCGATAGTTAATGGACAGATATAGAGAAGAGAGTGTCTCGAATACAACCAACTTGTAATGAAGCCCTTTGGGTTGCTGTTCAGCAAATCTGGAACTCAATTTCGAATTAAAGATCCCAAAATCTCGTGAATTCGGCACAATAACGTTGCACAGAGGTAATTGTCAACAATGAGCACTCGACAATTTTTTTTTTAATATTTAAAGATATTACAACAATACTGAATTCATAATCCATTCGTTTTTCAAATTTAAGAATTTAATTTTAATACAAAAAGTACTGTGGTGCTATTTTTTTGACTGAGTGTTTTTGAAGTTTTTTTAAAAACTCTGAAAATTTTTAATGAAATAAAAAACCAAATTAGCCTTTTGCTATGTAATATTGTTTCACACTCTTGTAAGTAACTTATGACACGTTTTCAGTGACATAAGTTTAAATTGTTAAAAAAAAAAACAGCGAAGAAAATTTAGTTTTATCCTGGTGCTATTTTTTTGACCGCAGCTGTATGTAATTAAAAAAATATTAAAAGTGCAAATAAAGTACAAATTTCATGACTTAAAAAACCAAAAATTTTACTGATCCCAGACAGATTTCGCGTGAGAGAAAAAAAGAGAGTTGAACCAATTACAATCTCTTTACTTTATTCCTCTATGGAGACGTATACTTAATTTTTTGATTGCCTTTAAATAACAATCATACGCAACGGTGCACAGTGATTTTTTAAATAATTCGGCCATTCAGTGAGTACTGGACCGATTGCAGGGAAATACCGGTTATAGCAAACGTTATTTCGAGCTTAAGATTGGACGTTGGACCCCACAGGTCCAATAGGGTGCTACATAGGAATTTTTCCAAGTTTTAATTTAAGCTTGATAGCGTCCAGATTGAGCAAATATTAAATGAAATACGAGGTCGCCGTGGGAAATTAAATTATTTATAGATGTTTTTTAGAAATTTTTTTAAAAATATTTCTAAGTCGATTTTTCCAAGTTCAAACATAAAAAATTTAAAAATGATCCAATAATTTTTATTCAGTTATCAGCTAGTTGAAAAAATCGCACCTTTTGTCCTTACGCAAATAAAACTGTTCGCAACATGTATTAACGCGTTTTATCCTCGACGCTGGAGGGACATGTGGCATCGCTATGAACAAGCCGGTCTATGCGAGGAGTCTGAACTTTAGACTCCATCATGTTGAATTTGGATCAAGGCAGTAAATCGTCAGTAATTTTTAAATCACCCCCTTTTTTGGGAGGTTGATAAAAAAACAATGATAAAATTGTATTACCTGAACTCCACTATAATTTTTGAAGTAAAAGTTTTTAAGTTTGTAATTCCGTTTTCAACTCATCGAAATATTAGTGTGGTGAACCATATAAACTTCAATACGATCTAGCTTTGTTCCTCTTGTTGATGCTTCGAGAGATTTGGAATTTCATTTGAGTGATATCGGTTCATCAGCTCAAAAGTTATGAACAATAATGTCCTAACGGACATTTTTCAAGACTTTTAAAGTCCTACTAAGGGTGAACAATGGGAAAAATACAACTCAGTCAAAAAGTTAAGATTAAGTTTCTGCCAAATGAATACAACACGAATGATGGTGAATAGGGGTTATTCAACACAAAGAGGAGTAATTCCTTATGGCTAATTTTAATCTGACACACATTAAGTGTGTGGCAATCGAAGGAGTGCTGATGATGGAAGGGTGGCATCCACCGAAGCTGTCGACATCTCCACTTAGCCTGTGTTTTCACTTGATTTTTTTCAGATTTTCTCATTGTACACCAATTATTATTTCTCAGAAATAATTAATATGGACTCAAACCGAACTAAATAAAAATTCAGTTAAAAATGAAATTCTTTCAGTGTCTTAAATAACTATGAAAAGACACAACGGCGACAGTAAACAGCTGAAAAAGTACAGAAAAACTTTAATAGGAATATAATTGGCGGCTGTTATAATGATTACAATCTTTTTTTTACTTTTTGCATATAATATTTATACAGAATCATAACAAAAAGGTTTTTTTTTTTTTTTTTTTTTTAAATTTATAAGAAAATATGTATGTAGTCTTTTTAAGCTTGTAAAAGGTCATTAGAATATTAAGTTTTTAAATACATTTTTCTTTTCTAACACGTTTGTATATATTTTCTATACTATATATACAGTGGCCGACAAAAGTCTACTTATGACTATGTAGTAGATGTAATTCGTTAACGACAAATTTTAAAATATTAGACCCAAACAAGTATTTTTGTGAAAAGTGCTGTGTAGGTAATTTATCAAGCTTTAATTTAAGCTAAATGGCGTTCAGATTGAGTAAATATTAAATGTGCTACGAGAGTCGAAAGGAAAATGGAAATTATTGAAATAACTTTTTTACAAAATTTTTTAAAAATATTTTTAAAACGATTTTTTTTCCAAACTCAAACAAAAATAATATTATATTCAGTTCAGTTGTCAACACATTTTTCCAACGACTCAAACAAAAATAAAATTTTTTTAAATACAGTAGAAAAAATCCTTTTTTTGACCTCCAATTCATTTAACCCCCAATTTTTTTGTAAACAAAGAAAATATTTTATTTTTTATTAGTCGTACGTAAACTTTTGCCGGCCACTGTATATTTTTTTAATAATTCTTGTAACTATTTGTATTGTCTTGACCCCATAGTCTCTTAAAAAAAAAAAACATCTAAAGAAATATTGTTCCAATAATAGTTTTTTCTTTTCTGTTGTATGTGTAACAGTAACACAACATACAGATATTGGCTTTGAAGTTCCATGTTTTTTTTGTAGTGTTGTTTAAAAAGTTATCATCAATATGACCTTAAAATTACATTATACATATAACGCCTTTTCTTGTATTTTAACAATGGAAACAGGATTTTTAGGACACTACCTAAATGTGGATAGTAAGTGTGCAGTGCACATAGATGGTATCGAGTAGACTATGATTTTTTATTGATAAAATTGTAGGTTTATTAAAATTATTATTTTTTTTAATTTTATAGAATACATTGTTCAGTTGCCATAAATGTGGTTATAATACCAGATTATATGTTGGTTGTTACTGACAAACAGTTTTAAAATTTGCTTTTAATTTTAAATTTTAAAAGTATACTTTTTGAGGTCGTTTTTAATTGAGATAAAGACTGAAATGAAAAGAGTGGTCAAGGATATTAAATACTAATACATTATTTAATTACTCGGCAGGAAAAAAGAGTGTCGGTCGATGCGAAATCACCTATCCCGTGACTGGTGAAAACAGGACATATCACTAAAATACCCTTAGATGCTTTTTACGTGACAGATGAAAATTGGACTTATCACTAACCTGTCTCAAAAATACTTATTCCGTGATTGGACACAATAGAACATATAAAAATTTTTAATCCCTGACACATGTTTTTTTTTTGCGTTTTGGAGTAAAGAAATTCTTTAAAAATTACACAGGCCAACAAAATTTGAAAAAGGTCGAAACCCCGGGACTAGAATATACCTTTCTAAGGGTTTGGGCTGCACTGAGTCCAAATCTGTACTTAGCATTTCTCCATCAAATCCATTACAGTTTGGAAAAACACTGTTTTTCGCCATATTCGAGACGTTATAACTGCGCGAGTTCACCTTTAATTATAAATCCTGATATGTAGTCTGAAAGTCCTACTTCATACCTTTAAAATAATTGTTTAACCTCTTTTATATCTTGTTTGTTCTTTAAGATATCTTAACACCAAACTTTAAAAAATTTAACGGTTTTGCGATATTCACGGTATTTTTTCTATGAATGCAAATTTGTTACATTTTGCCTTTATTTTATGACGAACTTATAAAATTTTTAAATTCCCAATTAAAAAAAAAAAACAGAACAAGTAAAAAAATTATAGTCGGTCAGAACCGACCACATAAGCAAAAAAAAAACACTCACAAATCAAATTTGAGTGAAATAGGCTTCTTCCTGTTGACAATATACCGCTTTAACTGAATATCGGGCAAAATTTTCAAATGGTTAAGGCCTAAGTCCAAAAATGGTCCGATGATAATCAGATTTCATAAGGTTGTTAATGTATGCGTTTAATATACACAAACAGAATTTTAATTAAATATTTTCTATTTTCATGAAATTTGAGAGATTTATGTAAAAATCGGGAAGGTGGTTTGTATGGGGGCTACAAGAAGAACCAGTCCGATTTCTTTAAAATTCAGAATGGTAATTTGTGTAGATAAAACATGATTAGATAAAACATGATTACATGATTACCAAATTTCGAAAAGATACCTATTATAATGCGGTTATTAGAGTCATTCGAGCCAAAACTAAAGAGGACCTTTGTATAGGGGCTAGGTCTAAATATGGACCTTGGGCCAAAAGATTCTTAAGTTTCAAATTTCAAGTCAATTGATTAGAAATTGCTACCTGTGGCGTGTTTTCAACGTTTGCATGGACAGACAGACGGACGAACGGACGGACAGACGGACGGGCATAGCTAAATCGACTCAAAAAGTGATTCTGAGTCGATCGGTATACTTAAAAGTGGGTCTAAAATCAATATTTCTGGTAGTTACAAACATCAGCATAAACTCATTATACCCTGTACCAGAGCTTCGAAGGATTTCATTCCTTAATTCGATTTGTCATTCTGAGTGAAAATTTAGTGATTGCATTCCCCAATCACATTTTAGCGAATTGAATGAATTCACTTTAGACTCATTCGATTTATAAATATCAAATGCATTCGTTTTATTTTTCATTCGACTTTCAAAAATCGAATGCATTTGATTTTTTTTATTCGACTTTTAAAAATCGAATGCATTCACTTGCGAATGCAATCGATTTTCTTTTCATTCAATTTGAAAAATCGAATGGCTTATTCATTCATTGCATAAAAAAACATAAAAAAAACTAACCAAGATAGAGCAAAACGGAGCCAATTTTTTGTCCACAGTATCGCTAACACTCTTCACATTTTTTTGTCGTATAAGCAGTTAATATGTGCATTTTTAAAATTTTCGGGAACACCAATTTTTTTGGATTCAAAATTAGAGCCCATTAGGGTCATCGTATGTAAAGAGAGTAGGCGATACTATGGACCAAAATTGGGCTCCGTTTTGGTCTATATATTTAAAAAATCGATTGCATTCGCAGTGGAATGATAAAAAATCGAATGCATTCGATTTTTCTAAATCGAATGAACAAGAAATCGAATGCATTCATTTTTGTTCATTCAATCGAATGAATTTTAAGGACTGCATTCAATGTCGCTTTATGAAATCGAATGCATTCACTGACTATGAAAATTGAATGGAATTTTTTGAGAATTCATTCGAAAAGGATTTCATTCTTCGAGCTCTGCCCTGTACCACAGTGTGGTGTAGGGTATAAAAAATGCTTTTTGAATTGTTTCGATATTTTGTTTATTTGCTGAGATATCGCCCGTTTAAATTTATATGATGTGTTTAATGAATACTTACCACTCTCAGCCGCATCCAGAGTCACGAAACGAGGACAAACTTCAGGTTAAGATATCTCAGAGATGAAACAAGATATTATAAAGGTTAAACATTTATTTTAAAGGTAATTTGTAGGACTTTCATACTACATATCAGGTTTTATAAACAAAGGTGAATTTTCGCAGTTATAACGTCTCAAGCTAAGATATCTCGAAAACCTGATGTGATAGGCAAATTCTGATACCAGATTCAAATTCAGCGCAACTTAAATTCTTAGAAAAGTTACCTCTGATTTATGGGTAAAATATTTGTTGGCCTGTGTTATTGTAGGAAAAAGATTTTTTAAAATTTGTTTTATTACATTTGGAGGAAGTTATTAAAAATTTGCCACAGCCGAATTTTACAGTCTCACTTGTTTAAATTAAAGCTTTCCTAAACAAGTAAAAAAGTTAAATTCGGCCTTGCCGAATGTAGTGATACCCTTCACAATTTCTAAAAGATTATTGCAAAAACCTTATTAAAAAGTAAATTACTTTTGAAAAAAAAAAAAAAAAAAATGAAAAAAAATTGCCGCGAAAAAAAAAATTTGGTAAAAAAAAATCCGCGATTTTTTTATTTTTTTAAATATGTTTGTACTTGTTTAAATACCATTTGGTTTTCAATTATGTTCACATAAGTCAACCAGCAGCCGAATTAAAGCATTTTGTATTTTTAGGTTATGTTGAATGTACTAAAATGTTTGAGGTGTCCTTACATTTTCGTTCATAACTTTTGAACCACTGAGCCGATATCGCTCAAATACAATACCAAACTTCTCGGGAGAACTTCCAATAAATATGTTAAGTTTCAGTCATCTCCATGTAATATTTTGGCCGTGATCACCATTTCCACAGACTGAGAGACGGACATAGCTAGATTGTCTTAAAATCGATCGGGGATCGTGAATATATATACCGATATTTCGATTAGTTACAAACGGAATGAAAAACTTATATATACCCTCTATCACTAGAGTGGAGGTTATAAAAAAGACGGCAAAGAAGAAAAATTTATAAAAGCTTAATATTTTTTTTTTAAATTTCGAAAAAAAAAAATTCCTACAAAACTGTTGGTGGCATTTTCCTAAAAATTCAAGTAAAACACCCCTCCTTTGAATTTAATAAAAAACAAAAAGAATAATTTCAAATTGTCAACAAAAAAACAAGACGCAGTATTGATCATCTGTTATTATCTGTATTATTTAAATAATTCAACCCATTTTTGTTCGGCTTTCATCGGTCTATCAAACTGTTTAAATATTTAAAATACTTAAGAAAAAAAAAATTAAATAATTTCTACTTATTTATGAATATAAATAACAACAAGTATGAGTCTGGGCTTATTAAATATTTATTTTAGTTTGTGTCTTGAGACAACAACAATAAAAATAATAACAGCAACAAAAAAATGCACATTCCAAAACAATAAAAAAATATTTTATTAATAAAATTGTATTTATGTACAATTATAACAGCTGAACAACAGCTACAGCATCAGCATCAGCAACAACAACATAATTGAACAAATTCATACAGAAGACATACACAGATACTGACGCATACAGCTTTATACATGTTCTTTCAAGCAACGATTCTCAAATGGTGGGTTCTGAAGCCAAATGGGGTCTTAGCTGATTCTCAAAGGGGTAGCGATGGTATTTGAGGTAATATATTCTTTTTGGATTTATTCCGTTTTTAATCACTTCGAAATATCGGTCTAGGACCTCTAAAGAAAATATATATTCATGATCCTCGATTGATATTATGACGATCTAGCGATGTCTGTCCGTCTGTCTGTCAGCAGGAAAACACGCTAACTTTCGAAATACAACTCCGAGGATACTGAGGCTTGGGAAATATATTTGTAGTTTTGGTATTGAGTTTTAGCAAAATCGGTTTAGGGGTTCAGAAGAACACTGAACAATCTTTAAACTTCCTAAAAATGTAGCCGCGCAGCAAAAGTTTGTGAGTAGCTCTGCTCTGAAGTACCATGATCATTGTCATACTTTATCTTAAAAAACATACATACCATACGTACTTGCATTTCGATTTATTTTTTTTTAATTTCTGTTATATTGTACAACGACGTTTGTTTGTTGTTCCAGTCAAAAGAAGTTTAAGCCGGGAGCAATGTATGACACACATCACGCGACAAATGTATGCCTCCTCTACTTATGTACATTAGACCGACTCACCTTATATGGGCAAAAAAAAAGTTAAAGTTGTACCCCCCTCAAAATTAACTTTGACATGTTTTATGAAGATTCCCAAAATATTTGGGCTCTAGCGATAATCTCCCGTGAGCTAAACCGCGTCAAAAAAGGGTCCAAAAATGGTATTTTTCATGAATAAAAAAATCAGTAAATTTTTTTTTCTCCAATGAATGACCAAATATAATAGATATTAAGGAATTCTTTGATTCTGCATTAAAACATTTTAAAAATCTAACCACAGACTCGAGATAACGAGATGTTTACGTCAGTTTTTTGATGCTTTTCAATTCGATTTTAATGAAAACTTAAATAACTTTGGTATTTCTTGTCCGATTTTCACTTATAATACATAGTTAGAAAGGTGTTGACCACTGCTTGTGATTTTAGTCAAAAATTAACCCTTAACTGCACTGTCTAACTTTTTTATAACATTTACTTCGACATCATTTAAAACCGTTTTATAACCACAAAAAGCATAACTTTGTGCAGGAAACACGTTTAATTAATATATTTGGCCGCAATTAATTTAACCCATGCATGATCAAAATATTTTGGCAAACATTTTTAAAAAAGTTTTTGCGGAAATTATTGAAAGCTAGTTGTAATACTTTAAAAAAATAAAATTAAATAAGGTTTTGTTTATTATAGTCAAAAATTAACCCTTAACTGCACTGTCTTACTTTTTTATAACATTTACTTCGACATCATTAAAAACCCATTATATAACTACAAAAAGCATATCTTTGCGCAGGAAACACGTTTAATTATTATATTTGGCCACAATTAATTTAACCCATGCATGATCAAAATATTTTGGCAAACATTTTTAAAAAAGTTTTTGCGGAAATAATTGAAATCTAGTTGTAATACTTAAAAAAAATATAATTAAATAAGGTTTTTGTTTATCTTGACGTGCTTATTAATATCAAATAATTATTACGTGTACCACATTCCCGGTCAAATTTTCGTTCGAAATTTGTATGTGCAAATTAATTTTAAAAATAAAATATAAACAAATTTTGGTCTTAATCGCATATATTCGTGCAAAAAACGCAAAAACCTTTTTTATTTTATTTTTTTAAAGTATTTCTACTAGCTTTCAGTAATTTCCGCAAAAACTTTTTTAAAAATTTTTGCCAAAATATTTTGGTCATGCATGGGTTAAATTAATTGTGGCCAAATAAATTAATTAAACGTGTTTCCTGCACAAAGATATGCTTTTTGTGGTCATAAAATATTTTTTTAATGATGTCGAAGTAAATGTTATAAAAAAGTAAGACAGTACAGTTAAGGGTTAATTTTTGACTAAAATCCCAAGCGGTGGTCAACACCTTTTTAACGATGTATTAGAAGTGAAAATCGGACAAAAAATAAGAAAGTTATTTAAGTTTTCAGTAAAATCGAATTGAAAAGCATCAAAAAACTGACATAAACATCTCGTTATCTCGAGTCTTTGCACAGAAAGAAATAAAAAAAAAAATTTGAGTAAATTTTTAATACTATTGAGTAAAAAATTACTCAATTTTCCACCAGTAAACGATTTAATAGCATTGAGTAAATTTTTAATAAAAATTTATTAAATGTTTGCCAAAAAAATTTGAGTAAATTTTTAATTGACACTATTAAGTGCAGGAACAGAACAAGAAGCACCACCTTTTAAAAACAAAACAAGTTTTATTTCACATCGGCGCCGGCCACCGGTTTAATCTGCCAAACCGTATGGAAAAAGTCGTGCCGGGCTTATTCTGTTTCTACTCTAAAAAAAACAAAGTTTAAAAAAATTTCATATTTTTTTACAAAGAAAAAAAACATGTTTTTTCAAACTTTACCAAATATATTTTTGTCTTATAGACATAAAAAAATTTTATAAATATGATTACAAACTTTCATGTATATATACAAAAAACTATAAACTAAACGAGAATTAAAAAAACTAAGAAAATTCCAAAAAAAATTAAAAAAGCTATTAAATTCTTATTAAATTATTTACTCAATTTGTTTTTAAATTTTTGAGTAAATTTTTAATTGCGTCAATTAAAAAATTACTCAAAACTTTTTTTAAATTTAAACAAGTGATTACTCAAATTGTTTTTCCCCATATTTTTTTCTGTGTGGTTAGATTTTTAAAATGTTTTAATGCAGAATCAAAGAATTCCTAAATATCTATTATATTTGGTCATTCATTGCACAAAAAAAAATTTACTGGATTTTATATTCATGAAAAATACCATTTTTGGACCCTTTTTTGACGCTGTTTAGCTCACGGGAGATTATCGCTATAGCCCAAATATTTTGGGAATCTTCATAAAACATGTCAAAGTTAATTTTGAGGGGGGTACATCATCAACTTTTTTTTTTGAGTCACTCTAATGTACATGAGAGCTCAATTTTTACGAACTAGATGCAAATACAATTTTTAGAAAATCCATGATTCTGCTGTATAGAATCATTGTCTGGTGACCTGTTTTGGAAACAGAAGGGACCCGTGTGTCTTTATCACGAAGGCACTGAGAATGGCTTCGATGTGCTTTATTGGTGCTCTTCGTACTACACCTACGGCTGTATTAAAAATCCTTCTTTACTTAATACCATTGTATATATTGGGTAGGCAGTATGCGGCTACGTAGGCAGTTCGACTGAATAGCACACTGCAATAGAAGAGCGGCGATTGTGGCCATAGCGCGATCTTGAATAAGATAACAATACCACAAATGAGCCTTTTTGAGCGCTTGGATGAGGGGAATTTTCGGGTAGTGAAGCCTCTTATAAATTTTTGCTCAGATGGATCGAAGCTACACGAACAAGTGGGCTTTGGAATCTATTCGGAAGAGCTTAGCTGAGGCTGTTTAAAAAAATGACAGATCATTGCAGTGTTTACCAGGCAGAGATGCTGACAATAATGAAGGTGGCTGACTGGTTGGGTTGCAATGTCTTGTCTACAACCGCAGTCAACATCTATTCTGACAGTCAAGCCGATGTGTTGGTATGCCTCTTGAAACTTGAAAGCAAAATCAACGGCTTTGTTCCGCGACGGAGACTAATCATTGATGGGCAATTGGATGGACGTGTGAGACAACATGAGAGATTTGGCCTTCTCTTAATCAGAAGCGCACAAGTGAGCTGATATCGCTTCCAAGAGCAGTGGTTGCTATAATTACCGGACACTATCTTATAGGGAAGCACGCAGAGCGGTTAAATGTGCTGTCAAATGACTTTTGCCGGAGTTGCATAGATGAAGAGGAGTTAGAAACTATCGAACACTTTATCTGCCATTCCCCTGCACTTTCTGTTTAGAGACTTACTACACTGGGATCTAGGGACTTGATCGAAACATTGAAAAAGATCTATTGTAAATCGAAGATTGTACTTGTTGTTCGAATATTTCATTTGTAGATAGAAGATTCTGCTTGTAACACTGTGCAACAAGAAAAATGAGCCTCAATGGCTTCAACGCCACATGAAAGTAGACCATCAAGTGAACAAAATCACCAAAGGGTTTTGCAAAGTCAGTTCGTATTTCTTTTTTATAGCCCACTGAAGTTTTCATTTTTTTATCAAAGGCGTTTGGAAAACGTCAAAAATACTATAATAAGAACACTTCTGAGCTTCAAAATATGATTTGATGTCTTCAGTGAAATTTTATGGCGGTTCTTTTCTTAGAACATTTTAACCCTCTAACTGCCATTTTAAGGGGTCATTTTAGTCCTTTTTCAAAAACTAAACACAGAAGTCTAATAAAACGTCCATCTAGAGGGTTAAAATGTTCTACAAATATTTTCCTCATAAAATTTCACTAGGGGTTGTCAAATGGTAAAAGTTTGTGCGACATACGCAAAGTGCTTAAAAAGGGTGAAGTATAAATAATCAATGTTTGTTATTTTTTTTTTACCAAAGCAGTGTTAAAAAATATCGACAAAAAACAGTGCGAATATACTTTTGAGCTAAAAATTATGTTCTGGTGTGTTTTATAAAATTTTATGATGATTCTTTTCTTTGACCAAATTAACCCTCTAGCTCCCGTTTTAAAGGGTCATTTTTGTCCTTTTTTAAAAGAAATACAAAAAAGTCTATAAAAAGGCAGTTAGAGGGTTAAAATGTTTTACAAATATTTTCTGCATCAAATTTTACTAGGGCACGTCTAAGACAGAAAGTTCTTCCATCATAAAGAAAATGCTTAAAAATTTTAAAGTATTCAATTTTTTTTTTTATATTTTTTTTGGGCCGAAATAAAAAAAAAAACAAGTAACAAAGTTAAATTCGACTTTGTCGAATGTATTAATACCCTCCACGATGTAAAAACTTTATTTGCAAAAAAAAAAAAAAAAAACAAAAAAAAAGAAACCGCGAAACAAATTTTTTGTTAAAAAAAAATCGTCGAAAATGTTTTTTTTTTAATATGTTTGTACTTGTTTAAATACCAACCGGTGATCAATTCTGTTCACATGTGTCGACCAGCAGCCGAATTTTTAGGTTATGTTGAATGTACCACAATTTTCGAGGTATTTTTATATTTTCGTTCATAACTTTTGAACCGCTGAACCGATTTCGCTCAAATGCAATACAAAACTAATTAGGGCAAGAACAAGTAAATATGCTAAGTTTTAGTTATATCTGTTTAATACTTTGCCGTGACAACCATTTCCACAGACGGACAGGCATCGCTAGAATGTCTTAAAATCGATCACTGATCAATAATATATATGGGGGTTTTCGTGTCAACTGACACAACTTTTGATCCCGATCTACTATCCTATTGGATAGCAGTGCAGACACAATTTTTCAACGAGATCTGTCAAGGACTCTCTGAGTTAGAGGGGTCGAAATTTTACATTTTGGCCAAGAAGTGTTTATTCTCATCCATATAACTTCTTACCAATTATTTTTAGCAAAATGTGTCCCAAACAGTTTAGATAGATTTTTCTTCAATCTTGCGAAAAAAAATTATAAAGAAATAAAAAAAAAATAGTTTGATTTTTTTTTTTTAATCCAAAACTTGTTTGACTTTTTTGTCAAATCGGGCCCACCTAATTCTTATTCGCATCAAATATATTTTTGCTCCACCAACAAATTTCCGCTAGAACGGCATCACGCGACTTTTTCCTAAGATATCTGATATGGTGATCACGGCCAAAGGTATACCAATACCAAAACAAACTAAGCAGTTTGGTATTGCATTTGAGCGAAATCGGTTCAGCGGTTCAAAAGTTATGAACAAAAATGTAAGAACACCTCGAAAATTGTGGTACATTCAACATAACCTAATAACACAAAATGCTTTCATTCGGCTGCTGCTTAACACATGTGAACAGAATTGATCACCGAATGGTATTTAAACAAGTACAAACATATTTTTTTACAAAAAAAAACTTCGACTTCGAGAGCTTGGAAACCGTTTCGAATGTTGACCTAAGGCAAATAGTACAATTCGCGATGAGGACAAACGCGTTCTATCAGCGTCGCTGAGGAATTATTGTGGTTTCGCTATGGACCATCCGGTATATGTGAGGAGTCTTTGACTCCGCCACCTCTAACCTAACCTAACCTACAAAAAAAAATATTTTCGTCGAATATTTTTTTTACCAAAAATTTTTTTTGTCGATTTTTTTTTAAATGTTTGTTTTGTTTTTTAGCATGTAAACTTTTTTACATTGTGGAGGGTATCAATACAATCGCCAAAGTCAAATTTAACATTTTTATTTGTTTTTTTTATTTCGGCCCAAAAAAAAAATAAAAAAAAAATTGAATACTTTAAAATTTTTAAGCATTTTCTATATGCTGGACGAACTTTCTGTCTTAGTCGTGCCCTAGTAAAATTTGATGCAGAAAATATTTGTAAATTATTTTAACCCTCTAACTGCCTTTTTTTATAGACTTTTTTTGTATTTCTTTTAAAAAAGGACAAAAATGACTCTTTAAAACGGGAGCTAGAGGGTTAATTTGGTCAAAGAAAAGAATCATCATAAAATTTTATAAAACACATCAGAACATCATTTTTAGCTCAAAGGTATATTTGCACTGTTTTTTGTCGATATTTTTTAACACTGCTTTGGTAAAAAAAAAATAACAAACATTGATTATTTATACTTGGCCCTTTTTAAGCACTTTGCGCATGTCGCACAAACTTTTACCATATGAAAACCCCTAGTGAAATTTTATGAGGAAAATATTTGTAGAACATTTTAACCCTCTAAATGGACGTTTTATTAGACTTCTGTGTTTAGTTTTTGAAAAAGGACTAAAATGACCCCTTAAAATGGCAGTTAGAGTTTTAAAATGTTCTAAGAAAAGAACCGCCATAAAATTTCACTGAAGACATCAAATCATATTTTAAAGCTCAGATGTGTTCTTATTATAGTATTTTTGACGTTTTCCAAACGCCTTTGATAAAAAAATGAAAACTTCAGTGGGCTATAAAAAAGAAATCCGAACTGACTTTGCAAAACCCTTTGGTGATTTTGTCCACTATATGGTCTACTTTTATATGGCGTTGAAGGCATTGAGGCTCAATGCGATGACCCAAAATTTGTTGCACAGTGTAATTTGAAGATTCAAATCGATGATTCTACTTGTAATTCAAATATATTACATTTGTAATTCCGAATGTAATTTGAAGATTCCAATTTTGAACTCAAAACAAATCAATTCAGTCAATATTTTTTGATCTTTAAATTACAATTGGAATTACAAATTGAATATTCGAATTGCAAGTCGAACCTTTGAATTAAAAATGGTATCTTTAAATTACAAGTAGAGTCTTGGAATTACAAACGGAATCATCGAAATACAAATGGAATCTTTCAAATTACAAGGGTGTAGATCTAATCAAATTTTAAACGGTTTACATTTAAAACAAATGTTAAATTCGGCTATACCCTCCAAAAGTCAGTGATCGATTCTAAGACATTCTAGCGATGTCCGTCAGTAGTTAACACGATGCAGTTCAAAATAAAAGAGCTAGGCTTCTCAAAAAAGTTTCCTCTTGAGGAACTAAACCAATCTCTAAAAAAAACTCCATTTTCATCGGTTTTATTATACTTTTTTAAGCAAATGAAACATTTTAATGTTGGAAAAAGTTCTTAGTTCTGCACTTGGACCCCGGGGATTAAATTTTTTTTTTTTTTCGGTCCGCCCCTTTTTGTAGGCGTGGTTATTAAACATTTATTTAAATAAGGATTAAATTGAATTACTAAGAATAAGGACCTTAGTCGATGCACAAAGTTTCATTAGATTTGGACGGGTGGAGGTAATCTTGACGTACCTATGCCAAAAATCGATTGTATGATGTTTTTTTGAGTGTTGTCAAATATTATATTTTTACAAACAAGTGTTTTCTTGTGCGTTATATCCGAACTTCACTGTATTCACTTTTGTATGCACAATTTCTTCTTTGTCAACAATTATAATAATAAACAAAACAGAAAAAAATCGTGTTACATCGGAAAATAACATCAGCAACAAAAACAATGCGAGCAACAACAAAATAATATAAATTAAACAAAAATTTTTAAGAAGGGTGATGAAAAGAGTTTTATCTAAATTATTATAAAAAAATTTATAAAGTTTGGAAAAAAATGATTTCAAATTCCGAACACGATAGTTTGTATCCGGCATTTAGAAAATTTTAAATATACTTTTCGAGTTTTAGAAAGTTTTTAAAATTTGTAAAAATTTTTTTTCTGTCAAAAAGTTTTCGGAACCATTTTATTTTTAATCAAATTTTTAACTCCAAAACTCCGGGATTTAGAAAAATTTTTTCGAGACAAAAATTAATTAATGTTTTTTCTAAAATCATTTTAAATGAAACTATTTACTCCAAAACGCAAAAAAAAAATTGTTTGTGTGTTTTTATTTCGGGACTTAGAAAATTTTTAGTAATAAGTCTTTAAAATCGGGCAATAGAAGATTCCCACACAGTCCTAAATTTATATTATTTTCCAACTAAATGTTTTTATGATTGTAATTTACAACCATAAAAACTTTACAACTTGTAAACATTTGACTTTTCTATACCGTTTTTTGGTATTTAAACAAAACGAAATGCGTACTATACTCTTAGGAATACATAGTTAATTGTTGTCAACAATCAACATGAAATCTTTATTTAATCAAAATTTATTTAGTTAAAAAATTATTTGAACAATTAATAATTGTTATTTATTACACAAATATAATTACTGTCGTATTAGAGCGAACGACTGTCAACAAAAAAACTGTTATTATTGTCATATAATCCGTAGAGTCTGATGGAGCTGATTTTTTTTACCAATCTGACCAGGAAAATTACAAATAGTTTATAATAATCTCAATTAAAATTAAGCTGACCCATATTTTTGCGTTTGTTGAAATTCCTGCTAGTACGGATTTTATTCGGACTACATTTTTTCATAAGGTGGTAACCCTTTCTTAAATTTGAGATTGGGCAGCTAAAAAAAACAAGTTTCAGGAAAATCGGTGGGGTATAATATACACCCTACCACTAGAAGGAAGGTCTTCCAGAGGACACCCACCGATTTTTCTGAAACTTGTTTTTTTTTTGTTGCCCACTCTGTATAAGTTTGTCATTCCGTTTGTAACTCTTCAAAATATCATCGATAAGTGATCGATTCTAAATCATTCTAGCGGTGTTCGTCTGTCTGCTGAAATGGCGATCACGGCCAAAATATACTGATATGACTTAAACTTAACATATTTACTTATTGTTGTCCCAAAAAGTTTAATATTGCATTTGAGCGATATCGATTTAGCGGCTCAAAAGTTACGAACGAAAATGTAAGGACACTTCGAAAATGTTGCTACATTCAACATAACCTAAAAATGCTCTATTTCGGCTGATGGTTGACATACATATGTGAACAGATTTGAACACCGAATGATATTAAAACAAGTACGAACATTTTTTTTTTTCAAAGAAAGACAAAAATCAAGGATTTTTTTCACGAAAATTTTTTTTCGCTGAAATTTTTTTTTTTTATTAAAAATAATTTCTTTTTTAACTAAAGTTTTTTGTAATAATCTTTTTTACATTGCACACTGGGCTGAGATGGTAGTTTTTTTGGCCAAAACTAAAAAAAACAAAATTATTAAATTAAAAAAGTGAATGCACTATTGTATTAAGTATGACTTGCTGCATCTTGTCTGTAATTTTTGTAAAAATCGGTACACCCATTCTCTTGGAATGATCCATCAAAGATATAATATGTATGTTTAAATCTCCATATACCGTAATCAAAAAAGCTAGCAAATTTATACATTATTAAGGTGGGACCCTGTTTTTTTTTTTTTTTTGATTAATTTATTTGACAAAAGGAAGTACAACATGTAAATGGGTATGAACAGCTCTTTTTCCTATTTTTTGGACGTGTTTTTGATATTTTTATGTAAATTTTGAAAAATTGTTCCATTTGAAATAGTTTTTCCAAAATGTTCCGCGACATAATCCAAAAGTTAGGATGCCAAAATGCTCGTTGGTTTACTAGCTTTCAGACTGACCTGCCCGCTTTTGCCCGTTTTTTCATCTGCGCATAAGATTTCAATAGAAAGGGAGATGAGCAAATCTAAAGTTGTTAAAATGAGCCTTTTTTAATTGAATTAAATTAATTTAATGAATTAACAATTTTCAAGTTTTTCCTAAAGTACATACATAGTGTTTTTCTATATTAATACGGTATAAAATAAAACCCGGTTACCCAAAACCCGAATACACAAAAAAACCGGTTACGAGAAAAACCCGGTTACACGAAAATTAGGGTTTCACAAAATGTTTCTTATTTTTTTTTTTTTAATTTTTGGTATTTCAATTCCATTTGTGTAAACGGGCAAGTTTTTTGTAAAGTAGGGATAAAAATGATAATTCTGGGGCAGACAGTTTTTTGAAAGGGCGTGCAACTTTTGATGAGTTTAAAAAGGGAGTTTTCAAAAAAAAATATTTTTTTCCAATTTCTAATAAGCTCTTATTAGAATTAAATTTTTGAAAACGGGCACAAGCGGGCAACTTTTTTGAAAAGTGCTTATAAAAAGGGTAATTCTGGCCCAGACATTTTTTTGAAAGGGCGTGGAACTTTTTATGACGATGAGTTTAAAAAGGGGGGTTTTCAAAAAAGAAAAATCAATTTTAGCTCTTATTTCAATTTTTTCCATTTTTTTTATAAATTTTATTTAAATTCCATTTTTGAAAACGGGCACAAGCGGGCAACTTTTTTGGAAAGTGTGGATAGAAAGGATAATTCTGTCCCAGACATTTTTTTAAAAGGGCGTGGAACTTTTGATAACGATAAGTATAAAAAGGGGGTTTTCAAAACAAAACTTAATTTTTTTAAATTTTTTATAAACTTTTTTTTTTCAATTCAATTTTGGAAAACGATATATAAACGTGAGTGAAATGAAAATCACTCACGCTCACGCGTGAATCACGTTATTTTTAAACTCTTTTTTCAATTCAATTTTTGAAAACTTTTAAATCACGTGATTTAAATGAAAATCACTCACGCTCACGCGTAAATCACGTTGTTTTTTTGAGTCACGCAAATCACGGGACCAGAGACAATCTCCGATTGAAATACATAAACAAAAGACAAATGTCTCTTCATTTGTTTCATTTATAACATCTGTTAATTTTATTATAAATTAAGTGTCCACCCTGAAATAGTTTCCTTGTAGGTCCGATCCCAAAAAGTTTCAAGTCACTTATATATTACCCTAATATAGGCTTATATTCTGAATTTCAAAAAAATCGATTAACATTTACGACCTGTAGAGACTTTTGGCCAAAAAACCTACCATCTCGGCCCAGTGTGCATTGTGGAGGGTATCAAAGCATTCGTCAAGGCCAAATTTAAATTTCTTAATTGTTTTAAGTTAATTTTGAACACTTGTTATTTGTATATATATATTTTTTTTTGCAACAAAACCTTCATTTGCTATTTGTATACTATTCATACATACATGTAATGTAAAGTCCATATTAATTTTATTTTTATATTTCTACATGTATTTATTTTATAGTATTATTATTGTATTTATTATTATGTCACAAATCAAGTGTTTTTCTGATGAATCATCATCATCATGATCATCATTAGGCTACATTTTTTTATATTGAGTCTTAACTTCTTTGTATACAGTGAGCGTTAAAAGAAAGTTGACAATAAAACCCCTTATTATTATCAATCGACTATTATTTAAAAAAAAGCTATAGGAAATTTTCCGAGCTTAAATTGAAGCTTTATAGCGTCCAGATAGCGCAAATATTAAATGAGATACGAGGGTCGCGCTGGAAAATGAAATTAGTTGTAGACTTTTTTAGAAAATTTTTAAAAAATATTTCTAAGTTGATTTTTTTCAAGTTCACACATTAAAAATTTAAAAAATAGTACAATAATTTAAATTCAGTTATCAACTCATTTTTCCAACGACCCAAACAAAAATCAACATTTTTTAAAAGCAGTAAAAAAACATGAATTTTTTACCTTCAATTCTTTCGACCACCAATTTTTTGTAAACAAAGAAAATAATTTATTGTTTATTAATTTTAGTACATCTAAGTGTATAGTAATGAGATATGAAAATAATTAAACATTTTCTTTGTTTACAAAAAATTGGTGGTCAAAAGAATTGAACGTCAAAAAAATGCATATATTTTACTGCATTTAAAAAATTTTGATTTTCGTTTGGATCATTGGAAAAATGAGTTGATAACTGAATTTAAACTACTGTACTATTTTTAAAATTTTTAATGTTTGAGCTTGAAAAAAATCAACTTAAAAATATATTTTAAAAATTTTCTAAAAAAACATCTACAAATAATTTCATTTTCCAGTGCGACCCTCGTATCTCACTTAATATTTGCTCAATCTGGACGCTATCAAGCTTAAATTAAAGCTTGGAAAATTTCCTATAAAGTATTGTTTTAAATAATAGTCATTTGAGAATTACTTTTTTTTTATTTTAAACCTGTACACTTTCTTTTGACACTCACTATATACTGAGTTGTGTATATTTTTTTTTTATAAATTTATCATTTTATGGAAAAAATTTGTAAAGATTTTATAGATAAACTTGTCAATACTTATTAGTATTCATTAGAGTTATTTGAATCAATAACTCGTAATTATTTATTAGAAATTTAGTGTCTTAACATTTATATTAACACATAATGATTTTGATAAGATATTTTCGGATTCTGGATTTGAGTATTGCTACAGTATAAACAAACAATACAGTAGGATATAAAAAATGGGGGAAGGGAGTTTCTTGAAAAATAGAGTAATTTTTAACTAACCCTAGTAAAAATGATTTTGTATATATTCATGTATAAATAGATACAAATGTATCTAATTTTACATAAAAATATCTAATTACATAAAATTATATAAAAAAATACTCAGATAAGACCAAAATTCGTATTAAATTTTATAAAATTTTATCTAGGGTTATATCAAATTTTATGGCCGTACCCGAGTAAAAATTTTAATATGATGCAATATATAATGATATGTAACACAATATATATTTATACGCAATTTGATCCGAATAATGGTGGATGTTTTTGCATTAAAAAAGATCAACTTGTATAACATATGATTTGATTTCGTCCGAGTTTTGACCAGACATTGCCATATATTGGTGGATCTAATTAGATCTAATTGCATAAAAACATATAAAATCCTGGTGTTTTTTGGTTTGGGTTGAGATACACCAAAGGTCAACGATACATTCACCAAACATATAATTTTCTAAAACAAAAAAAAAAAGTTTGGGTACGCTTCGAACCAGATAGGTGATATACATAACCCTAACAAGGAAATGTTTAGGAATATTTTAAAAAGTTTCTTATACTTTGCCTAAAAACTAAGAAAACTTTCGGTTAATTAGAATCATATACATTTTATATGAAACAGAATAAGCTATATATAATTTTATGTTAAATTATACAGAAAATCAAATTTTGTATTAACCCTCATATAATTTTATATAATTATATCAACCGTACACCTTTTAATCCGAATCATGATTAAATTATATATAACATACATATGACTACAGTTAGAAAATTTAGAAAATATCTCACGCGATGTATAATCATATATGATTTATTATGTTTGCATCAAGTTATATATTGTTATATATATTTATTTTTACTCGGGTATTCATTTAAACTCGTATACACCAAGTGTACCGTATAAACTTACCAAACTTATTTTTTATAAATGGAGTTTGACATAAATTGTATAAATTTATCAAACTTACACATTATACGAGGTGTTTATACGGTTAGATGAATACCATTTATATAATTTGATACGAAATTTGGTCATATCTGATAGATTTTTTATATTATTAAATATAATGAGATCTAAATATGTATAAAATTATATATTTGTATCAATTTATACATGGCTATATACGAAATCATTTTTACTAGGGAAATGAAAAAAAAATAAACAAATGACTCAAAATAACTTTTTTAACATCTGTCATAAGTGTCGCGTCTTTTTAGTCGATATTATTAACATGTTTTCAGTGGCATGTTGTGGAAAAATTTCAATGATTGTGACAACCATAGTTTAAGAGCGTCATATTATGGTAGAAAATTGCAACAAAATTTTATGATTGCTAAATTTTTGTTGCAATCACAATATGGTCCTAAATTATAATTTTACTATTATTTAGGATCACATTATGATTGCTGCAAAAATGCAATATGACGCTTTTAAATTATGGTTGCCACAATAGGCTGGTTCAAAACACTTTTTTTTGGGGATTTTTGTATTTAGGTCACAGATCACGAAAATTAAAAGAAAATTAAAATCGCTTCGGCTGAAATTGTGTAATCTTCAACGGGTTAAAATACTATTAGGTATCAAATTCTGTCTGCGCATGCCCACCAGGACATACATATGCGAATCAAAATTTTCGTTGTGTCCTTACATTTTCAATTAGAGATGGGCACGTGGATGGATTTTGACTCACACTGACTTACTCACGGAAACAGTAATCGAATCACTCACGGACATTTTTTTACTCACGCTCACTCACTATTCACTTCGGTAAAAAAAAATTGACCCATGCCATATTCAATCACGCTCACGCTAAAGTCACGCAATCTCTATGCAATCTCTATGCAAAAACTGAAAAAACTTATAAATCCGTTATAAAACAAGTAGAAAAGTTAAATTCGACTTTGCCGAATCTATGAATACCCTCCACAATACCCTTTTTAAGTGATAGTAAATTTTCTTACGTGAAAAAATAAAATTTTTGATTAGAAATATTTTATTTTGTGTAAAAAAACTTTTTTATTAATTTTTGAAAAAAAGTTATTTAACAAAATTTTTTTTTGAGTTAAAATTTTTTTTCGAGTGTATTTTTTTTTAGTGCAAAAATATTTTTGAGTGACAAAAATACGCTGTAAAATATTTTTGTGACTTACCAATATTTTTAAAACATGTTTAACGGGTTTTCAACACGTGAATTTAAGGTGAAACTAATCTGAAGTTCAGGGTTTTTCTAATAACTTTTGAACCACTGGACCAATTTGGCTGAAATTTAATACGAATTTAATACCAAGCCAGGGGAACGACAAATACATATGCCAAGCTTCAGCGTCCTCAGAATTGCCTTTCGAAAGTCAGCGTGTTTTTTATCTCGTAAATTCACCTTTGCCGAAATTCAGTCTTTTGCTCATAACTTTTGAACCACTGGACCGATTTCGCTGGATTGCAATACCAACCTGACCAGGTAAATGACCAACATATATGCCAAACTTCAGGAGCCTCTGTTAAGTCTTTCAAAAGTTAGCGTGTTTTCAACAGACAGACAGACGGACAGACGGACGGACATAGCTAGATCGTCTTAAAATCGATCCAGGATCATGAATATATGAGGCATTCCATACTAAATGTCCAGCGAAAAAAAAACACGTGTACCATAAACTTCTGAATAGGTTGAACAGAAAATTGCGTTTTTGGTTTTTCAATTTTTCAAAAACTGGGCTTAGGAGGCGTGGTCAAATATTGGAAAAATTGTCAAATTTGTGGCGAGTTTCCTTGAGTAAATATTTATCACATTAAAACGGAATGCACCACAATCTCAAAAATTTACGTTCTTAAAAAATTTAAATTAAAATTTTTTTTTTGGAAAATTTTCAGAACCCGTTCTGAAATTTTTTAAAAATCTCAATTTATTAAAAAACATGCCACTTTTTTTTTTTCTTTTTTAAATTTTTTTTTAAAAGTTTAGATGTTTGTCCATCCACACAAAAAAATTCAGAAACACGTTCTTCGTTTTTTTCGAGAAAATCGCATTTGAACTTTAAATTTCATAACAATTTTGTAATTTGCTTGTATTTTCTTGATTTAACGTTGCGAATGAGTAATATTTATGCAGTTGATATTACTCATTCGCAACGTTAAATCAAGAAAATACAAGCAAATTACAAAATTGTTAGAAAAATTTAAAAAAGAAAAAAAAGTGGCATGTTTTTTAATAAATTGACCTTTTTAAAAAAATTGAAAATTTCAGAACGGGTTCTGGCAACTCGCAACTCGCCACAAATTTGACAATTTTTCCAATATTTGACCACGCCTTCTAAGCCCAGTTTTTGAAAATTAGAAAAACCAAAAACGCAATTTTCTTAGTTCCATATAGGGCTATCCAAACAACCTATTCAGAAATTTTCGGGACACATGTTTTTCTGTAGCGGGACATTTGGTGTGGAATGCCTCATATACACTTTATGGAGTTTTAGACCAATATTTCGAGGTGTTACAAACGAAATAACAAACTTATATTTAAACTCTCTATCACTAGAGTGGAGGGTAAAAAATGGTAAATCCCGAAAAATTGTTTGAAAATTTTGTGATGTTGCACAAGTAAGATTTGTGATATGTCATTTAAGTCCGTGTAACATAACACGTGACCTATCAAGGGCGGACACTTTTCTGCAGGGTACATTTTAATATTATTTTGGTTGTTATAATGTGTTTTTCCCGATGCATTAAGTGTTTCTCTTTGCGATTCGGAATTTTGCCCTTGCTTGGGCGCCATTTTCCTTTGAATACTACATATTTGAAAAAAAAAAATATGTTGTAGAAACCGATCAGATTTTTTAATTAAAAAAAAATGAAACCGCGGTTGAAGAACTATAATTCCAAGTGTATGGTTAGAAACTTGAATTTTTTTTTTCCAGAAACGATTTTCTTTCAAAAAGAGTAGAGAAAGTGCTTAAAATTTTAAGAAAATGAAAATATTGTTTTATATGGTTCTGCTTCTAAAATATTTTTTTCTCACTTGTTTAGAATTAAAACAAAAGTCTTTAAAAAATTATTTTAATTTTGATTGTAAATCAACTCCATATTTCTGTAATCCCCACTGTAACTGATGAGGTTATATTTTTATTTGTCATTCTGAACTTTAACCTCCAGCATGCATCATAATTAGGTTAATAATATAATTGAAAAAAAAAAAATATTCTTTTTAACAAATAAAATGTGATATTTTGTTTTACAAGCCCTTGGCTCGCCATTGGGGGGTTTCATATCAGCAAAACAAAAATAATTATTATTCAATGCATTTGAATATATTTAAATAAAATAAAAAAAAAAACTGTACAGTTTTACACTCACACCAACCAGTGCGACAACAAACAATAATAATAATAATAACAATAAAGGTTAAATAAATATTGTAGTTGGAAACGTGACAACATGATTTTACCTTAAACAAAAATCACATTATAACACTTGAAATCTTATTTAATTTCTTACTGCGTTTTGTTACTAATTTAGTAAGATTTCACACCTTTCTCAATTTGCTATTATTACCTCATAACGCTACGCTTTTTTCTTCATTCTCATTTTTTATTTGTTCATATTTTTCTATTATTTTTCCACTGCCATTGCCAAATAGTATAGTGTTGATTGTTGTACGAATGTCGGCTAGACAACCTTCCTAAAACGTCATATTGCTGGTATGACGTTTTTGTTGCTACTACGACGGCTGCCGTTGCTGCTGCTACTGCCACATTTTGCCATTCATTGAATATTGGGAAATACTGCTGCTGCTGTATTGTACTCATGTGTACTTAACGTTATGTGACAGTTTGTTTACAATTTACAAAAAAAAAAAAACATTTTATACCAATTTGTAGAGAGTACGACCGAATATTCGGTTTCGGTACCGTTACCGGTTTCGATTGAAATTTTGTTAAAAAATCCATTTATTATGATTTTTGCGTTTAAATATTATGATTTTATTATTATTTAAATTATTTTTTTATTTCCACGACCTTAAAAGGGGGCGGGCTGACAAAACGGTATTTTATAAAAATAATATAATAATTTTGATGTCATGATCAAGAATTTTTATTTATTCTTTATTTTTAATTTCAACTCATTTTTCAATAATTTTAACCTACCCAGCAAAAACTTGCATTACCAAGTAATGAAATGTGTAATGGGAAATTCAAAAGTTATAACTACTTTTGATTCGAATTACCTTTCCCATTACATTTACAAGCAAATGTGCCAAATGTAATGATTATCATACCAGTATTAATAACTAATTACATATGTACTTATAGGTAATGAAAAAATTATTTTAAAAAAAAATTTAAAAAAATAAAAAAATATTAAATTTTATTTTGCTTTTATTAAAAATAATGTGCAGTGTGTCAAAAAGTGAAAATCTAGTTCTGAAATTTTTTTATTTTATTATAATGACTTATGTAAGTCATTATTAATAAGTCCTTATTTTACATTTCAAAATAATGTTAAAGGTAATTTTCTGTCATTACCAAGTAATTCGAATGGTAATGATGTGTCATTACCAAGTTTTTGCTGGGTATCCGAGAACTGGTAACAGTGACAGCCGTCTCGCTGTAGCGAAACAGACCAAGGTTTCTGGTGAGAATCGAACCCACGACCCCCACGTTCAAAGGCTAGCACGCTATCAACTTACATATAGGAGCCTTAGGCATTTTATCCCTCCTAGACCGATATTTTTATTCCCCCATTCTGTGGTTGCAGGGTATAAAAATTATTAAATTAGTTTTGGCCGTCTAATTTTTTTTTACCGAATATTTCTTCGGTTCGGCCAGAAAAAATCTTTCGGTGGGACACTACCAATTTGCACTCGTCAACGTTTGTACATACTTATACGTATATCAGAGTTTTAAACAATGTATTCTTAATGAATTTCCTGCACAAAATTTTAGTCGAAAATATTCTAAATTACACTGAACAGTTGGAGACTTATGATTTTTTTAACATGATAATGTTTTAACATGATAATGTTTTAACATGATAATGTTTTTAGGCTGGAGTCTAATTTTAAAAATGATGTAGGACGCCACCTCAGTTTGATTATATAAGCTACCGACTAAAAAAAAAGAAAATAAGAATTACTGCTTTCTTATTCTTAAACCCAAAAAGGTTTGGAACTTCGATTTTTAACTTGACTAATTATTCACCAGCTGGTGAAAAATGATGTAGGACGCCACCTCAGTTTGATTACACTGTGCAACAAATTTTGGGTCATCGCATTGAGCCTCAATGCCTTCAACGCCATATGAAAGTAGACCATCAAGTGGACAAAATCACCAAAGGGTTTTGCAAAGTCAGTTCGGATTTCTTTTTTATAGCCCACTGAAGTTTTCATTTTTTTGTCAAAGGCGTTTGGAAAACGCCAAAAATACTACAATAAAAACACATCTGAGCTTCAAAATATGATTTGACGTCTTCAGTGAAATTTTATGGTGGTTCTTTTCGTAGAACATTTTAACCCTCTAACTGCCATTTTAAGGGGTCATTTTGGTCCTTTTTCAAAACCTAAACACAGAAGTCTAATAAAACGTCCATTTAGAGGGTTAAAATGTTCTACAGATATTTTCCTCATAAAATTTCACTAGGGGTTGTCAAATGTTCAAAGTCTGTGCGACGTGCGCAAAATGGTTAAAAAGGGTCAAGTAGAAAGAATCAATGTTTGTTATATATTTTTACCAAAGCAGTGTTTAAAAATATCGACAAAAAACAGTGCAAATATACTTTTGAGCTAAAAATGATGTTTTGATGTGTTTTATAAAATTTTATGATGATTCTTTTCTTTGACCAAATTAACCCTCTAGGTCCCATTTTATAGGGTCATTTTTGTCCTTTTTTAAAAGAAATACAAAAAAGTCTATAAAAAAGGCAGTTAGTGGGTTAAAATGTTTTACAAATATTTTCTGCATCAAATTTTACTTGGGCACGTCTAAGACAGAAAGTTAGTCCAGCATATAGGAAATGCTTTAAAATTTTAATGTATTTATTTATTTTTTATTTTTTTTTCGGCCCGAAATATAAAAAAGAACAAGTAAAAAAGTTAAATTCGACTTTGTCGAATGTATTAATACCCTCCACAATGTAAAAAAGTTTATTTGCAAAAAAAAATAAAAATTTAAAAAAAAAATGTGCGGAAAAAAAAAATTTAAAAAAAAAAAACTTCAAGAAAATGTTTTTTTTTTTAATATGTTTGTACTTGTTTAAATACCATTCGGTGATCAATTCTGTTCACATGTGTCAACCAGCAACCGAATTAAATCATTTTGTGTTTTTAGGTTATGTCGGGCCCTTTTTTGACTCAAAAGAAAGCTTAGGTCTTTTCCCCACCTAATTCTTCTTCGTCCTCAAATATATTTTTGCTCCACCAACAAATTTCCGCTAGAACGGCATCACGCGACTTTTTCCCAAGATATCTGAAATGGTTATCACGACCAAAGTATTAAACAGATAAAACAGATATATAAGACTTAGCATATTTACTTGTTGTTGCCCTAAGTAGTTTGGTATTGCATTTGAGCGAAATCGGTTCAGCGGTTCAAAAGTTATGAACGAAAATGTAAGAACACCTCGAAAATTGTGGTACATTCAACATAGCCTAAAAACACAAAATGCTTAAATTCGGCTGCTGGTTGACACATGTGAACAGAATTGATCACCGAATATAATTTAGACAAGTACAAACATATTTTTTTACAAAAAAAACATTTTCAATTCTTTTTTTACCAAAAAATTTTTTCGCGGATTTTTTTTTCTTAAAATTTTTTTTTTGTTTTTTTTTTTTTTTGCAAATATACTTTTTTACATTGTGGAGGGTATCAATACATTCGACAAAGTCGAATTTAATTTTTTACTTGTTATTTTTTTATATTTCGGCCCAAAAAAAAATATAAAAAAAATTTAATACCTTAAAATTTTAAAGCATTTCCTATATGCTGGACTAACTTTCTGTCTTAGACGTGCCCAAGTAAAATTTGATGCAGAAAATATTTGTTAAACATTTTAACCCTCTAACTGTTTTTTATAGACTTTTTTGTATTTCTTTTAAAAAAGGACAAAAATGACCCTTTAAAACGGGAGCTAGAGGGTTAATTTGGTCAAAGAAAAGAATCAGCATAAAATTTTATAAAACACATCAGAACATCATTTTTAGCTTAAAAGTATATTTGCACTGGTTTTGTCGATATTTTTTAACACTGCTTTGGTAAAAAAAAATAACAAACATTGATTATATATAATTGACCCTTTTTAAGCATTTTTCGCTTGTCGCACAAACTTTAAACATTTGACAACCCCTAGTGAAATTTTATGAGGAAAATATTTGTAGAACATTTTAACCCTCTAAATGGACGTTTTATTAGACTTCTGTGTTTAGGTTTTGAAAAAGGACCAAAATGACCCCTTAAAATGGCAGTTAGAGGGTTAAAATGTTCTACGAAAAGAACCACCATAAAATTTCACTGAAGACGTCAAATCATATTTTGAAGCTCAGATGTGTTCTTATTATAGTATTTTCGACGTTTTCCAAACGCCTTTGATAAAAATATAAAAACTTCAGTGGGCTATAAAAAAGAAATCCGAACTGACTTTGCAAAACCCTTTGGTGATTTTGTTCACTTGATGATCTACTTTCATATGGCGTTGAAGCCATTGAGGCTCATTTTTCTTGTTGCACAGTGTTATATAAGCTACCGACTAAAAAAAAAGAAAATAAGAATTACTGCTTTCTTATTCTTAAACCCAAAAAGGTTTGGAACTTCGATTTTTAACTTGACTAATTATTCACCAGCTGGTGAATAAAAACGTTATTCACCAGCTGGTGAAAAACCCAAAATAATTATTTTCATCAAAAATTGTTTTTCCATCAATTTTTTTTCATCATTTTTTTTTTTTAATCAAACAAAAATTTTACATCAACTTTTTTTCATGAAAAAATTTTTTTTTTCAATATTTTCTTTCATAAATATCTTTTTGTTCATCAATATTTTTTTTTTCATGAAAAATTTTTTTTGTTTCATTTTTTATAATTTTTTTTATATTTTTTCGAAGTTCTCCCGAGAAGTTTGGTATTCCATTTGAGCGATATCGGTTCAGCGGTTCAAAAGTTATGAACAAAAATGTAAGCACACCTCAAAAATTTCAGTACATTCAACATAACCTAAAAATACAAAATGCTTTAATTCGGCTTCTGGTTGACATATGTGAACATAATTGAACATCAAATGGTATTTAAACAATTACGAACATATTTTTTGACAAAAAAAGAAAAAAATCGCGGATTTTTTTTCCCAAAATTTTTTTTTTTTTTTTTAAAGTAATTTCCTTTTAAATAAAGTTTTTTGCAATAATCTTTTTGAAATTGTGGAGGGTATCACTACATTCGGCAAGGCCGAATTTAACTTTTTTACTTGTTAATATTTTTTTATACCCTCCACTCTAGTGATAGAGGGTATATATAAGTTCGTCATTCCGTTTGTAACACCTCGAAATATTGGTCTAGGACCCCATAAAGTGCATATATTCATGATCCTCGATCGATTTTAAGACGATCTAGCGATGTCCGTCCGCCCGTCTGTCTGTCCGCCCGTAGAAAACACGCTAACTTTTGAAAGACTTTACGGCGGCTCCTGAAGTTTGGCATATATGTTGGTCAGGTTGGTATTGCAATCCAGCCAAATCGGTCCAGTGGTTCAAAAGTTATGAGCAAAAGACTGAATTTTGGCAAGGGTTTTTCGTGAATTTATGAGATAAAAAACACGCTAACTTTCGAAACGCAATTCTCAGGAGGCCAAAGCTTGGCATATATATTTATGGGTCTCCTGGCCTGGTTCGTATTGAATTTCAGCCAAATCGGTCCAGTGGTTCAACCGTTATTAGCAAAACCGTGAATTTCAGATTAGTTTCACCTTAAATTCACGTGTTGAAAACCCGTTAAACATGTTGTAAAAACATTGGTAAGTCACAAAAATATATTACAACGTATTTTTGTCACTCAAAAATATATTTAAAACTAAAAACAAAAAAAAATACACTCGAAAAAAAAAATTTACACTCAAAAAAAATTTTACACTCAAAAAAAAATTTAGTATATTATATTTTTTTTTTTAAATTACTAAAAAAAAGTTGTTTTACACTAAATAAAATATTTCAAATCAAAAATTTTATTTTTGTCGCTGTAGAAAATTGATTTAAAAAGGACATTGTGGAGGGTATTCATAGATTCGGATTATATATATAGAAATCGAATTTAACTTCTCTACTTGTTTTTTTTTTATAAATTTTTTCCCCTTTTTTTTCTAATTTTCTTTACCAAAACTACTTTTTCACCAAGTCACTTCTGACATAAAAATGTTCCATTTGTTTATCAAATGTACAAAAAACAAGTGAGAGTGTAAAATTCTGAGAAGTTTTCTATATGAAAAATGTCTCAGAATCTGATAATTTAACTCTCAGATTGCGACTGAGCGAAGATGCGAATTGAGATAGGAGTGAGGCTGATTCTGAGTCGAAATTACTCATACGTCCATGTTCAGTTGCCATAAGATAAAAAGGGGATAAGTTTGATAATTTTTTTCTAAAAAAAACTAATTTAAAAAAAAATCTATTTAAGGAATAAATTTATTTGAACCTCTGCACTTGGTATACCGTATGTTTCACTACTTTGTGTTTGTAGATCTATAGTGTCACTGCCAATTACAACCACTATAGTTGGACTCTTGAAATACTTGTTAGACAGGAAACCTAGTTTCTCTTGTATTTTATGTTTGTACATATTTTATTTTTTTCTATTATTATTTAAATAATTTTCTCTTAACTTTTTTTTTATAGCCTTTTTTTGCTATATATTTTTTTTTGTTTAGTGTTTGGTGTGTGCTCTTTTGATTTTAGCGATGATTTAGTAGATAATTATCGTTAGTATTGTTTTTGTGTTTTTATAAAATATTGTAGGTATTCATTCTGATGGATATATTTGTTTGTTGTTAGTTTTTATTATGGTAGTGACTTCCGCAGCTTAAAAAAATACTATACATAGTATAGTACATATGTATTTAAATAGATTCTACAGGGTTTATATTTATATGTTAATTTTAATTATACACTCGAAAAAATAATTTTCAGCATAATTTTTTTTTTTTTTTATAATTTACGGTTTTGCTCATAATCACTAGACCAATTTCGCTGACAATTAATGCCAACATTAACAGAAAAATTTCAAATAAAAGAACTTACTTAATTTTGGGACACAATTTCCTTAAAAATAGTTCACTAGATATCCCTCAATTTAGTAAATTTAAAATTTGAAAATTTCCTAAACTGTAAGGAAACAACTTAAGTTTAGGTACAGTTAAATAGCTCATAGTTAATTATACAGTGATACAAAATAGAACTTTCCGAATTGGAATGCGATGAAACCAAAAGCAAATGAAGTTTGACATTTCAAATTTCAAATTTTTTTTTTTTCAAAATTTTTGTTTTTTTACGTACTTTAAAAAAAAACATCCCAAAAAATTCTTAAAAGCGCTCTAGTATGCGATTTTTAAGTTTTAAAATTTAAATCTCATTTTTTAAAATGTTTGTACTCTTCGATTTTTTTGAAATTTTTTTGTGTAAAACTTCTATCGATTCTACAAATTTTTTGCCCAGAAGGATCGTGGGATAACAATTATTACTATTTTTTTAAATTTTTTGAAAAAATTTATTATAATTTTCCAATCTTAAAATCATTTCTACTGCTCCAATGGTGCGTCTTAGAGGGGTCATTTATAAGACCGACCCCCATTAATTTTTACGTCTTAACATTTCTTTGGAACAAACTAATACCCTATCTCCAATTTCTAAGGGGGCTCCCACACAAAACGACATTTTTAAAATTTGCTCCAACTGCGCTAACTGCCCTAATAATGCCCTTAGAGCAAAAAAATGTATGACCGACCCACAATATTTTTTTTAGTTCAAACATTTTCTCTAAACACACCTACCCTCTATCTTTAACTGTTAAGGCGGTCCCCATACAATTTTTTTTATATTTTGTAAATTTGTTTTATTTAATGACCCCGAGAGGGGTCATTAGTGAGACCGACCCCCATTTATTTTTACCCTACAACATTTTTTAAAAACATACCTATGCCCTATCACCACTCCCTAAGTAGGCTCCCATACAAATAACAGTTGGAGCAAATTTTATAAAAATGTAATTTTGTATGGAAGCCTACTTAGGAAGTGGAGATAGGGCGTAGGTATATTTTAAAAAAATGTTGCAGGGTAAAAATAAATGGGGGTCGGTCTCACTAATGACCCCTCTCGGACGCACCATTGGACCGGTAGAAGCTGATTAAATAAAACAAATTGTATGGGTTAAAGATAGAGGGTAGGTGTGTTCAGAGAAAATGTTTAGACTAAAAAAATATTGTGGGTCGGTACATTTTTTTCACTAAGGGCATTATTAGGGCAGTTAGAGCGGTTGGAGCATATTTTAAAAAATGTCGTTTTGTGTGGGAGCCCCCTTAGAAATTGGAGATAGGGTATTAGTTTGTTCCAAAGAAATGTTAAGACGTAAAAATTAATGGGGGTCGGTCTTATAAATAACCCCTCTATGACGCACCATTGGAGCAGTAGAAATGATTTTAAGATTGGAAAATTACAATAAAATTTTTTCAAAAAATTTTAAAAAATAGTAATAATCTTATCCCACGATCCTCCTGGGCGAAAAATTTGTAGAATTGATAGAAGTTTTACACAAAAAAATTTCAAAAAAATTGAAGAGTACAAACAATTTCAAAAATGAGATTTAAATTTTAAAACTTAAAAATCGCATACTAGAGCGCTTTTAAGAATTTTTTGGGATTTTTTTAAAAAGTTCGCAAAAAAACAAAAATTTTGAAAAAAAAAAAAATTTAAAATTTGGACCATTATTGAAGAAGTTATGAGTAAAAGAAGTTTGAGTAAAGGAATAAAATACCAATTTTTAAAAATTCGGTATCTTTTGACCGGGTCATCAAAAAAATCTGAAAATTTTTCACGAAGGAGTTTTCGAAGGGTACTAAAAACTGCAAACAAATTGGGAAAATCTAAAAAAAAAAATTTTTCAAAGTGTCCGATTTAAAATGGAATGCCCCATATATATATTCATAATCCCCGATCGATTTTAAGACTTTCTAGCGATGTCCGTCTGTCTGTGGAAATGGTGATCACGACCAAAATACTACACGGAGATGATTGAAACTTAATATATTTGTTAGAAGTTCTGCCGAGAAGTTTGTTATTGCATTTGAGAGATATCGGTTCAAAAGTTATGAACGAAAATGTAAGGACACCTCAAAAATTGAAGTACATTCAACATAACCTAAAACTACAAAATGCTTTATTCGGCTGGTGGTTGACATATGTAAATATAATTGAACACCAAATGGTATTTAAACAAGTACGAACATGTTTTTTGACAAAAAAGAAAAAAATCGCGGAATTTTTTTTTCACCAAATATTTTTTTTCGTTTAATTTTTTTTTCAAAATTTTTTTATTTTTCAAAAGTAATTTCCTTTTAAATTTTATTTTTTTTAATAATCTTTTTGAAATTGTGCAGGGTGTCACTACATTCGGCAAGGCCGAATTTAACTTTTTTACTTGTTTTTAATAATTTTTTTTATTATATATATTTTTTTTAACAAAAACATATTCGCAAAAAAAATTTCTGCGAAAAAAAATCCGCGAAAAAATATTTTTTTTTTTCGAAAAATTTTGTGTCTGTATGCATCGTATTCTACACATTTTCATAAATTAATATAAAAAAAAATTGGAAAAAAATTCGCGAAAAAAAAATTTCCACGAATTAAATTTATTTTGTTATATATTCAGCCATTTTTCGAAGTTAGCGCTCGTATTCGTGCTATTCGCGATTTAAAATTGTAAATCTCAAAATTTTAATTTTTATGCTTTTAGGATTGTTTTTAAATACAAATTTGGAAATGCATTGTTTTTTTTTCGCGAAAAAATATTCCGGTGAAAAAAAAACGCGAGTTTTTTTTTTTAAACATTTTGTGTCTGTAATGTATCATATTTTACACATTTTCATAAATTAATATAAAAATAAAAAAATTAAAAAAAAAAATTCGCGAAAAAAAATTTCCGCGAATAAAACTTTTTTTGTTGTACATTCAATAGAGTTTAGATGATAGAAATTCAAAAATTGTCTAAATAATATACAAAAATAGTTTTTTTATTACTTTAAAATAAAAAAAATTAATCGCGAATATCGCTAATACATACGCTAACTTAAAAAAAAAAGATATTACATTGGGATTTAGTGTACAAGAACAAGATTTACCAGATGGATGTTCTTAATTCAAATTACACTAAAAATATTTTTTTATTGAACCAATTTTTTCTCGAAAATAAAGATTTTTTCGCGAAAAAAAAATCACGGTATTATGGTTTGTTATGTTAGTTTAACAGACATGAAGGTTTTAAATTTAAAAATTATCGCAAAAGTTTAAAAATATCCATTTTTTTGACTTGAGCATCAACATTTTTAATCGCGAATATCACTTATAAATTTTTCAAGTAATTGCATTCCGCAAAAAAAAAACCGTGAAAATTTGTTTTTTTTCGAAAAATTTTGTTTATGTAATGTATCATATTTTACACATTTTTATAAATTAATATAAAAATAAAAAAATTCGCGAAAAAAAATTTCCGCCAAAAAAAATTGCGAATAATTTTTTTTGTTGTATATTCAATAGAGTTTAGATGATAGAAATTCAAAAACTGTCAAAATAATATACAAAAATAGTTTTTTTTACTTAAAAATAAAAAATAAAAAAAAATCGCGTATATCGCTAACACATACGCTAACTAAAAAAAAAAACTGATATTAAAATGGGACTTACTGTACACGAACTAGCTTTACCAGATGGGTGTCTTAAATTCAAATTACACTAAAAATATTTTTTTATTGAACCAATTTTTTCACAAAAATAAAGATTTTTGTTAACAAAAATGTTTTTCGCGAAAAAATTCACGGTATTATGGTTTGTTATGTTAGTTTAACAAACTTGAATGATTTTAAATTTAAAAATTATCGCCAAATTTTAAAAATTTCGTTTTTATTTTACTTGAGCATTAAATCGCCAATATCGAGCGCTATATTTCTTATGAAATATGTCAACTTTCATTTGCTTTTGGTTTCATCCTATTCCAATTTTGGTTGTTGCACTGATTACTTGCTTGAAAACTGTATAAGTGGCGTATGCTTAATTTTGTAATTGCCTTTTAATAACAATCATACGCAACGGGGCACAGTGGTTTATTTTGGCTACTCAGTAAGTTGAAACTTGATCGATTTTGTATCACTGTTTATTTGTAAATAAAAATAATTAAAAGAAGGAAAACATGGCAATAAGTGAAGGGTGATAAAAAGTGTCGTAAAATTTTTTAACCCAAAACTTTAACCAAAAGGCCCTTTAGAATGGTTATAAGTCCTCCTGAGACTGCACTTAATTATTGCTAAAATGTTTCCCATTTTGTTTTTGCTAATTTTTTTTTTTTTTATAAAATTTTTTAAATTATCTGACTTTTATCTTTATTTATATATTTTATGATCTTTCCATTTGTATTTCTGCTTTTGCGCTATGTGTGTTTTTGTTGCTATTTTTGTTGTTTTATGATTTTTTTTTCACATATTTGCGGCTACTTGTTTTATAGTTTTGGATTCAAATTCATTTTCAAGGTAAAATCAATTGAGATGAAACTAATTGAATAGAATTGAAATTGAAAAAAAGACTGTAAAATCCCGAGTAAAAAAATTGATATGACACAATATATAATTTAATATGGGTTCGTGTCTATTTTGATATAATCTTATACGAAAAATGGTTTCATAAGATTTGATCGAATAATATCTAATAATATCAGTTTATATAACTTTATATCGACTTTGATACGAGTTTTGGTCTAATCCAATGATATAAAATTATATCCAATTATATTAAAATTTATACAATTTTAGAAATCGGATGTTTTTTTTTTAGTTTTTAATAAAAAGTTGAAAAATTAAAATAATAAAAATAAGTTGTTTTTTGAAAAAAACTTAGAAAAATTTCAAAAAATGTAGTCATGTTAAATTTTATATAAAACACTTAGAAAATATTTTCAAAAAAATTTGTCCTTGGAAAAAACTTAGAAAAATTTGAAAAAATGGAGTTATATAAAATTTTATATAAAACACTTAGAAAATATTTTCGATAAAAAAAAATGTTCCTTGAAAAAAACTTAGAAAAAATTTAAAAGATGGAGTCATATAAAATTTTATATAAAACACTTAGCAAATATTCGTGATAAAAAAGTGGTGCTTGGAAAAATCTTACAAAAATAAAAAATAAATTTTTCATATGAAATTTTATATAAAACACTTTGAAAATATTTGCGATAAAAATATGTTCTTGGAAAACACTTAAAAAAATTAAAAAATAATGGAGGCATATAAAATTGTATATAAAACACTTAGAAATTTAAAATGATGCATGGGACCAGATGTTACAACATATAGTTATGTATGGCGATATCTTAAAAAAATCCCACATCAAAATTTATTATATAAATTTATCTTGCAATACATAGTGTCACACATGATCATATATCAAATAATATGACTATATAAAAGTATATAAGATCATATTAAATTATTTTTACTCGGGATAACAAAATTTGTCATAGTGAATGTACATTTCAAAAAAAAAAAATTTGTGAAATGAAATAATATTATTGTTCTGTATCTAAATTTATGTCATCATCCATTTAAGTGTAAAAGTACTTGCTCACTCGTATGTTGTATGTATGTACTTTGAAATAACTAATGTTTAACATTTTATTTATGCTAAAATAATTTTAGCATATTTATTTTTTTTATTCCTTTTAGTGTTGTTTTCTTTTTTGTTTCAGTTTTATAGGTGTGCTTTTATAAACCTTCCTTTCTTAAATGTTACCCCTGAGTCAATGAACTAATTTTTCCTTTATTTTTTTTAATTAAGTTGCGTTTTGAAATTCAAATTTGACAAAAACAAAAATTACAGAGGTGTCATTTTTGAAAAAATTAAAAAAAACGTTAAAAATTGCATATAAATAAAATCATTCTTCAAATAAATTTTGAAATTTCTTCAAATCCACAAATTGACTTAAAAACTATTTTATTCGCCCCCTAATTCTTATTACACAGTCCAACAACCAAAAGCGTAGTGAGAGGAAACCAAAAGCAAATGAAAGTTGACATTTTCCATAACAAACCCCTCAACGATTTTTTTAGTTTAGTGCTAGATTTTTTTTACACACATTTGAACACACCCCTCTTCAAGGAAGTTTAGGTTGTGTTAAAATAGTAACAAAATCGCCTAATGGCATTTCACTCCCCTTTATTTTGATTTGTAAAAATCGTTAACACGAAAATAGTACCTGATCCTGTTTTCAAGTTATTGCTAAATAATAGCACTGTTCGACAACAAAAACCTCCCAGTGAAATATCCAATTTATTCTTATCCTGAATCCAAATCTGCCATCCATTTTTTTCTATTACGTATCGTTTTTGAGATATTCGCTGTTAAAAAGTAAAAAAAAAACAATTTCACACTTTTGTTGGTCCACCTATACAGATTGTTCCAAAAAATAGACAAGATTTCATATAAAATGGACCTCCTGATTCCAAAACTGCAATCCAAAGTTTTTTAGCGTGTTCCGTTTTCGAAATATTCGCGTTTAAGATTTTCGCGTGGAAAATTTTTTTAAACTCGAATATCTCAAAACGAAACATGCTAGAAAAATTTGGATTGCAGTATTGCAATCCAAAAAATTGGATGGCAAATTTGGATTCGGGAGAGCAAAATCTATAAAAATCCATTGAATATTTCACTAGGAGTTTTTTTTCGAGATTTCCGTTTTCGAGATATTTTCGTTCAAGATTTTCGCGTGGAATAATTTTTAAACGCAAATATCTCGAAAACGAAACATGCTAGAAAAATTTGGATTGCAGTTTCGGAATTAGAAGGTCCATCAAGTCCTATTTGATGGAAGCAACATAACAGTTGACCCCCAAAAGTGCGAAATTACTGTTTATTTTCAACTTTTTAACAGCGAATATCTCAAAAACGGTAAGTGCTAGAAGAAATTGGATGGCAAATTTGGATTCGGGAGAGCAAAATCTAAAAAAAAATCCATTAGGAGTTTTTATTTTGAGATTTACGCTTTCGAGATTTTTGCGTGGAAAAATTTTCAAACGCAAATATTTCGAAAACGGAACTTGCTAGAAAAATTTGGATTGCAGTTTTGGAATCAAGAGGTCTAATTAATGTGAAATCAAGTCCTATTTGATGGAAGCAACATAACAGTTGACCCCTAAAAGTGTGAAATTATTGTTTTTTTTTTTTTACTTTTTAACCGCGAATTTCTCAAAAAACGGAAAGTTTTAAAACAATTGGATAGCAAATTTGGATTCGGGAGAGCAAAATCTATAAAAATCCATTGGATATTTCATTAGGAGTTTTTTTGAGATTTTCGTTTTCGAGATATTCGCGTTCTAGATTTTCGCGTGGAAAAATTTTCAAACGCAAATATCTCGAAAACGGAACTTGCTAGAAAACTTTGGATTGCAGTTTTGGAATCAAGAGGACCAATAAATATGAAATCAATTTCTATTTAATGAAAGCAACACAACAGTTGACCCCCAAAGTTGCGAAATTATAGTTTTTTTTTATACTTTTTAACAGCGAATATCTCAAAAACGGCAAGTGTTAGAAAAAATTGGATGGCAAATTTGGATTCGGGAGAGCAAAATCTATAAAAAATCCATTGGATATCCCATTGGGAATTTTTTGTTTGTCAAACAGTGTAATTATTTAGCAATAACTCGAAAACAGGATCAGCCAGGCTTTTGTCTCCTCTTTAAGCTTCAAAATTGGGATTTTTGCAAAAAAGTTCTTAAAAAAAAAAATTTTTTTTTATTAAAATAATCAAAAAACAAGTAAGAAAATTATTAGAGTCCGACCGAATATTCGGTTTCGGTCTCGGTTTCGGCCGAATAATGGGGTTTCGGCCTCTATTCGGTATTCGGCAAAATTTTGGCCGAATATTAGCCGAAACCGAAACTTTTTGGTATTTTAAAAAATATGTAAAAAAGTCGCTGAATTTTTTTATTTCGTATTTCATTACACTTGTTTCAGTTCAATTGTGGAAAATGTTACAAGTTTATGCAATAAATGCAAAACTATTTCAGTTCAAAAATTATTTTCTCCTAATCTACAAACGAAATATACAATTTTTTTAAAAAACATATTTTTTTTCAAAAATACAACCATTGCTATGGTTTAAAAGCATTATATGCTGTATAATTATCTTTAACAACTTTTTAATAATTTTATTCATGCCAGGCGGTTATTTTTTTTAAGTTTCGGTTTCGGTTCGGTTTCGGCCGAATATTACTTTTTCGGCCGAATATTCGGTTCGGTTTCGGTTCGGCCTCGAAAACTGGTTTCGGTCGGACTCTAAAAATTATAGTCGGTCAAGACCATGGACTGATAATATCTATATTTTGTCAAATCTTTAATAGGTGTAAAAAACACTCACAAATCAAATTTGAGTGAAATAGGCCTCGTTATGCTGACTATAAACCGCTTTAACTAAATATCGGGCGAAATTTTCACATGGGGCCTAAGTCCAAAAATGATCCGATGATAATCATATTAGATAAGGTTATTAAAGTATGCGTTTAAAATACACAAACAGATTTTTTTTCTTTTATACCCTCCACTTAGTGATAGAGGGTATATATAAGTTTGTCATTCCGTTTGTAACTCATCGAAATATCGGTCTAGGACCCCATAAAATATATATATTATTGATCAGTGATCGATTTTAAGACATTCTAGCGATGTCCGTCTGTCTGTGGAAATGGTGATCACGACCAAAATATAACACGGAGATGACTGAAACTTAACATATTTATTGGAAGTTCTCCTGAGCAGTTTGGTATTGTATTTGAGCGATATCGGTTCAGCGGTTCAAAAGTTATGATCCAAAATGTAAGGACACCTCAAAAATTTTGGTACATTCAACATAACCTAAAAATACAAAATGCTTTAATTCGGCTGATGGTTGACATATGTGAACATAATTGAACACCGAAAGGTACTTAAACAAGTAACAACACATTTTTGACAAAAAAAAAAAATCGCGGATTTTTTTTCCAAAACTTTTTTTCGCGGAAATTTTTTTTCAAAATTTGAAAATTTTATAAAAAAAACAAGTAAGAAAATTATAGTCGGTCAAGACCGACCATATAATACCCTACACCAAGGTTTCCCGGAAAATGGGTCCCATGGGTCGATTAGATCTATATGTTGTAAAACCTTTAATAAGTGAAGAAAACACTCACAAATCAAATTTGAGTGAAATAGGCTTCTATTTGTTGACAATAAACCGCTTTAACTGAATATCGGGCGAAATTTTCACAAGGGGCCTGAGTCCAAAACTGGTCCGATGATTATCAGGTTTGATAAGGTTATTTAAATACGCGTTTAACATACACAAACAAAATTTTAATTAAATATTTTCTATTTTCATGAAATTTGAGACATTTATGTGAAAATCGGAAAGGTGGTTTGTATGGGGGCTACAAGAAGAACTGGTCCGATTTCTTTGAAATTCGGAATGATGATATGTGAAGACAAAACATGTTTACCATCCAAATTTCAAAGCGATACCTTCTACAATACGGTTATTAGAGTCATTTGAGCCAAAACTAAAGAGGACCTTTGTATGGGGGCTAGGTCTAAATATGGACCGATTTTTTCCAATTTCAATAGGCTTCGTCCTTGGGCCAAGAGAGACTTAAGTTTCAAATTTCAAGTCAATTGATTAAAAATTGCGACCTGTATCGTGTTTACACCGTTTACATGGACAGACAGACAGACGGACGGACGGACGGACGGACGGACGGACGGACAGACGGACGGACGGACGGACATCGCTAAATCGACTCAAAAAGTGATTCTGAGTCGATCGGTATACTTAAAGGTGGGTCTAGGACCAATATTTCGGGTAGTTACAAACATCAGCACAAACTCATTATACCCTGTACCACAGTGTGGTGTAGGGTATAAAAATTAAGGCCTCTGTTCTGTCTTTCACAACTTTTAAATTCACATGAAAATTTCCGAATCACATGAAATCAAGTTTAGTGTTTTGTTGACAACGTTTTCGTTCGAAGTTAAAATCGAATAATTAAAATTTAAAAAATTATTAGGAAAAAAGTGCATTCGTTTTACTTTCACCAAATTTTATTTATGTGAAACAAAACGAAAAAGAAATTCGGATGTGAAATCTAGAACACCAAAAAAATTCGAAAATTTTCATTTTCACATTTTTTTTGTGAATTACTTTTTTTGGAATAGCGGCCTAAAATATACAATTTTTATACCCTCCACTTAGTGAAAGAGGGTATATATAAGTTTGTCATTCCGTTTGTAACTCATCGAAATATCGGTCTGGGACCCCATAAAGTGTATATATTCATGATGCCCGATCGATTTTAGGACATTCTAGCGATGTCCGTCCGTCTGTCTGTCTGTCTGTGGAAAATGTTATTACGGACAAAATATTGCACAGAGATGACTAAAACTTAACATATTTATTGGAAGTTCTCCCGAGAAGTCTGGTATTGCATTTGAGCGATATCGGTTCAGCGGTTCAAAAGTTATGAACGAAAATGTAAGCACACCTAAAAAATTTCAGTACATTCAACATAACCTAAAAATACAAATGCTGTAATTTGGCTTCTGGTTGACATATGTGAACATAATTGAACACCAAATGGTATTTAAACAAGTACGAACATATTTTTTGGAAAAAAAGGAAAAAAAACGCGGATTTTTTTTTACCAAAATTTTTTTCGCGGAATTTTTTTTTCAAATTTTTTTTTTTTTTTCAAAAGTAATTTCCTTTTAAATAAAGTTTTTTGCAATAATCTTTTTGAAATTGTGGAGGGTATCACTACATTCGGCAAGGCCAAATTTAACTTTTTTACTTGTTTGTTTTAGCGATTTTAAAAAATCACTAAATTGTTATTACTGTACTAAAAAAACCTTTGAGTTTATGTGAATTTCTTTACAAAGTATTTAGTTCATGTTCTTCTTTATACTCAGGTGATATTTTTTTTTATTATTTTTGTTACTTTTTGTTGCTGTATTTATTTTAATATTTAATTACAATTTGTCTCTATATGTCTATGAACTTATTTTTATTTTTGTCTGTACATTAGGTGGTGATAGCTTTGTTTGCATAGTAAAAACAAATGTAAAAGCGCCACATCATGCTTCATATTATAATTTGTAAAGAAACTCATTCAACATTTGCAGTGATTTAAAAGAATTAATTGTAAATTTGTAGAAATATAACGAAATTTTGATTTGATCTTAAAATACACTCAGACAAATTTTATTGGTATAGTTAGTTCGTAAGCTAAACAGTACTAAAGACTTAACAGAGCAATCACGGAAGGGGCGAAGTTTAACGCTTTTACACACAATAGGTCCGAAACAATTACGATGTACCTTATTATAACACAAGAGTCTAAAACAAATTGCCAAATTATTTTGTGGAGTAGCCTGCTTTGGTTGCTGTTCCATAAAATTAGATTATTTTTTTTTAATCTAAAATTTATATCGTTTAAAAAAAAATATTAAATCGTTATAATTTAAATTCAAATTTTCTAAACTTTTAACGCAACACACATTTCAGTTTATTTTTATAATCTAAAATTGTAAAATTTAAAGAAAAAAAGTTCATCTTTATTTACTGAAAATAAAACTGTATTTTTAAATATTTTTTTATTTCGGTTATCAAAAAGGTCTTAACACGAAAAACGCCTACTTTTTTATCTGTCTATGTACGAGCATGTTCATTAACAGTAAATTTTATTTCAAAGATAACTAACTTAAATTATTTATGAATTTCAAGGTTAAAAAAAAACGTAATGCTTATTAGAGAGACTTTGTTTTTAAAACAATATTATTAAAAAACGTTTTTAAACATTGTTAAAGATAACAATAAAATAATTTTAATTGATATTTCTACATCCTACATAGCATTCGAGAGGTATTATTATTTAGTATTGGTGTTTGTTACTACGCACAAAGTCAAAATATTAGTATTTTGGTACTTTAAAGTAAAAAGTACTATTTTATTACTTGCGTACTTTTTTTTTAAACGTACTAAATGTTTTGTCACTTTTCATACTATTACATTTATACTGGTACATTTTAAAAAAATGTACTATTTTGGTACTTTTTATAAAAAGGAGCTATTTTAGTGCTTTTTATTTAAAAGTGATATTTTAGTACATTTTCTAAAAAATTAATATTTTGGTTCTTTAAATAAAAAAGTACTTTTTTTGTAATTTTTGTAAAACTTTTTTTTTATTTAAAAATTTATTTTTTGGTACTTTTTATAAAAAAGTACTACTTTGGTACTTTTTTTTAAAAAGGAGATATTTTAGTACATTTTATAAAAAGTACAATTTCAGTACCTTAAAAAATGGTACTTGTTTAGTACTTTTTATAAAAAGTACAATTTCAGTACTTTAAAAAATGTTACTTTTTTAGTACTTTTTATAAAAAGTACAATTTCAGTACTTCAAAAAATGGTACTACGTTAGTACTTTTTATTAAAAGTACTACTTTAAAATAGCACTTTTAATAAAAAAGTGCTATTTTACTCTTTTTATTAAAAAAAATAATTATTTTCTACTTTTTATGAAAAACTATTTTTGTACTTCTTATAAATATGTAGTACTATTTAAGTACTTTTTTAAAAAACAGTACCATTTTACGTATTTTTTTTAATAAAAATACACTATTTTGGCACTTTTTATAAAAATACTTTTTATATATTAAGTTCTGTTTTAGTACCGTTTAAAAATAGTTACTACTTCGGTTATTTAAATATAAAAGTACTTTTTTGATACTTTTTGTAAAACAGTATTACTTTTATGAAAAAGTACTATTTTGGTACTTTTTATACAAATTACTTAAATACATTTAAAAATACCAAAATAGTAGTTTTTTTTTATAAAAAGTAATATTTTAGTACTTTTTATACAAAGTACTTAAATACATTTAAAAATACCAAAATAGTAGTTTTTTTATAAAAAGTAATATTTTAGTACTTTTTATAAAAATTACAATGTCAGTACTTTTAAAAAGGTACTATGCTAGTACTTTTTAAAAGGTACTATGGTAGTGCTTTTAGTACTTTAAAGGTGCACCTTTTAAAAAAAAGAGATATTTGTGCTCCTTTTATTAAAAAAATACTTTTTTTCTATTTAAGTACTTTTTTTTATAAAACAGTACCATTTTGGGGTTTTTTAAATGCACTATTTTGACACTTTTTATACATTCAAGTTCTATTTTAGTACCGTTTAAAAAAAGTTATTTTATTTAAATATAAAAGTACTTTTTTGATACTTTATATTATACAGTACTAGTTTTATGAAAAAGTACTTTTTTGGTACTTTTTGTACAAAGTACTTTTTTATAAAAAGTTCTAAAACAGTAAATTTTTAATAAAATATTTTTATTTAATAAAAAAGTACTATTTAGTACCAACATGTTTTTTGTGCAGTGTCGTTATAGGAAAATCGATAAAAAAAAGTTTATTGGTTCTCTTCATTAAAAAATATTTCGTACTGTATTGTTTAGTACTTTTGATAAAAATATACAATTTTGGTACTTTTGTAAAAAAAAGATTTTTTATAACTTTTTAAAATAAAGTGCTATTTTAATACTTATAATATATTACTTTTTTGGTACTTTTTGTGAAAAACTATTTTAGTACTTACACTCAAAAAAATAACTTAGTCAAAATGTTAGTAAAAGGTGTTGTAATTTACTTCAACCAAACTTTAGCAAAAAAAATTGTAAAAATTTAACTTTTACAGTTTTTTTGGCAATTTACTATTGGTAAAATACAAAAATTTTTTGGTATTTTTACTATATTTTCTTGCTAGTTTTTTTTTTTTTATTTTACTATAATTTTAGCAAAAATATTAGTATTTTCCTTAAAGAAATGGTAATACTTTTTGTTTTTATTTTTTCTTAGTTTAAAAAAAAAATTGTTTCAAGTGTTCTAGTGTGAAAAAAAATCATTGCAGATTGATGATGCTGCCAACACCATAGCAAAGTAGCCATCCATCAACTGCATGTGCGCTTAAAAATAGGCTACACAATTTTTAGTATTTTTTACCATATTTTTTGCTAATTTTACCATATTTTTTGCTAATTTTATATGAAAATTTTTTAAAATTTGCCACCCAAATTGTTAATAAAAAGTTGATAATTTTGAAAAATTATTTTTTTTAAATTTTAACACATAGTTAGATATCTAATCTTCAATATCCAAAAGTTTTTTTTTTTATTTTTTTTTAAATACATGTGAAAAAAATTAAAAATTCGAAAAAAAATTGTTAATTTTTTACAAATTTTACCTAAAAATGTAAGAAATTTCTTGTGTAGACTACTACGCAAATCTCATTTGTTCTACTTAAGCTAAAAAAGTGACGCAAAAAAAATAAAAAAAGTGAAGTGTTGTTCTTTAAATTTTTTGTTTAAAGTGTTTAAGTGAAAAAAAAAATCATTTGGATTTTGATGTTGTTGGAAGTCCAGTTACTGCAACTACAGCTGCTGAGAAGAAGGCAAAAGAAGATGCTGCCACGAAGAAACCATCCAACAACTGAAGTAATAGTTGATGCTGCTATTACTACATTTAAAGAATGTGGTGCTCAAAAACAGACAAAAATTTTTTTAGTATATTCACCAAATTTTAAATCAACTACTAATCAAAGAAAAAAAATAACTAAATAAAACAGTTTTTTTTACCAAATTACAATTTTTTTTATCTATTTCAATTTTACCATTTTTATTTGGTAATTTTACCATATTTTTTGATAATTTTACAAGGTTGATTTTTTACAAAAATAAAATGGTATTCTTGTAATTTTACCATTTTTTTCCTAATTTTTTGATTAGCAAAATGGTTTTGCTAATATTACCAAAATTTTTGCAACGTCCAAAACTACAGTTTTTTTTGCTAATTTTAACCATTTTTTTTGCTAGTTTTACAATATTTTTTTTTTGAGTGTATTATAAATATGTACTTCTATTTGAGTACTTTTTTATAAAACAGTACCATATTGGTACTTTTTCTAAAAATATATTATTTTTGGTACATTATATATAAAGAAGCTATTTTAGTAGTTTTTATATAAAAGTGCTATTTTACTTAGCTATTTTATAAAAATGTACTACTTTGGGTTTTTAAACAAAAAATACATTTTTGGTACATTTTGTAAAAAGTACTATTTTAATTATTTTTTAAAAAGTACTATTATAGATCTTTTTATAAAAAGTGCTAAAATTCTAAAAGTATAAAAATAGTACTTTTTTTATAAGAAGTTCCAAAACAGTAAATTTTTAAATAAAATATTTTTACATTTCATAAAATTGTACTATTTTGCCACATTAATTAAAAAAGTACTATTTAGTACCAGCATTTTTTTGTACAGTTTTGTTATGGGAGAGAAAAAAACGTATAAAAATAAAAAAGAAATTATTGAGTCTCTAAAAAAAATATTTAGTACTTTGTGTTTTGGTTCTTTTTATAAAAATATACAATTTTAGTACTATTATAAAAAAGAGGTTTTTAGTACTATTTTGGTTCTTTTTATAAAAAATACTTTTTTTGTACTTTTTGTAAAACTATTTTAGTACTTTTTATAAAAAGTACTATTTAAGTGTTTTTTTTAAACAGTACTATTTTCGTACCCTTTATAAAAATGTACTTTTTTCGTACCTTTTATAAAAATGTACTATTTAGGTGATTTTTATATTAATGCTATTTTAGTACATTTTTTAAAAATGTACACTTTAGTTCTTTAAATAAAAAATACTTTTTAAAAAAGCTCTAAAATTGTTCAAAATTTAAGAAAATGGTTCTTTAAAAAAATCAGAAACAGTACATTTTTATTAAAATATACATATATACATTTTATAAAAAAAGTACTAAACAATTGTTGGTACATTTTTTGTGCAGTTTGTTATGGGAGACAGAAAAACTTATGAAAATCGATAAAAAAGAGTTAGTTGGTTCTCTTTAGTGGAAAAAATATTTGGTACTATTTACAAAATATTTTAAAGTAAAATTTTGCTACTTTTATAAAAAACTTTTTCAGTACTTTTTATAAATAGTAATATTTTTGTACTTCTTAAAAGAAAAGTACTATTTTGGTTCTTTTCATAAAAAATACTTTTGAGGTACTATTTGTGAAAAACTATTTTAGTACTTTTTATAAATATTACTTTTTTTTATAAAACAGTACTATTTTAGTACTTATTATAAAAATGTAATATTTTGGTATTTTTAATAAAAAAAAAGATATTTTAGTAGTTTTTATATGAAAATGCTACATTATATATAAAAAGCTACTACTTACGTCCTTTGAATAAAAATGTACTATTTTAATACTTTTTATAAAAAAGTACTATTTTAGTACTTTTCATAAAAAAGTACTATTTTAGTACTTTTCATAAAAAAGTACTATTTTAGTACTATTTTGGTTCTTTTCATAAAAAATACTTCTGTGGTACTATTTGTGAAAAACTATTTTAGTACTTTTTATAAATATTACTTTTAAAGTACTTTTTTTTATAAAACAGTACTTTTTTAGTACTTATTATAAAAATGTAATATTTTGGTATTTTTAATAAAAAAAGAGATATTTTAGTACTTTTTTTTATGAAAATGTTACATTTTATGAAAAGCTACTACTTACGCCCTTTGAATAAAAATGTACTCTTCTAGTATATTTTATAAAAAAGTTCTATTTTAGTACTTTTCATAAAAAAAGTACTATTTTAGTACTTTTCATAGAAAATTAACTATTTTGGTACTTTTTATAAAAAAGTACTATTTTTGTACTTTTTATAAAAAAGTACTATTTTGGTACTTTTTATAAAAAAGTACTATTTTGGTACTTTTTATAAAATGTACTATTTTAGTACTTTTTGAAAATGTACTATTTTAGTACTTTTTATAAAAAAGTAATATTTTGGTACTTTTTATAAAAAGTGCTAAAATAGTTCTAAAAGTATAAAAATAGTACTTTTCATAAGAAGTTCCAATACAGTAAATTTTTATTAAAATATTTTTACACTTTATAAAAATGTACTATTTTGCCACAATTAATTAAAAAGTACTATTTATAGAAAAACTTATGAAAATCGATAAAAAAAAAGTTTATTGATTCTCTTAATTAAAAAAAAGTATTAGGTACTTTGTAAAAGTACTATTTTGGTACTTTTTACATTAATTTAAATTTTGTGGCACCAACGCAAAACCATGCAATAATAGTTTCAAAAGCTATAAAGTGAATGCAAATCTGCTCGAAATTTCTCGTTTTAAATCTCTGACAATTTCTGTTAATGAAAATTACATGTGTAATTTTAAATCATTTTGCACTATAAAAGCTGTTTTCACTCAAAAATGGTTTCTTCAACAACATCTCTTTAATTTGTGGAGGGTATTTAAAGATTCTGCACAACAAAATATAACATTTTTACTGGTTTTTTATGAATCAGATTTATCTAATTTAAAAAAAAAAAAAATAATTATAGACTTACTTTTTTGTGTTAGTATGCATTTATTAATGTTATTTACGCGTTTCGAAACAAAAAAAAAAATAATGATTAATAAAATTTTAAAAGCTTTATAAAAATTTAAAATTTATACAAAAACAATGCTGTTTTTTAATTAAGTAAAATTAAATGCAATACTTAAACTTATTACTTATTGTTAGAGTCCAGCCGAATATTGGATTTCAGTCTAAAAACTAAGTATTTAGATTTTATAAAATATAAATTCAAAAATTCACCCGTTAAATTTGGTCTACTGATTACAAATTTGCCATCCAAAAATTTTAAATTTTTTGAGTCGTAAACCGCACAAAATAGCACTTGATTTTGTATAAAATGGACCTTTATAATCCTAATTTGCGATTATACCACTATTCGTTTTCGGCACAAACTCAAGTCCTATTTTTTGGCAGCAACGTTAGAATACTAATTGACAGATGGCAGATTTCGGGGAGTATGAAATTTTCTGAAATTTTTCGTCAGTGTAATAAAATAACTGTGTTTTTTGTATTTTTTTAAATAATAACCATACAAATTTAGGTGTTACTTTTTGATAAAATATTCGGTATTGGTTTCTGTCCTAAAAAATTGGTTTCGGTTGGCCTCTACTTATTATACAACATTTTTCATAAATGTTTTCATTCATAAAAATTTCGTTTCAATTGATTATAATCTAAGTGGTTGGCTAGACAAAACTTATCAAGTCCGAATTTAAATTATAATATGCATAATAAATATAGAACTCACTCTCTATAATTAATTCAATCTTAAATTTGTTTTGGTTTGAACCTTTTTATTTTAATAGTTTAATTTACCATTTTTTTTATTGTTTATCATGTATTTTTTATGTAAACACATATTTAATATTTTTATGGTTTTACACATTTTTACCATTTTAATGGTTAAATATATATGCGGTTTTATACTATATTTATTTATTTTCTGAAGTGCGGATGTATCATACGTATGATTTAATAATTTATAGTTACATTGTACATATTTTGCTACCAATTTGTCATACAATACATAAATATAAGGTATTCCATATCAAATGAAAATAGTACTTTTTTAAAAAAGTACTTTTTTTTTAAAAAAAAGTACTTTTTTAGTACATTTTTTAGAAAAGCAATATTTTGGTAATTTTTATAAAAAAGTACTGTTTTGGTACTTTTAATAAAAATTGTTCTTTTTATAATAAGTACTATTTTGGTACCTTTTTTATTAATAAAAGTACTTTTTAAAAAAAAAGGCATTTTTAGTACATTTTTAAAAAAAATAATATTTTGGTAATTTTTATAATCCTTTCGATTTATTACATAATTAAAGATAAAGCTTGGTGCTGTTTAAAAATATTGAAAATTAAGATAATACTTATAGTCTTAAGTTATCTTCTTGTATTATTGTTTCAATTTCTTTTATTGTCAAAAAAAAGGCTCAATAAATATTAAATTTTTTATAACAAGTACTATTTTGGGACCTTTTTTACTATTATTGGTACTTATTATAAAAAATTACTATTTGTCTACATTTGTTTATACTACTATTTATAAAAGTTATATTCATATTTGTACTTTACAAAAATAATGTACCATTTCATTAATTTTTATAAAAAAATACTGTTTTGTACTTTTTATCAAAAAGAAATATTTTGGTTTTTTTATAAAATGTCTGTATTAGTACTTATTAAAAATATTTTTTATTAAAAAATTGTATTTTTTTTTATAAAAAAGTACTATTTTTTAGTACCTTTTTTATTTAAGTACGTTTTTTTAAAAAATCATTATTTTAGTACATTTTATAAAAAAATAATATTTTAGTAATTTTTAAGTACAGTTTTGGTACTTATAATAAAAATTTAACTATTTATAACAAGTACTATTTTGGTACCCTTTTTTACGATTATTGGTACTTATAAAAAATTACTGTTTGTGTACATTTGTTTATACTACTATTTAAAAAAGTTATATACATATTTGTACTTTTCAAAAAAACGTACCATTTCCTTAATTTTTATAAAAAAAGTACTATTTTGGTACTTTTTATCAAAAAGGAATATTTTGGTTCTTTTATAAAATGTATGTATAAGTACTTATTTAAAATAGTTTTTATTAAAAAATTGTATTTTTTATAAAAAAGTACTATTTTTTTTTTGGTACCTTTTTTATTTAACTACGTTTTTTTAAAAAGCATTATTTTAGTACATTTTATAAAAAAATTATATTTTAATAATTTTTAAGTACAGTTTTGGTACTTATAATAAAAATTGAACTATTTATAACAAGTTCTATTTTGGTACCCTTTTTTGCGATTATTGGTACTTATAAAAAATTACTGTTTTTATCCAGATTCTCGATTTCTGCTTTGCCTAGTATTTGCTCGCGGTGTCTTGCCAAAGCGGGACATTTGCACAGAATATGTTCAACTGTTTCATCCTTATAAGGTTCATGACATCTTCTATAATTGGCATCTGAGATAAGTCCCATGGTTTATAAAAAAAGTACTGTTTTTTTTTACTTTTACTTTTATTTATAACAAGTACTATTTTAGTACCCTTTTTTAAGATTATTGGTACTTATAAAAAATTACTGTTTGTATACATATTTGTACTTTTCAAAAAAACGTACCATTTCATTAATTTTATAAAAAGTACTATTTTGGTACTTTTATCAAAAATAAATATTTTGGTTCTTTTATAAAATGTCTGTATTAGTACTTATTAAAAATAGTTTTTATTAAAAAATTGTATTTTTTATAAAAAAAGTACTATGTTTTTACTACCTTTTATAATAAAAGTATTATTTTAGTACATTTTATAAAAACATAATATTTTGGTATAAAAAAGTAATGCTTCGGTGTTTGTTATAACAAGTACTATTTTGGTAAGTTTTATTCATTTTTTCCTTTTTTGACGAGTATTGGTACTTATTAAAAAAGTATTATTTTTGTACATTTACATTTAAAAGTACGGTTAATACTTACTAAAATCTATTTTTTAAAATAATATTTTTTATACAATAATTTGTTAATTTTTATAAATAAGTACTAGATTATAAAAAGTACTTTTTGTAACAAGTACCTACTATTTTGATACTTTTTATTCGTTTCAATTATTGGTTCTTATTATAAAAAAGTACAATAATTGAACATTTGTAGTCACTATATATAAAAGTAATATTTTAGTATTTTTCATAAAAAGGTACTATTTCAGTAATTTTTATAAAAAAGTAATATTTTGGTACTTTTATACAAAAGAAATAATTTGGTGCTTTCTAAAAAAAGTACTGTTTCAGTACTTATTAAAAACATTTTTTTTTATTACTAAATTAGTATTTTTTACAAAAAAGTTCTATTGTAGTACCTTTTATAAAAAATGTATTATATTAGTACATTTTATAAAAAATAATATTTTAGTAATTTCTAAAAAAAGTACTGTTTTATAAAAGAGTAAATTTTTTTTACTTTTAATAAAAATGTACTTTTTACAACAAAGGCTATGTCGATACTTTTTATTCGTTTCAAATCTCTATTCTGGCGATTATTGGTACTTATTATAAAAAAGTACTATTTTTGTAAATGTTTTTATAAAAAAATTATATTTTAGTACTTTTCATAAAAACGTGCTATTTCAGTAACTTTCAACAAAAAAAAGTACTAATTTGGTATTAAAAAAAAATATTTTCGGATAAAAAGTAGGTACTGTTTTAGTACTTATTAAAAAAATATAACTAAAATATTACTTTTTGTAAAAAAGTACTGTTTTAGTACCTTTTATAAAAAAGTACTATTTTAATACATTTTATAAAAAGTATTATATTAGTACATTTTATAAAAAAATAATATTTTAGTAATTTCTAAAAAAAGTACTGTTTTATAAAAGAGTACAATTTTTTTACTTTTAATAAAAAGGTACTTTTTACAACAAGTGCTATGTCGATACTTTTTATTTGTTTCAAATCTCTTTTCTGACGATTATTGGTACTTAATATAAAAAAGTACTATTTTTGTAAAAAAATTATATTTTAGTACTTTTCATAAAAACGTGCTATTTTAGTAATTTTCAAAAAAAGTACTAATTTGGTATTAAAAAAAATATTTTGGTATAAAAAGTAGGTACTGTTTTAGTACTTATTAAAAAATTATAACTAAAATAGTACTTTTTGTAAAAAAAGGACTGTTTGAGTACCTTTTATAAAAAAGTACTATTTTATTACATTTTATAAAAAAGTATTATTTTAGTGCCTTTTATAAAAAAATAATATTTTAGTAATTTCTAAAAAAAAGTACTGGTTTATAGGTTGGGTTAGGGGTGGTGGAGTCTAAAGTTCTGATTCCTCGCATAGACCGGGTGGTCCATAGTGATACACTCAAAATAAATTCTCTGTCCAATCAGCAGAAAAATCTGCTGAAAATACACCCATTTTGAGCCATATGAGAAATCTGCTGATTTTAGCAGACACGGTTTGCTAAATATCTGTCATAAGAGGTGAATAAATATAACAACCCGGCTAAAAATGTTGTATATTATCATATATGATATCATATATGAGGCCATATACAGTATCATATATAGTATCAAATATGGTCTCATATATGAACATATTCCAAAATTGGCGCTTATATAAGACACGATCATATATGATCCAATATATGTGATCATATATTGTATCATATATTGTACTATATATTGTATCATATATTAGATCATATATTGCATCATATATGATCTTGTTTTCAATTTGTTTTACATTCTTTTTTTTATTTTTTAATTATTTTTTCATCTTAAACTATATGTAAAAGATTATTATGTATATATTCACCAGAATTGCAAACGGTGTACATAAGTATAATTAAAAATATTTTTTTTTATTCATAATGGTGTTTTTCATATATTTCAATGAAAACCTTTAGTTTGATGGTTTTGATTTTTTACTTACTCCGTTTGCATTTTTGGTGACCATATAAAAATATTAAATTTAACTTCTAGATATTAGAACACATTTTGATAGTAAAAAAAATTAACATTAAGGATTTAAAATATCAAGAAGCGAGCAAAGGGCTTATTAAAGGAAGGATGATTTCCTTGTTGTTTTCTTGTTTTATTGTTAATTTAGATTTTCTTCAGACTTAGCGTTTTTGTTATGATATAAACCTCATTTTAGCATATTTAAAGTCAAAATCTACAAAAAAAAGATTTAAAATATTAATATATAAGGTATTTCTAGACATTTTATTGTATTAAAGGGCATGTCACAGGCTTAATTCCGCTCGGAATTGTAATAAGTGGTTTACTCGTAAAACGCAAAACGAATATTTTTTTTCGGAATGAAATCACTTTCAAAAATCAAAGTGGGATTGAATTGCATAGGAGTCGATTTATTCCGAAAAAATATTTTGTTTTACGTTTTCAGAGGAAAAATTTCAAACCACTTCGGAACGGAATTGACTCTGTGGCAGGCCCTTAAGTATTACCAACAATAGCATTTGGTGCTGATGGGTTTTAATGATAACACTGATATCATTTAAAGAAACAAACATGTGCCTTTAAATATTGTCTTCTTAGATACATGTTAACGGAGTGTATTTTGTTAAGACCATGGGATGCTTAAGACCATCGAATACTTTTTACGGAATTCCAACTGAAAAAATATTAAAAATAATTCCACATTCCTTTTTTATTCCAGCAAAAAATAACTTGCTAGTACTAAAAGCATTTTTTACTCATAATAAGCAAGTGAGTACTTAAAACTTTTATTAAAAGCAATATATTTAGTAGTATGTATATTATCTTACTGGGTTATGTTAGGATATTTGAAGGAGAGGGATAAATAAACTATTAATACTTACATCATGCCGACACTATTTTCCATGTAGGTAAGGTGACAGTCTTCTTGTGATTGTTAGTAAAAACGTTGTCCTTCCCAAATCGTAACTTAACATCAAAACTGATTATACGTTCTTTTCATTTCCGACAGTAAGGGATGTCAAAAGTTTGTAGTGTTGAAATAGTGATAACGTTATGGTGATGCATATGCTTTTTCCGCCAAGTTGAGCGAGCTGAACGTTGCTGCGCATGGTTGAATTTTCTGTAACTCGCAACTCGACCTTCAAACTGCATATATATTCTTTCCATTTCCAATTTGCTATTGCGACAGTAAGGGATTTCAAAATAGTTTGTAGTGTTGAAATCGTAGTGATAACGTTATGGTGCGCATAAGTTCTCTCCTCCAAGTAGAAGTGCTTAACGTAGCTGCGTATAGTTGAATTTCTTCAACTCGTAACTCGGTATCAAAACTGCTTATACGATCTTTTTATTTGCAATTTGATATGGCGACATTAAGGGATTTGTAAAAAGTTTGTAATATTGGAATCGTAGTGATAACATTGTGGTGGTGCATATGCCCTCTCCTCCAAGTTGCGAAAGCTTAACGTAGCTGCGTAGTTTAATTTTCTTCAACATCAAAGTACTCAATAGTATTGTTTTTCGATATTTTGAATACGAAAATATTCAAATCATCTTGTTTGGGAATAAAATGTCCACGCTTATACTTGTTATGACGATGAACTGGAAAAAAATGAAAACATGATTTTAAAATTCTTTATATATATTAATGAAAACTTACCTTTTCCAACATTTTTCTATGTAAAAGTAATTTTTTTAAACCGAATATTTTGCAAGTAGGACAATATTTGTTAAATTATTTATATGCACCGGTATTGCAGTTATGTTTACGTATATATAAGTTAATCGATGGTAATAAAATATAATTTTATTCGTAAAAAACTTTTTTTTGTAATTCTGGTTCAAATTTGAATACACATTAACTAAGATTTAACATTTTATGATAACATATATGGTTCCATATATGATATCATATATGGTACATACGACCTCATATATGGGATCGATTTTTGCATATATGGTCACATATATGTTTCCTTATATGTCATATATGATCATATAAAGATCAATACATAGCCATATATGAACATACACATTTATTTTTAGCCGGGAATAAAAAAAAAAAAAAAACATACGGCGCCAGCCAGCATCGAACTCGCCACCTTCCGATTTGAAAGCACACTTCTTAACCACTACGCTACGAAAGCTCATACTTTTATCTGGCGTTTTAGTTATTAAACATGTGTGACATTTTACTATGATTATACTGATTTTGTTTGCTGAATTTCATTATTTTGTTAAGAAATTTTTTTATATAAAAAAAAAGCAGAACAGATTGTCAGCAGATTGCTCTGCTGAAATCAGCAGATTGATCTGCTGAAATCAGCAGAAATATCTGCTGATTTTAGCAGAAAAATCTGCTGATTTTAGCAGAAAAAATCTGCTGATTTCAGCAGAATAATCTGCTGATTTCAGCAGAACAATCTTCTGTTATTTCCTTAAACTAAATGACAGAGATTTTACTAAAAATATCCTTCTCAGCAGAACAATCTGCTGAAAGATTGCTAATTCAAATTGAAAGTCGTTTTACAGATTTTTTGACAGAGTTTTTCTTTTGAGTGTACCAAATGTTCCTTCAGCGATGAAACACGTTTGCTTAAGGTCCATATCTGCAATTTCATTCAGATTCTCGAGTTCTGCTTTGCCTTGCATTTGCTCGCTGTGTGTGGCCAAAGCGGGCCATTTGCACACAATATGTTCAACTGTTTCATCCTTATTAGGTTCATCACATCTTCTACAATTGACATCCGACATAAGTCCTATGGTTTATAAAAAAAGTATTGTTTTTTTACTTTTAATAAAAATGTACTTTTTATAATAAGTACCATATTGGTACTTTTTCTTTGTTTCAAATCTCTTTTGTGACGATTATTGGTACTTATTATAAAAAAGTACTATTTTTGTACATTTGTAGCTATATTTATATTTTAGTACTTTTCACAAAAACGTACTATTTTAGTAATTTTCATAAAAAATAAATATTGTTAAAAAGTACTATTTTGGTACTTTTTAAAAAAAATATTACTAAAATAGTACTTTTTATAAAAAAGACTGTGTTAGTACCTTTTATAAAAAAATATAGAACATTATATAAAAAATAATATTTTTGTAATTTTTTAAAAATAGTACTGTTTTGGGATTTTTAATAAAAATAATAAAAACATAAAGACATCTTGTGTGAAATACCCTACATATATGTAGTGTTAAACTAAAATTACACTGTTTATTTTTTTTTTTAATATGAAACACGAGTGTGGTAATTTTTTTTGTAATACACGAAAAAATTTTATGTTACAATAGTTTTTTGTAAGACAATTTTTATGTAGTTTTTTTCCATAATTTGTATTTTGTGTTACAGTATGTGATTTTTGTTTAGAAATTTAAACTGACTTTTGACATTAAATTGATAATTTGACGTTACGTCACTAGTGTGCAATTGCACTGTGAAAAATTAGTAGATTTATTGTAATTATTAGTTAAATGCAGCATTTCCGGCGTAGAATATTGCATTAAAAGTATGCAAATCAATAGTTTTGTAATTATTCACATTTACTTTTGATTTCTTGAAAAGATCTGAATAAAAGCAAAATTTAAATTATTATTTTACCCAACACCATTAAGAGAAGTTAGTCATTTTGCTACACATTAATTAAGGGATTTGATTACCGCATACAATTTTGAACTACTATTAATAATAATTTAATGAAAAATTACTATATTTTTAAATACAATAGTACTTTTTTCAGTACTTTTTCTTTAAAACTACTTTTTTGAAACTTTTTATCAAAAAGTACTATTAAGGTTCATCTGTATTTGTTTAGTACTATTTTGGTATTTAAAAAAAATGCAATTTTGGTAGTTTTTGTCAAAAATTCCTTTTTGGTACTTTTTTTAATCAAAAAGTACTATTTTGGTACATTTTATCAAAAAGTGCTATTTTGCTACTTTTAATAAAAAGGTAATATTCAGGTACATAAAAAAAAGCACTTTTAAAAAAATTTTGTAATTTTTATAAATAAGTACTAGATTATAAAAAGTACTGTTTTTGATACTTTTAATAAAAATGTACTTTTTATTACAAGTACCTACTATTTTGATACTTTTTATTCGTTTAATTTTTTTTTTCTGACGATTATTGGTACTTATTATAAAAACATTTGTAGTCACTATATATAAAAGTAATATTTTAACACTTTTCATAAAAACGTACTATTTCAGTAATTTTTATAAAAAAGTAATATTTTAGTACTAAAATATAATTTTTTTATTAAGGTTCATCTGTATTTGTTTAGTACTATTTTGTAATTTAAAAAAATGCAATTTTGGTACTTTTTGGAAAAAATTCCTTTTTTTTACTTTTTTTTTATCAAAAAGTACTATTTTGGTACATTTTATTAAAAATTGCTATTTTGGTACTTTTAATAAAAAGGTAATATTCAGGTATTTAAAAAAAAAGTACTGCTTAGGTACTTTTAATAAATAAGTACTATTTGGTTAATTTTTATAAAAAGTTTTATTTCAGTACTTTTTTTTATAAAAAAGTACTATTTTAGTACTTTTTCCAAAAATTTCTATCAGTATTATTAGTACGGCTAAAACTGTTTCTTTTAGTACTTTTTGCAAAAAAGAATTACTTGGTACTTTTTTACCAAAAGAAGTATTTACGTACTTCATATAAAAAGTTCTATTAGATAATTTGTATAAAAAAGTACTATTTATGAAAGTTTTTAAAGAAAGTTCTACTTTTTATAAAATACCAATATTTAGGTACTTTTTATATAATAATACTATTTAGGTACTTTTTATAAAAAATTACTATTTAGGAATTTTTTTAATAAATTAGAACTATTTGGGTACTTTTTATAAAAAAGTATTATTTCAGTATTTATTTTGATAACATTTTTATTACAACCATTTTTTATGTTTAAAGCGTTAAGAATTCACTGGTAACTTGGTTGTTTTAAAAAAAAATACCTAAAAAATCTTCGGGATATAACGAATCTCCCGATATAACGAATAACGAAAAAACATTATATCATTTGTTATATCGAGATTTACCGGTATTTTGTTACTTAAAAAAAATGCAATTTTGGTACTTTTTGTCAAAAATTCCTTTTTGGGACTTTTTTTTTTATCAAAAAGTACTATTTTGTTTTTTTTTTTTTATCAAAAAGTGCTATTTTGGTACTTTTAATAAAAAGGTAATATTTAGGTACTTTAAAAAAAGTACTGTTTAGGTACTTTTAATAAATAAGTACTATTTGGGTACTTTTTATAAAAAAGTATTATTTCACTACTTTTTTTATAAAAATGTACTATTTTAGTACTTTTTCAAAAAATTACTGCTAAAACTGTTTCTTTTAGTAATTTTTGCAAAAAATAATTACTTGGTACTTTTTTACCAAAAGAAGTATTTTGGTACTTCACATAAAAAGTTCTATTAGCTAATTTTTATAAAAAAAGTACTATTTATGAAAGTTTTTAAAGAAAGTTCTACTTTTTATAAAATATATTTAATATTTGGGTACTTTTTGTAAAATAATACTATTTAGGTAGTTTTTATAAAAAAGTAATATTTAGGAACTTTTAATAAATAAAAACTATTTGGGTACTTTTTATAAAAAAGTATTATTTCAGTACTTTAAAAAAAAAAATAATATTTTAGAGTTTTTTTAAAAAAATATTATGGTTATTATTAGCAATACTAAAACTGCTTCTTTTAGTACTTTTCACAAAAACGAATTATTCTGTACTTTTTTTTACCAAAAGAAGTATTTTGTTGCTTTACATAAAAAGTTCTGTTAGTTAATTAAAAAAAAAACTATTTATGTACGTTTTTTAAGAAAGTTATATTTTGGTACTTTTTATAAAACGTATTTAAGTACTTTTTATAAAATAGTACTATTTAGGTACATTTTATAAAAAAGTACTATTTAGGTACTTTCAATAAATAATAACTATTTGGGTACTTTTTTAAAAAGTATAATTTCAGTACTTTTTATAAAAACGTATTATTTTAGTACTTTTTATAAAAAAGTACTATTTTAGTACTTTTTTAAAAAAATATTATTTTGGTATTTTTTTAAGTGGTATTTTTGTTTCTTAAAAAATATGAAAAAAGTACTATTTATGTACGGTTTTTAAGAGAGTTCTATTTTGGTACGTTTTATAAAACGTATTTAGGTACTTTTTATAAAATAGTACTATTTAGGTACATTTTATAAAAAAGTACTATTTAGGTACTTTTAATAAATAATTACTATTTGGGTACTTTTTATAAAAAGTATTATTTCAGTACTTTTTATAAAAATTATTATTTTAGTACTTTTTATAAAAAAGTACTATTTTAGTACTTTTTCAAAAAATTATTATTTTTGTATTTTTTTAAGTGGTATTTTTATTTCTTGAAAAAATATAATTAATAATGATAATGAATAATTAAAATTATTACTGTACCCTACACTATTATAAAAAGTTTCTTAACCCTTTTGCTACACATTACAAAAAAAAATAGTGAAATGCAAAGAAATATATCATAATTAAGAGGCACATAACGGAAAATTGTCAACCGCGGCGCTATTTGTTTATCAAATAAAATGTTTTTAATCCGTCAACGCTTCCTTCCCTCAATACTTTCTTGTGACTCTGTGTTTAAAAAAAAAAAACAAATATTTACATTTCACCATTAAACATTACCAAAATTGTATGTATGTAATCATAATCGAATCTATCAAATTTATGATTGATTGTAACATAATACTTATTAAAAACATAGACTTGTGCGGTTTTTATTTAATTTTTTTTTTTCAGTTCTTTAATTTTTGTGTAAGGTTAAATGCTTCGTTTTAATAAAACATTGACCATTTTATAATTAATTGGATGTTTAGAGAAGATATAAATTTTTTTATGATTTTTGTTATTAAATCTTGTTATTAATAGATATTTGAAATATAATACATATTTATACCCTACACCACACTGTGGTACAGGGTATAATGAGTTTGTGCTGATGTTTGTAACTACCCGAAATATTGGTCCTAGACCCACTTTTAAGTATACCGATCGACTTAGAATCACTTTTTGAGTCGATTTGGCGATGTCCGTCCGTCCGTCCGTCTGTCTGTCCATGTAAACGGTGTAAACACGATACAGGTCGCAATTTTTAACCAATTGACTTGAAATTTAAAACTTAAGCCTCTTTCGGCCCAAGGACGAAGCCTATTGAAATTGGGAAAAATCGGTCCATATTTAGACCTAGCCCCCATACAAAGGTCCTCTTTAGTTTTGGCTCAAATGACTCTTAATAGACGCATTTTAATAGGTACCTTTTCGTGATCATGTTTCATCCACACAAATCGTCATTCCAAATTTCAAGGAAATCGGACCAGTTCTTCTTGTAGCCCCCATACAAACCACCTTCCCGATTTTCACATAAATCTATCAAATTTCATGAAAATATTAAATATTTAATTAAAATTCTGTTTGTGTATGTTAAACGCGTACTTTAATAACCTTATCAAATCTGATTATCATCGGACCATTTTTGGACTTAGGTCCCATGTGAAAATTTCGCCCGATATTCAGTTGAAGCGGTTTATTGTCAAAAAAAAGCCTATTCCACTCAAATTTTATTTGTGATTGCTTTTTACACTTATTAAAGATTTGACAAAATATAGATCTAATCAGTCCATTTTTGAACTTGGGACCCATTTTCCGGGAAACTCTGGTGTAGGGTATTATCTTCTTGACCGACCATAATTTTCTTACTTGTTTTTTTATAAAAGAGTAGTATTTTGGTACTTCATATGAAAAGTATTATTTTAGTACTTTGGTACTTTTTATAAAAAAGTACTATTTCAATACTTTTTATAACTTATATATTTATATTTTAGTACTTACAAAAAGCTATTTTAGTACTTTTTATAATAAACGTACTTTTTTAAGGATTTTTTATAAAAAAAAACACTTTTCAGGTACTTTTTATAAAAAAAGTACTATTTTTTTTATAAAAAGAGTAGTATTTTGGTACTTCATATGAAAAGTATTATTTTAGTACTTTGGTACTTTTTATAAAAAAAGTACTATTTCTATACTTTTTATGACTTATATTTTTTATATTTTAGTACTTACAAAAAAGCTATTTTAGTACTTTTTATAATAAACGTACTTTTTTAAGGATTTTTTTATAAAAAAAAAAACACTTTTCAGGTACTTTTTATAGAAAAGTACTATTTAGGTAGTACTTTTTGTTTTACTATTTTTTTTTTTAAATAGAAATTATTCTTGTAATTGTAGCTAATTTTTTTTTTCTTTTGGGGGTTTCCATTGTATTCTATTTTAAATTTTATGTAAATTTATTAAATTGTTAATACATTACATATTTGCATTTGTATAATTTCCTGAACTAAAAATTTATTTATACAATTATCATGGCAATGTAAAAAATTGTATGTATAACTTTTTAACATGTACTGACTTTAAAAATTGTGTATTTTTATATAAACACTAGAAAAAATTAAGACTAATTAATTAACAATTTTTTTAGCAATTTTATAATAATTTTGAAAACAAAAAGAAAAACAAAACTTCAAAAGACAATCACAGAGTTTTAAGTAAAAAGAGGGTAAAATTGTCATTTGTCTTTAATTCAGTTTTGCCCTTCAAAATGCTTTATGCCCTTCAAAATGTTAAAAAAATATTTCAAGACGATAAGGGTGGCAGACGTGGGGAAAGTTGCACATTTTTTTAATGTACTTTTTATATGCTTTATTAAAAAAAAAATATTACCTTTTTTAAAAAAATAGAACTATATTGGTACTTTTTTTTTAAAAAAAGTACTATTTATAAGAATTTTCTTTTTTGGTACTTTTTATATAAAATCATTATTTTGCTATAGAAATGTACTTTTTTTTGGTACATTTTGTAAAATTAATATTTTAGTACCTCTTAAAAAATGGGACTATTTTGATACTAGTTATAAAAAAGTACTTTTTTGGTACTTTTCATTTTAAACCTTATTTTAGTATAAAAAGGTAATTTTTTAGGAACAATTAAAAAAAAAGATACTATTAACGGTTCTTTTAAAATATTACCTTTTTTTTAAATAGAACTATGTTGGTACTTTTTTTTTTTAAAAAGTACTATTAATAAAAATTTACTTTTTTGGTACTTTTGATATTAAAATAATATTTTGGTGTAAAAAATTTACTTTTTTGTGTACATTTTGTAAAAATTAATATTTTAGTACCTTTTTAAAAAAATAGTACTATTTTGGTACTTGTTATAAAAATGTACTATTTTTGATAGTTTTCATTTAAAACCTTATTTTGGTATAAAAATGTAATTTTTCGGGTACATTTTATAAAAAGGTACTATTACCGGTACCTTTAGTAATTTTAACGAAAAGTAATATTTAATTAACCATTTAATCGATATTAATATTAATTTTAACTAACCTTTTAATTGATTCTTGGCTGTTCTTTTTGCATTAGAAATAATGTACACTATGCAAAAAAACTGCTAATTTAGTACATAAATTTTAAAACTCATTCTTACGTTAGTATTGCATAGTAGAACTAAATTTAAAAATGAACCTCGTGATTGCAAATCACTTTTGAATTAATTAATTGATTAACAAATTCAGTCATTAAAGCATTTTTTTTTTATACCCTCCACTCTAGTGATAGAGGGTATATATAAGTTTGTCATTCCGTTTGTAACACCTCGAAATATTGGTCTAGGACCCCATAAAGTATATATATTCATGATCCTTGATCGATTCCAAGACGATCTAGCGATGTCCGTCCGTCCGTCCGTCCGTCCGTCCGTCCGTCTGTCCGTCTGTCTGTCTGTCTGTTGAAAACACGCTAACTTTTGAAAGACTTTACGGAGGGTCCTGAAGTTTGGCATACATGTTGGGCATTTACCTGGTCAGGTTGGTATTGCAATCCAGCGAAATCGGTCCAGTGGTTCAAAAGTTATAAGCAAATGAGTGAATTTCGGCAAGGGTTTTTCTGGAATTTAAGAGATAAAACACACGGTAACTTTCGAACGGCAATTCTGAGGGTGCTGAAGTATGGCATATATATTTGCCGTTCCTTTTGGCTGATCCGTATTGAATTTCAGTCAAATCGGTCCAGTGGTTCAAAAGTTATTAGCAAAACCGTAAATTTCAGATTCGCCTCACCTTAAACTCACGTATTGAAAACCCGTTAAACATGTTTTAAAAACATTGGTAAGTCACAAAAATATTTTACAACGCATTTTTGTCACTCAAAAATATTTTTACACTAAAAGAAAAAAACAAATACACTCGAAAAAAATTTTACACTCAAAAAAAATTTTACACTCCAAAAAAAATTTAGTAAATTATTTTTTTTTTTTTCACAAAATAGTTAAAAAAAAAAGTTTTTTTACACAAAATAAAATATTTCTAATCATAAATGTTATTTTTTCACTCTAGAAAATTTACTATAACTTAAAAAGGGCATTGTGGAGGGTATTCATAGATTCGGCCAAGTCGAATTTAACTTTTCTACTTGTTGGTGTGTGGCGTAAGGTATAATAATATCATTCCTAATCGACTATAATTTTCTTTAACTTGATCTCTCTAATTTTAAATATATTTTAATTGTATAGATCATGCAATAAGTTCACTTGTCATATTAATTTAATAAAAAAAAGAACGAAATAAACTATCAATTAAAATGATATTATATTGTTAAATTGTTGTTAATAATTTATTGCTTGACGTAAGACCCTAATAAAGGCAACAATGATAGGTATATTACGTGTAAAAAATCGTCCAGTTAAAAGAAATAATGATGTCACTTAATATAATATTGCGATTGGAGAATGCTTCTCAGGATTCTTGAGGAATTTTATTTTTTTTTTATTTCCCGCAATTCCAGAAAATTGTTTACAAAAAATTGGTGGTCAAAAGAATTGGAGGTCAAAAAACGCCACTTAATATAATATTGCGATTAGAGAATGCTTTCAGGGCTTCTTGGGAAATTTGTCGTTTTTCGTTTCCCGCTATCCCGGAAAATTGTTAACAAAAAATTGGAGGTCAAAAGAATTGGAGGTCAAAAAACGCCGATTTCTTCTACTGTATTAAAAAAATTCTTTTTTGTTTGGGTTGTTAGAAAAATAAGTTTATAACTGAATAAAAATTATTGTACCATTTTTTTAAATTTTTAATGTTTAAACTTGGAAAAATCGACTTAGAAATATATTTTAGAAATGTTTTTAAAAAAATTAATTTTCCAGTGCGACCCTCGTATCACATTAAATATTTGCTCAATCTGGAACCTATCAAGCTTAAATTTAAGCTTTGAAAATTTCCTATATAGCATTTCTTAAAAAAATAGTTGATTGATAAAAGTCAGGTTTAGTGTTAATAACTTTTCATGTAAATAACAGCTATTAAATATATATATTCCATTATAAGTTTGAGTCACTGTATATTATTGATCAGTGATCGTTTCTAAGACATTTTAGCGATGTCTGTCTGTTGAAATGGAGATCACGGCCAAAAAATCCAACAGATATGACTTAAACTCATCATATTTACTTTACCTATACCACTCTGTGATATAGGGTATAATGAGTTTGTGCTGATGTTTGTAACTACCTTAAATATGGGTCCTAGACCTACCTTCAAATACACCGATCGACTCAGAATTACTTTTTGAGTCGATTTAGCGATGTCCGTCCGTCCGTCTGTCCATCCGTCTGTCCATCTATCGGTTTATGCACAATACAGGTCGCAATTTTCAATCAATTGTCTTGAAATTTGAAACTTAAAACTCTTTTCGTCCAAGGACGAAGCCTATTGAAATTGGAGAAAATCGGTCCATGTTAAGACCTAGCCCCCAACAAACGCCCCCTTTGGATTTAGCTATTTGACACTAATAACCGTATTATAATAGATATCGCTTTGAAATATAGCAGGTAATCAAATTTTGTATACACGAATCACCATTTTAAATTTCAAAGGAATCGAGTCAGTCCTTCTGGTAGTCCCCATACAAACCACCTTCCCGATATTCACATAATTCCCACAAAATTCATAAAAATGGAAATATTTGATAAAAATTGTATTTTTAGGTGTTAAACGTGTACTTTAGTAACCTTATCAAATCGGAATATAATTGGACCATTTTTGGACTTAGTCCCCCATATAAAAATTTCTACCGATATTCAGTTAAATCGGTCTTTTGAAACCAATTCCACTAAAATTTGATCTGTGTGTGTTTTCTACACTAAATAAAGATCTAACAAAAGACAGACCCAATCGGTTCATGTTTGGACTTAGGAGCCATTTTCCGGAAAACACTGGTGTAGGGTATTATATGGTCGGTCTTGACCGACTATAACTTTCTTACTTGTTTAAATAAAGTTTTTTGCAATAATCTTTATCAATGTGGAAGATATCAATACATTCCGCAAGGCCGAATTTAACTTTTTTTAGTGTTTTTCATTGCTTTTCATTCACTCAAAAGAAAAGCTCTGTCAAAAAATATATAAAATGACTTTTAATTTGAATTAGCAAATTTTTCTGCTGAAAAATATATAGTTTAAATAAATTCTCTGTCATTCAGTTTTAGAAAATAGCAAAAATTTTTATGTAATTTTACTGATTTTGTTTGCTGAATTTAAAAATTTTTGTGGATATTTTTAGCGGATTATTTTGTTGTTCTACAGAAAAAGTCTGTTGACTTTTATTCAAAAAATTTTTTTTTAATATGGGTTTTTTTATTTTAAATTTGTAAGACATAAGATCCTGAAATAAAAAATTATTTAAATTAAAAACAAAAAAAAAAAAAAAAAACAGCAGATTGTTTTGCTAATTTTGCAGAAATATTTAGTTATTCCTTTAAAAAAAAATATAATTTTTTTTGTTTGATCTTAAAAATATTTGAAAATTTATTTTTGGAAACAGTTGAACTTAAAAAATTAACACGTTGAAAAAAATCCGCAGATTGCTCAGCTGAAATCAGCAGATTTTTCTGCTAAAATTAGCAGATTTTTCTGCTTAAACTAGCAGATTTTTCTACTGTGATTAGCGGATTATTTTGCAGCCTCGACAGATTTCTCTGCTGATTTCAACTAAATAATCAAAACCGATATTTAGCAAACCGCGTCTGCTAAAATTAGTAGATTTCTCATAGGGCTCAAAATGGGTGTATTTTCAGCAGATTTTTCTGCTGATTTGACAAAAAATTTATTTGGAGTGTTGTAGTACATATTGACAAAATTCGATAAATACGATATAGGCTTAGTTTTAATTAAATGTTTATTAGTATTAACAATAAAATTAATTATATTAACAATGAAATTAATTGTATTAACAATCTTTTTTTACTGTTAAAATAACTATTACCCTAACACATATTTATACAATGTCATTTCAAGCCAACACCCCTTCTTTTAATAGCAAATAAAAAAAGAGCCGATTAAGCCCTTATTAAATAACAACAATTATATTTGACAAACTATAAACAAAATAGGGGGAAAAATTATGTTATTTGATTTTGTTTACAACCATTAAAGATTAGCTGCACTCTATTGACACACTGAGGGTGTCAAAGTGTTTTGAACTCAATTGTTGCTATTTTTTCTCACATCTAATTGTTTTTCTACAATAAAAAAAAATAAAATAAAAACAAAAACGTTTTAAAAAAAATTCCAACACGTTATAAATTTTTTAAAAATAATTTTTCTACACGAATACCAATCAAAAATACAACCAACACACAAAAAAACATCTCATACACAAAAACAATTTCATTCAATTTCATTTCATTCATATCAATTATTAATTGATCAATTTACTTATTTATTAATAAATCATACGTACAGTGAACGACAAAAGTTTACATACGATTGCATAGTATATGTAATACGTTAAAGACAAAGTTAACAATTATATACCTATTTATTATCAAACAAGTATTTTTGTTAAAAAGTGTTGTGTACGTAATTTATCCAGCTTCAATTTAAGCTTAATGGCCTCCAGATTGAGTTAATATTAAATGTGCTACCAGGGTCGAAATGGGAATTTAAAGATCTTTTTTAGAAAATTTTTTAAAAATATTTTAAGTCATTTTTTTCAAGCCCAAACATTAAAGATGTAAAAATGGTCTTATAGTTTATATTAATTTATCAAAAAAAAATTCAACGACTTAAACAAAAATGAAATGTAAACAAAGAAAATATTTTATTGTTTATTAATTTTAGTACACCTAAGTGTATAGTAATGAGATGAAATTAATTAAACGTTTTCTTTGTTTACAAAAAAATTGTGGTCAAAAGAATTGGAGGTCTAAATATGCGGTTTTTTTCTACTGTATTTAAAAAATTTTAATTTTTTGTTTAAGTCTTTGGAAAATTTTTTGATAATTGAATATAAACTGGACCATTTTTAAAATTTTTATTATTTTAACTTTGAATAAATCGACTTAAAAAAACATTTGAGTTAAAACACCTCAATTCAACCGAAAAAATAGCATTATTGACCTTACCCCTTTCGAATTTGATGAAACTTGGAATATAGTTGGGCCCTTACAAAAAAATCATAGTGCCAAAATTTTGAACTTCTGGTAGTTTTTCTTCCCGAGATATGGGGTCTTGAAAATTGGCAAAATCGTATATATTTGACAAGAGTGTTCTGAGATAAATAAAAATAATTCGAAAAGTATTAACAATACAGGTATCAGTCAGCTTGCAAATAATAGGTAATGAGACAGCCTTTAAAATGGCGTTCCCCAAGATTTTTGGAACTTTTAATATTAATAGAAACATAATGACATTAAAGAAAAAGAGGTGTATTTTCCCTTACAAAAAAATTGTTGTCTTTGAGATTCTGGTCCCAAAGTTCACTTTTCTGAATGTTTTTTGCTGTGTTTTTTTGAACATTTAGGTGCATATATCTTGAAAAGTAATAGCGATAGGCCAGTTCAAAGGTCATATTTGGACTCAGCACGTCAAAAACATTCAGAAAAATGAATTTTGTTACCAGAATTTCAAAGACAAAATTTTTTTTTTTTCTAAGAGAAATTACACCGCTTTTTCTTTCCTGTCACAATGTTTCTATTAATATAAAAAGTTCCAATGAAGTCTCCATCTTGAAAATTTAAACTTAAGTAGTATAGGTGATTCCTAACAACATATATTTTTTCCAAAATTTTAAAAATATCTTTTTTTGAGATATAGCTCTCCAAAAATTAATGTTAAAACCAATGACCTTTGACCTTTTTCAAAAAAATCTTGGGGAATGCCATTTTAAAGGCTGTCTCATTACCTATTATTTGCAACCTGACTTAGACCTGTATTGTTATTACTTTTCGAGTTATCTTTATTTATCTCAGAACACTTTTGTCAAATACATATATACGATTTTGTTAATTTTCAACACCGCATTTCTCGAAGACTGGAATGACCAGAAGCCTGAAAAATTGGAAAAATCTCTTTTTTGTTAAAGTAAACCCCAGTACTAAATTTCATTTAAATTGGAGGGGTTGCGGTCAACTCCTCGGTTGAATTGAGGTGTTTTAGCTCATTTTTAAAATATTTTCATAAAAAGGTCTTTCAATTATTTCAATTTCCATTTCGAATCTCGTAGCACATTTAATATTTACTTAATCTGGATGCTATTAAGCTTAAATTAAAGCTTTTTACAAAAATACTTATTTGATACTAATTAAGGTCTATTATTTTTAACTTTGTCGTAAACGAATTATATTTACTATGTAATCGTACGTTAACTTTTGTCAACCACTGTATGTTTGTAGTATAAGAATTTTTTTTTAATAATATTTAACGACAAGAAGTATGACATATTTTTGTTGTTATTTTTTTTTTTGATAATTGTTTAAAGTGGTGGTTATAAAGTCAAATATTAATTATTTTTTTTTTATTTTTATATTTTCGTATTTTTTTTTTATTTATTGTTTTCTTTTTGCTCTATAAAGTCTACGATATCAGAGAAAACAAATTTAATTGATATTGTGCCTTTTTATACCGGATGCTGGCGTAGAAAAAAGGTACTCAACTGTAATTTATTTTATGAATTTTCTATACTCCCGCTTATTTATTTCCTATGTATATCTAAAAAGTCAAGTTTACTTATAAAAAAAACAATTGCTAAATCTGCCTTTTTTTGTTGTATGTATGTACTTAATTCCTTTTTAAAACGTTATTTTTTATTTTTTTGTTTTAATTCTAACTTGTTTTTTTATTTGCACCAACCCACAGTATATTTTTTCGTTATTATGTTTTAACACCTACACATATTTCATTTTTTTTTTTGGCAAAACTTTAAAGTTTTACAGTGGCTTTAGAAAAAGAGGGGTTTCGCCCTACAATCAATCGAATAACGGGTAATTGGTTATTAACACAAAAAAAACGAATTGTTATATTGACCCCCATATTTGTAAATACAATAATTTTTTTCACTGAAAGTGCTCCTATATGGAAATTTGTAATATCAACAAACGTTTGTAAATTTTGATTGTAGCAAAAAGAATTTGGTTTTTTTCAACAAAGAAATTCAACAAACACAAACACAATTAGTTGATCTGACAAAAGTAAAAAATCTTAATAATTTTTTTCAACAAAGAAATTCAACAAACTCAATTTGTTGATCTGACAAATGAAATTTTTTTTTCAACAATGAAATTTAACAAACACAAACATTATTTGTTGACATGATAAAATAATTTTGAAATTAAATTACTTGACTGAGTTTGTTGAAAACAAAATTTAAGTTTTGTATTATGGACTAACAGGCTGCCGTTTTCACTAAATGTTTGGTTGATATCATGTTTACTTGATTTACAATTGATGTTTGTTGATTTAAATTTGACGATTTTATTTTCTGTGTATATTAAGAAATCCGATGGAATCGTCTTCGGCCTGTCCGTTATTTGACTTTCGGCAAATAACGAAAGCCGAACTCTTGCAAATTTTTATATTTTGTAAAAAACATATTTTATTTAAAACTTCGTGTCCATTAAATAAATTTTGAAAGGCTACGCTTCGTCGGAACTGACTTTTGACCTCAAGTTGCAAACACTGTATATATCTTTCTTGATTACACTGTTCAACAAACTTGAAGTGACTTAATGCATATGGCTTGAGACAAAAAAAATAAAGTACCCTAATAGAAGACTAAACCCCGAAAAGGATTTTGGTCACGTACTTAAAGTTTTTTATGGCCCACTGAAGTTTTTTCAAAAGCGTGGGGAATAAGTAAAATAAATTATGGGGCATTCCATGCCAAATCGCACAATTTGAGACACGACCTCTTCGATTTCGCTAGTTTTTATTCCCTACACCACTCTGTAATACTTACAGGATATAATGAGTTTGTGCTGATGTTTGTAACTACCCGAAATATTGGTCCTAGACCCACCGTCAAGCATACCGATCAACCTAGAATAACTTTTTGACTCGATTTAGCAATGCCCGACTGTCCATGAAACGGTGTAAACACAATACGGGTTGCAATTATCCACCGATTTCACTGAAATTTAAAACTTAAATTTCTTTTGTCCCAAAGACGAAGCCTATTGAAATTAAAAAAAGGTTTATAATTTGACCTAGCCCCCATACAAACACCCCCTTTAAATTTGGCTTAAATAACTCCAACAACGGTGTTATAATAGGTAGTGTCCGACCGAATACACCTTTTTTGGCCGAAGCCGAAGCCGAATATTCGGCCAAACCGAAGCCGAAGCCGAATATTAAAAAAAAATGTTTTTAGTTGCAAAAACACTTAGTAAAATGTTTTTGTGGCTTACTAATGTGATTTAAAGTTAGTTTAGTGTGTTTTTCAACATGTGAGCACAAATATTATACAATTATTCGCTATTCGGCCTATTCGGCCAAAATTGTGGCCGAAGCCGAATAGTGGCCGAATAGTGCTTTTTGGCCGAAGCCGAATATTCGGTCGGACACTAATAATAGGTTTCCTTTCAAAATTTGCCAAGTAAACGGATTTGATATTAAAATAGCATCATTCCAAATTTAAAAAGAAATCGGACCAGTTCGACTTGTAGTCCCCAGGCAAACCACCCTCCCGATTTTTACAAAAATCTCTCAAAATTCATTAAAATTTGAAATGATTTTTAATATTGCAATTCAATTCCACTTTGATTTTTGAAAGTGATTTTATTCCGAAAAAATAAAAATCGTTTTGCGTTTTACGAGTAAACCACTTTTTCCAAATCCGAACGGAATTGAGTCTGTGACATGCCCCTATGTTCGTAGGTGTTAAATGTGTACTTTAATAACAAAATCAAATCTGATTATAATTGGACCATTTATAGAGTTAGTCCTCATATACAAATTTCGACCGATATTCATTCTGTTAAATCGGTTTATTGGCCTATTTCACTCAAATTTCGTTTTCACTCAAATTTTGTTCTAACAAGAGGTAGGTCCAATCGGATCCATGTTTGGACTTGGGACACATTTTCACAAAAACACTGGTGTAGGGTATTATATGGTCAGTCCTGACCGACTACAATTTTCTTACACTGTTTGTTATGTTTTACTACGTATTAAATGCAACTTGCACACCAATTTTCATCCTTTTATTCCAAGTTACACTTAAAAAAAACTTGTCAAATTACTAGAAAAAGTCCCGTTAACCTATTTTACCAATATTTGACAGTGTTTCTTGTTTTGAACAAACAAATTTTGATCGAAATTTAAATTTTTATTTGTAATTTTACAATTTTTTTTCGTAATTGTACAAAATTCCAAGGTAATTTTACAAAAAAAAAAAAAACAAGTAAGAAAGTTATAGTCGGTCAAGACCGACCATATGATACCCTACACCATTGTTTTCCGGGAAATGGGTCCCAAGTCCAAACATGGACCGATTGGGTCTGTCTTTTGTTAAATCTTTATTTAGTGTAGAAAACATTCACATATCAAATTTTAGTGGAATTGTTTTTTTTTTTTGTCAATAGACCGATCTAACTGAATATCGGTCGAAATTTTTATATGGGGGACTAAGTCTAAAAATTTTCCAAATTTATTCCGATTTTTATTAGGTTACTAAAGTACACGTTTAACACCTAAAAATAAAAGTTCTTATCAAATATTTACATTTTTATGAACTTTGAGGAAATTATTTGAATAACGGGAGGGTGGTTTGTATGGGGACTACCAGAAGGACTGACCCGATTGCCTTGAAATTTGAAATGATAATTCATGCATAAAATTTGATTACCTGCTAAATTTCAAAGCAATATCTGTTATAATATGGTTATTACAGTCATTTAAGACGAATCCAAAGGGGGCGTTTGTATGGGGGCTACGTCTTAACATGAACCGATTTTCTCCAATTTCAATAGGCTTCGTCCTTGGGCCAGTCAATTGATTTCAAGTCAATTGATTGAAAATTGCGACCTGTATCGATGGACAGACGGACGGACGGACATCGCTAATTCGACTCAAAAAGTAATTCTGAGTCGATCGGTATACTTGAAGGTAGGTCTAGGACCAATATTTCGGGTAGTTACGAACATCAGCACTACCTCATTATACCCTGTACCACAGGGTATAATGAGTACCACAGGATATAATGAGTAAAATAAATTTACAATTTTATTAGAGAAATCGAAGGGTTCGTGTCCAAAATTGTGTGATTCGTCATGAAATGTGCTATATATCGTCGAACTATATTCAATAAATGCCAACTCGAAAAAGCATACTGTTCAGGAGAGCTAAAAAGTTAGTTATTTCGCATATTATTGCAAAAATAAACAATGTACCTTCCACAGGATGGTTTAAATATTCTAAACCAGCGGTTACCAACCTATGGTACGCGTACCACTAGGGGGTACGCGAAACTGCCCGCGGGGGTACGCGAAATTTTTTTTGAAAGATCCCAGAAAAACTTAGATTACCAAATAAGGTATAAAATAAGGTATAGGATCTCTTATTTTATACATTGCAGCATTGATGATTTTAACAGGCGATGAGACTCAAAGTAATGCATCCACATTATCACAAAGAATACCAGTAAGGTATAAAATAAGTCATAAATTTATAACGAAGAATACGAGTAAGGTGTAAAATATATGATATTTTATAGGTTACGAGAAATGAAATAATATAGCATACCAGAAGATAATATATAAGGTGTTACTAGTAGTGAAAAAGTAATTTTGTATTTAGGCGCCCCAGTAGGCTAGTTGGTAGCGTGCTAGCCTATGAGTCTGGGGGTCGTGGGTTCGATTCCCACCAGAGGCCTTGGTCTGTTTCGCTACAACGAGACGAAGGTCATTGTTACCAGTTCTCGGTTAGGTAAAATTAGTATATGATTTGTAATTATATGTTAATTCTTAATAAAATAAAAAAAAAAAAAAAAAATTTGTATTAAATTTGCTCACGTGATTGTAAGTGAGTGTAAGTAGATAAAATATGATCGTAAGTGTGTGTCGTTAGAAATTTCCTTTCGTGAGCCCATCTCTAGTTTAAACTTATGCATTTTTTTATAAAATTATTATTTTTTATGATATTGTATTGCATTATGCATCCAATTATAAATAATACATTATTTCAAACTTTCAAATAATACATAATGTAACCAAATATAAGTCATCCATGATTTAATGTGTAGAAATAATAAATACGAAATACGTTTTTTCCAATAATCATGCATTACGTAGCAAATTATTAGTAATGCATTATTTTAAACTTTAAAATAATACGTTGTGGAACAAATGTTTGGTAAGACATCCTAAAATAATGCTACAAATAAGGTATATACATTACCTGGTAATGTGTTATATAATCTCTACCCATTACCAAAGTTTTGCTGGGATATGGTTGCTAATCACGTAAAACGAAAACGATAGACGATGCATAAACGACATCAAAATACATATCGTTTTGAAGGGAAATTTGAAAGTTTTTCTTGATTAAATTATTAAAGAGTCTTGTCTAATCCAGAAACATAAAAAAATTTGGAAACATTTTGATTAGTTTAGAAGCAACAAGGCTCCAAAAATCGACGATAGTCAACTATCGTTTTACGTGATCACAGTCATGAGTTTTACCTATTAAACAAAACAATAAGATTGAGAATCGGTTTAAGATTGGTTGACAAGGGAAGTCTCCCTAGTGTCACCCGCGGATCTTTATGGAATTGGTTTTATTTTGTAGATCAGAAAAAATAAAGGGATACATATTTTTTTTTTAGCGGCCCAAATTAATATTTAGGGGGTAAAAAGGAGGGGGGAAGACAAGGACATCTTTTAGTTTTTTTTGTTTATCTCCTATATTATGCAAACATCATATGCAATCATAGTCATGTTACATATCAAATGAAAGGTCTTTGGAAAACCTATCTACGTGTGCTAAGAACGTGTCCAAACGTGCAAAACTTTTCGTCATATTGAGTAAAATACCAAAATTTTAAGACATTTTTGTTAATAAGTCGAAAAATATTAACTTCTTTAGCCCGTTGTTAGCACCACGAGATAGGTATTTTTAATACCTTTAGTCTGATATCACACATGCCAATATATATTTTTTTTAAATAGGCGTAAATCGTAGAAAACTGAAAAATACCAATTTCCCCCCATACAAATCGACCCCCACTAAAAATGAGTTTGGGCCGCTAAAAAAATACGTGTCGAATTAATTTTCGTTCTTAACAACATATCCAAATTTCATGAAGGTGACACCAGAGAGACTTCCCTTGTGAGTCCTATAATTTAAAAAAAACACACTTTTTCAAAAAATTTTCACTTTCTTTTTACTTAAAGTTAATCGGGAGTCATTAAAAAAATATTTTTTTAAATATAAATTCCTTAAAATCCTTGAAACGCAATAAGCTACAAAAATAAATTGAGACTGGGGACTAGGGCGGAGCGAGAAATGCTCTTTCGCTTGGGCGATATGCGGGATTGGTGAAAATAGATGCCAAAAAGATGTGGTTAACATTTCAGGAAGATCGCAATTCATCTTGGGGTAACCCTTAAGCGCTGAAAAAATTGTCAAAAATTCAAATTTGATTAGATCTTCTTAATTATGGATTTTATGAGATCTAGTTAATCACATCTATTTAGATTTTAAATATCAGCTTTGTAGGATACCGCTTACCTTCAAAACCCAGAGGTGGAAAAATATGGATACATTTTGGAGAAACCCGAAAATCAACTTTTTGCTTTAATATAAAAAAAATTACATTAAAATTGCAAAATATGATTTTTTTCTTCCGGGCCTGGAAAAGAGGGTACCCTAGGATTCCAAAACCATCACTGCAAAATTAAAAAAAAAAAAAAATATTTGAAACTAATTTGTTAAAAATTCAGATCGGTCCACACGCCGTTTAAGAATTTAGTTTTTTTTGTTTTTAACGGTTTTGGAATCCTTGGTTTTTAGCAAAATCAAAAAACTTGTTAGGGGGTACGCGGCTGATAAAATTTGAAATTAGGGGTACGCGAACCAAAAAGGTTGGTAACCGCTGTTCTAAACAATTTTTACCTATACAAAAATTTTCATATTTTGCACTTGTTTGCGTATTTTTCAGAGATGGCATTTATTACTATATCAAAAAACAAATATTTTTTTAGAGTTGGCATATTTTGTCGGAAAATAAAAATACATTTTTTTTCAGAAAAATTTTTAAAATTTTTTTTTTTTTTGTTTTTGTTATCCTTAGTACGGTAATTGCAAAAACTGAACAAAAAATTAAAAATCTTTGCATATTTTTAAAAGTTACAAGCTCCAAAAGCCTTTTAATCTCAGGGTGGTCAACTTTGGCACTCTGTAACTCACGCTGTATTGTAATAGGGTCACTCCAAACTAGCTATTTTGAAAGCTTATATCATTGACTTTATTTTCCCCATTCATAATGTTTCAATCTAATAAATAAATTGAAGGTTACATAAATATAAGCAATTTTTTTTTGCAAACACTACCGATATTTTCAAAATGGCAATATCTCGAGAATCAGTCATTAGATATCAAAATCTTTACAAGATTCGTGTTTAGCATGGCAAATGCAATAAGATATGTGGTCTAATTTTTTTTTAAAAAATTTTTTAAATTGTTTTGGAAATTTACAATGGGAGTTGGCATTTATTTCCACCAAAAAAATATGTACTTTGAGTTAGCATAATAACAAAAATGGATGTAAAACGACAACAAATTATTTTTTTGCTCTGAAATTTTTATGCCATCGGAAACTCATTTCCGTCAAATTTGAGTTGGCATATTTTGAATATAGGTTCACGATATATTTTTTTTATCAAAAAAAAATTGACAACATATTTGTCATCAAAAAAATTAATATTTTTTGAAAATATTTTTTTTTGAAAAGTTTTTTTTTAAATTTTTTTTTTTAAATTTTTTTTTTTAATTTCATCGATTAGTTTTTGAAATATAATTAAAATTTCAAATTAAGGTCCTTCTGCTTTTTATCTAGCTAAATTAAGAAGTTATTCGGAATTTAAAAATCTAGCAAAGAAAAAAATTCATCTGCACTCGCTAAGGGGGTTATGGAAGGATAATAGTGTCAAAAATTTCTTCCATTTTGCTCTATCTCGCTTTTGTTTTTGAGATATTAACACCATATTAACGCTCTTTTGCTTGTATCCAGCTTATTTAAGAAGTTATTCGCAATTTAAAAATAAAGCAAAAAAAATTGATCTTGATCTCTAAAGGGGTTATAGTGGGGTACTAATCGCAAATATTTCATCCATTTTGCTCTATCTCGGTTAGTTTTTGAGGTACAAAATTTACATCATTTTGCTTGTATCTTACTTAATTAAAAAGTTATTCGCTATTTAAAAATCTAGCATAGAAAAAATTTATTTTGATAATATTTTTGCCATTATTACCCCTCCATAACCCCTTTAGCGATCACAGATCAATTTTTTTTGCTATATTTTTAAATTGGGAATAACTTCTTAAATAAGCAAAATACAAGCAAAAGGACGTTTATTTTGTTTTTTGTTACATTTCAAAAACTAAGCGAGATAAAACAAATTTTGGCCATTATTACTCCTCCATAACCCCTTTAACGATTTATTTTGATAATATTTTTGCCATTATCACCCCTCCATAACCCCATACGAGATCAAAGATACATTTTTTCTTTGCTATATTTTAAAATTGCTAATAACTTCTTAAATAAGCAAGATACAAGCAAATGGACGTTTATTTTTTATTTTTGTTATATTTCAAAAACTAAGCGAGATAAGACAAAATGGATGATATTTTGGCTATTATTACCCCTCCATAACCACTTTAGCGATCTCAGATCACTTTTTGCTAGATTTTTAAATTGCGAATAACTTCTTTAATAAACAAGATAAAAGCAAAAGGATGTTTATTTTGTATTTTGGTTATATCTCAAAAACTAAACGAGATAGAGCTAAAAAAGATGAAATTTTTGACTATAATAGCCTTTTACAGACCCTTTAGCGATCCCAAAAATGTTTACTCAATTTTTTTTTTTTTACATTGTGTAGAGTACTGATAAATTCGGCCATGTCAATTTAAATTTTTTTATTGTTGTTTTTAACGTTTTTCTCTATCATTATTATACTCCTCGTTAATAATGCCCTGAATACAGACATCTTCTTGTAGCTCTTTTTTTTACAACATTTTGCCATTTGGTCTTGAAATACAAAAAAATTTAAGAACAAAACGAATATTGATTTTATGTTGCATACACATATTAAGTTTTATTTATTTTTTTAACCACGCGCAATTATTGCATTTTTCAAAGAAATATTGATTTGATTTTTCGTTTAGTTTTATTTTAGTATTTCTATTTCATTACAAATGCTATTAAGTTTTTAAGTCAATTGATTGCAAAAGTATAAAATTGGCAGCTAAATTTTGAAATTATAAAATTATGATTTTTGGATAAATATATTGGTAAATTTAAATTACAGTGGTACAAAATATAATAATGGTATTTATGTTAGCAATTTGATTTATGCAAAGATGCAAAATAGCAAATTTGCAATAGGCAACACAAAATCATAAAAGTTCTTGCGACAGTTTTTGCAATCTTTCACTTTTGCAAGGGAGGACGGTATTCACGTCAGAAATTTTTACCCTTGCAAAGTGCGAAATGCAACATTTATTACAACAAACACGCATAAAATATTTGTTCGTTTAATTTCATCTCATGTGTTTGTTGTAATAAATATTGCATTTCGCTTTTTGCAAGGGTAAACATTTCTGACATGAATACCGTCATTGTATTCTCACGTTAAAAATTTTACACTTGCAAACATGTTATATTGCAAAGTTGTTGCGACAGTTTTTGCAATCTTGCACTTTTGCAAGGGAGGAGAATACCATTAATATTGACAGTATTCACGTCAGAAATTTTTACCCTTGCAAAGTTGCAAAATGCTAATTTTTTTACAACAAACACAAGTAACATATTTTGTTTTGTTTTATTTTATCTCATGTGTTTGTTGTAAAAAATTTTGCATTTCACACTTTGCAAGGGTAAAAATTTCTGACATGAATACCGTGATTGTATTCTCACGTTAAAAATTTTACACTTGCAAACATGTTATATTGCAATTTTGTCACTACCACAAATACATGGGAAACATTTTTAAAAAATTTGCACCGCCTTAAAGCACCGAAAGTCTTAAAAACAGACAATTACGCAAAGAGAACTGTTATTAAGCATTTTTGCTAGACTTAAATTTCATTTCCATAGCCTTATCAATCCAGCTATTAAGTTTTTTTTTTTTTTTGTTTACATTCCATTTAATTTAATATTTTGATATTTTAATAATTTCCTTGTTTTGTAAACTTTTTTTTTGTTGCAGTCTAACAAACTTAATACTACCGCAGCAACCGCTACTAATGGTCATACTACAATATCATCAACAACAGATCGTGTGCCGCCCATTGGTGGCTACCAGTGGCCTAGTGATCAAACACCAGGTGTTATGGGTCTTAAAAATCATGGCAATACTTGTTTCATGAATGCCGTCTTACAGTGTCTCAGTCACACTGATATATTAGCTGAATATTTTGTTTTGGATCAATATAAGGTAATTATAACAATTTTAACAAAAAAAAAACACAATCAAAAGGAAATTATTATCTATTGTATACAGTGGAATGGTTGGATATTATTTTTAATAAGTTTTTATGCACTAAAAAAACAATTAAGAAAATTTTAGTCGGTCAATACCGACCATATAATAACCTACACGAGTGTTTCCCGGAAAATGGGCCGCAAGTTCAACATGGACCGATTGTATCAATCTTTTGTCAAATCTTTAATAAGTATAAAAAAACACTCACAAACCAAATTTGAGTAAAACACAACCCTCTTCAAGCAAGTTTAGGTTGTGTTAAAATAATGACAAAATCGGATAATGCTTGTACCGTTTTTGAGATATTCGCAGTTAAAAAGTCAATAAACCAATAATTTCGTACTTTTGGTGGTCCACTGTTACAGATTCTCCCAAAAATAGGACTTGATTTCATATAAAATGGATCTCTTGATTCCAAAACTGCAATCCATTTTCGAGATATTCGCGAACATGCTAAAAAAATTTGGATTGCAGTTTTGGAATCAGGAGATCCAATTGATATGAAATCAAGTCCAATTAGTTGAAAACAACATAACAGTGGGCCCCCAAAAGTGTAAAATTTTTGGTTTTTGACTTTTTAACAGCGAATAATAATAAAAATTGGATGGCAGATTTGGATTCAGAAGACCAAAATCTATAAGAATCCGTTGCATTTTCCACAAGGAGGTTTTGTTATCGAACAGTGTAATTATTTCGAAATAACTCGAAAACGGTATTTTTAACAGCGAATATCTCAAAAACGGTACGTGCTAGAAAAAATTGGATAGCAGATTAAGATTCAGGAGACCAAAATCTATAAGAATAAGTTAGATATTCCACTGGGAGGTTTTTGTTGTCGAACAGTGAAATTATTTAGCAATAACTCGAAAACATGATCAGCTAGAATTTTCGTGTTAACGATTTTTAAAGTTCAAAATGAAGAGAAGTGAAATGTCATTATCCGATATTGTCACCATTTTAAGACAACCTAAACTTGTTTGAAGACGGGTTTGAAAATAGGTTTCTATTTGTGGCCAATAAACCGCTTTAACTGAGTATGTATCGGGTGAAATTTTTATATGGAGCCTAAGTCCAATAATGGTAGTGTCCGACCGAATACACCTTTTTTGGCCGAAGCCGAAGCCGAATATTCGGCCAAATTTTCACTATTCGGCCAAACCGAAGCCGAATATTTAAAAAAAAAAATATATTTATGTAGTAAAAACAAGAAAAAAATAAAAGTCGACTCGGCGGGATACTCAAATGCATGAGAATGCTGTCTAGAATGATTTTATTTTAAGCAAAAAATTTTTTTGGACATTTTTGTAAAAAAATATATTTTAGGCCGCTGTTCCAAAAAAAGTAATTCACATAAAAAATGTGAAAATGAAAATTTTCGAATTTTTTTGGTGTTCTAGATTTCACATCAGAATTTCTTTTTCGTATTGTTTCACATAAATAAAATTTGGTGAAAGTAAAACGAATGCACTTTTTTCCTTATAATTTTTTTAATTTTAATTATTCGATTTCAACTTCGAATGAAAACGTCATCAACAAAACACTAAACTTTATTTCATGTGATTCGGAAATTTTCATGTGAATTGAAAAGTTGTGAAAGACAGAACAGAGGCCTTAGAGTGTAAATTTTTTTCGATCGAAATTTTTTTTTGAATGTAAAAAATGTTTTTAGTTGCAAAAACACTTATTTAAATGGTTTTGTGGCGTACTAATGTGATTCAAAGTTAGTTTAGTATGTTTTTTAACACGTGAGCACAAATGAGGAGGTTCATAACAAAATGCACCTATTCCACTTTAACAGTTTTTTAGATAAACGCATAAATGTAAACAAAGTCAGTACTAGGGCTTCCAATCGGGATTGGTTTTTCTGAATCCCGGGATTCGGGATTGAAGAAAAATTTTCGGGATCCCGATTTCGGGATCCCGGGATTTTCGGGATATTTTGAATCCCGGGATTCACGGGATTTTTTTGAAATTTTCGGGATTTTCAAAAATTTTTAGTATTTTTTGCAAGGACCGGAAAACGTTTTATTTTTTTGTTTTCATCAAAATATTTATTTTTAAAGTTCAAAATATTTTTCAATTTGTTCAAAAAAATAAAATAAATATTTTTGTTTAAAAAATAAATATCCATCATGATGAAAATCGAAAAATATTCATTGCGATAAATATCACAAACCCAGCAAAACTTGGAGGACTTCCAGAACTAGTGCTAGAGTCCTTCTTTTTAGCTCAACTAGTTCTCTATCTCGTTCTCAGAGTCATGATTTTTGTTTGAAATTGTCACCCTCAGAACTAGTTCTTGGGAAGTAGTCTAGGAACAATCACACCTTCTATGGAACGGTTCCATAAGTCATTCTAGAACCAATTGTTTATCCCATTCTGTAACCCATGATTTTTGTTTAAAATTGTCACCACCAGAACTAGTTCTAGAACCAGTTCTTTATCCCATTCTTTAACCCATGATTTTTCTTTGAAATGGTCACGACAGGAACTACTTCCAAGAAGCTATTGTGGCATGAATGTGGAAGTACTTCAGGAATGCCTTCTAAAAGTTGTGTATTCACTAATTCAATTTTACTATATAAAACTAGTTCGGGAATAAATGTGTAACCAGTTTAAATACTAAAAAATCATTAAATTTTTTCTCAACAAATTCATTAAAATAGTTTTAATTAAAATTTTAAAATAGCAAACTAAAAAACAACAAATTAAGTTTAAAAAGTTGTCACAAAAAACGGAAACAAATTAGTATAATCAAGAAACAAGATAACCACTAACTGACGAGAAATGTAAAATTTTAGGGTATAGTCGTAACATATTAATAATGAACAATACATATTTTTCCAAATTAAAGATGGCAAAAAAAATCATAAAAATATTGTTGTTTAAAACGGGTTTTAGCTGTACGTGAGAACAGGGTATAAGGTAGTAATTGTGAACTCCTTATAAGTCCCGAAAAAAAATTATAAAATTTACTAAGTCCCTGACACATTTTTTTTTTTTTAGTTTTATAGTATTTGTTTTATAGAAGTGGTGTAGAAGTCATGTACGAGTACTTCTTAGTCACTAGTTCTCTATCTCGTTCTCAGAGTGATGATTTTTGTTTGAAATTGTCACCATCAGAACTAGTTCTAGGGAAGTAGTCTAGGAACCCATGTATGGAACGGTTCTTTAAGTCATTCTAGAACAAATTCTTTATCCTATTCTTTAACCCATGATTTTTGTTTGAAATTGTCACCATCAAAACTAGTTCTAGAGAAGCAGTCTAGGAACATTTTGTAAATTTTTTTTTGCAAAAAAACATCAGCACTTTAGTGAGCAAAATTGATCAGGTTTAACATTATCACACTTTGTATAATGGATTTTGTATAATTTACTTTTTTTTTAAATGTATAACGTATCAGAAAATATTTTGAAATTTTTCAAAAAATAATATTTTGCTTTCGACTTTTCAATTTTATTATGTTTATTTAAAATTTAAACAAAATTTTTGTTTGAATAAAACATTTCAACACACAAAGTATAACAATGTTAAGGCCCTTTTAGTAGTATTTTTTGTTTCCGTATTATTTTTATTATTTCATTAATGCAATTGGAAATTATCTAGAAGGAAAATAAGCGATTTTTGAAGAAAAAAAAATATTATTATATGCTTAGTTGGATTACTCAAATTGCTTATTAATTTTGCTACAATTGGAAAGTTTTGTTTACTTTTTGTAATAAAAAAATCCAGCTGTATAAAATAAAGTAGTATATTGCAGATTTTAGTAAAGTAATTGAATGGATCTATAAAAACCTATTTGCACTAATGCCTTAATACTTAATAATACCAAACAAATTACCCAATACTTAATAATATTTTTAGCCCCTCTGTACATATTTCAAAAAGTTTGACTTTTTCCAAATAGAAGATGCAACAGAGAAATGCGTAATCAAATATATATTTTTTTCTTTTTTGAAAAAAATTATAAGTTTTTGAAACAGCTTTCAAGATGTTATTTGAGAACCAGTATTTGCTTCATGGAAGTGGTGCAGAAGTCATGTACGACTAGTTCCAAATCACTAGTTCCCAAACTACTCCAAAAAAGCTCTTTGGAATCACAATATTACCCTTTTGGATCACTTCTAGAAGTAGTTGTGACATCACTAGTTCCAGGATGCTCTTTGAGAACCTATCGTGACAAGCTTTGAAGTACTTATAGAACTAGTTATTTTTGAATGACTCCGAAAAGTTTTGCTGGGAAGGAGGAATATATTTAAAAATAAAAAATATAAATATCTTTTTTTTCATCTTTTGTTTATTTTTGAATCAAATATTTTAAATACAATTTTTATAAAAACTTAAACAAATATATATCACAACCGACAATAATGGTTAATAAAACCTCCAATTTTTCGAATTAAGGAAATCTGCAAGCGCAATTGTGTAGACAAGACCTTGAACTATCGTAGCGCAAAGTTTAAGGAGCAGATCTCTGTATCTGTTATAATTACAGAGGGTAAAAGTTGAAAGATTTTGAAAAATGGCTAGAAAATATCCATAACTTTTTCCTTCTTTCCCAAATTTTTTTTTAATTTCTCCATTGTTTTATATCACTACTGTCGCCTTCTATAAAATGCAAAATAATGAAATCGTATTCCATTAATATGTCGAGAATAGTAAAAGAAGCTGCTCAAAATTTAAAACAAAAAACGTTTTCTTCTAAAATACAAGTTTTTCACGAGGCACATTCGCTGTTTTTTTTTAAATATGGCGGACTGTTGGTCAAACTAAGTTTTTGTAACATTAGGTCACAAAGTCAAAGGTGGTTTAAAATAAATTGCAAAAAATGTATGGCATTTTTGAAAATTGTGCAAAATTTTTAGATCTTGTTCCATTTTTTTTAGTAGCAGTCAATGAATCACCATCAAATTTAATGCATAAAACTACGTGTCTTAATATGCACTTAGAACCGATTTGTGTTTTTAATTTTGTTTTTGGTCATTGTGATTGGAAAGCGCGATGTATTTATACAAACTTATTTTGATCTAGTACATCCAAGGCTTTGCACGAAATCGGTCAAAATTGTTCCTAAATGAAAAACCACTTGATGTGTTATCATAAAATCAGAGACGGATTCAAAAATGTTAATGATTATGGATTTTTTGGACCAAATACAATTTTCTTCTACAATGATACGAACGTTATGTTTGCCAGTTTCGCAATCATGATAAAACGGCAGACAGAAAGTGATAACCGAGGGCGAAACTTAAGGCCAAAAAATATCACAATTGGACAAAGTGGCGAAAAATTTCACGCCCTATTGTACATAAATGTACATATAAATCTTAATTTTTTACAACATATCACTTTTTTATAAAAATAATTAAATTATCCTTCAACTAATTTCTGTTTTAATTTTTTTATTAAACTATTTTCATCCGATGAAAAAAATAAAAAAAAGATGAAAATAATTTTAAACTTTCCTGATAAATATCACAAACGATTTTTTCAAATTTTGATTTTGAACAATAAAAATTATTTTCAACTTTGATTAAAATAAAAAACTCCGAATGGATTTTTATTTTTTTATTGAACACAAGTGTTTGTTTTTTTTAAAGAAAAATATAAAAAGATAGTTTTAAAAGTATTAAAATCGGGTCCCTGATTTTTTGTCACTTTGAAAAATCCACGCGTTCGTAAAGATTAGCAAAGTTGATGTTGTGAACTTCAAAAAAAAAGTTTGTGATTCCTCATGTGAAGAATGAATATACGTATTCGATTATCTTTCTTATCTTTCGTCGTGGCTCATTCAACTTTTAGTGAGCGTGAGTTGAAAAAAAAAATATGAATTTTTGAATTTTGCATAAGTGATTAATTTTTTGCTAAAGCTTGCGTGATTTAATTTTTTTTTTATTTCTTGCAAAAAAAATATTTTTTAGCAATGTTATATTTGGTAAAAAATGTGTTAGCGAGAGTAGAGTTTGCATGACTCATGCGTGAGCGTAAGTCATAAGTGAGCGATTCCATTTTTGTTTGCGTGAGCGTGAGTCAAAACCCACTCACGTCTTTGAAAAATGTTTAGTAAAACATAAAATTAAAAAAGTTTACAACTTAAGGAGTTAAGATGTGTCAAAAGCCATTTACGGTAAGAGTAAAAGTAATAAATATAAAAGCCCAAATGTCGTACCACCACAAGTTTTTAGAGTTTTTTTACATTTCGCAAATGTTTCACATTTTTTTAAAACAAAAACATGGTACCTGACGGAACTTTTATAGATTTTTTTTTATTTTGTTCCACAAAATTCATATTTTACACAAATTATTTAAAAAAATCTAAAAATATTGAAAAAAAATAAAAAAATCGGGATCCCGAAAATCCCGGGATTGAAAATCAGAAATCCCGAGATTCGGGATTTGCCTAATGCCGAAAATCCCGGGATTTCCGGGATCGGGATATCCCGATTGGAAGCCCTAGTCAGTACTGAGTATGAGTGTAAGTACTGAGCATTGGGATGTTTCATAATTAAAGTCAGTAGTGAATTGCTGTGCAAATATTGAGCTTTGGGATGTTTTTTAGTAATGGTTACAAAGATGTTAATGTGTAGAATAGAATTCAGTCAAAAAAACAAAAAACTCAAAAAGTGGAATTGGCGCGTTTTGTTATGAACCTCCTCAAATATGATACAATTATTAGGTATTCGGCCTATTCAGCCAAAATTGTGGCCGAAGCCGAATAGTGGCCGAATAGTGCTTTTTGGCCGAAGCCGAGGCCGAATATTCGGTCGGACACTAAATAATGGTTTAATTATAATCAGATTTTATTAGGATTTTCAATTACGCGTTAAACACACATAAACAAAATTTTAAATTTTATTCTATTTTCATGAAATTTGATAGATTTATGTGAATATCGGGAGAATGCACCCGGATAGTTTGTGTAGGGTTTACAAGAATAACTGGGCCGATTACTTTTTATCAATTGTCAGATGATTGGAATGATAACATCGATTTACGCTAGGTTAAAGCGTTTAAAAGCAATGTAACAAAGTGCTTTGAGAACGTTTTATTTAAGTGAAACGAATAAGTTTCTCACATGTGTATGTATTAGTGACGGCACGCGCGGGTAACTTTTGACGTTTCATACAAAACATAAACAAACAACGAAAATACAGATGTAAAAGCTCACACATACAAGTACACGTATTCTAGACAGAGAAGTAAATTTAGTAGTATTTTGTATGCGTCCATATTGAAAGTACCAAAATAAGCACTCGTGTTGCATGTCTATATGGTCTGTGATTTAAGGTCATCAATGATTTTTATACCCTCCAACCACAGTATGGGGATATACTCACTTTGTCATTCCGTGTGTAACGCATTGAAATATCGGTCTAGGAGCCTATAAAGTGTATATTTTATTGATCAGTGATCGATTCTAAGACATTCTAGCGATGTCCGTCCGTCTGTCCGTTTGTAGAGGGCACGAAACAGTCCAAAATAAAAGAGCTAGACTTCCGAAGTTTGGCACGAATATGTCTTATATTCCTAGGCAGGTTAAGTTCGGAAATGGGCAAAATCGGACCAAGAGGAAAAAGTTCCCCCTTAGAGAACTAAACAAGCCCTAAGAAAAACAGAATTTTTTGCAGAGTTTTTTGTACTTTTCTAAAGCAAATTCAACATTCCTATGTCAGAAGAAATTACCCCAACGTCTACCACCAACCATCCCCCCCCCCCAAAAAAAAAAAAATACGCCCCTGGAAATTTTTTATACCCTACACCACACTGTGGTACAGGGTATAATGAGTTTGTGCTGATGTTTGTAACTACCCGAAATATTGGTCCTAGACCCACCTTTAAGTATACCAATCGACTCAGAATCACTTTTTGAGTCGATTTAGCGATGTCCGTCTCTGTCTGTCCATGTAAACGGCGTAAACACGATACAGGTCGCGATTTTTGATCAATTGACTTGAAATTTAAGACTTAAGCCTCTTTTGGCCCAAGGACGAATCCTATTAAAATTGAAAAGATCGGTCCATATTTAGACCTAGCCCCCATACAAAGCCTTAAGCCTCTTTTGGCCCAAGGACGAAGCCTATTAAAATTGAAAAAATCGGTCCATATTTAGACCTAGCCCCCATACAAAGGTCCTCTTTAGTTTTGGCTCAAATGACTATAATAACCGTGTTATAATAGGTATATTTTTTATATTTGGCAGGTAAACGTGTTTTGTATTCACAAATCACCATTCCGAATTTTAAAGAAATCCGACTATTTCTTCTTGTAGCCCCAATACAAACCACCTTTCCGATTTTCACATAAATCTCTCAAATTTCATGAAAATAGAAAATATTTAATTAAAATTTTGTTTGTGTATGTTAAACGCGTACTTAAAAGCCTTATCAAATCTGATAATCATCGGACCAGTTTTGGACTTAGGCCTCTTGTGAAAATTTCGCCCGATATTCAGTTAAAGCGGTTTATTGTCAACAAATAGAAGCCTATTTCACTCAAATTTGATTTGTGAGTGTTTTTTACACTTATTAAAGATTTGACAAAATATAGATCTAATCCGTCCATCGGACCCATTTTTCGGGGAACTTTGGTGTAGGGTATTACATGGTCGGTATTGACCGTAACACTCTCACTTGTTTATTATAAAACGCAAAAAATTGGCAAAAAATTGTTGTATTCAAGACTTCAATAAAATTTTCGAAACTAGAAGTTTCGATACTTTTTATCAAAAAGTAGTACTATTTTGGGTACTTTATAAGAAATGGTATTATTTTAGTATTTTGGTACTTTGTTTTAAAAAGTACAACTTTAGTACTGTTTATAAAAAAGTACTATTTTGGAACATTTTAACTTTTAAAAACAAAATTTCACTCAAAAAATTTGTCAAAAATTTTATTTCACTTATTTCTCAAAAGAAGTTTTAATAACCTTTTCCGACCAGAAAAGAACGCCCCTGTAAAAAAATAAAATGGTCTTAAATGTTGGATGGTAAAAAAGATTCGTCACAGCCGAATTAAATAGAGTTTAGGTAGTTAACGTCCAATAATTATAAAAAAAAATTATTTAATAATTATTTAATAATCTAAATGTTCCACTGTGCAACACCATTTTATATGAGTATTTGATGTAGTAATCATTTAATAATATGTTTTATTTTTTTCAATGTTTTTTTTTTTGTTTCTGTTATTTTCAGGCTGATTTAAAGCGGCGCAATAAGATTAATTCACGAAAATTTGGTACTAAAGGTGAATTAACTGAACAATTGGCTAATGTGTTGAAAGCCTTATGGACTTGTAAAAATGAAAGTGATCACAGCACTAGTTTTAAGGTAATTTAAACACAATTAAAACATTGTTAACACGATGAATTTAATTTATTGCATTAAGAACACCGTGCGACAAAAAAAGACATTAAACACGAACTGGATAATATAACTAGAGAATAAATGTAGTAAAACTACATTTACAGTTTTTCATTTCGTGATCCTGTTTCCCTTTAAAAGGGCTTTAAAGTTTTCTAGGATTCAATTTTTGTAATTTTTTTTTATACCCTCCACTCTAGTGATAGTGTAACTCATTGAAATATCGGTCTGGGACCCCATAAAGTATATATATTCATGATGCCCGATCGATTCTAAGACATTCTAGCGATGTCCGTCTGTCTGTCTGTGGAAAATGCTGTCGCGGACAAAATATTGCACAGAGATGACTGAAACTTAACATATTCATTGGAAGTTCTCCCGAGAAGTTTGGTATTGCATTTGAGCGATATCGGTTCAGCGGTTCAAAAGTTATGAACAAAAATGTAAGCACACCTCAAAAATTTCAGTACATTCAACATAACCTAAAAATACAAAATGCTTTAATTCGGCTTCTGGTTGACATATGTGAACATAATTGAACACCAAATGGTATTTAAACAAGTACGAACATATTTTTTGACAAAAAAAAATCGTGGATTTTTTTTTACCAAAATTTTTTTTCGCGGAAATTTTTTTTCAAAATTTTTTTTTTTTTTCAAAAGCAATTTCTCCTTAAATAAAGTTTTTTGCAATAATCTTTTTAAAATTGTGGAGGGTATCACTACATTCGGCAAGGCCGAATTTAACTTTTTTACTTGTTAAATATTTGTACTAGTCCTGATGTCACTATAGTGACAGAAAATGAAAGGGCAGGATCTCCGATAATTTTTCCATTTTATTATTTTGTCTTATCAGGAAAAAACGGAGGTTATGTCCTTTCAAACCTTTATCTTTTAATAACATTTGAAATTTTTAACAAAATATTTTGATAAAATTTAAAAATTAGCGAAGATTCTCCTCTTTCATTTGCCATCAGTAGTGACATTATAAGACAAGTATAAATATTTAAAAAATATTTTACAAAATGTAATCCTTTAAAACTTTTAAGTATTTTTAAAACTTTTAAGTCTTTTCACGAAATGAAAAACTGTAAATGCAGTTTTACTCAATTTGATCATTACATTCAGACGTATATTACACCGTCCGACAAAAATTAAAAAATACGTTAAACACGAACTGAATAATATACGTTTGAAACAAGAGACTGAATGTAGTAAAACTGCATTTAGAGTTTTTCATTTCGTGATCCTGTTTCCTTTTAAAAGGACTTCAAAGTTTTAGAGGATTAAATTTTTGTAAAATATTTTTAAATATTTGTACTTGTTCTAGGATGTCACTGGTGACGAAAAAAGAAAGCGCAGGATCTCCTTTAATTTTTCCAATTTATTATTTTGACTTATCAGGAAAAAAGGAGGTATGTAATGTCCTTTCAAACCTTTATCCTTCAATATCATTAAAAATGTTTAACAAAATATGTGTATAAAATTTGGAAAGGGCATTATTTACATCCTTTTTCCTGATATGGAAAAAAAAATATCTTTCATTTTCCATTAATAGTGACATTATAAGAAAAGTATAAATATTTAAAAAATATTTTACAAAATGTAGTCCTTTAAAACTTTGAAGTCCTTTTAAACAGGATTACGAAATGAAAAACTGTAAATGCAGTTTTACTTCATTTGATCTCTACATTAAGACGTATATTATCCGGCTCATGTTTAATATTATAATTACATTTTTTTAATGATTTAACTTAATGTGTAAACTACATTTCATATATTTCTTTTCTTTCCTTCAGGCTGTTGTCGATCGTTATGGCTCACAATTTCGTAGCTCAACACAACACGATGCTCAAGAATTTTTATTTTGGCTTTTAGATAAAGTTCATGAGGATCTAAATACCGCTACAAAAAGACGTTACAAAAATGTCAAGGTAAGTGCATTTATCAAATACTGTCTAATGTTAACATGTGTGTTCCTTCCACTTTGTTTAGTAGACACTTGTTTTTATTTTGTTTAAATAATCTTTAACATTTTACTTGTCGTGCCTTCATTAGCGTAATATTGATAACTTATCCAGGCACTTGTTAAGAAATAAGCATGTTCTAATTGTTTTGTGTATTGATATTTGTTTAATATAAACATATGTAGGTAACCTTCAAATCACGTGATCGAAAGTAAATCAAAATTGTTGTGGGGTGATAAATATTGAAATCCTCACCACAGACTAATACAGACTCGACATAAGTGACAGGTGTCAAAAAAGTAGTCCTTAACCATAAGGTTAATTTTTTCAAAATATTCTACGAATTAGGTTAGAAAGAGAAAGATAATATAACGCACCATAAGAAAAATAGATGCCAGGTCGGTTTTTATTGTTTCACTCACTCCTAAGTCGTAGAAAGAGTTGCCATGTTAGCTTAAAAATAGCTAAAAACCGCTCTGTTTTCTCCTAGAATCGCTTAGTTATTCCCCATTTTTTCTTATAAAACTCTACTGTCGAGTCTGTGCCCTCACAATGCGGTATTCAATTTGACACAAAATGAAACTATTCTTGCATGCACAGAAAAAATATCGTAAAATTGCTTAAAATGAATTAAACATATTCTACACATTTTACTTAAACAAAGTAGTTTAATTGCAACAACAAAATATTTTGTTGATATGACAAAAGTTGTAATACATACTTATAATCAACAGTCTAAATGTCCGTCCATCTGTAAATAACACGATGCAGTCCAAAATAAAATAGCTAGACTTCTGCAGTTTGGTATAAATATGTCTCATCATAGGCAGGTTAAGTTCGTAAATGGGCAAAATTGGACCAAAGGAAAAAAATATTTCTGAAACTAAAGCCACCTTTGAAAAACTAAATCTCATGTTTGTTGTATATTAGTTACACAAATAAAAGATTTTTTATACAAAAAATGTTCACAGTTCTGCACCCAGAGGATTAAAAAATGTCGGGGTTTTTCCGGCCCGTATATCAAAATTCTAAAAAAAAGTAAGCGTAAAACGAGGATCAACTGCATTTTCTATTATATGTATATTTTCCACGCCAGACTGCAATTTATTTGTTAAAAACAATGAACATGATTTTATAATGTTTTATAAATAGTCTTAGATAAAACAAAATACAACCTTTTGTGTTTTTCTTTATTAAATAATTACAAATTAAATGTCTATGAAAAACATTGTTGAAAGATTTTGTACAAACAACTTCACAATTTTAGGCGTGTTGTTAGTATAACTTTTGACAAAATTTCCATTATGATTAATTTATCTTTAATCATTTAATTTGCGATATTTCAAAATAAGGGGGACTCCATTTTATATCTTATATAATTTTATCATTCCGTTTGTAACTTACCAAAATTTTAATTTGGGACTCAAAAAAATTTATTCGTAATACTCGATAGATTTTAAGTCGATCTAGCGATGTCCGTCTGTCTGTTAAAATGGCGATCCAGTACAAAATATGAAAGTGTTGGTACATTCAAACCTTTAAATCTAAACTGCTGTAATTCGGGTACTATGGATACATGCAAACGAAATTAGATACATAATAATATTAGAAAAATATAACCATATAATACCCTACACCAGTGTTTCCCGGAAAATGGGTCCTAAGTTCAAACATGGACCGATTGTTTTGTCAAATCTTTAATAAGTAAAAAACGCTCACAAAGTAAATTTAAGTGAAATATGCTTTTATTTGTTACCAACAAACCGCGTTAACTGAATATCGGGCGAAATTTTCATATAGGACCCAAGTCCAAAAATGGTCCGATTATAATCAGATTTGATTAGGTTATTAAAGTATGCGTTAAACACACACAAATAAAATGTTAATAAAATATTTCCTATTTTCACGAAATTTTTGAGATTTATGATATTGGACATCATACAATACTTTTTCGAACCAATCAATATTCAATTAGCACAAGGACTAATGGGAGCTTAACGGTAGCCTGGTGTAGGTTGGAAACAACCAAACAGCGTATCGAATACATGGGTAGTCGTGAGTTTAACAATTTGCCACCGAATATAAAGAATGTAAATAGAATTACAGTATTTAAAACAATGTTAAAGAATCACATATTGCAACATATTGAGGAACTTGTTTAAGTATGAAAGGATCTCACTTGTACAAATTAGAATAAATTAAATTTATGATTTTTTTTTTTTACATGCATACTTTTTATATATTTTATTTTTTGATTAATTATATCAAATAATTGTGAACTATATGTAATATATAACACCAACTCGCCTCTACAATGCCTATAAGGCGCTGTTATGAATTATAAAAAAAAAAAAATGTGAATATCTGGAAGGTGGTTTGTATGGGGGCTACTAGAAGAACTGGTCCGATTTCTTTTAAATTCGGAATGATGATTATTAAAAACAAAACAAGTTTACCTACGAAATTTTGAAAACACATCTATTATAATACGATTATTAGAGTCATTTGTGCCAAAATAAAGCGGATCTTTGTGGGGGCTACAGCCGGACGGACATCGCTAGAATGACTTAAAAAGTTATTCCAAGTCGATCGATATACTTAAAAGTGGGTATAGGGCCAATATTTCGGGTAGTTACAAACACAGCACAAAGTCTTTATACCCTGTACCACAAAGTGGTGTAATGTATAAAAAAATCGGTCAAACGATTTTCGAGATATATCGCTATTTAAAATTTTCAAAAAAATTTCGGGTTTTCCTTACGTTTAAGAAATTTTTTATAAAAAATCTCAAAGTTTCTTGATCCTTTCAGAGAGCTTTAGACAGTCTTTCATTCAACCCATTTTGGTCCTCTGTTCTATTTTTCGAACAGTAGAGAACACCTTTTTCAAAAAAATATTTATGTATGAAAAAGGTGGAATTTCGGGTAAATATGGTTACGAATGTTAAGTCTCATCTTTCTGCAAAAAAATATCGCCACTTCACCACCGCAATTTGTATGGCAATGAAATGCAAATCAGCATAGAAATTGTTTCAAGCAAAAGAAAATTTAGCATTTTTTGATTTTCGGCTTTTAATTTTTATACCAGCGATGCGCACACACATACTATAACATTTATGCTTGTGTGAGTAGTAGCAAGCGAAAAGTCAACAAATTTGCTCAAGCAACAGAATTTTATAATGTATGTGTGTTGACAGCGCACAAGCAGCATTTTTTAGCCTATTCCCGCGGGAATAGGATTTACAAAAATGCCCATGACTGTTTTATACCCTCCACTCTAGTGATAGAGGGTATATATAAGTTTGTCATTCCATTTGTAACTCATCGAAATATAGGTCTGGGACCCCATAAAGTATATATATTCATGATCCCCAATCGATTTTAAGACATTCTAAAAATGGTGATCACGGCCAAAATATTACAAGGAGATGACTGAAACATCACATATTTATTGGAAGTTCTCCCGAGCAGATTGGTATTGCATTTGATCGATATCGGCTTAGAGGTTCAAAGGTTATGAACGAAAATGTAAGGACATTTTGAAAATGTTGGTACATTCAACATAACCTAAAAATACAAAGTGCTTTAATTCGGCTGCTGGTTGACATTATAACAATCTTTGTCGGGGTAGTCCTCAGCCAGATCCAGGATAATAAAGAAAACGCAAAACGATTCAAATTTTACTTATTTTTATTATACAAATTTATACTCTAATAATACCTATATTTATTATTAGAGAACCAACTAGTTGCCAGGACGATTTACTAGAAAAAATGCAAGAACACGGAGAAACGCAGAGTACCCGTACGCGTGACTTTAACTTTTTGTGGTCGAAGACCGAATGCCCAAACCATGGCAAGCAATGTTCTTTGAATGTTTATTTTATGGTGGTTAGTGTGTTTAGTTACCAATACCAATGAGATATATGGCCGTTAAGACCAGTATATTCCCTGGGTACTACTACTAACGACCTGGGATCTATGGCAATTATACCAGTAGACTCCCTGGCTACTACTACATATACTCGCCTGGAAACTATGGTCATCTAGAGCCAGTAGTTTTCCTCTGCACTACTACATTGAGTTTGGCTTGGCTGCCATTAAGACATGCGGTGTCATCCACACACTTGAACAGTCCAAGCCAAACTAAAGTAGTAGTGATGACCACACTAACCACCCTAGTACAATATTTACGTAGTGAGAGAAGATAAGAAGATATTCAAGTTTTACTCACACATACATTGTACAAAACAATGAGTGAGTGAGTATCGCCTGTTTAGTTGGTTCTCTTATACTCTTATATACAAAACATAGCAATGTTAAAAAAATATTCTTTCTCTTAAAATATTAACATATTCAATGAATTCATGCTCTTAGTATATGAATTACACAATTAATAAAATAATATGGTAATAATAATATCAAAATAATAACTTCATTTATAAAATAATTAATTCATATTTACGAGTAAATATGATGTAATGAAAAACTTCATTACATCTCCCTCCTGGTTTGGAATGTGTTTATGGAACTGAAGACTCTGTCTCTACATCACTTCTAGGCTTTGGAAAAATAAACTTTTTCTTGTCATGGATAACCCACACATCCAAAGAACGTCTAATGTATACCTCTACGGGACCATATGATGTACCACTTATGAATCTAGCGCGCTTACAAGGATTTATCGGCTTGATTGTCGGTAGGACCTCGCCAATTACAGTATTTTGTATGTCTACTTCCTCATCTTTATCAATACCCAAACTGTCAACAAGTTTGGCGAGAATGTTTGATTTTGGAATCGGCGTCGAAAACAAGTCATTAATATTTAGTTTTGGTAGATTTGTTTCAACGGATGTAACTTTAACTTTTTCCATATTTGGTGTTGCCTCTAATACGATTAATTTTCTTCGTTTGCTATTTTCTCTGTCCATTGACTGCTTGAATCGCAAACAACTTTGTTCAAATTTTGAATCGGCCATTGGTAACGTCTAGAGAGTAAAAATGGAAATTGTTAGGGTGAACAAGATTAACTTACTCGTGGTACGCCTTAAGGTCCTTAAGGTGTGCGTTGCCTCGACTCTTTTTGTGGTTATCAATATCAACCAGACGAACAATTACCGGAGAAATGAATTCAGCCACTTGATATGGCCCATCAAAGCGAGGTGCCAACTTCGCAGCGAAATGATCAATAGCTTTTGATAAAACTCGTTTTCTCACCAACACCAGATCACCTTTACGAGGAGCCCATTCACGATGTCTCAAATTGTAATGCGTGGCTTGATTACTTGTTGCTGTTTGAAGATTGGAGCGTACAATTTGAAATATTTCTTCTAAATGCTTCGATTTTTCATCAGGGTGGTGAAGAGGGTCGGTAGTTTCCGATTGTGTCTTTTCGATAAACAATGTATTCGGAAGTCGTAATTCTCTACCTTGTGTTAAATAAGCCGGACTGTATTTGGTAGAACTTTGCTTACTAGAATTTACTGCTAGCATCAATTCGGGCAGATGCTCGTCCCATTTCCTTTGATTCTTATTAGTATATTGGGCTATCATCGTTTTTATCGTTCGGTTTGCCCTCTCGGTAGGGTTCTCATGTGGAGAATAAGGCGCTGTGTAATTTTGTTTAACACCGATTGATTTAAAATATTTGTGACAGTCTCGACTCGTGAATTGAGCACCGTTATCTGTTAGTAGAATGTGGGGAACACCAAAACGAGACAAAATTCTTTCGCGAAAAGCTTTTAAAAATGTTTTAGTTGTGGCCTGCCTAACTGCCACGAATTCGGACCATTTACTAAATTTATCATGGAAAACTATTAAAGTTGTATTGCCATGAACAGAGCGTGGTAGCGGACCCACAAAATCAGCGCAGACTGTATGCCAGGGTTGAGACGCATGCGATGTATGCATCTTTCCAGCAGGTGCCTGTTGAAGAGGCTTGAAACGCTGACATATTTCACATTTTCGGACATATTTGGCAATGTCTCGAAAAATACCAGGCCAGTAATAGAGCTTCGTTATTCTTGCAGTAGTTTTATTTATACCCAGGTGACCAGCTGATACGTCATCATGACACTCGTAAAGTACTCGATTTCTTTCTGATTTGGGTACAACTAATTTCCAGGGAACCGGATCAGCCTCGTTGTATGCTGATGAATCATATATATGCCTTCGTAAGTTTCCAGCATCATCTATTTGATAATCAGGCAGCTTTTCGGGATCTTCACGTACCGCCTTGAATTTTGCCATGTACCAGGAGTCGCTATTTTCATCGAACTTCTTGAGTGTTTGTAGCACAGCTGTTGTTGCTTCTTCGGAGTTTAGTGGGGACCTTGAAAGAGAATCTGCTATTACATTTAATTTACCTTTTCGATACCGGATTTCGTAATCAAACTGCATCATCTCCAGGGCCCAGCGTGCAATTCTCCCAGAGGGAGACTGAATGGAATTTAACCATTTCAACGACTGATGGTCGGTAACAATGATGAAATGATAGCCTTCGATATAATGCCGCATTTTTCGAATGCCCCAAATTATGGCCAAGCATTCTTTCTCGGTTACTGTGTAGTTTCGTTCCGGAGGAGAAAGAGTACGGCTGGCATACGCAATAACCTTTTCACCGTCTTCAAATTCCTGGGTCAACACAACACCTAACCCAACGTCGCTAGCGTCTGTCTGCAATATAAAAGTACGGCTGAAATCGGGGCATGTTAGGGCTGGAGCCTCGATTAGTTTCTGTTTGATCTCTTCAAAGGCCATCTTCTGCTCGGTTCCCCATTCCCATTTTTGATTTTTCTTAAGTAGTTTGTTGAGTGGACCAGTAAGCGTTGAAAAGTTTGGCAGAAAACGTCGATACCAGGCGGCTGTGTTCACAAACGATCTCAATTCTTTCAGAGTTGTTGGTTCAGGTAATGCTACGACTGCACTTACCTTTTCGGGGTCAGTATGCACGCCGTTTTCACTTATAACGTGTCCCAGATATCTTATCTGTCTTTTAGCAAATGTACATTTGTCTTTGTTGATTCGTAGTTTTGCTGCTATCAAACGATCAAATACTATTTTTAAATTTTTCAAGTGTTCCTCCAGTGTACTACCCAGAACTACGATATCATCAAGATATGCAAACGCGAAGGCATCTAGTTCTGGACCAATGACTACATCTAGAGCCCGTTGGAAAGTAGCGGGTGCAGAATGTAGCCCGAAAGGCATTACACGCCACTGAAACAGGCCACGCCCCGGAACCGTAAAAGCCGTGAAAGTCCTGCTTTCAGGAGACATCGGTATCTGCCAATACCCATGACGGAGATCAATTGTACTAAAAAATTTGCTGTTTCTCAATTTTTCGAGAATTGAATTTATTTGTGGAATTGGGTAAGCATCTCGGATCGAATTTTCGTTAATTTGTCGGTAATCCACGCAAAGCCGCCATTCATCATTTTTTTTCCGCGCGAGGACAATGGGGCTACTATATGGGCTCTTCGATGGTTCGATTCTCTCATCTTCTAATAGCTCATCAATCTGATCATCAATTACCTTCTGCATAGCTGGGTTTCGTGGATAATAGCGTTGACGCAGTGGACGAGAATGTTTCATAGTAATAACATGTTCAGTTACATTTGAATAACCGGAAATGGATTCAAAGCGCGGAAGCTCCTCTTCAAGGAAATCTTGTATTTGTTGCTCCACCAGATCATCAGTATTAGAAAGATAATTTGATGGAACCTGTAAAGAGCTAATGTGAGCATTATGAGAATTAGTTAACGAACCTGTGTTTTTATAAGAATTTCTCCTTGGGATTATGCGGAGCTCGCAACCAGTTTGTTGTATAAAATTCATCCCAACTATAATGGGATCTAAACTCGCTTTTAGGACCAAAAAGTTGTGGCGATATACAACACCATTTAAACTAAACCAGAAACTTGCAGAACCTTCAACCATAATTCTGGATTGGTCAGCTAAGTGGAGAGTACTAACATCGGCAGCAACGATAGGAATATGTAGTTCTTGAATAACAGCTATGGAAATACACGAATGGGTTGCACCAGTGTCCATGATAGCTGAATAAGTTTTATTTTTAATCGTAATCAGTGTTCTTAAGCGAAAGTCGTCATCTAGCGTTAATGTAATAGGAAAGGTTTGTAAATTCAGAGATCCGCTCCTCCTTCCCCTGCCGAAGGACCTCTTTGAGCGTTTCCCGCACCACGTCTGCAACAATCAATTGTCTTCACATTCTTCTTACCACAATCCCAACAAAATATGACCTGCGGTTTGGAACAGGTCGCACGGAGATGGCCGGCTTCACCACAGCGATGACAAATATTTGTTTTATGAACAGTTGCGACCGCAGTTTGTACGCGCCGCATTGCTTTATTCTGACTAGTCTCTTGTGCTTCGATACTTTCAAAATCTTGGGCTAAAATTATAAGCTCTCGAAGTTTCTTGAATTCATGTCTCTTGATATATTTCTTAAACTCCGGTCGGCAGTTGCGGTAAATTCTTTCTAATTGCTCACCAGTAGATAAACTAGACCAACGCATCAAAGTTTGAATTGAGGTTACGTAATTAACAAAGCTTTCATTTGCACGTTGCAGGCGGTTACGGATATCGTCCTCTAAAGTTTCAAAAAATCGTACGGGCAAGAAATTAAGTTTAAAATCAGCGGAAAAATCATCGTAGGATTTCCAGTCCTTGTAATTGTTGCGGTACCAAGATAGCGCATCACCCTTTAATAGTTCGGGCATGAAACTCAAAAGCGTACCTCTTGATAGAGTGTAACATGTGGCCAATTCCTCAATCCTTTCTAAGAAACACAAAGGATCTTTGCCGCCATCATATTTTACACCCCATTTACGTACTTTATCACAGACGGCGGACAGATTTTCGGGGACTTGTTCAGGCTCTTTTAGAGAAGGTACTGGGGAAGAAGCACGTGAAACTTGAGGTATTGTAAGTTTTAATTCTTTTGATCCACGTGCGGGATCGTAACTTAACCTCAAATTTTGAATGTACATCTCATGGTCAGGTGGAAGTTCGCCTTGGTCTAGATAGTTTCTTAATCGTCCTCTCATGTCGTCTACACTTCCGTCGTCATTTGAACCAAGCTCTTTTAGGCAAGCAGTTAAAGCATCCTTCTTCATCTGGTTTATAAAAGTACGGCTCATGGTTGTTGTTTTTATTTTTTTTCCTCTACAGAAATTTATTCGTGGAATTATTTTTATTAAATTTTATTTATGTAAAATTTATTTATTTAAATTTATAATTTTAAATTTATTAATTGTAAATTTATTAAATAAATTTTTTTTTTGATTTTTAAATTTTATTTAAATTTATTTTAAATTTATTTATTTTAAATATATTTTAAATTTATTTTAGATTTATTTATTTTAAATTTATTTATTTTAAATTTCTTAGAGTCCCTGCTCGGGCGCCATTTATAACAATCTTTGTCGGGGTAGTCCTCAGCCAGATCCAGGATAATAAAGAAAACGCAAAACGATTCAAATTTTACTTATTTTTATTATACAAATTTATACTCTAATAATACCTATATTTATTATTAGAGAACCAACTAGTTGCCAGGACGATTTACTAGAAAAAATGCAAGAACACGGAGAAACGCAGAGTACCCGTACGCGTGACTTTAACTTTTTGTGGTCGAAGACCGAATGCCCAAACCATGGCAAGCAATGTTCTTTGAATGTTTATTTTATGGTGGTTAGTGTGTTTAGTTACCAATACCAATGAGATATATGGCCGTTAAGACCAGTATATTCCCTGGGTACTACTACTAACGACCTGGGATCTATGGCAATTATACCAGTAGACTCCCTGGCTACTACTACATATACTCGCCTGGAAACTATGGTCATCTAGAGCAGAGATCCTCAAAACACCGCACATGTGCGAATGCTCTCTTACTTAAGAAGAGAGCATGAGAAGATAATTTGAATTTGTATTAAATAAAAACATTTAGTCTTGATTGATATGTCATGCGAGCAGGTTGTGTAGTCGCTTGTGTCTTTTTTCCAGGGTTGCCACTTTTATCTTAAATAATTCCCTTGAACAGGTTGTGTAGTAGTTTATTACTAGACAAGACTGAACAAAATGTTTAATATAGAATGGGAAAACGCATTTTTATTTGCCGAAAATTTCTTCGGTAACTTTCATTAAATGTTTATTACATTTGCTTAAAAATTACATAAATAGTACTGAATAAAAATTACTAAAATTCGATTAAGAGTTTTACAAAAAATTATCAAAAATTTAATTAATTAATTTGAAATTGATTTTATATTTTTTAATTATTATAAAAATACAAAACTTACACAGAACCTTCCAAGCTTTAATTTAATTTTTTATACCCTCCAACTACAGTATGGGGGTATACTCACTTTGTCATTCCGTGTGTAACGCATCGAAATATCGGTCGGGGACCCCATAAAGTATATTATTGATCAGTGATCGATTCTAAGACATTTTAGCGATGTCCGTCCGTCCGTCCGTCCGTCCGTCTGTCCGTCCGTCCGTCCGTCTGTAGTTAACACGATGCAGTCCAAAATAAAAAAGCTAGACCCTTCAAGTTTGGCACAAATATGTCTTATGTTTCTAGGCAGGTTAAGTTCGGAAATTGGCCAAATCGGAGCAGGGGAAAAAAAAGTTCCCCCTTGAAGAACTAAACCAACCTCTAAAAAAATACACTTTTTTACATGTTTTTTTTTTGTATTTTTGTTAATTAAATGAAACATTTGGTATATTTATCGAGATGGGAAGGTGCTCTCAACGTCCCCCACTGACCCTATCAACCCCCCCCCCCCAAAAAAAAGAAAGAAACGCCCCTGACAAATTTTTGTTTTAATTTTTTTTTTACATTTTGGAGGGTATAATAGATTCGGCACAGCCGAATTTAACACTCTCACTTGTTTTTTTTGACATTAAATATTTATTTAGAACAAAATAAAATAACAAATTTAATGTTATTTTTAATATATTTATATCACACGTGGAGATTTGTGTGTATTTTTTTTTTTTTTTTTTTGTTCGGGGACAGCGACAAATATATCTTGGCAGCCCTAGTGGATTGAGAGAAAAATAAATTACTCTCAAAAACAAAAAACCCACACAAACATAAATGTGAATGTATGTGTGTGGGGATCCCTGATCTAGAGCCAGTAGTTTTCCTCTGCACTACTACATTGAGTTTGGCTTGGCTGCCATTAAGACATGCGGTGTCATCCACACACTTGAACAGTCCAAGCCAAACTAAAGTAGTAGTGATGACCACACTAACCACCCTAGTACAATATTTACGTAGTGAGAGAAGATAAGAAGATATTCAAGTTTTACTCACACATACATTGTACAAAACAATGAGTGAGTGAGTATCGCCTGTTTAGTTGGTTCTCTTATACTCTTATATACAAAACATAGCAATGTTAAAAAAATATTCTTTCTCTTAAAATATTAACATATTCAATGAATTCATGCTCTTAGTATATGAATTACACAATTAATAAAATAATATGGTAATAATAATATCAAAATAATAACTTCATTTATAAAATAATTAATTCATATTTACGAGTAAATATGATGTAATGAAAAACTTCATTACAACATATGCGAACAGAATTGAACACCGAAAGGTATTTAAACTAGTACGAACATAATTTTTTACAAAAAAAAAAAAAAGAAAATCGGAGATTTTTTTTATCAAAATTTTTTTTTTCGCGGAAATTTTTTTTCCAAAATTTTTTTTCTCAAAGCAATTTCTTTTAAAATAAAGTTTTTTGCAATAATCTTTTGTATTATGGAGGGTATCAATACATTCAATACATTTTTACTTGTTTTATGTTATCTTATTCAAAATATGGAATCATAAAACGCAAACGATCACCTCACCTTGAAAAATTAAAAGAGACAGATTTTTTAAGGCAAATTTCTAAAGCGAGTTTCGAAATCATAGATTTCATAGTTTAGATTTTCATAGTTCGCACTAGGTTGAAATAATTGAGAATATGAATATTTGATGTTTGGGCACCAACAGTATTGCCTAATTTTCTAAAGAATTCTTTTGATAAACAAATTGAAAAATCCCCGAAACGGTCGCCAATTCATTTCTGAAAATAATCAAATTCGGGATAATATTATAATAACGAAGTATTCTAATAAATAAATATTTTTTATGTTAATTCATAATGGAGAAAATAAATGACCTCGAACTAGAATGAACTCGTTGCATTATTTTTGATAAAAATTAAACAAAGTTAATAATTTAAAATTTTTAAATAAAGCGGTATTTTTCCGATTTTTATTTTTTTTTTGTCATTTGCCGTTTTTTTTTCAAATAAGTACAAAAATTTTTCAATTACTATTCCCATTAACCGATAATCTACTGTAAATTTGCATTTAAATTAACAATTACTTTAACAACTTAGTGACTTCATTTAAAATTAGTAACACTTGTGATTATCATAAGTTTTTTAGTTTTTTTTTTTTTTATTAGATAATTAATCCAGAAAACTAGACATTATTTATGTATTAACTATAATGCACTTTAAACAAAATAAAACGTAAAATTAATTTTTGCACAAGTTGTGCAGTAATCGTAACAACTAAAAAAGCAAACAAAAAAAAAATTAAATTACTTACAGCACAATTAAATGTTTAAATAAATATTTACATATTTTTTTTTTTGTTACAATCATATAGAGTACATTTGAGTGGTTGGGAAGGAATATCACTTTATTTGTAAATAGCCCGTAACCACTAACATGCACATGTTCGGTTGCGGCAATTTTAACTCATATTACGTAAACCGAATTCCTATTTTCAATTTGCACTTGAATTTTTCAGCAATAAATGGAATTTTACTCTTTTTTTATAAAATTGTTTAAATATTGATGATGATAAGATAAGGAAAGACAGGCGCCAAAATAAATAAATTTTAACAAAAAACAAAACCTTAAAGAATTTTGTAATTTTGTGAAAAAAAAATTACAGATTAATAAATTTCAGGTTAAGTTTGTAGCACTCACAAAATTTACTCACATTTCTTTTAACATCAGTTGGTTAATAAATCAAATTTCCAATATTTATCGTTGGGGGGAGGGGAAATGCCCCGCAATGCCTACCGCCGAATTTCCCGTTCCACATAAAAACAACTGGCAAATTTTTTTCCACCCTCCAGCCACAATATGGGTTTACTCACTTTGTCATTCCGCGTGTAACGCATCGAAATATCGGTCTAGCACCCATAAAATATTATTGATCAGTGATCGATTCTAAGACATTCTAGCGATTTCCGTCTATGGAAGAGCTATACTCCTAACCTATACTCATGAACTTCGGCACAAATATATCTTATGGTCATAGGCTGGTTAAGTTTGGAGATGGGTAAAATCGAACCAGGGGGGAAAAAAGTTTCCCCTTGAGGAACTAAACCAACCTCTATAAAAAAAATCCATTTTTATACCCTCCACTTAGTGATAGAGGGTATATATAAGTTTGTCATTCCATTTGTAACTCATCGAAATATCGGTCTGGGACCCCATAAAGTATATGGACTTTTGTCATTAACTTTTAACGCTTGTGATATTTTACTAATTTCGAAATAACATTTTTATTTGTAAACTAGGTGGTACCTGTGAATGTAGATATGTTAAGGGAACCATAATGAGTAATTCTGCAAAGGCACAGCGCAAATAGTCTCATTATCTCATGGTAAGGAACGTGCAAAGTTGAAAAATGTAAAAAAATCGCTTGATACTCTCATGAAATTTTTCGTTCAAAGTTCCATATTGTTGGGTGCGTTAAAGCTATTGCTCCAGATTTGATACCGTTTAATCAGTAGACTTGGGCAATTATTTGGTGTAGGTTCAGTGGATGTGCCATCAATAAGAAAAAAGTTACATGGACCTAAATCTTTGATACCAATTTTTTTCAATTTTCAATTTTTCAAGGTTTTTTGATTGTAGCTTTTGGTGCAAACTGTAATTTTAAAATTCAAATACACATGGTAAAAGCCCTTGTAAATATGCACAATCTGAGACTGATTCGAGTGATGTGCTCGCAATGGTTACGAAGCTGCAGCTCTCCAAAGATAGGAAGAAAAAACGTGAATTTTTTAAAAAGTTTTTTGCGAGGCACACTCCCAGTTTTATTCCGAATGGTTCCGAATGCTTTGTGAACTTTATAATTTACCATTTCCCACTTGATTTACAAACGCACCCAAAAAAATATTCAATTGCAAAAATTTTATGAACTTTTTAAATTTTTTGCAAAATTTCGATATTTTAGTTTTGCATTATTTGACAGGCAAATGTGCATGACTGAAAGTTGAACATGTAGAAACAATGGTATGTGCAAATGTAATAAATCATGGAAAGCAACATTGATCAAAAGTTAATATTGGCGAATTCCGCGGCGTTTTTCTGTTTTTCGTTTTTTGTAAGGCACATCCAGGCCGCTTATCGAAATTGGTCAGTGAAAAGCGCGTTTGGTAGTATTTTTAATGCTTTTTCGCACCCAAACACAATTGACGTTTTAGTGGTTTTTGGTGGTTTTAAATTTTTGATACTTTTAAATTTAATGGTTATATTAAATCTTACATTACTTAAAATAAAGTAGAACAGAAATGTATTTTGATAGATTTTGACATGTCTTATTCGAATAATATTTTAAAATTAGTCCATTGATTTTTGCAGTCGCGAAAATCGCGAAAAATCGCTAAAATTTTTTATAACCTTAATAAAATTAGTAATAACGTTTAAATATTTCGTAATAACCTTAATATTAGCATTATTAATCATCCTTTGAATAGTTTCAATATTCAGTGAAGGACAACACTGTAAAATCAGACATTTAACATTAAAAAAAAAAAAAATAAATTCAAAATTATTAAATTTTTTTTTTCAAAAATGTTCCCTTTAAGCCACTGCTGTTTCTTACCTATTAGAGATAGAATAATGGTGTTAACTAAGAATTTGTTGAGATTTTGTTAATGCATTTGGTAATATTTTTCTAAAAAAAAAAACAAAACCGCTGGAAACATTTTTATTTCCAAAATATTGGAAAATGTGCCGAAAAAAATTGGTTAAATGCAAATATCTCGATATTTAGCAAAGATTTTATGCATGTTTAAATATGTATTTTCGCTCTGGGTAAGCATAATACAAAATGGTACGTTTGGTTAACTTCGGATAAAAAATGTAATTTTGACAATTTTTTTAAAAATTTTAACTTTAAACCGCCATAGTTTTCGGTGCGATCGCTCAAATAAATGCACGCGAACGGATTTGAATTACTTATTTATAATGTTATTTACCTACAAAGTCTTATCAATGTGCCACGAAAAAAAAATCACAATTTTTTTTTTTCTTAAATATTAAAAGTTAATGACAATTGCTCATATATGATGCCCGATCGATTTTAAGACATTCTAGCGATGTCCGTCTGTCTGTCTGTGGAAAATACTCTCACGAACAAAATATTGCACAGAGATGACTGAAACTTTACATATATATTGGAAGTTCTCCCGAGAAGTTTAGTATTTGAGCGATATCGGTTCAGCGGTTCAAAAGTTATGAACGAAAATGTAAGCACACCTCAAAAATTTGAGTACATTCAACATAACCTAAAAATACAAAATGCTTTAATTCGGCTTCTGGTTGACATATCTATATATATAAAAGAGTAATGTGACTGACTGACTGACTGACTGACTGACTGATATACTCATTCATCATCGCCCAGCCCAAACCGCTGAAGCTAGAGACTTGAAATTTGGACTGTAGGTCCACCTCCCGGAATATAGATCCACTAAGGCTGGATTTTTGCCAGTGTTGATTCTAAGGGGACAAAAAGGGTAAAAAACTGTACCTTTGGTACTTTTTATATCTCCCGAAATAATGCTCATAGAGACTTGAAATTTGGACTGTATGTTCACCTCCCGAAATATAGATCCAGTAAGGCCGGATTTTTGCCAGTGTTGATTCTAACGGGACAAAAAGGGTAAAAAAAACTGTACTTTTGGTACTTTTTATATCTCCTGAAATAATGGTCACAGAGACTTGAAATTTGGACTGTATGTTCAACTCCTGGAATATAGATCCAGTACGGCCGGATTTTTGCCAATGTTGATTCTAAGGGGACAAAAAGGGTAAAAAACTGTACTTTTGGTACTTTTTATATCTCTTGAAATAATGGTCACAGAAACTTGAAATTTAAACTGTATGTTCACCTCCCGGAATATAGATCCAGTAAGGCTGGATTTTTGCCAATGTTGATTCTAAGGGGGTAAAAAGGGTAAAAAAATGTACCGTGGTACCTTATATATTTCCTTAAAAAATGGTCCCAGACACTTGAAATTTTGAATGTAGGTTCAGCTCCCGGAATATAAATCTGCTAAGGCTGGATTTTGCCAATGTTGATTCTTAAGGGTAAAAAGGGTAAAAAACTGTACTTTTATAACCTTTTATATTTTCTTAAATAATGGTCCTAAAAACTTAAAATTTGCAATGTAGGTTCACCTCCCGGAAAAAATATTCACCAAGGCTGGGTTTTCGCCAATGTTGACTCTACGGGGGTAAAATGGAAAAAAGTGTACTTTTGGTACTTTTTTTAATTTACTGAAATAATGGTACCTATTATAAAAAGTACCTTTTATAAAAAGTACCTTTTATAAAAAGTACCTTTTATAAAAAGTACCTTTTATAAAAAGTACCTTTTATAAAAAGTACCTTTTATAAAAAGTACCTTTTATAAAAAGTACCTTTTATAAAAAGTACCTTTTATAAAAAGTACCTTTTATAAAAAGTACCTTTTATAAAAAGTACCTTTTATAAAAAGTACCTTTTATAAAAAGTACCTTTTATAAAAAGTACCTTTTATAAAAAGTACCTTTTATAAAAAGTACCTTTTATAAAAAGTACCTTTTATAAAAAGTACCTTTTATAAAAAGTACCTTTTATAAAAAGTACCTTTTATAAAAAGTACCTTTTATAAAAAGTACCTTTTATAAAAAGTACCTTTTATAAAAAGTACCTTTTATAAAAAGTACCTTTTATAAAAAGTACCTTTTATAAAAAGTACCTTTTATAAAAAGTACCTTTTATAAAAAGTACCTTTTATAAAAAGTACATTTTAAGATAAGTACCTTTTATAAAAAGTACCTTTTATAAAAAGTACCTTTTATAAAAAGTACCTTTTATAAAAAGTACCTTTTATAAAAAGCACCTTTTATAAAAAGTACCTTTTATAAAAAGCACCTTTTATAAAAAGTACCTATTATAAAAAGTACCTTTTATAAAAAGTACCTTTTATAAAAAGTACCTTTTATAAAAAGTACCTTTTATAAAAAGTACCTTTTATAAAAAGTACCTTTTATAAAAAGTACCTTTTATAAAAAGTACCTTTTATAAAAAGTACCTTTTATAAAAAGTACCTTTTATAAAAAGTACCTTTTATAAAAAGTACCTTTTATAAAAAGTACCTTTTATAAAAAGTACCTTTTATAAAAAGTACCTTTTATAAAAAGTACCTTTTATAAAAAGTACCTTTTATAAAAAGTACCTTTTATAAAAAGTACCTTTTATAAAAAGTACCTTTTATAAAAAGTACCTTTTATAAAAAGTACCTTTTATAAAAAGTACCTTTTTTAAAAAGTACCTTTTATAAAAAGTACCTTTTATAAGAAGTACCTTTTTTAAAAAGTACCTTTTATAAAAAGTACCTTTTATAAAAAGTACCTTTTATAAAAAGTACCTTTTATAAAAAGTATCTTTTATAAAAAGTGCCTTTTATAAAAAGTACCTTTAATAAAAAGTACCTTTTATAAAAAGTACCTTTTATAAAAAGTACCTTTTACAAAAAGTACCTTTTATAAAAAGTTCCTTTTATAAAAAGTAGCTTTTATAAAAAGTACCTTTTATAAAAAGTATGTTTTATCAAAGGTACCTTTTATAAAAAGTACCTTTTATAAAAAGTACCTTTTATAAAAAGTACCTTTTATAAAAAGTACCTTTTATTAAAAGTACCTTTTATAAAAAGTACCTTTTATAAAAAGTACCTTTTATAAAAAGTTCCTTTTATTAAAAGTACCTTTTATAAAAAGTACCTTTTATAAAAAGTACCTTTTATAAAAAGTACCTTTTATAAAAAGTACCTTTTATAAAAAGTACCTTTTATAAAAAGTACCTTTTATAAAAAGTACCTTTTATAAAAAGTACCTTCTATAAAAAGTACCTTTTATTAAAAGGACCTTTTATAAATAGTACCTTTTATAAAGAGTACCTTTTATAAAAAGTACCTTTTATGAAAAGTACCTTTTATAAAAAGTACCTTTTATAAAAAGTACTTTTTATAAAAAGTACCTTTTATAAAAAGTACCTTTTATAAAAAGTACCTTTTATAAAAAGTACCTTTTATAAAAAGTACCTTTTATAAAAAGTACCTTTTATAAGAAGTACCTTTTATAAAAAGTACCTTTTATAAAAAGTACCTTTTATAAAAAGTACCTTTTATAAAAAAGTACCTTTTATAAAAAGTACCTTTCATGAAAAGTACCTTTTGTAAAAAGTACCTTTTATAAAAAGTATCTTTTTTAAAAGTACCTTTTATAAAAAGTACCTTTTATAAAAAGTACCTTTTATAAAAAGTACCTTTTATAAAAAGTACCTTTTATAAATAGTACCTTTTATAGAAAGTACCTTTTAAAGAAAGTAACATTTATAAAAAGTACCTTTTATAAAAAATACCACTTATAAAAAGTACCACTTATAAAAAGTACCTTCCATAAAAAGTTCGTACATAAAAAGTACCTTCCATAAAAAGTACACTTTTTGGTACTTTTTTATTTCTTGAAATAATAAACATAGAAACTTGAAATTGGAAAAGGTTCGCCTATCGGAAAATAATTGGGTTAAAAGGAATAAAGAGTGTACTTATTTACTTCCTGATATATAGTGGCCCCAGAAACTTAAAATTTGGAATGTAAAATCCTTCGGTGAAAAAAGAGATTGGGAAAAGTTTTTTTTGGAAATTCCGTTTCTTAACGGGGATAAAAAGTACTTTTAATATTTGCTGAAACAATAATCCTATATAATTGAAATATGGATTGTCCTTCGGGGAAGAAAAAACATTCTGAAAGAGGTACTTTTTTTAAATTCCGTTTATAATGGTGGTAATAAAGTGTACTTTTGGTACTTTTTCTGTGCCTATAACCTTAGAAGATGGAGATGGAATTGGAAATAAAATGGAGTAGAACGGGGAACAATATAGAATAGAGCAGGGAACAATATGGAATGATATTTTTAACTCAAACTTTTTAGTGTTTAGCTTTTTTTCTCCATATTTTTTTTTTTATTGCATTTTCTTTTTTCACTAAAATATTTATTCACTCAAAATCCAAAATCCCGACATAAGGACTCGAAAATTGTCATTATATTTTTCCCCCGGAACGAACATGATAACGTTATTAAAATTTTAATGTTTATATTATTAATTGAAATATTTTTTAATGGAAGACTTAAACGTCCACAAGTAAATAAAACAAAGACTACGTAGGGGATTTTTTTGAAAATCGATAGAATAATCCTGATCCTCCTATTAACCGGTATTCAATACAGCCGGTAACGAAGTACCGGGATTGTAAGCTAGTGTGAACATAATTGAACACCGAATGGTATTTAAATAAGTACGAACATATTATTTTATTTTTTTTTTTATTTTTTTTAACAACATTTTTTTTCGCGGAAATTTTTTTTAAATTTTTTTTTTTTTTTTCAAAAGTAATTTCCTTTTAAATAAAGTTGTTTGCAATAATCTTTTTGAAATTGTGAAGGCTATCACTACATTCGGCAAGGCCGAATTTAACTTTTTTACTTGTTAGCAGTTTAATTATACTTTTTTAAGCAAATGAAACATTTTAATGTCGGAAAAAGTTCTTAGTTCTGCACTTGGACCCCGTTGATTAGAATTTTTTTTCTGCCGCCCCTTTTTGTGGGTGTGGTTATTAAATAATTATTTAAATAAAGATTAAATTGTCCCTGCAGGAAAAGTGTGTCCCTCGATCCGAAATCGCCAATTCCATGACTGGTGATAACGGGACATGTCACTAAAATGCCTATCACGTGACCAAAGACAATATGACAAAACCAAATTTTCAAATTTTCACCAAGTACCGAACAAAATTTAAAAATTTTCTAAGTGCCAGACATATTTTTTGTCGTTTTGTATTAATAAATTTAATCAAAAACAAGTAAAAAAGTTAAATTTGACCTTGCCGAATGTATTGATACTTTCCACAATGTAAAAAAAGTTTTTTTTTTAAAAAAAAAAATCCGCGAAAAAAATGTTTGGTTAAAAAAAAAATCGGCGAATTTTTTTTTTTTTGTAAAAAAAATATGTTTGTACTTCTTTAAGTACCATTCGGTGATCAATGCTGTTCACATGTGTCAACCAGCAGCCGAATTAAAGCATTTTGTATTTTTAGGTTATGTTGAATGTACCAAAATTTTCGAGGTGTTCTTAAATTTTCTTTCATAACTTTTGAACCGCTGACCCGATTTCGCTCAAATGCAATACCAAACTGCCTAGGAGAATAACAAGTAAATATGCTAAGTCTTAGTCATATCTGTTTAGTACTTTGGTTGTGATCACAAACTTAACAGACGGACAGACAGACGGACATCGCTAGATTGTCTTAAAAGCGAGCACTAATCAATAATATGTATACATTATGGGGTCTTAGACCGATATTTCGATGAGTTACAAATGGAATGAAAAACTTTTATATACCCTCTATCACTAACAATGAAGGTATTCCATAGCTTACACTACGATTGCTCTGCAATTTATATATGTTAATAAATACCGAAAACTAAGTTTAACCTGCTATTTTTTATCGTGGTGGTTTAAAAAAGTGTTGCCACCTTATGAAAAATGATGGCCTGCCTTTCGGGAAAATTTGAATAAAAGCCGAACTAAGAGGAATTTCGCTAAAAGCTTAAACACTTGTCGGCTTAAACTTAAAACCTGTTCACAAAAATGTTTGAATTTTTTTTGCGTTTTGGAGTAAAACAATCATTAAAAACTCTTTTAAGAATTTTTTTTACAAAATTTCTAAGTTTCGAAAATAGGGTACAACCGGCACGGGTTGTGTTCCTAGGGGACATGTCCAGTGACATGTCACCTAGTGATATATCCGGGGCTGAGACATTCCTTGATTGGTATTTTTATATAAAAGGTGTCGACTTTGTGATAGGTGTTTTTTGGTCCGGGTGATAGGTCACGTGACCTATCATGGACCTATCACTTTTCCTCAGGGGTATTACTTAAGCCCAAAAAGTATAATAAATAAATTTGTAAACGGCGAGGGGAAAGTGACCCTACATGACCTCTGTAAATATTTATTTTATTTGTTTACATGTTGGAGGGTAACAACGATTCGGCACAGCCGAATTTAAAACTCTTACTTGTTTTTTGTCAAAAGGATTATTTTTTACCTTAACACAACAATTTTATTCATTTTTTTTTAACAAAATTTTTTCGCAATCTTTCCCTTCAAAAGCCTTTTTGTATTTTTTCGATTTTTTCGACTTTTTATTTTTTCGGAGATATCGTTAGTTAAACTTTATGGGTTTTTCGTAATAAATGTTCTCACAAAATCGTTGTTTTGATCAAATTCTCTTTTAGTAACATAATAATTTTTTTTTCCAGAACAACTATGGCCGTCCAGATGAAATTTTAGCTGCCGAAACTTTGGCCAATCACATACGCTGTAATAATTCCTTTGTACAAGCTGTATTCCAAGCACAATTTCGTTCATCTCTGACCTGTCCACGCTGTAAAAAACAATCGAATACATTCGATCCATTCCATTGTGTATCAGTGCAATTGCCACAACTAACCCAGCAAACCATTTTTGTCACTGTCGTCTATATGACTCAACAACCCCGTCAAGTTCGCATGGGTGTTACAGTAACTGCCGGTTCTCCCATAATGGCCCTAAGGGAACAATTACACAAAGACACGGGCATACCAACGCAACGTATGGTCTTAGTAGATTTACAAAAGGAAGGCTTCATACGTGTCTTTTATGATACACAGCCAGTGAATACGTTGCAGGGCATTGAAACAATCTATTGCATAGAAGTGCCATTGGAAAAGGGTGCAAAATCCGATGAGAGCACCACACAAACATCATCAGCTCAAACAAATGCTAATAATAGTCCACAATCAGCCAATTTGTTGGTATTGGTGGCAAATGTTAAGAAAAAGAAATTGGAAGAATCAGAAAAGGATAAAAAAGATAAATTTTCATTGGAACGTTTTGGTGCACCATTTTGTTTACAAATCCCTAGAGATTGTTCTTATTCCGAATTGCAAAAGAAGTTATTAAAAGAGATGTCTGCTTTATTGAAACCAGAAGTATTTTCCTATGCCACTCCATTAAATGAAATGTTTAAAATACGTTTACAAGATCCTTCAGCAGATCCTGATACATTTATAGAACAGGTAGAACATCCACTATTAACTGAAATGATAGATTTAGCCTTGTCTGTGCTATCGGCGGAAGCTGGACCTACCCACATCAAACTATTATTGGAATGGCCAGAGCCAGAGACACATTTTTGTGATCTCTCAGATCAGGTGGTGGAACATGAAAGTGTACCACGTCTTTTGGCCAACAAAACAAATGATACAGCTACTTTAACTTTGGAACAATGTCTGGAACATTATACCAAAGCAGAAACTTTAAGTGCTGAAGATGCTTGGCGTTGTCCACATTGTCAAGAATATCTACCTGTTGTGAAAACTTTAGGTTTATGGTCTTTGCCAGATATATTAGTGGTGCACTTTAAACGTTTTCGCCAACATCATGGTAAAGGAGCTAATGCGGCAAAATTGACAACTATGGTTAAATTTCCCTTACATTCATTTGATATGTCTCCTCATTTGGCTAGAGGACTAAATGATACACAAACTGCAAACTCGCTAACGGCTGAATCCGGTCATCATGGTGGTGGTGGTTCAGCTTTTAACCGTCCAAGTCCCTGGCGTAAATCAAAACCTGGCGATTCACGTTCTTCCACTCTAAGTTCACGTGATAATCGCGAGACACGTTATGATCTTTATGCCGTCTGTTATCATCAGGGTGATACATTGGAGACCGGTCATTACACGGCCGCTTGTAAGAATCCTTATGATCGTCAATGGTATAAATTCGATGATCAGCGGGTCTCTAAAGTATCCAGTGAGGCTTTACCAGATGAAATTGTTAATAATGAGGCTTATATGTTGTTTTATCAACGTCGGACATCAGAAAATGTAGAATGTTCGGGTTCAAGTTCAAATTCTGGTGATCATTGGGTATCACGTATAGCTCCACCAGCAGCAACAGCAACATCCTCAACCGTTGTACTACAAAATTGTAAGGAAAATTTGAAAACTGAGAATATTTCAGAAAAGCCAAGCACAAGTGAAGAAAATGAAGTTGTTGTTAAAAAATCTGATACTAAGGAAATGGAAATTAATAAACCGACCAAGGAAATATTACAAACTGAAGAGAAGGAGGGTAAGTTAACATTAAAAAAAGGAAGATAAAAAAAATCTTAAAACCGTATTCAAAATGCAAAACGGGTGCCTAACATCGAGTGACTAACTTTTTTTATTCGCAATTTTCAATCAGGGAAAGTAAATCTCTATGGAAGTCAATAATTTTGTCATTATAACGAAGATTAAAAAATAATAACATCGATTGAAAAGCTTCATCAAGTAGAAAACTTGATGAAAAAAGATAAACACTCGATGTAAGGCACTCGTTTTTCATTTTAAATACGGCCGTTAACGATCAAGAGTTTTTTATTAGGTAAAAATGTTTCAGAATCTACAGATGTAATTCGAAAATATAAATTTTAATTCGGAGAAATTCGAAGATTCTACTTGTAATTCGAAAACTTCATTTTGTAATTCTAAAAAGATCAATTGCAATTCGAAAAAGATCAATTGTAATTTGAAACAGATCAATTTTTATTTAAAAATATCAATTGTTTTTCGAAAACGTCATTTTCGTACTACAATTTATCTTTTTTAGAATAACAATTAATCTTTGTCGAGTTATAATTGGAATAACAAATAAAATTTTCGAATAACAAGTACAATTTTCGAATTACAAATGGAATTTTCAAATTAAAAACGGAATCTTGGAATTACAAATAGAATCTTCGAATTACAATTGATTTTTTTTTTAATAACATCTGTAAATGATGTACTTAGAAAAAGATCAATTGTAAATAATGTAAAAAAATTTCAAAAATTCTCTAACAAAACACTTGGCATTGAAATTTCAACAAATCTATTTGAAAATCCATTATTCTTTAAAATAATAATTTATGTTTCTATATTCATTTAGATAAACCTGTTCCACTGGTTCAACCAATTGCTTCAACATCAACTGCTCAATTACCAAATGCTGCAGAAAATAATTTGGATGCTTTGGAAAAACTTTTAGATTATGCTGACGCTGATGCAACAATCGATGAAACAGATGATTTAGCTGAATTAGAAAAACTAGAAATTAAAGAAAATGAGGAACATGAAGAACATACACCCGAAATCTTTACTATGGATGAAGATTGCAAGCTAGAAGATGAAGAAGAAATTAAAGAGCTTACTACTACTCCAGCCATTGTCCAAACACCAACCACTAACCATTTGACCATAACAAATGGTTATGACAAGGATACCAAATCAAAATCACCTTTAAACACAAAAGATACAATTACAAAACAAAAAACTCCATCATCTTCGGTCACTTCTTCGACTTCATCGCTATCCTCGCAATCACCTTCACCCAATTCCCTGGCTGTTTCTAAACATGCTGCTAATAATTTACAAAACAAATTCAATGGATTTTCACAATCTCAATCAGCCTCGTCATCAGCCACAAATGAAAAAGAACATTTACTTTCTTCTAGCCTCAAAAGTAATAGCAGCAGTATTATTAGTTCTGCTTTGGCAGGACACTTTTCTACATACCGTCATCAACCCTGGCATGGTAGTCGTTCGAGTGTTTCAGCTGTTGAAAATGCTATGCAGCCTTCATCATCTAGTGTTTCCACACAACATCCTTCATTACATTTAAGACATTCCTTTTCGACAGCTTCCAATTATCGTTTGCGCGAATGTAGTGATACGTTATCGTCAGTATTGAGAAATTCGGTTAATACCTGCAGTAAAGATACTTTGATATTTTTGGATCAACAGCAACATCATCATCACAATCATCATGCCACGCATCGTCATCATAATCATCATCATAGTTTAATGGAAGATGATGATGATTCTACATTTATGGGTAGTCGATCATTATGGGTAAGTTGAAGATTTTATTTCAGGGATCACTCACAATCAGTAAAAATAAAAATATTATGCACATTGTTGAGATAATTCAACCGATAAAGTGTTATGTAAGATTTGTTGCTCGATAGCTTTTTGATGAGTTGGCATAGGTCACTGATTGGTTTGTCTCTGCCGCAGCTTGCGCCCCATCGGCTATGGCATTCGTCCATGCACGTTTGTCTTTGTGGACACTTCGTTTTACTTCACAATCTAAGTTAGCATGTTGGTTTTAAAGAGTTAACTTCCACTTCGTATTTTAGCAGTGTGTAGTGCAGCTTTGAGTTTCTTACTTTCATTTGCGTTTATTTTCTTTAAGACCTATATGTTCTGTGGCATCATGTACTAGTATATTTTTTGTTACACTCCAATCTTTTCGTTGATCGTAAGGTATTTTCAGTCTTTCAACATCGAATCTCCTCGATATACATTGGTCTTTCTTCTTCACAGCCGCTATCTTTATACGCACACTTGCAATGAATAATATTCACTGGCTATACCAACACCTCGTTTGTTGCGCACATCCAGCAGATATCCACGCCATTTTCTGGAGATAGCGATATGGTCTATTTGTTTCTCTGTAACAAGGTCTGGAAATCTTCATATTATTTTATGTTTTGGTTTATGTGGGAACAGTGTGCCTCCTATTATCAGGTTGTTTTCTGCTCCCCTATTTACAAATAACTCCCCATTTTCAGATCTTTGACCCAATCCATGCACTTCCATCATACTTTCCAGGCCGGTGTTGTTGGAGCCTATTTGAGCATTGAAGTCGCCGATTAACACCAGTACATCACCACGATTTGAAGATGTAATTGCACGATCAAGGAGGCTGTAAAATTGTTCTTTAACGGCAAACTCGGAAACTTCGGTGGGTGCATAGCATTGGATGCATGTAGGGTTTCTGGCTCGTGTGCGTTATCTAATGGCAGTTTCCTGCTAATAAGAGCATTATGCGTTTCTCTGGATAGAAGAAAACTCACACCAGATGATCATTTTTTGTTTGCGGGTTTACCAGAATATTATAGGTAAAGTCCGTTTCTTGTTGAAGTTCCACCTGAGTCAGGCCATCTCATTTCACTTATTCCCAAAAATAGTTAATTGTAGCTTATAAATTGTTTGCACAGTTGAGACCGGCAAATTTAGCTGATGCTCCGATATTTTTAAGAGCCATAGAAGATTTATTGTTTGAGTCTATTATAAACTTGCAAAACTAAGTCGACACATGTTTCGGAATTTGTCAGATTCTATTGACAAGACTATTTAGCAAATACACTCAAAACATTATGACGGTAGATTCCACTACAAAAGACAGTTAAAACTACTACATTTGTTATTGTTTAGGCGTCCACTACATTTCACGGTAAAATCAACCAAAAATTTTTGTTTTTTAACTATTGATTAACAACTACAAAAAAACTTAAAAAACTACTTCAAATTACTTTAAATTGTTTTTACTGTAACTCAAATTCTCTGATTTTTTTTTATTAACAAAAAAACTTCTAAACGTCAAAAAGGGTTAAAATTATTTGAAAATAATTCCTGCATATCCGTTTTTCTAAAAATTTTTAGAAAGTTATAATATTTTGTATATACTTAAAACAACTACAAAAAATAACTGTTACTACAATGTAGTAATTTTTTGTATTTGTTTTTTAAAACGACTACAAAAACCAGTTGTTTGATATTTTTCATACAAAAACAACTGAAATTGTACTGCACAAATTACCGTTATGTAGTAACTGCAATAATTTTCTAACAAGGAAGGTCTTTCACAGGGCACCCACCGATTGTCCTGAAACTTGCATATAGGAAAGAGGGGACCAAAATACGAGTTACCTGTACGAGTCAAAGGGGAGGGGGAAAAACGGGATTTTTGAGGATTTTTCCCATTTCTTCAAAAGAAACTACATATATGAACATTTTATACAGGTGCATCGGTCGTGACCAAATTCGGCTTCATTAAGTTCGTTATTGTCAAAAATGTGTAATCGTTAAGGTAGTTTATATGGAGATGTATATGGGCACTTCCACCGAAAGGTCTACCAAGACCAAAAAACCAAAAGTTCTTGAAACCAATTTGTTTGAACATATTTTCATAAGAAACAATCAAATTTTACTAACGTGAACAAATTTTACATTTATTCATGACCCATTTCGAGATATTCGAATATAAAGTCGAGCAAGCCAATTTTTTCTCATTGGGACATTTCTATTGCACCTTTTGTTTTGATAAAAGTTCTTAAAGAGAAGCATTAAATGTTGACTTTTGCTTTTAAAAAATCTTTCTGGAGATACAAAGAGCTAAAAAAAATGCATAACAAACTATGCATTTAAAAAATAACCGTAAGTTTTTGCTATGCTTTATCACATATTTTGATGTCCCGTGCGACATAAAAAAAACAACATTAGTTATTAGTGCGTCAAGTAGACATGACGAAAATTCATCAAATATTGAGAACAAACACAGATTTTTATAACAATTAAAATAAAAAAAAAAAATTTTAAAAATAATAAAATCTGTGATCTTGGTTCTTATATAAAGTTGGTCACGTGCGACATGGTAAGTGTGGATTTTAAAATTTAAAAAAAAATGTTTTTTCTTTCATAAACGATTTACTTATATAAATACATACTTTTAAATTATTTAAATATAGATGAGTAGGGATGAGAGTTTCATGCACTAAAATATCGAAAATATGCGCTTAAAATATGCGCTAAAAAAATTCAAAATATGCACTAAAAAACCTTAAAATATGCACTAAAAATACGAAAAACTTCATAAAAAGAAAAAAAAAAAATAACGCAAGCCTTAAATAGTAACAATATAAACTTTATGTATCATAAATGTTTTAAAAATTAAACAATCTATAAAAAAGTTGAAAAAAAAATATTTTTCTTATTTTCAAAATAAATTTTTAAAATCGATTATGAAACAAATGAATTTCAATTTGTGTTTTTGCTCATTTATGCCAAAATATGCAAAAATATGCACTTGAAAATTGAAAATATACACAAAATATGCATTTAAAACCAAAATATGCAAAAATCTGCATTTTCACCAAAATATACAAAAACAAATCGATGCCATTTTAACGCAAATTTCTTGATTGGAAAAGATAATTGGTCGATACCGTTTTGAGACGATCGACAAAAAACATGCATTTGCATGGAAATCACATCCCTATAGATGAGTGTAAACGGCGAAAAAAATAAAGAGTGATGCAAACGGTGGAGAGAAAAGTTAAAGGAAGATGAAATAAAATTACAAGACAATAAATTAAAAAACAAGGAAATAATGCGGAATGCTTGACATAAGTGGAAATCGTTGGCTGAAGGACGTATTGAAATAAAATGAATGAATAAAAATATGCTTTTTAAGGTTATTTATTTATAATTTGTTAAAAAAAGAACAACTAAAACAACATAAATATGATGATGGAAAAAAGTGTCCTGTGCGACATGTCCCGTGCGACAGTGATTAAAGTTCAATTAAAAAAAAAGTAGAAATAATTTTGAGGTAAAATTTTATAACTTTTAAGAGACATTATTAGCCAACATTCTAAAATTAGTCGCATTGTGATATTGCCTAAGGTTTCGCTGAAAACAGAGTTTTAATTGAAAGTCGCGAAAACCACTTCTGTTTTTTGTCCCGTGCGAATGGTTGTATTATTTGCGATTATCTCGAAAACTTGAAACAATTTCCAAAATCAACCTGAGCAACAATTATAGAGCTAGTTAAGAGCTATAAGTTTCCCCTTTTGTCAAGAAAAAAAATTCTTTTTATTTTGTCTTTTTTTTCAACTTAAATGTGTTCAACGGTCACGTTCGACATGATGGAATTGCCCATATACGTACAACCGCCAAAATCATATATAATAATCTCTATCAAAATTCAGCTGACCCGTATTTTTTCGTTTGTCGAAATTCCTGCTAGTTCGGCTTTTATACGGATTTTTCCGAAAGCCCTTATTTTTCATAAGGTGACAACCTTTATTTTTTCCCCTCATTCCCATATTAAAGTTTCAGGACAATTGGTGGGTACCCTGTAAAAGACCTTCCTTGTAAGTGTATAAAACCCTATACTACAAATAGCAAAGGGAATTTAAATGACAAATCGCTAGTGTCCGACCGAACGCACTTTTTCAGACCGTACCCGAACCCGAACTTCGGTTAATTTTGCGAAGTTCGGCCGAACCCGTACCCGAACTTTTTTTTTTATTAAAAAAGTTGTTTTTGCGAATAATTATGAAAAAAAACAACTAAAAAAAGTTTTTTTTATTTTGTACTTTTGTAAAAAAGTATAGCTCAAGGTAATTTTTTTGGGAAGAAAAGTATATTTCTTTTTAACAATAGCCATATTAAAGGTGTAAAGTAGTTGCACTGGTAGTTTTAAGACGATAAAAAGCAATACATACTAAAGTTCGGTGTTCGGCCAAAATTTGGCCGAACACCGAACAGTGGGCGAACGTCACTTTTTGCCGAACTCCGTAACCGAACCCGAACGTTCGGTCGGACACTACAAATCGCTAATGTGCAAACTAAAATATTAATAAATATTCGACTCTACTCTCATTGAGAATTATAAGATGAAAATTGTACCACCTTAGTAAGATCACGATTGTCAAATAACCAACAAAAGTATTAAAAACAGATTTGCATATGATTATCCATAGGACAATGCTAGTTGTTGTTGCAAATACTGATGGGATATTTGCAAGTGTAATAACATAGTAAGGGTATTCCACAAATTCTGATTAATTACACAGTGCAACAACCAAAATCGGAATGGGATGAAACCAAAAGCAAATGAAAGTTGACATATTCCATAACAAAACCCTCAAGGTTTTTTTATCAACTATTAATAGTGCGGAAAAGTTAGTTTAAGTAAATATAAGCATTTTAAAACCAAAATGTTCAAAATCGGTCCATGTCTTCTGTTCGCGCATCGCGGGCCAAAATTGGGGTATTTGAAAAAATGGACATCATAATTCGTAAATATTCAGATAATTTATTTTTTTTTATTTTTTCGGATATCGATAACCCACCCAAACATGAGTCCAAAAAAAACGCACATTTTTAGCATGGAGCACAAAACTAGTTTTTCACAATTTTAAAAATTTAATGAAACAAAATTTCAAAATATATTAGTTTATCCATTTGATTTTATTGAATACATCCCAGGGACTGTACAAGAAAATTCTTGGTTAAATTCCTTCATCCAGTTAGTCTGTGGAGCAATTTGAATTTACCGGATTTCAAGAAAATGTGTTTTTGTCGAAATTTTTGTCTTATTTGTAGCTGTAGGCAACATTTTTATCAAAATTAACCAACAGTCATTTTCAAATGGTTGTTTTGGACCATAATTACTCTGATATAAAATAACTAGCTAACTCGCCCGGTACTTCGTTACCGGTTAGCTGTACAGAAAAAACAACTTTATTACTTCAAATTCTTATTAATTTTTATTTAAACATAAAAATTGTTAGTTTCGACCTTTAAAATATTATATTTTGAGTAGATTTAACGTTGCAAAAATTTTTATTTTGGCGAAACGATCCAATAGTTCAAACTTTAAGTTTCAAGGAACATTAGTGCATAAGGAACAATATGTACCAAATTGAAGCGAAAATTCAAAAATTTATTTTCCCAGAATGTAATTTCTGCGAGTGGATCGTAAAGTACCAATTTTAAGTATCTCTACTTTCTCCCTTTTTCCCCATTAGAAGCAGAATTTTCATAAAAGTACTTATTTTAGACTGTTATTTCCGCGAAAGGATCGTACAGTCCAAATTTCAAGTATTTAGGACCATTAATTCAGCAGATACAAAATTGCCCTACTTTCTCCATTTTACCCCTTAGAAGCAGAATTTACTAAAAAAGTGCTTCTTCCAGAATGTTTTTTCCGCTAGAGGATCGTACAGTCCAAACATCAAGTATCTAGAACCATTAGTTCAGCAGATACAAAACAGTTCAAAATTCAAGTATCTAGGACCATTAGTTCAGCAGATACAAAATTGCCCTACTTTTCCCCCATTTCCACCTATAAAACAAAATTTTCAAAAAAGTACTCTTTCAGAATGTTTTTTCCACGAGAGGATCGTACACTCCAAATTTCAAGTATCTAGGACCGTTAGTTCAGCAGATACAAAATTGCCCTAATTTCCCCCTTTTTCCCCGTAGAAGCGAAATTTTCAAAAAAAGTACTTCCATTAGAATGTTGTTACCGCAAGAGGATTCAAATTTCAAATTTGCCCTACTTCCCTCTTTTCCCCCTATAGAAGCAGATTTTTCCAAAAAAAGTACTTCTTCCAGAATGTTAATATCTAGGACCATTAGTTCAGCAGATACAAAATTGACCTTCTTTCCCCCTTTAAAAAGTAATTTTCAAAAAAGTACTTCTTTCAACATGTTATTCCGCGAGATGATCCTATATTGCAAATGTCATGTTTTTCAGACCATTAGTTTAAAATTTACCAAATTGCCATATTTTGCTCCTCTTGGCCCTCCTTAAAACCAAAATTTTTAAAAAGTGTATTTTTCAAAAAATTATTTCCGCGAGAGGATCAAAACTTAAAGTTTTAGTTCAAAAGATACAAAATTGCCCTATTTTCCCATTTCTACTTTTTTCAAGATGTTTTTTTTTTGTGAGATGATCCCAGAGTTCAAATTTCAAGTTTCTGGAACCATTTGTTTAAAAGATTAATAATGTACCGATTTTCCCTATTTCCCCCCTTTCCCACCGTGGAGGAGGAATTTTTCAGAAAATATTTTTTTCGGAATGTTGTTTCCGCGAGAGGATAATAAAGACCAAACTTCACGTTTCTGGGACCATTTGTTCAGAAGATAGAAAATTCACCGATTTTCCCTATTTTCCCACCCTTGGAGGCGGAATTTTCAAAAAATTTTGTTTTCCGCATGTTAATTCTGCGAGAGGATCCTAGAGTCAAAATTTCAAGTTTCTGGGACCATTTGTCCAGAAGATAAAAAATGTATTAATTTGCTCTATTTTCCCCACCTTGGAGGCGGAATTTTCAAAAAAATATTTTTTCAGTTTTTTTTCGCGAGAGGATTATAGAGTCCAAATTTCAAGTTTCTAAAACTATTAGTTCAAAAGAAACAAATTCGCCCAAAGGGCCCTACTTTCCCCTTTTTCCCCCTTAGAAGTGGAAGTTTAAAAAAGTTCTTTAAGTATGTTATTTTTGCGAAAGAATCGTTCAGTTCAAATTTCAAGAATCTAGGACCATTAGTTCAGCAGATTCAAAATTGCCCTTCTTTCCCTCTTTTTCCCACAGAATTTTGAAAAGTACTTTCTTAAGAATGTTATTTCCGCGAGAGGATCGTTCAGCCAAATTTCAAGTATCTAGAACCATTAGTTCAGCAGATACAAAATTGCCCTACCTTCCCCGTTTTCCCCCTTGAAATCGGAATTTTCAAATAAAGTACTTCTTTTAGAATGTTAATTCCAAGAGAGAGGATCGTCCAGTCTAAACTTCAAGTATGTAGGACTATTAGTTCAGCAGATTCAAAATTGCCCTACTTTCTCCCTTTCCCCCCCGTAGAAGCAGAATTAAAAAAAAAGTACTTCTTTTAGAATATTATATCCGCGAGAGGATCGTACAGTTAAATTTTAAGTATCGAGAACCATTAGTTCTGCAGATACAAAATTGCCCTACCTTCCCCTTTTTCGCCCTTAAAAGTAGAGTTTTCAAAAAAGTACTTCCTTGAGAATGATATTTATATAGAACCATTATTTCAGCAGATACAAAATTGCCCTACTTTTCCCCTTTTTCCCACTCAAAATCGGATTATTTAAAAAAGTACTTCCTTCAGAATGTTATTTCCGCGAAAAGATCCTACAGTCGAAATTTCAAGTCTCCCGGACCATTAGTTCAGCAGATACAAAATTGCCTACTTTCCCCCTTTTCCCTCTTAGAGGCGGAATTTTCCAAAAATTCCTTCATTCGAATTTTATTTCCGCGGGAGGACCGTACAGTCCAATTTTCAAGTATCTAGGACCATTAGTTCATCAGATTCAAAATTGCTCTATTTTACCCTCTTTTTCCCCTTAAAAGAGGAATTTTTAAAAAAGTATTCCTTTTCGAATGTTATTTCCGCGGGAGGATCGTACAGTCCAATTTTTAAGTATCTAGGACCATTACTTTAGCATATACAAAATTGCACTACTTTCCCCCTTTCTCGTCCTTAGAAGCGAAATTTTCAAAAAAGTACTTCTTTTAGAATGTTATTGCCGCGATATGATCCCATATTCCAAATGTCATGTTTCTAAGACCATTAATTTAAAGTTTAGCAAATTGCCCTATTTTCCCCCTTTTGGCCTCATTAAAACCAAAATTCTCAAAAAAATATATTTTTCAAAAAATAATTTCCGCGAGAGCATCCAGATTCAAAATTTCAAGTTTGTTCTGAAGATACAAAATTGCCCTATTAAACCCCTTCTACCCACCACCCCCACCCTTATAAAAGGATTTTTCAAAATATTACTTTTTACAAAATGTTTTTTCCGCGAGAGTAGAGTTAAAATTTCAAGTTTTTGGGACCATTCGTTTAGCAGATACGAAATTGCCCTTCTTTCCCCATTTTTCCCCCTTTAAAAACTAATTTTCAAAAATGTACTTCTTTTAGAATGTTATTTTCGGGATAGGATTGTACAGTTCAAATTTTAAGTATCTAGGACCATTAGTTCAACAGATACAAAATTGCCCTACTTTCCCCCTTTTTCCCCGTAGAAGCATAATTTTTAAAAAACGTTTTTCTTTAACAATGTTATTTCCGCGAGAGGATCGTACAGTTGAAATTTCAAGTATCTAGGACCATGAGTTCAGCAGATTCAAAATTTCCCCACTCACCCCCTTTTTCCATCGGAATTTTCAAAAAGTACTTCCTTTGGAATATTATTTCCGCGAGAGGATTGTACAGTTCAAATTTCAAGTATCTAGGACCATTAGTTCAGCAAATTCAAAATTGCCCTACTTTCGCGATTTCCCCCCAGAATTTTGAAAAAGTACTTCCTTTAGAATGTTATATCCGCGAGAGGTTCGTTCACTCCAAATTTCAAGTATCTAGGACAATATTTTCAGCAGATACAAAATTGCCCTACCTTCCTCTTTTTCCCCCTTTAAAGCGGAATTTTCAAAAAAGTACTTTTTTCAGAATATTATTTCCCCGAGAGGATCGTGCAGTCCACGCGAGAGGATCGTGCAGTCCTATTTTTTTAGCAGATACAAACCGGAATTTTCAAAAAGTACTTCTTTCAGAAAGTTATTTCCGCGAGAGGATCGTATAGCCCAAATTTCAAGGATCTACGACCATTAGCTCAGCAGACACAAAATTTCCCTACTTTCCCCTTTTTCCCCCTTAGAAGCGAAATTTTCAAAATGGAACTTTCTTCACAATCTTATTTCCGCGAAGGATCCCATAGTCAAAATTTTTAAGTTTCTGGGAAAATTAGTTCAGAACATACAAAGTGTACCAAATTGTCCTATTATGCCCCTTTTTACCACCCTAGAAGCGGTATTGAAAAAAACTTTGTTTCGGAATGTTTTTTCCGCGAGAGGATCTTATAGTCCAAACTTTAAGTATTTAGGACCATTAGGTCAAAGAAAAGAAAATGTACCAAATTGCCCAATTTTCTCCCTTTTCCCCTTCTTAGAAGTGCCTTTTTAAAAAAGTACTTTTTTCAGAATTTTATTTACGCGAGAAGATCCTATAGTCCAAATTTCAGGTTTCTGGTACCATTAGTTCACAATATAGAAAATGTTCAAAATCGTCCTATTTCCCCCCCAAATTTGAATGAAAATTTTTCAAAAAATACTTTCTTCTGAACATAATTTCCGCGAGAGGATCATATAGTCAAAATTTTTAAGTTTCTAGGACCATTAGTTCAGAAGATACAAAATGTACCAAATTATCCCACTTTCCCCCTTTCAACCCCCTAGAATCAGAATTAAAAAAACTTTGTTGCAGAATGTTTTTTTCGTTAGAGGATCTTATAGTCCAAACTTTAAGTTTCTAGGACCATTAGGTCAGAAGATAGAACATGTACCAAATTGCCCTTTTCCCCCATTTCCCCTTCTTATTTTTTTTTAAATACTTTCTTTAGTCCAAATTTTAGGTTACTGGGGCCATTAGTTTAGAAGATCGAAATGTTTAAAATTGTCCTATTTCCCCCTAAATTTAAGTGATTAAATCAATAAATTCCCAAAAATTAAAAAATAAATGAGAAAAAAATTGAGTCAAAAACTTAAGCGAAAAATATTTTGAGTAAAAAAATTTGAGTAAAAAAAATTTGGGTGAAAACACCTTCTAAATAAAAAATTTAAGTAAAAAAATGAGTAAAAAAACTGAAAAATAAAATACAATTGAGTGAAAAAAATTTTTATTAAAAAAGATTTGAGTAAAAAAAATTTGAGTAAAAAAAAATTTTGAGTAAAAAAAAAATGTAAAAAAAAATTTTTGAGTGAAAAAAAATTTTGAGTGAAAAAAAATTTGGGTAAAAAAAAAATTTGTAAAAAAAAAATTTTGAGTGAAAAAAAATTTTGAGTAAAAAAAAATTTTGAGTGAAAAAAATTTTGAGTAAAAAAAAATTTTAAGTGAAAAAAAATTTGTAAAAAAACAAATTTGTAAAAAAAAAAATTTTTGAGTGAAAAAAAATTTTGAGAGAAAAAAATTTTGAGTGAAAAAATTTTAGTAAAAAAATGTTTTTTCCCCGAGAGGATACTATAGTTCAAATATCTAGTTTCTAGGACCATTAGTTCAAAATTCACCAAATTGCCCTATTTCCCCCCTTTTTGTCCCCCTTAAAACCGGAATTTTCAAAAAGTACTTTTTTAAAAATGTTGTTTCCGCGAGAGTATCCTATATTCAAAATTTCAAGATTGTAGGACCATTAGTTCAGAAGATACAAAATGTACCAACTTGCCCTATTTTCCCCCTCCCCCCACCTTAGAAACGGAATTTTCAAAATATTACTTTTTCCAAAATGTTATTTCCGCGAGAGGGTGCTAGACTTCAAATTTCAAGTTTCTGGGACCATTTGTTTAGAATATAAAAAATGTACCAATTTGCCCTATTTTCCCCCTTTTCCCCCCTTGGAGGCGAAATTTTCAAAAAAAAAAAAATTCCAAAATTTTATTTCCGAGAGAGGATCCTAGAGTTCAAATTTGAAGTTTCTAGGACTATTAGTTCAAAAGATACAAAATCCCCCAAAGGGCCCTATTTTCCCCCTTTTGCCCCCCTTAGAATCGGAATTTCCAAAAATCCCTTCTTAGTGGGTGGTTTTGTCGGGAGCCGAACCTACATTCCTAATTTCAAGTCTCTAGCTTCAGCGGTTTGGGCTGGGCGATGATTATTGCCAATCAGTCAGTCAGTCAGTCAGTCACCACACTCTTTTATATATATAGATAGATAGGCTTTTTGGACCACGTTAACCCTTGCCGGCACGCGGTTAAAAGTATTCCCCAATGAAATTTCAGAGAAAAGTTAAATTTTTGAAAATTCCTCACTCTAAAATTGTTTATGTGTACAAATAATAAGGGTATTCATTTCAGAGAATGTAAAAGTGGAAAAATAAAAAATGTAAGATTCCACTCTCATTGATGTGAACGGGTACATAAAAAAATTGTGATGCAAAGTTTCCAAAAATAATTAAATTATTCGATGAGTGAACCAATTAACTTATAAATTACACTTTTTACATATTTTGACAGTTTTTTCTTGTTGTTTAATTCTTAATTTCGATTATTATAACCAAAATTATTTGTATACATATTTTCTTCTAATAAAAATTTCAAACACATGTTCAATAAGGGCTGCCGAGGTAGAAAAAACTTAAATAACAGTAGCAAATTTTGGTACTTTTTCTTTGATTAGTAATGAATGGCAACGCTTTAAAAATTGGAAAAATGTAACTTTTTACTCTGATAATTTTACACTTGGATATAGGTTGTTTAAGTTGCAACTTTTGAGTGGAAAATTTTTTCATGTGTTTGTTGTAATAAAAAGTTACATTTTTCCAATTTTTCATTTTTACAACCAAAAAAAAGCTGAAATGAATACCCTTAATGAACAACTATACATTTATGAAAAGTTTTCTTGAAAGACATCTTTAACCCTTGTTGAACCAGGGCCCAAAAAATTTCAAACAGCAGTTTGAGTAACTACGGTCCAAAACAACCATTTGAAAATGGCTTTTGTTTAATTTTGAATAAAATGTTGCCTATAGCTATAAATGAGACAAAAATTTTGATAAAAACACATTTTCTTGAAATCCGGTAAAATTCAAATTGTTCCACAGACTAACTGGATGAATGAATTTAACCAAGAATTTCTTTATACAGTCCCTGGGATGTATTCAATAAAATCAAATGGATAAACTAATATATTTTGAAATTTTATTTCATTGAATTTTTAAAATTGTGAAAAAGTAGTTTTGAGCTCCATGCTAAAAATGTGCGTTTTTTTTGTACTCATGTTTGGGTGGGTTATCGATATCCCAAAAAAATAAAAACAAGTGAGAGTGTTAAATTCGGCTGTGCCGAATCTTGTATACCCTCCAACGTTAAAACAAAACATAAAAAAATGCAGGGACATTTTTTGGGGGGGGGCTTGTCGGGGGTCCTTGGGGACCCCCGTTTACATAAATTATTTGCTAATACCCACGCCCACAAAAGGGGCGGACCAAAAAAGAGTCATTTTCAAATCCTCTAGGTCCAAGTCCAAGACTTTGAACTTTTTCAAGCATAAAAATGTTTCATTTATTTAACAAAAATACAAAAAACCTATAAAAAAGTACCTTTTTTCATGGGTTGGTTTACTTCGTCAAGGGAGAACTTTTTTCCCCCTGGTCCGATTTTGCCCATCTCCGAACTTAACCAGCCTATGAACATAAGACATATATGTGCCAAATTTCAGGAGTCTAGCGCTTTTATTTTGGACTGTATCGTGTCTTCCACAGACGGACGGACATCGCTAGAATGTTTTAGAATCGATCACTGATCAATAATATATACATATACTTTATGAGGTCCTAGACTGATATTTCGATGCGTTACACACGGAATGACAAAGTGAGTATACCCCATACTGTAGTTGGAGGGTATAAAAATTGATCTGAATATTTAAGAATTAATGCTATACAACTTTTTTTTTTTAAATAATTTTTTAATTTTTTTTTTTTTTTTAATTATGTCCATTTTTCAAAAACCCCAATTTTGACCCGCGATGCGCTAACAGAAGACATGTACCGATTTTGATCATTTTGGTTTTAAAATGCTTGTATTTAATTAAATTAACTTTTCCGCACTTTAAATAGTTCATCTGAGCACTTCATTGGAATACGCACCATCTTATTGTATAAGTATTGTATAAGTGGCGTATGATTAACATTGTAATTGCCTTTAAAGGTGGCTTCAGACTATAATATTTGTAATAATATCTGTCAAAATTTTTTGTAAAATCTATAAAATAGTATGGTGTAAACACAAATTGGTAAAAAACCAAGAGAAATACGGATTGAAAAATGACAAGCGGATACGTATTCTCATTTTTAGAAATTTTTCTAAAAATGAGAAAACGTATACGCTTTTCCTAAGATCAGGGTTGTATTTGTTTTGATAATATTTAAGATGTGATGGTGTAAATACGCAAAGGATTTTTTAAAAGATTTTTTGACAAGCGGAGAAAATTTCGTATTATTTAAGATACGTATTTTCTTACGACTCAGTATTACAGTCTGAAGTGGGATTTAAGCCCAAATAACAATCATACGCAACGGTAGCAGTGGTTTATTTTAATAATTTGGCAATTCAGTAAAGAGGTACTAAAGAACCGGTTATAGCTAAAGTAATTTCGAACTTAAGTTTGTACGCTGGTCCCTACATGTCCAATAAGGGCACCACCAGGGGCCCCTGAAATCAGGACATGAAATCACAAAACTTTAATTTTTTTAAATCACCAACATTAAATTCGTGTAAAAAAAAAATATAGCGCTGAACTAAAAAAAAACTTGAGGGTTTTGTTATGTAAAATGTTAACTTTTATTTGCTTTTGGTTTCATCCCATTTCGATTCGGAAAGTTCCATCTGTGTCACTATGTTTTTATTAAAAAACAAAAATTGTTTTATTCGACATTTAAAATGTAATATTTTGAGTATGTTTATTCTAGCTCGAGGTCATTATTTCCTTTTACAATTTTAGTTTTAAAATTTTACTAAAAATAATTCCGTTTTTATTTTTACCATTTCAGATCTCTCCAGTAACGCCCCATAAACTAATAACGGTATCACCGAAAAATTGAGATACCATAAATTAAAATATAACTACGATTTAATTTATATATTTAACTAAAAAAATATTTAAAAAAAAATAAAATTTAGATAGAAATAACCTAAAACATTCATAAAAAATACAACTTTAATTAACGAACATTATTATAATTTTTTTTTTTAAATATGTATAAGACAGACTCATTATGAGAATTACTTTACAATTATTACTTTAAAGATTATTTATATGTGTGTGTATAATAAATAATATATACAATAAACATTACATACAATTTAATTATATTAAACAAAAAAAATGTTAAAAAATTCTCTTTTATTTTTTATATACATAAATACTATGTATTAAAAACAAAACATATAAAAGAGAAAAATTTTATATTAAGCCATTAGAATTACATGTTTAATGTGTTGAAATACAAAAATTTATACGATTTATACAAACAAAAAAATACATATAAAATTAAGTTTAAAATTAAAAACAAAAAAATAAAATTATGAAAATTATTAATATTGCTAAAAAATAATAAAAAAAAAATATTAAACTTGTTTATAAACCATATTTAAAGCAAATAAAAGTTTATGTTATAAGTTAAAGAAATATTTCAAAAAACATTTTTTCATGTTATTTCTTAAAAATTTATATAAAAAAATATAAAAAAAAAATATTTATTAAGAATTATATAGAAATTAAACCAATAAAAATACGTAACTGTTTTTTTTTGTAGTGTATTTTGAAACATTAAGATTAACAACAAAAAAAAAGAAAAACAATTACAGGATTGATCGCATAGAATGTGTGTTTTTTTGAAATTTTTATTTAATGAATTTTTCAATAAATATTTTATAATATTTATAAATATTAAAATTCATTAAGTGAAAACGTAAAAAACAAAACAAGAAAAGTACAATGTTGTAAGGTAATTTTTATTAAAATTTAATATGGAAAACAATTAAAAACAACGTAAATAAATGAAACAAAGTTTCAAATGTTTATTTTTTTTTTTAACAATTTTATTTATTTTTTTAATATTTTATTTTATTTTATTTTTTTAAGTTGTACAAATTTTAATAACGTGCTAACAATTGTAAACTTTTTTAATTTTTTTTTAATAATTGTGAAAAATTTTAAATTATTTTTGAGATGCGATAAATTTTAGAGACATGTGCTTTGAATTTGAGATCTGACAAAATCAGTTTTCTTTCAATTCTGTAGATATGCGTATGATATCCCACTTCAAGCGAGTTTAGGTTTTATAAAAATGTTGAAAAAATCGGGTAATGGCATTTTATTCCTCTTTATTTAGAAATTTAAAAATCGTTAACACAAAAATCATAACTGCCCAGGCAGAAAAATACAAACGGGCCAACGTTGGAATGAAGTTGCCGGCGGCGGTACCAACGTTGGCGAATCATACCCGTTTCTAAGTCTACGACGTCATTCCGAGGTTGAAATGATAACAGTGGCCAACGATCGCTCGACTTTTGTTTTGACGTTGGGTTAACATTGATTTTCCAAATTTACGACCTTAGATTTACCTTTTGCTTAGGAATGTATTGAAAATCGCGATGTAGTGCTTTTTAGCTACCATTTTGTACAAATTGATTGAAAAAGCAACTACTTAAGTGTCCACTTAGATTTAAGAGTTGAATTCTATGTAAATCAAAAACTTTTTAAAAAATAAAATCTTAAACTTTTAAATTATAATCTATAGTGTAGTGTTTTATGTAAACACAAAGTTGTGCCAACACAATATTTTTAGTAAAACTGTTTTACACTATACAATGTTGTATTTTTGGCTAGCCCGACATTGTACCAACACAAAATTTTTGGTACGGTTGGCAATTTCTGACTGGGTGATGCTGTTTTCGAGTTATTGCTAAATTATTACACTGTTCGTCAATAAAAACCTCCCATTAAAATATCCAAGTGATTCTTATAGAGTATGCTCTCCTGATTCCAAATCTACCATCCAAATTTTTCTTGCACGTACCGTTTTGGAGAAATTCGCTGTAAAAAAAACAATAATTTCGCACTTTTGGTGGTCCACTGTTTTTTTCAAAAATGCATTCCAAAACTGCAATCCAAATTTTTCTAGCATGTTCCGTTTTCGAGTTATTCGCATTTCAAAATTTTTCCACGCAAAAATCTCGAACGCGAATATCTTAAAAACGGAACAAGCTAGAAAAATTTGGATTGCAGTTGTGGAATCAGGAGGTCCAATTTTTATGAAATCAAGTCCTATTTGTTGGAAGCAACATAATAGTGAACCCCAAAACGTCGAAATTATTGGCTTTTTAACTTTTAAACAGCGAATATCTCAAAAACGGTACGTGCTAGAAAAAAATGGATGGTAAATTTGAATTCAGGAGAGCAAACTCTATAAGAATAATTTAGACATTTCACTGGGAGTTTTTGTTATCGAACCGTGTAATTTTTAAGCAATAACTCGAAAACAGGATCAGCAAGGATTTTTGTATTAACGATTTTTAAAGTTCAAAATAAAAAGGAATGAAATGACGTTACCTGATTTTGTCACCATTTTTACAAAATCTAACCTTTCTAAAAGAGGGATTATAATTTCATACCAACCATACATGGGAATTTTTAATTTTTAATTTTCATTGGCATTAGTTGGAACTAATGCCAATGCCAAAAACAGCATTAGCATTTATTGCCAATTAAATTTTTTGGCATTGGCATTATTTGTACTAATGATATTGATATTGATAAAAAAAGCATTTTTTTACAATAAATATATATTTATTTTTTTAAAACTTAAAATAGCGATATCTCGAAAACTAAGCCAGATAGAGCAAAATGGAGGGAATTTTTGGTTCTAAGAATTACCATACTTGCGCGGGTCCTCTTCACATATGTGGACCCCAATGGGTCCTAACTTTGAATCCAAAAAATTTGGGATTCCGGAAAATTTAAAAATGCTTATATCTCGGTAAATATTGGTGACACAACCAAAAGTCCAAAAGCATTTTTGTAGCTCTTGGTTTCTAGAACTCGTCTGCCAATACTAGAAAACCCTCAGAGCAATAGTTTTTTAGTTATTCAGTTTCTAAAATTCTCAAGACCCTATTGGGCCCCTAAATTGCAGTACCTGGAAAAATAAGCAAGATAATGCTAAAGGTATGTGAATTTTTAAACTTTCGGGAGTGTCAATTTTTTAGATTCAAAATTTTGACCTATTAGGGTCCACACATGTGAAGAGGACCGGCAAAACAATGGTGATTCTAAGAACCAAAAATGCCCTCCATTTTGCTCTATCTGGCTTAGTTTTCGAGATATAGCCATTTTAAGTTTTAACCAAAAAAAATGTTCACAACTGGTTGACAGAAATACGACTTTTTAATATTGCTAATGCTTTGTTTTCATTAAGGCATTTATTAATGCCAATGAAATTTTTCATAATTGGCATTACTAATGCTACTAATCCCTTAACGGGCATTGGCATTGATTGAAACAATGCCAATGCTAAAAATTTCATTGGCATTAGTTTCAATATAATGCCAATGAAATCGTCAATTAATTAGTCCATTTATTTAAATAGTCCCATGTATGATACTAACACATCATTTTTTAAACATGTTTTTTGTATAAAACTTTTAAGATTCTCGGAATTTTCTAAATTTGGAACCGGGGTATGACAACCGATACTGACCATTTGTAGTGCAATTCCTTCAGAATCCCTCCGAGTGGTTTTCAATGTAAGATCGACCCCTATTAATTTTTACTTCCCAACATTTTTTCAAACCTACTTCCTAGCTCCACTCTCTAAGGGGGCTCCCATACAAAATGAAATTTCTATGAAACTTTCTCCTACCGCTCTAGCTGGGTCAATGATGCCAATAGAGGAATCAAATGTGTGACCGGCATTCAATATTTGTTCAACCCCAACATTTTCTCAGAACATACCCGCCCCCTATCTTTAACCCTTAAGGCGGTTTCCATACAATTTTATTTTTTATAAAGTTGTTTTATTAAATCAGCTCCCTTCGCTATAATAGCGCCTCCAAGAGGGATCAAACGCAAAACCGACCACCATTGTTTTGTACCCCCCCCCTCCCAAATGTTCTTTGAACAACCCTACATCCTATCTCCACTCTCTAAGGGGGCTCCCGTACAAAATTATATTTTTTTTGAAATTTGCTCGCCTCGCTCTGACTGTCTCAAGGATGCCTCTAGAGGAATAAAATGTATGACTGATTCCCAATATTTTTTCAACCTCAAAACAAACCTTCCCTCTATCCTTGATCCTAAAGACGGTTCTCATACAGTTTTTTATAAACTTATTTTATTAAATCTGTGATAGCAAAAATAAATTTTAGGACTAGATGCCTTAATTCCCAATTTTCTTTCTCAATTGGATTCACAATTTCCAAAAATATGATTTTTGCTGCCACGCCCACAATAAAGGCGGTGTTAAAAATTCCCGCTTTGGGGGCGTGCGTTTTTTTTTTACTGTGGGTTAAAGTCGATTTTCAGGTCAAAATTTGGCCAAATTTGGAGGGGGCTGGCGGACGCAATATTTACAGTTCGGCCTTAAACCGAAACGAAAGATTTTTCTAAAAAAAATATTTTAGAGATTCTGAAAAACAGTGAAAAGTGTCTTAAAATTACAGTTTTTTAATATGTGAAGTAAAATGATATTTTTTTGTTGTCAGAAACAAATTTTGGATTATCGAAAATTGTTGAATAAACTTCCGCAATCTAATCCACAAACCTTAAATATTTAAAATTACACAATTATTTAAAAAAATATATATAAAAATACTTCTCCAGGTGCGTTTTAATTTTAATTCTAAAACAAATCTAAGCAATGATATTTCGACTACAAGTTTTTATTATTTTAAAAATTACCAACATAAATTTTTCTGTCTTTAATTTAGAAAAAATCCTATATTACCAAAAATTTACATACACTTGGTATTATTTAAAAAAAAAAATTAATTTATATAAGATTTAATTAAGCCTACCATTTTGCAATATTGTAAGAAAATGGAAATTAAAAAAAAAAAAAGTTTTATAAATTGAAATGTTTAATAAATGTGTAAATTTGGAAAAATAAAGGGTTTATTAATAAAAAAAAAAAAACATTGACAAAATGAAAAATAAATAAAATTCATTAAAAGCTAAATATATTTTGTTATTAATTGTAGATTTTGGGTGAGTTTTTTACAAATAAAATAGTTTTAAGAAAGTTAAATTACATATTTCTGAAATTTATCAGCAATTTTAGTCTTGCAAAAATGTGAAATATCAAAATTGCAACATTATTTGCTTGTAATGTTGTAAAGAGTAGCAATAATAATACTAATGGAATTCACGTCAGAAATTTTAGTCTTGCAAAATTGCGAAATATCAAAATTGCAACTTTTTTTGCTTGTTTCTTTCTGAATAAAAGCAATTGCATTTATATTGAAATAAATTGCGAATCTTTTCTTGCAAGGACACATCATATAAAAGCTAATAAAAAAAATAATTTTTTTTTTTAAAAATGTTGCAATATTGCACTGTTGCAAGGGTCAAAATTTCAGAAGTGAATACCCTGACTATTGAAATAAAGTGCGAATATTTTCATGCATCATATTAAAGGTAAGAAAAAAGTTTAAAAGTTAATTCAACTTTTAATAAAGTAGCAATTTTGCACTGTTACAAGGGTAAAAAATGCTAACGTGAATACCTTCAAAGATATTCTTGACATATTTTTTTTTTAACCTTGCAAAGAGCAAAATAAAATTTTTGTTAGTTATTCACTTCAGAAATTTTTGACTCTTGCAAAAGTGCAATATTGCAAAAAAAAAAATTGAATCAAATTTTTCTTTTTTTATTACCTTTTACATGATGAGTCGTTGCAAGAAAAGATTTGCAATTTAGTTCAACAATAATATAATTGCATCTATTTAGAAAGTAACAAGCAAAAAAATGCAATTTTGGCATTTTGCAAGACTAAAATTTGCAATTCACACTTTGCTAGAGTAAAAATTCTGACTTAAATACAATTATTCTATTATTTTTAATATTTGTAACTTTTTAATTAATTTTAAATGTGCTTTAAAATATCTTTAATAATAGAGGTATTCAGAGTCCCGCTTGCCAGCCCTGGCACTGGTAGTAAAAGAGCACTTTTTGAAATTACTTTTCAAAATATATGTATTTTTTGAAAGATGTACTCTTTTGCTACATTGCCAGGGCTGGAAACAAGACTCTGAATATCTCTAATGTATATATACATATATGGGGCATTCCATGTCAAATCGGACACTTTGAAAATTTTTTTTTTAGATTTTCCCAATTTGTTTACAGTTTTTATTACCCTGCGATAACTCCTTCGTGGTAAATTTTCAAATTTTTTTGATGACCGTTCAAAAGATATCGAATTTTTAAAAATTGGTAGTTTGCTCCTTTACTCAAACTTCTTTTACTCATAACTTCTTCAATAATGGTCCAAATTTAAAATTTTTTTTTTTGTATTAATTGTGTTTATATATTGTTGGACTGTATATTTTATAACTGAATTTTTATTTAGTTCGGTTTGAGTCCATATTAATTATTTCTGAGAAATAATAATTGTTGTACAATGAGAAAATCTGAAAAAAATCAAGTGACAACACAGGCTAAGTGGAGATGTCGACAGCTTTCGGAAGATGCCACCCTTCCATCATCAGCACTCCTTCGATTGCCACACACTTAATGTGTGTCAGATTAAAATTAGCCATTTAAATGAAACTTTTGAAGAAATTAAGAATTGGAATTACTCCTCTTTGTGTTGAATAACCCCTATTCACCATTAATTCGTGTTGTATTCATTTGGCAGAAACTTAATCCATCTTAACTTTTAACAGAGTTGTATTTTTCCCATTGTTAACCCTTAGTAGGACTTTTCAAATCTTGAAAAATGTCCGTTAGGTTTGAATTTTTGTTTCATATTTCTAATTCTTAGAAATATTACTAAATTGCAATGTACCTTATGAGTTGTGTATTAATTGTGTTTATATATTGTTGGACTGTATATTTTATAACTGAATTTTTATTTAGTTCGGTTTGAGTCCATATTAATTATTTCTGAGAAATAATAATTGTTGTACAATGAGAAAATCTGAAAAAAATCAAGTGACAACACAGGCTAAGTGGAGATGTCGACAGCTTTCGGAAGATGCCACCCTTCCATCATCAGCACTCCTTCGATTGCCACACACTTAATGTGTGTCAGATTAAAATTAGCCATTTAAATGAAACTTTTGAAGAAATTAAGAATTGGAATTACTCCTCTTTGTGTTGAATAACCCCTATTCACCATTAATTCGTGTTGTATTCATTTGGCAGAAACTTAATCCATCTTAACTTTTAACAGAGTTGTATTTTTCCCATTGTTAACCCTTAGTAGGACTTTTCAAATCTTGAAAAATGTCCGTTAGGTTTGAATTTTTGTTTCATATTTCTAATTCTTAGAAATATTACTAAATTGCAATGTACCTTATGAGTTGTGTATTAATTGTGTTTATATATTGTTGGACTGTATATTTTATAACTGAATTTTTATTTAGTTCGGTTTGAGTCCATATTAATTATTTCTGAGAAATAATAATTGTTGTACAATGAGAAAATCTGAAAAAAATCAAGTGACAACACAGGCTAAGTGGAGATGTCGACAGCTTTCGGAAGATGCCACCCTTCCATCATCAGCACTCCTTCGATTGCCACACACTTAATGTGTGTCAGATTAAAATTAGCCATTTAAATGAAACTTTTGAAGAAATTAAGAATTGGAATTACTCCTCTTTGTGTTGAATAACCCCTATTCACCATTAATTCGTGTTGTATTCATTTGGCAGAAACTTAATCCATCTTAACTTTTAACAGAGTTGTATTTTTCCCATTGTTAACCCAACTCTTGATTTTTTTCAGATTGATTTTTTTCAGATTTTCTCATTGTACAACAATTATTATTTCTCAGAAATAATTAATATGGACTCAAACCGAACTAAATAAAAATTCAGTTATTTTTTTTTTTGTTCAAAATTTTTTGTTTTTTTGCGTACTTTCTAAAAAAAAATCCCAAAAAATTCTTAAAAGCGTTCTAGTATGCTATTTTTAAGTTTTTAAATTTAAATCTCATTTTTGAAAATGTTTGTACTCTTCGGTTTTTTTGAAATTTTTTTGTGTAAAACTTCTATCGATTCTACAAATTTTTTGCCAGGAGGATCGTGGGATAACGATTATTACTATTTTTTAAAATTTTTTGAAAAAAATTTATTGTTATTTTCCAATCTTAAAATCATTTCTACTGCTCCAATGGTGCGTCATAGAGGGGTCATTTATAAGACCGACCCCCATTAATTTTTACGTCTTAACATTTCTTTGGAACAAACTAATACCCTATCTCCAATTTCTAAGGGGGCTCCCACACAAAACGACATTTTTTAAAATTTGCTCCAACCGCTCTAACTGCCCTAATAGTGGCCTTAGAGCAACAAAATGTATGACCAGCCCACAATATTTTTATAGTCCAAACATTTTCTCTGAACACACCTACCCTCTATCTTTAACTGTTAAGGGGGTCCCCATACAATTTTTTTTTTATTTTTTGTAAATTTGTTTTATTTAATTAGCTTCTACCGGTCCAATGGTGCGTCCGAGAGGTGTCATTAGTGAGACCGACCCCCATTTATTTTTACCCTACAACATTTTTTTTATATTTTTTTATTTTTTATAAATTTGTTTTATTTAATCAGCTTCTACCGGTCCAATGGTCCGTCCGAGAGGGGTCATTAGTGAGACCGACCCCCATTTATTTTTACCCTACAACATTTTTTTAAAACATACCTACGCCTTATCTCCACTCCCTAAGTAGGCTCCCGTACAAATAACAGTTGGAGCAAATTTTATAAAAATGTAATTTTGTATGGGAGCCTACTTAGGGAGTCATACATTTTGTTGCTCTAAGGCCACTGTTAGGGCAGTTAGAGCGGTTGGAGCAAATTTTAAAAAATGTCGTTTTGTGTGGGAGCCCCCTTAGAAATTGGAGATAGGGTATTAGTTTGTTCCAAAGAAATGTTAAGACGTAAAAATTAATGGGGGGCAGTAGAAATTATTTTAAGATTGGAACATTACAATAATTTTTTTTCAAAAAATTTAAAAAAATAGTAATAATCGTTATCCCACGATCGATAGAAGTTTTACACAAAAAAAATTTCAAAAAAATCTAAGAGTACAAACATTTTCAAAAATGAGATTTAAATTTAAAAACTTAAAAATCGCATACTAGAGCGCTTTTAAGAATTTTTAGGGATTTTTTTTTAAAAGTACGCAAAAAAAACAAATTTTTGAAAAAAAAAAAATTGAAATTTGGCCCATTATTGAAGAAGTTTTGAGTAAAAGAAGTTTGAGTAAAGGAACAAACTACCAATTTTTTAAAATTCGATATCTTTTGAACGGGTCGTCAAAAAAATCTGAAAATTTACCACGAAGGGATTTTCGAAGGGTACTAAAAACTGTAAATAAATTGGGAAAATCTAAAAAAAAAAAATTTGAAAGTGTCTGATTTCACATGGAATGCCCCATATATATATTTTTTTAATTTAACCATAAACTCTCTTAAGCAGAGTAAAATATGAATATGAAGCATTTAGCAAAGCCTGAAACAGTTCCAGAGTCATTAGGTACATGTTACCAACTTTAATCTAAAAAAATAAAATTGTTTAAATATTTTTCTTTTAATATTTTTATATGATTTTATTTTCAAATATTTACTGAACATGGTTTTTGTGCTCTAAGTATTAAGAGTTGAATATGTTTCTGTACTGGAATTTCATAAGTAAACCATTCCGTTTCATAGGCAGCAGCAGCTATTGTTAAATTCTGAAATTTTAAGTAGTTTAGGGCTTTTCAATAATAAAAAAAAAATATCAAACAAAAAAATTCACATTTTGACCTTTAGCAGTTTAGGTGACGATATGCATAATTTTCGACTCTTACTTTTAATTTATTGTTGCATAATTTTAGGGCTTAAATTTAATTTGAAATTTGTTGATGTTGGATGGGTTGCCAGATAAGGTGATTTTGCAAAAAACAGCTGGAAAGGCCAAATCCAAAATTTTTAGCTTACAAGGGAAGTATCCCAACCCTTCTGAACCCTGAAACTTAAAATATATATAAAAGAGACAATTTTGATGTTGGCCATATCCGTGTTTAAAAATTTTGTTGTCCCCTTATGGAACATGTCGTCACCTTAAATGCAAAACAATGTAACAACAAAAAAAATCAAAATCGAGTTTTTGATTGATTATGATGCATTTGACTACTCTACATGTCTCTGGAAAATTTTGGAAGTCTAAGTTGAAAAATTGCGAATTTATTAACAATAAACAAAAAAACGTATCAGCAAGTGCTTGCATTTCATAAACCAAAACAACGTAACAGCAGTGTTACACACACAATTTATATGTAAACGGACAAATATTAATATATTTCAATATATTTTTATTGAAATCGCATAAATATTTAAGACATCCACCATACAAATTGAATAAATATTTCTGATAAAAATTAACATAAAATTTTCAAAAAATTTATCTCTTAAAATTTTCCAAAATTGTATAATTTTGTTTTTAATTTGTCGTTTTTAACCAAATATTTTTTGTTTTAATTTAATAGGTCCGTTCGATTACGTTACGACAATCTACTCTTTTTTACTATTTTTACTACAGCTGGAAATTTTTAATACAAAAAGTAAACAAAACTTTCCAGATGTAGTAAAAATAGTTTGAATTTTTGGTAATCGAATTGACATAATGTTTGGCCTTGTTAAAAAAAGAACGAAGCTTTTATTTAAAATTAGTTTTGAGAAATTGAATTTTAAAATTCCGTTTTTTTAACAGTAATTACGTGGGTATTTTTTTTTTTTTTGTAAATGAAAATAGCTAGATCCACAGGTTTTGAGAATCCTGTTTCAAATTCTGTGTAATTTACCAGTACAATTGGAAATTCCTAATTTATTTTTTATTTTCCTAAGAACACACAGAGTTTTTTAAAAATTTGTCCTTTCTTCCCAAAACTTTTCCTATACCAAAACCAATTTCAAGAACTTAAAAAAAAATTTAAAACTTCAAAATTTTCTTTACAAAAACAACCCTTTGATTCTGAGGTAAAACTTTAAGTTAATAAAAATAAAATCATACAGGGAGCCCGTTTTCTTATAAAGAAACCTTCGGGTTCTAAATATTTTTTTGTAAAAAAATTGAGATCAAAAACTCTATTTTTTTTGGATCTTTACTACAGCAAAATTCTTTAAATATGTTGATAAACCCTTACCTTTTATAAGAACTCTTAAGTATTTTATCTGAAAGATTTTATATAAAAAATGTTAAGTATAAAGGTTTTTTTAAAGTTTTTGAAGATCTCGAAGTTTTTTTTTGAAAGATGTAAAGCAATGCTTAAGTTTTGTTTTTATTATTCATTATTAATTTAAACTAGTTAATTATTCGTTTTCTCTATACGTTAAACGTCAAATTTAAACGGCGTTTTATTTTGACAGATAAATTGTATAGGAAAAACGAAAAATTTATCTAGTTTTAATGAATGCGAATATGGTATTGAATCAGTTTAAAATGTTTAAGAACCAAAAACGAATGGAAAAATATCAAAAAATTTGAAATCATGTATGTTAAAATCTTTGTTGGCTTGTAAAAATGAATAGGGGTTTGGTTACATTGCACCAGAGGTCCAAGCCGACCCAAAATAATCGGCGGCGGCGCACAGTGCCACATTTGGCCAATCTAGGACGACAAAAATTCAATTTTAATTATATTGACTTGAAATTCGGTATAAATGTTCGTTTTGACTTCGAAAATAACATTATGAAAACTGTGGGAGGCCGGTTAAGGGCCACGCCCATTTTTTTTTAATTTGTAATTTTGGTTATTATTTCTTTAAATTTGGTACATATACTCTCAATGACTGTAGAAATAATATCACAAAAAAAGGGGGCGGTCAGACTACTTCCACGCCCACTTTTTCGAAATATGTGTAAAAAATATGTGAAAACAAGGTTTACATATCGCCCCACTGTAGTCGGCGTCGCAGACGGTCGCAAAAGTTTGCCGTTGAAATAAGTACTATGGATATTGGTCAATATATCTGAAAAAGTCCGGCGACCAATACGGACCAAACACAAAAGTTCTATTCCATCGAAAAAAATAAATATATATTTTTCTTTTCAAAAATTTGTATTTTGTTAAAAATTTAATAAAAAATAGAAAAATTTGTTTAAAAAAAGAAAAGACATGACTTAATGCATTTAAATATCCTTTAAAATTACCAAAAAAGAGTGGATAAATATCTCTTTTTGTTCAAAAGGTACAACAGTTTAAACTCGACTTAATTTATGCGAAATAATGTGCACTAGTTACAGAATTTTACAAGATGCAACTTTATGGACCCACCTGTTAGTAACGAACAAAATTATCGATCTTTTATGATTATTTTCGTGCTATAAGGAATGTTTTATAATATATACAAACATATCATGAAAATCGGGGAACTTTTTTTTTTTGATTTTTGTCGTGCTAGATTGGCCAAATGTGGCACTGTGCGGCGGCTCGAAGATTTATGGTCGGCGGCGGCGGCGTTTTACAAGTTTTAACCGACGGCGGCTCATTTATCGGCTTGAAGGGTTGTTTTCATTAATTTTTTTTTCCAAAATATAAATAAAAAGTATCTACAGTGGCTCAAACATATAATAAAGCAGTATAATAAAGCTAGCAATTATTTAAAGGAAATGTTATCTAAACTAAGGCGACCAGATTTCGAATTAATTCACTTGAATTAACTCATTTTGAATTAATTCATTTGAATTAATTCATTTTGAATTAACTCATTTTGAATTAATTCATTTGAATTAATTTATTTTGAATTAATTCATTTTGAATTAATTCATTTTGAATTAATTCATTTTGAATTAATTCATTTTGAATTAACTCATTTTGAATTAATTCATTTTGAATTAATTCATTTTGAAATAATTCATTTTGAATTAATTCATTTGAATTAATTCATTTTGAATTAATTCATTTTGAATTAATTCATTTTTATTTATTTATTCAGCCAATAGAATATATCCTTACAGGCTAGGTACAACTTAAACTTAATATTATTTTTATTAGATCCTTATTATCTAAACTTAATTTAAAACTTTCTTTAGAGGTAGAAAAATCTAGTTTGAAACTATTATTTATCTTATTTAATGTACTTAAAGCACGTAACATAGGCTCATTAGTGCCATAATTAGTTCTATGAGTTGAAAACTAAATTTCAAAGTTATCTACTGTTTCAAAAGTTTTTGAACACATAATTAAAGAAAAAATCTTTTTTTATGTTAAACGTCATATTTGTCCTGAACAACACGGGTTTTTCTCGGGGCGTTCAACTACAACTAACTTAACGGTTTTTAATCAATTTTGTGTTTCTGTTTTTGAAAAGCATAGTCAGGTTGATGTTATTTTTCTGGATTTATGTAAGGCATTCGACAAAGTGCCACATAGTATTTTATGCTTTAAACTTTAGTATGGGTTTTCATGGTATGTTTTTGTGTTGGATAAAATCATATCTTGAAAACAGAAAGTATTCTGTCGTTATTGACCAGTTTGTGTCTTATTCGTATACTGCTTCTTCTGGTGTGCCACAGGGCAGTATTCTCGGGCCTTTGTTATTTTTGCTTTTTATTAATGATATTGGACTTTCTATTTCTGGCTCAAAATTCTTGTTATATGCTGATGACCTTAAAATTTTTAAGCAAATTTATTTTATTGCTGATACTGTAGTTTTACAGGATGATATCAATAAAATTACGAATTGGTGTAACCTTAATCGTTTGCCTTTGAACAATACCAAATGTTCTCAAATGACCTTTTGCAAATCGAATATTTGGATTCGCATTTATTGTGATTATAAAATGTATAATGTGGGTCTAAAGAGGGTTAATGAGATTATGGACCTGGGCGTTGTGTTAGATGCCGAGCTTACTTTTAAATCTCATTTAGATTATATTATTCCGAGAGCATATTCGGTATGGTCTTTTGTTAGGAGAAACTGTAAAGACTTTTTGGACCCTTCTACAGTTAAGATTTTGTATACTTCTTTCGTTCGCTCGAAATTGGAATACTGTTCTTTTGTATGGAATCCTTTTTATTCTGTTCACTCTAAACGAATCGAAAGAATTCAGAAGAAATTTATTAAATTTGCCCTTAGGGGTCTTCTTTTGTTGATTTATCTCTAACATATTCATTTTGAATTAATTCATTTTGAATTAATTCATTTGCATTAATTCATTTTGAATTAACTCATTTTGAATTAATTCATTTTGAATTAATTCATTTTGAATTAATTCATTTTGAATTAATTCATTTCGAATTAATTCATTTTGAGTTAATTCATTTTGAATTAATTCATATTGAATTAATTCATTTTGAATTAATTCACTTGAATTAACTCATTTTGAATTAATTCATTTGAATTAATTCATTTTGAATTAATTCATTTTGAATTAATTCATTTTGAATTAATTCATTTTGAATTAATTCATTTTGAATTAATTCATTTTGAATTAATTCATTTTGAAATAATTCATTTTGAATTAATTCATTTTGAATTAATTCATTTTGAATTAATTCATTTTGAATTAATTCATTTTGAATTAATTCATTTTGAATTAATTTATTTTGAATTAATTCATTTTGAATTAATTCATTTTGAATTAATTCATTTTGAATTAATTCATTTTGAATTAACTCATTTTGAATTAACTCATTTTGAATTAATTCATTTTGAATTAATTCATTTTGAAATAATTAATTTTGAATTAATTCATTTGAATTAATTCATTTGAATTAATTCATTTTGAATTAATTCACTTGAATTAACTCATTTTGAATTAATTCATTTGATTTAATTCATTTTGAATTAATTCATTTGAATTAATTCATTTTGAATTAATTCATTTTGAATTAATTCATTTTGAATTAATTCATTTGCATTAATTCATTTTGAATTAATTCATTTTGAATTAATTCATTTTGAATTAATTCATTTTGAATTAATTCATTTTGAGTTAATTCATTTTGAATTAATTCATATTGAATTAATTAATTTTGAATTAATTCACTTGAATTAACTCATTTTGAATTAATTTATTTGAATTAATTCATTTTGAATTAATTCATTTTGAATTAATTCATTTTGAATTAATTCATTTTGAATTAATTCATTTTGAATTAATTCATTTTGAATTAATTCATTTTGAATTAATTCATTTTGAATTAACTCATTTTGAATTAATTCATTTTGAATTAATTCATTTTGAATTAATTCATTTTGAATTAATTCATTTTGAATTAATTCATTTTGAATTAATTCATTTTGAATTAATTCATTTTGAATTAATTCATTTTGAAATAATTAATTTTGAATTAATTCATTTGAATTAATTCATTTGAATTAATTCATTTTGAATTAATTCACTTGAATTAACTCATTTTGAATTAATTCATTTGATTTAATTCATTTTGAATTAATTCATTTGAATTAATTCATTTTGAATTAATTCATTTTGAATTAATTCATTTTGAATTAATTCATTTACATTAATTCATTTTGAATTAACTCATTTTGAATTAATTCATTTTGAATTAATTCATTTTGAATTAATTCATTTTGAGTTAATTCATTTTGAATTAATTCATATTGAATTAATTCATTTTGAATTAATTCACTTGAATTAACTCATTTTGAATTAATTTATTTGAATTAATTCATTTTGAATTAACTCATTTTGAATTAATTCATTTTGAATTAATTCATTTTGAATTAATTCATTTTGAATTAATTCATTTTGAATTAATTCATTTTGAATTAATTCATTTTGAATTAACTCATTTTGAATTAATTCATTTTGAATTAATTCATTTTGAATTAATTTATTTTGAATTAATTCATTTTGAATTAATTCATTTTGAATTAATTCATTTTGAATTAATTCATTTTGAATTAATTCATTTTGAATTAATTCACTTGAATTAATTCATTTTGAATTAATTCATTTTGAATTAATTCATTTTGAATTAATTCATTTTGAATTAATTCATTTTGAATTAATTCATTTTGAATTAATTCATTTTGAATTAATTCATTTTGAATTAACTCATTTTGAATTAATTCATTTTGAATTAATTCATTTTGAATTAATTCATTTTGAATTAATTCATTTTGAATTAATTCATTTTGACTTAATTCATTTTGAACTAATTCATTTTGAATTAATTCATTTTGAATTAATTCATTTTGAATTAACTCATTTTGAATTAATTCATTTTGAATTAATTAATTTTGAATTAATTCATTTTGAATTAACTCATTTTGAATTAATTCATTTTGAATTAACTCATTTTGAATTAATTCATTTTGAATTAATTCATTTTGAAATAATTCATTTTGAAATAATTCATTTTGAATTAATTCATTTGATTTAATTCATTTTGAATTAATTCATTTTGAATTAATTCATTTGAATTAATTCATTTTGAATTAACTCATTTTGAATTAATTCATTTTGAATAAATTCATTTTGAATTAATTCATTTTGAATTAATTCATTTTGAATTAATTCATTTTGAATTAATTCATTTTGAATTAACTCATTTTGAATTAATTCATTTTGAATTAATTCATTTTGAATTAATTCATTTTGAATTAATTCATTTTGAATTAATTCATTTTGAATTAATTCATTTTGAATTAACTCATTTTGAATTAATTCATTTTGAATTAATTCATTTTGAATTAATTCATTTTGAATTAATTCATTTTGAATTAATTCATTTTGAATTAATTCTTTTGAATTAATTCATTTTGAATTAATTCATTTTGAATTAATTCATTTTGAATTAATTCATTTTGAATTAATTCATTTTGAATTAACTAATTTTGAATTAATTCATTTTGAATTAACTCATTTTGAATTAATTCATTTTGAATTAATTCATTTTGAATTAATTCATTTTGAATTAATTCATTTTGAAATAATTCATTTTGAAATAATTCATTTTGGATTAATTCATTTTGAATTAATTCATTTTGAATTAATTCATTTTGAATTAATTCATTTTGAATTAATTCATTTTGAATTAATTCATTTTGAATTAATTCATTTTGAAGTAATTCATTTTGAATTAATTCATTTTGAATTAATTCAATTTGAATTAATTCATTTTGAATTAATTCATTTTGAATTAATTCATTTTGAATTAATTCATTTTGAATTAATTCATTTTGAATTAATTCATTTTGAATTAATTCATTTTGAATTAATTCATTTGAATTAATTCATTTTGAATTAATTCATTTTGAATTAATTCATTTTGAAATAATTCATTTTAAATTAATTCATTTTGAATTAATTCATTTTGAATTAATTCATTTTGAATTAATTCATTTTGAATTAATTCATTTTGAATTAATTCATTTTGAATTAATTCATTTTGAATTAATTCATTTTGAATTAATTCATTTTGAAATAATTCATTTTGAATTAATTCATTTTGAATTAACTCATTTTGAATTAATTTATTTTGAGTTAATTCATTTTGAATTAATTCATTTTGAATTAATTCATTTTGAATTAATTCATTTTGAATTAATTCATTTTGAATTAACTCATTTTGAATTAATTCATTTTGAATTAATTCATTTTGAATTAATTCATTTTGAATTAATTCATTTTGAATTAATTCATTTTGAATTAATTCATTTTGAATTAATTCATTTTGAATTAATTCACTTGAATTAATTCATTTTGAATTAATTCATTTTGAATTAATTCATTTTGAATTAATTCATTTTGAATTAACTCATTTTGAATTAATTCATTTTGAATTAATTCATTTTGAATTAATTCATTTTGAATTAATTCATTTTGAATTAATTCATTTTGAATTAATTCATTTTGAATTAATTCATTTTGAATTAATTCATTTTGAATTAACTCATTTTGAATTAATTCATTTTGAATTAATTCATTTTGAATTAATTCATTTTGAATTAATTCATTTTGAATTAATTCATTTTGAATTAATTCATTTTGAATTAATTCATTTTGAATTAACTAATTTTGAATTAATTCATTTTGAATTAACTCATTTTGAATTAATTCATTTTGAATTAATTCATTTTGAATTAATTCATTTTGAATTAATTCATTTTGAAATAATTCATTTTGAAATAATTCATTTTGAATTAATTCATTTTGAATTAATTCATTTTGAATTAATTCAATTTGAATTAATTCATTTTGAATTAATTCATTTTGAATTAATTCATTTTGAATTAATTCATTTTGAATTAATTCATTTTGAATTAATTCATTTTGAATTAATTCATTTGAATTAATTCATTTTGAATTAATTCATTTTGAATTAATTCATTTTGAAATAATTCATTTTAAATTAATTCATTTTGAATTAATTCATTTTGAATTAATTCATTTTGAATTAATTCATTTTGAATTAATTCATTTTGAATTAATTCATTTGAATTAATTCATTTTGAATTAATTCATTTTGAATTAATTCATTTTGAATTAATTCATTTTGAAATAATTCATTTTGAATTAATTCATTTTGAATTAATTCATTTTGAATTAATTCATTTTGAATTAATTCACTTTGAATTAATTCATTTTGAATTAATTCATTTGAATTAATTCATTTTGAATTAATTCATTTTGAATTAATTCATTTTGAATTAATTCATTTTGAAATAATTCATTTTGAATTAATTCATTTTGAATTAACTCATTTTGAATTAATTCATTTTGAGTTAATTCATTTTGAATTAATTCATTTTGAATTAATTCATTTTGAATTAATTCATTTTGAATTAATTCATTTTGAATTAACTCATTTTGAATTAATTCATTTTGAATTAATTCATTTTGAATTAATTCATTTTGAATTAATTCAAAATGAATTAATTCAAAATGAATTAATTCAAAATGAGTTAATTCAAAATGAATTAATTCAAAATGAATTAATTCAAAATGAATTAATTCAAAATGAATTAATTCAAAATGAATTAACTCAAAATGAATTAATTCAAAATGAGTTAATTCAAAATGAATTAATTCAAAATGAATTATTTCAAAATGAATTAATTCAAAATGAATTAATTCAAAATGAATTAATTCAAAATGAATTAATTCAAATGAATTAATTCAAAATGAATTAATTCAAAGTGAATTAATTCAAAATGAATTAATTCAAAATGAATTAATTCAAAATGAATTAATTCAAAATGAATTATTTCAAAATGAATTAATTCAAAATGAATTAATTCAAAATGAATTAATTCAAAATGAATTAATTCAAATGAATTAATTCAAAATGAATTAATTCAAAATGAATTAATTCAAAATGAATTAATTCAAAATGAATTAATTCAAAATGAATTAATTTAAAATGAATTATTTCAAAATGAATTAATTCAAAATGAATTAATTCAAAATGAATTAATTCAAATGAATTAATTCAAAATGAATTAATTCAAAATGAATTAATTCAAAATGAATTAATTCAAAATGAATTAATTCAAAATGAATTAATTCAAAATGAATTAATTCAAATTGAATTAATTCAAAATGAATTAATTCAAAATGAATTAATTCAAAATGAATTATTTCAAAATGAATTATTTCAAAATGAATTAATTCAAAATGAATTAATTCAAAATGAATTAATTCAAAATGAATTAATTCAAAATGAGTTAATTCAAAATGAATTAATTCAAAATTAGTTAATTCAAAATGAATTAATTCAAAATGAATTAATTCAAAATGAATTAATTCAAAATGAATTAATTCAAAATGAATTAATTCAAAATGAATTAATTCAAAATGAATTAATTCAAAATGAGTTAATTCAAAATGAATTAATTCAAAATGAATTAATTCAAAATGAATTAATTCAAAATGAATTAATTCAAAATGAATTAATTCAAAATGAATTAATTCAAAATGAATTAATTCAAAATGAATTAATTCAAAATGAGTTAATTCAAAATGAATTAATTCAAAATGAATTAATTCAAAATGAATTAATTCAAAATGAATTAATTCAAGTGAATTAATTCAAAATGAATTAATTCAAAATGAATTAATTCAAAATGAATTAATTCAAAATGAATTAATTCAAAATGAATTAATTCAAAATGAATTAATTCAAAATGAATTAATTCAAAATGAGTTAATTCAAAATGAATTAATTCAAAATGAATTAATTCAAAATGAATTAATTCAAAATGAATTAATTCAAAATGAATTAACTCAAAATAAATTAATTCAAAATGAGTTAATTCAAAATGAATTAATTCAAAATGAATTATTTCAAAATGAATTAATTCAAAATGAATTAATTCAAAATGAATTAATTCAAAATGAATTAATTCAAAATGAATTAATTCAAAATGAATTAATTCAAAATGAATTAATTCAAAATGAATTAATTCAAAATGAATTAATTTAAAATGAATTATTTCAAAATGAATTAATTCAAAATGAATTAATTCAAAATGAATTAATTCAAATGAATTAATTCAAAATGAATTAATTCAAAATGAATTAATTCAAAATGAATTAATTCAAAATGAATTAATTCAAAATGAATTAATTCAAAATGAATTAATTCAAAATGAATTAATTCAAATTGAATTAATTCAAAATTCATTTTGAATTAATTCATTTTGAATTAATTCATTTTGAATTAATTCATTTTGAATTAATTCATTTTGAATTAATTCATTTTGAATTAATTCGTTTTGAATTAATTCATTTTGAATTAATTCATTTTGAATTAATTCATTTTGAATTAATTCATTTTGAATTAATTCATTTTGAATTAATTCACTTGAATTAATTCATTTTGAATTAATTCATTTTGAATTAATTCATTTTGAATTAATTCATTTTGAATTAACTCATTTTGAATTAATTCATTTTGAATTAATTCATTTTGAATTAATTCATTTTGAATTAATTCATTTTGAATTAATTCGTTTTGAATTAATTCATTTTGAATTAATTCATTTTGAATTAACTCATTTTGAATTAATTCATTTTGAATTAATTCATTTTGAATTAATTCATTTTGAATTTATTCATTTTGAATTTATTCATTTTGAATTAATTCATTTTGAATTAATTCATTTTGAATTAATTCATTTTGAATTAATTCATTTTGAATTAATTCATTTTGAATTAATTCATTTTGAATTAACTCATTTTGAATTAATTCATTTTGAAATAATTCATTTTGAATTAATTAATTTTGAATTAATTCATTTTGAATTAACTCATTTTGAATTAATTCATTTTGAATTAACTCATTTTGAATTAATTCATTTTGAATTAATTCATTTTGAAATAATTCATTTTGAATTAATTCATTTGATTTAATTCATTTTGAATTAATTCATTTTGAATTAATTCATTTGAATTAATTCATTTTGAATTAACTCATTTTGAATTAATTCATTTTGAATTAATTCATTTTGAATTAATTTATTTTGAATTAATTCATTTTGAATTAATTAATTTTGAATTAATTCATTTTGAATTAATTGATTTTGAATTAACTCATTTTGAATTAATTAATTTTGAATTAATTCATTTTGAATTAACTCATTTTGAATTAATTCATTTTGAATTAATTCATTTTGAATTAATTCATTTTGAATTAATTCATTTTGAATTAATTCATTTTGAATTAATTCATTTTGAATTAATTCATTTTGAATTAATTCATTTTGAATTAATTCATTTTGAATTAATTCATTTTGAATTAATTCATTTTGAATTAATTCATTTCGAATTAATTCATTTTGAATTAATTCATTTTGAATTAATTCATTTTGAATTAATTCATTTTGAATTAATTCATTTTGAATTAACTAATTTTGAATTAATTCATTTTGAATTAACTCATTTTGAATTAATTCATTTTGAATTACTTCATTTTGAATTAATTCATTTTGAATTAATTCATTTTGAATTAATTCATTTTGAAATAATTCATTTTGGAATAATTCATTTTTAATTAATTCATTTTGAATTAATTCATTTTGAATTAATTCATTTTGAATTAATTCATTTTGAATTAATTCATTTTGAATTAATTCAATTTGAATTAATTCATTTTGAATTAATTCATTTTGAATTAATTCATTTTGAATTAATTCATTTTGAATTAATTCATTTTGAATTAATTCATTTTGAATTAATTCATTTTGAATTAATTCATTTTGAATTAATTCATTTTGAATTAATTCTTTGAATTAATTCATTTTGAATTAATTCATTTTGAAATAATTCATTTTGAATTAATTCATTTTGAATTAATTCATTTTGAATTAATTCATTTTGAATTAATTCATTTTGAATTAACTCATTTTGAATTAATTCGTTTTGAATTAATTCATTTTGAATTAATTCATTTTGAATTAATTCACTTGAATTAATTCATTTTGAATTAATTCATTTTGAATTAATTCACTTGAATTAATTCATTTTGAATTAATTCATTTTGAATTAATTCATTTTGAATTAATTCATTTGAATTTATTCATTTTGAATAAATCCATTTTAAATTAATTCATTTTGAATTATTTCATTTTGAATTAATTAATTTTGAATTAATTCATTTGAATTAATTCGTTTGAATTAATTCATTTGAATTAATTCGTTTCAATTAATTCATTTTGAATTAATTCATTTGAATTAATTCATTTTGAATTAATTCATTTTGAATTAATTCATTTTGAATTAATTCATTTTGAATTAATTCACTTGAATTAACTCATTTTGAATTAATTCATTTGAATTTATTCATTTTGAATTAATTCATTTTGAATTAATTCATTTTGAATTAGTTCATTTGAATAAATTAAAATTAAATAAAATGAATTAATTCAAAATGAATTAATTCAAAATGAATTAATTCAAAATGAATTAATTCAAAATAAATTAATTCAAAATGAATTAATTCAAAATGAATTAACTCAAAATGAATTAATTCAAAATGAATTAATTCAAATGATTGCACCCTTCTAGAAGCGACTCGTAGACAATTGTTTTGGCAAAAAAGTGGCGGTAAAGGGGAAAAAAGCACCAACGATTGCCTCGGGGTCGCTTCTAGAGAAGTTCAATGGAAGATTGACCCCCATTCATTTTAAGAACCCAATATTTTTCCGAACAGTTCTACTCCTTCTCGTTATTCCCGAAGGGAGCATCCGTACAAAATTAAATTTTTATTAAATTAATTCTCATCTCTCTAACTGTCCCAAGGATGCTCATACACTGAAATAAATTTCATGAATTTTTATAAAATTTAGTTAAATTTAACAAAAAAATGGGTAATTTTCCTAACTGTTAGGAAAATAAAGGCGGCATTCAAAATTAGGCCAATTTTGGATGGTGCTGGCGGACGCAATATTTACACCTCGGATTTTATTTTTGATTTTAACTCATCTACACGAGCTTTCAAAATGTTCTAAATGAAACTTTTTATCTAGAGTCAAAAGAGTGTTGGTGCTTTGTACAAAAAAAAATCGTATTTTTTTTAATTTTTAACTTTAAAATAATGTATTTTCGGACTAAAACAAGATATCGGTTTGTTATTTTTTTTTTAAATCAGAAATCTATATAGTTTTTAAATGAAATTAGTTTAAAATAAATTGGAATAAATGCGGCTTTGCTATTAGCAAAAAACTGGAGCCGGATCGGTAAAATTTTTAAATTATACATTTTAAAATGGTTCTATTTCGGAAAGTATAAGAGATAACCACACCCACTAAAGAGGTTTTTTAGGCCGCTACTAGCACATTGTCCGCATATATTTTTTAAGAAATATGATAACAAACAAAAAAAAAAATGGCAAATGTTTTAAGTGTTCGTATATAAAAGGTGCCCTACTTTGGGGGGTTCTGCTGCCTCCCCCGTTCAACAGCTGGACTCCAACTTCCAGACTAAAATACGTTAGCTATAACCACTACAAATTTCATGGCTCTCGGTCCAGTACTTACTGAATGGCTGAATTATTTCCAAAAAAATAGCAATTTATTCAACTTTGTGATGTTACGTCATTTTGTTTTACAAAACACGATTCCACGAAAAACGTAACCCACATATCTCAAAAAATATTTACAAAAATGACTTTTTTATTTCAGAAATGGATTTATCACAGTTTTTTAAGCTAACACTTCACAAAAGTCTTTTATATTGCAAATATTTTTCATTTAATAACATTTTTTGCTTCTCATGTAAAATTCTAAAAAGTGTTGTTACGTTGTTTTGCATTTGTGGTGACGATGTGGAACGTCGGGAAAATTTCGATAACTCCCGAACTAACAGAAATATCGTCTAGAGCGAAAATACGCGTCGACTGAAATTTAATAAAGATTATTTCGTTTTCATATGGATATCGTAGGTCTATGTCTTCACATAAATATCCTCCAAAATTTACACACTTTCATGAAAAAAATGCTTAGCAAAGATGAATTTTTACAAGGTTATGTCACCTTTGGTTAGGTATTAAAAAACCTGAAAAATCCAGAAAAAAAATTTGTTTCTCCATTTTTTGAACAATTTTTTGAACCCCTAAATCCCCGATAAGCCAAGACACCCCAACCTTAAAATTGTCGCTTTCATAAATATTTTAAGTTTCATGCAAATCGGTTCATAATGGTTGATATACTTCCCTTATTAGCCAATTTAAATTGGTCATTCCTTATTTGACAAATTAAAGCATTTAAAAACATATTTATAATTTTTTTTCAATTTCAATTTACTAGAAAGTTAGCTGGTTCCGAAGCCATATTTTGTATACCCTCCACTCTAGCGATAGAGGGTATATATAAGTTTGTCATTCCGTTTGTAACACATTGAAATATAGGTCTAGGACCCCATAAAGTATACTATATATTCATGATCCTCGATCGATTTTAAGTCGATCTAGCGATGTCCGTCCGTCCGTCCGTCTGTCTGTCTGTCCGTCCGTAGAAAACACGCTAACTTTTGAAAGACTTCACAGAGGCTACTGAAGTTTGCATATATGTTGGTCATTTACCTGGTCAGGTTGGTATTGCAATCCAGCCAAATCGGTCCAGTGGTTCAAAAGTTATGAGCAAAAGAGTAAATTTCGGCAAGGGGTTTTCGCAAATTTACGAGATAAAAAACACGATAACTTTCCAAAAACAATAATGAGACTGCTGAAACGTGGCATATATCTTTGCCGTTCCTCAGGTCTGTTTGGCATTGAATTTCAGCTCAATCGGTCAAGTGGTTCAAAAGTTATAAGCAAAACCCCAAATTTGAGATTTTGTTCATTTTAAATGCCACGTGGTAAACAAGTTTTAAAAGCATTGGTGGTAACTAAGCAATGCTTTTCAAACTTGTTTAGTTTTAAAGCAATGCTTTTTAAACTTGTTTAGTTTTAAAAGCATTGGTAACTTAAAAATTGCACTCAAAAAAAATTTTACACTCGAAAAAAATTGTACTCAAAAAAAATTTTACACTCAAAAAAAAATTTATTTTTTTTTACAAAAATGCCAATATTTTGTGTACATACGTACGTGCATTCACTCAGAAATATTTTTACAGTAAAAAAAATTACACTCGAAAAAAAGTTTTACACTCAAAAAAAAAAATTACTAATTTTTCTTTTAAATGACAAAAAAAAAGAGCTTTTTACTCAAAATAAAATATTTCTAATCAAAATTGTTAATTTTTTCACGTTAAAATGTACTTTCCTTTAAAAAAGACATTGTGGAGGTAATTCATAGATTCGGCAAAGTCGAATTTAACTTTTCTACTTGTTTTTGTTAATATTTCTAAGAACTTACTTAGCTTTAACGCAAAGTCAAGGTCTTTAATTTGCAAAAAAATATTTTGTAATTCTACAAAATACTTTTCAAATTTAGGAAATATTTCGTAATTCTTGGAAATTTGTTTCGAAAAAATTAACTATATTCGTATTTAGAAAAACAAATTTCGTAATATGCACAAAAATATTTTTTATTTAGACGCCAATATTTCGTATTTATACTAAATATTTCCCAACTTTACGAAATATTTTCGTATTAACAAAAAAAAAATTCTAAATTTAATTAGAAGTTTTGTCTTTCACAACTTTTCAATTCACATGAAAATTTCCGAATCACATGAAATCAAGTTTAGCGTTTTGTTGATCACGTTTTCATTCGAAGTTGGAATCGGATAAATAAAATTTAAAAAATGATAAGAAACAAGTAAAGGTAATAAATTCGGCTGTGCCGAGTCTTTTATATCCTCCAACACGTTTAAAATTAAAAAAAAAATTGCAGGGGCGTCTTTTTTTTTGGGGGGGGGAGACCTGAATGTCTATAACCACGCCCCCAAAGGGGGCGGCCTGAAAAAAAAGGATTTTCTAACCCCCTTGGTCCAAGCGCAGGTCTATGAACGTAATATGGCATACAAATGTTACATTTGTTGAGCAAAAATTAAAAAAAAATCGTAAAAATATCGTATTTTTCAGGGGTCGTTTTAGTTCTTCAAGGGGAAACTTTTTTCCCCCTGGTCCGATTTTGCCCATCTTCGAAATTAACCTTACCTGTAACATACGAGATATTTTTTCCCAATTTCAGGGGTCTAGCTCTTTTGGTTTGGACTGCATCGTTATTTCTACAGACGGACGGACGGACATCGCTAGAATGTCTTAGATTCTATCATGGATCAATATTATATATTATTTGTGGGGTCCCCGACCGATATTTCGATGTGTTACACACGGAATGACAAAGTGAGTATACCCCCATACTGTGGTTGGAGGGTATACAAAAGTGCATTCGTTTTACTTTCACCAATTTTTTTATGTGAAACAAAACGAAAAGGAAATTCGGATGTAAAATCTAGAACACCAAAAAAATTCGGAAATTTTTATTTTCACATTTTTTATGTGAATTACTTTTTTTGGAAAAGCGGCCAAAATAGGTAAATTTTAAATTTTACAAATAAGTAAAAAAACGAAAATACCTAAAAAAGTTTGGACGGAAAAAACGTTGAATCGTGATAACTTTATGACTTTTGTCAATTACTTTTTTTTTAGCAATTTGTGTTTTTAGTTGTGGTTTTTACCTTAATGGATGGTATTATAACTACAATATAAATACATCGTACCTGTTCTTTTAATTCATTAGAATACCAATACAAAGCCAAAATTTGTGCAAATATCATGGTTATATAAGCACATACAATAACCGCCTGTGCTGAAGAGTCCACCTAATATAAAGATAATTTATATTTTACCATTTTTAATTCACTAAATTCTTTTAAAATTTTTAGTATCCGAATGAATATTTGACTTTAGCAAAATTCTTGGCCGAATACCGAATAATTATAGAAAAATGTAATCACGAGTTCAAAAATACAATTTCACATTTGTAAGTCAAAAACAAATTTTACAAAGTGTTTTTTGTAACTTAAATAAAATTGGATATAAAAAAAATTTACACTAAAAATTTGTTTTTTCCAAAAATGATAAGAAAAAGTTTTTTACTGAAATTAAAACTTTTCTAAACAACATTTTTATTTATCATGGATTCGCACAAGTCGAATTTAATATTTTTACTACATAATTAATTTTATTTTTTATATATTCGATTCCGGCCGAATAGTGAAAACTTGGCCAAATATTAGGCTTTAGCTGAAAACGGTTTATTTGGTTGGACAGTAAAAATGTTTACTCACAATAATAAGCAGAAACAATAGAGCACATAGTAAAGCCCCAAAGGCTAAAAATTCCAAAAGAAATATAAATGTCGTCAAACGATTAACAGTTTCTATATAACTGCAAAAAATTAAGAAAGTTTAAATAAAGAATTTTTAAAAAGAAATGGAATAAAAATCTCTTGCAATAAACTTACTCAATTATTTCCTTTTGAAATTTTATACAATTAATAACTTGTTGATAAATAAAATTTGGATTTTTATTATAACGACTCAAAGTTCTCAAGCGATGTTGCAAAGATTTACACGTTACGATGCCAAACATAATGAAGGATACTATTAAACTTGTATAGGGAATATACATGCAACAACCCATGGGCGTAATGACCATTTGAAATGTATACCAAAATTCATAAAAAGGTGATTTATATTCATTTATTCCAGGAATCATGCTACCAAAAGGTAAAACTAATAGAGAAGAATGTAATTTATTGGGCATGGAAAATAGGGAAAAATACAGCATTTACCTTTTTCAACGGCAAATAGCGGATATAAAGCAAATCCAATGCAGGTAAGTATACCCAAAAATAAATTACCACGTGCCATAACTTTACCCATTGAATTAACTTGAACTAATAAAGTTTTTATATAAAAATCATCAGAATTCTGAAAAAGAAAAACTGCCGTTTAAAATTTCTGAAATTCAATTAAACACGGAATAAAATCATGATTAAAATTTTTTGTTAAAAAAACATTATTTTAAAATAATTCAACTTAAAAATGAATTGACATTAAGAATTCCAATTTTTTTGAGCGAGATCGGTTCAGGAGTTTAAAAGTTATGAACGAAAATGTAACAACAACACCTCGAAATTGTTGGCACATTCCTCCACATAACCTAAAAACACAAAATGCTTTAATTCGGCTGTTGGTTGACGCATGTGAACAGAATTAGATACCGAATAATATTTAAAGAAATATTAAAAAAAATCGTGCATTTTTTTCATCGAATAAAATTTTTTTTTCGGATATTTTTTTTTTAAGGAAAAAAATGTTTGCAAATAATCTTTTTAACATTGTGGACTCCACAATATGGAGTTTATCAATACATTCGACAAGACCGAATTTAACTTTTTTTAATTTTTTCAATTAATTTTAAATTTAGAGAATAATCACAATTGGAGCGGGAAGCGGTTTTCCGCCACTCTCCCCATACATTTTGTATGAAAACAAAATTCCGCGGCGTTTTTCCTTCGAAATAGATTCTATTCTATTTTCATGGCGTTTTTTCTCTCTCTCTCATTTTTCCTCTCATTTTATTATATGGCGTTGCCGGACTTTAAGCAAAATAAGAATTGTTTTTCAGTACAGTGATGTAAAATCTAGTTTTAGTACAAATTTTTTGGCAGATGGGAATAAACAACGAAGCAAAACATGAAAAAAATGCTTGGGAATTGTCAAAAAAAAAAAAACAAAAAGGAAAATTTATTAAGGGTTTGTGATTGAAGAAGAAAACATTGTATTTCTAAAGATTATTTTTAATGTGGATTTATTCCAGACCATGGTTTCTGTAGCCACCTCTACGTCATCAGTGGAGAAAATTATAATGTAGCCACCTCTACGTCATCAGTGGAGAAAATTATAATTTTCTCCACTGATGACGTAGAGGTGGCTACAGAAACCATGGTCTGGAATAAATCCACATTAAAAATAATCTTTAGAAATACAATGTTTTCTTCTTCAATCACAAACCCTTAATAACAAACCAGAATATGGCATGCGCCGATAAAAACACTTAAAAAAAAAGGAAAATTATTTAAACAATGGAGTTTGCTGAAAAATTAATAGAAGTTGTTAAAAAAAAAGATAATTTTATGAATTTTTCAAGTTTTAAAAGATGCAATATGTAAAATTTGTTTTACCTATTGTGTATTTTATTTTTTATTGTTTTGAATAAATTAATTGTGCTGTTCTATTTAATTATTTTCTTGTTATTTAACTGTTTTATAGGATTTTGTATCTCGATCTTAATAGAATGAGTTCTTAAATATTAAAAAAATTTTATTGTTTAAATATAAAACAAAATGTTCTTGCCAAAAGTAAAAATTCTAAATAAAATTAAAATAATTATCACATCAAATATACATTTCCAAGTATGTATGTAAAAAATAATGTAGGGAAAACCGCAAACCGCTTGACACTTAATTTAAATTATTCGTTCGATTTTTGACTCGTTTTTCCGCTTCCCGCTCCAATTGTAATTAATCTCTTATTCAAATAAAAAAAAATATCTCAGCAAACGTAATTTTTTAGAGAGTAAAATTTTTCTAAAATTCTCAATATTAATTATTTTTAAAAAAATTAAATAATTAATAATTTTTTTAAAGAAAATATATTTTTAGTAAGAAAATGTATTTTCTTACTAAAAATTTTAATCACGGTGTTTTTGTCAGATTCTGAGAAACATTTTATAACTATGGGGCCTGTCACAGTAGTCAATTTCGTTCGGAAGTGGTTTTAAATTTAAGTTTTCCTCTAAAAACGTAAATCTAGGCCGCTGTTCCAAAAAAAGTAAGTCACATAAAAAATGTGAAAATGAAAGTTTCCGAATTTTTTTGGTGTTCTAGATTTCACATCCGAATTTCTTTTTCGTTTTGTTTTACAAAAATAAAATTTGGTGAAAGTAAAACGAATTCCTTGTGATTTTTTAAATTTTAATTATTCGATTTCAACTTCGAATGAAAACGTGATCAACAAAACACTAAACTTGATTTTATGTGATTCGGAAATTTTTATGTGAATTGAAAAGCTGTGAAAGACAGAACAGAGGCCCTAAATACTTTTTCGGAATGAAACCACTTTCATGCAATTTAATTTCTTTTTGCTGTTTAAAAGCGATTTCATTCCGAAAAAAATATTCATTTTGCGTTTAACGAGTAAACCACTTATTTCACTTCCGAACGGAATTTAGTCTGTGACATGCTCCTTTATCACAAATTTTTAAAGTTAGAATTATTCAAGCGATAAAGGTCCTTATTATATCTATATCCCCTTACCATTAAATCATAAAAATGTCTTTCCAAATCACTTATTAAATTTTGATATTTTTGATTATCATATATCATGATGTAAGCTCTTAATATTGTATTAAACCATAATACCAACATATAAGAATTTCGTATTATCGAGTCGATACCCTCATCGGTCATAAACATATAATAGAACTGTGTGAAAACTAAAAATGTTGTAGGTATCAAACAAACATAACGTCGCCAATTTTTGTCATATAACAAAGACCAAAATGTTAAAATTTTAACATTCATATAAATTAGTTGTATGTCTTCAAACATTTTATTTTATATTTTTTTTAATTTTTTTTATCACTTTTTCAAAAATTTTTATAATACTGTGGTTTGATAATGAGTGTACAAAGGTTTTTATAGATAAAAGTTTTTGGCGAAAGACCAAATTGTATTTCTAGGATATTATTCATTTATACTTGCAATTACAAAACATTTGATTTGTAATCAATTACATGATAGTGCAATATTTAAAAAATAAAACGAATATTTTAATAAGTGTTATATTTTCTGTAGTGGATTAAATTGTATGTGAATACAACATTTTTTATTCGGATTTCATGTGTCATTTCCCACACAAAAAAGACATTGTAAATATTTATTTAAATGGATATTTTGGGATATTTCGGTATTCGAAAGCATTTTGAATAAATTTATGTGAATTGTACAGAAAATTCTGAATGTCAAATTTTACGTTGAGGTGGAAGTTAAAAACGATTTTAATGTTCGGTAACCAAACGTTCGGCACCCCTTAAATTTTATAAAATATACCAAAATCCTTTAAAATACAGAAATTATCAAAACAGTGCACTGTGGCCGAAATCACTGATCTAGCGGCGCTTAAGTCAAAATTAAAAAATTAAGATCGATAAATGTTTTTGCACTGCATCGTTTACCTATACTTTACAGAAAAAATTTACGTTTTTACTTTTGTTTTGCTTTCAATATTCGCACAGCTGTAGGCTGTCAAATATACATTTTCTGCACCAAGTGTATTAAAGGAATTTGGGGCCTAATTACTCAGTGAGTTTTTCTTGACACTTTTAAGTCAATTGTTTATACTTTTTGAGCCAAAACATTTTAATTGAAAGGAAAAGGTATGTTTTAACTAAAAAATAAATGTTTGTGGCCTGTGTGAATCTAGTATATTATTAGTGCATTATACACTCAAAAAATTATGACGGTAGAATCCACTACAAAAGACAGTTAAAACTACTACATTTGTTGCTGTTTAGGCGTCCACTACATTTTACGGTAAAATCAACAAAAATTGTTGTTGTTTTTAACTATTGATTAACAACTACAAAAAACTGTAAAAACTACTTCAACTTACAGTTGTTTTTACTGTGACTCAAATTGTCTGAATTTTTTTATTAACAAAACAAAAAACTTCTAAACGTCAAAAACGGTTAAAATTATTTGGAAATAATTCCTGCACATCCGTTTTTCTAAAAATTTCTAGAAAATTATAATTTTTTTATAGACTAAAAACAACTACATAAAACAACTGTTACTACAATGTAGTAATTTTTTGTATTTGTTTTTTAAAACGACTACAAAAAACAGTTGTTTGAGATTTTTCATGCAAAAACAACTGAAATTGTAGTTGAAAACAACAACTACTACTTACTACACAAATGACCGTCATGTAGTAACTGCAATAATTTTCTAAGTGTAGGAGTTGACATTTGTGATATTAACTATAATTTCATGGACTGCAACTTTTTAAATTCGATCGTATTCGGTCCAATTCCTGTTTGGTTTATTATTTTGGGTTATTTTTGTTGTGACGTTTCAGTATGGCGTGCTAGTTCGGTCCACGTTATCCCATAGCCCCCATGTTAATTTCCCTTACCAGCTTTACTTAAAAAGCCTTAACAAAGGTATTTTAACAAATATCCTCTTAAAATTCGACTGTTAAATGTTTTTTGTAGCCATAAATAATCACTCTAAATTTTAACGGAATTGGAACATTTTAACTTATAGTCCTCATACAGGCCACCCTCCCGATATTCACATAAATTTCCCAAAATACATAAAAACACTGAAATAAATAAATATTGTTAAAAATTAAATTCTTTATAAGTTTTTTAATCACAAATATGCATTGGACTTTATTATTTTACATTTCCGAATTAAGCGCCGCTAGATTGGGTGTTTCGGCCACTGTGCAGTGGGAGTGTTAAATTTTTTAAAAGTCACATGCAAATAAAAACAGGCTGGTAGCACTAGATATACATATATAATGCCTTTAAGTATGCAATACTTTTTTTGATGACAGCGTTAACCCATTCTGGCTCGACTGTTTCCTTTGTAGTGCGTACATAGGAATTCTAATCTAGTAAATTGCGATTTTAAATCTACTTTGTAATCTGTACCGTTCATTGGCATTTTTAACATTTGAGAAGATTAAGATTGGTATTTAAAATAACATGTTGGTAATAAATGAGTGCGACTGCGTCCTAAGAGAGCGACGCAATAATTGTATATTGGCTAAAATTCTATAACTTTTGAATCGATCAAAATATTTTATTTTTTTTTTGTCTAATAGTACGTTCAGATTGGCCTCGAAACCCCGTTTAACGAGGTTTCGAGCCAAACCTCATTTGAAAATACGTATTTTCCCTCACAAATTTAAACCTTTTTGTAGTGAGGGTTCAACGAAAGTATGATCGAAACCTTATAAATTTCATATTTTTACCACTGTGCGACAATGAGAAATAGAGAAAATGGAAAAATGACAAAAACAAAAATATAAATAAATCAATTTATTTAAAAAATTTCTTAAAAATATTTATTTGAAATAAAAATAATATTAAAACGTGCAAAAAAATAATTTCCGCGTAATTAAACCAGTTAAAAAAAATATTTTTGTGTGTGATAGTTTCCAAACCTAAATAAGTGTCAAAATTGTTGTGTGTGAACACACTCAGAAAATTATGTAAGTTACTACATGTTAGTTGTTTGTATATTTTACAGTAGTTAGTTGTTTTCAACTACAAAGTCAGTTGTTTTTGTATGATAAATATCAAACAACTATTTCTGTTAGTTATTTTAAGTCGTTTTTTTGAACAACTAACAAAAAAGTACTGTAATGTAGTAACAGTCATTTAAAGTAGTTAATTTTATTTTTTTTATCTCTGATAAATTTTCAAAGTTTTTTCCAAAAAATAAATTTTCGTTTTTTTTTCATTTTTCACAACTTTTTTTTTTTTTTAAACTATATTGATTATTTTATTTTTACTACATTTTAGTTGTTTTGACTACAAATGTGAGTAGTTTTTACTACATAAAACAGTTGTTTTTTGTCAGTTAAAATAACTAACATTGTTAGTTGATTTAACTGAAAAAGTAGTTGACCCCAAAACAACTTACAAAGTAGTTATTTTAACTCACATTTTCAGTTGATTTTACTAACATAATTTTTTGAGTACAGGTGAGTTTTTAAATTGAAAATACGAGGTTTCAATATTAAAAGTGGTTTATAATATTAAAAGTGACGCAAGACACCAAGTGACAAAAAAAAAAGAAAACAAGAAATGCTGTTTCTATTTTCTTAAAAAAAAGGTTTGTGACTTGGATAAAATAACTGACCTGCTGGTGAATAAAATAAGTTTTTTACCAGTTCACTGTGGGCTAGGTCGAAAAACTAACGCCAAAGTCCAAAAATATTGACAAAACTTAAATGACAATCTGTCACTGACAATGTGTTCTATTAACAATTTTGCGACCCTGTCCGTGCATAAACTTTTGTGATAGAGGCGCACTAAGCCAAAATATGATGTTTAATGTTAAATGGAAGTTTCAAATTTTTTGATATTTTTTTCTATTGATTTTTAATGAAAATTTTCCCATCTTGGCAGCATTGGCGTCATAACTAGAGATGTTCACGTGAGAATTTTGACTCATGTCAACTCACGCTCACTTAAAAGTCATAGTTTACTTAATATAATTTTTTTACTTAGGCTTAATTACAATTCACTTGAATTGGTTTTTATATTAGGCTTAATTACAATTCACTTGAATTGGTTTTTATATTAGCAGATTCTTAATTTGGCACTTAACCGATTTAAAACACAAAAAAATTGAATAAACTTAAAATGAAACTGAAAAAATACAATTAAACATTTTTGACTCACGCATGAAAAATGTCACTCTCTAATTACTCACGAAAAAATGTACTCACTAACGAAAAACTCACACTCACTCACAATCACGTGAGTAGCTGGACTTTCGGTCAAGCTCTATTACGTGACCAGCGACCATCTCAAGTGCTAACATTTAAAGCTGGGAACGCATTAAGGCACATTTAGGCGACAGCATTTTAAATATTGTTTATGAAATTATTAGCTGGATGGCGAAAGCTTATTAGAAATAAAAAAGATCCCACTTAAATGTGCCACCGAGTATGTGAACTTCTTGGCGCATTTAAAAGGCAATCATTTATTCAAATCTTCTGATAAAAACAAAAAGAGGAATTTATAAAAACCTAATAACTTTTTATATATTTTTAAGTATACGTCCAATAAGCTAAGAATTAAAAAATCAATTCCGCCATATTGGATTCGCCATTTTGAATTTCAAATCTTTAATTCCAAAATCAGATTAAAATCCGAAAAACCTTCAAAATCAAAGTTTTTTTAAATCTAAATTTGTCGCCATATTGTATCCGCGATTTTGAATTTTAAAAATCTGAGCTCATATTCGTTATTACGGACCACAAATTCAATTTTTTTTTTTCATCAAAAAATTTTTTTTATTCACCCAAAATTTTTTTTTCATCAACAATTTTTTATACCCTCCAAGCATGGTTGAAGGGTATAAAAAAAATTGTCATTTCGTATATAACGCATTGAAATAACGGTCGGGGACCCCATATATATATATTATTAATCAATTATCGGTTCAAAGATATCCTATGAATGTCCGTCTGTCTGTAGATAACACGATGCAGTCCAAAATTAAACAGCTAGACTCCTGAAGTTTGGCACAAATATGTCTAATGGTCATAGGCGATTCAAAGATATTCTATCAATGTCCGTCTGTCTGTAGATAACACGATGCAGTCCAAAATAAAACAGCTAGACTCCTGAAGTTTTTTAGGTACCAACGTTTTGTCCGAACATAATAACACCCTATCTCCACTCCCTAAGGGGCTCCCATACATTATAAAAATATGTATTTTTAAAAACTAATAAAAAAATAAAAAAAGTATGGGGACCCCCTTAAGAGTTGAAAATAAAGGGTAGGTATATTCTGAGAAAATGTTGAAGTTGAAAAAATATTGGGGTTGGTCATACATTTTACTTCTCTAGGGGCACCCTATGGACAGTTAGAGCGGTAGGAGCAAATTTTATAAAAATGTCATTTTGTATGAGACCCCCTTAGGAAATGGAAATAGAGGTTAGGTATATTCAAGAAAAATGTTGGGGGCAGAAAATTAATGGAGGTCGGTCTCACATTGCACCCCTAAATGGGCAGTTCTAGGGCAGTTGTGGAGCTTTTTGAGGATTTTAACCTCATTACGCCCAATTTTGACCCCGATGAGGAGCCATATGGCAACACCCCAACACACCTTTTTCGAACCTATCAAAATTAGAGGGTGTCCCGGATCGAAATCGAAAACTGGTGAGCTATCCCAGGCCTAATAGTGCAAATTGAAGAACCGTTTTTTGTGTTCCAAAGTTAAAAAAAAAAATTCATAGATATCCCACTCGCATCCCACTTAGCGACCCCATAGCTCTTAAAGGAAATCACCTAAGCTTTCTTTTGCATCAAAAAAAAATCATCAATTTGAGGAAAATGTCAAAAAAGTTTTGGATTTTTAAGAAAAAAAATCAAAAATTATTTTTTTTATTTTTTTTATAATTTTTTTTCGAAAGCTATCTAAACCAGACAAGGAAAAACTCCGTACTTTATTAAAATAATGTTTAAATTATTCAAATTTAATTTTGTTTTGAAATAAAACTCTTAAAAATGTTGGTGTTTTATAATTTCCAAAAGTAAAACTCTTAAAAATTTTGGAGTTTTATAATTTCAAAAATAAAACTCTCTCAAAAAAAAGAGTTTTATTTTACCTTAATATGTTTTTATTTCGACCTTTTAATTTATAAATAAATTAAGTAAATGATTAGGCTCGAGGTCTGTGTTTAAAATATTTTATTTATTTTTATTTTATCTTCAATATTTCGCCTACCGTCGGTAAGCATCATCAGGAAATCTATACAATAACAACAATACAAATAAATTTATTTTATCACTGCAACACAATACTAGCAAAAACAAAAACTTACAAAACAAGGAGTAGCAATAATCAAACAATCACGACTTTACGGCTTAACATTTCATACTGCACTAAATTATCTAATTGGTTTTGTTTATTATGTACGAATAACTCTTTGACAAATTTTCTATATCGGTTCGGTAATTCATTCTCTTTTCTTGTTCGACTTTGTTGATGTGTAGCATTTCTAAAGTAAATCTTCGTTTATATATTTCCTCTCGTTGTAAAATTTCTACGTTGTCAAAATCTGGAGTGTGCCCTCTCATTGCACAATGGGCCGCAAGTGCCGTTTTTTGTGTTGCGGAATTGTCTCTACATTTTATATCCGATTTGTGTCCTGCTAATCTAGTTTTAAGCTTGTTTTTTGTAGTCCCAACGTATACTTGGTTGCATATATTAGTGTTGTCCCCCATGCATTTTATTTTGTAGATAAGGTTAGATTTATCCATGTTGTCAATCTTACTTTTTGTATTTGAAAAAAGTTGTCTGAGTGTATTATTTGCTTTTGGAGCTATTTTATATTTTTCTTTGTTATAAATATCAGAGTTTTGAATACGTTCCGCGATTTTTGGCACGTAGATCATTGATTTATATATTCTATTAGAGTCATCTGCTATTGGTCGTTGTTTAATGTTCTTATTTTTGTAAATTAGCTTTTTTATAATATGTTTCGGAAAAGAGTTTTTTCTTAAAATATTATTAATTTTACGTAAATTTTCTTTATGAAATTGTTTGTCGCTGATTGTTAACACTCTTTTAATAAAATTGCTTGCCGTATTCATTATCATACTCTTTGGATGGCACGAAAAGTAATTAATAATTCTTCCTGACGATGTTGGTTTTTGATACCAGTCAACTTTAATCTGGTTTCCCCTCCTGATCACCATAGTATCCAAATACGGCAGATGCCCGTTCTTCTCTTCCTCGATTGTAAATTTAATTCGGTGGTGAAATTTATTTAATTGGTCCAGTGTTTTTACAATATCACTTTCCCTAACTATCCCAAATAGGTCGTCTACGTACTTTGTTAATAATCTCGGCTTTCTGTCCAATTTTTCGATGCTTTTTCTTAACAATTCCTCCATTACGATGTCGGCCACAACTGGAGAGGCTGGTGACCCCATCGGAAGTCCGCTACATTGTGTATAGACCTTGTCCTTATATTTAAAATATTTTAAATATAAGGACAAGGTCTATACACAATGTAGCGGACTTCCGATGGGGTCACCAGCCTCTCCAGTTGTGGCCGACATCGTAATGGAGGAATTGTTAAGAAAAAGCATCGAAAAATTGGACAGAAAGCCGAGATTATTAACAAAGTACGTAGACGACCTATTTGGGATAGTTAGGGAAAGTGATATTGTAAAAACACTGGACCAATTAAATAAATTTCACCACCGAATTAAATTTACAATCGAGGAAGAGAAGAACGGGCATCTGCCGTATTTGGATACTATGGTGATCAGGAGGGGAAACCAGATTAAAGTTGACTGGTATCAAAAACCAACATCGTCAGGAAGAATTATTAATTACTTTTCGTGCCATCCAAAGAGTATGATAATGAATACGGCAAGCAATTTTATTAAAAGAGTGTTAACAATCAGCGACAAACAATTTCATAAAGAAAATTTACGTAAAATTAATAATATTTTAAGAAAAAACTCTTTTCCGAAACATATTATAAAAAAGCTAATTTACAAAAATAAGAACATTAAACAACGACCAATAGCAGATGACTCTAATAGAATATATAAATCAATGATCTACGTGCCAAAAATCGCGGAACGTATTCAAAACTCTGATATTTATAACAAAGAAAAATATAAAATAGCTCCAAAAGCAAATAATACACTCAGACAACTTTTTTCAAATACAAAAAGTAAGATTGACAACATGGATAAATCTAACCTTATCTACAAAATAAAATGCATGGGGGACAACACTAATATATGCAACCAAGTATACGTTGGGACTACAAAAAACAAGCTTAAAACTAGATTAGCAGGACACAAATCGGATATAAAATGTAGAGACAATTCCGCAACACAAAAAACGGCACTTGCGGCCCATTGTGCAATGAGAGGGCACACTCCAGATTTTGACAACGTAGAAATTTTACAACGAGAGGAAATATATAAACGAAGATTTACTTTAGAAATGCTACACATCAACAAAGTCGAACAAGAAAAGAGAATGAATTACCGAACCGATATAGAAAATTTGTCAAAGAGTTATTCGTACATAATAAACAAAACCAATTAGATAATTTAGTGCAGTATGAAATGTTAAGCCGTAAAGTCGTGATTGTTTGATTATTGCTACTCCTTGTTTTGTAAGTTTTTGTTTTTGCTAGTATTGTGTTGCAGTGATAAAATAAATTTATTTGTATTGTTGTTATTGTATAGATTTCCTGATGATGCTTACCGACGGTAGGCGAAATATTGAAGATAAAATAAAAATAAATAAAATATTTTAAACACAGACCTCGAGCCTAATCATTTACTTAATTTAGTTTTATTTTACCTTAAAAAAAATAAAAAAAATATTTTGGTATTATTTTTGAAAATGTATTGAAGAGTTTAGATAAAAATAATGTATTTCATATTAAATATTTTCATTAGGTTTAAGGGGGGTATAAAGGAAAAAATTAGTCTTAACGTGAGCAATTTTTAAACAGCTATAAAAATATCAATACGCAATATTTTTTAATTCTGTTTTTTTATTTTCAAGATGAATTATTGTAATATTTTTAAAACTTAATTAAACAAAATTTGGTCAACAAGAATTTCCAGGGTTGAAACTCATTTTTTTTAAGACAAAATCGGATGAAGTTGTACAGCAAAAACTACTGAACCGATTTTGATGATTTTTTTTTGTAGTTACCGTGGCCATTTTTTGAAAAATATTGATTTTTGTTGAAAATATGTTAATATAAACTTAAAAATTTACTTTTCTTCTTTCAAAAAAACATAATTTGGTCAAAAATTTAAAAAATATCCTCGATAAGTACTAGAGACTTTAATAATCTACAAATCAAAAATATTTCATCAAAATCGGTCCAGTACTTTTAGCTGTACAACTGCAGCCGATTTGTCCTTTAAAAAACATTCTACAATTAATTGGAAATTTTGAGTTCATAAAATTTTGTGTTATGAAATTTTAAAAATATTACAATAAATTATTTTTCAAATCAAAAAAACAGAATTAAAAAATATTGCGTATTTATTTTTTATAGCTGCTTAAAAATCATTTTTTCTTTAAGCCCCTCTTAATAAAAATAATATTATTTAAATCTTCGTTTTATTATTTATTTTTATTTTAATTCGAAAATGGATCGAAATAATCTGGGTTCACGGGGTCTATTTACTGCCCATAAAATTTTCTGGTTCTAATTTTCGAATAAGTTAGAGTGGTACTACAGAAAGTACTAAATTAGCGGTTATTCGAATCTTCAAACGCGAATATCTTAAAAACAGTAGAAATATTTAAAGCAGATTTGGAATTAGGAACGCAAAATTTATTTAGTTCATACATATAATTTTGCAGAGTGTTTATTTTTTATTGCTTAAAGTTTATACGCGATTTTTGAAAAAATATTTTTTATGCAAAAAACCAACAAAATATTAAGAGAACACTTTTTTTAGTGCAATATTTCGTTAATAGAAAGTTTTTTTTCACAAATAAGAGTTCTATTAGGAGTATTAATAAATTTAAATAAAATGAATTTAATTTCAACTAGTTTTACTATTTCGTGAGGTCATATTTTATCATATTATCAACTATTTAACATAAAAATGTTAAAAACCAAAAACATTTTTTGTTTACTTAAAATAAAATTAATTGTATGAAAATAAAACTCTTTTTATTTCGGAGTTTTATTTTTAAAACTCGGTACCGAGTTTTATTTTAAAATTGTAGGAAATTTATTTAAAAAACCAAAAGTATTTTTTTGAAAAAAATACTTTTGGTTTTTTTTCATTGAAGAGTTTTAAGTTTTACACTTTTCCCTTGTCTGATCTAAACTATTTGGGACACATTTTGCTAAAAACAATAGGTAAGAAGTTACATGGATGAGAATAAACACCTCTTTGGCCAAAATGTCAAATTTCGACCCCCTCTTACTCAGAGAGTTCTTGACCGATCTCGTTGAAAAATTTTGTCTGAACTACTATCCAATAGAACTAACCGATCGAAAGACATCGTTTTCAAAAGTTGTGTCAGTTGACACGAAAACCCCCATATATATTCATGATCACCGATCGATTTTAAGACATTCTGTGAATGTCCGTCTGTCCGTCCGTCCGTCTGTCTGTAGATAACACAATGCAGTCCAAAATAAAACAGCTAGACTCCTGAAGTTTGGCACAAACATGCCTCATGTTCATAGGCAGCTTAAGTTCGTGAATGGGCAAAACCGGGCCAGGGGGGAAAAAGTTCCCCCTTGAAGAACTGATCCAATCTCTGAAAAAATACACTTTTTTACATGTTAAATAAATAAATGAAACAATTGGTAGATTTATCGCCATGGGAAGATGCTCTAAAAGTCCCCCACTTACCCTCATCACCCCCCCCCCAAAAAAAAAACGCCCCTGACAATTTTTTTTTTTTTTTACATTTTGGGGGGCATAAAAGATTCGGCACTGCCAAATTTAACACTCTCACTTGTTTTTTTTTAATTTTTTTTACATTTTGGAAAATGAATAGAATAGAATAATTTTCAAAAACATTATTTTTCTGTTTTAAATTTATTTATGTTGGTAATTTTTCCAAGACTTAATCGATACGTGTTTCAGAATTTGTCAGATTCCATTGTCAAGATTATTTAGCAAATATAAAAACCCTATACTACAAGTAGCAAAGTGATTTTAATGACAGATCGTTAATAATAAAACTAAAATATTAATACATATTCAACTCTACTCCCATTGGAAATAAGAAGACGAAAATTGTACCATCTGTCATTAAAAACCCTTTGTTACTTGCAGTATTTTTTATTTTTTATATTTGCTAAATAATCTAGACAATGGAATCTGACAAATAGCGAAGCACGTGTCGATTAAGTCTTTTAAAATGACCAACATAAATGAATTTAAAACAGAAAAATAATTTTCTTGAAAATTATTCTATGAGAATATCATAGTTTTAATTACTAAAGGAAATAAAGACCTCGAGCACAGTATATATACTGTGCCTCGAGCCATAATCAACCTACTCAAAATATAATATTTTAGAGGTCGAATAAAACAATTATTATTTTTATACCCTCCAAGCACAGTATGGGGGGTATACTCACTTTGTCATTCCGTTTGTAACGCATAGAAATATCGGTCGGGGACCCCATAAAGTATATATATTATTAATCTATGATCGATTTTAAGTTATTCTATGAATGTCCGTCCGTCCGTCTGTATAAAACACGATTCAGTCCAAAATAAAAGAGCTAGACTCCTGAAAATTGGAACTAATGTGTCTCATTATCATAGGCCGGTTAAGTTTGGAAATGGGTAAAATCGAACTAAAAAAACCTCTATAAAAACGCCATTTTTACAGCTTTTTTTGAATTTTTGTTAAACAAATGAAACCTATTTATGTCAGAAGGAGTTAAAAGTCAGACACTTAGACCCCGGGGGACTACAAAATATTGTTTTATTTTTTGTCCCGCCCCCTTTTGTGGGCGTGGATTAAAAAAACATAAGAATTATGAGAAAATGACATAACTAAAGTTTAATATAAATAATTTAGTAAACATTACTAGCGTTGAGGAAGGTACCCCCAGAACCCCCTACGGGGGCTCCACGGGCCCCCCACAAAAACGCCTCTGAAATTTTTTTTATGTATTTTAACATGTTGGAGGGTATCAAATATTGTTTTTAATAAAAACTTATTAGAATTTTAAAGTTTTTGACTCAAAATAAAACATTTTCAATCAAAATTGTATAATTTGTTTCACGTAAGAAAATTCACTATCACTTAAAAATGGAATTGTGGAGGGTAATCATGGATTCGAATTAAACTTTTCTACTTGTTTCTTTACAAAAAAAATTTAAGTTAGCCCTGTGCCCTTTAAAACTGACATATTTTAATCTTTTAAGTCTTGTACAAAACACAAAATTAATCATAACACTCAAACTCAAAAAGAAAGTATTCAAAGAATTTAAATAAAATGAAAGCCTTCTCCACTCTTTTATACAAAATTTAACCCAACATCAAAGAAAAACTAAATAAAAATAAAAAACAAAGCAAAAATGTATACTTAAGCAAAAAAAAAAAACAAAGATCAAAAACTTTGTTTTTTGTTTTCTACTACATGACCATGGCATTGGAAATACTTTAGTAAAATGAAATGGTCTTGTAATGTAATGTTATGTATGTTGTTCATAAATATTTGTTGTTCATTTTAACATACATTTCTTCTTCTATCTAGACTGTCTTCGTTACGAGTAGTTTTCTTCGTTGAGCTGTTTGGTAAGTTGGTTTTGTCTGTTGCACCACTCTACCAATCTACTCGAAAGGTAAAAAGTTAAGAGCAATGGCTTTTGATAATCAGTTCTTTTGCAACATTTCAACAGTATGGTAATAAAAAAATGAAAGACTTGAAAAAACTTGTTAAAAATATATAATAAAAAAAACGAAAGAAAGAAAAAAACGGTGAAATTTTTTTTTTAATAGTGAAAAATAAGAAAGAAAAATTAAACACACATAATAAATTTTTAAAAAGTGTATACGAATATTCGAATAAGTGCTAGAATTTGGTGGATTATAAAAGCAACTATAGAAAAATAAAACAACAAAAACATGGATTACCGTTTAATATTGGTAGGTGTTAAAAAAAAGAACAACTAAATATATAAAAAAAAAAACTTTCTAGTAAAGCAAATTAAGATACAACATAAAAGTAATGATGTTAAAAATTTATGTGAAGGGATTTTTTTAAGTGATTTGTAAAAGTAAAGTATGTGTCTTAAGTCTTTTGTTTTTTAAGCAGACAAATGTAAAAGATCTTTTAAATTCAAAGCTCTGGTAAAGCATTTTATTTTTCGTATACACTCTGGTATGCAATTACATATAGGAAAGAGTATATAAAACAAATTTAATATGCTTACACTCAAAATAAATTGTCTGTCCAATCAGCAGAAAAATCTGCTGAAAATACAACCGCGGTTTGCTACATATCTGTCTTGATTATCTAGGTAAAATCAGCATAGAAATCTGACGAGAAAGCAGAAAAATCTGCTGATCACATCAGAAAAATCGGAGCAATCTGCGGATTTTAAAAGAAAAATTTGATGTCATATGATAAATCTGCTGGTTTTAGAAAACCCAGTTTGTTAAAACTTTGTATTGTGCAATGAAAAAACTTAAGAAAATTGTCTAACAATAAGTTTTTTTTAAGTGTTAATTTTTTTTTAGTTATTCTTATTTTGCCCTCATAAGAAAGAAAGTCATATCTCCATTTTAGTATTTTTAAAAATATTTAACTTTAAAGTTTTATATCTTTCGCGCCTTTATGTATGTTTATATATCTGTACATTTATATAATGTAAAATATAAAATAAAGATCAGAAACTCATTCAAGGTTCCAAGTCTATCATTTCCTTAATTTCAGAATTTTGGCACTTGTGACTTTCTTTCTTAGGAGGGCAATATTGTTTTCCAAGAATAAAATTTCCAGGTTTTTTTAAGTTTGAATTTAGAAAAAAAATTTTTTTTTTTCAAAAGGAAATAACTAAATACTGCAGTAAAATTAACAAAAAAAAATTATATTCTTTTATATTAACAAAACAATTTGCTGTTATTTAAAAAACTTGAAATATTTCTTTAAAAAATGTCAACAGACGATTTCTGTAAAATAACAAATTACACCGCTCTACAAATCTGAGGTTTGTCGCTGCGTTTTGAGTGAAACCAAAAAAAGTTTATAGGTTTAGGTTTCCCGATAACAAAACGGTCACCCAAATTTTTCTATCACGTCACAATTTTGAGAAAATCGCGGTTAAAGTGTCAAAAAAGGCCCATTTTGGCCATATTTGAGCGCCTATAAAATAAGATCCTGACATGCGAATGACTTGATATCAAGCTCATTCGAAAGTGCGTAATTTTCTATTTAAGACAAAATCATATTTTCTTGGAATTAAATTTTTTATAATGGTGAAAAAATAGTTAGCCACAAGGGCCTTAAATCTTATATTTACGTGTGTATTTGTATGGAAATTTGTTAAAAAACACTGTGTAAATAAACAAAATATTTAAAAAATGGAAGGTTTTTTGTTAATGAATTTTTTACCATTTTAGAAAATTAAATTACAAGAACATTTTATCTTGTCTTATAGAGAAAATCACATACTTTTGAATGAGCTTGATACCAAGTCAATCGCATGTCTGGGTCTTACATTATAAGCTTTCAAAAAGGGTCCAAAATGGCCTTTTTCGACACTTTAACCGCGAATAACTCAAAATCCTGACGTGAAAAACATATTTGGGTCGCAGATTTGGAATAGGCGCAATAAACACTACCTAAATCACTTACCAGAATCCAATACGCATTTTCATGTTGAGCTGTGTTAATCAGCAAAAAACTGCACAAAAATATTTTGAAATTCAGCAAACAGAATCAGTAAAATTTCAAAATTTCTGTTATTTTTTTTTGAGGATGTTTATTCTGGCTCGAGGTCATTATTTTCTTTACTAATTAAAACCATGATATTCTCATAGCATAATTTTCAAGAAAATTATTTTTTGTTTTAAATTTATTTATGTTGGTCATTTTTGCAAGACTTAATCGACACGTGTTTCGGAATTTGTCAAGATTCCATTGTCAAGATTATTTAGCAAAAATAGAAACGATTTACTACAAAGTAGCAAACGAGTCTAATGACAAATCGTTTGTGCACAAACTAGCATATTAATACATATTCGCCTCTATTCGCAATGAGAATTAGAAAGACGAAGAAATTGTACCATACTAATAAGGCAACGATTGTCAATAACCAACAAAAATATTTAAAACAATTTTACATACGATAGACCATTGGACTACAACAATATGTTTTTTGTGTTGTTGTTGTGAGAAAAAACTCCATATTAGGGTTATTCATCACATGGCGTGCCAACCATTATGTTCAAATTCTGATTAATTTTTATTAAAAAATAAAAATTGTTTTATTCGGCCTTTAAAATATTATATTTTGAGGATGTTTATTCTGGCTCGAGGTCATTATTTTCTTTACTAATTAAAACCATGATATTCTCATAGCATAATTTTCAAGAAAATGGAATCTTGACAAATTCCGAAACACGTGTCGATTAAGTCTTGCAAAAATGACCAACATAAATAAATTTAAAACAAAAAATAATTTTCTTGAAAATTATGCTATGAGAATATCATGGTTTTAATTAGTAAAGAAAATAATGACCTCGAGCCAAAATAAACATCCTCAAAATATAATATTTTAAAGGTCGAATAAAACAATTTTTATTTTTTAATAAAAATTAATCAGAATTTCTGTTATTTTCTAAAACTTAATGATAGAGAATTTACTTAAAATATCTATTTCAGCAAAAAAAAGTCTGCTAAAAGTTTTCTAATTCAAATTGAAAGTCATTTTAGAGCAGCGATAGGCAAAAGCACTACGCGGCGTTTTTACTCTCACACCTACATGCTCTCACCAGGGGTGCCAGATGATTTCGATGAAAAATCGGCATATTTTCAAAAAAAAATCGGCATTATCGGCACATGAATTTAAAAAATCGGCAAAAAATCGGCAAATGAAAAATAACCATTTTAAACACAATAAATTTCATTTCTATTGACAAAAAATAACAAAAGAGAACAATTTATCATTAATATATGAGGCATTCCATGCCAAATCACTCACTTTTAGGCCCGACCCCCTTCGATTAATTTTATTTTTGGATATGTTTTAGTACGTATTAAATGCAACTTGCAGCCAAATTTTCAGCTTTTTATACCAAGGTGGTGTTGAGTAATCAATTTTTCAAAATGGCGATTTTTTCCAAAAAATGAAAAAATTTAAATTTTCAATCAATTTTGACCAGTAAAAAATATAGATATATTAAAAAAAGATGGACAACATTTTGTTGGTAGTTAAATGTAGTTTTAGAAAAAAAATATGAAAAATTATTCGAAGTAATTATCACTTGTTTTTTATCGTATAAAAATTAAAATCAACTTTTTGAAAAAGTCCGAAACCTTCGATTTTTTTTTAAAAATGTCAAAAAATTCTACTCTAAATTACGCAACTTTTAAGTCATAATTCGAGATGTGATCGTAATTCGTTCTATTTTTATTCAAATTTTGAAAATTGCACTTTTTTTTTTTTGACTCTGGTTTATTTTACATGGTGCTCCAAAAAAAATAATTTGGTAAATATTGACCGTAACTTCCCCTAGATATATTAACTTGGGTGTAAAAATACGTCTCAGAAAATTTTAGGATGATCGGACATGGGTAAGGCGTGCCGCATCGGCTTTGAAGTTTGAAAATCGGATTACAAGGGAAAATATGCATTTTTTTCTGTTTTCTTAATTTTTTTGGAATTTTAAGTTAATTTTGAATTCAAATGGTTACAGAATTGAAATGTAGAGTAAAATGTCTCTCTATTAAGGTCATAAAAACCGAAATCGGTTTAAAATCAGCCAAGTTATTACAACTTCCCCAGGCATCTAACGTGTGGCAGACAACTTGATTAATCAATACAATCCGATTTTTGAAATTCATTGAAATTTTCTACTGTAATAACATTTTTTTATTCTTCAAGTTCAAATGTTATTAGATGACAAGTATTTTTCATATTGTGTTTTGCTAACATTTTTTAAATTTGTGCTAAAAATGCCTGCATTTTCCACACCCTTTTGAAATCTCTATTTTAAAAAAAAAAATTTTTTTTTGTTTTAAAATTTGGAAAAGTCAAAAAAAAATTACACTGAAACATGAATAATGAAAAAATGTTATTACAGTAGAAAATTTCAATAAATTTAAAAAAAGGGCCTCGTATTTTTTAATCAAGTTGTATGGCACACGCTAGATGCCTGGGGAAGTTGTAATAACTTGGCTGATTTTCAACCGATTTTAGTTTTTAGTACCTTATTAGAAAGGCATTTTACTCCACATCATAATTCTGTAATCACTTGAATTAAAACTTAACTTAAAATACCAAAGAAATTGCGAAAACAGAAAAAAATCATATTTTTCCTTGTAATCCGTTTTTTAAACTGCAAGGACCATGCTAAGCGCCTTACACATGTACGATCGTCCCAAATTTTTGTGAGACGTATATTTACCTCCAAATGAATATATTTAGGGTAAGTTAGGGTCAGTATCTACCAATTTTTTTTTTTTGGAGCTCCATATAAAATAAATCAGAGCCAAAACATAAAAGGTGCAATTTTAAAAATTAAAAAAAAAATAGAAAGAATTGTGATCACATCTCGAGTTATGGCTTAAAAGTTGCATAATTTAGAGTAGAATTCTTATAGTTTTTTACAAAAAAATCGAAGGTTTCGGACTTTTTCAAAAAGTCGATTTTAATTTTTAAACGTCAAAAAATAAGTGATAATTACTTCGAATAATTTTTTCACATTTTTTTTCTAAAACTACATTTAAATACCAACAAAACGTTGTCCAACTTTTTTTAAAATATCTATATTTTTTACTGGTCAAAATTGATTGAAAATTTAAATTTTTTAATTTTTTGGAAAAAATCGCCATTTTGAAAAATTGATTACTCAACACCACCTTGGTATAAAAGGCTGAAATTTTGGCTGCAAGTTGCATTTAATACGTACTAAAACATATCCAAAAATAAAATTAATCGAAGGGGGTCGGGCCTAAAAGTGAGTGATTTGGCGTGGAATGCCCCATATGTATAAAACATAAAAATCAATCTGAAATAATCATTTTTGGTCCCTAAAAAATTAAAAAAAAAATTTTTTTTGCAAAAAAAAAACTTAAACATTTTTTAGGGACCAAAAAAAATTTCGATTGTCATAAAAAGGATTTTTAAGTAATATCCTAATAATAACTAATATTTTCAGCAAAAAAATCAAAAATATTTTTTTTCTTTATTCAAATTTTTCCGTTTTTTACGATAAAAAAGAGACCCACAGGCAAATTTTTTGACCCCAACGCTAAGCGAATAAATGGGTTTTCTACAGACAGTAGGACGGATATCGATAGGTTGACTTAAAATCGATTAAGGACCTATATTTCGAGGTATTACAAACGGAATGACAAACTTATATACATACACTATAAAAAATGAGTCGAGTTTCCTACTATAAATTGGGCAACTTTCTACAAATTCAAATAATATACTACTATAAATTGTGTAGATTTCCAATAATATTAGGTAAAACTGCGCAATTTTCGTAAATTTTCCCAATTTATAGCACGAAACAAAAAAAAATATTAAAAGCAACCGTGTTTTTTGAGTTAATCAAAAAATCGGCATTTTTGGACCAAAAATCGGCAAATCGGCACTTTGATAATTTTGAGGCAAAAAATCGGCAAAATGCCGATAAATCGGCAAATATGGCAGCCCTGGCTCTCACCCAATAAACAAAATCAAAAAAACACAATTTTCTCCTCTCTTCTTGTTTAAAATATACTTAGAGAAATAATCAACAAAGAATTTTAATGTCAAATTCTTGTTTAAGGAACATTTTTTGGTAAACCAGAATGCTTAGTTTGTCACTATTCACTAAATATTACATTGCTAGACATTTTAACCAATGTCATTTATTATCTTTTTTATTTTTTAAATGGTTAAATGTGTTATTATTTTAACTATAAGTTTCTTTAAGTGCATTGAGTATGAGAGTGCTACATGTTACACACACAAAGAAAAAATATGATAGTATGTGTTTGCCTGTCGCTGTTTTAGAGATTTTCTGACAGAGATTTTCTTCTAAACAAAAAAGAGCTAGGCCCCCGAAGTTTGACACGAATATGTCTTATGTTACTGGTAAGGTCAAGTTCTTAGATGGACAAAATCGGACCAGATGGTCCATGGACAAAAACAACCCCAGAACAAGTTATAAGTAGGCTATATTCGGTTGTGCCTAATACTTTTTTTTTTTTTTAATTTAAAAATCGTCGGTGTCGAAATATTTGCCTCTTAGGGTCAATATTAACACAAACCAAAAAAATATTTGACCTGTAGGGAAATGTTTATAGGATCCATTTTAGACTTAAAAATCAAAAGTTTCATACAAAGAGAAAAAAAATTGTTGAATTTTTTTTTAACTTAAAAAATTAGTTAATATTCGGACATTACTCTGAAAAAGTGTTTTTACTATAAATTTTTGGTCTGTAAAAATGTTTATGTTTCTGTTTTTGCAAAAAAAATCTGTTCCGACCCCGACGATTTTGAAATTCGAAAAAAGGAAAATTTTATCCCTTAAGGGGGCTCCCATATTTATTTAAATCAAATGTTCACAAACACTAAGTACTCCATCTTTCCTCCTTTCCTTAACTTTTTTTCCTGATATCAACACAATGCACTGCATTTGTAGGGGGCATCCCCTGAGTGTTGGTTAAAAACAAAATAAAAAAAAAAAATGTTCAGCCCCAACGTTTTTTAGAACATACCTACCCCCTTTTTAGTAAAAACTACAATTTTAAAGACACTTTCAGATTCTGTTAGGGATGCCAAACGGGAAATCCCGAATCCCGGGATTTATTTTTTTCAATCCCGGGATTTTTCGATAAATATTGACCCTAAAGGGCAACCCGATGATTTTGAAATTCGAACAAAGAAAAATTTGCTTCACCTTAATATACAGTTAGCTGCAGATTTATGCATATGCCAACATTTTTAAGAAGCAGTTACATTTTGCCGAGAGTTAAATTTATAAGGGAACAACAAGTAATCCAACTGTAAAATTTCTTTTTAACAGTTTTAGTTCGTAAATGAGTAAAAGCGGATGAGGCTAAATTTCCCCCTTGAAGAACCAAAACAGCCTCTGAAAATCCAAAGTTTTTTACCAATTTGTACTTTTGTTAAGAAAATTACACATTTTTAAGTTGCATCTAGTCAGAAAATTACATTTTTCTCGTCCCGCCAAATGCTGTATCGGTGGAGGACATTGGGGGACAGCTTCCCCTCGCGAGAAATATTAACAAATTTATTGATACAATTGTATTATTATTTAAACAAATATTTTATATCGACGTCTACAAAAGAGACCGACCGAAAAAAAAATAATTTTATAATCTTTTGAATTCGACTGCATCGCGTCTTTCACAGACGGACATCGCTCGAATCTATTCAAATCGGTCATAGTTGTACTTAAATTTACGGTTTTTGTGTGCTAAATACATATGTAAAATTTTACGATAATTATTCAATGGTTATGAATTATAAAAAAAAAAATGTATTAAAAATATAACGTAAAAAATTGTGACATGACACGGACATAATCCCCATTTCCGTTATGGGGATTATGACCAAATTCATTTCGGTCATAATCCCCATAATGGTAGTAGGGACTATGACCTAAAATTATTTGGACATAATCCCAATAAAAAACGGACGTAATTCCCAGATTTATGGGGACAATGACCACGTAACAAATGGCCATAATCCCCATTATGGGGATTATGTCTTCTATACTAGTTGGTCATAATCCCCAAAATTAAAAGAATTTTTTTTTTACTTAAAAGTTTTTTGCGTAGCCGGCCTTCGGCCGGGCTTAGAAATTACAAACTCAATGCATTAAACCCACCCTCTCTGCAGAAAACGGGGATTACGACCAACATTTCATTGGACTTACTCCCCATAATGTGAATGGGGGTTATGACCTAAAAAAGTTCGGTCGTAATCCCAACAAGGAACGGACATAATCCCCATTGGGATTGTGACCGTTTTGGAAATGGTCATAGTCCCCACAACTATTATGGGGATTGTGACTGTTTTGGAAATGGTCATAGTCCCCACAACTATTATGGGGATTATGCCCGTAATGAATTCGGACATAATCCCCATTTCCGTTATGGGGGTAATGTTCGTGGGGATTATGTATTGTCACCGTAAAAAAGCTTAATTAATTAATACTTTAAAAATAAATTCCGAAATCCCGAAATCCTGAAAAATCCCGAGATCCTGGGATTAGGATTTTAAAATCCCGAATCCCGGGATTTGTAACTGTCAATCCCGTTTGGCATATGTTCCCAAGTGTGGGTCAGCTGTACCCTGGCAAAAATGTTGTCAAATGTTGCTAGGAAAAAATTAACAGTCCCTGTAAATTATGCTGAAAAATTAAATTTTTTCAAAAAAAATTCCAAGGCCGCTTTTCCAAAAAAGTAATTTTCGGAAAATTTCATGTGAATTAAAAAGTTATGAAAGTCAGAACAGACGCCCAAGAAAAAAAAGTTTTTGGCAATTCAAGTATTGGGTATATAAACAAGTTCTTGTGTTTTTTTTTTCACTGTTGCACTGTGTAATGCATCAATAATAGTCGATCAAATTATGTGGTTGGAGAGTATACAAAATTGTTAGATTTTTTAATGGACTTTGAAACTGAATTAAAAGTTACACTTTATCTTTATAAAACGATATTTCAAATTTATTTAAAAAAGTATGAACATTAGGGTGCAACGAAAAATGTTTAAACGCGTGCCGCTAGGGGGGTTTGGCCCTAAAAAAAAAAATTCATACAAATCAAATTTTTTTTTTTAATTTTCAACCCCGTTCCCATCGACACGGGTTAAGTTGTCTGATTTATCTAAAAATTAAAACATAAAGTTTAAAGACCAAAAGAAACCATAATTTGACCAGCAATAATCGAAATTGGAAAAAAGTCAATATTTGTGCCACCCTAATGAACATCAAGTATCTTTTCTAAGTCTTTTGTTTAAAAATGTTTTTCCATCAATTTTTCCTTAATATACTTTTCATCTGTACTCTATATTTTTTTAGTTTTATGTGAAACTATTACCATAAATAGTTCGCATGTTTATTGAGATTTTTATTTATAAAGTTGTTTTAAATTTTCTTCTTATTATTGTTATCAACCTGTAATGCAGCATTATTGGAATTATTGTAGCACTTGTTCTTGTTTTTTATGTTCTATTACTTATTTACGCCATTTATTCCATGCCAAGTCAATCCATGAAAACTGTTCTTCCCATTTTTTTTCTTTGATATTTACAGTTTTTTTTACCAGTTTTCTTTATTAAGACAGTATTTTTTAAAATCGGTAGCCTTTTTTTTTTTTGGTGTGTGTAGATAAATAACAATTTAAATATGTTAATAAATTCATTTTTTTTTAATAAAGAGAAAATAACAAAATGTTATAAAAAACTTTATTTTGCTCAGAATTCTTTTGTGGTGCTATGAGAAGTTTTTTTTTTTTGTTTAACATTTCAATATACAAAAAGTATGACATCAAAACGCAAACAACTTTCCCGTTAACTTATATAAATAAAAATACAATTTAGAACGATTTTTTATGAATTTAGCACCATTTTTTTTATAAACTGATGTTGAAATATTTCTGTTTTCGTCACTTTTAATTTTTTTGAAGTTGTTGTTTTAAATGTTTAAGTTAATGACAATATAAAGGTGATAAAAAGGTTGCACCTTAAATTCTGGAGATTTCACAAAAAAAAAAATATTAAAATAAAAAATTAAAGAACCTGAAAATTTTTTCGTATAGAAATATTTTCAGATTCTAAAAATTTGAGAATTTTTCTTTATGAAAAGTGTCTCAGAATTTGATAATTCGAAAAAAACTCAGAATCTGAGAATTTTCCTTCAGAGTTCTCCTAAAGAAAAATTCTATGAAAAAATACCTTAGAATAAGATAACTTTTTAAGGAATTTTTTCTATAATCTGAAAAAATGTCTTTAATAAAAAATATTTTATAGCCTGTAAATATTTAAAAAAAAATGTAATTATGTTACAGTAAGATGTCTCAGATCCTGATATAGAAATCATTTTATAATCAAAGGATTATCTATAAAAAAATTCCCAAAACAAATCTTAGCACTCACAAAACAAAAGACTTAAGACACATGCACAACATTAAATTAGAAAATTACTTCAAAAAAGATGATTTTTTTTTAAAAGAAATGTAATGTAGTGATGGAATTCTACCCGTTATTTACACGATTCATGGGTAAATACCTGGTAAATAAAAGATAAATACCCTTTTTGGGAATTTATTTGGGAATTTATAAAAAGCATTTGAAATCGAAAATATGGCAAGCTCTGGTTGTCAATAAGCTGAATCGTCATTTGAAATGAGTTATTTTTTCAAAAATAAATATGTACATATATGGGACATTCTATGCCAAATCGGACACTTTAAACTTTTTTTTTAGATTTTCCCAATTTTTTTACAGTTTTTAGTATGTTTTTAGAAAAAGTAGCACCATTTTCTTAAAATAGTACTTCTTAGAAAAGTACTATAGTACCTTTAAGTAAAAAACGTACTTTTTCAGGAAAAAAAAATACTTATTTAGAAAAAATGGTACTTTTTTAGAAAATATTGTACTTATTTAGAAAATGGTATCTTTTTCCTAAAAAGTATTATTTAAAAAAATAAAGTACTTTTTTTAGAAACAAGTACTTTTTTGGAAAAAAGTACTTAAAAAAAATTACTTTTTAGACAAAAAGTATTTTTTTAGAAAAAAAAAAATATTTTTTTCCAAAAAAAGTACTTTTTTCCAAAAAAAAATACTTTTTTCTAATAGTATGTTTTTATAAAAAAAAATACTTTTTTAGAAAAAAACACATTTTCGAAAATAAGTACTTTTTAGCTAGCTTTTTTTAAAAAAGTACTTTTTTCTAAAATAAGTACTTTTTTTCTAAAAAAGTAGTATTAAAGTACTTTTTTTAGAAAAAAAAGTACTTTCTTAGGAAAAAAAGTATTTTTTTTAGAAAAAGTACCTTTTTTAGAAAAAGTACCTTTTTTAGAAAAAGTACCTTTTTTAGAAAAAGTACTTTTTTTTAGAAAAGATACTTATTTTAGAACAAAGTCCAATTTTTTCTAAAATGTAGTAAAAAATTTACTTTTTTAAAAAAAAGTACTTTTTTCTAAGAAGTAAATTTTTTTTCTAAAAAGTACTATATTTTCTTAAATAATACTTTTTAGAAAAAAGTACCATTTTTTCTAAATAAGTATTTTTTTTCCTGAAAAAGTACGGTTTTGTCTTTTGTGATATAGTACTTTTTTAAAATAGTACTATTTTATCAAAAAAGTGTCATTTATTCTAAAAGAACACTTTCTTTTTAAAAAAGTACTTTATTTATTTTCCTAAAAAAGCACTATTTTCCTAAAAAAAAGTACTATTTTTTCTAAGAAAGTACTATTTTTTCTAAAAAAATACTATTTTTTCTAAAAAAAAGTACTGTTTTTTTCTAAAAAAAAGTAAAATTTTTTCAAAAAAAAAAAAGGAACTATTTTGCTAAAAAAAATATTTTTTCCCTAAAAAAGCAAATCGTAAAAAAACACCCTGAAAACGGGGTAGGTCGGGAATGAAATGTTTTACAAAATATAAGAAATATAGTACCTTTTAGAAATGCAGATTTTAACGGTGTTAAAAGGGTAAACAATTGTACTTTGGTACTTTTTATTCTGAAATAATTATTACCACAAATTTTTCTAGAATCTTGAAATATAGGATCATCAAGCGAAAAAAAACCTATTGACAAAAGTACTTTTTAGAATGTTTCTATTCGAACAACAAGAGGGTAAAATGTGTATAAATTTGATTTTTAAAATGTACCATTCTCCACCGGAACAAAATACACTGCAACTTGATTTCGGTTTCCTAAAACTGATTTTGATTTCCTAAAATAATGGTCTTTTAAACTTTAAATTGTTTATCTTGGATCATCCATAAAAACAAAATACTGAAAAAGTGTTTTGTGGAAATTTTAATTCTAAGGGATGGTAAAAGGGAAACATTGGTACTTCTTATAACTATTAAACTAAAAACCCCAGAAGCTAAAATTTGTACATAAAGAATCCTGCAGCAACTCTTGAAGAACTAAGTCAACCTCATAAAAATTACAGTTTTTTTTGTGTTTTTCCTAATTAATTGCAAAATTTTTATGTCAGAAGAAATTCAAAGTTTTGCATTTGAATCCAGGGGATTAAAAAATTTCCTTTTTTTACGCCATTTTTGTGGGCGTGGATAATAAAAATATAGTTAAATAATTAAGTAATTTTTGAAAAAAAAAAATGTTAAGTGTAAATTTTTTGTGAGTGAAAATTTTTTGAATTGACAAAAATGCTTTACACATTTTAATTTAGTACTTATTAACCCTTGGACAGATTTTGTTTAGCTTCAGCAGAATCCAAAAAAGTTAAATTCAACAAGGAATCCATGAATACCCTCCACAATGCCCTTTTTAAGGGACAGTAAAAATAAAATTTTCAAAAACTTGGATTACAGTTATTTAAAAAAAACAAGTAGGAAAGTTATAGTCGGTCAAGACCGGTCATATGATACCCTACACCAGTGTTTTCCGGAAAATGGGTCCCAAGTCCAAACATGGACCGATTGGATCTGTCTTTTGTTAGATCTTTATGTAGTGTGGATAACATACACAGATAACATTTTAGTGGAATTGGTTTATTTTTTGTCAATAGACCGATTTAACTGAATATCGGTCGAAATTTTTATATGGGGGGATTAGTCCAAAAATGGTCCAAATATATTCCGATTTGATTAGGTTACTAAAGTGTACGTTTAACACCTAAAGCATAGTACTCTGTTTGATTTCACGGGAAAAAATCTGTCAAACTCCATATAAAAAAAAATAAATTTATACAAGACAATTTAAATTGCCGTGAAAAAGTGACATTTCAGTTTTGTTATGATCGTTTCTTTCTTATAATTGTCAAAAGTTGTTTATTTTTAAATGTTTTACTGCGATTTGAGGCGTTCAAAGTTAAAGTGAAATTTTCGCCATAAGAAACAGAGTACTTACTATAAAAATAAAATTTTTATCAAATATTTCCAATTTTTATGAATTTTGAGTGAATTGTGTGAATATCGGGAGGGTGGTTTGTATGGGGACTACCAGAAGGACTGAACCGATTCCTTTGAAATTTGGAATGGAAGCTGAATCCAAAGGGGGCGTTTGTATGGGGGCTAGGTCTTAACATGGACCGATATTCTCCAATTTCAATAGGGTTCGTCCTTGGGCCAAAAGATGCTTAAGTTTCAAATTTCAAGTCAATTGATTGAAAACTGCCACCTGCATCGTGCTTAAACCGATAGATGGACAGACGGACGGACGAACAGACGGACGGACATCGCTAAATCGACTCAAAAAGTAATTCTGAGTCGATCGGTATACTTGAAGGTAGGTCTAGGACCAATATTTCGGGTAGTTACAAACATCAGCACAAACTCATTATACCCTGTACCACAGAGTGGTGTAGGGTATACAAATTTTTTAGTTACATTTTTCTAAGGAAAATTTTTTTTAATGTAATGTTGAGTCTAAACAACTTTTTGAGTTTCAAAAACACTGTCTCAAATATTTTTGTCGCTTACCAATGTCTATCGAAGCGCATTAAGCTTGTTTTTAGTACATAAATTCATGATGCAACTAATAAAAAAATTATTGATTTTGCACATGTGTTCTTAATTTAAGAACCGATTTCGCTGAAACTCAATACCAAACAGATCAGGAGAATCACAAATACATATGCCAAGTTTCAGCAGCCTTCAAATTCAAAAATAAGCATGTTTTCAACAGACAGACGGACGCCCAGAAAAATGTTTCATAACCTTTAAATATACACAGCAAAAAATAAAAAAAATATTTGAGTAAATTTTTAATACTATTGAGTAAAAAATTACTCAATTTTGCACCAGTAAACGATTTAATAGTATTGAGTAAATTTTTAATAAAAATTTATTAAATGTTTGAAAAAAATTTGAGTAAATTTTTAATTGACACAATTAAAAATTTACTCAAAATTTATCTATTTATTTTTTTTGAAGTTTAAAAAAGTTTGTTTTTTCAAACTTTACCAAACATATTTATGTCTTAAAGACATAGGAAAATTTTATAAAGACGATTACAAACTTTCATATACATACACAAAAAACTATAAACTAACCGAGAATTTAAAAAAATATGAGAGTTTAAAAAAATATTAAATTTTTATTAAACAATTTACTTAAATTTTTTTTAAAATTTTTAAGTAAATTTTTAATTGCGTCAATTAAAAAATTATTCAATTTTTGTTTTTAAATTTAAACAAGTGATTACTCAAATTTGTTTCCTCCATATTTTTTTCTGTGTATTGTCTATGACGTCTAAACATATTTATTGAAAAATTATCTCAAATTCTTAACTTTGACAAAAAAAAATTGACAGTTAAAAGGTACACTCAAAATAATTCTACAGTTAAAGGTTTAGTAAGTGATGTTGTACAAAAATCTACTAATTAGTTACTAATTTTAGTATCTTCAAAGTACTAAAATTAGTAATTTTTACTGGTTTTGAATAATATTAGTAAAAAATTTTAGTATTGGTTACCAATTTCTGCACTAGGTCCTTTTGGACTAAAATTTAGTTAAATTTTTAGTATTGAATACCCACGTTTTTTTGGGTGTAACAATGTAATCTATGTTTACACAAAACAAAAGACTTAAGACACAAGCACATGGATATGAAAAAAAGTAGAAAATTTAAATTTTCCGAATCCATGAAACTAACTAAAAATTATTTGCTCATATATTCTTTGCTCATATCTTCTTAATTCATGGAACGATTTCGCTAAAACTCAATACCAACCAGACCAGGAGAATGACAAATATATATGCCAAGCTTCACAGCCTCTAAATTTGAAAATTAGCGAGTTTTCAACAGACAGGCGGAAGGACGGATATCGTCGAGAAATTAGGAATATTCATGCCCTTTAAATGTATTTTTTTTTTTAAATTGTCTCAGTTTTCCAAAAGAGAACATATTTTAAAAATTTAAAAAAGAAAAGTCTTAAATTTGACAAAAAAAAAATTTCAAGTTTAAAAGTTAACAAAATGTAGAACTTCTTTTAAACATCTCAATGTTACAGTTTAAAATGTCATTTAAGCATGTTAACACGTTTTTTTCATGTTGTCACTGTTAACGGTAGAATTGTAAAATAAAATTAATTTAATTGACAGTCACCTAAAAGAATGTGGATTTTTTGACCTAATTTTAGAGGCACAAAGTCGGGCAACAACATATCAGACATACATAAATATACAACAGCAACAATAAAAGAGCTTGATTTTATACGGTAGAAAATATATTTTAGTATGCAAAGCTGCTTTGAACTAAAATTAGTCATCCGGTAACAAAAAAAAAAAATGCCAGGTTCAAAATACTAAACAACCGACCAACCTAATTCAAGTTAATTTAAAGATGATTTATAAACAAACAAAAAACACATATAAACAAGTTTTTTGACTTAAAAAAAATATTAAATTCTTTTAATTTACATAAGGTAGAAATTAGAAAAAAAATGTAAATAAATTTAAAAGAAAGAGAAATTTCTTTATTGTTTTCAAAACTCCCACCATTCACAATTTGGTTTGTGGTTTTTAGAAAATGTAGTGGTTTACAAACTTTAATGAAAAAAAAAATACTACGACCACTTCAGGGGTCACTTTTAATTTCATTAAAGACCTAAAAAAAATAAAAAAAAAAGAAATGATCTTGCAAACAAATTTCTCTTTTGTTTTGGAACTTTTTTTTTTTTTTTTTTATTTTTTTTTTTGAAAAAAAGTCAAACTTATTTTCTGCTTGATTAGGAAAAATTTTCGTTTATTTGTTGTTAAAAATGAAAAATTATTAGTTAATTATAATGATTTATTAACAATATATAAACATATTATAGTTTTGAAAGTGAAAGTAAATTTTAAAATATTTTCAATTTCATTTATTCATATTTTTTAGAGCCGAAAATTTTGTTATAGATGTTTTTAATTGGTGAATATTAAAAAAAAAAAAAAAAAAAAAAAAACAGATGAAAAAAATATAACAATCATTTATTATTATTGTTTTGGTTACAATATCGTTCTGTTATTTACTTAACAACTTTCGCCATTACTTAAAAAAAAATATTTACATCTACATATTTATGTATCTCAATGAATAAGATTGTTTAGTGTTTAAAATTGTAGTAAAATTATACAATTTCTTTTTTTTTAAAGACATTTTTTAGTTTAATAAAGAGATGTCATTGTTAAAAATTAAATTACTTGCAAAAAAATATGCAAAAAAAAATTAACACATTACAAATTGGCAAATAAAAACAAAAGACTTAAGACACATGTCTGATATTAAACTTATAAAACAAAAGACTTAAGACACAAGCTTAAACAAATTAAAAAAAAAAAATTTTTGGCAAAGAAAATGTGTAAGAATTTTTTGATTTCTCTATGTGTAAAATTTCTCATATCCTAAGAAATTTCTAAAGAATAAATTAAGACAAAACAATAATATGAAAATCTGAGACTTTATACCAAAAGTGTTTTTAACTTTGAAAATTTGTCTAAATTTTTTTTTTTTTAAATCTTAGAATAATTTTATACGAAAAATATCAATCAACACTGTGCAACAAGAAAAATGAGCCCCAATGGCTTCAACGCTATATGAAAGTAGACCACCAAATAGACAAAATCACCAAAGGGTTTTGAAAAGTCAGTACGGACTTCTTTTTTATGGCCCACTGATGTTTTTAATTTTTTATTAAAGGCGTTTGGAAAACGTCAAAAAACTATAATAGTAACACATCTAAGCTTCAAAATATGGTTTCATGCCTGAAGTGAAATTGTACGGCGGTTCTTTTCTTAGAACATATTAACCCTCTACTGCCATTTTAAGGGTTCATTTTAGTACTTTTTCAAAAACTAAACGCAGAAGTCTTAAACTTCCATTTAAAGGGTTTAAATGTTGTACAAATATTTTCCTCATAAAATTTCAATAGGGGTTGGCAAAGGTTGAAAGTTTGTGCGACATGCGCAAAATACTTAAAATTATAAAGAATGATATTTTTATTGATTTTTTTTTGCAGTGTTATATAACACAAAAAAAATACTGTTAATATACTTTTGAGCTAAAAATTACATTCAATGTGTTTTAAAAATTTTTATGATTATTCTTTTCTTTGACCAAATTAACCCTCTAGCTCCCGTTTTAAGGGGTAATTTTTGTAATTTTTTAAATAAAATACATAAAAGTGTATAAAAGAAGGCGGTTAGAGGGTTAAGGAGTTTTTAAATCACGCACACTCACTCACGAGGATATTTTTTATCCTCACACTCACTCACAATCACGTGAGTAAATTTAATACAACTCACACTTACGCGCACTCACACTCACGTTGACTCACAATCACGAAACTCTTTTTTTATACAAAAAAAAATTTAAAAAATATAAAAAAATTTTAAGCAAAATTTAAATTTTACAATTTTTGTTTGCTTTTTTCAGACGAAATCTTAAGTTTAGCCAAATTTTAAAGTTTTTTGTTACACTCACAATAGCCTGTCCCGAAAATGGCCTCTTTTTGGAATTTCGCTTGGTAATAGGAAAAAAATGATGGGTATTACCGAGCTGACAATGGGAAAAATAATGCAACAAAATTTGGAGTCTGTCTTTGCCTCCCTACAACCGGTTTAAATTCGCAATCGTAGCGTATTTTGTCAAAAAAAATATTTTTTGTTTTTACCGCTATTGGTGTCAAAATTCGCGGAATGTTTAGTACATCAAGGGAAAAATATTTAAAATGCTTTCATGGAATTTTTTTGGTCCACCAAAGCATTTTAAGAAAAAAAATCGTGCTTTTTGCAATATAGAACTTAAAATTTTTATATTGACGCGGATGTTACTCAATCAAGTTCAAATGGGTACTTTAAATCGTCCATGTTCTTTTAGTATCATTTTAAGCCACTTAAAAAAAATTTTAAAAAAAAGTCGAAAAAATATATTTATTTTACTAGTTTTTGCAACCAACCGAGCTGATAATGGGAAAAATAATGCAACAAAATTTGGAGTCTGTCTTTGCCTCCCTACAACCGGTTTAAATTCGCAATCGTAGCGTATTTTGTCAAAAAAAATATTTTTTGTTTTTACCGCTATTGGTGTCAAAATTCGCGGAATGTTTAGTACATCAAGGGAAAAATATTTAAAATGCTTTCATGGAATTTTTTTGGTCCACCAAAGCATTTTAAGAAAAAAAATCGTGCTTTTTGCAATATAGAACTTAAAATTTTTATATTGACGCGGATGTTACTCAATCAAGTTCAAATGGGTACTTTAAATCGTCCATGTTCTTTTAGTATCATTTTAAGCCACTTAAAAAAAATTTAAAAAAAAAGTCGAAAAAATATATTTATTTTACTAGTTTTTGCAACCAAAATTAAATAAGTGGATTCAATTTCAGCATGCAGATATTTTTCCCTTAATATACTTCATATTCTGCAAATTTTGACACCAATTGCACCCAAAACAAAAAATATTTTTTTTTTTGACAAAATATACTACGATTGCGAACTTCAACCGGTTGTAGGGAGGCAAAGACAGACTCCAAATTTTGTTGCATTATTTTTCCCATTATCAGCTCTTGAAAGAGCATTGTTTTTTTGCTATTACCTTACATTTTATTTTTCGGGACAGGCTAACTCACAATCACGTGAGTAAAATTGAATTCAGTCAGACTCACGCGTGAATCACGCTCTAATCTGCTCATGTGCCCATCTCTACTTTAAAGTATTAAAATTTCTGTAAAATATCATAAAAATTGTATGTGCTAATTTTAAAACTTAAAAAAAAACACATTTTTATTAAATTGTGTTATCATCAAAATTTTTGTTTTATCAAAAATGTTTTTTTCATCAAACATTTTTTTCCAAAAAAAAAAAAATTAACATGAAAAGCTTTTTTTCATCTAAAATTTTTTTCATGAAAATTTTTTTCATCAAATTGTTTTTTATAAATCTTTTTTTTTTCATCAAAAAAATTCTTTTTCCATTAATATTTATTTTTTTCAATAAAATTTATTTTTTTCACCAAATTTTTTTTTATAATAAAAAAAAAAAATTTAATAACCTTTTTATACCCTACACCACTCTGTGGTACAGGGTATAATGCGTTTGTGCTGATGTTTGTAACTACCCGAAATATTGTTCCTAGACCTACCTTCAAGTATGCCGATCGACTCAGAATTACTTTTTGAGTCGATTTAGCAATGTCCGTCCGTCCGCCCGTCCATCTATCGGTTTAAGCACGATACAGGTCGCAATTTTCAATTGACTTGAAACTTGAAACTTAATCATATTTTAGCCCAAGGACGAAGCCTATTGAAATTGGAGAAAATCGGTCCATGTTAAGACCTAGCTCCCATACAAATGCCCCCTTTGGATTCAGCTTAAATGACTTTAATAACCGTATTATAACAGATATCGCTTTAAAATTTAGCAGGTAAACAAATTTTGTATGCACAAATCACCATTCCAAATTTCAAAGGAATCGGGTCAGTCCTTCTGGTAGTCCCCATACAAACCACCCTCCCGATATGCACACAATTCATTCAAAATTCATAAAAATGGAAATATTTGATTAACATTTTTTTTAGGTGTTAAACGTGCACTTTAGTAACCTAATCAAATCGGAATATATTTGGACCATTTTTGGACTTAGTCCCCCATATAAAAATTTCGACCGATATTCAGTTAAATCGGTCTATTGACAAAAAATAAACCAATTCCACTAAATTTGATCTGTGTGTGTTTTCTACACCAAATAAAGATCTAACAAAAGACAGATCCAATCGGTCCATGTTTGGGCTTGGGACCCATTTTCCAGAAAACACTAGTGTAGGGTATCATATGGTCGGTCTTGACGGACTATAACTTTCTTGTTTCATCTAAAAAATATTTTTTTAATCAAAAATTATTTTGTTTATCAAAAAAAAATTTAGTTTATCAAAAATTTTTTTTGCCAAGGCCGCTGTTCCAAAAAAGTTAATTACAAAAATAAATATGAAAATTTCCGATTTTTTTTTTGGTGCTCTAGATTTCACTTCCGAATATTTTTATTCGTTTTGTTTCCCATACAAAAATTTTATATTTCCACACCCCCCCCCCCCCCCCCCCCCCACAAAAGGGCCGGAACGAAAAAGTTAAATTTTTAAGTCCTCTGGGTTCTAGTTTGCGATTTTCTGAGGTTGGTTGTTTTGGGTAAGAGTACACAATTCATTCACAGGCATTTTTTTTATAGGTTTTGTTATTTTCAGTCCATTTTCATATCGAAAAATGATGAGATTTCACAAAAATATGTATAGCAAATAAAAGACTTAAGACACAAACTCAAATCATAAATTCCTATAAAAAAATAACACAAAACTAAGATTTTTTATATATAAAAATTATGCATTAGTTAAAACTAACTTTTTTCTTTTTTCTTTTAATTTCAGAAAATTTTATCTTTTCTCCTGCTTTCATTACTGGTAACATCACAAGCCCAAAATGATAATGGTGAAGAACCACCAGAAGGTTATTATGCTTTTGTAGAATCAGCCAATGCTATACCACCCAAAGTGAGACCACCACCTTATACCCACGTCAATATAGATTGTAAAAATGTAGCAAATGGTAAAAAATCAGCGGTATCCGTAAACAATATATGTGGTGATTTAAATAAAGGACAAATACCTAAAAATCCGTTACAACAGAATGTTTTGGGAGAACCTTATCCATTGTAAGTTAAAATGAATTAAAGATTCGCCCTTCATTTTTTAATTTTTACTTATTTCTAGTGAACTAATACGTAATCACACTTTAAAGTTTTTATCTAAAACTTTACCCGTCTTAAAAGCTGATGATACTTTACCTAAAGTAACGCAAATTATACGTGATGATCCTGTTGAACCCATAGACAATAATAATATTGATCGTCATTATGCTACAAGAACTAAACGTGAAGCTGTTGCCCCTAAATTGGAACCAAGAGCTGAAAATCATGAATATAGTTACTTTGATCCAGCCATCGATGAAGAGGAACGTTCACGAAAGGAACCTAAAGAGGCTGAAGAACCACGTAAACCACGTAAATTTTGTGATGGTGGTGGACTGTAAGTTTTTATGAGTTTTTTTTTTAAGTTGGGAGATTTCTACTCCATCCTTATTTTTTTTTCTATTTATAACTTCCAATCATATTATATGGGTACACTCACTTTGTCATTCAGTGTATAACGCATCGAAATATTTGTCTAGGACCCCCATAAAGAAAATATATATTATTGACCAGTCATCGATTCTAAAACATTCTTGCGAGGTCTTCGTCCAGTCTAAATAAAAAGTTCATTCCAAAATAATAGATCCAGACACCTGAAGTTTGGCAAAAATATGTCTTATGGTCAAAAGTTGGTTAAGTTCGTAAATAGTCTAAATCGGACCAGGAGTCAAAAAGTTCCCTATCTGAAAGACTCCATTTTTACAGATTTTTTAATACTTTTGTAAAGCAAATGAAACAATTTTATGTCAGAAGACGTTCAATTTCTTGCACTTTGACCAAGGGGATTAAAAATTTTAATTTTTGTAGCCCCCCGTCCCCCTATCTTTGTGAGAGGCGGACGGGGGGCTACATAAGGATAAAATTGTATTACATTTTATTACTTTAGTTCAAAAATCATAATAAAAGAATTTTTAACATTTAGTGTCCCCCAAAGTCCCCCAGCCGACCCTCCAACTCCAGAAAAAAACGCGGTACAAATATGGACCGATTTGATATATTTTTTGTTAGACATTTAATTAGTGTAGAAAACACACACATACACTCCAAAAATTATGTTAGTAAAATCAACTGAAAATGTCAGTTAAAATAACTACTTTGTAAGTTGTTTTGGGGTCAACTACTTTTTCAGTTAAATCAACTAACAATGTTAGTTATTTTAACTAACAAAAAACAACTGACTTATGTAGTAAAAACTACTTACATTTGTAGTTAAAACAACTAAAATGTAGTAAAAATAGAATAATCAAAATATAACTTTTTTTTTTTTAATTTTCAGAAAAAAAAATTGAAGACCAAATTTTTTCCAAGTTTTCTTTTTTTAAGTTATTTTTTTATTTTTCACAATTGTGAAAAATAAAAAAACAAAAATTTATTTTTTGGAAAAAAAGTTTGAAAATTTTTCAGAGACAAAAAAAAATAAAATTAACTACTTTAAATAACTGTTACTACATCACAGTACTTTTTTGTTAGTTGATCAAAAAATCGACTTAAAATAACTAACAGAAATAGTTGTTTCATATTTTTCATACAAAAACAACTGACTTTGTAGTTTAAAACAACTAACTACTGTAAAATATACAAATAACTAACATGTAGTAACTTACATAATTTTCTGAGTGTATTAAATTTTAATGGAATTGGTTTATTTTTGTTGCTAATAGACCGATGTAACTGAATATCAAAATTTTCATATATTCAGATTTGATTAGGTACCAAAGCACACGTTTAACACCTACAAATAAAATTTTAATCAAATATTTAGCATTTTCACGAATTTTGAGGGAATTATGTAAAATTTGGGGGGGGGGGGGTTTATGTGGAAACTAAAAGAAGGACTTATCCGATTCGTTCAAAATTTGGAACAGTGATTTGTGCATACAAAATTTGAATACCTGTTAAATTTCAAAACTGTACCACAGAGTGGTGTAGGGTATAAAAATTTATTTTGGAACCGCGAGGAATTATTCTGAAATTATTAGAAAAGTTTTCACGCATTTTTATTATACAAGACAATTTAAATCGTCGTAAAAAAGTGACATATCAGTTTTGTTATGATCGTTTCAACAAATTTTGACAATTATAAGATAATTGTCAAAAGTTGTTGATTTTTAAATGTTTTATTGCAATTTGAGACATTTAAAGTTTAAGTAAAATTTTCACCGTAAAAAACAGAGTACTAGGCTTTTAAGGGAATTACTTTTCCCTGTTCCGATTTTGCCGTTTTCTTTGGTCGTTTTCGAAAAAAGTTTATGTATGCCAAAATTTCCCCAACAAAAACTTAATTTTGTGCCAAAAATGTGCTGTAATAACAGTCAAATTCAAATACTTCGGTTTCGGTTGAAATTATGCTTTGAGAAATTAGGAATTACTAGCTGTTTCGCACCCGGCGTTGCCCGGGTTGAAAAAAATATTATATAATGAATAACAGTTTGTAATGCCCTATGGTTGCATTCTCGGTTAGCACTCCATCTGGTGAAAATTTCAATTTCGCATTACTTTACACCACCTCTGTCCGATCGCGCGCTGATATGACCCTTTATTCCCGCCTTGTTTAGTACTCGACGTTTAAGCGTGATAAACGAATAGGCAGAAATATATTTCAATATATTATAAATGGTGTGGAAATTTACGTCCCTTTGTTCGATCGCACACTGATATGGGCCCGCATCTGTTAGTCATTTATTAAAAATTGGCTCAGCCGTTTTTGCGTGATTGCGGAACTGGCAAAAATACACGCCTTTGCCCAATCACGCGCTAATATGGCATATTGTTCCCGCCTCGGTTAGTAAGTACTATATGTGTTGAAATTTTGTTAAAATCAGTTAAGGCGATTAAGCGTAATTACGGAACAGACAGAAAATAACTTTCAGTGTGGTGCAAAGGGGCGTGACAACTTACGCCCCGTGGTCTAAAAACGCTCTATTATGGTTTGTTATTCCCGTTTCGAAAGTACTATATGTGGTGAAAAATCCATTAAAATTGGTTAAGCCGTTTAAGCTTGATTGTGGGACAGGCAGAAATAACTTTCAATGTAATACAAAATAGCGTGGGTCCCCTTTGTCAAACCACACTCTTTTGTGGCCTATAGTTCTTGCCTCGGTTAGTACAATCTGCTGTGGAAATTTCTTCAAATTATCAGTTAAGCCGAATAAGCGTGATTGCGAAAAAGGCAGAAAGGAGGTGCAATAAATTTAACAGGGCGTGTTATGTTATGCCCCTTTGTCCGATCGCTCATTTTATGTTCTATAGTTCCCGCCTCGTTTAGTACTATCTGTGACGAAAATTTCATCTTAATTGATTCAGCCGTTGATGCGTAATTGCGGAACTAACAGAAACAACTTTTAGTATAGTACAAAAGAGCGATGCAACTAATGCCTCTTTGTCCAAACGCACTTTATTATGGCAGTCAAAAATAATTTGAAATTAATACAAAGAGCGGCATTTTAAAACGCGTTTGCCCAATAACGTGCTGATATGGCATATTGTTCCCGCTTCGGTTAGTACTATCTGTGTTGAAAATTGCAATAAAATCTGTTCAGACGTTTAAGAGTAATTACGGAACTGGCAGAAATAACTTTCAATTTAATACAAAGGGGCGTGGACTTTTACGCCGATCCGTCAGAGCGCCCTCCTATTATAACCTATAGTGCCCGTCTGGGTTAGTACTATGTGTGGTGAAATTTTCATTAAAATCGGTTCAGACGTTTAAGCGTGATTACGGAACAGATAGAAATACCTTTCAATGAAGTACAAAGGGGCGAGGCATTTTCGCCTCTTTGTGTGATCACCGCCCTATTATGAACTATATTTCCCGCTTGGATTAGTAGTATGTGGTGAAAATTTTTTTAAAATCGGTTCAGCCGTTTAAGTGTAATTGCTGAAAAGGCAGAAATAATGTTCAATATAATACAAAGGGGCGTGGCATTTTACGCCCACTTGGCAGATCGGTCTCTCTTATGGCCTATAGTTCCCGTCTCGGTTAGTACTATCTGTGGTGAAGATTTGATGTAAATCGGTACAGACAGACAGAAAAACCAAAGAATGCCACGCCCCTTTGTAAGTGGGGTGTAAAAAGAGGCGTGGCTTTCAATCAAGATGCGGGATGGCATATATTTCCTTGCAAAAACGCCCTATTAGTATGCCAAATTGCATGTTTATCGGTAACAAACATCCAAATATAGTACAACAACCAAATATATTGAAAAATCGGAAATTCACAAAAAGTGGGCGTAAAAGGAGGCGGGGCATCCAATCGAGATGCCATTGGTGCCAGTTTTCATTCCAGGAAACGTACTATCTACATGCCAAATTTCATTTGAATCGGTTCAGTAGTTTTTTTCTGAAAGCGACACAAACAAACAAACAAACTAACATGTCATTTTTATATATATATAAGGATAAGGATAAGGATAATTCAAGAAAGATATTTTAAATATATAAAGTGGAATGTTAAAGAAAACAAACAACCAATATATTGTAAAATGTCGAATTTATAAAAAAGGTGGGCGTAAAGCCACTATTGCATTCCAGAAAACTCACTGTATGCCAAATTCCTTTTGAATTCGTTACATCGTTTTGGCGTGAAACCGGCATAAACTAACAAAAAGTGGGCGTAAAAAAGGCGGGGCATCGAATCCGAATGCGGTAAGGCCTATATTCACTTCCACAAAAATTGCTATATGTATCCCATGTGAATTGGTAACAATCAACCAAATATTGTAACAAACAGGCAAATGTATTGAAAAGCCTTGAATTTACAAAAGTGGGCGTAAAAGAGGCGTGGCTTCCAATCAAGATGCGGGATGGAAAATTTCATGGTAATCGGTAAGAAACATTCAAATATAGTAACAAACATCCAAATACAGTAACAAACATCCAAATATATTAAAAAATCTGAAATTCACAAAAAGTGGGCGTAAAAGGGGGCGGGGCATCCAATCGAGATGCCATTGGTCGCATTTTTCATTCCAGAAAATTCTCTATCTACATGCCAAATTTCATTTGAATCGGTTCAGTAGTTTTTTTCTGAAAGCGACACAAACATACAAACAAACAAACAAACAAACTAACATGTCATTTTTATATATATATAAGGATAAATAAATCTAGATTTATAAATAAATCAAAATATATTTTCAAGAAATGGCGCCCAAACAGGGACCTGATTGCGAATCGAAAAGCGGAATTAGGTTAAGGGGAGTGGATTGTATAAATTTTGTTAAACGAATAAGTTAAACTGTTCACTCAAAAACAATATTTACCATTGTGGGACCACACTTACAGTTAGTTCAAGATGTTGATTATATTTGTTTTTGGTTTAAACAAAGACTCTCAATGATAAAGATATTTGAAGTCACTCGACTCCTGTTAACCCCGCTCTGGCTAACTATGCTATTACAGAGGACGAATGAACAAACAAAAACAAAATTGAAAAAAAATTTAGCAATTGGCTGTTTTTCCGACTTAATTGAGCGTTTTTTTTTTTGCATTTATCGATAAAAAAAAATTTTTGTTGATTATCGGGAAATCCAATGACTTTTATTTGCTAAGAATTTGTTTTAAACACTTTGAAAGGTGTTTCTTAAATAATATTACCATACTAATTAGAAATTCATACATTTTTTCAAAATTTATTAAGCGCTTTTTCGATATAAAAAGTTAGCATTGTTTGTAACATAATCGTATTTTCCTCGTCTAACAGTTTTCGAACCTTCTGTAAAAATGTTGCAAAGGTTTGTGAGAGAGATGCGAGGAGCTTGGTTTAAATTGAGTTCAAACAATTAATTTTGATTAAATTTAAATTTAACTCACCACACCCAAAATAAATTCTCTGCCCAATCAGCAGATAAATCTGCTGAAAATACACCTATTCTGAGCCATATGAGAAATCTTCTGATTTTAGCAGACGCGGTTTTAGCAGACGCGGTCATGATTATCAAGGTGAAATTAGCAGAGAAACTTGTCGAGACAATGGGTACTAGAGTGTCCCTTATTTTGGAAATGTTGGAAATCTTGAGACGGTACCCGCTCATTTTTTTCCTTTTGACTTAAAAATAACTCAGGAAAAATTTTACGCCCCTAGGACCACGCCTTCCCTACGCGACGGGCCCTTAAAGAGCGGGGCCTAAAAAATCATTTTTCCATACAAACCAAAAAAATTTTTTTTTGATTTTTAATTTTTTTGTTATTATTTATTATATTACTTGGTTTGCTTATTCACAACAAAAAATTTGATTTTGGTGGGATAAGTCTTTCAGCGCTAAAAAATTTTTCGCAAAAAAAAATTTTGAGCCGCCGGGGTCCTACAGTAAAAAATTTTTAAAAAATATTTTTTTTTAGTTTTGACCAGCAACGGTTTTAGCTGCTATGTTGCTTTAAATGATATATATTCATAAAAAAATATTTTTTGTATCTGTGACATCTTAATCGTGTTCTAAAAAAGGGTAAAAAATGCATTGATGATTTTTTTCGATACACGATAAAAATGTCACAAATATGAATAATATTTTTTTTGGAATATATATCATTAAAAACAACATAAAAACTAAAACCATTGCTTTTCAAAACTAAAAAAAAATATTTTTTAAAAATTTTTTACCGTAGGATTCCTACGGCTCAAAATTTTTTTTTTCGAAAAAGATAAAGATGTCACAGATATGAATAATTTTTTTTTTGGAATATATATCATTTAAAGCAACATAGCAACTAAAACCGTTGCTGGTCAAAACTAAAAAAAAATATTTTTTAAAAATTTTTTACTGTAGGACCCCGGCCGCCCAAATTTTTTTTTTGCGAAAAATTTTTTAGCGCTGAAAGACTTATCCCTCCAAAATCAAATTTTTTGTCGTGAATAAGCAAACCAAGTAATATAATAATTAATAACAAAAAAATTAAAAATAAAAAAAAAATTTTTTTGGTTTGTATGGAAAAATGATTTTTTAGGCCCCGCTCTTTAAGGCCCCGTCGCGTAGGGAAGGCGTGGTCCTAGGGGCGTAAAATTTTTCCTGAGTTATTTTTAAGTCAAAAGGAAAAAAATGAGCGGGTACCGTCTCAAGATTTCCAACATTTCCAAAATAAGGGACACTCTAATGGGTACGTTCAGCAGAGAAAGCTGCTACTCAGCTGCTCCTCAACATTCTGCTGAACGGTTTGATTTTTGACATTTCAGTCAACATGTTGAGTGAGCGCTTCTCATCACTAGTAGCGTACACAATTTATGCTACATTTGATCACAAACTGATACATAAGCTGTTTTATTGAAAATATTATTTTTTTTGGACGTTATTCAAAGAAGTAAACACAACAAATCATAAAAAAGTATTTTTTACAGCAAAAAATAAATGAAACCCAGCAAAACTTACCTTACCATATAAGGTATAAAATAAGGTATAAGATCTCTTATTTTATACATTGCAGCATTGATGATTTTAACAGGCGATGAGACTAAAAGTAATGCATATACATTATCACAAAGAATACCAGTAAGGTATAAAATAAGTCATAAATTTATAACAAAGAATACGAGTAAGGTGTAAAATATATGATATTTTATAGGTTACGAGTAAGGTATATAATATAGCATACCAGAACGTCATATATAAGGTGTTACGAGTAGTGAAAAAGTAATTTTGTATTAAATTTACTCACGTGATTGTAAGCGAGATAAAATATACTCCTGGGTGAGTGTGTGTCATTAACAAATTTCTGTCGTGAAACCATCTCTAGTTTAAACTTATGCATTTTTTTATAAAATATTTATTTTTTATGTTATTGTAATGCATTATGTATTCAATTATAAATAATGCATTATTTCAAACTTTGAAATAATACATAATGTAACCAAATATAAGTCATCCATGATTTAATGTTTAGAAATAATAAATATGAAATACATTTTTTCCAATAATCATGCATTACGTAGCTAATTATTAGTAATGTATTATTTTTCACTTTAAAATAATACGTTGTGGAACAAATGTTTGGTAAGACATCATAAAATAATGCTACAAATAAGATATATACATTACCTGGTAATGTGTTATATAATCACCACCCATTACCAAAGTTTTGCTGGGAAGCGTAAAAAAAAAAATATTCCAATATTTTAAAACATTTACAAAAAAAAATGCGTTCAGCAGATTCAACTAATCAAAACATGCTACATCTCAACTGTTGAGTAGCAGGTTTCTCTGCTGAACACGCTCAATAAAAAACGAAAAAAACTAACACTTTGAAAAAAAAAACTTAGAAAATTTTCTTGAAAAAAGAATGATAGCAAATTATTTCTGTAAAACTACAAAATTATCTGCTAGAAATATTTTCAAAAGGTTTTTTTGAAATTCAGCAAACAGAATCAGTAAAAACGCAGTAAAATGTCTGATATTTTCTTTAATTTCTGTTTTAATTTTTAAATTAATAAAAATTATTTATTATTCGACCTTTAAAATTCTATTTTTGTCTGTTATTTTCTAAAACTGAATGACAGAGATTTCAGTAAAATCATCCTTTTCAGCAAAACAATCTGCTGAAAGTTTGCTAATTCAAATTGAAAGTCGTTTTACAGATTTTTTGACAGAGTTTTTCTTTTGAGTGCAATGTTGGTCAGCTTAGCTAGGGTACAAAACATTTGCTTTATTTGAACTGAAAAACAGAATGTTTGGTTAAACTTGGTTTTTAATTTCATAAAATTTAAATAAACTATCAACTGTATCTATAACATAGACTCTTGCTGATGATTCGATCATTTTCCTATTGTATTTGAGCGATAAAAGCTTAGCAGTTCACCTCAAAAATTTTGTAACATTCCACATAACCTAACAAGTAGAAAAGTTAAATTTGACTACGCCGAATCTATGAACGCTCCACAATGCCCTTTTTAACGTGAGCAATTTTGATTAGAAATATTTTATTTTGTCATTTTTGTAAAAAAAAACAGAAAAATTACTATTTTTTTTTTTAGTGTAAATTTTTTTTCGAGTGTAAATTTTTTTTTAGTGTAAAAATATTTCTGATTGACAAAAATGCTTTTTAAATTAATTTTGTAGCTTACCAATGTTTTTTAAGCTCGGTTTTTTCAACACGTGAATTTAAGGTGAAACCAATCTGAAATTCACGGTTTTGCTAATAACTTTTGAACCACTGTACCGATTCAATACGCTGGAATTCAATACGAACTAGACCAGCGGAATGGCAAATATATAAGCCAAGCTTCAGCCCTCTCAGAATTGTCGTTCGAAAGTTAGCATTTTTTATCTCGTAAATTCGCGAAAATCCCTTGCCAAAATTCACTCTTTTGCTTATAACTTTTTAACCACTGGACCGACTTCTCTGGATTGCAATACCAACCTGACCAGATAAATGACCAAACTTCAGGAAGCCTCCGTAAAGTCCTTCGAAAATTAGTGAGTTTTCAATAGAGAGAAAGACGGACGGACATCGCTAAATCGTCTTAAAATCGATCGAGGATCATGAATATATATACGTTAAGGAACTATATCAATATTTCTAGGTGTTACAAACGAAATGACAAACTTATATATACCCTCTATCACTAGAGTACGAAAAGTTTTAAAGCGGCTGCAATGGACACATGGGAATAGAATTGGATACAGAATGATATTGAAACAAGCACAAAAATTTTTTTGCACAAAATTTTTCTTTACAAGATATTTTTCACCAAAAAAAACTATTTTTAATGTTGTTTTTTAATATTTGATATCTCTCCTTTTAATTTCAGTTTCTGTTCCATCTACAAAGCTATCCAAGGTGATACATCTGCACCACAAGCTGCCCCATTAACAGCTGAAAGACGTGAAGAAATTGGTCCAATACGTTATGAAGGCCCCCCTACACCCTGCCCGGCTAAAGTTGAATATGCTACTCCAGTATTTGCTAAAAACTATCAAGGTTCCTGGCGTTATGTCGTTCAAATACCCTATGAAGGTTATTTCACACAAACCGTAGAAGTAACACGTTGTATACAGGCCCGCTGTCATTATTTAGATGGTGGCTGTTTGTCATCACCAAGATGGGTTAGTCTATTGGTAGCTGAAATCTTCTATCCTAATGCTGAGGATACTGTACCACAAACGTCGACAACAACACCAGCTCCATCGGTACAAGATTTCCAGGCCTATCAACAATATTTACAGAAACGGGCTGGTGTTGCTACCGCCTCGGATGGTACCAATCATGCTGGCGGTAATGGTGCTGGTGATTTTAATCAACATTGTGATGGTCATGATGAAATTGGTTGTTTCCAAGTACGTTTGTATTATGATTGGTTCCTAATTCCTGGTTCCTGTAAATGTTGGCGTCCTGATTATTTTGCTAAATATGTACGCAGAAAGTCTGTTGCAGATTTGTAAGGATTTTGAGAGAAAAGAACTATAATTTAAAGATAATATGATGATTATAATCAATCTGCCAATTCCTTGCTTAATTTGAATGAATATTTCTATAGTTTTAGTTTGCCTTAGTTTTAAGTTTCTCCTAATGAAATTCACATTCTAATAATCCTTGGCTAGTTAAAATGAAATTTAGTTTTATAATAGGATTTTTAAGAGTCTGAATTTCGTTTTATTCCTTACTATTTTTTTCCTTTAACTTAATGACTGACATTTATAATTTGTTTTTAGTTTAATATGCAAACGAGGAAGTGGTTTATACACTAAATATAAATACTATGGCCTTATAATAGTGAAACAAAATATATTTTTAATTAAAAATACTATACTTTATAATTAATTAATCAATAAAAAAATATCTATAAAAATATGTAAGCTAATTTTTTTTTTATGAGTGTAAAAGGCAAATGTAAAAATAACATGTAAACTAAACATCGAAAATTCGAATGGGCCGCGACCTCATACAGATGATTACAACAGTTAGCCTGTTCAAAAATCCGGTCTCCAAACTTTTCCATCACATCAGGTTTTTGAGAAAATTGAGGTCAAAGTTCAAACAAATCTTCGTTTTGGGCATTTTTGGGAATTCAAAGCGGATGAACCCGATGTGATGGTGACTTCAAAATAAGTCGAGGGTAAAGCTTAAACATGCAGAACTCATTTGGTCATTCCTCTTAACCCTTTGAGCACCAATTGTTATTTTTATTGGTATGAATATGACAGAAATATCCAAGGTTCGATTCTCGTTGGGGTATACATGTTAATAAAAAATTCATATATAAGAAAAACGATTACCATTAGCGAAACAAGCCGACATTTAAAATCCTACTGAAAATAACGCTTTACTGGAAGTGTTTTAAACTGGTATAGGAATATCAGAAATGTCTATAATTCTTAGAAATTAAATTAACTTCTACATTTTTCAACTTAAGCCCATATAACAACTAGAATTAGAGATCGTGCTCGATTTGTATTAGTAGAAACAAGTAAGAGTGTTAAATTCGGCTGTGCCGAATCTTTTATACCCTCCAACATGCAAATAAATAAAAAAAAAAAAATTGCAGGGGCGTCTTCTTTTTTTTTTGGGGGGGGGGGGGGTCGGTAGTGGTAATTGGGGGGCACAATTCCTCTCGAATAAGTGTTAGAAAAAAATAATTCTTATGCTTTTTGCACTAAAGAAATACAAATTTATCATTATATAAAAAAAAAAAAATATTCCACGCCCAAAAAAGGGGGCGGACCGTAAAACGATATTTTCTAATTCTGTGGGTCCAAATGCAGGACCTTGAACTTCTTGTAGCATAAAAATGTTGGATTTGTTGAACAAAAACACAAAAAATCATGTAAAAATATGATATTTTTCAGAGGTTGGTTTAGTTCTTCAAGGGGGAACTTTTTCCCCCCTGGTCCGATTTTGCCCATCTCCGAACTTAACCAGCCTATGAACATAAGACATATATGTGCCAAATTTCAGGAGTCTATCACTTTTATTTTGGACTGTATCGTGTCCTCCACAGACGGACGGACGGACGGACAGACGGACGGACGGACGGACGGACGGACAGACGGACATCGCTAGAATGTCTTAGAATCGATCACTGATCAATAATATATATACTTTATGGGGTCCTAGACCGATATTTCGATGCGTTACACACGGAATGACAAAGTGAGTATACCCCCATACTGTAGTTGGAGGGTATAAAAATAAACAAAAAATACTGTACTGGCACAATATATAAACGATTAAAATACATAAATGTCATCAAAAACTTTAAAAAGAAAAAATTTAAAGATTTTCTGACATTTTGTTTGTAAAGTCCCGGACACAAATATTGTTTTGCCTTTTGCTGTAAAAAAAAAATAAAAATACTTTTAGAAAAATAAATCTTTTTAAGTCCCGAAAAAATCTTTTCTTTGTTTACAAAAAATTGGAGGTCAAAAATTGTGGATTCTTCCTATAGAGTTTAAAAAATTTTGATTTTTTTTGTCATTAAAAAAAATTAATATTAATAAGTTGATTTTTATACCCTCCACTCTAGTGATAGAGGGTATATATAAGTTTGTCATTCCGTTTGTAACACCTCGAAATATTGGTCTAGGACCCCATATATTCATGATGCTCGATCGATTTTAAGACGATCTAGCGATGTCCGTCCGTCCGTCCGTCCGTCCGTCTGTCTGTCTGTCTGTCTGTCTGTCTGTCTGTCTGTCTGTCTGTCTGTCTGTCTGTCTGTCTGTCTGTCTGTCTGTCTGTCTGTCTGTCTGTCTGTCTGTCTGTCTGTCTGTCTGTCTGTCTGTCTGTCTGTCTGTCTGTCTGTCTGTCTGTCTGTCTGTCTGTCTGTCTGTCTGTCTGTCTGTCTGTCTGTCTGTCTGTCTGTCTGTCTGTCTGTCTGTCTGTCTGTCTGTCTGTCTGTCTGTCTGTCTGTCTGTCTGTCTGTCTGTCTGTCTGTCTGTCTGTCTGTCTGTCTGTCTGTCTGTCTGTCTGTCTGTCTGTCTGTCTGTCTGTCTGTCTGTCTGTCTGTCTGTCTGTCTGTCTGTCTGTCTGTCTGTCTGTCTGTCTGTCTGTCTGTCTGTCTGTCTGTCTGTCTGTCTGTCTGTCTGTCTGTCTGTCTGTCTGTCTGTCTGTCTGTCTGTCTGTCTGTCTGTCTGTCTGTCTGTCTGTCTGTCTGTCTGTCTGTCTGTCTGTCTGTCTGTCTGTCTGTCTGTCTGTCTGTCTGTCTGTCTGTCTGTCTGTCTGTCTGTCTGTCTGTCTGTCTGTCTGTCTGTCTGTCTGTCTGTCTGTCTGTCTGTCTGTCTGTCTGTCTGTCTGTCTGTCTGTCTGTCTGTCTGTCTGTCTGTCTGTCTGTCTGTCTGTCTGTCTGTCTGTCTGTCTGTCTGTCTGTCTGTCTGTCTGTCTGTCTGTCTGTCTGTCTGTCTGTCTGTCTGTCTGTCTGTCTGTCTGTCTGTCTGTCTGTCTGTCTGTCTGTCTGTCTGTCTGTCTGTCTGTCTGTCTGTCTGTCTGTCTGTCTGTCTGTCTGTCTGTCTGTCTGTCTGTCTGTCTGTCTGTCTGTCTGTCTGTCTGTCTGTCTGTCTGTCTGTCTGTCTGTCTGTCTGTCTGTCTGTCTGTCTGTCTGTCTGTCTGTCTGTCTGTCTGTCTGTCTGTCTGTCTGTCTGTCTGTCTGTCTGTCTGTCTGTCTGTCTGTCTGTCTGTCTGTCTGTCTGTCTGTCTGTCTGTCTGTCTGTCTGTCTGTCTGTCTGTCTGTCTGTCTGTCTGTCTGTCTGTCTGTCTGTCTGTCTGTCTGTCTGTCTGTCTGTCTGTCTGTCTGTCTGTCTGTCTGTCTGTCTGTCTGTCTGTCTGTCTGTCTGTCTGTCTGTCTGTCTGTCTGTCTGTCTGTCTGTCTGTCTGTCTGTCTGTCTGTCTGTCTGTCTGTCTGTCTGTCTGTCTGTCTGTCTGTCTGTCTGTCTGTCTGTCTGTCTGTCTGTCTGTCTGTCTGTCTGTCTGTCTGTCTGTCTGTCTGTCTGTCTGTCTGTCTGTCTGTCTGTCTGTCTGTCTGTCTGTCTGTCTGTCTGTCTGTCTGTCTGTCTGTCTGTCTGTCTGTCTGTCTGTCTGTCTGTCTGTCTGTCTGTCTGTCTGTCTGTCTGTCTGTCTGTCTGTCTGTCTGTCTGTCTGTCTGTCTGTCTGTCTGTCTGTCTGTCTGTCTGTCTGTCTGTCTGTCTGTCTGTCTGTCTGTCTGTCTGTCTGTCTGTCTGTCTGTCTGTCTGTCTGTCTGTCTGTCTGTCTGTCTGTCTGTCTGTCTGTCTGTCTGTCTGTCTGTCTGTCTGTCTGTCTGTCTGTCTGTCTGTCTGTCTGTCTGTCTGTCTGTCTGTCTGTCTGTCTGTCTGTCTGTCTGTCTGTCTGTCTGTCTGTCTGTCTGTCTGTCTGTCTGTCTGTCTGTCTGTCTGTCTGTCTGTCTGTCTGTCTGTCTGTCTGTCTGTCTGTCTGTCTGTCTGTCTGTCTGTCTGTCTGTCTGTCTGTCTGTCTGTCTGTCTGTCTGTCTGTCTGTCTGTCTGTCTGTCTGTCTGTCTGTCTGTCTGTCTGTCTGTCTGTCTGTCTGTCTGTCTGTCTGTCTGTCTGTCTGTCTGTCTGTCTGTCTGTCTGTCTGTCTGTCTGTCTGTCTGTCTGTCTGTCTGTCTGTCTGTCTGTCTGTCTGTCTGTCTGTCTGTCTGTCTGTCTGTCTGTCTGTCTGTCTGTCTGTCTGTCTGTCTGTCTGTCTGTCTGTCTGTCTGTCTGTCTGTCTGTCTGTCTGTCTGTCTGTCTGTCTGTCTGTCTGTCTGTCTGTCTGTCTGTCTGTCTGTCTGTCTGTCTGTCTGTCTGTCTGTCTGTCTGTCTGTCTGTCTGTCTGTCTGTCTGTCTGTCTGTCTGTCTGTCTGTCTGTCTGTCTGTCTGTCTGTCTGTCTGTCTGTCTGTCTGTCTGTCTGTCTGTCTGTCTGTCTGTCTGTCTGTCTGTCTGTCTGTCTGTCTGTCTGTCTGTCTGTCTGTCTGTCTGTCTGTCTGTCTGTCTGTCTGTCTGTCTGTCTGTCTGTCTGTCTGTCTGTCTGTCTGTCTGTCTGTCTGTCTGTCTGTCTGTCTGTCTGTCTGTCTGTCTGTCTGTCTGTCTGTCTGTCTGTCTGTCTGTCTGTCTGTCTGTCTGTCTGTCTGTCTGTCTGTCTGTCTGTCTGTCTGTCTGTCTGTCTGTCTGTCTGTCTGTCTGTCTGTCTGTCTGTCTGTCTGTCTGTCTGTCTGTCTGTCTGTCTGTCTGTCTGTCTGTCTGTCTGTCTGTCTGTCTGTCTGTCTGTCTGTCTGTCTGTCTGTCTGTCTGTCTGTCTGTCTGTCTGTCTGTCTGTCTGTCTGTCTGTCTGTCTGTCTGTCTGTCTGTCTGTCTGTCTGTCTGTCTGTCTGTCTGTCTGTCTGTCTGTCTGTCTGTCTGTCTGTCTGTCTGTCTGTCTGTCTGTCTGTCTGTCTGTCTGTCTGTCTGTCTGTCTGTCTGTCTGTCTGTCTGTCTGTCTGTCTGTCTGTCTGTCTGTCTGTCTGTCTGTCTGTCTGTCTGTCTGTCTGTCTGTCTGTCTGTCTGTCTGTCTGTCTGTCTGTCTGTCTGTCTGTCTGTCTGTCTGTCTGTCTGTCTGTCTGTCTGTCTGTCTGTCTGTCTGTCTGTCTGTCTGTCTGTCTGTCTGTCTGTCTGTCTGTCTGTCTGTCTGTCTGTCTGTCTGTCTGTCTGTCTGTCTGTCTGTCTGTCTGTCTGTCTGTCTGTCTGTCTGTCTGTCTGTCTGTCTGTCTGTCTGTCTGTCTGTCTGTCTGTCTGTCTGTCTGTCTGTCTGTCTGTCTGTCTGTCTGTCTGTCTGTCTGTCTGTCTGTCTGTCTGTCTGTCTGTCTGTCTGTCTGTCTGTCTGTCTGTCTGTCTGTCTGTCTGTCTGTCTGTCTGTCTGTCTGTCTGTCTGTCTGTCTGTCTGTCTGTCTGTCTGTCTGTCTGTCTGTCTGTCTGTCTGTCTGTCTGTCTGTCTGTCTGTCTGTCTGTCTGTCTGTCTGTCTGTCTGTCTGTCTGTCTGTCTGTCTGTCTGTCTGTCTGTCTGTCTGTCTGTCTGTCTGTCTGTCTGTCTGTCTGTCTGTCTGTCTGTCTGTCTGTCTGTCTGTCTGTCTGTCTGTCTGTCTGTCTGTCTGTCTGTCTGTCTGTCTGTCTGTCTGTCTGTCTGTCTGTCTGTCTGTCTGTCTGTCTGTCTGTCTGTCTGTCTGTCTGTCTGTCTGTCTGTCTGTCTGTCTGTCTGTCTGTCTGTCTGTCTGTCTGTCTGTCTGTCTGTCTGTCTGTCTGTCTGTCTGTCTGTCTGTCTGTCTGTCTGTCTGTCTGTCTGTCTGTCTGTCTGTCTGTCTGTCTGTCTGTCTGTCTGTCTGTCTGTCTGTCTGTCTGTCTGTCTGTCTGTCTGTCTGTCTGTCTGTCTGTCTGTCTGTCTGTCTGTCTGTCTGTCTGTCTGTCTGTCTGTCTGTCTGTCTGTCTGTCTGTCTGTCTGTCTGTCTGTCTGTCTGTCTGTCTGTCTGTCTGTCTGTCTGTCTGTCTGTCTGTCTGTCTGTCTGTCTGTCTGTCTGTCTGTCTGTCTGTCTGTCTGTCTGTCTGTCTGTCTGTCTGTCTGTCTGTCTGTCTGTCTGTCTGTCTGTCTGTCTGTCTGTCTGTCTGTCTGTCTGTCTGTCTGTCTGTCTGTCTGTCTGTCTGTCTGTCTGTCTGTCTGTCTGTCTGTCTGTCTGTCTGTCTGTCTGTCTGTCTGTCTGTCTGTCTGTCTGTCTGTCTGTCTGTCTGTCTGTCTGTCTGTCTGTCTGTCTGTCTGTCTGTCTGTCTGTCTGTCTGTCTGTCTGTCTGTCTGTCTGTCTGTCTGTCTGTCTGTCTGTCTGTCTGTCTGTCTGTCTGTCTGTCTGTCTGTCTGTCTGTCTGTCTGTCTGTCTGTCTGTCTGTCTGTCTGTCTGTCTGTCTGTCTGTCTGTCTGTCTGTCTGTCTGTCTGTCTGTCTGTCTGTCTGTCTGTCTGTCTGTCTGTCTGTCTGTCTGTCTGTCTGTCTGTCTGTCTGTCTGTCTGTCTGTCTGTCTGTCTGTCTGTCTGTCTGTCTGTCTGTCTGTCTGTCTGTCTGTCTGTCTGTCTGTCTGTCTGTCTGTCTGTCTGTCTGTCTGTCTGTCTGTCTGTCTGTCTGTCTGTCTGTCTGTCTGTCTGTCTGTCTGTCTGTCTGTCTGTCTGTCTGTCTGTCTGTCTGTCTGTCTGTCTGTCTGTCTGTCTGTCTGTCTGTCTGTCTGTCTGTCTGTCTGTCTGTCTGTCTGTCTGTCTGTCTGTCTGTCTGTCTGTCTGTCTGTCTGTCTGTCTGTCTGTCTGTCTGTCTGTCTGTCTGTCTGTCTGTCTGTCTGTCTGTCTGTCTGTCTGTCTGTCTGTCTGTCTGTCTGTCTGTCTGTCTGTCTGTCTGTCTGTCTGTCTGTCTGTCTGTCTGTCTGTCTGTCTGTCTGTCTGTCTGTCTGTCTGTCTGTCTGTCTGTCTGTCTGTCTGTCTGTCTGTCTGTCTGTCTGTCTGTCTGTCTGTCTGTCTGTCTGTCTGTCTGTCTGTCTGTCTGTCTGTCTGTCTGTCTGTCTGTCTGTCTGTCTGTCTGTCTGTCTGTCTGTCTGTCTGTCTGTCTGTCTGTCTGTCTGTCTGTCTGTCTGTCTGTCTGTCTGTCTGTCTGTCTGTCTGTCTGTCTGTCTGTCTGTCTGTCTGTCTGTCTGTCTGTCTGTCTGTCTGTCTGTCTGTCTGTCTGTCTGTCTGTCTGTCTGTCTGTCTGTCTGTCTGTCTGTCTGTCTGTCTGTCTGTCTGTCTGTCTGTCTGTCTGTCTGTCTGTCTGTCTGTCTGTCTGTCTGTCTGTCTGTCTGTCTGTCTGTCTGTCTGTCTGTCTGTCTGTCTGTCTGTCTGTCTGTCTGTCTGTCTGTCTGTCTGTCTGTCTGTCTGTCTGTCTGTCTGTCTGTCTGTCTGTCTGTCTGTCTGTCTGTCTGTCTGTCTGTCTGTCTGTCTGTCTGTCTGTCTGTCTGTCTGTCTGTCTGTCTGTCTGTCTGTCTGTCTGTCTGTCTGTCTGTCTGTCTGTCTGTCTGTCTGTCTGTCTGTCTGTCTGTCTGTCTGTCTGTCTGTCTGTCTGTCTGTCTGTCTGTCTGTCTGTCTGTCTGTCTGTCTGTCTGTCTGTCTGTCTGTCTGTCTGTCTGTCTGTCTGTCTGTCTGTCTGTCTGTCTGTCTGTCTGTCTGTCTGTCTGTCTGTCTGTCTGTCTGTCTGTCTGTCTGTCTGTCTGTCTGTCTGTCTGTCTGTCTGTCTGTCTGTCTGTCTGTCTGTCTGTCTGTCTGTCTGTCTGTCTGTCTGTCTGTCTGTCTGTCTGTCTGTCTGTCTGTCTGTCTGTCTGTCTGTCTGTCTGTCTGTCTGTCTGTCTGTCTGTCTGTCTGTCTGTCTGTCTGTCTGTCTGTCTGTCTGTCTGTCTGTCTGTCTGTCTGTCTGTCTGTCTGTCTGTCTGTCTGTCTGTCTGTCTGTCTGTCTGTCTGTCTGTCTGTCTGTCTGTCTGTCTGTCTGTCTGTCTGTCTGTCTGTCTGTCTGTCTGTCTGTCTGTCTGTCTGTCTGTCTGTCTGTCTGTCTGTCTGTCTGTCTGTCTGTCTGTCTGTCTGTCTGTCTGTCTGTCTGTCTGTCTGTCTGTCTGTCTGTCTGTCTGTCTGTCTGTCTGTCTGTCTGTCTGTCTGTCTGTCTGTCTGTCTGTCTGTCTGTCTGTCTGTCTGTCTGTCTGTCTGTCTGTCTGTCTGTCTGTCTGTCTGTCTGTCTGTCTGTCTGTCTGTCTGTCTGTCTGTCTGTCTGTCTGTCTGTCTGTCTGTCTGTCTGTCTGTCTGTCTGTCTGTCTGTCTGTCTGTCTGTCTGTCTGTCTGTCTGTCTGTCTGTCTGTCTGTCTGTCTGTCTGTCTGTCTGTCTGTCTGTCTGTCTGTCTGTCTGTCTGTCTGTCTGTCTGTCTGTCTGTCTGTCTGTCTGTCTGTCTGTCTGTCTGTCTGTCTGTCTGTCTGTCTGTCTGTCTGTCTGTCTGTCTGTCTGTCTGTCTGTCTGTCTGTCTGTCTGTCTGTCTGTCTGTCTGTCTGTCTGTCTGTCTGTCTGTCTGTCTGTCTGTCTGTCTGTCTGTCTGTCTGTCTGTCTGTCTGTCTGTCTGTCTGTCTGTCTGTCTGTCTGTCTGTCTGTCTGTCTGTCTGTCTGTCTGTCTGTCTGTCTGTCTGTCTGTCTGTCTGTCTGTCTGTCTGTCTGTCTGTCTGTCTGTCTGTCTGTCTGTCTGTCTGTCTGTCTGTCTGTCTGTCTGTCTGTCTGTCTGTCTGTCTGTCTGTCTGTCTGTCTGTCTGTCTGTCTGTCTGTCTGTCTGTCTGTCTGTCTGTCTGTCTGTCTGTCTGTCTGTCTGTCTGTCTGTCTGTCTGTCTGTCTGTCTGTCTGTCTGTCTGTCTGTCTGTCTGTCTGTCTGTCTGTCTGTCTGTCTGTCTGTCTGTCTGTCTGTCTGTCTGTCTGTCTGTCTGTCTGTCTGTCTGTCTGTCTGTCTGTCTGTCTGTCTGTCTGTCTGTCTGTCTGTCTGTCTGTCTGTCTGTCTGTCTGTCTGTCTGTCTGTCTGTCTGTCTGTCTGTCTGTCTGTCTGTCTGTCTGTCTGTCTGTCTGTCTGTCTGTCTGTCTGTCTGTCTGTCTGTCTGTCTGTCTGTCTGTCTGTCTGTCTGTCTGTCTGTCTGTCTGTCTGTCTGTCTGTCTGTCTGTCTGTCTGTCTGTCTGTCTGTCTGTCTGTCTGTCTGTCTGTCTGTCTGTCTGTCTGTCTGTCTGTCTGTCTGTCTGTCTGTCTGTCTGTCTGTCTGTCTGTCTGTCTGTCTGTCTGTCTGTCTGTCTGTCTGTCTGTCTGTCTGTCTGTCTGTCTGTCTGTCTGTCTGTCTGTCTGTCTGTCTGTCTGTCTGTCTGTCTGTCTGTCTGTCTGTCTGTCTGTCTGTCTGTCTGTCTGTCTGTCTGTCTGTCTGTCTGTCTGTCTGTCTGTCTGTCTGTCTGTCTGTCTGTCTGTCTGTCTGTCTGTCTGTCTGTCTGTCTGTCTGTCTGTCTGTCTGTCTGTCTGTCTGTCTGTCTGTCTGTCTGTCTGTCTGTCTGTCTGTCTGTCTGTCTGTCTGTCTGTCTGTCTGTCTGTCTGTCTGTCTGTCTGTCTGTCTGTCTGTCTGTCTGTCTGTCTGTCTGTCTGTCTGTCTGTCTGTCTGTCTGTCTGTCTGTCTGTCTGTCTGTCTGTCTGTCTGTCTGTCTGTCTGTCTGTCTGTCTGTCTGTCTGTCTGTCTGTCTGTCTGTCTGTCTGTCTGTCTGTCTGTCTGTCTGTCTGTCTGTCTGTCTGTCTGTCTGTCTGTCTGTCTGTCTGTCTGTCTGTCTGTCTGTCTGTCTGTCTGTCTGTCTGTCTGTCTGTCTGTCTGTCTGTCTGTCTGTCTGTCTGTCTGTCTGTCTGTCTGTCTGTCTGTCTGTCTGTCTGTCTGTCTGTCTGTCTGTCTGTCTGTCTGTCTGTCTGTCTGTCTGTCTGTCTGTCTGTCTGTCTGTCTGTCTGTCTGTCTGTCTGTCTGTCTGTCTGTCTGTCTGTCTGTCTGTCTGTCTGTCTGTCTGTCTGTCTGTCTGTCTGTCTGTCTGTCTGTCTGTCTGTCTGTCTGTCTGTCTGTCTGTCTGTCTGTCTGTCTGTCTGTCTGTCTGTCTGTCTGTCTGTCTGTCTGTCTGTCTGTCTGTCTGTCTGTCTGTCTGTCTGTCTGTCTGTCTGTCTGTCTGTCTGTCTGTCTGTCTGTCTGTCTGTCTGTCTGTCTGTCTGTCTGTCTGTCTGTCTGTCTGTCTGTCTGTCTGTCTGTCTGTCTGTCTGTCTGTCTGTCTGTCTGTCTGTCTGTCTGTCTGTCTGTCTGTCTGTCTGTCTGTCTGTCTGTCTGTCTGTCTGTCTGTCTGTCTGTCTGTCTGTCTGTCTGTCTGTCTGTCTGTCTGTCTGTCTGTCTGTCTGTCTGTCTGTCTGTCTGTCTGTCTGTCTGTCTGTCTGTCTGTCTGTCTGTCTGTCTGTCTGTCTGTCTGTCTGTCTGTCTGTCTGTCTGTCTGTCTGTCTGTCTGTCTGTCTGTCTGTCTGTCTGTCTGTCTGTCTGTCTGTCTGTCTGTCTGTCTGTCTGTCTGTCTGTCTGTCTGTCTGTCTGTCTGTCTGTCTGTCTGTCTGTCTGTCTGTCTGTCTGTCTGTCTGTCTGTCTGTCTGTCTGTCTGTCTGTCTGTCTGTCTGTCTGTCTGTCTGTCTGTCTGTCTGTCTGTCTGTCTGTCTGTCTGTCTGTCTGTCTGTCTGTCTGTCTGTCTGTCTGTCTGTCTGTCTGTCTGTCTGTCTGTCTGTCTGTCTGTCTGTCTGTCTGTCTGTCTGTCTGTCTGTCTGTCTGTCTGTCTGTCTGTCTGTCTGTCTGTCTGTCTGTCTGTCTGTCTGTCTGTCTGTCTGTCTGTCTGTCTGTCTGTCTGTCTGTCTGTCTGTCTGTCTGTCTGTCTGTCTGTCTGTCTGTCTGTCTGTCTGTCTGTCTGTCTGTCTGTCTGTCTGTCTGTCTGTCTGTCTGTCTGTCTGTCTGTCTGTCTGTCTGTCTGTCTGTCTGTCTGTCTGTCTGTCTGTCTGTCTGTCTGTCTGTCTGTCTGTCTGTCTGTCTGTCTGTCTGTCTGTCTGTCTGTCTGTCTGTCTGTCTGTCTGTCTGTCTGTCTGTCTGTCTGTCTGTCTGTCTGTCTGTCTGTCTGTCTGTCTGTCTGTCTGTCTGTCTGTCTGTCTGTCTGTCTGTCTGTCTGTCTGTCTGTCTGTCTGTCTGTCTGTCTGTCTGTCTGTCTGTCTGTCTGTCTGTCTGTCTGTCTGTCTGTCTGTCTGTCTGTCTGTCTGTCTGTCTGTCTGTCTGTCTGTCTGTCTGTCTGTCTGTCTGTCTGTCTGTCTGTCTGTCTGTCTGTCTGTCTGTCTGTCTGTCTGTCTGTCTGTCTGTCTGTCTGTCTGTCTGTCTGTCTGTCTGTCTGTCTGTCTGTCTGTCTGTCTGTCTGTCTGTCTGTCTGTCTGTCTGTCTGTCTGTCTGTCTGTCTGTCTGTCTGTCTGTCTGTCTGTCTGTCTGTCTGTCTGTCTGTCTGTCTGTCTGTCTGTCTGTCTGTCTGTCTGTCTGTCTGTCTGTCTGTCTGTCTGTCTGTCTGTCTGTCTGTCTGTCTGTCTGTCTGTCTGTCTGTCTGTCTGTCTGTCTGTCTGTCTGTCTGTCTGTCTGTCTGTCTGTCTGTCTGTCTGTCTGTCTGTCTGTCTGTCTGTCTGTCTGTCTGTCTGTCTGTCTGTCTGTCTGTCTGTCTGTCTGTCTGTCTGTCTGTCTGTCTGTCTGTCTGTCTGTCTGTCTGTCTGTCTGTCTGTCTGTCTGTCTGTCTGTCTGTCTGTCTGTCTGTCTGTCTGTCTGTCTGTCTGTCTGTCTGTCTGTCTGTCTGTCTGTCTGTCTGTCTGTCTGTCTGTCTGTCTGTCTGTCTGTCTGTCTGTCTGTCTGTCTGTCTGTCTGTCTGTCTGTCTGTCTGTCTGTCTGTCTGTCTGTCTGTCTGTCTGTCTGTCTGTCTGTCTGTCTGTCTGTCTGTCTGTCTGTCTGTCTGTCTGTCTGTCTGTCTGTCTGTCTGTCTGTCTGTCTGTCTGTCTGTCTGTCTGTCTGTCTGTCTGTCTGTCTGTCTGTCTGTCTGTCTGTCTGTCTGTCTGTCTGTCTGTCTGTCTGTCTGTCTGTCTGTCTGTCTGTCTGTCTGTCTGTCTGTCTGTCTGTCTGTCTGTCTGTCTGTCTGTCTGTCTGTCTGTCTGTCTGTCTGTCTGTCTGTCTGTCTGTCTGTCTGTCTGTCTGTCTGTCTGTCTGTCTGTCTGTCTGTCTGTCTGTCTGTCTGTCTGTCTGTCTGTCTGTCTGTCTGTCTGTCTGTCTGTCTGTCTGTCTGTCTGTCTGTCTGTCTGTCTGTCTGTCTGTCTGTCTGTCTGTCTGTCTGTCTGTCTGTCTGTCTGTCTGTCTGTCTGTCTGTCTGTCTGTCTGTCTGTCTGTCTGTCTGTCTGTCTGTCTGTCTGTCTGTCTGTCTGTCTGTCTGTCTGTCTGTCTGTCTGTCTGTCTGTCTGTCTGTCTGTCTGTCTGTCTGTCTGTCTGTCTGTCTGTCTGTCTGTCTGTCTGTCTGTCTGTCTGTCTGTCTGTCTGTCTGTCTGTCTGTCTGTCTGTCTGTCTGTCTGTCTGTCTGTCTGTCTGTCTGTCTGTCTGTCTGTCTGTCTGTCTGTCTGTCTGTCTGTCTGTCTGTCTGTCTGTCTGTCTGTCTGTCTGTCTGTCTGTCTGTCTGTCTGTCTGTCTGTCTGTCTGTCTGTCTGTCTGTCTGTCTGTCTGTCTGTCTGTCTGTCTGTCTGTCTGTCTGTCTGTCTGTCTGTCTGTCTGTCTGTCTGTCTGTCTGTCTGTCTGTCTGTCTGTCTGTCTGTCTGTCTGTCTGTCTGTCTGTCTGTCTGTCTGTCTGTCTGTCTGTCTGTCTGTCTGTCTGTCTGTCTGTCTGTCTGTCTGTCTGTCTGTCTGTCTGTCTGTCTGTCTGTCTGTCTGTCTGTCTGTCTGTCTGTCTGTCTGTCTGTCTGTCTGTCTGTCTGTCTGTCTGTCTGTCTGTCTGTCTGTCTGTCTGTCTGTCTGTCTGTCTGTCTGTCTGTCTGTCTGTCTGTCTGTCTGTCTGTCTGTCTGTCTGTCTGTCTGTCTGTCTGTCTGTCTGTCTGTCTGTCTGTCTGTCTGTCTGTCTGTCTGTCTGTCTGTCTGTCTGTCTGTCTGTCTGTCTGTCTGTCTGTCTGTCTGTCTGTCTGTCTGTCTGTCTGTCTGTCTGTCTGTCTGTCTGTCTGTCTGTCTGTCTGTCTGTCTGTCTGTCTGTCTGTCTGTCTGTCTGTCTGTCTGTCTGTCTGTCTGTCTGTCTGTCTGTCTGTCTGTCTGTCTGTCTGTCTGTCTGTCTGTCTGTCTGTCTGTCTGTCTGTCTGTCTGTCTGTCTGTCTGTCTGTCTGTCTGTCTGTCTGTCTGTCTGTCTGTCTGTCTGTCTGTCTGTCTGTCTGTCTGTCTGTCTGTCTGTCTGTCTGTCTGTCTGTCTGTCTGTCTGTCTGTCTGTCTGTCTGTCTGTCTGTCTGTCTGTCTGTCTGTCTGTCTGTCTGTCTGTCTGTCTGTCTGTCTGTCTGTCTGTCTGTCTGTCTGTCTGTCTGTCTGTCTGTCTGTCTGTCTGTCTGTCTGTCTGTCTGTCTGTCTGTCTGTCTGTCTGTCTGTCTGTCTGTCTGTCTGTCTGTCTGTCTGTCTGTCTGTCTGTCTGTCTGTCTGTCTGTCTGTCTGTCTGTCTGTCTGTCTGTCTGTCTGTCTGTCTGTCTGTCTGTCTGTCTGTCTGTCTGTCTGTCTGTCTGTCTGTCTGTCTGTCTGTCTGTCTGTCTGTCTGTCTGTCTGTCTGTCTGTCTGTCTGTCTGTCTGTCTGTCTGTCTGTCTGTCTGTCTGTCTGTCTGTCTGTCTGTCTGTCTGTCTGTCTGTCTGTCTGTCTGTCTGTCTGTCTGTCTGTCTGTCTGTCTGTCTGTCTGTCTGTCTGTCTGTCTGTCTGTCTGTCTGTCTGTCTGTCTGTCTGTCTGTCTGTCTGTCTGTCTGTCTGTCTGTCTGTCTGTCTGTCTGTCTGTCTGTCTGTCTGTCTGTCTGTCTGTCTGTCTGTCTGTCTGTCTGTCTGTCTGTCTGTCTGTCTGTCTGTCTGTCTGTCTGTCTGTCTGTCTGTCTGTCTGTCTGTCTGTCTGTCTGTCTGTCTGTCTGTCTGTCTGTCTGTCTGTCTGTCTGTCTGTCTGTCTGTCTGTCTGTCTGTCTGTCTGTCTGTCTGTCTGTCTGTCTGTCTGTCTGTCTGTCTGTCTGTCTGTCTGTCTGTCTGTCTGTCTGTCTGTCTGTCTGTCTGTCTGTCTGTCTGTCTGTCTGTCTGTCTGTCTGTCTGTCTGTCTGTCTGTCTGTCTGTCTGTCTGTCTGTCTGTCTGTCTGTCTGTCTGTCTGTCTGTCTGTCTGTCTGTCTGTCTGTCTGTCTGTCTGTCTGTCTGTCTGTCTGTCTGTCTGTCTGTCTGTCTGTCTGTCTGTCTGTCTGTCTGTCTGTCTGTCTGTCTGTCTGTCTGTCTGTCTGTCTGTCTGTCTGTCTGTCTGTCTGTCTGTCTGTCTGTCTGTCTGTCTGTCTGTCTGTCTGTCTGTCTGTCTGTCTGTCTGTCTGTCTGTCTGTCTGTCTGTCTGTCTGTCTGTCTGTCTGTCTGTCTGTCTGTCTGTCTGTCTGTCTGTCTGTCTGTCTGTCTGTCTGTCTGTCTGTCTGTCTGTCTGTCTGTCTGTCTGTCTGTCTGTCTGTCTGTCTGTCTGTCTGTCTGTCTGTCTGTCTGTCTGTCTGTCTGTCTGTCTGTCTGTCTGTCTGTCTGTCTGTCTGTCTGTCTGTCTGTCTGTCTGTCTGTCTGTCTGTCTGTCTGTCTGTCTGTCTGTCTGTCTGTCTGTCTGTCTGTCTGTCTGTCTGTCTGTCTGTCTGTCTGTCTGTCTGTCTGTCTGTCTGTCTGTCTGTCTGTCTGTCTGTCTGTCTGTCTGTCTGTCTGTCTGTCTGTCTGTCTGTCTGTCTGTCTGTCTGTCTGTCTGTCTGTCTGTCTGTCTGTCTGTCTGTCTGTCTGTCTGTCTGTCTGTCTGTCTGTCTGTCTGTCTGTCTGTCTGTCTGTCTGTCTGTCTGTCTGTCTGTCTGTCTGTCTGTCTGTCTGTCTGTCTGTCTGTCTGTCTGTCTGTCTGTCTGTCTGTCTGTCTGTCTGTCTGTCTGTCTGTCTGTCTGTCTGTCTGTCTGTCTGTCTGTCTGTCTGTCTGTCTGTCTGTCTGTCTGTCTGTCTGTCTGTCTGTCTGTCTGTCTGTCTGTCTGTCTGTCTGTCTGTCTGTCTGTCTGTCTGTCTGTCTGTCTGTCTGTCTGTCTGTCTGTCTGTCTGTCTGTCTGTCTGTCTGTCTGTCTGTCTGTCTGTCTGTCTGTCTGTCTGTCTGTCTGTCTGTCTGTCTGTCTGTCTGTCTGTCTGTCTGTCTGTCTGTCTGTCTGTCTGTCTGTCTGTCTGTCTGTCTGTCTGTCTGTCTGTCTGTCTGTCTGTCTGTCTGTCTGTCTGTCTGTCTGTCTGTCTGTCTGTCTGTCTGTCTGTCTGTCTGTCTGTCTGTCTGTCTGTCTGTCTGTCTGTCTGTCTGTCTGTCTGTCTGTCTGTCTGTCTGTCTGTCTGTCTGTCTGTCTGTCTGTCTGTCTGTCTGTCTGTCTGTCTGTCTGTCTGTCTGTCTGTCTGTCTGTCTGTCTGTCTGTCTGTCTGTCTGTCTGTCTGTCTGTCTGTCTGTCTGTCTGTCTGTCTGTCTGTCTGTCTGTCTGTCTGTCTGTCTGTCTGTCTGTCTGTCTGTCTGTCTGTCTGTCTGTCTGTCTGTCTGTCTGTCTGTCTGTCTGTCTGTCTGTCTGTCTGTCTGTCTGTCTGTCTGTCTGTCTGTCTGTCTGTCTGTCTGTCTGTCTGTCTGTCTGTCTGTCTGTCTGTCTGTCTGTCTGTCTGTCTGTCTGTCTGTCTGTCTGTCTGTCTGTCTGTCTGTCTGTCTGTCTGTCTGTCTGTCTGTCTGTCTGTCTGTCTGTCTGTCTGTCTGTCTGTCTGTCTGTCTGTCTGTCTGTCTGTCTGTCTGTCTGTCTGTCTGTCTGTCTGTCTGTCTGTCTGTCTGTCTGTCTGTCTGTCTGTCTGTCTGTCTGTCTGTCTGTCTGTCTGTCTGTCTGTCTGTCTGTCTGTCTGTCTGTCTGTCTGTCTGTCTGTCTGTCTGTCTGTCTGTCTGTCTGTCTGTCTGTCTGTCTGTCTGTCTGTCTGTCTGTCTGTCTGTCTGTCTGTCTGTCTGTCTGTCTGTCTGTCTGTCTGTCTGTCTGTCTGTCTGTCTGTCTGTCTGTCTGTCTGTCTGTCTGTCTGTCTGTCTGTCTGTCTGTCTGTCTGTCTGTCTGTCTGTCTGTCTGTCTGTCTGTCTGTCTGTCTGTCTGTCTGTCTGTCTGTCTGTCTGTCTGTCTGTCTGTCTGTCTGTCTGTCTGTCTGTCTGTCTGTCTGTCTGTCTGTCTGTCTGTCTGTCTGTCTGTCTGTCTGTCTGTCTGTCTGTCTGTCTGTCTGTCTGTCTGTCTGTCTGTCTGTCTGTCTGTCTGTCTGTCTGTCTGTCTGTCTGTCTGTCTGTCTGTCTGTCTGTCTGTCTGTCTGTCTGTCTGTCTGTCTGTCTGTCTGTCTGTCTGTCTGTCTGTCTGTCTGTCTGTCTGTCTGTCTGTCTGTCTGTCTGTCTGTCTGTCTGTCTGTCTGTCTGTCTGTCTGTCTGTCTGTCTGTCTGTCTGTCTGTCTGTCTGTCTGTCTGTCTGTCTGTCTGTCTGTCTGTCTGTCTGTCTGTCTGTCTGTCTGTCTGTCTGTCTGTCTGTCTGTCTGTCTGTCTGTCTGTCTGTCTGTCTGTCTGTCTGTCTGTCTGTCTGTCTGTCTGTCTGTCTGTCTGTCTGTCTGTCTGTCTGTCTGTCTGTCTGTCTGTCTGTCTGTCTGTCTGTCTGTCTGTCTGTCTGTCTGTCTGTCTGTCTGTCTGTCTGTCTGTCTGTCTGTCTGTCTGTCTGTCTGTCTGTCTGTCTGTCTGTCTGTCTGTCTGTCTGTCTGTCTGTCTGTCTGTCTGTCTGTCTGTCTGTCTGTCTGTCTGTCTGTCTGTCTGTCTGTCTGTCTGTCTGTCTGTCTGTCTGTCTGTCTGTCTGTCTGTCTGTCTGTCTGTCTGTCTGTCTGTCTGTCTGTCTGTCTGTCTGTCTGTCTGTCTGTCTGTCTGTCTGTCTGTCTGTCTGTCTGTCTGTCTGTCTGTCTGTCTGTCTGTCTGTCTGTCTGTCTGTCTGTCTGTCTGTCTGTCTGTCTGTCTGTCTGTCTGTCTGTCTGTCTGTCTGTCTGTCTGTCTGTCTGTCTGTCTGTCTGTCTGTCTGTCTGTCTGTCTGTCTGTCTGTCTGTCTGTCTGTCTGTCTGTCTGTCTGTCTGTCTGTCTGTCTGTCTGTCTGTCTGTCTGTATGTCTGTCTGTCTGTCTGTCTGTCTGTCTGTCTGTCTGTCTGTCTGTCTGTCTGTCTGTCTGTCTGTCTGTCTGTCTGTCTGTCTGTCTGTCTGTCTGTCTGTCTGTCTGTCTGTCTGTCTGTCTGTCTGTCTGTCTGTCTGTCTGTCTGTCTGTCTGTCTGTCTGTCTGTCTGTCTGTCTGTCTGTCTGTTGAAAACACGCTAACTTTTGAAAGACTATACGGAGGCTCCTGAAGTTTGGCATTTATGTTGGGCATTTACCTGGTCAGGTTGGTATTGCAATCCAGCGAAATCGGTCCAGTGCACTATAGGAAATTTTACCCATTTTTTGGCCAAAAGTCAAAATTAAAATTTTTCAAAACATTATTTTTTTTTACATTAATATAAAAAAAACTTAACAAAGTAAACAATTCTTTCTCAATTTTTCGACAGAATTGATGTACTGTCACTTTATCAATAGTTTTTCTTGCAATTTCTTACTTAGTTATAAAACAACGATTGAGTGCAGCGAATTTAGTGATAGCTTCTAACAAAAGTTTTTATATTAAGAATTTATAGTTTTTAAAAACTAAAAAATGGAAAATAATGTCGAAGGTGAGTACTTTAATGATAAATAGTGAAATGTTGGTGAACTCATCTATTAGATCGATTTAATTGGAAAAATTGAAGTGACCTTAAGATGAACTTATTGAAGTATAAATTGGAATTTTATTTTGACTTAAAAAAAAATGATAGCATATGTTAGCTATAAAACCATAAAAGTTCTCTAGGACAATCAATTACCTTCCGAATTTACCAAATTTCAAGGTCGGATATGTGCAACTTTTTTTTTAAAACGCATTTTTCCAGGTGACTACTGAGTGCCAAATTCAGAGTTATTTAATACATGGCGAGAGAAATAAATCAGAGGTGGATAAGGAGCCGCTATTTCTGGCCATTTCTTTTCATACATTGCTGAGAGTGAATGTTTCGAAAACTTTAAACAATATATAAAGGAGGAATTAAGAATATTTTGTTCAAATATAAATATGAAAAGGATTAAAAGTTGAAGGAGTTTGAAAGTTTTTGAAAGACAGCATGCTGTTTGGCTTAAAGGCAATACTTGGCTAAGAAAACTTGAAACGCAGCCTGCCTCCACTAAATCGAAACCGGGGCGGCCGCAATTAACTTTTTTGTCAAAATCTACGAGAACAAAAATACGAGTTACAGCAGAAATCTCTAAAGATCTAATTAGGGAAGTTTAGCCCCTAGCTCTTGCTTCATCTACGGCTGCCCGTAGTGGCATTTTGAAATGTAGTTGACGACTTGGAACTAAAAAATCAAATTTTTGAATAAAATCCTTATTAAAAAGTAGATATGTTTACACTTCTTAAAATTGTTAAAATAAATTTCTACTGTTATCTTCGAAAGTTAGTATACACTCAAAAAAAAAAAAAAGAAATAGTAAAAACAGTTTAGAAAACCATATAATCTATCAAGGATCTAAAAAATCTTAGATGCGGAAACTTATAACCCGGGAACCCTGTTTGGAACTAATTATTAGTTAATTTTTTAGGTAGCTTTACTAATTTTTTTTTTTGAGTGTATGAAAAACTTTAAGAGTCACTCCCTCCCTCTAAAGAGTCTTCCAAAAGTCAAATCAAAAAAAATCATTGAAATCGGTCCTGCCGTTTGGCTGTAAATAATTTTGGCCAAAAAAAAGGTAAAATTTCCTATAGTGCAGTGGTTCAAAAGTTATGAGCAAATGAGTGAATTTCGGCAAGGCTTTTTTTGGAATTTACGAGATAAAACACACGGTAACTTTCGAACGGCGATTCTGAGGGTGCTGAAGTGTAGCATATATATTTGTCATTCCTCTGGTGCGGTCCGTTTTAAATTTCAGCCAAATCGTTCCAGCGGTTCAAAAGTTATTAGCAAAACCGTAAATTTCAGATTAGTTTCACCTTAAATTCACGTGTTGAAAACCCGTTAAACATGTTTTAAAAACATTTGTAAGTCAAAAAAATATTTTACAAGGTATTTTTGTCATACAAAAATATTTTTACAATAAAACAAAAAAAAAAATACACTCAAAAAAAATTTTACACTCAAAAAAAATTTTACACTCAAAAAAAAAAAAATAAGTAAATTTTTTTTTTTCAAAAATGAATAAAAAAAGTGTTTTTACACAAAATAAAATATTTCTAAACAAAAATTTTCTTTTTTTCACGTTAGAAAATTTACTATCACTTAAAAAGGGCATTGTGGAGGGTATTCATAGATTCGGCCAAGTCGAATTTAACTTTTCTAATTGTTTTTTCATCAATTTTTTTTTTATTAAAAAATTTTTCTTTTCATCAAAAACTTTTTTCAACAAAATTTGTTTTCACCAAAAAATTTGGTTTCATTAAATTTTTTTTAACATAATTTTGTTTTTTGTGAAAAAAAATCTTTTTATACCCTCCACTCTAGTGATAGAGGGTATATATAAGTTTGTCATTCCGTTTGTAACACCTCGAAATATTGGTCTAGGACCCCATAAAGTATATATATTTATGATCCTCGATCGATTTTAAGTCGATCTAGCGATGTCCGTCCGTCCGTCTGTCTGTCTGTCCGTAGAAAACACGCTAACTTTTGAAAGACTTTACAGAGGCTACTGAAGTTTGGCATATATGTTTGTCATTTACCTGGGCAGGTTGGTATTGCAATCCAGCCAAATCGGTCCAGTGGTTCAAAAGTTATGAGCAAAAGAGTAAATTTCGGCAAGGGTGTTTCGCGAATTTACGAGATAAAATACACGATAACTTTCGAAAGACAATAATGAGACTACTGAAGCTTGGCATGTATCTTTGCCGTTCCCCGGGTCGGTTTGATTTTAAATTTTAGCTCAATCGGTCCAGTGGTTCAAAAGTTATAAGCAAAACCCTGAATTTCAAATTAATTTCATCTAAAATGCCACGTGTTTTAACAAGTTTTAAAAGCATTGGTGGTAACTAAACAATGCTTTTCAAACTTGTTTAAATTTTAAGCAATGCTTTTTAAGCATGTTTAGTTTTAAAAGCATTGGTAAGTTAAAAACCAAACTCGAAAAAAATTTTACACTCAAAAAAAATTTTACACTCAAAAAAAAATTTTACACTCAAAAAAAATGGACACAAAAAAATTTTTTTTTTTTTACATACGTACGTGCATTCACTCAGAAATATTTTTACAGTAAAAAAAACATTACACTCGAAAAAAAATTTACACTCAAAAAAAAACTAGTAATTTTTCTTTTTTAAAAAAAAAAAAAATGACAAAAAAAAAGTTTTTTACTTAAAATAAAATATTTCTAATCAAAATTGTTAATTTTTTCACGTTAAAAAATGTACTACCCTTTGAAAAAATGCATTGTGGAGGGTATTCATAGATTCGGCAAAGTCGAATTTAACTTTTCTACTTGTTTTTTTTGAATTTTTTATGTTTGAACTTGGAAAAAAAATTAGAATTATTTTTTAATTTTTTTTTTTTAAATGTCTATAAAAATTACCATTTTCCAGTTCGACTCTCGTAGCACATTTATTATTAACTCAATCTGGACGCCATAAAGCTTAAATTAAAGCTTTATAAGTTACCTAGAAAGCACTGTATAAAAAATACTCGTTTTCTAAGAAAAGGTCTAGTATTTTCAATTTTGTCTTTAACAAATTGCATCTACTATAACTTTGTGTGAATATTTTTGACCGGCACTGTATGTACCCTCTATTACTAGGATGGAGGGTAAATAAAAGTGATATTGTTAAATTCAGCGGTGTTGAATTTTTCATACAACATGTAAAATATTTAAAAAAAAGGAAGGTCCTTCTTTTGGAGGGGACGTCGGGCGGCGGGCCGAACAAATGGAATTTTCTAATCCTTTGGGTCAAAGTTCAGGACTTCGAACTTCTTTTGACATAAAAATGTTTCATTTGCTAACCAAAGGTATGAAAAAAATTATAAAAAATGGCTTATTGTTATCCTAACTCTGTGGTAAGGCGTATAATATTAATAGGATCCCAAAATCTTTTTTTTTTGACACATATTCGTCATCATTAGTTTTAGGACGTAATTTTCTGCCAATTAGTTCATCTTCTTAGATTTAAAGAAGTTTTTTCCACTATTTTAGTAAGTAAACTTTTTATAACTTGAGGAATTTTTTTTAAAACTTAAAATGGCGATATCTTGAATGCTTTTTTTAAAGAACAAAATAGGCTGCAGTTGTACAGCAAAAAGTACTGGACCGATTTTGATTTTTTTTTTTTTTTTTGATTTGTAGATTTTAAAATTCTTTAGTACTTACCGTGACCATTTTTTGATGGCTAACTAATTATGTTTTTATGAAAGAAAAGTAAATTTTTAAATTTTTTAAGTTTACGTTACCATAATTTCAACAAAAATCAATATTTTTCAAAAAATGACCACGGTAAGTACTAGAGAATTTTATAATCTACAAATAAAAAAAAATCATCAAAATCGGTTCAGTAGTTTTTGCTATACAACTGCATCCGATTTTGTCTTTTAAAAAGAAAACTACAGTTGAGTGGCAACCCTGGCAATCAAAGATCTAACGAAAGATGCAATTGGTACATGTTTAGACTTGAGACCTATTTTCCGAAAAACACTAGTGTGGGGTATAATATGGTCGATACTGACCGGCTATAAATTTCTTACTTTTTCAGAGGTGGGTTTAGTTCTGCAAGGGTAAAATTTAAACCCAAGTCTATTTTGCTCACCACTGAACTTAGCAACTTAGCCATCTTTTATTTATTTAATTCAAGCTTTAGGTGAGTAGTTTTGCAAAGTTGTTTTTTAGTGTAAATCAAATCATATTTTCCCAAAGCATACAAAAACAGCTTTGAGAAAAGAGAAATAACTAAAAAAATATCAAATTCTTATTGAATATCGGAGATTCTGACCTTAAGTAATTTTCTTGTTGAAAAAGTTTTTTAGTAAACTTTTTCAATTAACTCCTAAACGTAGCGCCTTAGCTTATGCCATCTTTTTAGCCGTATTTAATGTCGCAATTTTAAACCGTTAAGTACGAGACTATTATTTTTATTTTTAAACTAAATTTTCTGATTTAAATATAAAAAAACAGAAAAAATAAACTTTAAAATTACCTTATTTAAAATGAATTAATTTTTGTTAAAAAATTCCAATATTTCATTTTCTTGTCTTAATCATTTTCACCTTTAAGTATAAAATTAAGCATAAATCTGATTTTACCCAACCAAAATAAATAAAAAATAATTTATTGTTCAAACATGTTTGACTGAATAAATAGACTTAGGTCTGCCAACATCAAACTTCTGCTATTTTTTCAAATACAAAAAAATAAACACAACATATTTAAAAAGCCCAATAAACATTTGAGCTCAAACACATGCCAATACAAAACGGTTTAGTGCATAAGAAGCAAATAAGCAGAACGCACGTAAACAATACACCTGAATGCACAGGCAGGCAAATATAAGTAACTAGAAGAAAAACTAAACACAATTATAAGTGGTGTTAAACAACAACCACAAGGAAGGAACCTAAAAAGCTAGATAACTAGTCAATAAATAACAAAATTTATATGTACGATAGCAGTAAGTACAAGAACGTACTTAAAACGAGTATGCAATTTTCAAAAAGTTAATTTAAAAAAAAAAAAAAAACTAAATAAAGTTGAACGAACATCATCATCTTCAGCAACAGTAATATCATAATATAATAAACTTTATTGGTGTTTGAGTTCTATAAAGTTAAAGAAAAAGATAAATTAAAAAAAATATCATAAACCCTCTTAACGTTTTTCTGAGGTTTAAAAAAAAACAATATTTTGTGGTTTGAATGTAGAAAAAACTGTGCATAAATATCTAAAATAACCTTGTATAGGTTAAAAAAAAGAGGAATTGCAAATAAGAATACACAAAATAGATGATCAAAAGTTTATTACTCAAACAACCAGCCAACAAGAAGGTCAAGATTTTTAGTTGATCGAAAAATAAAAAAAAAAAGTTCTAAAGGATTTAAAAATAAATTTTATTTAAAAAAAGTTTAAATTTTAAAAAACTTAATTATTAATAAAGTACTATTAATTGCACACGTGTGGAAAATATTTAATTACAAAAAAATAGCACATACTTTAATGCTTGATTACACAAATAGTTATTAAAAAGCAAAAAAAAAAATATTATGTATTTAATAAACTGGCTGTAAGGAAAAAAAATAAATAAAACAAACACATTCTCAGCATAAAATAGCACTAAAATATACATACAGCATCCATTTACCACGGCTACAACAACAAAAAACAAGATATTTTTTAGTTTTGTGCATGAAAAGAAATCAGGTTTGTGTCTTAAGTCTTTTGTTTTTTAGTATTATTTTGTTTGTTTTTTCAGTTGTGTTTTTTTCAGTTGGACACAAACATGTTTTGGGATTTTTGTGTGTGTTTTTGTTAGTTTTTTTGTAACTTTTAATCAGTTATCGTATCATTAAAGGAATTTTACAAGTGCGTCTGTATAAGTGAATAACCGACAAACATAATTGAAATACTTGTGTCTTAAGAAAACGATTTAATATAAATAAAAATCTACATAAAAAACTATAATTAAAAACAAGTGTTATGATGATCATATACGGAGGCTGTAAAAAAAGTTTAAGGCATTATAACTTAAATGAGAAATAACACTGTCAAACAATTTAAGGGTCATTTCTTAGGGCCTCGGCCAAACCAAGACAGCTTAAAAGTTCTTGTGTGTAGTAGTAAAATCTCCAATGGGTTTGGTTCTGTAATGTTTAAAATTTTTTTATAGCCCACTCAATTTTTAATTTTTTTCAAAGGCATTTGAAAAACTTAGAAAAAAATGTAAATGTTCTTTTAAGCTTGAAATGATGACTGAATGTCTTCAATAGAATTTGATGGAGAATTTTTTTCCTAGAATATGTTATCTTATCTTCCGTATTTATTTGTAATTAAAGTACTTTTTTTAAGCAATGTCTCAAAATTCTACTAAGACTTGCGTTTAAAGGGCTAAAATGTTCTTCGAATATTTCCTGCGTCAAATTTCACTAGGGGTTACTGAAGGCAGAGAGTTTGACTGGTGTTAGGAAAATTCAGGAAAAAGGTAAATTCAAAATTATCATTTATTACACCCTACACCACACTGCGGTACAGGGTATACTGAGTTTGTGCTGATGTTTGTAACTTCCCGAAATATTGTTTGTAGACCCACTTTTAAGTACACTAAGAAAATTATGTCAATTAAGGTGGTTATTCATAAAACCTGAAATATATTTAAAGTAGGTTTATTTGACAGATATTGCAGGAATAATTGTCAAATAAACCTACAATAAGTCTGTTATAAGTATTATGAATAAGAGCCTAAGTTTTTAAATAAAATTTCATTTGTTTTAAGTGAATATTCACTGGAATTTACCTACATAATTTTTTGAGTGTATACCGATAGACTCAGAATCACTTTTTGAGCCGATTTAGCGATATCCGTCCGTCCGTCTGTCCGTCCGTCCGTCCGTCTGTCTGTCCATGTAAACGTTGTAAACACGATGCAGGTCGCAATTTTAAATCAATTGACTTGAAATTTAAAACTTAAGCCTCTTTTGACCCAAGGACGAAGGCAATTGAAATTGGAAGAAATCGGTCCATATTTAGACCTAGCCCCATACAAACGACCTCTTCAGTTTGGCTCAAATGACTCTAATAACCGAATTAGAATAGGTATCTTTTCGAAATTTGGTAGGTAATCATGTGTCACAAATCACCATTCCGAATTTTAATAAAATCGGACCAGTTCTTCCTGTAGCCCCCATACAAACCACCTACCCGATTATCACATAAATCTTTAAAATTTTATGAAAATAGAAAATATTTAATTAAAATTCTGTTTGTGTATGTTAAACCCGTACTTTAATAACCTTATCAAATCTGATTATCATCGGACCATTTTTGAACTTAGGCCCCATGTGAAAATTTTACCCGATATTCAGTTAAAGCGGTTTATGGTCAACAAAAAGAAGCCCATCTCACTGAAATTTGATTTGTGGGTGTTTTTTACACTTATAAAAGGTTTTACAAAATATATTTCTAATCAGTCCATGTTTGAACTTGGGACCCATTTTCAGGGAAACTCTGGTGTAGGGTATTATATGGTCGGTCTTTACCGACTATAATTTTCTTTTTTTTTTATGTTTATGCCAGAAACCGTATATAATTGTGACTAACAAATATAGGAAAAACAAGTAAGAAAATTACAGTCAGTCAAGACCGCCATATAATACCCTACACCAGTGTTTCCCGAAAAATGGGTCCCAAGTCCAAACATGGACCGATTGGGTCTGTCTTTTGTCAAATCTTTAACCAGTGTAGAAAACACTCAGAAACCATATTTTAGTGAAATAGGCTTCTATTTGTTGCCAATAAACTGCTTTAAGTGAATATCGGGCGAAAATTGTGTGATTATAATCAGATTTGAATGATGATTTGTGAATACAAAATACGTTTACCTGTCAAATTTCGAATGGGGCTAGGTCAAAATATGTACCGATTTATTTCAATTTCAACAGCGTCCGTCCTTGGGTAAAAATATACTTAAGTTTCAAATTTCAGACAAATCGATTCAAAATTGCGATCTGTATCGTGCGCACAACGTTAACATGGACGGACAGACGGACGGACATCGCTAAATCGACTCAAAAAGTGATTCTGAGTCGATCGCTATACTTGAAGGTGGGGGGTAGGACCAATATTTTGGGTAGTTACAAAAATCAGCACAAACTCATTATACATTGTTTCACAGAGTGGTGTAGGGTATAAATATGAAAAATTAATGATACTTTACAATAGGGTTATATAGTCGCAACAAAATGTCGACTTTTCGACTTTTTTCAATTTCTAAAAAGTCGATTTTTAGACTTTTCTACTTTTTTCAAAATTTAAAAAGTTGACTTTTCGACTTTCTCCTTTTTTGGACTTTTCGAATTTCTTTGACTTTTTAACTTTTGTCGACCTTTTCCAGTTGATTAATCGACTTTTCGACTATAGAACCCTACTATACAACTAACCATTTTCATGCATTTATTTTACACCGCACAGAAAATAATATCGTATATTTTATTTTAATTAAAATTTTAATTGTTTTTTAATTTAATATTAATTAAATTTTTAATTAATATAATTAATTGTTTAATTAAATTTTTAACTTTATTTTAATTAATATTTTAATTGTTTTCAAATTTAATATTAATTAAGTATTTAATTTATATAATTAAATGTTTAATTAAATTTCTAGCTTTACTTATTTTTTTTTGTTTTGTTTTCCGTGTGTGTGCGAGTGTGTGTTTTTCTCTTGCATTGTATGACATACAAAAAAAAAAACATAAGTATAAAAAGTTTTTTGAAAATTTTTTTTATTTTTCACATAGGTTTTTGAATTCTCATTTTGTTTATAGTTTTATGTGTATGTATATGAAAGGTTTAAAATCAACTTTATAAAATCATCTCACTGACTATGTCCTTACGGCATAAATAAATTTGGTAAAGTTTAAAGAAATATTTTTTTAAACTATTTTATTCAAAAAGAATGTTTTTACAAATTATTTTTTTTTTAATATAATATTTTTAATTAATTTTTTTAATTTATACAATTAAAATTTTAATAATTTTTTTTTTTTAATTTTAATTAAATTTTTTAATTTATAGTATTAAGTTTTTAATTAAATAAATATCCATTTATTTTTAATTAACGACATACAAATATTTTTAATTTATTTGCGCATTTTAGTGATTGGTCCGGATTTAATTAATTTTTTAATTAAATCTACGAATTTTTTAATTAAATATTTTTTTTATTTTTTTCTGTGCGGTCGAACTTTCTGCCTTCGGTAATCCCTGGTGAAATTTGATGCTGAAAATATTCGCCGAACATTTTAATCTTTTAAACGCATGTCTTAGTAGGCTTTTGAGCCATTTGTTAAAAAACACACTTAAATGACCCATTTAAAAGGGAGATACAGGTTTAATTTATATTTGCTAAATAGTCTTGACAATGGAATCTTACAAATTCCGAAACACGAAAAGTTAGCTGCTAACTGCCGATTTAACGGAGCCTTATGTAAAAACTTTTATGAACAAGTTAAATTTAACGGAGAGTTATTTTATAACGGATCATTGAGTAATCCAGCCTAAGTCTTGCAAAAATAACCAAAGTAAATAAATTTAAAACCGAAAAATATTTTCCTTGAAAATCATTCTTTGAGAATATCATAGTTTTGATTAGTAAAGGAAATAATAACCTCAAGCAAGAATAAATCTACTTCAAAAATTTGTTAAAATAAAAAAATCATAAAAATTATTTAAAAAAAAAAATTGTGAAAAGATCAGAAAAATTCAGGAAGGATACAAAACTTTACAAAATTCAAAAAAGAGTAAAATTCAAGAAGAAAAAATGTAACGGCAAATTTATTTAGTAAAGTTATCCTGCTTTACTTAAGATACCTTTAGGAATGATTTATTAGATGATTTCAAAAGCCCTTTATTTAAATTTCAATAAGACATTCCTAGACTTTACAAAACTTTCAATATGACCCACGTTATAAAAATGTTTGTAAAAATATGTTTTTACTATAATTTAAAACTTTCTATGAAAAAACATGAATTTTTATTTATAATTATTGTATAAATGTTGAATTTAATCAAAGTGGCGGCCAAAAAAATGGCACTATAAATTTTTTTAATTGAATTTTTATTTGATGCAAATCAAATAAGTTTTTTATATTTTAAAGGTCGAATAAAATAATTTTTATTTTTTAACAAAATTTACATTTTAGATTTTTATGTCTAGAAAATTAAGTTACATTGTATTTGTAATGCATTTTCTCTATAATGCGTAAAACGATTTTGTTGTTGCAAATTGCCTATGAAAGGTATGTGTATTGGTTCATGCGTTATATCGTCGAACTATATTCAATAAATGCCAACTCTAAAAAGCTTACTTTTCAGGAGAGCTAAATAACTATTTATTTCGCGTATTATTGTAAAAATAAACAATGTACCTTCCATAAGATGGTTTAAATATTCTAAACAATTTTTACCTATGCCAAAAATTTCGTATTTTGCACTAGTTTGCGTATTTTTAAGAGATGGCATTTATTACTATGTGAAAAAACAAATATTTTTTTAGAGTTGGCATATTTTGTCGGAAAATAAAAATACATTTTTTTTGAAAAATTTTTTTAAATTTTTTTTTTTTTGGATTTTGTTATCCTTAGTACGGTAATTGCAAAAACTAAAAAAAAATTAAAAATCTTTGCATATTTGTAAAATTTACTAGCTTCGAAAGCCTTTTAATCTCAGGGTGTTCAACTTTGGCACTCTGTAACTCACGCTGTATTGTATTAGGGTCACTCCATACTAGCTATTTTGAAAGCTTATATCATTGACTTTATTTGTCCCACTCATAATGTTTCAATCTGATAAATAGTTTGAAAGTTACATCTATATAAGCAATTTTTTTTTTGCAAACCCTATTTACCGATATTTTCAAAAGGGCAATATCTCGAAAACTAGCCATTAGATATCAAAATCTTTACCAGATTCGTGTTCAGCATGGCAAATATAATAAGATATGGTCTAATTTTTTTAAAAAAATTTTTGAAAAATTTTTGGAAATTTTCAATGGGAGTTGGCATTTATTTTAACCAAAAAAATATGTACTTTTAGATAGCAGAATAACAAAAATGGATGTAAACCGACAACAAATTATTTTTTTGCTCTGAAATTTTTACCACAGATGGGTATTGCTTAGGGGAGCTATTTGCCATCGGAAACTCATTTCGGTCAAATTTGAGTTGGCACATTTTGAATATAGGTTCACGATATACATTTTAGTGCAATACCTGTCTAATGGGTGTTCTCTGTGTTGCGTGAACCGATTTCGTTTTTGCAAATTTTCCATGAAACGTGACGTCAATACCAAGACTTTTATGAATATACGGTCTTTGTAGGTGTATTGGTTTATGAGTTATATGCATTTTAGTCAATATAAATATAAAAAAGTTGCATTGTGGTTGTAATTCGCGTTCTCTAAATGGCGTGAACCGATATTTCCTATAAAATGTGACGTCAATACCAATGTTTTAATCTGTATACGGTATTTGTTTGTATTGGTTCATGAGTTATATGCAGTTAAGAGCACATGCCTATATCCAAAAGAAGGAACATATAATATTACGGTACATTATCTGCTTAACTATTAATCAGACTTTAACTTAACAAATTTTGTTAGTAAAATCAACAAATTATAGTTGAAACAACTAAAACGTAAACATTGCTGTGAACAACGTAACTGGTGCTAATTATGTAACCACAGCTTTTTGTACATATGTTTATATTAATATATATTTTTATATGTATGTATATATTTTTTATTAATTTTAATTTTATGTTAATTCTGGCTGGCTAATTTGTGAGTTTTATTTATGTATGGCATTTCTTTGCGTGGGAATTTGACATACATTTTAGATTAAAAATTTAATATTTTTTATATAAATTTTTTTTTCTCATAACATGACTGATTAGATGTCAGTTATATTCACACATACTTAAATAGTTTTCAAAATACATATATTTGAAATCACTTGCATTTACGTAAAGTGTAAACAATGCAACTACATCCCAGCAAAAAAATGATCTTTGCTTAAAGACAATATTGTTTTATGTTTACATAATACCTTGTTAGCATTGACGTTGTTGGTAAAAACAAGTAAAAAGTTAAATTCGGCCTCGCCGAATGTATTCATACCCTTTTTTCAGCAGAAAAAAATTTTTTGCTGAAAAAAATAATTCCGCGAAATTTTATTATTTTGTGAAAAAAATATGTTTCCACTTGTTTTAGTACCATTATTTATCCAATTATGCTCAAATATGTTAACCAGCATTCGAATTAAAGCATTTTGTATTTTTAGGTTATGTAGAAGGCACCAAAATTTTCGATGTGTCCTTACACTTTCGTTCATAACTTTTGAACCGCTGAACCGATATAGCTCAAATGCAATACCAAACTTCTCGAAACCACAACAAGTTAATATGTTAACTTTCAGTCATATTCGTGTAACATTTTGATTGAAATCGCCATTTCAACAGACAGACGGAAATCGGTAGAATGTCTTAGAATCGATCACTGCTCAATAATACACTAAGAAAATTATTGCAGTTACTACATGACGGTGGTTTATGTAGTTAGTAGTAGTTTTTGTTTTCGACTACAATTTCAGTTGTTTTCGTATGAAAAATCTCAAGCAACTTTTTTTTGTAGTTGTTTTAAAAAATAAATACAAAAAATTACTTAATTGTAGTAACTGTTGTATAATGTAGTTGTTTTTAATCCAATTAGCAACTGTATTTTTCTAGAAATGTTTAAAAAAAGGGATTTGTTGAACGAGTTGTAAGTAAGCAGCGAAAAAGTCCTTTTTAGAAATTTGGATTCTAATTATTCTTTGGTACTGTTTATATTTATGGTCCTAGAAATTTGGAATCTAGGATCCTCAAGCGAAAAAAGGTACTTTTTGATAATTCCGATTGTAAGGATGCAAAAGGGGACTTTTTTCTCCTTTCCGAAATAATGGTTCCAGAAACTTGAAATTTTAAATGAAGGATCATAAAAAAGTGTATTTTAGTATTTTTTCGAATCTTATGAGAAAACAGACCCTAGAAATATGGAATCTAGCATCAGTTAGAGCAATGGTTCCCAACCTTTAATTCTCGCCCCACTGGGGGCAATTTGAAGCTTCCAGGGGGGCAACGAGCAAATCTTCAAGACTTTTTTAGTCAAGTTAACTACAAAAACAATTTTTTTAGCAAAATTAACTACAAAAATTTTGTTAATCGCTTAAAAATTTCACTAAAAACTTAGTTTAAATGCTTATTTTACAAAAACTCTGCTAAACCAGTAGTAGTTTTTCATTAGAAACAAAAATTAGAAAAATTAGCAATTTTTTCTTGAGTTTAGGGGGGACAGGGCAATTTTTTTAACTTAAAAGTGGGGCGTGGCGTAAAAAAGGTTGGGAACCATTGAGTTAGAGGAAAAAACATGCTAAAAAAATTGTTTTTAGAAATTCAGAATCTAAGAAGGAAAAAATTTATGAACTTTTTTAAAACTATTAAACTCATGTCCCATAATACCAAAACAAAGCAAGTAGAATCTTCAACCACATTTAACATTCAAGTGAAGAACATTTTCGGAAATTTAAATTTTTATAAATAATATCGATTTATGATGCGATTTTGTAATAATAGAACAAAGAAATTTTATAAAAAATAGTCATGAACAGATATTTTTGAAAACTCCTAAAAATATCTATATGTAGGTCAAATACAAACTAATTTTTATGTATTTAAAAATTTAAACAAAAAAATTTCCATGTTTTAAATTAAAATTTTATTAACTAAAATCTTATGTCTTCCAGTTAAACAACAAATAAAGAATACGGTCTTCAGCAATGCTTCGTCACAGTGAAACTGATGTGGTAATTGGTGTTTTAAACAATAATCAAACAATTAATATACAAAATAATACCATGAACAACAATTTAAATAATACAACAAACGTAGGTTCTAATGGAGGAGGTTTAATGTCACTTGATGCCTTACCCAAAGCGTTTGTACACTCAATGAAAACATTATTTGATATATTAGATGATCAACAGACAGGATATGTTAAATTTGTAGATATAGAAAAAGGTTGGCAAGATGATGGTAGTAAAGGTTTACCCAGAGGAGTAATAGAATCACTGCGTAAAGTAACACCCACTAGTGGACTTTTGACATTTGATAGATTTTGTGCAGGTTTAAAATTATGCCTACTAAGAAATCAAAACCAGGTGCCAAAACAAGTGGAAAATAAACTAACAAATTTGACGGCAAGTAGTAGTAGTAATACAGCTATTACCATTACTGGAGGTTGGCAATCTAAAGCACCAATTAAAACGCCCAGACCTCCATCAGCTCCAGTTTTAGATATAGAAAATCCTTTACCAACAAATCATTGGTCAGGTAATGCAAGACCTCATAATATTTCTACAGCTCATAGAGCCTTAAGTTTACCACAATTAAGTCCAGATTCTGAATTAGAAATGACGACAGTTACAAATACTATAAGATCACCATATAACTCTCCTCCACCACCACCCAAACCACCTAGAGCTTCAGCATTAAGCGCAAATGCTGGCAATAACGGAATTTTATCAGCTTCTAATAAAGCTGAAATAAGACATGCTTTACAAAACTGGCAAATGGGTGTTTTACGTAATGAAATGGATTTGAAAGACAAACAAACAAATACCAATAATTATTTACAACAATGTGGCTATAGGGGAAGCGCAGATGGTGGTTCATCATCGGCCACAGATAGTGGTAATTTTACAAATATGCCATTAAAGAAAACCAATACCAAGAGGAGAGAACCAAGAAGACATACTTTACAAAATGGTATTGATTACAATATGTTAAAACGTTTGAAACAATATGAAGAAGAAAGAGAAGTCTTGCTATTGGGGTTAGAATCTGTAGATAAGGCACGTGAATGGTATATGCAACAAGTAGTTAATATACAAGAGAAAATCAAATATTTGGGTAGAATGGGATCATCAAATGTGGTAAGGAAAACCATAAATTATGCTTTAGAATTTTTTTTTATATTAAATTAATTTTTTTTTTAAAGGAACAATGGTCTGAACAACAACAGGAAAGATTAAATTTTCAAAGAGCTCGTGTTTTGGAAGTTAATAGAAGTTTATCTGCTTTAGCGGAATGTTGGGAAAGAGGAGGTTTTCCTTTCCATTTTAATCTAGCTATAAGGACACCTAATAAACCTAGTATTAGTCGTACAACTGCTTCTGGTACAACAACCATGTCTGATCGTTTACGTCAACAAAATCGTTTATTGGCCAGTGAGGGTCACTTGAAAAGTGAACGTATAGCCATGTTGGAAAGAGAAAAGCAAACGTTATTAGCTGAATTATTTGAATTGAAACAACGTTCTGGTCTGGCCCGTCATACTAATAGTTATTTAAATGTTTTAAGTCAATCCTCACCTGGATGTAGCACTTCTTCGGGAGGTTTAGGTGATGCTGATGTAGTTTATTGAGAATTAAAATAGGGATCAAGTTTTTTTTTTCTAATTTTTGTAGCAATAAAGTAATTTAAAAATATTTTTGGATTATCCTTTTATTGAGATTAAGAATTGATTGCTGGTTAAGATGTATTTTGTTTTTGTTACCAAAACACCGATAATTTTGAAAAAATTTTAGAGTAAGACCCCAAACAGCCTAAATTTTTTTTCGTGGTCACTTTTGGAACTGAAATACTTGTCCGGCCAAAATTAAACTTTTTGTGGTTAATAAGCTAATCAAGCAAAATTATAATAAAAATATCACTCCGATCGTAGTGAATCTTCTGTCTCCACTTTGAGCCTCAAAATTGGGGTTTTGCAAAAAGGACTTTAATTAAAAAATTATTTTTGTATAATATTTGATAATACTTAAATAACCCGTTCAAACTTGATACCAAAAAAATGGCATAATTTTGGGGGCGTTCTCAAAACATTTTTTAAAACCTTTTTTAAGTAAACCTGGTATTGGCGGGCGCACGAAAAAATACACATAATTTAGATTTACCCTCAGTTTCTCTATGACGAGGGAACGTCAAAAATTTGCATGTATTTTGTTATTGTAACAAAAACAAAATACATGTAAATTTTTGACGTTCGTCATATAGAAACTGGGGGTTAGTCTTTATCCATCTACAGGAGCTGTTTCCTCTTTGGAATTTTTAAAATATTTTGTATCTACACATATACGATAGTGGGATTTATGTGTAGTAGGCTACTACTAGTAGCGTGTCCTGAAGAACCTTCAAAGTTTTAAAACGTTTGCTGGACCAAAATTGCTCCATGAAAACTTTATAAATGTTTTTTCCTCAATGTACAAATCTTCTGGCACCAATTTAAAAAAAATATTTTTTTTTAACAAATGCACTACAGATGCAAACTTTAACTGCTGATTGCGCCCAGAAGATTGCCTCCAATTTTTTTTTTTAATTTTTTCCCTTGTAATTAGCTCTTTAATAAGCATCGTTCTAGGAGTATGCCCTAAGGAAATTCAAAAATACACACTTTTAGGTGAAAAGGGCTGTTTTTGCGATGGATACTTGGTCTTTTGAAATTAGTTACAAACCGTCTGCATTTTTTCATTTGAAAGTTTTAAACATTTTATTATGATTTACTACAAAGTTAACAAAACATTTTTTGAATGCATTTCACTTAGATTTCTTAGAAATCAATATTGGCTTTATTGAAATCACTCTGGATTGGGAAACCGTCTCATGTATTTATTCAATTGTTTATAATTTAAATTATTACCAGGTGTTACTATACCTTGATTAATGGTTTCTTTAGCCGCAGTCTTACGATCCATATAGACTTTGTAACATCTTTGAAATTGAGAGATTTCTTTTGAGCAAAATTTCTCTACAAACTCGTTATCTTTAAGGCAGGCAAATAAGACAGTCATTTCCTGTAGACAAGCAACATCAGAGCCAGAATCTGCTTTACCACTCACGGTGTTTTTTAGGCGTAAAGGCAAAATTTCCTGAAATGGAACATCGACCTCATTTTGGGGTGAGCGTGCTCTATGTTTGGAGGCAAAAACACAAGTTGGAACACGCATGCTTAATGTATAGAATAATAAAAATCATTTTTTATTAAATGTTTAAGTTATTAAATGTAATTTTCTTTTAATATTTACCTGTTTTTAAAATTAAATCACCCAAAAAAAATAATGTTACGAAAGTAAAATATAAACAGATGATTTTAGTATAACAGTTAAAACCCAGTGTTGTTAAGCGTTGCAGTAGAAAATACACCATGTAAAATTAATACATTAAGGGTTTTCACGGCATCTAGACAAAATCCAAATTTAGCAAATAAATAAAATTATTTTTTACTTGATGTGAGCGTCCCAGTTTTATTCACGCAAAAAAAAACTAAAAACAAATTGAGCAATCCTACTTGGTAGGGCTTCCGATATCGAAATCCTGATTCCGGAAATCCCGGGATTTTTGGGATTAGGCAAATCTCGAATCTCGGGATTTCAGTACCGGTATTTTCGGTATCCCGATTTATTTTATTTTTTATTAATATTTTTTATATTTTTTAAACAGTTTGCGAAGTGTATAGATAGCAAAAAATTAGCAAAAAGATCACTCAGGTGTGTATGTATATAAGCTCTAAAGGTACATACAGACGACGCAATATAATGTACAATATTCAATTATATTGATGGTGTGTGGGTAATATTGATGATTGTACAATGGTCAATCTTACCCACACACCATCAATAAAATTGAATATTGTACATAATATTGCGTCGTCTGTAGGTACCTTAAAGCTTTGATTTGGACTTTTTTTTTTTTTTGGTGCTCTTTTTTGGGATGAACCTATGGAGCAGAAAAGCTTTCTTCAGCGAAGCCGCTAAAGGAATCTATGGAGTTTTTAATCCCTAAACCCGGCCGAAGGCCGCTACGCAGAAAAGCTTTATTTATCAACGTCGTTTGGGCTGAACCTATGGAGTTTGTACGCAGAAAGGCTTTATCTAGCGAAGCCTTTTGAGCTGAATTTTTGGAGCACCAAAACTTTATCTCTTTATATCTCTGGTGTTAGAAAAGTTAGAGAGTCGAACAAAAGTCCACACGAAAGCTTAGGAACTTGGCTACACACCTATGTGTACTTTTTATGACCTTATATACTTCGTCGGTTGTAGTTTTATAAGGCGACCAGATTTTGAAAATAAAAATATAGGACATAAAGAAGAAAAGGAAAAAAGTTATTCGAATTCAAAATTTTTTACATATTTTATAGACAAATTTACATTCACATAAATGACCGCGAGTACCATCAAGCGGTGGTCAACACCTTTTTAACGATGTTTTAAAGTGAAAAGTATCAAAAAACTAACATAAACATCTCGTTATCTCGAGTCTGTGGTTAGATTTTAAAATCTTTTATTGAAGAACAAATTTATCGAATTTTTTATTAATGAAAAATTCAAGTTTTGGACATTTTTTGACGCGGTTTAGCTCACGATAGATTATCGCTAAAACCCAAATATTTTGCGAATCATCATAAAAAATGTCAAAGTAAATTTTGAGGGGGTACAACTTTAAACTTTTTTTTGCCCATATAAGGTGAGTCAGTCTAATACACGTCCATACAACAAGTTGTACTACGCTACTGCATGGGTATGACCACTTTTACAAAAAGAAAATTCAGTATGAGTACGAACAGATCAAGCACGGTGATCGCCGTGAAATAAATTTTGTTTTAATTTTTAAAAATAAAAACAAATATTGATCATACTTTTAAAAATAAAGTGGACAGAATTTGAAAAAAGAGTACAAAAAGAGGACACAAATTTTATAGAGTACAGCCAGTTAAAATAGAGTATTGTCCTCTAAAAAAGAATACGTATGGTCACCTTAAGTTTTTGCATATTTTTGGTTAATTTGTAACAGATTTTGCTCACTCCGACCCAGATTTTTTTTTGCATGTACAGAGTTTCTAAATTTTAGTACTACTATTAGTCTCACTAGCAGGTTCTGCCATTTAGATACAAGTAGGCAACTTTTTTCCCGGTATGGTAGGGATGCGCGCGTGACACGAATTTTTCGTGATTCACGTGATTCACGCGTGAATCACGCGTGATCGTGAGTGAAATTTATTTTTACTCACGTGATCGTGAGTGCGCGTGATTGGAAAAAATTGTTTCGTGCGTGAGCGTGCGTGAGTAATTTTTGTTTCGTGAGTTTGCGTGATTGTTTTGTGCTGTTTGAAACAGAAAACATGTAAACGAAATCGTCATTATATTGATTTTAGAGGGAAATTTATACTAAATTGTGATTTAAATGAATTTTTATTATTGTTTTAAGGAAAATCAATACTTTTTGTGCAAGAAATCGAAAAAAGTAAAAAGAAAATTTGTTAATTTTAATTTCGTAAGTCTCCGTGAGCGTGATTATTTCGTGAGCGTGAGAAAAATTTTAGTTACTCACGTGAGTGTGCGTGAAAGTGAGCAGAAAAAATAATTTCGTGTGTGATCGTGCGTGAACAATATTTTTATTTCGTGAGCGTGAGCGTGAGCGTGCGTGAGTCAAAATTCACTCACGCGCCCATCTCTACGGTATGGCCATAGAAGCAATCAGAGTCATACAGCTTTACCACAAGAAAATAAAATAAATTTAAAATGAGCTTTTAATTTTATTTCTATACAAATTGTTTTTGTTTTTAAAATCGACTTTCAAAAAATGTATTGAAAATTTGAAATTTAAAATAAAACTTTTGTTAAAATATACTTTTTGTTTTCTTGTGGTAAGGGCCATAGAGTAGTACAACAAATGGCGTTTGAAAAAGTAGTAAACAAAAACCATATGGTATTGTTTACGAAATTTTATCACAAATCGAAATTTGAGCGAGATGGAAGATACTAGTTTTACAGTAAGAATGCAGATTGTTTTTTGTCTCTCTTTGCTTTACGTTTGAACTTAAGTTTGGCATTGCCAGAATTTCCAATTATCTTTGGTGATGCCAGATCTACAAAACGGTCGATGGATTACTTTATAACTTTGGAAGCAATGCATTGATCATGCGCAGGAACAGAACAAGCACGGCACTGGGGACGGTTTCCAATTAGAATGAGTTTTAACACCCTTAAAAAATAAAACAAGTTTTATTTCACACCGGCCACCGGTTTTATCTGTCAAATCGTATGAAAAAAGCCGTGCCGGACTTGTTCTGTTTCTACTCTATTTTTTCCGACGTCATTTTTTTAAATTCTTTCCTGGCAGCACTGGCTGATTTCAGTATAACAGTTTGAAACCAGTGTTGTTAAGTGTTACAAAAAAAATACAACTTGGCAACTTGTAAAAACACTAGAAAAAAATAAGCCATGTTCAGAGAAGCAAGCCGGTTGGCCCGGTTGACGACCGAGTCGCTAAGCCGATTTTTTTTCACCAGCCGCGCCGCCGCCGATTTGATCCGCTTATCAGCGGCTCAAGTGTTAGCTGATTTTCCCAGTCAAACTACTTGTTCGAGTCTTGATTTTAAACTTTTTTTTACTACTTTCGAGGCGCAGAAAAATTTTTTTTCAGCCGCGCCTTAAAAAATCAATCAAAGTGCACGTGCAGTCGATTAGCCGCCGCCGTCGAAAATGTTTGCTCTCCTGCTGTCGCCGAAAATTTTCAATCGGCTTGCTTCTCTGGACATGTTGTGTGTGTTAGAAAGAAACAAATTTTTATAGTCGTTTTTTGAAGTTAACTTAAATGAATAGACCATAATTTTGTTTTCTATTAATATTGCAAAAAATAATTGTTAGATTTATACATAAATTGTTAAAGTTTTGTTTTAAAACAAAAAGTTCATGTTAATGGCAATTTTTCGGACAATTTTATCTCAATAACTAGTTTCTTAACAACAATAAGTATTTATTCTCATTTTTATGACTAAATTCTTTGCAAAATTAGCCGGATATAGTGGTTTATTCTGAAAGTGTTCACATTTTATTATCATAATAGTGACAGAGAAAATCCCAAGAAATTTTGAATGAATATAAAGAAAAGAATCTAATCTGTATTTGAGCTTTAAGCAAAAGTAGTGTTTTGAATGTAAGTATGTGTTTTGTATATTGATTTAACTTGAGTTAACTCTAGATTAATGAACCACTCTTCATTAACAGATTGTCCAGATTGAGTAGAATACAACAGAACATAAATCGAGGATCTGCGAGAAATATTTCGCGAGATAAATTGCTTTAAAGTTGATATTGATCCGATCGGGATTGGTACCGTTGGAAAGGTATTTTCCAAAGACAAGTAATAGTATTTTCCATACCTATTAAACTATAGAATTTTGCTAAAAATTGGTTAACCCGTTGCGAGCCAAATCACGCTTACGATATAGACATCATAGCAAGATATAAAAATTATCTTGAAAACACATTCCTTAGAATCCAAGACACTTCAGGGAAATTGTTTGAGAAGACATTTAACTTCAAAATCATTGTCGGGAACCACAAAACGAGACTGTATAAAATCCTTTTGTTTGCCTGTGCCATTTAACGCTTGGGAAACCTGCGTTTTAATAAATAAGGATGAATTAAAACTTTAAACATTTGAGCGTAAAGTTTTACGCTAAATATATGACCCGCATGTGAAAGCGGTGTTTAGAGAGCCACATATAACCATGAACTTAATATACTTTACAACAATAGTAAGTGTTGTTAAACGTATTTAAATATCACGCATGAGATGGGCTGGACCTTTACATAGACTCGATAATTCAAATCCAACGAAAAATTCATTCCTTAATTCGATTTGGCATTCTGAATGAAAATTTAGTGATTGCATTCCCCAATCACATTTTATCGAATAAAATGAATTCCATTTACACTCATTCGATTTATAAATATCGAATGCATACGATTTTTCTTCATTCGACTTTCAAAAATCAAATTCATTCTATTTTTTTTTTTTTTCATTCGACTTTTAAAAATCGAATGCAGTCCATTGAGAATGCAATCGATTTTCTTTTCATTCAATTTGAAAAATCGAATGGCTTATTCATTTATTTCATAAAAAACTAAGATGGAGCAAATCGGAGCCATATTTTTGACCATTGTATCGCCAACACTCTTCGCCCTAATTTTGAATCTAAAAAAATTGTCATTCCCGAAAATTTTTAAATGCGCATATCTCGCTAAATACTGCCGACACGACAATAAATTCCAAAATAATTTTTGTTGCTCCTGGCTCGTATAATACTACCAACAAATACCTGAAAGCTTTCCGAGTCACTGTTTTTTAGTTACGCAGTTTTGGCGCATATCTCGCTAAATAATGCCGACACGACAACAAGTCCAAAATCCTTTTTGTAGCTCCTGGCTCTTATAATACGACCAACAAATACCGGAAAGATCTCCGAGTTACCGTTTTTTAGTTACGCAATTTTTTAAATTCTGTGTGATATGTGCATTTTTAAAATTTTTGGGAATACCAATTTGTGTGGATTCAAAATTAGGGCCCCTTAGGGTCATCACATGTAAAAAGGGTCGATGATACTATGGACCCAAAATTTGGCGCCGTTTTGCTCTATCTATTTCAAAAATCAATTGCATTCGCAGAAAAAGAAATTAAATGCATTCATTTTTTTTCCATTCAATCGAATGCATTCCAAGGACTGAATTCAATGTTGATTTATAAAAAAATGCATTTACTGCCTATGAAAATTGAATAGATTTTTTGGAGAATTCATTTGAAAAGGACTTCATTCTTCCAAGCTCTGGGTCTATGCAACTAGATGCATATCTCTCGAAATATTTCTCGCCGATCATATTTTGTTCGTTGGATTCTCCTCCAAAAGGGGATATTTCCAAACTAAAAAAAATTGGAGCAGTGCCAGTAAATGGAGTTGAAACTAGTCATGGGCCTACTGCTCTTTTATCAACAAAGATTAAGAATATTTTTAGATAGACTAAAATTTCTTTAAATTTTTTTTTTGTAGAAAAACTGGATTTGACTATCAACTGTTGAACTATAACTATATCAATAGGTATTGAAATTACCTTTGCAACGTTACCATACATATTTCGATAGGATTATTATAAGTTTTAGAAATTTACAGTTAAAATAAGTAACTTGGTAATATGTTTTCTGGCGTTGAAAGTGGAGGATGAAGAGTATCTATCGAATATGCAATGAACAAAACAAAAAACAACAATTACTGCAAAAAATATATATCAATCATCAGTGTTGTCACTTCTTTAATAAGGAAAAGAGCCGAATAGCAAAATGGACAACAATTCCACAAATTCTTCAACTACTGCTGCTTCGTCTGGTGGTGTTAATAATACGGTAGCAACTACAAATTATACACCAGCCACCTCAAAACGCCAACTGTCCAGATTTCATCCTTATCATGGTGCTAACATAATATTATGTGACGACAATACTGTGGCGTTTCGCAAGGCAAGCTTTGCTGATGCTGTTACATTTTCAGAGAAACCCTTACAAATGGGTGAGATATTCTTGGTGGAAATTGAGAAAAATGAACGTGGATGGTCGGGTCACATGCGTTTGGGTTTAACACAATTGGTACCAGATGTTTTGGGTTCTATGGAAGATGGTTTGCCACAATTTGCTCTTCCTGATTTAGCAAATTTGGGTACATGTTGGATTTATCCCATATCAAAATTCGAATCACAAGCTTTGGCACCAAGATCCAGTCAGGGGGATTCGGCTATCGGGGGAGATGGTGGAACAGATGCTAACACAAGTGATGGTCAAGCCAGCACTAGTTCGAGTTCAAATAGAGGTGAGTATTTTTTTTATTTAATTCGAATGTACTGGATTCAAAGAAAAAGATTAATTGAAATTCAAAAAAGATCAATTGTAATTCGAAAAAGAAGAGCTGTAAAAATCGAACAGCCGTACTCAAAATGAAGTTTAAACATGGTTTATTTACCCTGAACATCGAGTTCGTAACTAAACTGTTTTTAAAGCTTGTTCACTATTTGTTCAAGAGTCTATTCAAAATGATTTTAGTTAAGTCTGCTTAACAAAAAGTATCCCTGTTTCAGTAAATCACCTAAGGAAAAAACAAACAAAAATATGAAAAACCACAAAAGGAATCTAATTTTTTTACTAAAAAGCGAGAGTTTTAAAATAACTTTAACTTTTTGGCATTTAATTTATTGTTGACAACATTTTACAAAATCAATATGGCGCCAGTTAGGCAAGAGATGTTCAGCGTATGTTCGTAGTTTAAAAAAATGTGTTTTGAATAAGAAATCCTTAAACAGTATCTAGACAGTTCGTAGATTCTGCGACATTTTCCTATAGAAAAATTCCAAATTTTGTGATTTCAAATTCTGAGATATTTTTATACCCTCCACTTAGTGATAGAGGGTATATATAAGTTTGTCATTCCGTTTGTAACTCATCTAAATATCGGTCTGGGACCCCATAAAGTATATATATTCATGATGCCCGATCGATTTTAAGGCATTCTAGCGATGTCCGTCTGTCTGTCTGTGGAAAATGCTATCACGGACAAAATATTGCACAGAGATGACTGAAACTTAACATATTTATTGGAAGTTCTCCCGAGAAGTTTGATATTGCATTTGAGCGATATCGGTTCAGCGGTTCAAAAGTTATGAACGAAAATGTAAGCACACCTCAAAAATTTCAGTACATTCAACATAACCTAAAAATACAAAATGCTTTAATTCGGCTTCTGGTCGACATATGTGAACATAATTGAACACCAAATGGTATTTAAAGAAGTACGAACATATTTTTTGACAAAAAAAGAAAAAAATCGCGGATTTTTTTTTTACCAAAATTTTTTTTCGCGGAAATTTTTTTTTCAAAATTTTTTTTTTTTTTTTTTCAAAAGTAATTTCCTTTTAAATAAATTTTTTGCAATAATCTTTTTGAAATTGTGGAGGGTATCACTACATTCTGCAAGGCCGAATTTAACTTTTTTACTTGTTTCTTTTTAATTTAATTTATTTATTGTTTTCTAAAACCTAGCCCAAAGGACATAATCGGTTACAAATTTCTACTTGATAATGTTTATAAATAAACAGTTAATTTAACTACATGAAAAAAATCCATGCACCATTTTACGAAAAAAAATCCTACTTGTTTCGTAAAATATACGAAAATTTACTCTATATTACGAAAATCAAAATATTTTTGTTTTAATTTAAAAACGCATAAAAAAAAAGTGAAATGCCAAAAAATATTTGTGTTCGGGACTTTTTTAAAAACATTTCGTTAGAAAATTTGTAAAAAATATTCAACATAACCTTAAAACACTAAATGCATTAATTCGGCTGCTGGTTGACAAATGTTAACAAATTTGGCAACAGAATGGTATTTAAACAAGTGCAAACAAACCTTTTTCATTTAAATTTTTTTTTCGCGGAATTTTTTTTTTTTACCAAATTTTTTTTGCAAATAATCTTTTTGACATTGTAGAGGGTAAAAAACATTCAGCAAGAACGAATTTAATTTTTTTACTTGTTATTAATTAAATAATTTTTTCTGTTACAGGCACTATATTAGGTGATTCCATGTATGTACGTACACCACGTGGTATGATACCGAAACGTTTGCTAAGGCCATCAGTGGCCGATATAAATGGTACCGGAGATTATAATCCCGGTTTATTATTAACAGATAAAGGATCACGTATTGGCGTGGTATTTATACCCACCGAAAATGATAAAACTAAAGGTGAAATGCATTTTATAATAAATGGTGTAGATCAAGGACCCTGTACTAAAGATATACCATTGGATAAAGCACCCTTACATGTTGTTATAGATGTATATGGCACAACAAAACAAATAAGGATTATACAATTATATGGCAGTAAGTTTAAATAATTAAACGAAAACATTTATCATTCTTTAATATATTTATTAATGTTTTATTATTCTTTTATTTGCAGTTGTATCCTTACAAAATGCTTGTCGTGATGCTATATTATTAAATATAAAACCCCAAAATATTGACAAATTACCCTTGCCTGAACGTTTAAAGAATTTTATAAGGGGTCAAGAATAAATCACAAAAAAAAACAATAAAATTAATTGTTAATTATATGTTAATATTAAATATTAGTAAGCAAAACAAAAAATTATATGTATTATCTTAAAAAAGAAACTATTGAAGTTGCAAAAATAACATAAAAACTGGTATAAAAAGAAATTAAAAATTTCCTTATTATTTTTTAAATAAACTAAAAAAAAAACAAAAACATATAAAATAAATTAAACTTTCCAATATTTCTACTTAAAAAGAAATTAATTTATAATTCGCACAAAATTGTTTAAAAGAAATATATAAAATTACTTAAAAACTTTAATTCATTTTCCTTTGTGATTTTTTTATTAAATAATTTCTTAATAATCTTCAATTTATCTATACTTATACAAAATAACAATTAAATAATTGTCTTTATTGGAAAGAAGAAAAAAATTATAAACATAAAAATATGTTAAATAATAGTGGTGCTCACGTCAGTAATTTGCACCTTTGCAAAGTGCGAAATGCAAAATTTTTTACAACAAACTTATAAGATAAAATAAAACACAAAATAGTTGTGTTTGTTGCAATAAATTTTGCATTTCGCACTTCGCAAGGGTAAAAAGTTCTGACGTAAATACCGTGATTAATAATGGTATTCACTTTCAAAATTTGTACCCTTTGAAAAAGTGCAAGATTGCAATTTTTTTTTCAAAAACTTTTTTTTATTAACTTTTAAACTTTACCATTACGTTTTATATGATCCATGGTTGTAAGAAAAGATTTGCAATTAACTTCACATTATTTAATAGTAATATCGTTGACACTTTACATACACAGGGTATTCACTTCAGAAATTTTTGACCCTTGCAACAGTGCAAAATTGTAACTTAAAAAAAAACACACATGTTGAATACACTTTTACACTTTTCTATTATATTTTAAATGATGCCTACTAAAATTGCTGACGTAAATTCTATTATTAATGGAATTCTCGTCAAAAATTTCGGTCTTGCAAAATTGCGCTATGTCAAAATTTCAACTTTTTTTGCTTGTTATTTTGTAAAAAGAAGCAATAATATTAATGTTGAAATGAAATGCAAATATTTTCTTGTAACAACGCATCATATAGAAGGTACTCAGAGTATTCACTTCAACAATTTTTGACCCTTGCAACAGTGCAATATTGCAACTTTAAAAAAATTAATGAATTTTTTTTTCTATTACCTTTTATATGATGTGTCGTTGCAAAAAAAGATTCACAATTTATTTTATTAGTAATACAATTGCTTCTATTCACAAAGAAGCAGGCAACTAATGTTGCAATTTTGACATTGCGCAATTTTGCAAGACTAAAATTTCTGACGTGAATTCCATTATTATTGCTAGTCTTTACAAAATAAAAAGCAAATAAGGTTGCAATTTTGACATTGTGAAATTTTGCAAGACTAAAATTTCTGATGTTAATTCCATTATAATAGTGGTATTCACGTCAGCAATTTTTACCCTTGCAAAGTGCGAAATGCATAATTTTTTACAACAAACACATAGGATAGGATTGTTGTAATAAATGTTGCATTTCGCACTTTGCAAGGGTAAACATTTCTGAAGTAAATACCGTAAATGATACGCAAAAAAATATGCAATTTCTTATTTTTGCATGACTAAAATTGCTGACGTAAATTCTATTATTAATGGAATTCATGTCAAAAATTTCGGTCTTGCAAAATTGTCACTTTTTTTGCTTCTTATTTTGAAAAAAGAAGCAATAATGATGGTATTCACGTCAGAATTTGTTAACCCTTGCAAGAGTGCAAGATTGCAACTTTTTTTTTTTTAAAACATTAAATCAACTTTTTTACTTTTCTTTTATCTTTTACTTGATGCGCTGTTGCAAATAAAGTATCGCATTTTATTGCTACAATTTGCAAAATAACAAGCAAATAAAGTTGCAATTTTGACATTTTGCATTTTTGCAAGACTAAAATTGCTGACGTGAATTCCATTAATATTAATGTTAAAATGAAATGCAAATATTTTCTTGTAACCACGCATCATTTAAAGGCAATTTAAAAGTGTAAAAGTTGATTTAACATTCTTTTAAAGCAATTTTGCAATTTCGCACTGTTGCAAGGGTTAAAATTTTCTAAAGTGAATACCCTCATTATAAAATAATGACGGTATTCACATTAGAAATTTTTGGAATTGCAAAATTATAAATGCAAGACATATTTTAACAATAACACAAGAAATAATTTTAATTTTTTTTTGTAGTAAAAAAAATCTTGCATTTTACACTTTGCAAGTCTTGAAATTTCTAACTTGAATAACTTTTAGTGTAAGTTAGATGACCTTCAATATTTATGTTTGATAAATCACACAATAATTGGTTGGGTTAGTAAAGAACTTTGAACTTTAAAATTGAATTTTATTAAATATAAAACAATAAAAAAAAATGTTATTAATTAAATAAGAAAACACAATAAAAATGTGTTGTATGGCACTTAACATTGCATAAATAATAAAAATAGTAAGGCTATGTATGGACTGCGGGTTTTAAATGAAAATAAAAATGTTAAACAAAAAAAAATATAAATCTAAATCAAATCCCTTAAAAATTTATTATTAATGGCGAATTCATAATGTAAGGCAGCTGTTCCAAAAAAAGTAATACACATAAAAAATGTGAAAATGAAAGTTTTCGAATTTTTTTGGTGTTCTAGATTTCACATCCGAATTTTTTTTCGTTTTATTTCACATAAATAAAATTTGGTGAAAGTAAAACGAATGCACTTTTTTCCTAATAATTTTTTAAATTTAAATTTTTCGATTTCAACTTCGAATGAAAACGTGATCAACAAAACACTAAACTTGATTTTATGTGATTCGGAAATTTTCATATGAATTGAAAAGTTGTGAAAGACAGAACAGAGGCCTTAGAGTTTAGTACTCCATTCTCAAGAGTATACTAAAATAGTGAAAACATGTTTAAAGAAACTATTTAACTGAGAACAAGTAAGAAACATAATCCACTCTTTCATTGTGAATATATGTAGCTTAAAAAGGAAATGTTTTTATATCTAATTTTTTGTCTATATTATTAAATATGTTTTTTTTTTTCATTTGTAATTTATATTTAGAGTACTAATTTATATATTAACTTTATAAATTGTACATTCTATCTAATTATTATTATTGTTTTATTTTTTACTTAAAAAATATATACATATTTTTCATTTACTATATTACAAAAAAATAATAACGTGTTTTAATTTTTTGTAACAAATCTGAATCGGTTGAAGAATTTTCGAGATATCGCTATTAGAAATTGGCGAAAAGCGGCGTATTTTTTCCTACGTTCAAGATTTTTTTTTAATCTCAACATTTTTTCCCCCTAGCTCGAGTAAGTCGTTCATTAAAACTTAATTTAAGCTAAATCCAATAATTTTAATTTTTGGAAAATTTTTACCAATATTTTAGATTTTTCAAAAATTAAAAAATTAAAAAACTTACCTTGCGATATATTATTTTTATACCCTCCAACCACAGTATGGGGGTATACTCACTTTGTCATTCCGTTTGTAACTCATCGAAATATCGGTCGGGAACCACATAAAGTATATATATTATTGATCCATGATCGATTCTAAGACATTCTATGAATGTCCGTCTGTCTGTAGATAACACAATGCAGTCCAAAATAAAACAGCTAGACTCCTGAAGTTTGGCACAAAAATATGTCTTATGGTCATAGGCAGGTTAAGTTCGTGAATGGGCAAAATCGGGCCAGGGGGAAAAAAGTTCCCCCTTAAAGAACTGAACCAACATCTGAAAAAATACACTTTTTTTACGTGTTTTTTTGTATTTTTGTAAAATAAACAAGAAAGTTATAGTCGGTCAAGACCGACCATATAATACCCTACACTAGTGTTTTCCGAAAAATGGGTCCCAAGTCCAAACATGGACCGATTGGATCTTAATTAGTGTAGAAAACACACACAGACAAAATGTTAGTGGAATTGGCTTATTTTTGTTTCCAATAGACCGATTTAACTTAATATCGGTCGAAATTTTTATAAAGGGGACCAAGTCCAAAAATGATCTGAATATATTCAGATAAAAGTAAGTTACCAAAGTACACCTTTAGCACCTAAAAACAAAATTTTAATCAAATATTTCCAACTTTCATGAATTTTGAGAGATTTATGTGAATATCGGGAGGGTGGGTGGGTTTTTTGTATGGGGACTACAAGAGGAACTGATCCGATTCCTTTAAAATTTGGAATGATAATTTATGTATACAAAAAACGATTACCTACCAAATTTCGAAAGGGTACGCTAATAAGTGTCACTTGAGTCAAATTAAAGGGGACGTTTGTATGGGGGCTAGGTCTAAACATGGACCGATTTTTCCCAATCTCAATAGGCTTCGTCCTTGGGGCGAAAGAAGCTTAAGTTTCTAATTTCAGCCAAATTGGTTGATAATTGCGACCTGTATCGTGTTTACATGGACGGACGGACAGACGGACGAACATCGCTAAATCGACTCAAAAAGTTATTCTGAGTTGATCGGAATACTTAAAGGTGGGTCTAAGACCAATATTTCGAGTAGTTACAAACATCAGCACAAACTCATTATACCCTGTACCACAGAGTGGTGTAGGGTATAATGAAACATTTATATTTATCGCGATGGGAAGGTGCTCTCAACGTCCCCACTGACTCCATCATCACGGAATTCGAATTTTTTGATTCAAAGTTAGGTCCCGATTGGGTCCACACATGTGTAGATCCGAAATTTTGCTCTATATTGGAGGTAATCTGAACTAGTGCCTCCCATTTCCCGGTTTTCGGTATTTCCGGTTCTGGTACCGGTTTCCCGGTTCTAGATATATTCCCGGGAATACCGGTATTCCCGGTTCCGATCCTGGTACCGGTTCTCAAAAAACAAAAAAATGCTACACCATAAAATATTTAAATTTCGGTGACAGGACATTATCCCCATAACGGAAATGGGGATTATGACCCAATGCATTACGGACATAATCCCATATTAGTTGTGGGGACTATGACCATTTCAAAAACGGTCATAATTCCCTTCCCTGTTGGGATTACAACCGATAGTTTTTCGGTCATAACCCCCATTCATATTATGGGGACTAAGTCCAAAACAATTTCGGTCATAATCCCTTTATTTTGCGGAGAGGGTGGGTTTAATGCATGGAGTTTGTAATCCCTAAGCCCGGCCGAAGGCCGGCTACGCAGAAAAACTTTTAAGACAAAAAAAATTTCACATAATTATTGGGATTATGACCTATTAGTATAGTAGACATAATCCCTGTAATGGGGATTATGTCCACTTTTTACGTGGTCATTGTCCCCATAAAACTGGGAATTATGTCCATTTTTTATTGGGATTATGTCCAAATTTTTTTCGGTCATAGTCCCCACTACCATTATGGGGATTATGACCGAATTCGTTTTGGTCATAATTCCCATAACGGAAATGGGGGTTATGTCCGTGGGGATTATGTCATGTCACCTTAAATTACACCATTTAATCAGTATTTCAGAAATATTTAGTTGTGTTTGCAAAATTCTTTTTGTATTTTTTTCTTAAATTCATAAAAAAATTAAAATGGTGTTTTTCACAATTTTTGTATTTTTTTTTTTTTTGTAAAAGCAAAGAAAAAAATGTAATTGAACAAAATTTTACAAAACATACATACCGGTAGCCCCGGGAATACCGTCAGAACCGGAACCGAACATTTCCGGTTCCGGTATTACCGGTACCATTTCCCGGTAATACAAAGAACCGGGAATACCGGTATTCCCGGTACTGACTAGTGCCTACGGTCAGTACCGTAGTACCGGGAATACCGGTATTCCCGGTATTCCCGGTTCTCGGTATTACCGGGAAATGGTACCAGTTTCCCGGTTCTTAATTCATTCCCGGTATTCCCGGGAATACCGATATTCCCGGGACTACCGGTATGTATATTTTGTAAAATTGTGTACAATTAAAATTTTTTCTTTGCTTTTACCAAAAAAAAAAATACAAAACATGTAAAAAACATCATTTCCATTTTATTTTTTAAATTTAAGAAGAAATAGTTGCATGATTTTCAAATAGTTTTACAAACACAACAAATTATTTCTGAAATTCTGATTAAATAGTGTAATAAAAATATTTTATGGTATAGTATTTTTTTTGGTTTTTGAGAACCGGTACCAGGATAAGAACCGGGAATACCGGTATTCCCGGAAATATATCTAGAACCGGGAAACCGGTACCAGAACCGGGAATACCGTTATTCCCGGGAATACCGAGAACCGGGAAATGGGGGGCACTAGTACTGACCGTGCTACATTAAAAAAAAATAGTAATAATTGTTATAAAAGAAAAAAAAAATATTTGTTGAAAAAAAAAATAAAAAAAAAATTGGAGATTGCCTCCTGTGAGGATTGAACTCACGACCCCTGGTTTACAAGACCAGTGCTCTGCCACTGAGCTAAAGAGGCATATGAAAGCAGCTGACAAATATCTGTTACAAACCTTGAGAAGAAAAACAGTGTTGGAAAATGTTTAAATATTTATAAGCAGTGCTACCAACAACTGACACAATTAACCCTTAAGTGTTAAACGAAATTATATGGTACACAAAATAATATTCTCTTTCAAAACTTTATTTTATTTTTTTATTTATAAAAAAAAATCAAAAACTATATTTCTTTTTTAATTTTTATTTCTTATATTGATTATATATATTTATTCCATAATGTGTAGTAGTCGTATTGTGTGTATGTATCTAAAAAAAAATTTATAATCGTTTATTTAGCTCCACGATTTTCAGCTAATTTTTCTTTAAAAATTCTCTTTAATTCTTCAGCACCCTCCTCATTTGTATCCTTATAATAAGGCAATTCAGCCATACGTTTCAGCCATGCTAGCAATTTGGGAAATTTAAATTCATCTATGAGGGCCACTTCATTCACTGAAGTTATCGTAGCCACACAACAAAAATCGGCAATTGTCAAATCATCACCACACACATAAGGATGATCTTTTAAAAATTGTTCCATAATTTCCCAACATTTTTGTATATAAGCAATCTTATCAATAGAACAATCGGTGGAACCAAAATATAAAATCGGTTCATATAAGAAACGTAAACGTGCAAATAAATGACCAGAATCAAAGTGAAGACGTGCATCAATTTGAGCACGTTTTATTAAATCTTTGGGATATAGTTTATCATCTTTACCATATTTGTCTACCAGATAGGAACATATAGCATGGGAATCATAAATGATAGCCTCACCATCCACTAAAGTGGGTATGGTATGTTGAGGATTCATTTGAATAAATTCTGGCGTTAAATGTTCACCTTTAAGGAGATTGATAGCTCTGTGAAAGGAAGAAATTAACATTTAATGTGCATGGTAAATTTTGTATATTGTGTTTTTACTTACTTGTATTCAAGTTCCAAACCAATTTCTTTAGCTGTCAACATGACAGCTCTTGAAGGTGGACTTAAGGTGGCCATATATAAGACTGGTTTAGCCATGATGATTATTTGTTAGCTGGTAAAATGAAAAACAAAAAAATATATATATTAATTATGGCACAAATCGTAAACTAATCTGCTGAGTGCAGTGCTCAACAATTATGAATTTAAATTTTTATCAAGTATTCCCAGGCATATACTGCCTACCGCACAAAAAAAATAGTCCCAAATTTTATCAATAAAAGATTTTAAGAAAATTTTTTACTCGAAAATTCAATAAGTTTTTCGGACTTAGATTTTTTCCTAAAAGCCTTTTTTAAGATTTTTTTTCAAAACGCAAAAAAAAAGGAAAAAATGTTCGTTTCAGGGAGTTGAAAAGTTTTCAATTTTTTTTTTCCTAAAAGCATTTTTAATATTTTTTTTTACTCCAAAACGCAAAAAAAAATTTAAAATTTTCAAAGAATATTTTTGAATTTTTAAAAATTTGACTACCATTTTTATCTTAAATTTTTTTTATGAATTTCATTCCTCAAAAATCCCAAAAAAAAATAATTTTGTCTTCGAGACTTAGAAAATTTTGATATGTCTACTTTTTTTGTTTTAAAATTGATTTAATAGCATGTACCGCATTTTTGTTTTTAAACGCTTTCAAAGTGCATTAATTAATTAACATGAAATTTGACGGCGTTTGCTAAAAATAATGCCGGCGGCATAAACATTTTGTGCGTCGTAATCAAAACGGCGGGCTTTGTGTTCGTTAGTTTCAGTGTTGGAAAATGAAAAAAATAGAAAAACATACCCAGTCAGAAAAATACGGAAGGGTGGGCTGGTAAAGTACTTTATATTGTCGCTTATATGCTGGGAGATCATCACTGTTAAGTACTCTCCCAACATCTAAAATGATAACCACGTGATTTTTGACTCACTCACTCTCACGACAGGAATTTTTAAATCACGCACACTTACTCACGAGCATATTTCTCTCACAATCACGTGAGTAAATTTAATAAAACTCACATGTGCACCCACGCAAGCTTCACTCACACTCACGTTGAACCACACTCACGAAACTCTTATTTATACAAAAAAAAATTTCAAAAAATAAAGTTTCAAAAATCTTTCAAAATTTTCAGCACACTAAAAAAATTATGTCATTAACTGTTTGTAGTTTATTTAAAAAGTTTTCCGTTTAGTCGTTTTTAAAAGAAAAAACATTTGTTTGATGTTCAGTTTTTATTAATGACTACTTCAGTCCTTTGTTTCAAAAATAAAACACTAAAAAATAAAGACTTTCATTAACATTTAATTTTTAAAGTCATTTATTTTTGTTCTGTAAGTAAAAACTACTGATTATTCTTTTAATTTTTAATGATTTGTGTAAGTATTTTTTTTTTAAATTGTTGGTATTTTTTAATGAAATATCATTAGTTTTTACCTACACAAATCAGTTATTTTTTGTAGAAAAAAAAAATCAAAAAATTATTTATAGAAATATAAAAACATGTTTGTATCAAGTGACTTTGGCACGATGGGTAGAGTGTCTGGCCGGAATGTAGTTGATTGCGGGTTCGATTCCCCAAAAATTTTATTAAAAATTTTTAAAAAAATATTTCAATAAAAAATTGTAAAAAATTACCTACAAAATCATTAATTTTTATTGTTTTCGTAGGTTATTTTTTTGAAATTTGTTGGTAAAAATAACAGAACTATCATTAATTTTTAATGTTTTCGTTGGTTATTTTTTTTGAATTTGTTGGTAAAAAAGAGTAAAAAAACGTAATTTTTTAATGTTTAATGTTATTTATTTTAGAAAATTTTGTCAACAGTAAAAAATAAATGTTGATGTTTTTAAAACAAATGAATAATTACTGGGATGGTTTGCAATTGTTTATTCACTGGTTTTAAGTGTGTTTTTCATTTGTTTTTGCCTACAAAATATTTTGAGTGCAAATTTTAAAGTTCAGCGAAATTTTACATTTTTTTAGTTTACATTTTTAAAGTTAAACCAAATTTGACAATTTTGTTGTTGCTTTTTTTTGGTACGAAAGGAAATATAAAGAGAAAATAAATCACGCACACTCACTCACCTAATTTTTGTTTACACTCACAATCACGTGAGTAAAATTGAATTCGGTCACACTCACGCGTGAATCACGTGAATGATGCTCTAATCTGCTCATGTGCCCATCTCTATTTTACACCCTCCAAAATGTAAAAAAAAACAAGTAAGAAAGATATAGTCGGTCAAGGCCGACCATATGATACCCTACACCAGTGTTTTCCGGAAAATTGGTCCCAAGTCCAAACATGGACCGATTGTATCTGTCTTTTGTTAGATCTTAATTTAGTGCAGAAAACACACACAGATAAGATTTTAGTGGAATTGGTTTATTTTTTGTAAATAAACCAATTTAACTGAATATCGGTCGAAATTTTTATATGGGGGACTAAGTCCAAAAATGGTCCAACTATATTCCGATTTGATTTGGTTACTGAAGTACACGTTTAACACCTAAAAATAAAATTTTTACCAAATATTTCCATTTTTATGAATTTTGAGGGAATTATGTGAATATCCTGAAGGTGGTTTGTATGGGGACTACCAGAAGGACTGACCCGATTCCTTTGAAATTTGGAATGATGATTTATGCATATCAAATTTAATTACCTGCTGAATTTAAACGCGATATCTATTTTAATACGGTTATAAGAGTCATTTAAGCCGAATCCAAAGGGGGTGTTTGTATGGGGGATAGGTCTTAACATGGACCGATTTTCTCCAATTTCAATAGGCTTCGTCCTTAGACCAAAAGATGCTAAAGTTTCAAATTTCAAGTCAATTGATGAAAAATTGCGACCTGTATCGTGCTTAAACCGATAGATGGACAGACAAACGGACGGACGGACATCGCTAAATCGACTTAAAAAGTAATTCTGAGTCGATCGGTATACTTAAAGGTAGGTCTAGGACCAATATTTCGGGTAGTTACAAACATCAGCACAAACTCATTATACCCTGTACCACAGAGTGGTGTAGGGTATAATTACCAGAGACTTTTTTGCAGGCGTGTCGTTGGGGGACGTTAGGGCACTTTCCCGATCGCGATGAAAGTTACCAAAGTCATTCATTCCATCAAATCTGATTTCGGCTAAACCAAAGGATAAATGTTGGTTCACTCAGAAAATTATGTAAGTTACTACATGTTAGTTGTTTGTATATTTTACAGTAGTTAGTTGTTTTCAACTACAGTCAGTTGTTTTTGTATGAAAAATATCAAACAACTATTTCTGTTAGCTATTTTAAGTAGTTTTTTTGAATAACTAACAAAAAAGTACTGTGATGTAGTAACAGTTATTTAAAGTAGTTAATTTTATTTTTTTTTTATCTCTGAAAAATTTTCAAAGTTTTTTTCCAAAAAATAAAAATAAATTTCCGTTTTTTTATTTTTCACAACTTTTTTTTAAAAAAAAAAACTTTGAAAAAATTTGGTCTTCAAATTTTTTTTCTGAAAAATTTTTTGAAAAAAAAAAATTATTTATTGATTATTTTATTTTTACTACATTTTAGTTGTTTTGACTACAAATGTAAGTAGTTTTTACTACATAATTCAGTTGTTTTTTGTCAGTTAAAATAACTAACATTGTTAGTTGATTTAACTGAAAAAGTAGTTGACCCCAAAACAACTTACAAAGTGGTTATTTTAACTGACATTTTCAGTTGATTTTACTAACATAATTTTTTGAGTGTTTAACCAGACTTGCAGGAATGCAGTCAGATCCAGGGAGGAAGCGTTCAGACGACAAAAACGTTAATACTGATCTGCTACGCAAAAGGGCGAGATCCGAGTGTGCAAGAGTACTTAGTCGCGAAAAGCTCCTATACGAACAGCGACTTCGTGCTAAAGTTCTTTCCGCTCCTAGGGGCAGTAAGAGCTTTTGGTTTTTCGTTAAAAAAGTCAGAGAAAATGCTAATTCTTCTATTCCGACTCTTTTAAAAAATGACCAAGTGTTCACTGAACCGGTTAACAAAGCTAACCTGTTGGCTGGCCTTTTTGCAAGAAATTCTTTCAATCAATCACAATCAATCACTGCCCGAAATCGGGAGGGTATCCCATACTATGCCCAAGATATTTTTTCGAGCTCGTGCAGTTAAAAGGGTTCTTGCGGATCTTAACGTAAATAAGTCACCGGGACCGGATGGTATACCAGCACTGCTACTTAAACAGTGCTCTTCGAGTTAAAAAAAAATTATTAAAAATGATTTTAGGTTAAAAATTTTTAAGAAAAATTAAAAAAAAAAATCGGAGTTCCGAAAAAAAATTTGAACATTTTTTAGTTTTTTTTTGCGTTTTGTAGAATAATCTATTAGATTTCTATAAAATTGGACTTGCAATCTAGTTTAAACAATTAAATTTCCTTTAACAGAAATGTTCTACTTCTCAATTTAAATTGCCTCCTTCAAAACGTAAATATAAATTATAAACTATTTTTAATTAAATCAATTAATTAATATTCATTTATTGTTATACATACTATAGTTTTATTTTACAAAACAATCAATGAAAAGCTAGAAAATTTGATCACCTCATCATCGTATTGTTTTGAGATCATTTGAGATACAATAGAAAGCTGTGTTTTAAATTATTAAATTTTGCAACCCGATTTATTTCAAAAATAAAAAATAAAAAACGTCTAACGTCTAATTTATCATGTATGTTGAATTAGAGTGACATTTTTTCTTCAACTTTTGATTTTCCCAAATGTTCGGGAAAATTTTTATTCTACTAGACCTTAAAATTATGTGTTACAAATTTGAGGCCAACCGTGGCGCCCAGCGATCAAAGTTTTGGATTTTTGAAAATTAAAAAAAAATAAAAAAACATTTTAATTATTAATTAATGCGCTGAACATTTGATGCGCTGAACACGAAAAAAAAAACTAAAATCTATTATTTTTTAATTTAAAATTTGCAAAAAATGGAGGCTTTTTCCTATGTTCAAAAATTAAAAAAAAAAATCTATCTCTTTTTTTTAATTTTTCAAAGATCTAAAATATTAGTGGACATTTTCCGAAAATCAAAACGTTGATCGAGTTTGTCCGGATGTTCAATATCGAAAAAAACTTTTTTGACACACAAAAAAATGCCGTTCTAATGTAGTATATTATAGATACGAAACTTTTTTTTTATATTTATTTACTCATACTATGTATAATTTATTAACGCTTTTGTTTTCATAATTCTATTATCTATTAAAAAAACTTTGTATAAAAGAATTCAAGCAACTACCGAATAACAGTAGAAGCTTTAAGAAAATGACATTAACGGGTTAATTAAATCATAAATTTAAAAAAAGTGAAATTTGGCATTGTCCTCCACAATGTAAAAGAGATTTTGGAAAAAAAACTTAGGTTAGGTTGTAAGTGGCTGCTGGCATTTTACTTTACTTAATTTGAAAAAAAAAAAAAAAAATGTTGGTAAAAAATTGATAAAAGAAATTAATTTCAACAAAAACAAATTTTTTATAAAAAAAAATCAGCGTAATTTTTTTTTTGATCAAAACTCCGCGAAAAATTTTGAATGTTGAAATATTACTCTGGCCGACATTTGTGAAATTGATGCTGATTCATAATCTGGCTTCCAAATTTTATATCACGTCAGGTTTTTTAGTTTTGAGTCAAAGTTAACGAAGTGTTTTTTTTTTTGCATTTTTGACAGCTTGTTCTTGTGAATTTTTGTCTTTAAAGTTTAAACACAAAAAAATCGGAATAATGTATTTGTTTTTTTTTCAAATACAATTTTCTTGTTTTTAATATTACTCACACCATACGTATGAGTAATAAATACCATAATTATTTATTTATCATCCGCTATGATGCACGTAGGACAAAATATGTTTCAGTGTTGCCATTTCGATCACGTGAATCGTTTTTTTTGGAAAAAACAAAAAAATATTTCAAATATAGCATCTTTTGTTTTTAACGTACACCGTACGTATGAGAAATATCTAATTACCGTAATTATTTATTTCTCATACGCAATGGTGTACCAATTGTAAGACAAAATAGAAAATATGTAAGGGATGGAAAATTAGAATATCAAAATTGTACTGAAGCTTAACCACACTCAGAAAAAAATTAACTAAAAAATGGGAAAATTATCTAAATTCATAAATTGTAGGTAATTAACCAGCTTTCGACTACTTTAATTAGAATTTAATTATGGTAATGCGTACACATGCCATTGCCAAAACACCACAAAAATTAAAAAAAAGCTTAAATTTGTTTTCAATTTCAGACCCCACATATTTTTTTACCAAATGATATTTTGGCAGGTCTATTAACGTCAGATTTATCTCTAAGATATAATCAGTCCATCGTGCACTGAAAGAATTATTGTTCATAATATCTATGAACATATTTCATAAAACCAAATTCATAGAATCTATAAAACAATTCATTGGCTGAATGAATATTCATTAGTATTGTGAAATATTTCATAGAATTTTATTCATAGATTTTGTAAGATTCATAGAAAAAATTCATAGAAAAAAATGTCATTAATATCCCAGCAAAAAATAATCGAGATTTTGGAAGCACTGCATACAAGAATGTTCTTCTGTAAGCGAACGAATTTTGATGTTGTTGTATTTTTATGACATTCGCTTACACAGCTGCATACCGTATGCAGCTGTGTAAGGGAGAGATTTTGTTGGCTTACTAACCTGCATACCGGTTGCAGTAAAGTATGGCAGTGACTTAAAAAAATACTTAAAATATTTGAAAAAAGGCATGATTTCAATTCATATTCATTGCTCCGATATAAGCGCTCGAAAGAAATGCTCTAAAGTGGGACATTGCGAACAAATATCATGCCATACGTAAGCAGGTTTGTAAGCAAACAACAAAAATTACTCCCTTACAAACCTGCTTATAGGCAAGCAGTATTTTTTGGTGGGATGTTTTTAAAAATTAAAATAATGTTACAATAGTTAAATAATTTGAATAAATATATTAAAAAAATATAAAAAATATAAAAAAACATAAAAAACGTAAAAAAAATATGGCTGCCCTGGCGGGGTTCGAACCCAAGACCTACCCGCTGGGAAATTTATAATCGACGCCTTAGCTATCAGCGCCACCAAAGGAGGAAAACCGCGCCGACTAACACTTAGTTTTGTAATGTTCGTTATTTTTTTTTTTGCAAATACACAAACATTTTACTTACGTGATTGTGAGTTGCGAAAACAATGGAGTGAGTGTACGTGAGTCGATTTTTTTGCGTGATTTATTTTCATTTAATATTTTCTTTCGTACCAAAAAAAGGAACAAAAAACTTTAAAATTTGGCTAAACTTAAGATTTCGTCCAAAAAAAGCAAAAAAAATGTAAAATTTCGCTGAACTTTTGAATTTGCCTTAAATTTTGAAGATTTTTGAAATTTTAGTTTTTATTTTTTTTGTATAAATAAGAGATTCGTGGTGAGTGTGAGTCAACGTGAGTGTGAGTGAAGCTTGTGTGAGTGTACGTGAGTGTGGGCTGTATTAAATTTACTCACGTGATTGTGAAAGTGTTTGTAGAAAAAATATGCTCGTGAGTGAGTGTGCGCGAGTTATTCAAAAATTCCTTTCGTGAGCGTGAGTGAGTGTGAGTCAAAAAATCACTCACGCGCCCATCTCTAGAAAAATGTGTCCCCTAGGAAATTTGGTCAATTTTATTTTTTGTTAAAAAAGTATTTTACTAAAAATAAAACATTTTTAATCAAAATTGTATAATTTTTTTCACATTAGAAAATTTGCTATCACTTAAAAAGGGCATTGTGGAGGGTATACACGGATTCGACTAGAGACGTTAATCACTTGTAGGTGTAAGTAATTTTTATTTCAATCACGTGATTCTTGCAAGTTGAAAAAAATTTGTGATTCGATTTTTTGATTTTAATTACTTTTTTTCATTTCTTCAAAAAAAAATATTTTTTTTTTGGTATGAAAATGTTATATCGTAAGCAGACCTTTGAAGATTTAATTCCCTAATTCAATTTATTAAATCTGATTTAAGATAATTGAATTAATTCCCTGTTTCTATAAATCGAAAAGAATTAATTCATTATTTAAATCACTTAATTTCATTGCAAAGAATTAATTCGTTGATTTGAATCAATTGAATTAATACATTTTGATTTGAATCAACTGATTCAAATCACTTGATTTGAATCAACTGATTCAAATCACTTTTGATTCAAATCAACTGATTCAAATCACTTTTGATTCAAATCAACTGATTCAAATCACTTTTGGTTTGAATCAACTTGATTTAAACTTTTTTCACTTAAATCAAACACTAAAAATGCACATTATAAAAATCTTATCAGGTCTGATTGCGTTAAATTCATTGGAATATCGCCAATTTTAAACACACCACGCCATCAATAAACAACACTCCAAATTGTACAGTATTATTAAATGTGTACCTTTAGTCTAGAGATGGGCGCTGGTCACGTGATTTGCGTGATTCACGTGAATCACGCGTGAGTGTGAGTGATTTCCATTTCAATCACGTGATTGTGAGTGAGCGTGATTTGAAAAAAACCTGAGCGAGTGATAAGTGAGTTAGTCATTTATTTTTTGCGTGAGTCTGCGTGATTTGATTTTTTGATTTGCACAATTTTTTGATTTGCCCAATTTTTTTAAAATTTTTCTAAAAATTTTTTTTTCGAGTTTTTTTTTTTTTTGGTAAGAAAATTTTATTGCGTGAGTAGATTTTGCGTGACTCACGCGTGAGCGTGATTGAATCTGGCGTGAGTCACGCGTGAGTGTGAGTAAGTTTTTTATTACTCACGTGAATAGTGAGTGAGCGTGAGTAAAAAAATATTGCGTGAGGGATTAGTGAGTGATCCGATTATTTTTTGCGTTAGTGAGTGTGAGTCAAAATCCACTCACGCGCCTATCTTTACTTTAGTCAATAACGAATTTGGCTCTTCAGCATAAAAATAACTTTTAACACAAAAACAATGAATGATTTACATTTTTATTATACACATATAAATAAAATATACACTATAAAATTCTGTTGCTTTGACTTTTTGCTTGCTACTACCGCACAAGAATATATGTTATAGTATGTGTGTGCGTGTGTAAAGTAAATACTTTGATTTAAGAAAAAAATGTTTAAATCAACTGAATCAAAACATTTTTGATTTGAATCAATTGATTTGAATCAAATTGATTTGAATCAATTGATTTGAATCAAATTGATTTAAATCAATTGATTTGAATCAATTGATTTGAATCAAGTGAATTAATTCTTTGTTGATTTGAATCAAGTTGATTTGAATCATTATTTAAACAAGGAATTAAACAAAAAATTAGTTAATTCATTCAACAAAAAGTTGAAATTAATTCTTTTGAATCAAATCATCAAGAATTAATTCCTTGATTTATTAATATGAATTAATCTTTTTGCGAATCAAATCAAAAAGTGAATTAATTCTTCAAAGGTCTGATCGTAAGTAGAGCTGGCGTGACTCACGCGTGATTCAGTCTTGCGTGAATCTAAGTAGAGCTTGCATGAATCACGCGTAAGTAATTTATTTTTTACTTACGTAAATAGTGAGTGAGAGTTAAATTAGTTTGCGTGAGTGATTAAATTATTGTTTGCATGAGTAAGTGTGAGTCAAAACCTTCTCACGCGCCCATCTCTAGATTCGACTAACAATAAGTCAAATTTAACTTTTCAACTTGTTTTTTTTTTGTAGAAAAAATCCGCATTTTATGACCTCCAATTCTTTTGACCACCAATTTTGCGGTAACATAGAAAAAGGTATTTTTTTTTACGTTTCTTATTACCAGGGAAACCAAAAATATGCTATAAAAAAAACGTTTTATGCGCTTAAAAAATGCCCTTAAAAACGGAAAATATGCTCTAAAAAGAATAAAAATATGCTCTTAAAAAAAATTATGTCCCATTTTTCGAGGTGTTTTTTAAATTTTTTTAGAGAATAGACCAAAAAAATACCGTTATGTGGGGTAGTTAGAGGGTTAATATGGGTTAATGAAGCAAGAACAGGCCAAAGCGTAATCAATCGTCAGAACCCCCTTATTTTGAAAAAGAAAAAAAAAAACAAACAAAATGTGTTGTTATAAAAAAATTGGAAAAAAATTCTCTAAAAAATAAAAAATGCTCTAAAAACTTAAAAAAATGCTCAAAAAAGTGAAAAAATGCTCTTAAAATTGAAAAAATGCTCTAAAAATATGCTCTTATGTTAAAATATGCTCTTAAACCTAAAATATGCTAAAATATGCTCTTAAGGCTAAAATATGCAAAAATATGCTCTAACAAATCGATGCCAGATTTCTTAAAATCTTCTGAAACGGATAAATACCATAACCATTTATCAATACAAAGCGCAGGAAAAAACGTGATACTGCATATTTTTGGTTTCCCAGCTTATTACAATACACTAAGGTGTACTAAAATTAATAAACAATAAAATCTTTTCTTTGTTTACAAAAAATTGGAGGTCATAAAATGCGGATATTTTCTACAGCATTAAAAAATTAAAATTTTTTTTTGGGTCAGTAAAAAACTTAGTTGACAAATGAATATTAACAAATTGATTTTTTTTTTTAATTTTCTGTTTTTGAACTTGAAAAAAAAAATTTAAAAGTATTTTTTTAAATTTTTTTAAAAAATGTCTATAAAAATTGTCATTTTTGAGTTCGACCCTCGTAGTACATTTATTATTAACTCAATCTGCACGCTATAAAGCTGAAATTAAAGCTTAATAAATTACCTACAAAACACTATAAGAAAATAAAATCGTTTGATAAAAAAAGGTCTGGTATTTTAAACTTTGTCTTTAACAAATTTCATCTACTATAGCTCTGTGTGAATACTTTTGTTCGGCATTGTAAGTGGGCCAGTATTGCCTCGCTTTTATTTTTCTGCCTAGGTAATATCACTTAATTAGAACTTTTACTGTAATTTATAATTTTTGTAAGTAAAAAACTTTTCCATATTAGCAGTATGTAGTAGATGAGAACAAAACAAAATATAGAAAAAATAACAGAAAAAAACTTAATGAATTTTTAATGCCGGTTAAGTGGTTGTATGCGTTGTTCGTTCCTTCATTTGTGTTTGTTCTTGTTTTCTGCTTTGTCTCCTCCTCATATCATTTTGTAAATCTTTTATAACACGAACTATAAACTAAAAATAGTTTACTTTTTCTTTTTGTTTATTTTATTTAGACTTGTATTTGTTTTAATGCAGTTATCATTTATTTTGTGATTTCGTTTGTATATTTTTCAATTGCTGCCCCCTTCATTATAATCTGTTAATTTTTTTTATCACAAAAGTCACACAAAGTTTACATACCTTTAAGTTTCGTAGAAATCGACCGGGATATTATTTTTTAGATATACCTTTTCTGATTGTCGTTAGAGTACTAAATGTTATAATTCTCAATCTGTCGGGTTGAGGTTCCTGCTTCGTTGTTTAGTTTAGCTGATGGCTGCGCTACTTGTTATTAGTTGCAGCTGTTGTTGTTGTTGTTATTACTTTATCGTCGTGTGAAACCTTAAGCTTTGGGTTATCTTAAATTCATAAAAATGAGCTTTATTTTTTTTATACAAAAAAAAAATATTAAAGTGCTTGAATGAAAGCTTTCGTGTTTTACACTTGTTCGTTCGTTGATAATGAAACGATATTTTTGTGGATCAAATCCATAATTTTTTTTATATAATTCGATTGAGAAGTTAACCAATTTGCAAATGTCAATTTTATTATGCCAATTTTGAAAATTTCAATATAGATTTTAGATATTTGTTATAACCGCTATACAGTGACTCACACCTTAATTCGTGCTATAGATAGCAGTTCATTAAAGGCAAAGTTGATGATGGATGAATAATGCGATCGATGTTTGGTTGATGTTTTAAGATTTGGTTGTATTATCCTGGGTGAAGCGGTTTGATTTAGAAGTGCATAGTTGGGGTGGTTAAATTGGTGACACGCAAGATGAAGTTGTTCGCATAACAGTTTGTTGTGCTCTTTAACTCTCATAATATTTCCTTCCTGGTGAAAGTGCATTCACATAAGAAATCTGGTTGCCACAGCCGTAAATATTCCAACATTATTTTGGACGTTGTAACCGGTCATGCGGTTGTCACAACCAGGGCTGTCATATTTGCCGATTTATCGGCATTTTGCCGATTTTTTGCCTCAAAATTATGAAAGTGCCGATTTGCCGATTTTTGCTCCAAAAAATGCCGATTTTTATACTTTTTTTTGGTTTCCTGCTATAAATTGGGTAAATTTAAGAAAATTGCGCAGTTATACCTAAAATTATTGGAAATCTACACAATTTATAGTTGTATATTATTTTAATTTGTAGAAATTTACCCAATTTATAGTAGGAAACTGGACTATTTTTTTTAAAGTGTATGTATATAAGTCTAGGAAAATGTCTCAGAATCTTAGACTTTTTTTACGAAAAATGTCTCAGAATCAACAAATTTTTCTTAAGGAAAACTATCTCAAAATTTAAGATTTTGTGTATAGGAAAAATGTCTCAGAGACACAAGCTGAGACTTTTGCTATAGAAAAATGCTGAGACTTTTTCAATTGTAAAAATATATTTTTCTATAAGAATAATGTCTCAGAATCTGAGTATTTTTCTATTGGAAAAATATTTCAGAATATGAGACTTTTTCTTTAGAAAAAATGTCTCAGAATCTGAGGAAAAATGTCGAAGAATCTGAGACTTTTTCTTTAAGAATCTGCGACTTTCTTTAGGAAAAATGTCTCAGAATTAGAAACTTTTTCTATAGGAAAAATGTCTAAGAATCTGAGACTTTTTCTATCGAAAAATGTCTCAGAATTAGAATCTTTTTCTATAGGAAAAATGTCTAAGAATCTGAGACTTTTTCTATAGAGAAATTGTTTAAGAATCTTATACTTTAGACTTAGACCTATATAGGAAAATTTCCTCAGAATCCGAGAGTTTTCCTTTAGGAAAAATGTTTTAGAATCTAAGACTTTTTTATACTGTTTTCTTTTTAAAAAGGTCTCAAAATCTGAATAATTTTTCTTATAGAAAAAGCGAAGATTTTCTCAGAATCAAAAACTTTTTGTGTAGAATGTTTCAGAATCTGAGAAAATGTACTAGACTAGAAATAAAATGTCTTACAATCGGACTCTTTTCTTTTGGAAAAGTATTTTATAAATATGTTTATAGAATCATTATCTAAAGTGAATTTTTCATGAAAAACGTTTTCCATTGGAAATATGATTTAGAGTCTTTGACTTTTTCTACTATAACAAAAACTGTCTTAACTGGAAATTCTCATAGAATTTTAGACTTTTCTTTGAAAAAAAATTTCAGATTCAGATAATCTTCTTTGTAAAAATGTATCAGCATCTGATACAGTTCACACTTTAAAAAGAGTCTTAAGTCTCTCAAAAAAATTCAAAACATAAAAAAACTTTATTTTTTTTTTCGCAACAGTTTTAAACTTACACAAAAATGAAGAATCTGATTGTGTTACATTCAGTTCAAGGAATCGAGAAAAACTCTTAAACATGTGCTGCTATGAAAATTTTTGGTGAAAAAAAAAATTGAAAAAAAATGTTGGGCCCCCACCGAAATAAAATCCTGGATACGCCCCTGTCTCAGAATCTGTACGCAAAAAACACTAACACACATATTAGCCAAAATTTTGTTTAATAAATAAAACTCACCAAAAACTTGGTTAAATTACGCAAAAAATTGTTAATTTACCAAAAACTTTGTTAAATTACGCACAAATCTTGGTCTTTACCAAAAACTTGTCTCATAAGTGTAAGTTTTTATGCATTTGGGAATTTTTTTTAAAAAAAAATGTCTTAGAATTGGAGAATTCTCCTATAGTAAAAACTTCCTCAGAATCTGAGATTTTTTATTGAAAAAAATTTTTCAAAATCTGAGAAGTTTGCTGTAGAAAATATTCTGAGAAAAAAAAATCAAATTATATGAACAAGATTGATTTAGCTTTCCTGATTCCAAATTATATTACCAGATATTTTAATGGTTTAACATATTTCCGATATTTGCGTTTGAAAATTCAATAACGCTAATTTAGGCATGTTTATGGTTCTACTGTTACGTATTCGTAAACGCGTTCCTTTTTCGAGATATTCGCGTTTGAAAATTAAAAAAAAAAAGTCTTATTTAGTCATTATTGCTACGTATTCTCACGTAAGAGCCATACACTCAAAATATTTTGTAGGCAAAAACAAATGAATAACACACTTAAAACTAGTGAATAAACAATTGAAAACCATCCCAGTAATTATTCATTAGTTTTAACAAACATCAACATTTATTTTTTACTGTTGACAAAATTTTCTAAAATAACTAACATTAAACATTAAAAAATTACGGTTTCTTCATTCTTTTTTACCAACAAATTCGAAAAAATAACCTACGAAAACAATAAAAATTAATGATAGTTCTGTTATTTTTACTAACAAATTCCAAAAAAAATAACCTACGAAAACAATAAAAATTAATGATTCGTAGGTTATTTTTTACAATTTTCTATTGAAATATTTTTTTTTAACCTTTTAATAAAATTTTGGGGAATCGATCCCGCAATCAACTACATTCTGGCCATCGTGCCAAAGTCACCTGATACAAACATGTTTTTATATTTCTATAAATAATTTTTTTAATTTTTTTTTCTACAAAAAAAAATAACCTACTTGTGTAGGTAAAAACTAATGATATATCATTAAAAAATACCAACAATTTAAAAAAAAGTTACTTACACAAATCATTAAAAATTTAAAGAATAATCAGTAGTTTTTACTTACAGAACAAAAATAAATGACTTTAAAAATTAAATGTTAATGAAAGTCTTTATTTTTTAGTGTGTTATTTTTGAAACAAAGGACAGAAGTAGTCATTAATAAAAACTGAACATCAAACAAATGTTTTTTCTTTTAAAAACGACTAAGCGTAAAATTTTTTAAACGTAAAATTTTTTAAATAAACTACAAACAGTTAATGACATAATTTTTTAAGTGTAATAAAGGACCTGATTCCAAATCAGCCATCCAAATTTTTGTATAACATTCCGTTATCAAGATATTAAGACTTGAAAATTTTTTTAATTCCTTAGCGATTTTTACGGCTCTACTGTTATATATTATTGCACTGGCGCAATATTTTTAAAAATAATCGATTTTTTTTTCAAGTTTAAATATTGTCCTAAGTCGTTTTTTAATACATATTTAAAACCGCAGTTTTTAATTCAAAACCGATTTTTTAAAAAAAGTTCTAAATTAAAAATTATATATGAACATTTTTCTTTAGAAAAAAATTTTCAAAATCCGAGAATTTTGTTTGGAAATAATATCTCAGAACCTGAGACTTTTAATAAAGAAAAAGGCTCTTAGAACCTCAGAGTTTGAAATTTTGTACAGAAAACTGTTTTCATGATCCTGATGCATAAATTTCATTAAATAAACCCAATATAATGTGTTTTCGATACATATTTTACAGATATTTCGATATAAATAACTTTTTAAAAACGAAAATTTAATAAAATCAAGAGTTTTTATAAAAAGATATTACAAATTTTCTTCAAAAACCAATACTAAAAAAATTTATGTTTGTTACTTGTATTATGTGTTGAAGTGGATTAATTTTTTAAAATTTTTCAATCCAAAAGGGGGGGCCCGGGCCCCCTGGGCCCCCCCCTGAATACGTCCATGGAGGGACCCCTTGCTTAACTTTCCTATACTCGGATTTTGCGTTTTTAAAGTTTGAGTTGAGGATGGGTTGTACAAGCCCAAAAAATAAGCAAATTTTCTAGGCAAGTCCATGGCGCTCAGACTTAAAATAGTCCATTGTACCGTAGTTGAGTTGAGAGAGTTTTAAAGTTTACAAATGCTTGTCTTGAACACAAAGTTTGAGTTTAGGGCTGTTGAGTTCTGTACATCCGATAGTAATGTCCATAGCATTAAGGTAACAAATGCATTGGAGAGATCAGGTGCAACCACTACAGTTCTTCCAAATGGATTGTCCTGGTTCAGAACATGGCTGATCTGGGACGTTACAATATTTCGTGGTGTCTTCGTGCTGTGGCATATCCTGAAACCATGTTGATGTTGGGCGGGGGCTAGGTGCTTATTTAAGGTTGGCGGCAGTAGGAATTCCATGATCTTTATAACTGGGGACAGTAGCGAAATCGGACAATATGATTTGCCCGATACTTTAGTATAGGAATGATTTTACCGGTTTTCCAGCAGTCTGGAATTATAAGGATTTGTAGTGACAAGTTGAATACAAATTTTAAGAATTTAATACCGTTCTCCCCTGGTGCTTAAGCATAAGTTTTGATAATGCTTCGGTCCAAATGACTTTGGACGACTTCGTATCTCGAATAGCCTAACACTTCATCCTGTGTAAAGACTGGTTGATTTTCTTGTTGTTTCAGACTACGGATTTTCCTTTTGATGAATTTACTGTTTTTTGTCTAGACCACAGGGATGTTCTACGTACAGAAATATTTGGCACATTTGTTAGGTTTAGACTAGAGATGGGATCGTGAGTGACTTTTCAATCACGATCACGCACGCTCACGAAAAAAAAATTGTAATCACGCACGATCACGCACGAAAATTTTTTTTCTGCTCACACTCACGCACGCTCACGTGAGTAGAAAAAAAATTTAATCACGCTCACGATGTAATCACGATCACGAAATACTCACGAATTAAAATATGTAAAAAAAAATGGATGTCATATTTTTTTATGCATTACCCAGTTGGGAAAGTCCTTAAGCCATCCGTGGTGACGGCTCGCTAACACACCTGACATCCCCATGACATCTCTATATACCAAGTTGAGGACAGTATCATTAAAAATTTCAAAATTTCCTCAATTATATTTAGCAGTTGTCAGGGGGTGCTGACATTCCCATGATATTTTCCCTAAGTCGTCTTTGTGGAAATGTCTGATATAGGTCATATGAAAATGCCAAAAATTTTCGTATTTCCATTAGTTTTTACTTCCATCCAATTTCCTTTATAAATTGTCTTTATCATATTAAGAAATAACTTTTCGACTTTCCGATGTTTTTCTCAGAAATTGAAAAGTTCCCAGATTCAGGGTCGTCTTAAAGTATGGCGCTGGGCACACAAGAATGGGCACAAAGAATTTGGGGTCTCAGAATCTGAGACTTTGCATACGAAAAGTGTCTCAGAATCTGAGACTTTCTATTTTAGAAAAACTTCTCTGAACTTTAGACTTTTAAAATCTCAGAATCTGAAACTTTTTGTGTACGAAAAATATTTTACATTCTGAAACTTTTTATGTAGCAAATATTTCAATGGATTTGACACTTTTGATATATAACAAATTTCTCCTATAGAAAAAGTCTCAGTGTATACGAAAAATCTGTTAGATTCTGAGACTTTTTCTGTAAGAAAATAAGAAATTTTCTTTTAAAAGTAATTAACCGTATAACGAATGTATTGGCATTTCAGGCCCCTTAGGTCGATGGCCCTGTGCACGTGCCTAGTGGCCCTAATGGTTAAAACGGTACTGCCCAGATGTAAAGTTCAGTTTGATATACTGCTATTGTGAAGACATTTCCTTATAGATGTCTTAGAGAATTTTTTCACACTCTTAAAACAAACATTCATTGATGACAATGTTAGGACATGTCCTCAAGAACTACCTATTATGTGTCAGAATCTGAAGGCATTTCCTCATGGAAGCACTTTGCGAATTCCCCAATGACACATTAAAAAAACTTATTAAATTTATATTTTTTTAAAGACCATGCAAAAATCAAGAAAAAGTTACCGAACAAAAAAAAAACTGGGAAACAATTAAAATCACGAACAATTCACGCAAGAATTTTACTCACGCACGTTCACGCACGAACTTTTTTGTGTTACTCACGCTCACGCACGCTCACGTGAGTAGAAAAAAAAATACTCACGAATCACGTGATTCATGCGTGATTCACGTGATTCACGTTAATCACGTGATTGGTGCCCATCTCTAGTTTAGACATTTGGGAATTATTATTGAAGGAGATAGCAACGTTATCATGAGATTTAATGGGGTTAGACAGTCTTTTAATGGTGGACTAAAGTTTCTTAGACCCTATACCTAAATCTCACTTTAGCTTCACAATAGCTTTGATGTCAACGTAAAGTTTGTCCATTCTTGGGACGCTTGGGGTTGACAAGGTTTATCCCCAATATCCGCTAGTCAGGCTGCTTCTGTGAGAAAGTTGGACCTAATCTTCATTAGTCAGCCAGAAGGGACAAATTTCTTCCTGTGCGGAAGAAAATGTAAATTCAGTATAAATTCTGTATCCTTCCCAGTTTGTCTTGTTGAAGTTCACAAAAGTCTTCCGTTCTGTTTCGATGAAATCACTCAGACTGTCAATTGTATCTATTTGGGCAGATGATCTGAATTGCGAATAATTTTAGTGTTGTGTACGTGTAAATAGACGAATGTATTCGGTTCCTGTGTGCTATGGGTGCCATTCACTATTGCAAAGGGTAAGAGTTGATCGATGACAATTGTAACATGTGTAAATTCTGGTGGGAGAGCTCTCGTTTATGATCCCGAAACTTGAGTTTTCTATTTTTTTAACACCTGAGAAAAAAAATCTGAATACGTGTTTGGAAATTCCAATTTGGGGAAAGGGGTAAAAAAATGTACTTATTTTCCATCTACTGAAATAATGGTTCTGAAATTTGGAATGTAGGAAAGAAACATTCTGACAAAGTACTTGAGAAATTTATAAAATCACTGCTAACAGTAGAATGTGATTTAGCCGTATTAAAGGCATTCGAGGTAACTGAAGAACTAGTGTTTGCTAGTATCGACTCTTGGGTTAAGTTATTAATGTTACTAATTTTCTGACCATTACGAAGTTTTTCATCTGAAATTAAATAAAAAAAACAGAAATTTTAAATATTATTTAAACAGAAGTTGTCATTGATAAGTTCTTTTGCTTAATCATCTTACATTCCAGATTTTAAGTTTGTGGAACCAATATTTCAGGAGGTATAAAAAGTACCAAAGTACACATTTTTACCCTTTTTAACCCAATAAAATTTAAATTTCCAAAAGGTAATTTAAAAAAAAATTTTTTTTTGACAATTGTATCTTACGGGGAACTGCGTTTTGATCTGTATGTTCTGGTGGGAGTGCTCTCGTTTATGATTCCGAAACATGAGATTCCTATTTGTTTCACACCTGAGAAAAATTCTGAAAAACGTATCTTTTGCAAATTCCAATTTGGGGAAAAAGGGGTAAAAAATTGATACTTTTCCATCTACTGAAATAATGGTTTTAGAACCTCGAAATTTGGAATGTAGGAAAAAAACATTCAGACAAAGTACTTTTTCGAAAGTTTTTATTCTGAAAGGGTAAAAAGTGTTATTTGGTTTTTTTCGGTTTCTTGAAATACTGGTCATAAAAACTTGATTTTTCGACTGAAAGATTAAAGTTCAAAAAAAAAAAAAAATCAATTTAAATTTGGAAAATTATAATTGAAATTAAATTTTTTGGGGAAATAATACTGACGTTTTTCGAATTTCAAATAAAATCCCGCAAAATTTATTAGACGGATTTTTTTTTTTTTTTAAATTGTTCAAATGTTTATAAATAACGAGTCAAATATGAATCTTTTAGGACTTCAAATTCTGATCGTTCCAAAATTCTTCATATTTTGGACCCTTAAAATAGTCATAATTTATGGGGGATCAGAAAATTGTAAACAAGAGAAGAAATATGATATTTTATACTTAAACAATTCCGAATTACAATTAGATATAATATAAAAAAACACTCGTAACATAAATAATGCGTTATTTTATGAATAACTACACATACAAGCATTTATTGTATGTATTATTTTATTTATTTTTAATTTTTCTTTTTAAATATATTTTTTAAATAAATTTTATGTTGAATAATATCGTAAATAATACATTGAGTTCAATAACAATAAAAATTAAATTAAGATAAAAGAAAATATGATGTATGTAAATTTGAAATAAAAATATTTAAAATTCATGTTTATAAATTGGGATTTTTTTTTTGTTCATATTTAGATATTTTTGATATTAAATAAATCAAAAACATTATTATTAAAATATAATGGAATATATATTTAAATATTGTATACTTTACATTAAAATATTTTAATTTATGTACTAAAATTTGGAATAAAACAAAAAAAGTAAACAAAGTTAGACTTTGAAAAAGAGATTTTTTTTTAAACGAGTATACAAAATCGAAAAAATTGAAATGTAAAAAAAATTTTAACATGCTTTGGGAAATTAAATTTTGATTTGTTTTTAAGTAGGTAATTTTCAAAATATTTTAATAAAGTTTTGTTGTTTTCATAACATTTACAGATATATTTTCAAAAAGATTAGTTGTTATTCGAAAATTCTATTTGTAATTCAAAGATTCCATTTGTAATTCGAAGATTCTACTTCTAATTTGTATATTCGATTTGTAATTCGGAAATTCTAATTGCAATACGAAGAATCTAATTGTAATTCGAAAAATATCAATTAAATTTCAATTGGTCTGTTTCGAATCGTTCTTTTTTGGAATCTTCGAATGACAAATGAAATATTTAAATACCAAATGAAATTTTCAAATTGCTAACGGAATATTCGAATTATAAGTAATATCTTTAAATTACAAATGGAATCTTTGAATTACAAATGGAATCTTTGAATTACAAACCCAGCTAAATTTTCTGTTCCAAATAATCGGTTTCAGAACGCATCAAATTACCCTGAAACCGGTTCTACTTAACATTCCAGAATCAATGATTTTTGTTTGAAATTGTCCCGAAAGCAATCGTTTTTTAGCGCAAGTAGTTTTTTTGAAAAATAATTTTACATAAAAAATGTTGTTGTGATTACCGTAGAATATATTCAAGAATCTATTGAACCAGGAATTTGTTCCAAAAAATTTTCCTGGGAATGAAATCTTTGAATTACAAATAGAATCTTAGAATTACAAGTAAATAGAATTTTCGAATTACAATTAATATTTTTCGAATTACATCTGTAAATGATGTACTACAAATTTAAGTTTATAGTTAAATATTTATATGAGAATATAGCAAAGTTTAATATTATTTAAATTTTAATTTGCAAAATTCTTATTGATCCACCATGCTACGTTGTATGGCTTCTTGTAGATCATCATCAAATGTTTCAGGTTTTGAATAATCTTGTACAAATTTTTCTGGTAATTTAGCACCATTTTCTGTCGATGTTAGTTTGTCATTATTTACTGTTAATTTATTTTGTACTTTTATTAAATTATCAGTTTTTGTTAATGACGAGTATTTTGATTTTTGTTTAGTATTATTAAGATTAGATGTTGATGTTGTAGAGGATATATTAAAATTGTCATTGGCTCCGCCGCCGCTAGTACCAAAAGCATCAAATTTTGCAAAATCATTATCAATAAATGGTAATGGTGATTTATTAAGTTTTGATTTGTTATTATTTAAATTTGTTTCTTTTAATGTTGTATTTGAAAAATCATTTGAAATATTGGAATTTTTAAAGAAATCATCTTCAAAGTTATTATCATTAAAAGCATCAAACATGGCCGATACTTGTTGAGGATTTGTATTAGTTTGAAAATTATTATTATTATTTCCAAAAGCTTCAAAAGCGTCTGTTGAGCTTTTAAAATCTGAAGAAGAGCCAAAAGCATCAAAGGCATCTAAAGACGATAGAGATTTTGCATTTGTTGATTTCATTTGATTTGAATTGCTATCTAAACTTTTATTAGATCTAGTCTCAAAATTGTCATTAAATGCATCAAAGAATGGATCCGATGATTTTGACTGTTTTTTATTCGATTCCATTGTCGAGGTAGTGGATTTCGTTGAGAAGGCATCAAAATCAGCAAAATTATCAAATAGGCTTGATGACTTGGTTGTCGCTGTGGTATTGATGACCGGTGGTGGTATGGTTGGTGTATTAGATTTTGATTTTACTCCCCCAGTGCTGTTAGTATCATTTCCTATATTACCCATAAAGGCTGAAGATGTTGAAGAATGCTGCGAAGGCACTGGACTTGGATTTAATTGTAAACCAAAGGCCTCAAATTGATTTATAAAATCACTGCTAACAGTAGAATGTGATTTAGCCGTATTAAAGGCATTCGAGGTACCTGAAGAAGAACTAGTATTTGCTAGTAATGACTCTTGGGTTAGGTTATTAATGTTACTAGTTTTCTGGCCATTGCGATGTTTTTCATCTGAAATTAAATATAAAAAAAAAACAGAAATTTTAAATATTATTTGAACAAAAGATTTCCCTGATAAGCTTTTTTACTGGATGATCCTACATTTCACATTTTAAATTTGTGGAACCAATATTTCAGGAGGTAGAAAAAGTTTTAAAGTACATATTTTTACCCTTTTTACCCCACTAAAATTTAAATTTACAAAAGGTAATTTTTTCAAAAATGCTTTTTTTTTGTGGAGGATCCCATATTTCATATTTTGAGTTTCTATGACCAATTTGTTAGCAGAAAGAAAAAAGTACCGAAATACCAAAAGCACTCCTTAGAATCGGAATTTCCAAAAAGTACCAAAGTACACAATTTCATCCCTTTTTATCCCCTTAGAATCAGAATTTCCAAAAAGTACCATTTTTTTTTGCCGTGGGAACCTACATTCCAAATTTAAAATTTTTATACCTATTATTTCTGGAAAAAATAATATATACCAAAGTACACTTTTTTAAGCCCTTAGAATCTGAATTTCCAATTCTCAGGGCGCCCGCCAGACGTGAAACCTTAACCTAAGAGGTATAAGGTGACCGGCAGCGTTATAGCTAGCTATAACGACAGCTAACAGCAGCCATAAACATGTGGGATAGAGATTGTAGTATCCCAAGGAACAAGCGGAGATTGTAGTATCCCAAGGAACAAGTGGAGTGTAGTGGAAACTAAATTAAATGAATTCTGCTTTAGGCTCCTTGAGAGTATGACTAATTTTCTCCCTACTACTGTCAACGTAGGTTGGTATCAAGGGCAAGTAAAACTCGTTGCTGATCTTGTTTAAGGTTGCCATTAGCCAAGTGGGAATGATATGGCCTGGAGCCAAACTGGAGGTCGTAAACAAATATGATATCCCGTCGCAGCTCAGAGCTCATGCATGGATCCCGATGGCTACAAGTGATACTGAAGTCATTCTGAAGATGATCAGGGTCTGCTATCCTGGCCATCTAACACATAATTGACAAATTGCAAGAATGGGTGAGATGGAGGTGATCAAGCAGTGATTTTGTTTAATGAGGCTTCACTTCCGCTTTTAGCCAGGACTGACGGCATTATTAGATTTGTCTTTTTCATATAAGAGTCAATGTCTACAGTGAGAAAAACCCTGGGGAGGAGAACCCGAAGAGATTTTAATTCAGTTATGAATGTGGATGGTGTTTATGACACCGATTCTAGGCTGATGGGAGATGCATCTGGCATTTTCGAAACCGAATCTGGTAACGAATGCGACCTCTGTGATAACACGAAGAACAAAGCTTATGTCACAGTGGGTTACATTCGGTGACACCCATGCGACCTCCATGATAACACGGAAGACGAAGCCAATAAGGATGGTGGAGAAAATACAATATGTTGCTGTTCCTACAAATAAACCTTCATCTTTGTAAAGCAGCCTCAGTTTCACTCTTGCTGCGTCAGAAGACAGGAGCTTGGTTTTTATCTAAGAGCCTTGGGAGGAAGGTGGTAGGGTTTGTGGATTAAAGGTCCCTGGGTTTAAGTTGATGGTTGCCAAGTGAGAGGGCTCACCAAGAGCTTGCATCTTGGTGAAAAATAGCTGCAAAATATTCTTTTGATCAACTTGGAGCTTAATGGAGAGTCTATTTGGCTTTCCCTGCGTACTTTCCAGCGCCAATACAGACGGAAAAGGTAAAAGGTCTGATTCGGGAGTCTGAATCTAGGACACAAAAGAAGAAGAGAATGGCGTCGATGTGCATTACTAGTGCTTTCGTACTACACTTACAGCTGCATTAGAAATCCTCTTTCAGCTGATACCATTGGACATATTGGGTAGGTAGTATCCGGCTACTTCGGATAAATAGCACACTGCATTAAAGAAGATAACACTACTACAAAATGTGGACTGTGCTTCCTCTATAAGCCTTTTTGAGTGCCAATTACCACTATGATACCATCCAGGGAGTCTTGGATGAGGAGCGTTCCGGTTAGTGGAGCCTCCATAAATTTTTACACAGATGGATCGATGCTACACAAACAAATGGCTTTGTAGTCTATTCGGAAGAGCTTGGGTTGAGTCTGGCTCGAAGATCGCCAGATCACTACAGTGTTTACCAGGCCGAGATGCTGGCAATAAAGGAAGCGGCTGACTGACTGAGTTGCCATGTCTTGTCTACAACCGTTGTCAACATCTATTCTGACAGTCAAGCCGCGGTCAAGTCCCTGGAGTCAAAGTTTCTGAAAACAAGATCTGCTCTTAACTGCCGCACGCCTTAAAGAGAGACATTCTAGGAAATTGCAAAGCCGATTAGCTTGCAAGACTGGGAACTACCTTACAGGTTTCAACAGAATTGGAAGGTGTTGTGTCTGAAAACAAGATCTGCTATTAACTTTAAGTAAGACATTCTAGGAAATTGCAAAGCCGATGAGCTTGCAAGACTGGAAACTACCAAACAGGTTCCAACAGAATTGGAATGTGTTGGACAAACCCTGTTGGTATGCCTCTAGAAACATGCAAGCAAAATCTAACGGAGCTCAGAGTATATGTGTGCTGACGTAGTAGCCATTTAAAACATAACCTGAACTCAAAGCTTGAGTAAATGACACTAAAAACCCCAATACCGTGAAAAACACCTAATAAAAAATATGTTTCTATTACTTACCCTCTGAACTAATATAATCGTCTTTGAAAACTTTTTCAGGATCTGTTGAAAATTCATCATCTTCATCATCAAATGGATCTTTAATATTAAATGGATCCTCATAACGATAATCTTTAAAGGGATCATCTTTAAAGTCGGTAGGACCACTTATAATCGATGAAGTTGATTTGATCGTACTAAAATTATCCGTAACTTTAGACGACGATGTCTTATCGCTGGATGTCGTCAATGCTGTTGCTGTGGACAAGGCATCAAATACACTTGCTGTAGTTGGAATTGTCGTTGTTGCAGCCAGCTGCAGTGGTGTAGTGGAACGTGTTAAATGATTATTTGTGTTTGAGGTTTGAGGAGTTGTTGTGGTGACGGTGGTAGTAGTGGAAATGCTTACATTTGTTTTACTAAATAAATCTGATAATGTTTCAGAATTTGAGGTGATGAAATTCGAGCCTAAAAATGATAATGATGTGGATGTTGTTGGTGGTGGTGGTGGTGGTAGGACAGTAGGTGTTGGTGGTGTCAAAGTGAAATTATCAAATAATGATAAATTTATAGAAGACGATGTTACTGATGAAGACGATGATGAGGGGGTGATGGTCGAGGAAGTAGTTATAGTCTTTAGTTTATTGGAATTTATTTGAGTTTGTGTTTTTGCTGGTATTGTTGGTGCAAATGGTGGTGGTAAAATGGGAGCCTAAGATTTTGTGTTTTGTTTTTTGGTTTATGCGATAAAAGTATATGGAAAAATTATAAAAAAAAAAAATAAATAAAAATTATTAATTTGATAAAAAAAAAAATGAATAAAAATAATAAAATAATGCATAAATAAATAAAAAATATTAAAATTATTTAAATAATACTAAAATGAATTTAGCTTATATACAACATTCGCATACTACCACCAAAACAAGCAAACTAATGAGTAATTTCTTTAGCGAAACCCTGCAGATGAACAAAACCAATGTACTTTAACAACAAAACTGTGTAGGATTAACGAATTTCGAATCTCTGTTAGATTTTTATATCCTCCACGTTTTTTAATCACTTAAAAAAAGTTTGACCACACAAAAAGTGTACTTATTTAATCTAAAACATAACCATGATTTTAACATATATGACTCACCATGTTTTTATGAATTTTTTTGATAAAATTTTTGCAATATTTTTTTGAAGCATACCTTAAGGTGCGAATAATAAACAACTTTAAAGAACATCATAGAATACAGCACATTATTTTTTATTTCATCTCTATTATTTTTTTTTTGTAAATTGCAACACTTTAAAAATATACTTTTAGGAGAATTATAAAAACAATTGATTTAAATTTTTGTTTATTTTTTTATAAATTTCTTTCTCGATTCAAAGTTAGGACCCAATAGGGTCCAAACAGGTGTAAGGTCGCCATCGATTTTGATCAGAAAATTTTGCTCTGTTTTGACCTATCTTGCTTAGTTTTTGGGATATCAGCATTTTAGTTTTGGCAAACTTTTTGTCGTATCGCCGGTAGTTACCGAGATATTAGCATTTTAAAATTTCCCGGAAATCAAATTTTTTGATTCAAAGTTAGGACCCAATGGGGTCCACACATGCATACATGTTTGATGGGGTCGACATCGATTTTGATCCGAAATTTTGCTCCGTTTTGCTCTATCTTGCTTAGTTTTCGATATATTAGCATATTAAATTTTAATATTCTAAATTCGGTGAGTGAGTAAAAATATGAGATGCTCATGAGCATTCTCATGAGAATTTTCATTTATTCACCAGCACACGAAATTTTTTATTTTTTTATTTCTCACACGCAAGCAGTGAAGCAAGAAATAAATCTGCTTCTTTCATAGCACACGAATGAAACTGTTTGTGTTTATTTCATTTTCAATGCTTGGTGAGAATGAGTGAAAATTAATGAGTAAATCCGAACCTTGGTATAAAGACTCTAGAAATTTTTATTTCTTTAACGTGGAACGAAATGAGATGGAACTGGGAACGGAATGGAATAAAACGGGGAACGAAATGGAATGGAACAGGGAACGAAATAAAATAGTTTTTTTTTCTTAAATTTTTTGTACTCAAACTTTTTTCGCACTTAAATTTTTTTTCACTCAATAATTTTTCACTGGAACTTTTTTTAATTAAACCTTTTTTTTATTATTTATTTTCTATCATTCAAAATATTTTGCACTTACTTTTTTTAAATTAAAGGACACGCAAATTGTCAAGAAAAATGTTCATCAGAACGAACATGATAACTGGTTTACAGTTTTTGTGAAAGACTTTAACATCCTTAATTGAATAAAATAATGATTCCGTAGGGAAGAATTTTAGAAATGGGGACTTTAATTCTGATTCTTCTATTATCCGGTATTTAATATTACTGCAAAAAAGCACCGGATAGTTTAATATAATATATTAAACTAGCCGGTACTTCATTACCGGCATGTTATGTAAGCCGCTTGTACACAATGGAGGATATAAAAATGCAACAGGTTCCAAATATACAAAATATTTTGATACCGTACAAACGACCTGATAGACTTTTAAATACCCTACATTAAAAAGCAAAGTAATTAAATCATTTACTACAATACTGTCATAACTCAAAAATGGTATTATTCAATTGAAAATGGTGGGGACACAATGTATTAATTAATTTGCCATCTCTAACTAAAAAATCGTAATTTTTGATTTATGACGGTTGTGTAGTAAATAAATAAAAATAAATAAATTTTAAATTGAAAAGGGTCGTTTTAAACTCACCCTACCTGTAGAATATTGAAAATGATTCCCCGTGTAAAAATCAATTTGATCTTATCGGATCTGTTTTGATCTGATAATATATAATTGCATCTGATTGTATAAAATTGTATCTGATCAGATATAATTAAATGTCAAATTTGTGCCAATGTTGACCAAATCCGAGACATAATTAGATCTCGATTTTAGATATAATTATATGCAATCAGATATGATTGTATATGAATAGATATAAACAAATCAGATAAGATCTAATTCATTTTTACTCGGGCCTTTAGATTTAGTATTCTTGTAAAATCTACATCATCACGTTATGAAGAAACATGATTGCGACGACCATAATGAAGGGGCAACATAGTATTATTGAAAACTTAATCCTAACATGATTTTAGAGATCATCACTCAGAAAATGATGTAAGTTACTACATGTTAGTTGTTTGTATATTTTACAGTAGTTAGTTGTTTTCAACTACAAAGTCAATTGTTTTTGTATGAAAAATATCAAACAACTACTTCTGTTAGTTATTTTAAGTAGTTTTTTTGAATAACTAACAAAAAAGTACTGTGATGTAGTAACAGTTATTTGAAGTAGTTAATTTTTTTTTTTTATTTATGAAAAATTTTCAGTTTTTTTCCAAAAAATAAAAATAAATTTTCGTTTTTTTTTTATTTTTCAAAACTTTTTTAAAAAAAAAAACTTTGAAAAAATTTGGTCTTCAAATTTTTTTTCTGAAAAATTTTTTGAAAAAAAAATTATTTATTGATTGTTTTATTTTTACTACATTTTAGTTGTTTTGACTACAAATGTAAGTAGTTTTTACTACATAAGTCAGTTGCATTTTGTCAGTTAAAATAACTAACATTGTTAGTTGATTTAACTGAAAAAGTAGTTGACCCCAAAACAACTTACAAAGTAGTTATTTTAACTGACATTTTCAATTGATTTTATTAACATAATTTTTTGAGTGATATTATGTGCTTCGCTAATCATAGTATGATAAAAAATTGTCATTTTATAATTGTTGATGATCATAGTATGATTGTCAAAATCATATATATGATCAAATGGATCAACCATGCTATGTTAACTTTCCATTATGTGTCATTTAAGTAGTATGCTGCAATCATGTTCCAAACATGTTTTTTCTCTATATGATTCCTGACAAAAACATTTAAAAAAATCACTTTTTTGTTAATTACATAATATGTATTTATTGTTTTGCAAATTAATTTTTTTAATTAATTATGTTTTTTATCAATGTGTATATTCTTTGTTTTTTTTTTATACATAAATTGAGATTTTGTTTAAATATTATATGCACAATTATGCAATTTCTTTTTAAATTTAACTATAGCTTTTTTTTCATAAATTAATGATAACGAAATTTGTTTATATATATTGAATTGTTTATCATGTATTAAATTTAAATGACATTCAAGTATGTGCATATATGTATTGCCAAGTGATTACAATTATTATTTTATTTTTTTGATATAGCAAATGCATTTCAAACAAATATTTTGATTTGTTTTTTTTTTTTTATTTAAAATCGTATATGAAATTGGAAGACTTTAAAAAACAAGAATATATCCTATAGATATAGAAACTATAGTTTCTAAAATTTTTTTAAAATTTGATTTCGAAGCTGTAATAAAATTTACCAACAATTTTTATCAAACATTTTGTCTTAGACAAATAGAAATTTGAATAAAAATTGATTATAAGAAAATTTTCTCGCATTGCGAAAACGAGCAAACGTCTTTAAAAATTTAAATTTAAGTTAAACAAGTAGAAAAGTTAAATTCGACTTTGCCGAATCTATGAATACCCTCCACAATGTCTCTTTTTTTAAAGGATAGCACATTTTCAACGTGATAAAATTAACAGAATTGATTAGAAATATTTTATTTTGAGTAAAAAACTTTTTTTGTCATTTAAAAAAAAAAAATAAAAATTACATTTTTTTTTTTTTTTTGAGTGTAAAAATATTTCTGAGTGAATACACGTACGTATGTACACAAAATAATGACATTTTTGAAAAAAAAACAATTTTTTTTTGCGTGTAAAATTTTTTTTGAGTGTAAAATTTTTTTCGAGTGTAATTTTTAGGTTACCAATGCTTTTAAAACTAAACAACTTTGAAAAGCATTGCTAAGTTACCACCAATGCTTTAAAACTTGTTTACCACGTGGCATTTTAGATGAACCCAATCTAAAATTCGGGGTTTTGCTTATAACTTTTGAACCACTGAACCGATTGAGCTAAAATTCAATACCAAACAGACCTGGGGAACGGCAAAAATACATGTCACGTTTCAGCAGTCTCATTATTGTCTTTCAAAAGTTATCGTGTTTTTTATCTCGTAAATTCGCGAAAAACCCTTGTCGAAATTTAATCTTTTGCTCATAACTTTTGAACCACTGGACCGATTTGGCTGGATTGCAAAACCAACCTGACCAGGTAAATGACCAACATATATGCCAAACTACAGTAGTCTCTGTGAAGTCTTTCAAGAGATAGCGTGTTTTCTACGGACAGACAGACAGGCCGACGGACGGACATCGCTAGATCGTCTTAAAATCGATCGAGGATCATGAATATTTATACTTTATGGGGTCCTAGACCAATATTTCGATATGTTACCAACGGAATGACAAACTTATATATACCCTCTATCACTAGAGTGGAGGGTATAAAAAAAATAAAATTTCAAGAAAGATTAAAAAAAAAAATTAACTGAAAATTTAAAAGGATCAATTGAAAAAAGATCATTGAAATTCAAACAGTTTTAGAGATATGTTTAAAGAATATTGTACTATTTTTGAATTTAAATTGAACGAATTTCAATTGATCTTTTGGCGAATTACACCTGGGGGCTAATTCTCGGAGTCGATAGCGATCGAAACTTACTCGAATGATTTAATAAATATATGCTTCCCAGTCAGAAATTGCCAACCGTACCAAAAATTTTGTGTTGGTACAATATCGGACTAACGAAAAATACAACATTCTCTAATATAAAACAGTTTCACTAAAAATATTGTGTTGGCACAACTTTGTGTTTACATAAATCACTACAGTGTAGATTATAATTTAAAAGTTTAAAACTTTTATTGTTTTAAAAAGTTTTTGATTTACATAGACCTCAACCCTTTAATCTAGGTGAAAACTTTAGTAGTTGCTTTTTCGACCAATTTTTACAAATGGTAACAAACAGGCACTACATCGAGATTTTTAATACATCCCTAAGCAAGAGTTCAATCCACTGTCGTAAATTTGTAAAATCAATGTTAACCCAACGTCAAAACAAAAGTCGAGCGATCGTTGGCCACTGTTATTATTTCATCTTCGGAATGACGTCGTAGACTTAGAAACGGGTATGACTTGCCAACGTTGGTACCGTCGCCGCCAACTTCATTCCATTATATTTAAGTGTAGTTAAAGAAAAATATAAAAAGTGTATTTAACATAGCATATTGTTAGGCATACGTAAAAATTTTAAAACCGCACGATCGAGTAGAATTTCGCTATCGACTTCGTGGGTGAAATGACATAATCCCCACGGACATTACCCCCATAATGGTAGTGGGGACTATGACCGAAAATAATTTGGACAGAATCCCAATACAAAATGGACATAACCCCCAGATTTATGGGGATAATGACCACGCAACAAACGGCCATAAACCCCATTATAGGGATTATGTTTACTATATTAAGTGGTCATAATCCCAAATTTTTTTTTTGGTCTTAGGGATTACAAACTCCATGCTTAAACCCACCCTCTCCGCAAAAAACAGGTGTTATGACCGAAATTATTTTGGACTTAGTCCCCATAATATGAATGGGGGTTATGGCCGAAAAAAAATTCGGTCATCCATGTATAAACCCACCCTCTCCGCAAAAAACAGGTGTTATGACCGAAATTGTTTTGGACTTAGTCCCCATAATATGAATGGGGGTTATGGCCGAAAAAATTTCGGTCGTAATCCCAACAGGCAACGGACATAGTCCCCATTGGGATTATGACCGTTTTGGAAATGGTCATAATCCACACAACTAATATGGGGATTATGGCCATGATGTATTTGGCCAAAATCTCAACAGGGAACGGACATAATCCCCATTGGGATTATAACCGTTTTGTAAATGGTCATAATCCACACAACTAATAAGTGGATTATCATATTATGATGTATTTGGCCAAAATCCCTGTTTTCGTTATGGGGATTATGTCCTGTCGCCGGCTGATATTTTCCAACAATCATTTAAGAATATATCTTTTACGCATTTCAATTAATTTGATTCGAATTTCAAACGAGTTTTTTTTTAAATTTTGTTTGATTTTTTCGAATTTAAATTGATCTTTTCGAATTTCAATTAATCTTTTTCGAACTTAAATTAATATTTTTCCATTTCAAATGATTTTTACGAAATTTAAATGATCTTTTTGAAATTTCAATAGATCATTTGATTATTTCAATTGATCTTTTTCCAATTTGATTTTAGTTTATCTTTTCGAGGTGAAATTTATTTTATTAAAATTCAAATTATCTTTTTCGAATTTAAAATCATCTTTTTCGAATTAACTTTTTCAAATTTCATTTGATTTTTTATAAATTTCTATTGATCTTCGGATTTTATTTTATCTTTAACGAATTTTGATGAAACTTTTTCGAAATTTAATTGATATTTTCGGAATTTCGATAGAACTTGTGGGAATTTAAAATATTTCTTTCGAATATTAATTAATTTTTATCGAATTTTAATTGATGTACATATTACTATTTAGAATTTCAATTGATTTTTTCGAATTTTATTTGATCTATTACTTTTTCGAATTTCAATTTTAATCGATCTAATGCGAATTTTGATCAATTCACGAAATATCAATTGATCTTTCGTGAATTTTTCAACTAATGAATTTCAATTTCTCTTGTTCGAACTTTACTAAATATTTTTCGAATTTAAATTGTTTTTTAAAAAATTTCAATTGAACTTTTTGAGCTTTAAATTATTTTTCACGAATTTAAATAAATATTTTTGGAATTTAAATTGATATTTTGCGAACTCGAATTGATGTTTTAGAAATTTCAAATAAAATCTATGAATTTCAAATCACATCTTTGAACTTTAAATCAAATCTTTAAATTTAAAATTAAATCTTCTTGCAATTTATAACTAACGATTTTAATTTAAAAATTATGTCTTCGTAAAATATTTGAAATATTTTGTAAAAAAAAAGTAAAACACAAGTTTAGGAGAAAACTTTTTTATAAAACTAAACCCAAGAAAAATGTTTGGAACAAATTACTGGTTCTATAAGTTCTTGAATATATTCTACGGTAATCACAACAAAATTTTCAATGTAAAATTATTATTCAAAAAAATCCTTGCTCTAAAAAACGATTGCATTCAGGACAATTTCAAACAAAAATCATTGATTCTAGAATGTTAAGCAGAATCGGTTGCATATGATGCGTTCTGGAACCGATTATTTGGAACAAAAAGTTTTGCTGGGAAAATTTCTGAAATCATACACATTTTAAAAATACTAAATTTTTTTGGAAATTTTAAAAAAGTAGAGATTTATGAATACATTTTTCTTTCTGCCCTTATATATGCTATAATAAAAATAAAGTCTTCCCTTTTTTACGAAATATGTCTAAAATTCATACGATTAGTGGTATAGTAACAAATGATTATAAATTTTATTTAAAAAGCATTTGCTAATTGGTCGAGAATATTTATATATGTTTATTGGTATGTATTATGTATTATATGATGATTAATTGAATTAAAAATAAATTCAACTAAACATTAATACTTTTTAGATTATTTCAAAACTCGTCAATAGTTAAGATTTAAGAATTCTTAATTATTTCAACTCGTTTTAAAGACAAAAACTAAATTTGACTAGATGCATTTTTTTCTTTTAATAAGTTAAGGTTAACAAAGACTAATATAAAGCCAAAATTCATTTGTTTTCGATTTTGTTATTCCCTTAAAATATTTTAAAGTTGTGTGTATAAAATTGTTAATACCATGTGTTTATTTGTTTTTAACTTCCCCTTTAAAAAAAAAATTAAACAGTGCAACAACCAAAATCGGAATAGGATGAAACCAAAAGCAAATAAAAGTTGATACATTCTATAACCAAACTCTGAAGTTTTTTTTAGTTCAGCGCTAGATTTTTTTTTTATCACGCATTTGAAGCTGGGAACTTTAATTATAATTATAAAAATACCCAGCCAGAAATTGCCAACCGTTCCAAAAAAAAAGTACTGGGAAAGCAACTTTTTTTTAATAACAAGCTCTTTTTAGTAAAGTACTTGGTTTTACCGAACTAATTACTTTGCTAACACTTTTTTACCAAACTAAAGGCGGTTTATATTATTAATTTGAAATATTTTTTTTTTTAATAATTTTACTAAATTTTAACATATAAAAAAAAACTCTTAATTATGTAATAAAGCAATTGCAATGGTGTCATTATAAAATTTAGTAAGAATACATTTTGATTCTACTATATTGATACTGATTTCAATGTTATTTTTATCTAATTTATTAACATTGTAGAGTCCTATTTCTCTTGATGGTAGTGGAAATTGAAAAAAATCGCTACATTCAGTGAAAATATTGCCTTTCAAAAATATATCATCACTTTTGTATTTAGACTACTTTCTACTAAAAATTTCAGTAACGATAATAACGTTTTCATTGTCGAGTAAACATACGTTATCTGGATGAATAGGTTTTATTTTAAAACCTTTAATGTTTACGAAAGAAAATACAACTTTTGATTCCGAGCTTTGTTTTATATTTCCTAGAGAGTATTTGGAATTTCTATTAAGCGGATATAGCAATGGAATATTATTAACTGAGTTATCGGAATGAAAAATATGTAGTTTTCTTTGGATTTGAGCAATAGGGTTAGTTGGGGATTTTATAATAGGTTTTAAATAACCAAGACTGTTTTCAAAATCAAATGGCAAAAACTGTGATATAGGGGCGCCCATATTAGCTACATCGTCTGCAATATGAATTAAGTTGTGGATGTTCATTGTTTGGGAATTAGAACCGTAAAAACTTGGCATAAGTTCGACAAATGTTCTTAAAATCTGCTTAGCAAACTTATTTTTTAATGTAGCCAATTTCTTTGATGATAAAATTCTGCATGCCGTGTAAAGAATTAAAAAATGCTTGTATTGATCAGATTTTAAAACGTTTTTCAATATGATACCTCCACCGTATAATAAAAAAAATCGGAATTGTGTTGCTTTCCAGTTTCCTATATCATATAAATCGAATGACTTCCTCTGAAACTCTGATGTAATATCTTGAGACAAATTTAAAAAGTTTTTTTGTAAAACAGCAACATTTTCTGTAGAAATAAATGAAAATGATTTCTTATAAATCATCTTTTGAAGCAAATATTTGCTTATGCCGAGATGCAACATATGCATCTCATCCAGAACAACATTCTTGACTAGGTCAATATTTAAAATTTCAAGTAGTGGGCTATTTTCCTTTGTTAAATGATGTTCTGAATTTATTTTTTCTTTAAATGACTGCAAAGTCCTTTCATCGCAGTTAATTTCTTTAAAAACTCGAGTTTTGTTATCTGTTTCTCCTCGTACTGTGCATCTTTCACAGGAAAAAAATCCAGTATGGCTTTTAGTGCACCTAATAAAGGCATAGGCAGGCATATCGCAACAGAATGCTAGAACTTTAAAGTTAAAAATATTTTCCACATATATTTACACCTTTAAAAATAAAACCAAAATTAATCTTGAATTCATTTTTTTTAGAAATATTATACCTTCATTTATTAACAAATTGGATTCCACAACGACTTCTTCCAAAAACTCTTGTGAGGAATATGGTTTTGAATTTCCGTAATATAAGCCTATTAAAAAAGGTTTACTCATATAATCTGGTGCAAACACTTTTCCCATAATAGACCAAAAACCTTTTTTGGAGTTGTTAAAGACATCCATGCCATCCACATGAATTATCAACGATATACCTGCCTCAACATACAGTTTAGGGTTCACAATATCAACAAGATTTTATTTTATTCCAAAATACTGGAATTTCCCAAAAGTGTCATCTGAACTTTTCATAATTTTTGTGCAACCGCTTACAGCTGAAATTCCTAGCAATGTTTTAGAGGATTTTGGTAGTGACGTATATCCTTCTTCTCTCAAAACTATTAAAAGTTCATCGATTGACTTTTGAGTTAGGGTTTTTATATTTCTTAAAACCCAATTCTTTAACCTGAGCTCTAAATGGCCGTTAATAAGGTTGCTAAAATCAGTTTCCGTTGTTTCAGGTATAAAATCCTCTGTACTAGATGAGGACATCGCTGTCAACTTCACAAAAAATTTCCTCATCCGTTGTTTCAAGATTTTGAGCATCAATAAATTCATCGTGAACGTCGGTTTTGAAGCTAATCATTTAAGTTTATTAAAATAAATTTTTAAAGCTTTCCTCACGAAACAGTTTCCGAGTGAAACTGAAGCCACAGTTTTTTTCAAAGATAACTCGCTGGCTATCCGCAGCAAAGGATCAATGCGGAGGTCGAACTGAACGATAAAAATACGATAAAACTACATAACCATTTAAGTCAAATTCGATTATATTAACATTTGAAATGTTATTTTAACGAAAATATTTTTTAACTTTAACATATAATTTATTTAAAAGGATAATTAATATATAATTTTTTTGAAATGAAAAAAAAAAAATATTTCGTAAGTACGAATTAAATAAAAAAATAATTTAATTTAACACATTTTAAATTTTTCAATTAATTATTTAGTTAAAATGCATGGGAAAGAAAATTTTAAAATATCTTGGATATTACTTTTGAAATTACTGGGAAACGCTCTGGAAAGTACTGGGAAAGCCCAATATTTGTTGTATTCAATGTACTCTTATATTACTTTATTTTGATTCAACAATTACTTTGCCACTACTAAATGGTGTTATCATTTAGCATCTTAGCAAGTACAAAAAACCCAAAAAAAAAGGTACTTAGCCAGTATTAATACTACCTTATTAATTACTTTGCCAGATCTGGCCCGTATGTATTTTTCTGCCTGGGTAATTACATAAAAACTGTATAAGTGGCGTATGCTTTAATTTTATAATTGCCTTTAAATAACAATCATACGCAACGGTGCACAGTGGTTTATTTTTAAAAATTTGGCTATTCAGTAAGTAGGTACTCCACGCAAGAACAATTGTACTCGGATGAAAAGTTGAACATATCCTGTGCAAATGCCCCACATTGGCCAGGCATCGCAAATAAATTTTAGGCAAAGCAGAATTCGAGAATCTGGAGGAAATCGCAGTTATGTACCTTATGCCCGCTAAATTGTTTGCAATATGGACTAACGCGTTTTATCCTCGTCGCTGAAGGAACATGTGGTATTGCTATGGACCAGCCGGTCTATGCGAAGAGTTAAAAATTTTGAGCTCCGCCACCCCTTACCTAACCTAAGTAGGTACTGGACCGATTCCAGCGAAATTCATCTAAAATTCATATAAAAAAAATCTAGCATTGAACTAAAAAAAAGCCTTAAGGGTTTTCTTATGTAAAAACAAAAGCTACTTTCATTTGCTTTTGATTTCTATTCCGATTCGGAAAGTTCGATTTTGTATTACTGTGTATTGAAAGAGCTTTTGTCATATAATAACGACTTTTTCTCGTAAAGCTTTTCTTAAATTTCTTTAAGAGGAAAAATGTGTCAGTAACAAATTTTTGTTGTCATAACTTTGTCATTAATGACAGACATTCCTTAATTGGGAATAGTAGTCGATAAAGTAGGAAGAGTTTTTAAATCATAAGATTATTTATTTGTGTAGAAGTATTTATAATGTAATTAAGATTTAACGAACACTTTTGTGTAAAATTGTTAAGGTACACGAAGAAATAATTTAAACAAAATTAATGTTTATATATTATTTAGAATATTTTTTTTTTTATTTTGTATAGCATTTAAAGTGAATGTTAATGATTTGTGTGAGTGTAGTTATTTGCTAAATATTGTTAAGTCACTGTGAAGTTTCGTTTAAAGTAAAACTAAAATGTTAATTAACTAGAATTCTTTGGTTTGGAATGTATTAAGAGATAATTAAACTCAGCAGGTCGAAAAAAGTCCTATTACAAATTTGATTTAATCTTTTTTAAAATTTAAAATGATTTCTAACGAATATCATCTATTTTTTTTTTTTTGTAAATTTCAGTAGTAACTGATTTTTTTTTTCAAATTTCTAAATATCTTTTTTTTTGAATTTTAATGGATTTTTAGCGAATTTCATTTGATTTTTCAAATTTTAATTAAACTTTTTCGAGATTCTAAAAACCTTTTTTATAACTTTTAATTGATCTTTCTCGGATTATAATTGATGTTTTACAAAATTCTATTGTTTTTTTTTTTTATTTAAATGAGAATATTCGAGTTTCAATTGATAGTTTTCGAATATCAATTTAGTTTTTCGAATTTGAATTGCTAAATTAATCTCATTCAAATTTTATTTCGAATTTAATTGATTCTGTTTCGAATTCAGATACAGTTGTTTCTGTGTAAAATTTTGGTCGTGATCACCATTTCAACAGACAGACGGCTATTGCTTTGTCGATCGAAGATCACGAATATACCCAGGAATTTCTTTTGGAACAGATTCCTATTACAATAGGTTTTTGAATATATTTTAAGTTAACGACAATATAATTTTCAATGTAAAATAATTAATCAAAAAGTTATATTTGGAGTAGGTTTATTCTAGCTCGAGGTCATTATTTCCTTTACTAATTAAAACTATGATATTCTCATAGAATAATTTCCAAGAAAATTATTTTTCTGTTTTAAATTTATTTATGTTGGTAATTTTTGCAAGAATTTGTCAGATTCCATTGTCAAGACTATTTAGCAAATATAAAAACGCTATACTACAAGTAGCAAAGGGAATTTAAATAACAAATCGTTAATGTTCCAACTAAAATATTAATACATATTCCAAAATTTTTATTTTTTAATAAAAATAAATCTGAATTAAAAACAAGTAAGAAAGTTATAGTCGGTCAAGACCGACCATATGATACCCTACACCAGTGTTTTCCGGAAAATGGGTCCCAAGTCCAAACATGGACCGATTGTATCTGTCTTTTGTTAGATCTTTATTTAGTGCAGAAAACACACAGATAAAATTTTAGTGGAATTGGTTTATTTTTTGTCAATAAATCAATTTAACTGAATATCGGTCGAAATTTTTATATGGGGGACTAAGTCCAAAAATGGTCCAATTATATTCCGATTTGATTTGGTTACTGAAGTACACGTTTAACACCTAAAAATAAAATGTATATCAAATATTTTCATTTTTATGAATTTTGAGGGAATTATGTGAATATCGGGAAGGTGGTTTGTATGGGGACTACCAGAAGGACTGACCCAGTTGGAAAATGTGTCACTGAGGAAATTTCCACAGTGATTCCTTGAGGAAATGTCTTCAGGTTCTGACAAATCATAGGCAATCCTTGATGACATGTCCTAACATTGTCAGCACTGAATGTTTGCTTTAAGAGTGTGGACAATTCCTCTAAGACGTCTAAAAGGAAATGTCTTCAGAATAGCAGTGTATTAAATTAGAATTTTAAATCTGGGCAACTCTTTAATTTCCAAGAAAAAGATGGCAATATTATCGACTTAATTAAAATAAAATCAAAATCTAACAAGTAGAATAAAAGTAATAAATAGACAAACAATTTTAAAAATAAAGTTTGGAACAAGTGGTTAGGTGTGGGACTAATAAACTGGAGGTTCCAGGTTCAAATCCAGTTGGGACTATAAAAGGCGAAAAGTTTTTTCTAAATATGAGAAAGATAATTTATAAAGGAAAATGGATAAAAGTAAAAACTAAAGGAAATACGAAAATTTTTTGTATTTTCGCATGACCTATGTCAGACATTTCCCCAAAGAAGTCTTAGGTGACATGTCCCCAGAAGGTCAGCCCTGACCACTGCTGACTTTGAGTGAGGACATTTTGAAAATTTGTATGAAACTGTCCTCAACCCAGTACATAGAGATGTCTTGTGGATGTCAGGTGTGACTCTGACATGTCATCGCTCCGTCACTGAGGATGGCTCGAGGACGTTGCCAACTGGGGACCCGATTCCTTCGAAATTTGGAATGGTGATTTGTGCATATATAATTTGATTACCTGCGATAAACGCGATATCTATTTTAATATGGTTATAAGAGTCATTTAAGCCGAATCCAAAGGGGGCATTTGTATGGGGGCTAGGTCTTAACATGGACCGATTTTCTCCAATTTCAATAGGCTTCGTCCTTGGACCAAAAGATTCCAAGTCAATTGATGAAAAATTGCGACCTGTATCGTGCTTAAACCGATAGATGGACAGACGGACGGACATCGCTAAATCGAATCAAAAAGTAATTCTAAGTCGATCTGTATTGAAGGTAGGTCTAGGACCAATATTTCGGGTAGTTACAAACAACAGCACAAACTCATTATACCCTGTACCACAGAATGGTGTAGGGTATAAATAACTCAAAAATGACTGCGTTTGGAACAATTGCAAACAAAATTTAACGATTCTGAAATGTGAGGATAATATGATGCGTACTGGAACCGATTATATAGAAGGGAATATATTGCTGGGTATATATATGAGGTCCCAGATTAAAGTTTTAATAATTAACTTAATTTTGCAAATGAAATTTATAAAACACCAATTAAATTTCTAAAAATATCAATTCAAATTTATAAAAATTTTTAAATTTTTATAATTGGAATTTATTTTCAAAGAAATTCATATAGTCTTATTCAGTCCCATCGGCGTATACAGAGGGGGGGGGGGGGGGGGGGGGCCCAACAACAACAACAAAAAAATATTTTTTTATATGCATTGGAAAACACATATCTCACGAAAAAAACAACAAAAATTTTTTTGTTGTTGTTGTTGGGCCCTGAAAAAACAGTCCTGCCGTTGTTCAGTCCAATTGTTACTTTAGTCCATAAAGTTTTAAAAAAAATTTATAACAAATTCCTGCTGAGTTATAATAAAGTTTTTTGTTATTTTTGGGAAGTAAAATTTATATGCCTTAAACTAAACGTTATTTTTTCTTTTGTAAGAACATGATAAATGTATGCTATTAGTTACACTTTATCTATATGTATATATTAAATTTGTTTCGTTTATGCTTTTGTTAATTAAGAAAATTAAGAAAAAAACACTGTAACATTTAAATTTTGGGTTTGGTTTTGTATGTGTGTTAATAAATGGTTAATTATTTTTGTTTTGTTCTTATATAAAGATAGAGTTAGAGAGGAATGTAATACGATATTATGATGTTCACTGAAAATAGAGAATTGTTTGTAGAAAAAAAAAATGGAAAAGCATACAGTTAGTAGGGTTTTTGTCACAAGATAAAAAAAGAAATCAAGACTTTTAGCCGTTAAAAAAAAAACAAAGTTTAAAAAAAAATATTCTGAAAAACTATAATGAATGAAATGTTAATTTAATGATATATCAATAAAAAGCCATTAAATATTTGATAAAAAAAAATTTAAACAAAAAATTTAGTTTAAAATTTATTAGTAAAATTAGAAACGAAAAAGAAAAAAAATAATATTTAGTAACAACAATTAACGAAAATTATAATAACTAAAAACTACATTAAAAATGTTAATTTTAGTTGAAAAAGAAGAAACTTAAAAAAATAATAACAGTTAAGTACGATTGTAATGAAAAAGCGGTGTGCATGCATTACCACCGATCCCAACGTACTGTATTATTACCAACCTTATTGTCAAAATCGGCGAAATCAGCAAAACCTCCCGGATTTGTAGAAGAACCAAAGGCATCAGGTTGGGCCGGACGTGTTGGTGGTGCCTTAAATAATAAGAAAATTGAAAGGAATCATATTTAAGTTCTTATCCCAAATAAATTTTATAAATATCCCTATTTCATGAAACTATATAACAATTAATCATGTATGACGAACTTTAGTACACCATTTACAAATTTAATTTAAAAAAGATCAATTGTAATTCGATGATTCTACTTGTAATATGAAGATTTCATTTTCAATTCAAAGATTCCATTTGTAATTCGAAAATTCCAATTGTAATTCAATTAGCCCAATTGTATTTCGAAAAAAAAAAAATCCGCGGAAAAAATTTTTGATGAAAAAAATTCTGCGAAATAAATATTTTTGGTTCTTATTTAAGTACTATTTAGTATCCAATTCTGTTTAAATATGACAACCAAAAGGTTATGTGGAATGTACTAAAATTCAACAATAGTTTTTAAATTTTCGTTCATAACTTTTGAGCCGTTGAATCAATATCGCTTAAATGCATAATAGCAAACTTCTCTGACCGTGATCGTCATTTCAACAGTCGGACAGTGCTCGATCACTAATAAATAATATTTATACTTTATTGGGTCCTGGACCGATATTTTGAAGAGTTATAAACAGTTACCAGTAACAACAAGTGGAGGGTATAAAAAAATTCAGCGGAAAACAAATTTTGGATGAAAAAATAATTCCGCGAAAAAAAATTTAGTGTAAATACCAGTCGGTATCCAATTTGGTTCACATACATCAACCAACAGACGAATTAAAGCATTTTGTATTTTTGGGTTAAGTGGAATGTACCAAATGTAATACCAAACTTCTCGAAGCAACAAGGGTAATTCCAAAAATTTTCGCCCCACTGTTCGGAAACATGCCTTTGGACGCCACTGAGAATTGGGCTCATAGATATCCACGTTTATATGAGATATGTTGCATTTTTGGATTTTCAAAATTTGCTGTAGTTTTCAAATTATCGCGGGTCAAAGTTCGACCTTTTTAGCAAAAGTCAGAAAAATACATGACGTTTAACGTGCTCTAACTTTTTAACTAGTAATCCGATTATCACAAGTAATGGCTCATATGAAAGCTTAATTCTTCTTCTTTTAGGAAATATTTTCAAAAGCATAGGGTTTTTTTTCAGAATTGTTGCAAAAATTCAAAAACATTTTTTTTTTGCGAATATTTAAAAAAACACATCTCTGATTTTTTAAAAAAAAAGTTTGGTGATAAACAATACTGTTTTGTACAACATATCCAAAATTCAGAGTGGGATCCCAATGGAATCAAAAAATATTCCGGTTTTAGTACGAAGTTCTTAAATTTCACCTTAGAAAATTAAAATTTTATGTTTCTTCAATATAAAAATTTAAATTTTCAAAGAAAATTATACTATTAAAATTTTGAAAAACATTCAAAACATTAGAAATTTAAATTTTCTAAGGGAAAAATATGAGAACCTCGTACATAAAACAGAATAGTTTTTGATCCCATGGAGATCCCACTCTGAATTTTGAATATGTTATACAAAACATTGTTATTTTTCACCAGAATTTTTTTTAAAAAAATCGAAGATGTGTTTTTTTAAATATTCGAAAAGAAAAAATGTTTTTGCATTTTTGCATCATTTCTGTAAAAAAAACTGTGTTATTTTAAAAATATTTTCTAAAAGAAGAACCCCAGCTTTCACATGAGCCTAAATTTGTGAAAATCGGGTCACTGGTTAAGAAGTTACAGCTCTTTTAACGTGATGTATTTTTCTTACTTTTGCTTAAAAAGTCAATCTTTGACTCGCCATAATTCGTTAAATACACCAAATGTAAAAAAACGATATATGGTACATATATCATATTTATGAGGGCTATCTATGTGTCAAGGCTCAAATTAATCTGAGACACCATTTCCAAAAATGACTAAAATTTGAGCTAAATTTTCTGGAATGGCCCACAACAAGAAAATATGTTAAGTTAGAGTAATATTTTCGCCGTGATCGTCATTTCAACAGACACACAATCTTTTTCGAATAACAATTGATCTTTTACAAATTACAATTGATCTTAAACCAATAAAAATTGATCTTTTTCGAATTACAATTGATCTTTTTCGAATTACAATTAATCCTTTTCGAATTACAATAGATCTTTTTCAAATTTCGATTGCCATCTTTGAATTATTAAAGGAATTTCCAATTAAAATCTTCAAATTACAAATGGAATCTTCGAATTACAAATACAATCCTTGAATTACACTTTATCTTTTTCAAATTTTATCTGTAAATGGTGTAGAAAATCGTAAAAATATAAACATATGTATATAAAAATGTATTAAACCTACCTGATTAGAAGGCCTGGGTGGAGCTGGTCTTGGTGGTGGTACCTTTGATTTTTTGGGCGGTAAAGCTGGGCTTGGTGATTCTGGTCTAGGTGGAGGTCCTGATTTGCTAGTGCTAAGTGTAGCTGAAGCAGTTTGTGTATTAGGGCTTAAAACTTGACCCTGACCAGTGGGTGCATGCAGAGAAGCAAAGGGATCACTATCAAAATTAGCAGCCTAATTTTTTTATAAAAAAATTTACAATAATTAAAAACCTTTTTTCCACTTACTCCCTCTCATATTAAAAAATTCCTTTACCTCTGCTTTATTACCAAATCCATCACCGCCAAATGGATCTTTATGTGTTTCACCGAATCCAGCATTTCCAGCACTACCAAAAGCATCAAAGCCTGTATTAAAGCTAGTATCAAAACCAGCATTAAAACTATCATCAAAACCTCCCTTTGCTGTTATTGGGGCTGCTGTATTTGTAAATGGATCACTTTCAAATCCGTTTGTAGCAAAACCATTATTTTTATTTAAAGCTGTATTATTATCATTAAATGGATCATCTTTGGGTATTTCAATTTCTTTTTCCAAAGTTTTGCGTGCATCATCAAAATCAGGTTCAATTTTTAATTGATATTCTGAAACTAATTCTGTATTTTCAGATTCGATGGCAGCACGACACAAAAGTAAAGCATCAGTCATTTGACGTTGGGTTTCCATTAGTTGGGTGACCATTGAACGAATCTGAAAAAGGGAGATTTAATTTTAAAGGAATAAAAAGAAAAAAAAAAGTTGAAGCTAACATAATTTTCTTGAACATTTTTTTATTAGAATGTCATGGTTTTATTTAATAAACAAAAATGACCTCGAGCTTGAATAGCCCTACTTAAAATTATTTTTTTTTAATTCGGCATTGCCGATTTTATGTGGGTGGGCTGGGGGTCATTAGAATATTTTAGGGGGCATCTTCCGCCCTTACCATATATGCAAACAAATTAATTTATGTATTTTGATGTTTGCACATAAATAATACAATTTTAACATTAAAAAAAAAACGTATCTAAGCGGGCCGAAATATAAATTTTTTAGAAAAGTGTACTTTTGGTCCTTTTTATATTTCCTGAAATAATGGTCCTAGAAACTTGAAATTTGGAATCCTCGCACAGTGCCACATTTGGCCAATATAGCACGACAAATATAAAAAAAAAAGTTTCCTAATTTTCAGGATATGTTTGTATGTATTATAGAACATTCCTAATAGCACGGAAATAATATAGGAACGATAATTCCGTTCGTTACTAACAGGTGGGTACATTCCCAAGCAGAAATTGACGACGGTTATAAAAAAAAAAGCGTTCTGAAAGCACTGTAACAAAAAAAGAACGTTCTCAAAACGTTATTTTCGAACGCTTTGAGAGCGTTCTCGAAAAGCGTTCTGAAAGCACTGTAACAAAAAAAAAGCATTCTCAAAACGCTTTATTCGAACGCCTTGAGAGCGTTTTCGAAAAGCGTTTTGAAAGCACTTTATTAACAAAATACATGTTCGTTTCAAAATTAAATGGTTTTAAAGCAGTTTTTGCAAACGTTTTTAATTTTTTTTCGTAGTACATACAAGTATAGTATTTTTTAGATTATACTCAATTTTAAACAAATTGTTATAAAAACATTTTGTTAAATCAAATTAAATAATTTTTCCCAACCACCACATTGAAAACGCAAAATGTTGAAAACATAAAACATTTTATAATTTGTAAATCTATTTTAAGTTTTATTATTATCATTTATGCAAAAGAGTTATAGCAATAGTTTCGTTATAAAATTTACGAATAATGCATTTAACTTCTACAATTTGCACACTAGTGCCTACGGTCAGTACCGTAGTACCGGGAATACCGGTATTCCCGGTTCTCGGTATTACCGGGAAATGGAACCGGTTTCCCGGTTCTTGAATTATTCCCGGTATTCCCGGTTCTGACGGTATTCCCTGGACTACCGGTATGTATATTTTGTAAAATTTTGTATAATTAAAATTTATTCTTCGATTTTACCAAAAAATAATACAAAACATGTAAAAAACACCATTTCCTATTTTTTTATGAATTTAAGGAAAAAAAATTACTTGATTTTTAGATAATTTTACAAACACAACTAAATATTTCTCAAATACTGATTAAATGGTGTAATCTTAATATTTTATGGTGTGGTATTTTTTTGTTTTTTTGAGAACCGGTACCAGGATCAGAACCGGGAATACCGGTATTCCCGGGAATATATCTAGAACCGGGAAACCGGTACCAGAACCGGGAATACCGGTATTCCCGGGAATACCGAGAACCGGGGGGCACTAATGCACACTGACTTCAATAACATCTTCACGTAAATTTTTAACGTTATAAAGTCCTATTTCTTTTGATGGAATTGGATAGACAAAATAATCGTTTATTTCATTAAAGATGATGCCTTTTAAATATATATGTATTATCACATGTATGTTTAGATCGAATTGTACTAAAAATTTGGTTTACTATCATAATATTTCCATTACTAAGTAGAATTGCGTTATCATGATGGGATGCAGTAATTTTGAAACCATGAATATTAATAAAAGAAAACACAACTTTTGTTTCAGTGGATTCCATTACTTTGCCAAGAGAATACTTTTTGTTTTTAAAGAGAGGATATACCAATGGAGCTTTATTTGGAGAGTTAACGGTATGAAAAACATGCAATTTTTGTTGAATTTCAGCAATAGGATTGTTCCAAGAGTTAACAATCGCTGGAAAATATCTTTAATTTTTGTATTTAAGCTCTTTATAAGTGCTTTACTTTTGGTTTTTAAAGCGCTTTCATGACTTTTAACAAAACGTTCTGAAAGCACTTTTTTAAAACGGTTTTAAAACGCTTTAAACCTAGCGTAGATCGATGTTATCATTCGGATCATCTGAAAGCGCTTTCAAGATGGTAAATGGAACGCTTGTAGAACCGTTTACAACGCTTTCACAGCGCTTTTGCGACTGTATTTTTCTGACTGGGTTATTTCGCGTAAATTAAGTCGAGTTTAAACTATTGTAACTTTTGAACAAAAAGAGTTATTTATCCACTCTTTTTTGGTAATTTTAAAGGATATTTAAATGATTTAAGTCATATCTTTTCTCTGTTTTTTAAACAAATTTTTCTATTTTTTATTAAATTTTTAACAAAATACAAATTTTTGAAAAGAAAATTATATATTTTTTTTTTTTTTTTGTGGAATAGAACTTTTGTTTTTGGTCCGTATTGGTCGCCGGACTTTTTCAGATATATTGACCAATATCCATAGCACTTATTTCAACGGCTAACTTTTGCGATCGTCTGCGACGCCGACTACAGTGGGGCGATATGTAAACCTTGTTATTACATATTTTTTAAACATATTTTAAAACAAGTGGGCGTGGCAGTTGTCTGACCGCCCCCTTTTTTTTGATAATATTTCTACAATCATTGAGAGTTTATATACCAAATTTAAAGAAATTATAACCAAAATTACAAATTTTTCAAAAAGTGGGCGTGGCCCTTAACCGGCCTCCCATATTTTTCATAATGTTATTTTCGAGGTCAAAACGAAAATTTAAAACGAATTTCAATTAAATTTGGATTTTTGTCGTCCTAGATTGGCCAAATGTGGCAATGTTCCTCGGGCAGAAATAACATTCTAACAAAAATACTTTTTGGAAATTCGGGTTCTAAGGGGGCAAAAAGGTGTAAAATAGTGTGATTTGGTACTTTTTTTAATTCTACTGAAATCATGTTACTTTGGTACTTTTTCGATCTCCTGAAATAATGGTAATAAAAACTTGATTTTTGGAATGTAGAATCCTCCATCGAAATTTAATTAAAAATTAAAATTTTTTAGGGTAAATGGGGTTAAACAATGGGTAAAAGTAGGACAAAATGGTACTTTTTATATCTATTGAGATAAAGACTCTGTCATTTTTTATTTCTTTAACGCGTGAAATACGGAAAGGAATGAAACCTATGGATAAAACCGGCGAACGGGATGGAAAAGAGAACGACATGGACATGCAATTGTTTTACTCAAAATTATTTTTAACTTAATATTTTTTTCACTCAAAATTCTTTTTAAATTCTTTTTTTCACTCAATTTTTTTCACTCAAACTGGTTTTCAGTCAATATTTTTTTTCCTCAAAATTTGTTTGCACTCAATTTTTTTTTCTCATTGAACATCTTTTTGTAACTGATATATTTTTACTCATACACTCATAGAAATATCTTAGTAGAAAAATTAGTAAACCCATTGTAGATCAAGTTTTACAGAATAATGCCGTATTCAACAAAAATTAATGTTGATATCGTTGAATAATTGAATAATTGAATAATAGATAAATCAAAATATAAAAAACAACCCTGTTCGTTCATTTTTTTTATATTATTAGCTGTGTTCGCGAACTCAATAATTTGCACGAATTTGTACAAATTATTACTAATTTTGTCTAAAAGTCGTTCGCGTACTTTAAAAACCCAGTAACGAGAGAGAAAATGAGAGAAAAAAGTGACAGTTCTATTTTAGAAACTTGCAAGTTTTTACTGGATAAATTTTTGCCAGCAAGAATTATCAAGCACAAAAAAACATATGTTTTAAAAACGTATGACTATATTTTTGTAAACAAAATACAAAATATTCTGCAGTTACATTTTTGTGTATAAAATATGATTAAATATCAAGGAATGAATAAAAAAAATACATCCTAAAATTAAATTTCTTTTATTAACAAGTTAAAAAATAAATACCATCAAACTAAAAATGTACAAATGAAGGCAAAATTTTTTATAAGCTGATTTCAATCAGCTGTTTAACTAACTTGCAAGTTTTTACGGATTTCTGTTCGCGTACTTTTTACAATTTTTCCTTTTTGAGAGCGATTTTATTTTACTCTCTAAAATTTTGTTGCTTGATAATTTTTACTGGGAAAGTACGCAGACTTATTAACGAGTGACGAGTGAGTTGGTAGCAATGTGAATCGTGTTTTTCTCTTATAAAATTATTTTATATGTGTTTGTTTTTTATAGAAATTTTTAATATTATAAAAATAAATAAAAATAGGATCTGATTTGTAAATATTTGGTAAGTAAAAAAATAAATTCATTACTTTATGTATTCATACTATATTAAAACTTTTTTTGTTTTTTTTTAAGGATTTTGTTTGGTATCATCAGAAAACTGGAGAATGGCTTATGAGTGCATAACATGAATAAACGAAGTGTGTGTGAAAATTTTGTGAAAATCTTCAAATATTGCAGCTTAAAAAGCCGACGATAATACAAAAATATTTTGATTTATGCTTAATAAAAGAATATTAACAAATAACAAGTTTTTTTTATTAATAAAATTTCTTATATTAACAAAAATATGAGTTGAATTTACAAAAAATAAGAATTTATTTACAAAAAAAAAGAGTTGATCAACTTTTACAAAAACTGACAATAATTTTTATTGAAATCAACATAAATATTTGTAGGGTCAAAATCAACAATGATTTCTGTTGAATTTACAGCGATTTTCTTTGGGAATACAATGATTTTTGGTTGAGTGTAGTGTTTTTCACTTAAAATTTTTTTTAAAAAAATTTTCCACTCAAACTTTGTTTCCGTCAATATTTTTTCACTTAAAATTTTTTCACTCAAACCTTTATTTTATTTGAACTTCTAATTGCGACTGATTTTTTTTCTCGATATATGTTCCACTCAATTTTTTTTTTTCACTCAAAATTAAAACCAACCCATAATATTTTTTCACTCAATATTTTTATACCATGCAACCACAGTATGGGGGTATACTCACTTTGTCATTCCGTTTGTAATGCATCGAAATATCGGTCGGGGACCCCATATAGTATATATATTATTGATCCATGATCGATTCTAAGACATTCTGTGAATGTCCGTCTGTCTGTCCGTCCGTCCGTCCGTCCGTCTGTCTGTAGATGGCACGATGTAGTCCAAAATAAAAGAGCTAGCCTCCTGCAATTTGGCATGAATATGTCTTATGGTCCTAGGCAGGTTAAGTTCGTAAATGGGCAAAATCAGCTCAGGGGGAAAAAGTTCCCCATTGAAGAACTGAACCAACCTCTGAAAAAATACACTTTTTTTTTGTATTTTTGTTAAATAAATGAAACATTTGTTATATTTATCGGGATGGGAAGGTGCTCTCAACGTCCCCCACTGACCCCCATCACCCCCCCCCCCCCCCCCCAAAACAAACGCCACTGACAATTTTTTTACATTTTGGAGGGTATAAAAGATTCGGCACAGCCGAATTTAACACTCTCACTTGTTTTTATTCGAACTTCTTTTTGTAACTGATATTTGTTTACTCAAAATGTTTTCCACTTTAAATTTTTTATTTATTTTTTTTCACTCATTTTTTTCACTCAAATTCTTTTATAGTCAATATTTTTTTTTCACATAACATTTTTTTTTTACTCTAAATTTGTTCAATCGGACTTCTTTTTGTGACTGATCTTTTTTGTATGTTCTACTTATAAAAAATTACTTAAAATTAAAACAAACCAAATATATTATTTTACTCAAATTTTTTCAAAAAATTTTTCACGCATAATTTTTTTTCACTCAAAATTTTTTTATTCGAACTTTTTTTTATGACTGATATTTTTTGTATGTTCACTTAAATTTTTTTCACTTAAAATAAAACCAACCCAATATATTTTTTAATGTAAACTTCTTTTTGTAACTGATATTTTTTTCACTCAAAATAATTTCAACTAAAATTTTTTTAATATTTTTTTACTCCATCTTTTTTTCACTTAAAGTTGTTTTCATTCAATTTTTTTTTTCATCTAAAATTTTTTTTTCACTCAAACTTTTTTTATTCGAACTTCTTTTTGCGACTGATATTTTTTTTACTCAAAATATGTTCCACTTAATTTTTTTTACTCAAAATTAAAAACTAACCCAATAAATTTTTTTACTCCATATTTTTTTCACTCCATCTTTTTTTATTCACTTAAAGTTGTTTTCATTCAATATTTTTTTTCACCTAAAATTTTTTCACTCAAACTTTTTTTATTCGAACTTCTTTTTGTAACTGATATTTTTTCACTCAAAATGTTGTCCAAATTTTTTTTATAATTAGTTTTTTTCACTTAAAATTTTATCACACAAAGTTTTTCACTCAAAATCGTTTTTAGTAATTTTTTTCACTTAATTTTTTTTTCTCTCAAACTTTTTTCATTTAAACTTCTTTTGGTGACTGATATTTTTTCACTCAAAATATGTTCCACTCAAAACAAAAAAAAAATCACTCAAAATTAAAAACAACGAACTTTTCAAATTATAACACCGTCCGACAAATGTTAAAATTTTGCTGTACACATGAACTGGACTAAAAAATTCTGAGAGTACGGCCGAAAATAAAATACCCGTCTCCCAGTTTTTCTAGATCAATTCGCGTTTCGCGAAAAATGCAAAAAAAAAAAAAAATTCCCACTATAGAAAAAATTTACTCAAGTCAGAAAGTGGGTATAAAAATAACATTCCGGTGTCTTTCAGGTATTTTAAATTAATTAGAATTTGTTGCAAAAAATGCAAACAAAATGTAATGTTAAATTTTGTTTTACAAAAGAAGTGTGAAATAAGTCAAAAAAAAGGAGAACATTTACTTCTGAGAAAAATAGTGTAAATAGATGTGTTCAGTAAAAATTAATGGCGGTTCTTTTCTTGAAATATATTTACCCTCTATCTGCAACTTTTTAGGTTAATTTTTGTCCTTATTTCCAAAACTCTCCTAGAAAACCATTAAATCGTGCGTTTAAAGGGTTAAAATGTTCCACTAAAATGTTTTGCGTCAAATTTCACTAGGCCAAAAGTTCGTAAGATGTTAGCAAAATGCTTTAAAAAGTAAAACTGTAAAGTATCATATTTTATTAAACTGTGTTACACCAAAAATACTTTAAAATTTTACATTTTTGAGCATTTTGCTAACATCGCAGAAATTATTGGCCTTTGACAACTCCTAGTGAAATTTGATTCAAAACATTTTTGTAGAACATTTTTAACCCTCAAATGCACGATTTAATGGTTTTCTAGGAGAGCATTAGAAATGAGGACAAAAATGACCCCAAAAAAATGGGAGATAGAGGCTTAATATATTCTACGAAAAGAACCGTTTTTATATTTCACTAAACCAATGTTTAAACATTATGTAGCTCACAAGTAGATTTAATAAATTTCTCGACTTATTTCACACTACTTTGGAAAAACACAACTTTTTTATTGGCGTTTTTCGCGAAAAGAGACACGTGTATTTTATTTTCACCTACTTTCAGAATTTTTCGGTCTGGTCCATGTGTACAAAAGTGTGTCGGAGGGTGTAATGTTATAATTTTAGCATCTCCTAGATACGAAACATAATATAACAAAATTTGACAAATAGATTCCTGGGGCTCAATTGATGTTTTTACCGAAGCAAAGGAGGATATATAGTGGTTTACGAAGTTCGGGCGTGCATGCTAGTTTTTCATAAAAACCACACACTTTTTTCTTTTGATTCAGAAAAAAGAAACAAATTTGTTTTCATAATTTTTACAACTTACCGAACTAATTTGTAATTGTGTATTTTGTAAGTGATTAGTAAGTTTTTGTAATTCACGATTATTTTCATCATATTCCTTTTGTAAAGAATTCTCTTCATCTTTAAGTTTTTGTAATTCAGAACGTTTGGCATTTAATTCACCCTCCTGTTCATTAATGGTGTCCTCTTGTTTCTGGCATTGATCACGAATCTTATTAACCTAAAAAGAAAGATTAATATAAAAAGAAAAAACATAATATTAACCTTAATACATTAAAGAGTACAGGGATTTTTTTTTGTAGTTTTTTAAGGACACATGCAAATACATATTTATGGTATTCACGTAAGAAATTTTAAACCTTGCAAAGTACAAAATGTTTTAATTTTACAAGAAATACAATTTTTTTGTAAAATAGTTCCCATTTTACACATTTTAAGATTTAAGTTTCCGACATGAGTAACATTATTTAATTTATTATTTTTTTTATATAATAAATACCTTTACTCACAACATAAAGAATGTGTTAAACAATATTGTATCAACAATGATTTTTTTTTTTAAATAAAGTAAAATAAACCACAAAGGTTTTTTTTAAAGAAAAGATTAGACAAACAGATACTAAATAAATGATAAAAAGTAAATGAAAATACAACATAAAACAAAATGTTTACGAGAAAACAACGCAACCAACCTGTATTCTCATTTGGGATATGTTTAGATTAATACTTGCTAAGGACATCTCAAATTCATAGCTCTTTTTAAATTGTGTGGAAGTATTTTTTCAATATGATTGTGAAAATTTTGATTTCAATTGTATTTTAAGTTTAATATGTTTTGTTTTAGTACCATATTTAATTGAAGTGATATGATTGTTATTAATTTAAACAATTTATAGCCATTTTTTTTATAAAATAAACACCAGTTTGATTTTAAAATTTTTACAAAGGAAAAAGGAAATTATAAGAAAAGGAAAAAATAAAAAAAAAATTAACAAAAAATAAAACAAAACAAAAATATAATCAAATATAGAAAAATTTAAAAAATAATAAGAATACTTAATTTAAATAACTTTCCAAAAACTACAATGTTTTAAAGGGGATTGATTTATCTAAATTCAACTGAATTTATGAGTTTTAAAATTACAATAAACTCTTTAAAATTTAAGAAATTAATATAAATTTCTTAACATTTATATGAATTTTTAATATCTACACCATTTACAAATAAAATTCGAAGATTCCACTTGTAATTTAAAGATTACATTTTTTTAATTCAAAAAGGATCAATTGTAATTCAAAAAAAAAAAATAATTGTAATTCGAAAAAAAAGAAATTAATTTTAAGAAAAAAAAAAATGATGAAAGAAAAAACCCGGAAAGACAATGTTTTGGTGGAAAAAAATCCCACAAATTTTTTTGTAAAAAAAATAAGTTTTTACATGTTTATAACATTCGGTATACAAAAAAAAAAACAGCCGAATTTAAGCATTTTGTACAAATTCGCCACCTTTCATATATCAGTTTTTTTAGGGAATGTCTCAGCCCCGGATATATTACCAGTGACATATCTCTTAAGAACGCAACCCATGCCGGGTTAATAGTGACATGTCACAAAACACACCACGCTGTATCCACCAAGTGGGCTTTGGAGTCTATTCGGAAGAGCTTGGATTGAGCCTGGCTCGAAGATTGCCAGATCATTGCAGTGTTTACCAGGCAGAGATGCTGGCAATAAAGGAAGTGGTTGACTGGTTGAGTTGCAATGTCTTGTCTACAACCGCAGTCAACATCTATACTGACAGTCAGCCCGCGGTAAAGTCCCTGGATTCAATGTTTCTGAAAACAAGATCTGCCCTTAACTGCCGCACGTCTTTAAATGAGATGGCCAAGCAGTTTAAAATACGACTCATATGGGTCCCAGGGCACAGAGACATTCCAGGGAATTGCAAGGCCGATGAGCTTGCAAGACTAGGAACTACAGGTTCCAACAGAATTGGAATGTGTTGGTATGCCTCTAGAAACTTGCAAGCAAAACCTACGGCTTTGTTCTGCGACGGAGACCAATCAAAGATGGGCAAATGGATGGACGTGTGATACAACTCGAATGATTTGGCCTTCTCTTAATCAGGGGCGCACAAGTGAGCTGATATCGCTTCCAAGAAGAGAGATTTCGACGGTGGTTTCTATAATTACCGGACACTGTCTTATAAAGAAGCACGCAGAGCGGTTAAATGTGCCTTCGAATGACTTTTGCCGAAGTTGCATGGATGAAGAGGAGTTGGAAACTATCGAACACTTTATTTGCCATTGCCCGGCACTTTCTGGTCAGAGACTTTCTTCACTGGGATCTAGGGAGCTGAACGATCTTTCTGATTTTTCGGATGTCAAAATTCAACATCTAAGGAGTTTCATAAGAAGCTTAAACTGGTTTAACGACAGGGACTAGTAGGGAAACCTATAACGGTCCCGTGGTATCACAATATACCTCAGAGTCTACGTGTGTTGACGTAAAAACGTCAGCATCCATTTACAACCTAACCTATCCACCAATTTTCGGAAATTAAAAATTTTGTAAAAAAAATTTACTTAAACCATTTTTAAAATTTTTTATTGAAAAACTTAGAAAATTAAAAAAAAAAATTTTGCTCTAAAGTACTTGTTATTCCAAAAGGCAAAAAAAAAATCGTAAAAAAATTTTACGTCCAGGACTTTTTTTCAAATTTATGAAATTTTTTTTTTCTAAAATCATTTTTTATGGAAATTTTTTACTAAAAATTACAAAAATGTGGTAAAAATTGGAAAATTTGTTATTGCCCTATTGTCTGCGGTCACGGAATAAGGTTTTTTTAAACAGTTTAGTGATAAGTCCAACTTTCATCTGGCACGTGATAGGCATATCAGTGATATGTTTCGTTTTCACCAGTCACGGGATAGGTGATTTCGGATCGAGAGACACACTTTTCCTGCAGTGATACCATATTATACCCTCTACCATATTATTTTATAAGGTGGCGATGAAATTTTTAACACTTATATGGCCGATAAGCAGAGACTTCTTAATTTAAAATCGCCCCTTTTATATATATTTTAAGTTTTAGGCAAATTGGTTTATAACTGTGGGAAGACTTCCCTTGTAAGTGGAGATCAATTAAATAAAATTGACCTTTTTGTGATTTTTTGGAACTACAATTGAAGGGCTTATTGTAAAAACTCGATAAGCAACATTTCATTTTATGGTGGGTTTTGCCTTAAAACTTGTGAAATTATGTAGAAAATGGATCTTTTGAAGAACTTTCATACTCAAGATACTTGTACGAAGAGTTTAAGAAAAAATCTGTCAATGGAACATCAGTAGTAGGCAAAAATCACCAAAAAAAATAAAAGGTTGCCTATCAAGTTTTTGCAGTAACCCCTTCAATTGATCTTTTTTGAATTTCAAATGCACAAATAATCCATCAGAAGCTACTCTAAGCTTAATAAATGTAATAAATGAGGGCATTTCAAGAAGTACAAGTGAATTAAGGGGTAATAAATCCCTAAAACGGGATATTGCTCCTTGGATAAATGAAAATTTATGGAAACTTATGGAAATGAAAAAGAAGATTTTAAAAAAGAGAAGGAAAAATCCAGGAGACGTAACAAACAATAAAATACTAAAAAGAATAAGCAAGATTATAAAAAAAGCAGCTAATGAATCAATGAATTTCTATTATGAGAATAATATTTTAAACTGTGGTGGGGATTTAAAGAAATGTTGGAGATTTTTAAATGACGTTACAGGCCGGTCTAAAACCAGAGCAGTAAACATTGTTGATTCGAACGGTTTGCATGTAGACAACAATAGCATAAAATCAACACTTTTTAACGATTATTTTATTAATATTGTGGACTTGTTAAAGGAAAATATTGTTAAATATCCCAATGACAACTATAATTCTTTAAGAACTCTAAGCGTTCATAGCAATCGTTTTGTGTTGAGGGCAGTTGCATCAAATGAGTTGAAGAATATAATTATAAACTTAAAAACATCAAACAGTACAGGATATGATAATATCTCATCAAAATTATTAAAATATTGTTGTGACATTGCGTCACCACTTTTAGCTAAAATCTTCAATAATATTATAAATACATCTATATATCCTGATGTCCTTAAAGTACACAAAGTTGTTCCTATACCAAAAGATGCACATGCGAATACAGTTGATAAATATCGGCCTATAGCGTTACTTTCTACCATCGACAAAATTTTCGAAAAACTTATACATTCACAGCTTTGTGAATTTCTTTACAATGAAAATTTGTTACATAAAAATCAATTTGGATACGTAGAGGGCAGTGGTACTGATGAGGCTGTTGTGAATGTGGTAAATACTATATGTGAAGGTCTTGACAATGGTTTTAATGGAGTTGCTGGTATTTTTTATGATTTTAGCAAAGCGTTTGACTTGGTCGATCATAAAATTTTATTAGAAAAACTTTCATGTTATGGCATAATAGGGTCTGAACTCAAAATTATAGAAAGCTTTTTAAATAATAGAAAACAATACGTCGAAATTGATGGAGAAAAAAGTTCAACTGTTTCTGTTAACTGTGGAGTTCCACAAGGCAGTGTTTTAGGGCCTCTCTTGTTTATGGTATATCTTAATGATGTGAATAATATTGGCCTTTTTGGAAAAATTATTATGTTTGCGGATGATATATCTATTTTTTATCCATATAAATATGATTTGGTTCTTAAAACTCAAATGGAGAGAGATTCCGCGTTATTATTTGAATTTGCAAGAATAAATCGTCTAGTGTTGAATGCAGACAAAACTAAAATGATACGTTTTCGCCCACATGCACAAGTTCTCAATAATAATTTTGGTATTTTTGTTGATGGAAAAATAATAAAGGAGGAACACAAAGTTAAGTACTTGGGAATTATGTTAAAAAGCAGTCTATCATGGGATGATCACATAAAGTATTTGAAGGCTAGAATAGCTTCAGCTTCTGGAATCTTGTTCAAACTTAAAAGAAAATTAAACACCAAAACGAAGATGTTGATATATCAGTCATTAATACATAGTCGTCTAGAGTATTTGGCGATAATATACGCATATAAAAAAAGCAATGAATTAAAATCGTTACAAGCAGCTCAGAACAAGGCACTAAAATGTGTGTTTAATTTAAATCTTAGACACAGTACTGTATCATTGTATAGAGATTATTGTAAAACGATTATGCCAATACATGGTTTGTATGAAAAACAGCTTTTGTATTATGTCTATAAATCTGTTAACAATATTGGACATCGAACAGTTATGATGAATAGAAATCAGAACCGATTTAATGCAAGAAGTGGAGGTAATCTTGGAATTGCAAGATGCAGACTTGAGACAACTAAACAGAGAATTGGATATGCAGGAAGTTTGAAATTTAATGATTTGCCAGTTAACTTAAAATCAGTAACCCGGTTTTCACAATTTAAGAAAGATTTAAAGAAACATATATTACAGAACATCGAAATGCTTCTTGAATAAAAAAAAAAAAAAAAAAAAAATAAAAAAAAAAAAAAAAAAAAAAAATATTAATGATTAATGCTTAAAGATAATTTTATTTATAAAGATAATTTTATTTTCAATATAATTAAAATACTATATTTTTGTATATGTCAACTCGTCTCACAAAGCCATTTTTAGGCGCGAGACAACTTATACTATGAATAATTTTGTACAGAATTTCAAAATAAATAAATAAAAAAAAAAAAAAAAAAAAAAAATTGATCTTTTTGAACTTTAAATTGAAATGTAATATTAGAATTGCAAGTAGAATCTTCGAATTACAAGAAAATTCTTGAAATACAAGTAGAATCTTCGAATTACAAATGGAATCTTCGAATTGCAAGTAGAATCTTCATATTTCAATTGATCTTTTCAAATTTCATCTGTAAATGCTGTAGTTAAATTGTTTAAAATTCATATAGGTACATACATTTTTTAAAATCCATTTAAATACTTTAAAATTTATTCTTCTTACCTGAGCTTTAAGATCATCTAAACGTTTTTGAGCTTCGCCACGTTGATTTTCTAATTGCTTTAAAGTAGCTGATAATGTATCTAATTCATTCTAAATTTTATAATAAAAAAAATTTAATATTAATAATCTGTTTTTCATTTAAAATAAACTTATTTTATTCTCTTACCTGCAAACTTCTAACTTCACCATTTTTAATACGTATATCAGCTTCTTTTTGAGCTATTTCCGTTTCTAAAGCTCTACGTTCTTTAGCTAATTCTTCAATTTCTTTTGATATCATTTCCAATTCTGGATTAGTATAAGTTGGTTTTGGTTCCTTAAAAATTAAAATTATTTAAATAAGAAACGAATTTTTACTGATATGCTTTCCAAAAACCTACTTGTACATCAACACCGGATACAGTAGCACGCATTGATGGTGGCACCATGTTGGCAGTCAATACTTGTGGTGGATCAATGCCTTTTTGTTTACGCTCTACCATCCACATGGCCAAAGCAAATTGTTCTAATGTTAGTTTACCCGATTGATTAGTATCGCAAAGGGCCCTAAAAAAAATATTTTTGAAAAAAAAAATATATATTTTTGAAAAAAAAAAAATATTTAAAAAAAAAAAAAAATATTTTTTAAAAAGGCAAGTAAAAAAGTTAAATTCGGCTTTGCCGAATGTATTGATAACCTCTCTGTAAAAAAAGATAATTTGAAAAAAAAAAAAAAAATTTGGAAAAAAAAAATTCCGCGGAATAAAATTTTTGGTGAAAAAAAAAATTCCGCGATTTTTTTTTTTTAAATTGGTTTATACTTGTAAAAATTCCATTCTGTGTTTAATTCTGTTCATATATGACAACCAACAGCCAATTTAAAGCACTTTGTATTTTTAGGTTATGTAGAATATACCAAAATTTTCGAGGTGTGATCAATTTGTAATTCGAAAAAGATTTATTATAATTCAAAAAAATTATTGAATTTTTGAAATACATTTAATCTTTTTCGAATGTAAATTGATTCATTTGAAATGGATCTTTTTCTAATTTTAATTGATAGTTTTCGATCTTTTGAAATATTCGAATTGCAATTGATATTTTTTGAATTACAGTTGATTTTTCTAATAACAATTGATCTTTTTCGAATCACAATTAAATTGGGGGTTAAAAGCGTAATAGCATATGAAACAGGGGGTCATGTGTTCGATTTCCACCATGACGACTGTCATTGTAATTAGATCTCGTTAAGATTCAAATTATTTAAAATGAGTTATAATTAAAAATGGAAAAACTCTAAAAAAAAAACTTACCAAATATGAGCCAACATCTTTTGTGGTACACCAGATTGTAAAAATATATTTTTCACCTCCAAACCCGATACTAGACCATCCTTATCACGATCAGAATCTCTAAACATTACCTCAAAACGTTTCATATCATCGGCAGTAACTACCCAATCCGCATTGGCAGTAACCGATGGCGGAGCACCAATCGGTATAAGAGGATCTGTAGAAATAAGAGGTGCCACTGTGGCAGGACCACCTACTGGAGGAACACGTTGCATAGGTGGTAGGGGAATAGCTGGTGGTGGTGCAATATCTTTAGGGAAATTAGCAACAAAACCACCATCACCAAAACCTTCACTCGATGGAGCACGAGGCACTGCTGGTGGAGGCATCATAGGTGGTGTTAGTTTTGCTGGTGGCCCCGAACCAGGCTTTCGTAATTCCGGTGGTAAAACATCCGGTACTGTACGTTTTTCTAATGTTTTATAGACCAGATGCATGGCAACAATGAATTCATGTTTATCTAAATTGCCATCTTTATCTTGATCAGCTAAATCCCAAATTTTTCCCAATGTTTCCATGGGTAGTTTTGACTCCAAAAGTACACCCTTAACTTTATTGCCTGGTAGCATGTTACCAACGGGTTTAAGGGATTCAAAAAGTTGCTCATATTTTAAACGATCAATAACAGTTATAGTCCAATCTCCAGTAGGTACACCGCCAGCCATAACGGGAGCGGCTGGTACACGAGGTGGTACTATTTTAGGAAGATCACCCTAAAACGAAAACGGGATATAAGAAAAACAAGAAACACTGAAAATTGTAAGTTGTTATTTAAAAACTCACCACTTTTGGTGGTCTTTCTGTATCCATATAAATATTATTCATATTATAAACATGACCATGTTGAGCCAGTGACACCAATTTAAGGGCTACATAAAAACCAGGTTTATCCAAATAACCTTTACCATTGGGATCGGATAAATCCCAAACACGACTCAACACCACATCACTTAGACCAGATTTTTTCAAAAACTTTGCTGCCGCCATGGCCTCTATGGTACCAGCACCCTTAGGATCCATCTAACCAAAAAGAAAACGTTCAATTACATAAAATATATTAGTCATTTATCAAAGGTTGAAAAATCAATTAATTCCTTCTCTTCCGTTATAGATAAAAGAAGTTGTTATAAAACTTTAAATCCATCTTTATCTTTACCTGTCTGTAATAGGCCTCATATATTGCTCCATGCTTACCACACAACTTTGCAAAATCTATATTCATTTTGTTAACAAGTTTCCTCCCTTTTTGTTTTATATTTTGTTAAACCCAATTAAATAAATTTCCTCTATATTCGTCTAATTTTTACATTCAATTGTACTAAATTTTCTGTACAGGAAGGAAAAAATGTATTTTATTATCACCAAATCGATAAAACTGTAAGAAAAAATTCTGACAGATGAATCGATTTTTTACCCCAAATTAAAAAAATAACTGTGGTGAATTTCTGTTTTTTTTTTTCTTCGACGCCTTAATTTCTTTTTGTTGTTTGCTGTGGCTATTTAAGTTATGTTTTCAAACTTATTTTTGTTAACTGTGAAGAAATATTCATTAATTATTTAATTAAAATGATTTTTTTCTATGAATTTTCTAATTTTTTCACTAGTTTTTTGGTAAATAAAATTTTTACTTGCGAGCAAAAAGCAAAACTTCGATTAGATTAATCAAATTATTCGGTTGATAAAAATAGTAGTAATTTAATAAGAAAAAGGATTGCCAACCAGAGAGATGCCATATCGATAGAAGAAAAAAAACGCCAAATCTGAAAACTTAAAATTTAACGGGTTTTGATGTTTTAAATTTATTTTTAAAAAATAATGACATGAAAATTCAGAAAAGTTTTTAGCTAATGTGATTTTTTGTCTGTTAAGGTGGGTTTCTCGGTTTCCACGTGAAAATCTGCCAAACTCCATATAAAAAAACATAAATTTCACACTGGCTTTACTAAAGCGTAAAAATTTCGTTGAAGAGGTATTCTGTTCACTGGTGAAAACCCGGCAAAATATCCCGGTATATGTTGCATCAATACGCATCAACACTATAAGCAACATTTTTTTTAAATTGTACAGACCATTTAATAAGCGGTGAAATTTAATATTCAGAAATAACCGGTTTTTCACCAGAGAGCAGAATACCTCTTCAGTGAAATTTTTACGCTTTTGTAAAGCCAGTGTGAAATTTATATTTTTTTATATGGAGTTTAACAGATTTTCACCTGGAAACCGAGCAACTTACTTACCTTTAATTAGATTAGAGTTTTTTTTACAATTGATTTGTCTCAGCCTCCATACAAATTTTGACTTAAAATTGGTGTGGTCAAAATGTGTGGCCTGCAAAAATTTTTTTAGATTCGGAATAATTTTTTCTGTAGAAAAAGTCAGTTTAAACAAAATTTTCTAAGAAAAATTATCTATGAATAGAAAAGATGTATCAGAATTTGAGAATTTTTCACTAGAAAACTGCCTCAGAATCAGCGAACTTTTCTGCAGCAAATATTATTCAGATTTTGAGAATTTTTTTAAAGAAAACAAAGATTCAGAATCTGAGAATTTTTCTATAGAAAAAAGTCTCACAATCTAAAATTTTCCTTGTAAGAATCTGCGATTTTTTCTATAAAAAAATATTTCTCAGATTCTGAAAAATTTTCTATAAAAAAATGTATTCGAATCTGAGAATTTTTCTATAGAAAAAATCTTTTAAGCTGAATTCACAAAGACGAAGTACTCTGTGCCAGAGAGTGATATTTTGTTCCTTTCTCTCTCGCACTTACACATTTTTTGTATGATGCCTTCTCTATTTTTAGAGATGTTACTCTGTAGTACAGAGTACTCCGACATTGTGTCGAAACCTTTAGAATCTGAGTATTTTTCTACAGAAAAAATGTCTCAGAATCTGAGAATTTTTCTATTGAAAAAATCTTGCAGGATCTGAGAATTTTTATATAGAAAAATGTGTCAGAACCTAACAATTTTTCTATAGAAAAATGTTCCATAATCTAAGAATTTTTCTACAGAAACAATGTATAATAATCTGAAAATGTTTTTATAGAAAAAATGTCTGTCTGAAATTTTTTTTTAAAGAAAAAAATGTCTCAGATTCTGATTTTTTTTTTTATAGAATTAATGTCTCTGAATTTGCGAATATTGCTATAGAAAAATTGTATTAGAATCTTAGAAATTTTCTATAGAAAAAATGTCTCAAAATCTGAGAATTTTTCTATATAAAAAATGTCTCAGAATCTGAGAATTTTTCTATAGAAAAAATGTCTCAGAATCTGAGAACTTTTTTTAAAAAAAAAGTCTCAAAATCTGAGAATTTTTCTTTATAAAAAATATCTCAAAATCTGAGATTTTTCTATAGAAAAAATGTCTCAAAATCTGCGAATTTTTCTATAAAAAAATTTCTCAGAACAATTGACAATTTTTCCGTAAAAAAATTTCTCAGAATCTGAGAATTTTTTTATGCAAAAAAATAATTCAGAATCTGAGAATTTTTCTATAAAAAATATGTCTCAGAATCTGAGAATTTTTCTGTAGAAAAAATGTTTCAGAATCTGAGAATTATTTTTATAGAAAAAATATGAGAATTTTTCTTTATAAAAAAATTTCTCAGAATCTGAACATTTTTGTATAAAAAAAAATTTTTTAGAACTTTTCTATAAAAAAATTGTTTCAGAATCTGAGAATAGAAAATTTTTCAATAAAAAATGTCTCAGAGTTTGAGAATTTTACTATAGAATTTGAGAATTTTTCTATAGAAAAAATACCTCAGAGTCTGAGAATTTTGCTATAAAAAACAAGTAAGAAATTTATGGTCGGTCAAGTCCGACCATATGATACCCTATACCAGTGTTTTCCGGAAAATGGGTCCCAAGTCCAAACATGGACCGATTGTATATGTCTTTTGTTAGATCTTTATTTAGTGTAGGAAACACACACAGATCAAATTTTAGTGGAATTGGTTTATTTTTTTGTCAATAGACCAATTTAACTGAATATAGGTCGAAATTTTTATATCAGGGACTAAGTCCAAAAATGGTCCAATAATATTCCGATTTGATAAGGTTACTAAAGTACACGTTTAACACCTAAAAATATAATTTTAATCAAATATTTCCATTTTTATGAATTTTAAGGGAATTATGTGAATATCGGGAAGGTGGTTTGTATGGGGACTACCAGAAGGACTGACCCGATTTTCTTTGAAATTTGGTATGGTGATTTGTTCATACAAAATTTTATTTCCTGCTGAATTTCAAAGCGATATCTATTATAATACGGTTATTAGAGTCATTTAAGCCGAATCTAAAGTGGACGTTTGTGTGGGGGCTAGGTCTTAAAATGGACCGATTTTCTCCAATTTCTGAGTCGATCGGTATAGTTGAAGGTAGGTCTAGGACCAATATTTCGGGTAGTTACAAACATCAGCACAAACTCATTATACTTCTTGATGTGAATAAAACGTATTCATTTTTTTCATTTTACCAATGAAGAAATTCGTAAGCTTACTTAAATATGCATATTTGAAATAAGTTTCATAAAATTTGCTTCATTAGATTTCATAGTTTCATTAAATAATTTCATAAAATGTTGTTTTTTAAGCCTGTCGACGCGACCCGCGTCTGTTTAGTCCGTAGTTAACGCGCAAAAAAAAAATGAAACCTACCTGGAACAAAATGAAATGGAACAGAAAACGAAATGGATTAGAACGAGGAACGAAATGGAATGAAACAGGGAACGGCATGGAAAGAAATTTTTCTACTCAATTGATTCCAGTTTGATTTCTATCCAATGTGATGAAGTTTTATAGTGATAGTGCCGTTACAGCCGATAGAAAATCAATAATTTTCTATATAACGCTATCTGTGTTATTGAACTCTTTATTCTCTGTCCTTCTATACACTGTCCAATAATTTGATATTTTTCTATCTTAATAACATATGTTTTAAAATATATATAGAAAATAAAGTTAAAATAATTTATTGTTTCTCTTTTATCTCCCAATTCATGTATCTTTCAGTTTTGTTTCAATAAAACTATGATAAGATTTCAAATTATCACATTGCGAGAACACATTGTCAATTTTTTTTTTCATCCGATTTTCACACAAACAAAACTTGATGTTGTTTTGCTATTGATTAGTTTTCGATTTATCAATTGTATACAATACTCAGGTCTCATGTAATATTATTTTCAGTTAAAAAAAGTTAATCAAAGAGAAAAGTTGAAGTTGAAAAAAAAAAAATTTAACAATAATTTAAAATCTAAAAAAATATAATTTAAAATTACCAAGTTAAAGTTTTTTAAGTTAAACTATGTATAGAATTTTTAAATTTCGTTTATTATTTGTGTTATTGAATTTTGCAAGTATGTAAACGCACCTTAAGAATAATTAAATCGTGTATTTAAGTATTTTTTTTACAAAAAAAAATTATTAATTTTAACAAGCTTTTAACAAGCTGGGCACCCTACTGGCTGTTTTCGAAGTAAGCGCTCGTATTCGCTATATTCGCGATTTAAAATGTTGGTGTTTAAGTACAATAAAAAGCGATATTTTTAAAGTTTTGCTATAATTTTTAAATTAAAACCCATTCAACTCTCTTAAATTCACACAACAAACCATGATACTGTCAATTTTTTCGCGAAAAATATTTTTTGTTCGCGAAAAATTTTGTTTTTTTGTGTAAAATTAGTTTAATAATTTTTTAGTTTGAATTTTATTTACGACACCAATCTAGCTCGAAAGCACTAACTCCTATCGTAATAGCAGTTTTATTTTTCCAAAGATAGCGTATGTATTTGCGAAATTCGAGATTAATTTTTTTTATTTTTAAGTAAAAAAAATTATATTATTTAGACCAGCGGTTACCAACCTATGGTACGCGTACCACTAGGGGGTACGCGAAACTGTCCGCGGGGGTACGCAAAATTTTAGTAATTTAGACATTCGTTTTAGATTAACCTCTCAATGCTGGTTCCGCATCTGCCTTTATATTTTTCCATAACGTCGGGTTTTTAAGAAAGTTGAGGTCAAAGTTCACAAAAAACGTATTTTTATGCAATTTAGAGATAATTTTTTACGATATTTTTGGATGATATTTTGATATCTGACCACTTGTTTTAGAGTTTGTAAATAATCGAGATATTTCATAATCGCGATTACGATTAAAAAAATTGCCGTTAATCGCGATTACGATTAATCGAATTTTTTAAATAATTTAATTTGCAATATCTTTAAAAAAAATCTTTTGAAACTTACATTTTAGAACGTATTTTAAAGAACAAAAACTATTATTTTTAAGAAAAAAATAAAAAGCTTTCGAACTTTCCCAGTAAAAATTATTCGAGATTTTGGCACCCCAGTCTCTTTTTTTTGTATATCATTGCGCTCGAAAGCCCTTGAGAATTTTTTATAAAGATTTTTTTTTAAACTTATAATTAAAATTCTTTGTTGATAAAATTTCATACATACTTTAATTTTTGACATCTTCAACACTTTTTAAATGACCAAAAAGATTTTTGGAGAAAAATAATAGATTTTTTTTTTTCAATCAGCGCTGAAAAGATACATGACTTTACTGGGTCTTAATAGCTTTTTATCTTTGCTACTAAAGAGTACTCTATACTGTGACAGATTTGGATTCCCTCTTCGGATCATGATTCCTTTCCAAAAGCTGCTTCAGTTTACCAAATTTCTGTGGGGTTGTGTCAGAATACCTGCCGACAGGGTTCGAAAAAAAACTCTAACGTACGGTACGTTAGTGTTCTGTACGGAACTATGGAGCGACCGTACGTTATCGAAACGTACCGTTCCAAGAACACATTCACTAAAAAGTTTTTTAGTGGTTGTGAAGGTGTTCGCAAACAGAATTCCGAACGTTATGCCTGCGAGTTGAAGAACAGAAACTTTACGATAACGTACCGAACTAGGTTAGAAACAAAATAAAGTTCTTTTAGTGTTCTGTTTGCGAACTTTTGAGACATTTTTTAAATTTAAAATGGCGATATCTTGAAAACTAAGCAAGATAGAGCAAAACGGAGCACATTTTTGGTTCTTGGGATCTCCATAGTATCGCTAGGCCTCTACACATGGGTAGACCCCATTGGGTCCTTATTTTGAATCTAAAAAAGTTACCATTCCGGGAAATTTAAAAATGCACATATCTCGCTAAATACTGCCGACACGATGAAAAGTCTAAAAGCATTTTTGTGGATCTTGTCTCGTAGTACATGACCGCTTTTAGACTTTATGTCGTGTCGGCAGTATTTAGCAAAATATATGCATTTTTAAATTTCCCGGAATGCTAACTTTTTTAGATTCAAAATAAGGACCCAATGGGGTCCATCCATGTGTAGAGGCCTAGCGATACTATGGAGATCCCAAGAACCAAAAATGTGCTCCATTTTGCTCTATCTTGCTTAGTTTTCGAGATATCGCCATTTTAAATTTAAAAAAAAAAATTCTCAAAAGTTCGCAAACAGAACACTAAAAGAACTTTATTTTGTTTCTAACCTAGTTCGGTACGTTATCGTAAAGTTTCTGTTCTTCAACTCACAGGCATAACGTTCGGAATTCTGTTTGCGAACACCTTCACAACCACTTAAAAAACTTTTTAGTGAATGTGTTCTTGGAACGGAACGTTAAATAACGTACTGTTTTTTTTCGAACACTGCCTGCCGATGGCCAGTGAAGAGCTAATTGTGAGAAATTTATTTAAAAAAATCTACAAGGCATCATTAGTCGACCAGCGGTCAAAGTATGAAAAAATTAAGTTTTTTGACAAAATTTCATGTCCAAATTTTTTGATAAAATTTCATGTCCAAACAAAACTCTTTAAAATTTACTCAGATCAGAATTAAAATTTTACTTTAAATTTGAATGACTTTCACGAGAAAAGGAAAAAAAATCGCAAACAAGTTAAACGAATCATGGGTCAACCCATAAAAACTTTCCGGTCTACTTAACATTCCAGAATCAATGATTTTTGTTTAAAATTGTCCCGAAAGTAATCGTTTTTAACACTAATTTAGTTTTTATGACAAATAGTTTTAATCATGGACTAATATACATCTTCCTTGGTTTTAATAGAAACTTCAAAATGGGTTTCAAAAAATTTTGGAACTGATTGAAATTCGTTATAAAAACAGTGTATTTCATAGAAAATTTTTAATCGTAATCGCATGATTTTTTTGTCGATTACGATTACGATTAATTGGTGCGATTAATCGCGATTACGATTACGATTTTAATCGTTTTGCAAACTCTAACTTGTTTTCGATTAACCTTTCGATGCTGATTCCGAATATGGTTCCCAAATTTTTCTATGATGCCAGGTTTTTGAGAAAATTTATTTTAAAGTTCTCAAAAAACGTGTTTTTGGGCATTTTTGAGACGGGTTGTGTTAGATTGGACATATTGGTATTACTTTGTTAAGCTCAAAATGGCCTTTTATAGTATACATTCGAAAAGTCACGGAATTATTGATCTGCCTTCGTATTAAAAAAATTAAAAGAAAAATTAAAAAAACATAACATAAACATAAAAAAAATTTCAATATTAACTGTAATAATTGTGAATTTTTTTTTTTAGAGAAAACAAAAAACTCATTAGGGGGTACGCGGCTGATAAAATTTAAAATTAGGGGTACGCGAACCAAAAAGGTTGGTAACCGCTGATTTAGACAATTGCTGAATTGCTATCATCTAAACTCAATTGAATATACAAATAATAATATAGCACTGCAAAAATCGCGGAAATATTTTTCGCGAATTTTTCTTTTACGATTTTTTTTTATTTTTATATTAATTTATGAAAGTGTGTGAATACAATATAGAACAAAAGTTTTTGAAAAAAAAAATTTCGCGGAAAAATTTTTTGCTGAAAAAACAATGCATTTTCTAAATTTATATTTAAAAATTAACTCAAAAGCATAAAAATTAAAATTTTGTGGTACTTTAGCGTTACAATTTTAAATCGCAAATACCAGCGCTAACTTCGAAAAGCGGTTAACACCTCTGAATTCAGCGTACCCGAATTAACTTTACCAGCAAGGTGCCCAGCTTTGTTATTAATATAAAATTCAAAAATCTCAACATATTGTTCGAATAAATCTACACAAGTAATCGTACGAATTGACAAAACATAATTTTTCAATATACAGTCAAACCCGGTTATAACGAACTCCGAGGTACCAGTACAAATAGTTCGTTACAAGCGAAGTTCGCTATATATCACCGTCCAACAAATTGCAACTTTTGGCTGTACACATGAACCGGACCCGAAAATTCGGAAAGTTGGGCCAAAAATAAAATACCCGTGTCTCCCAGTTTCTCTAGATCAATTCGCGTTTTCGCGAAAAATGCAACAAAAAAAAGTTTTCACAATAGAAAAAAATTATGCTATTCAGAAAGTGGGGTTAAAAAAAAAAAAACACCCGTGTCTCTCAGGTTTTCGCGATCAAGTCGCGTATTCGCGAAAAACGCTAAAAAAATTTTTTTTGCACTGTTAAAAAAAAAAAAAAAATTGGGTTTAAATCTAAGCATTTATATCTCAGTTATTTCATATCAATTCGCAAATTTGTAAAAAAAAAAATATTTTGTTCTTTTTAGCACACTCGCAAAATTTCAAGTAGAGTTAAAAAGACATTTTCCATGTATCAGAGTTTTTCCAGCTAATTTAATTTTAATTTAAAAAAAATTATGTGAACATTTTATTTTTAGTCCCACTTTTCGAATGTAGTAAATTTGTTTTAAGTGTGCAAAAAAATGCATTTTCGCGAAAACGCGAATAGATACATACTACATTGGGAGACACGAGAATTTTGTTTTTAGCAATTTTTGTATAAGGACCGTAATTCTACTGTAAATCATGTATATTTATTAGAGATGGGAACATGAGCAGATTAGAGCGTGATTCACGTGAATCACGCGTGAGTGTGACTGATTTCAATTTTAATCACGTGATTGTGAGTGAGTGTGAGTGGAGAAAAAAATTGCGTGAGTGAGTGTGCGTGAGTAAGATTTTTGCGTGAGTGAGTGTGCGTGAGTCGTTTTTTTTGCGTGAGTTTGCGTGAATTATTTTCTCTTTATATTTCCTATTGTACCACAAAAGCAACAAAAAAATTTTTAAAATTTGGCTTTATTTATGATTTTGTCCCAAAAAAAGCAAAAAAAAAAATGTAAAATTTCGCTGAACTGTTAATTTTGCTGAAAATTTTTGAAAGATTTTTGAAATTATAGTTTTTGAAATTTTCGTGAGTGTGAGTCAATGTGAGTGTGAGTGAAGCTTGCGTGAGTGCACGTGAGTGTGAGTTGTTTAAATTTACTCACGTGATTGTGAGTGAGTATGAGTAGAAAAAATATGCTCGTGAGTGAGTGTGTGTGATTCAAAAATTCCTGTCGTGAGCGTGAGTGAGTGTGAGTCAAAAATCACTCACGCGCCCATCTCTAATATTTATGTGTTATATATTTATAAAAAAACATTTCTTCAAAATTGCATTTTTCGTGAATTAATATGGAAAAACTAGAACAATATTTTATTTTAAGCCCTATTTTCGGAATGCAGTAAATTTTTTCAAGTGTGTAAAAAAAATGCATTTTCGCAAAAACGCGAATTGATATAGAAAAACCGGGAAACACAAGAATGTTATTTTGAGCCCCACTTTCTGAAAAGCGAACATTTTTTTTACATGTAAATTTTTTTTTTTTTTGCGTTTTTCGCGAAAACGCGAATTGATCTAGAAAAACTGGGAGACACTGTTATTTTTTTTTTGGCCCTACTTTCAGAATTTTCGGGTCCGGTCCATGTGTACAAAAGTGTGTCGGACGGTGTATTTTATATCAACCTAGTTGTATTTCCAAAAAAACATACAATTTTGTTTTATTTGACGTTTTTTTTGAAGTAAACTACTTTTTGAGAAGAAAACATTGAAAATATAAACAAATTTTATCAAAATTATAATATTAACCAAAAATTTCTAACCATTTGTGAGTTTGGTAAACATAATTGCCGCAAATTTCAAAATATTTATGGGAGTTTGTTATAAATAGGTAAATATACATGAAATTGTGTTCGTGGGATCATAATAAGTAGTTCGTTTTAACCGAGGATTCGTTATAACCGAGTTCGTTATAAAAGAAGTATTTTGTGTGAAAATTGCTGCCAAAACGTCGGGACTTTAGAATTAGTTCGTTATAACCGAGTTCGACTGTATTTGCAAAATTTTAAATTAAAAAAAAAATTTATAAGGGGAAATTTTTGAAATTTGCTTATCATTAAAATTTGGCTAATAATTGGTAAACATTTTAATTTACTAAGAATTGTAATCATTGTCATTGTCATACTTTTATACCCCGCATTTTAACTGATTGGAGTATACTGACTGTCATTCTGTTGGTAACATATAAAGTGAAGTTTTAATTTGTTTTGAAAATGTTCATTCAATCTATGAAAAACTCATTAGAAATGAAGCAATGATTTTTTTTTCAATGGATGAATGAATACTTTTAAAAAGCTGATGAAAAATTTGATTGCAATAATGAAAATATTCATACATTTTTTGAAAAAGTTTTAAAAGAAGAGAAATTCATACAAAAAATTATAAAAACTCAAAAAAAAATGAAGGGCTTACTGCAAAAACTTGATAAGCAACATTTTATTTTTTGGTGTTTTTCGGCTTCTACTGATGTTCCATTGACAGATTTTTGGCAGAAGTCTTGCTTAAACCTTTCGTACAAGTATCTTGAGAATGAAAGTTCTGCAAAAGTTATATTTTCCACAATATTTCAAAAGTTTTAAGGCAAAAAACACCATAAAATGAAATGTTGCTTATCGAGTTTTTACAATAAGCCCTTCAAATGATAATATTCATAAATGCAATGAAATTATCAAAAATTAAAAAAAAATCTTAGCCGTTATGAAAAAAATAATTGATGTAATGAAAAAATTAATTGACCCATTATGAACATTCTGTGTAAAGAATGGCTGCCGAATTTTCAGAAAAACCTGATGTGTTGCTAATGCCTGAACAGTTGAGTGTCAAGTTAAAATCGGTCGAACGGTTTTCAAGATATCGCTGTTTGAAATTTGCAAAAAAGGGCGGTTTGTCCTCCGTTCAATAAATGAAAAAAAAAATATCAAAATGTCTTTCCCTTGACTAGTTGATAGAGCTTGAGACAAACTTTCATTTAAATTTAATTTGAGCGAAATCCGATCATTATAACCCGTGGCGCCCTTCGATCAAAGTTTTGGTGTTTAGAAAATTTTCACCAAAATCTCTCAACTTTGATCTAAGGGCGCCATGGGATTAAATGTTCTGATTTAGCTCAAATTAAGTTTAAATGAAAGTTTGTCCCAAGCTCTATAAAAAAGTCAGTGGAAAATAAAAAAATAATTTTTTTTTTGACAAGTTTCAAATGGCGATGTCTTGAAAATCACTAAACCGATTTTAGAAATTCTAGAAAACCGTTTGACCGATTTAATTAGAACACGATAAAGATGTCACAGATACAAATAATATTTTTTTATGAATATATATCATTTAAAGCAACATTGCAACTAAAACCGTTGTTTTTCAAAACTAAATTTTTTTTTTTTTAGAGCCCCTGCGGCTCTAAATTTTTTTTCGAAATTTTTTAGAGCTGAAAGAAAGCCTTATCCCACCAAAATCAAATTTTTTGTCGTGAATAACCTAACAAAGTAATATAATAATTAATAACAAAACAATTTTAAATAAAAAAAAAATTTTGGTTTGTATGGAAAAATGATTTTTTAGGCCCCGCTCTACACTCAAAAAAAAAAAAACTGTAATGTTAGCAAAAAAAGCTTGTAAACCTACAAAAAAATTTGCTGATTTTGAACCCACAATTTTTTTGCTAAAGTTAGCAAAAATGTTTTGCCAATAATTAGTTAACTAAATTTTTTTTTTTAACTTAGTTCATACACATCTGGGAACCCCATTGGGTTCGGACCCGATAGGTCCAGACCCCGATAGGCCTAGACCTAGTTGGGTTCCTTTAAAATCGTCCTAGTTTTTGATCCAAAATTTGTGTCCGTTTCGCTCTACCTTGCTTAGTTTTTGAGATACGTGATTATAGGGGACCACTGGGGTCTTGAGAATTAAAAAACTCGATAACTTCAAAAATATTCTTCAAAAATACTCGGAGAGCTTTTGACTATTTTGCGGTCTTGTTCTACTTGTTGAGAGCTACAAAAATGCTTTTGGACTTTTTGTTGCGTCGGCAATATTTACCGAGATATGAGCATTTTAAAATTTTCGGGAATTCTAACTTTTTTGGATCCAAAGTTAGGGCCCATTAGGGTCCACACATGTGAAGAGGACCGGCAATACTATGTAGAGCCCGAGAGCCAAAAATGGCCTCCATTTTGCTCTATCTGGCTTAGTTTCCGAGATAGCACCATTTTAAGTTTTCTGAAAATAAAAAAAAATTTACCATTTATTTTGCTTATATTAGCAAAAAATCTTGTAAAAATGTTGTCAACTCAATTTCAAATTTAGCAAAAGAAATTAGTTCAAAGTTTGTTTAAAATTGCTAATGTGCTAAATGAAGTTTACAAGAATTTTTTGCTAACATGCTAATCTCAACTAAAAATTTGCTAAAAGTAAGCTAACTAGCGTTAGCAAAAAAAAATTAGTAAATCTACTAACGTATTTTTTTGAGTGTATAAGGCCCCGTCGCGTAGGTAAGACGTGGTCGTAGGGGCGTAAAATTTTTCCTCAGTTATTTTTAGGTCAAAAGGAAAAAATGAGCGGGTACCGTCTCAACATTTCCAAAATAAGGGACACTCTAGTGTTCATGTATGATCTGTCGCAAGACATATTTCTTTATTTTTTTTCAAGTTTTCAAAAATCCAATTTTTTATCACCGATTGCCACGGGTTAATTTAATTAATTCCAAAAACTACCTTTTCCGAATGTTTTTTTGCCGGAGGATCATACATTCCAAATTTCAAGTTTTTAGTAGTTTTTCTGGAAATACATAAAAGTACACTTTTTACCCCTTTTCACCTCCGTAGAATCGGAATTTCCAAAAACCCAGTCTTAATGGGTCTATTATCCGGTACATTCCAAATCGGTGATGATGAATCAGTCAGTCACCCAAATCTTTTTTATAAATAGATAGAGTACCTACATACCAATCGACACCGATCAACTATAAATTTTAGTACTAAATTTAGTACTACACTCAACGGTTTTTTTTTTCTTGTTGAGCATTCTTCGGTTATATACAATATTAAAAAAACACTTCAAATTGTAAATTAATGATTCATTGATAATGTTAACAACAAACTAACATAATATTTTGTCTTTCCTTTCTCTAGTATCTCTGATTATTACACCCTCATCAGCGGAACCACCTTCAGCACCTACACCTCGAATTATCAATGGCACCGAAGCCTCAATAAATCATACAAAATTTCAAGTTAGCATAAGACTGAAACGTTATGATAGCACATTTGGGAATGGGCATATATGCGGTGGATCACTTGTGGGACCCAATAAAGTTTTAACAGCTGCTCATTGTCTCTACAAGTAAGTTAATTGCACCTACACTGAAAGAAATAACTTAATGAAATAAAAGAATTGTTTAAAAACATTTATAAAATTTAATTAAAATTCAATTTGGATATTTATTCTTAAAAATTACATTTTTATTGTATTAATGAAAAGTTAAATATATTAATTACACAAATTTCATAACAAAATAACATACATGAGCTTTTTGTAAAGCTTTTTATGAATACAATAAATCTTTGTATTGAAATTATTAAACAAATTCATCGATTTAACGAAAAAAATTATTGTGCTCGATTCGGAAGTACTCTTTCACCATTCACCAAATATTTAAAAATTTGATATTTTTATGAATTTTATGATTTTAAAATTTTTTCTTGTTAAAATTAAAATTCTAGTTAATATCTTAAATATTTTTACAAGAAACAAATTTAAAAATCTTAAAATTCGAAAGGATATCAAATTTTTGAAAAGTAGGTGAATGGTGAAAGAGTACTCCCGAATCGAGCACATCAACTTAATTTGAATACTTCATTTTGGCAACGATTTTTATATATTTGGCATTATTAAAAAAAATTTCAAATTTTAATCTTATTTTTTTAATTTTCTTCTCGTAGTGCTGATAAAAAACGTTACCGTAAAGCCAATGAGTTTGTTGTTGTTATGGGCACCTTGAATCGTTATCAACGTGTTAATGGCACCATTGTCTCTGATGTCAAGTCTATATCATATATGAATACTTTTAGTATGGATACCATGCGTGACGATATTGGGTTAATGTTTCTAAAAACCGGATTACCAAAAAATAAAACCCATTCTACTATAGAAACTATCGAAATAGCGAATAGATCGACAGCTTCGGGAGTATCTTGTCAAGTATCAGGATGGGGGAAAACTGAGAGGGTAAGATATTAATGCACTCAAAAAATTATGTCATTAACTGTTTGTAGTTTATTTAAAAAGTTTTCCGTTTAGTCGTTTTTAAAAGAAAAAACATTTGTTTGATGTTCAGTTTTTATTAATGACTACTTCAGTCCTTTGTTTCAAAAATAACACACTAAAAAACAAAGACTTTCATTAACATTTAATTTTTAAAGTCATTTATTTTTGTTCTGTAAGTAAAAACTACTGATTATTCTTTTGATTTTTAATGATTTGTGTAAGTAATTTTTTTTTAAATTGTTGGTATTTTTTAATGAAATATCATTAGTTTTTACCTACACAAGTCAGTTATTTTTTTGTATAAAAAAAAACAAAAAATTATTTATAGAAATATAAAAACATATTTGTATCAAGTGACTTTGGCACGATGTGTAGAGTGTCTGGCCAGAATGTAGTTGAATACGGGATCGATTCCCCTAAATTTTATTAAAAATTTAAAAAAAAAATATTTCAATAAAAAATTTTAAAAAATTGCCTACGAAATCATTAATTTTTATTGTTTTCGTAGGTTATTTTTTTGAAATTTGTTGGTAAAAATAACAGAACTATCAATAATTTTTAATGTTTTCGTAGGTTATTTTTTTCGAATTTGTTGGTAAAAAAGAGTAAAAAAACGTAATTTTTTAATGTTTAATGTTATTTATTTTAGAAAATTTTGTCAACAGTAAAAAATAAATGTTGATGTTTGTTAAAACAAATGAATAATTACTGGGATGGTTTTCAATTGTTTATTCACTGGTTTTAAGTGTGTTTTTCCTTTGTTTTTGCCTACAAAATATTTTGAGTGCACTCAAAAAATTATGTAGATTTTGAGTGCACTCAAAAAATTATGTAGATAAATTCCAGTGAATATTCACTTAAAATCTATTGGACCTTTTTTTAAATTTTGAATGTTTGAACTTAGAAAAAATTGACTTGGGCTTTCATACAAAATTCTATAAAATTTGATCCCACCTCTCTAACTGTCCCAAAAGTGCCCATAGAGAAGTCAAATGTATGACCGACCGCCACTAGTTTTTGAACCTTAAAATTTTTCAGAGCGTATCTACCTTCTATCTTTAACACTATTTTTTTTTTATTTTTATAATTTTTTTTTAAATAATTTTATGGGGACCCCTTTACCGATTAAAGATAGAAGGTGTATATTTGTATTCTGAAAAACGTTGACGATCAAAAATCATTGGGGGTAGTTTATACATTTAACTCCTCTAGGGGCACTCTTGGGACAGTTAGAGCGGTGAGAGCAAATTTTATAGACATTTAATTTTGTATGGGAGCACCCATAGGGAGTACAGATAGGGTGTAAGTATTTTTTTTTTTCATCAAATTTTGTTTTTTTTTATCAAAAAAATTTTTTTTCATCAAAATTTTTTTTTTCATCAATTTTTTTTTCATCAATTTTTTTTTTCATAAAATTTTTTTTTCATCAAATTTTTTTTCATCAAATATTTTTTTTTTATAAAACTTTTTTTCATCAAATTTTTATTTTTTTCATTATTTTTTTTATCAAATTGTTTTTTTTCATAATTTTTTTCATCAAAAATTGTTTTTCATCAAAAAAATTTTTCCACGAAAAATTTTGTTTTCATAATTTTTTTTTATCATAATTTTGTTTTTCGTAATAAAAAAAAAAATCATTTTTTTTTCACCAAGTCTAAACTTTTGACAAAAATATGTTCCATTTGTTTAACAAATGTACAAAAATCAAGTGAGGTGTAAAATTTTTCTTTTATACTCCCCAAATTTTAAAAAACCTCTTTTGCACTGAAAAAACTTAGCTTTGGCAAGTACACCCAAATCTTCAGCAAAACACTATCATGATTTAATGTTTTGGGCAAGAGTACAAAATTCGCAGGCGTTTTTCGGAATGAAATCAATTTCAACAAGTAAGAAAGTTATAGTCGCTCAATACCGACCATATGATACCCTACACCAGTGTTTTCCGGAAAATGGGTCCCAAGTCCAAACATGGACAGATTGGATCTGTCTTTGTTAGATTTTTATTTAGTGTAGAAAACACATACAGATCAAATTTTAGTGGAATTGGTTTATTTTTTGTCAATAGACCGATTTAACTGAATATCGGTCGAAATTTTTATATGGGGAACTAAGTCCAAAAATGGTCCAATTATATTCCGATTTAATTGGGCTACTTAAGTACACGTTTACCACCTAAAAATTAAATGTTTATCAAATATTTACATTTTTATAAATTTTGAGGGAATTATGTGATTATCGGGAGGGTGGTTTGTATGGGGACTACCAGAAGGACTGACCCGATCCCTTTGAAATTTGGAATGATTATTTGTGCATACAAAATTTGATTATATATATATGTCCTTTATTTAATTAAATATAATATAAATACAAATTGTAGAATAAAATACTTAAATAAAATGTTCACGAAGAACATAGGGCGTCAACAAATTCTCTCCATTTATTACGATCTCTGGCAAGTAGCTTAATTTCGTTCCATGTTTTTTGAGCTGATTCGTGTTCATTTCGTATGCACCGGATCCATGTATTACGTGGTCGGCCTGGATGTCGTTGACCTTGAGGGTTCCACTCAAGTGCAGCTCTGGCAATATCATTTGCTGGTCGCCTGAGAATATGGCCGATCCATGTCCATTTACGTTTCTTAATATCAAATTCGATGGGACAACAATCTGCCATATTCCAAAGGGCTTCATTTGATACCCAATTTGGCCAGTATATACGTAAAATCTGTCTCAGACACCGATTCACGAAAGTTTGTATTTTCTTCATGGCCAGTTTTGTAAGGCTCCATGTAGTGCAACCATACAGCAGCACAGATTTTACGCTACAGTTGAATATACGCAACTTAGTTTTCTGGGATATGTTGTTAGCGCGCCAAATTTTGTGCAGTTTGAGGAACGCAACACGGGCCTTGTTGATTCGGTCACCAATGTCGGCTACAGAGCCACCGTCTTTTGCAATTTTACAACCAAGATAGTTGAAAGATTCTACATCTTCCATTACGGTACCATCCACAATAAGGGGCGATGAAATATTGGTACCGATACGCATCAGCTTTGATTTTTTAAAGTTAATTCTCAATCCTACTTGTTTGGCGTTTTCGGAGAGTCTCTTTATCTTAGCTTCAATATCTGCAAAGCGATGGGCCATTAGACAAATGTCATCTGCGTAGTCTATATCATTTAGGTACTCCATCATATTCCATCGAATGCCGGTAGGGGCCTCACTATTTGTCTTTTCCATTACACAGTCTAAAAGAAGAATGAATAATGTGGGAGACAGGACACAGCCTTGCCTTACGCCTGTAACGGTTGTGTAAGGTTGGCTTTCCCTTCCGTTAAATCGGACCTTACACTCTGCGTCTTTGTACAGCTCGCGTATTAGAGTGACTATTTTTTCAGGTATACCTTTACCAATTAATGCAGACCACAAAGAATTTCGGGATATTGTGTCGAAAGCACGTTCAAAATCTACGAAAAGCAGGTATAGGGGTGTGTTGTACTCTGCCGATTGCTCAATAATAATGCGTAGAGTATTGACGTGATCGACACAAGATCGTCCAGGCCGAAAACCTGCTTGTTCATTACGAATAGTTTGTTCTACCACTGGTGAAATTCGCTGTAGTAGTAGAATTGCCATCACTTTCCCTATAGCGTTAAGCACGGTAATACCGCGCCAGTTTTTGCACTGAGTAAGGTCACCCTTTTTAGGGATTGTGACTACTACACCCTCTTTCCAATCTGCAGGAATTTGATTGTTGAGCCATGCACGTCTTATCAGTGGAGTCAGAACTTCAGCTAATGTATCAGCACCATATTTTAATAGCTCGGCGGGTATGTTGTCGGGACCAGACGATTTACAATTTTTCAGCTGTTTTAATGCCGCTGCAACTTCGGAACATGACGGGGGATCAGTAGAAATATCCCTTCTTGGATTGCGTCGTGTAGAAAACGTTACCGGATCAGCCTGGTTGTAGTTGTTGTTTTCAGTTGATGCCTGTGATGAGAAGTGTTCGCGCCACCGTTCTAGTTGTTGATCTGTGGTGGTTAGCTCTGTACCATCATTTGCTTTAAGCGACATAGTGCCTCGTATATTGTTACCGCTCATCTGCTTAATGGCAGAGTAAACTGCACGCAGATTGCCTGTGTTGGACGCTTTTTCGGCTTGTTCCGCTATACCATTAAAATATTTTTCTCGATCAGCCCGTACCATATAATTAACTTTCCGAGAAGACTGGCGGTATTCTAATTTAGTTTGTTCTTTTGCAGCAGTTGTTTTGGCTTGCAACCGTGCTTTACGAAGACGTTTTCGATTTTCAATCTCATCCCAGGATTCAGAGCTAATCCACGGTTTAATTTTATTTACTTTTACTCCAAGAGTTGACTTTGCCGTATCTTTGCAGGCTGTAACTACGTCTGACCACGTACGTTGCTCATTGTTTGTAAGGTTGGACCTTAACCTTTGGTTATATACCGTTGAGACGGCTGAATCATGGAACCGAGCTGTGTTGTATTTATCGACCTTTTCTATCGCTCTGTTTACTGCCGCAGGTCGGAGACGAAAAACAGCTACGAGTAGGGAGTGATCGCTGGCAACGTCGGCTCCTTGTCTAGCTCTTACATCCATAAGGGAGCCCAAGAAAAGTCGACTAACAATTATATGGTCAATTTGGTTGAAAGTTTGACCGTCTGGTGATTCCCAAGTATATTTATGAATATTTTTGTGTGGGAATTTCGTTCCACCAATAAAAAGTCGGTTACGGGCGCAGAAATCAACTAATCTGTCACCATTATTGTTCCGCGAGGATCCCAGGCCATGCTTGCCCATAACCGCTTGTAGGTTGTCGTTGTCGTTTCCTACTTTGGCATTGAAGTCACCCAAAAATATCTTAATATCCCCTGCTGGCAAAGAACTTATCACGTAATCAAGTTGACCATAAAAATCATCCTTGACGCTATCATCATCCGGGTCGGTTGGTGCGTAACATTGCACAATAGATATTTTGCGAAATTTGCAGTTGAATCGTGCAGTAACTATACGTTCTGAGATTGCCCGGTGTTCTAATAGTGCATCTCTGGCCTTTGGTGACAGCAACAAACCGACGCCGTTTATCCTGTAGGTGGTGTTACCGGAGTAAATAAAATGATAACCAGAAGGCAGCTGTGTTGTGCCATTGTTTAGCCATCGAACTTCACTTAAACCCAGAATGTCTAGTTTGTAGGAGACCATTTCCTTTCGAACTTGCTCGAGTCTCGATGTTTCAGAGAGAGTTCTTACATTCCATGTACCAATCATAAACCGTTGTTTGAAGCCAAAAGTCGTCATCGTGGGGGGATCATTATTTAAATTTATTGACGTTTCTGTAATCATTTTAATTTAAGAAGATTGACTGATTAGGCCAAAGCTTCCGATCCTAGAGTTGGGGCTGCCAACGCCGCTAGGCCGGGTTAAATACAGTTGAGTTTCAGTGACTTAATGTTACCGGTTGTCACCTAGTTTCCTGAGACGCATCGGCATTAGCCTGCACTCAGGATACTCAGTCCTGTACGCCTTCTCAACTTTAGCTGCCATCAGACGGGTGCCTGAATGACATTTCCAGGGAACACTTGGTCTAAGACCGGAAGTTGTGAGATGCTTGGGAATTTCGGACAAAGGAATCGCTTCTTGCTACCCCCAAGTGGATAGCAGACAGAGAGCTTTCAACCTCTGCGAAAGACCCCGTCCCCGTCCCCCAAAATTTGATTACCTGCTAAATTTCAAAGCGATATCTATTATAATACGGTTATTAGAGTCATTTAAGACGAATCCAAAGGGGGTGTTTGTATGGGGGCTAGGTCTTAACATGGACCGATTTTCTGCAATTTCAATGGGCTTCGTCCTTTATCCAAAATATGCTTAAGTTTCAAATTTCAAGTCAATTGATTGAAAATTGCTACCTGTATCGTGCTCAAACCGATAGATGGACAGACGGACGAACATCGCTAAATCGACTCAAAAAGTAATTCTGAGTCGATCGGTATACTTGAAGGTAGGTCTAGGACCAATATTTCGGGTAGTTGCAAACATCATCACAAACTCATTATAACCTGTACCACAGAGTGGTGTAGGGTATAAAAATCAAAGTGGAATTGCAATCAATGAAAGTGCCCAGGCAGAAACTGCCAACCGTTCCAAAGAAAAAGTCTCGGCAAAGCACTTTATTTTTTGTGTAAAAGGTAGTATGAATTCGAAAAAGTGCTTTGCCAATGTTTTTCTATTTAAATCCGTTCAAAGTATAAATTTTTTATTAAAATTTCTTAATTTTCGTAACAATTGGAATATTTTTTATTTCCCTGCAGGTTAAGTGGCCGGTCCTTGATAGTTCTCGTGATATGTCACTTAGACACAATGACCTACATATTACAGACTTGACACCTTTTATATAAAAACACCTGTTTCTTTCGTGAGGAAGTGTCTTAATTAAACTCCGGATACATCACATGTAAAATGTCACTGGGCCTATCCCTTTGGAACACTACCCGATTCGGTTCAATACACCACTTTTTTCGGGACTTTCCAAAAAATTTCCTAAAAGCATTTTAAATAAATTTGTTATTCCAAAACGCAAAGAAAACTGCAAACAATTTTTTTCCGGGAATTAGAAAATATTTCAAAGTTTGTCCAACATTTTTTTATCCTAATAAATTAGTCAATAAATTTTTTATCCTAATTTAATAAATTTCTTTATTCAAATAAACACCAAAAAAAGTTGTGTCTTATGGACTTATACAATTTTGATACGTCCCATTTTTTTGTTCTAAAAGTGCTATAATAGTAAACTATTTTTTGTTTTTAAAGCGCTTTCAAAGCGCTTTAAAATAGCAACGGCATACCGTTTACCGTGGTTATCATTTTGGACGCTGGGGGAGTACTAAACTGTGATGCTTTCCCAGCACACAAGCGACCATAAAAGGTACTTTGCCAGCGCTTTCCCGTTCGTATTTTTCTGCCTGGGTGGTTTCATTACGAAAAATGATGGCTTGAGTTTATTGGCATTGATCGGATTGATCCCAAATTTTTACCAGAAATAGATCTTTTGATTACAACTCGAAAATATTAGGGTGATTTTTGTCGGCGAGATCTGGTTCGCGAGTTATGTCGACATGAAATTCTAATATATTAATTGGGAAAAAGGCTTGATACACAAAAAAAACTTTATTTAGCGAAGCTGCTAAATTTATTTATGGAGTTTGTAATTCCTAAGCGCGGCCGAAGGCCTCTACTCAGTAAAGCTTTTTTTAAAAAATAATTTTTCAAAAAAAAAAAAAAAAAAATTTTTCTCAAAAAAAAAAAAAAAAATCGCCTTTTATGGGTTAATATTTTTTTTTTACCAAAATGAAAGATATTTCAATTGCCATTCGAATGACACCAATATTTTTGAAATCGCACAATAAATAACGAAGATATAATCAAAAAACTTCGAAGTCGTCGAAAAAAGGGCTATTTTCATTTTTTTGCCAGTAAACTCAACTTGTTCCAAAATTATTTCGTTTTTTACCAGTTTTTTTTTTGCCGCATTTATTTTTCAAATTAAGCTTAATCTTTTTATACCCTCCACTTAGTAATATAGGGTATATATAAGTTTGTCATTCCGTTTGTATCTCATCGAAATATCGGTCTGAAACCCCATAAAGTATATTTATTTATGATCCCCGATCGATTTTAAGACATTCTAGCGATGTCCGTCTGTCTGTGGAAATGGTGATCACGGACAAAATATTATGCGGAGATGACTGAAACTTAACATATTTATTGGAAGTTCTCCCGAGAAGTTTCGTATTGCATTTGAGCGATATCGGTTCAGCCGTTCAAAAGTTATGAACGAAAATGTAAGGAGACCTCAAAAATTTTAATACATTCATCATAACCTAAAAATACAAAATGCTTTAATTCTGCTGCTGGTTGACATATGTAAACATAATTGAACACCAAATGGTATTTAAACAAGTACAAACATATTTTTTGACAAAAAAATCGCGGATTTTTTTTTTACCAAAATTTTTTTTCCCGGAAATTTTTTTTTTTTTATTTTTTTTTTTTTCAAAAGAAATTTCCTTTTAAATAAAGTTTTTTGCAAGAATCTTTTTGAAATTGTTGAGGGTATCACTACATTCGGCAAGGCCGAATTTAACTTTTTTTACTTGTTTTTTAATAATTTTTTTTTTTCATGAAAAAAATTTTTTTTTTATCAAATATTTCTTTTTTTCATAATTTTTTTTTTCGTCATTTTTTTCATCAAATTTTTATTTCTTTTTATATTTTTTTTTCATCAAATTTTTTGTTACATTGTTTTTTTCATAATTTTTTTCAATATATTTTTTTTCATCAACATTTTTTTCCATTATTTAAAAAAAAAATTATTTGTCAAAAATTGTTTTTCATCAAAAAAAATTTTTTTTTCACCACAAATTTTGTTTTCCTCAATTTTTTTTATCATAATTTTGTTTATCTTAAATTTTTTTTTTTTAATTTTTTTACCAAAACAATTTTTCACCAAGTCTAAAAAATGTTCCATTTGTTTAACAAATGTACAAAAAACCCCAAATTTTAAAAACACTTTTGTGCACTTAAGTTATACACTAATTTACCAAATTTGCAGCACTTTTGGTTTTGACTGCATCTTGCTTTCCACATACAGATGGACGGATGTATAACACTATTTTTTCTAAAAAAAACTTAGCTTTGGCGAGTACACCCAAATCTTTTGGGCAGGAGTACAAAATTCGCAGGCATTTTTCGGAATGAAATCAGTTTCAAAAATCAAAGTGGAGTTGCAATCAATGAAAGTGGTTTCACTACGAAAAATTATTTCGTTTTTCACCAATTTTTTCTAGCGCATTTATTTTTTAAATTAAGCTTAATCTTTTTTGAATTGTGGAGGGTGAAATTAACTTTTGTACTTGTTTGACTTATATATTATTTTTTGTTTAGGGTTCCTTATCGCCCATCTTACTAACTGCAAATGTAACAACGATATCAAAGAGCGTATGCTCGATTTCATACGGCAAAGGAATATTAGATGGTATGATATGTGCTGGTCATCTGCGAGGTGGCACAGATTCTTGTCAAGGCGACTCTGGTGGTCCTTTAGTGAAAAATAATACTTTAATTGGTGTAGTATCATGGGGATCAGGATGTGCACAACCCGGATTTCCAGGTAATTTTGAAATGAATACTTTTGTTTTCGCTGTCACTAAAATAAAATTATTTTCTATACATTTCAGGCGTTTATGCTGATGTACAATATTATAATAAATGGATCGCGGAACGAAATGTAGCAGTTATAAAATCCCCAATCTATAATGCTTTGGTTTTAACATTGATATTATGTTTAATAAATTATTTTTGAATTTAAGTATTTAAACAAATCTTAAGTGTTTTTTAAAATTTGAAACGTTTTATGAAATTTTTCATGAAATTATTCATTGACCAAAGGTTAAATAGTAGTAGGTAAGCGAAATTGTTGTTTACAAGTCACGAGTAACCCTCACCAACATTTTTTTTAATTTACGTGATTGTAGTAAACCAGGTAGAAAAATACACTCACTTTTTTTAAGGTTTGCACTTAATTTTCACAAGCAAAATTTTACTCAAATCCCAAATTATATACTCAAATGTCAAATTATAAACTTTTGTAAAGTCAGTGTTACCAGATAAATTATGAGTTATGTCCACATTTTTGTAATTGAAACCCCCAAAAATCATCAAGTAAATTTACCAAATTATTTTTTGTCTCAAAATTTTTCTTGTTTTTAAATAATGAAAAGTTGCGCTGAAAACGTTTTTTCATTAAATAAAATTTCCTAAAAACAAACAAAATTTGTAAAATTAATCCCATTTTTTGTTAGGACTACCGCCATTTTTTCTAGAAGTGTACAGTTACTTACCCATTATACAAACCTTAATTCCAAATTCTCTTAAAAATTTGAAAGAGAAAGTAAAAGAGAAAATTCTTAATATTTTTTGGACATATTCTACATTTTTATTTACATTTTTTTCTTTTTATATATTTCATCATAGTAAAAAATAAACAATTTGTTTAAAAAAATTAACAAAATAATATGTAAAATTGTGACATGCAACGAATGAAATGCATATAAAACAATTATAATTTTTAGGGATGTCGCGAATATTCGTCACTATTCGGTATTCGGCATATTCGGCATGTTTTTTGAATATTCGGTCAAATTAATATTCGTTAACAGTTTGCCGAATATTCGGCAAAATTTAAATTAGTTAAAAAAACACTTTTTGTTAACGTTTGACTCTTTTTCGTAGTAATTTCAGTTTGTTTTTATACAAAAAAAATTGAGCACTTGATTAAAATTAAAATTGTTAAGGTACCAGAAAAAATAGTGTCAACAACAGCGTTGTTGTCTTTTATTCTGGCCCTTTTTTTAATATTTTACATAGGTAAAATACAGGCGTATGAATGATTAAATTATTCGGCAAATATTCGTATTCGGTTCCAACCGAATACCGAATAGTAAATATTCGGTAAAATGCCGAATACACTATTCGCGACATCCCTAATAATTTTAGATGCAAATATTATTTAAAAAAAAATTTGTGCATAATATAAATTTTACATCATTTCTTCATACAAAACCATTCCAATTTAACAGTGAGTAATTTTACTTATAAAATTGTAAGATTTTCATTATAAAATTGTGTAATTTTAACTATATAATTGTGTAATTTTATTTCGCCAAATATTTATTATATTAAATTTGTATTTTTTGTTCATAAAAGTATGTAAAATAAGACAGAGAGCAATTGGAGAATGGTTTCAAATGGTTTTAAACGAATTGTTGGTAACCACCGATACTGGTGGACACTGCTGACCAACTGCTGACATGTCATTGGGGAAATTTTGAAAAAATGTATGTAGATGTCAGCAAATTCATAAAAGGAGAGTCAGCAGTATGTCAGGCGTGATTTTATTTTGCCAACTGGGTTCTTTTCAAAAATTCTCCGAATCTGAAATATTTTTTCTAAAAAAATATTCGGATTCTGAAACATATTTTTTTACTCTCAAAAAAAACCTTCTTAAACGACAAGAAAAGTTTGTAACCTTTTTTTCTACCTTTTATTTGACAACAATTCCTTGTAATTTTACTAGCTTTTTACCAATAATTTTGTAAATTTACAAGCTTTTTACCAAAAAAAAAAAATTGTAAATTTACAAATTTTTTGACGCGATAAAACTTACAAGGAGATTTTGCAACTTTACTAGATTTTTTGCTACCTTCTATTTTACGAGAATTCCTAGTAAAAATTACGAGGTTTTTCGTAATTTTACAAGATTTTTACCAAAAAAATTGAAAATTTACAAATGTTTTGGCGAAATAAAACTTACAAGGAAATCTCGTGAATTTACTAGATTTTTTTTTGTAAAAAAGCATTGGAAATTTGTAAAATAACAAAAAAAATTTGAAAATTACAAAAAAAAAAAATGTAAATTTTTATCGAAAATTTTTTGTTAAAAAACACGGAAAACTGTCAAATATTGGTAAAATGGGACTTTTTCAAGTAATTTGACAAGGTTTTTGTTTTTGTGTGTACAATTTTGGTGTAGGACACACTAAAATTATCAGATTTTGATAAAGTTTTCTACAGAAAATACCTGAGATCAACAAAAATGACTAATGCTTATTACTAGGGATGAGATTTTCATGCACTAAAAAATCGAAAATATGCGCTTAAATAAAAATTTAAAATATGCACTAAAAATCCTAAAAATATGCACTAAAAAATAAATTTTGTGCAATAAAAATCTTGTTTTCATACAAAAAACTTCTAAAAACGTAAAAAATAACGCCGGGTTTGAATAGTAACATTTAAAACTTCATGGAAGAAGATTTTTTAGAAACTAAAACAATCTATAAAAAAATTAAGAAGAAAAAAATTTTTTTTTTTCATATTTTTTTTAAATTTAAAACAGTTTTAGAAACAAATAAACTTCAGTTTGTGTTTTTGCCAATTTATGCAAAAAATATGCAAAAATATGCACTTAAAAGTTGGAAATATGCAAAAAATATGCATTAAAAACTAAAATATGCAAAAATATGCATTTTCACCAAAATATGCAAAAACAAATCGATGCCATTTTAACGCAAATTTCTTGATTCGAAATGATAATTGGTCGATATCGTTTTTAGACTATCGACAAAAAACATGTATTTGCATGGAAATCACATCCCTACTTATTACACAATTTTAGCCAATTTCCTAGATTTTGAGATATTGTTTCTACAGAAAAAGTACAATTTTCTAACACATTTCCTATAGAAAGTTTCAGATTCTAAAACTTTTTCTAAAACATTTTTTCAATAGAAATAGACTCAGGTTCTAAAAGATTTTTCCTTAAGAAAAAATCTCGAATTCCAAGACATTTTTCTTCAATACTCAAGTATTGAGAAATTTTTTGTTATAGCAAAAGTCTCAGATTCAGAGACATTTTTACCACAGGAAAAGTTTCAGATTCTGGTACACTTTTTCTATAGAAAAATTCTCCGATTTGTAAAGACTTTTCCTAGAAAAAGTCTTTTGGGACATTTTGTTTATAGAAATAGTATCAGATTAATTTTTTCTAAAGAAAATGTCTCAGATTCTGAAACAATTTTTCCATAGAAAATGTCTCAGCTTCTAAAACAATTTTTCTATAGAGAAAGTCTAAGAATCTGAGACATTATTCCTACAGAAAAAGTCTTAGATTCTGAGATATTTATCAGATTCTAAAACAATTTTTCTATAGAGAAAGTCTGAGATCTTTGACATTTTTCGTAAAGAAAAAGTCTCAGATTCTGAGATATTTATCCTATAGAAAATGTCTCAGATTCTGAGACATTTTTCCTATAGAAAAAGTCTCAGATTCTGAGACATTTTTCCTATAGAAAAAGTCTCAGATTCTGAGAAATTTTTCCTATAGAAAAAGTCTCAGATTCTGAGACATTTTTCCTATAGAAAAAGTCTCAGATTCTGAGACATTTATCCTATAGAAAAAGTCTCAGATTCTGAGACATTTTTCCTATAGAAAAAGTCTCAGATTCTGAGACATTTTTCCTATAGAAAAAGTCTCAGATTCTGAGACATTTTTCCTATAGAAAAAGTCTCAGATTCTGAGACATTTTTCCTATAGAAAAAGTCTCAGATTCTGAGACATTTTTCCTATAGAAAAAGTCTCAGATTCTGAGACATTTTTCCTATAGAAAAAGTCTCAGATTCTGAGACATTTTTCCTATAGAAAAAGTCGCAGATTCTGAGACATTTTTCCTATAGAAAAAGTCGCAGATTCTGAGACATTTTTCCTATAGAAAAAGTCGCAGATTCTGAGACATTTTTCCTATAGAAAAAGTCGCAGATTCTGAGACATTTTTCCTATAGAAAAAGTCTCAGATTCTGAGACATTTTTCCTATAGAAAAAGTCTCAGATTCTGAGACATTTTTCCTATAGAAAAAGTCTCAGATTCTGAGACATTTTTCCTATAGAAAAAGTCTCAGATTCTGAGACATTTTTCCTATAGAAAAAGTCTCAGATTCTGAGACATTTTTCCTATAGAAAAAGTCTCAGATTCTGAGACATTTTTCCTATAGAAAAAGTCTCAGATTCTGAGACATTTTTCCTATAGAAAAAGTCTCAGATTCTGAGACATTTTTCCTATAGAAAAAGTCTCAGATTCTGAGACATTTTTCCTATAGAAAAAGTCTCAGATTCTGAGACATTTTTCCTATAGAAAAAGTCTCAGATTCTGAGACATTTTTCCTATAGAAAAAGTCTCAGATTCTGAGACATTTTTCCTATAGAAAAAGTCTCAGATTCTGAGACATTTTTCCTATAGAAAAAGTCTCAGATTCTGAGACATTTTTCCTATAGAAAAAGTCTCAGATTCTGAGACATTTTTCCTATAGAAAAAGTCTCAGATTCTGAGAAAAAGTCAGATTCTGAGACATTTTTCTTATAGAAAAAGTCTCAGATTCTGAGACATTTTTCTTATAGAAAAAGTCTCAGATTCTGAGACATTTTTCTTATAGAAAAAGTCTCAGATTCTGAGACATTTTTCTTATAGAAAAAGTCTCAGATTCTGAGACATTTTTCTTATAGAAAAAATTCTCAGATTCTGAGACATTTTTCTTATAGAAAAAGTCTCAGATTCTGAGACATTTTTCTTATAGAAAAAGTCTCAGATTCTGAGACATTTTTCCTATAGAAAAAGTCTCAGATTCTGAGACATTTTTCTTATAGAAAAAGTCTAAGATTCTGAGACATTTTTCCTATAGAAAAAGTCTCACATTCTGAAACATTTTTCCCATACAAAAATTCTCAGATTCTGAAACATTTTTCCTGTAGAAAAAGTCGCAGATTCAGAGACATTTTTTCTATAGAAAAAGTCTCAGATGCTGAGAAATTTTTTCCCATAGAAAAAATTTCAGATTCTAAGACATTTTTCTTATAGAAAAAGTCTCAGATTCTGAGACATTTTGCCTATAGAAAAAGTTTTAGATTCTGAGACTTGTTTTCAAAGAAAAAGTCTCAGATTCTGAGACATTTTTCTTATAGAAAAAGTCTTAGATTCTGAGTCATTTTCCTATAGAAAAAGTCTCAGATTCTGAGACATTTTTCCTGTAGAAAAAGTCTCAGATTCTGAGACAATTTTCCTATAGAAAAAGTCTCAGATTCTGAGACATTTTTCCTATAGAAAAAGTCTCAGATTCTGAGACATTTTTCCTATAGAAAAAGTCTCAGATTCTGAGACATTTTTCCTATAGAAAAAGTTTCTGATTCTGAGACATTATTCCTATAGAAAAAGTCTCAGATTCTGAGACATTTTTCCTATAGAAAAAGTCTCAGATTCTGAGACATTTTTCTTATAGAAAAAGTCTCAGATTCTGAGACATTTTTCCTATAGAAAAAGTCTCAGATTCTGAGACATTTTTCCTATAGAAAAAGTCACAGTTTCTGAGACATTTTTTCTATAGAAAAAGTCTCAGATTCTGAGACATTTCCTATAGAAAAAGTTTCAGATCCTTAAACATATTTCCTTTAAATTTTTATTTGCGATTTTCCTTAAGGAAAATTCTCTGATTTTTCGTATAGCAAAATTTTAAAATTCCGAGATTTTTCTCCTATAGAAAAATTCTCGGATTCCTAAACGGTTTTCTTAGAAAACACTTGTTTTCTTTTCTCTCTCCTTTTCCCCTTTCCACTTTATTCCGTTCTATTTTTCTTTCCTTTTCTTATTGGACCGATCTTTTTAATTCAATAGATTCTTTGGATTTCAAATAAGCTTTTCTAATATCAATTGGGGTTTTGTTAAAATAAATTGGGGTTTCTGAAATTTCGAAATTGAAATTTTTTATCTGAAGGTTTATAAATTAATTTTACACAATTTAGAATTAAAATTAAACAAATTTAAATTAAAATTACACAATTTGAAAAATTAATAAATCGCCAACAGATATATTTATATTAAATTCTCGAATGGTATGCATGAAGATTATCTAATTACTATAGCACGTTTTTCTTACACCTGCTAAAATATTGCTAATTTCATCATCACGCCTTGAATCCAATATACCAATATCTCCCACTCCAATAACGCTGGCAGTATTGGGAATACTACCAAATACTTGTGGATGATGATGGGGATGATGATGATGATGTGGATGTTGGTGATGATGTGGATGTGAGTGAGTAGTATAGGCAGATGATTGCACCAAAGTGGCTGCCAAGGGCGAAGGAGATGCTTGTGATATTAAGCCCAGTTGTGAGGGTGAGCTACCACCACCACTTCCTCTACTGCCATCATTTAAATGTGACATTTGCGATGTTAATTGTGGACTATAATGATTATAGTGAAGATAACTTTGATTTTGATTATGAGCCACTTGGCCATAGACACCAGCTGGTATAGAGGATTGTTGCAGTGGCAATGTCAATTGTAATGGAAATGACTGGCTAGCTAAGGAATACGGTAGTTGGCTATAATAACTGCCACCAGCAGCTGTGGTTGCAACAACCATTGGATTAAAAGTTTCATAGCCATCATAATTATGATTAGAATCAGGATATTTGGTTTGTTTAATATTCTTTAGATTATCCTCTTCATTGCCCATACCACCATTACCAGCTTCATTGGCTATGGAAATGTATTCGTTGTCAGCATAGGGTGAGGAATGTGCTGCGGCAGCTTGTGTAGTATAGCGTAGATAATCCTCGTAGGTAACATTTGGATTATAAGCATTGGAAGCTACTAAATAATCACCCGAAGAAGAACCTTGAGACATGCGTGCCATGTCCAAAGGATAATTTAAATCATTCTGATGATGTATTGAATGTTGAGATGTTGAATATGTGCTTGAATTCAACGAAGAGGCATGACCACTTGATGAACTTATAACATTAGTATGTGTATTGGTATGAAGTTTATCTTCATCCATAGCTGAGACAGGAGGATAAAATGTACCCTTTACCGAATGACCATGATCTAATAAACCACGATTTGTACAGGTTACATACATGCCACGACCAGCTACTACAGATAGAGAAGTTGCTGTTAAAGGATATGCAGATCTTAAGGAATCCTTAGACTTTTCCGCTTCCTTTTGTGCTTGCTTTTGTGCACCCGCCTGCAGTGAACGATTTCTTCCCTGTGTTTTACTACCTTGTGTAGTGGGAGTTGATCTTGAACAGGTTTTCTTGTTGTATGTTGAGGTACCATTTGTTGATTCTTCTATAACAAAATTACTATGCTCTCCTCTTGCTCCATCATTGTTCTGTGGTGGCGGAGGACAATTCATGTAATCATTATTATCCGTCATATCTGGATTGCTATAACAATCCATAGAACTTGGAGAATAATTCGATCTTAACGATTGTTCGTATATTGCTGAATTAGCTGGTAATTGCATGTGCGGTGTTGTATTTCTTTGATTTGAATTCGTATCGAATGTACCCGACGAAGACATTGAATTGGACGGTGGTGTTGCTGATGTTTTTGCATTGTTTGATTGTTTATTGGGCGATTGTGTACCAATTGTACCATTTGGTTCTTTAACCACACCATTCGTTTGTAAAGTACGCATTTTTGATTGTTTTCTTCGTCGTGGTCTGTACTTATAATTGGGATGTTCGGTCATGTGTATTACACGAAGACGTTCGGCTTCTTCGACATACGGCCGACGATCTTGAGGTGTTAATGAACGCCATTTTTTACCTAAAATAAAAGAAATTAATATTGAGATTGAGTTAAATTTGATAAATAGGACGAAACATTTTATTTTAAGTTTACGACGAAGCCTTTTACAAGTCAGTCTTGGGAATCTACCTATAATATAATTTAAGTTGTAAGTGGCTGCTGACGTTTTACGTCAACACATGTAGACAATGAGGTCCATTGTGATACCACGGGACTGTAATAGGTTTCCCTACTAAGTTCCTGCCGTTAAACCAATTTCAGCTTCTTATGAAACTCCTTAGATATTGAATTTTGACATCCGACAAATCAAAAAGATTGTGGAGCTCCCTAGATCCCAGTGAAGCAAGTCTCTTACTAGAAAGTGCCGGGCAATGGCAAATGAAGTGTTTAATAGTTTCCAACTCCTCCTCATCCATGCAACTCCGGAAGAAGTCATTCGACGGCACATTTAACCGCTCTGCGTGCTTCTCTAAGACAGCGTCCGGTAATTACAGCAACCACTGTTGAAATCTCTCCTCTTGGAAGCGATATCAGCTCACTTGTGCGCCCCTGATTAAGAGAAGGCCAAATTAGTCGTGTTGTCTCACACGTCTATCCATTTGCCCATCTATGATTAGTCTCTGTCGAGAAACAAAGCCGTAGATTTTGCTTGCAAGTTTCTAGAGGCATAGCAACACATTCCAATTCTGTTGTAACCTGTAAGGTAGTTCCCAGTCTTGCAAGCACATCGGCTTTGAAATTCCCTGGAATGTCTCTGTGCCCTGGGACCCATATGAGTCGTAAGTTAAACTGCTTGGCCATCTCATTTAAAGACGTGCGGCAGTTAAGGCAGTTAGATCTTGTTTTCAGAAACATTGAATCCAGGGACTTGACCGTGGCTTGACTATCAGAATAGATGTTGACTGCGGTTGTAGACAAGACATTGCAACTCAACCAGTCAGCCACTTCCATTATTGGCAGTATCTCTGCCTGGTAAACACTGCAATGATCTGGCAATCTTCGAGCCAGGCTCAATCCAAGCTCTTCCGAATAGACTCCAAAGCCCACTTGCTCGTGCAGCCTCGATCCATCTGTGTAAAAATGTATGTAGGCTCGACTTGCCGGAATACCCCCCATCCAAGACTCCCTGGATGGTATCATAGTGGTAAAGTGGCGCTCAAAAAGGCTCAAAGAGGGAGCACAATCCAGTACGAAGAGCACCAGTGATGCACATTGACGCCATTCTCTGTACCTTCGTGATAAAGACACAGTTCGCTTTTGTTTCTAAAGCAGGCCACCAGACAATGATTCCATACTATCGCGACATCGTCAGCATATGCGACAACATGACAACCACGTGCTTCTAGAGATAGTAGCATTGAATTCAGTGCCAGGTTCCAAAGAAGCGGCGAAAGAACACCTCCTTGTGGTGTGCCCCTATTGACAAATCGAGATATGACGGACGCTCCCAATTCAGACGTTATACGTCTACTGGCAAGTAGGCTTTCCACCATTAAAACGATTTCACGCTTTACTCCCAGACCAGACAATGCCAATATTATCGATTCTGGGATGACATTATTAAAAGCCCCCTCAATATCAAGAAAGGCCACCATAGTGTACTCCTTTACCGAAAGCGTTCTCTCGATGGTACCAACGAGCTCATGAAGAGCTGTTTCCGTTGATCGTCCCTTGCTGTATGCATGTTGCTTTGTCGAAAGCAACCTCGGGTCAATCACTCTACGCAAATATGAGTCATTCATTCGTTCCATTGTCTTTAACAAAAAAGAAGACAGACTAATTGGTCTGAAATCCTTCGGAGCTGTATGGGAACTTTTCCCAGCCTTTGGGATAAATACGACTCTGGTATCCCTCCATTTTAAAGGAATATACGACCAGTTGATGCATGCTGTGAATAGATTATACAGCAACGGGGCTATATAGTCCGACACTTGCTGCAACTCAGCCGGGATTATACCATCAGGTCCCGGGGATTTATAGGGCCTGAAGCTTTTTATCGCCCAGATTAATGTTGGCATATTTATTATTTCCGAAGCAATTTCAGATGCTTGGGCGTCAGAACGTTCCAAAGCTTGAAACGGCGTCATGGAATTGCCCGGAAAATGCGTGTTTAAAAGGAGATCCAGCTACTCTCCACTGGAGGAAGACCACACCCCATTAGGATCTTTCAGGTATCCCAGGGTGCAAGGAGAAGAAGCCAGAAACTTGCGCAGCCTGGATGCCTCAGAAACGTCTTCTATGTATGTTTCCACAGAAGTTTTTCCAAGAATCACATTTTGAATTTCTGATCATCTTTTTATAACTCTTAAGTTGCAGCCTGTATGCAGACCAGTCCTCGTCCGCTCTTGAGAATTTAGCCTTATTAAAGAGCTTTCTGCAGGAATCTCTGCTCGTCTGCAACTCATTTGACCACCAAGGTGGCTTTTTTTCCCTCTAGGCTTTGCAGAAGGGCAAGACGCATCCAGGCACCTATTACAAACATTTGTTATATGGTCAACCAGACAGTCAATTTCCGCCAAACTATGTGGTTCAGATAAGGGTATTTGCTTCCAAAAGCAAAGAAAAAGTCTCCCTATATTTCACCCAGTTTGTTCTCCTCAGATTTCTAGAGACTGTCTCAACCAGGGCACGCTCCCTGAGTAAAAACTCAATGTAGCGATGATCTGAGAAAGAATGCTCTTCCAAAACTCTCCAGTCATCAATTCTATCAGACAATGTATCAGACATGGTAAGATGAATACACGCGTGAGACCAACACATTCCAATTTCGTAGGAACCAGTAAATAAGTTCCCAGACTTGCAAGCTCATCGTAATTCCCTGTAATTTCCCTGTACCATTTGACCCATATGGGTCGTTTGCAATCAGTTTGGCATACGACTCATGTAGGTTCCAAAGACATTTCAGAGAATTACGTGAAAGACTGGGAACTACCTTACAAGTTCCTAATCCGAGATGGGAAGATAAATGGAAGTGTGAGACTTTAACCAACAAGGTAGTTCCCGGTCTTGTAAGCTCATCGTAATTCCCAGTAATATCTCGTAAATCTGGATGGCCAATCAGTTTGACATACGACTCGAGTTGATCCCAGGGACATTCCAGAGAATTGCAAACCTATAAGCTTGCAAGACATTCCTGAGAATTGCAAAGCCTATTAACTTGCAAGACTGTTAACTACTTAACAAGTTCTATGGAATTGGAATGTGTTGGTATGACTCTGGAAACTTCCAGGTAGATATACGGAAGTGTGAGACTACACAACAGATTTGGCCATCTCTCAATCAAAAATGCACAAGTGAGCTGCTTTGGCTTTCAAAAGGAGAGATTTCGACTACGAATGTGATCTTGTGGATATCAGCTGAATATCGAAAACAATGTCGATAGAACAATGGCACACAACCCACATACCGATGATGCTCCTACGAGTCAATTCAGCTGGATAACCTACTGTCATTGATAAGCTTCAACGCACTCCCTTGCACCCGGTCCAGAAGCTCCAAGATAGACCTTGAGGCTCCTGCACAGATATGGGGGATGTTTCCCATTTTCGGTTGTATATAGAAGGTATAAATAGTAAGGAGATCAGACGAAGTGTAATAATCCTTGCACCGTTTTAAAAACCAAGACACTTGGATGCTTGAAAAACATGTTGGTTCCAGCAAACATCACATTGAATTTTAATGACTAGAAAATCAAGAGTGTCTTATTACTCATTAGCTATACCCCCCACGTATACAGATGACATTGATTCCTCAGACTGTCTGTGGGTCAACATAAAACTTTGGGTCTCACGAGCATTAAAATCGACTCTATTCGCAAGACCGCACTCGGAGATCGTCAAAAGGCCATGATTGAGTGTTTCATTCGTGTTTTGCGTTATAGCTTCAACTTCGGAAAGGCTTGGTCTATGATTGAAGGAAAATTAATGACTAATGTTGCAGTCCTCTGCGTTTGATTTAGAAGGTTCTTAAGAAAATTACAAAAGTGTTTAGGAGTTTCATAAGGAGCTCACATTGGATTAACAGAAGGGAGTAGTTTGGGAACCCCATTGACTTCCCAATCTAAATCTAACATAAACTTCTCTTGAGCAAAAGAGCACAAGTGAGCTGCTATTGGTCCCTAGAGAAGAGATTTCGACGGTGGTTGCTGTTATTTCTGGACACTGTCTTATATCAAAACAAGCTGAGCAGCTAAAGAATGATGAGGAGCGGGAAACAAATCATTGTCAAACAGTTTAAAGAATATATTTCTAAAGAAAGAGAAGTAGGGTGAATTAAAGTAACGTAATGGTCAAACAGAAGTCCTTTGCAAGAAAGTTAAGTGGTGTCAGTGTTTGACCATCTACCTATTATCAACTCAACTCATCTACCTATTATGTTAATTAAACAAATTAGTTTTCATCCCTTAATACTTACCCAACATTTTACTAAGATCAGCATTATGTAAATCGGGATTTTCATCGGCTAATTTTTTACGTTCGATCTTTGCCCAAACCATAAACGCATTCATGGGTCTACGTATTCTAGCTTCTTTGGCACATTTAGACTGATTGTTACCAACAGTACGAAACTTGACTTCATTGACTAATTTATGACGATCCAAAAAATGTGTATTCGCAGCACAAATTTCCCCCTTATAATCATAGGCCCACATAGAGCCATCCATTAAACTGGAATTACCTCCTCCTAAACCATGACCACCAGCACCACCATATTCTTCTGTATCTGAAGACATGGCGACAGTCATCATATTTGGATGTGATAAATATTTATTTAACATTGTAGAAGAAGTACTGTTGGCCAGTAAGGGTGACATATTTGCAGCAATTAAATGTTGTTGCTGCTGCTGTTGGGAAGATGACTGTGACGAGGAGGCGGATGGTGGGGGTGGTGTTGAACCCATAAAAGTATTTGAAATTATAACAGAATTATGACATTGTGAGGATAATGACATTGAAGCTCCCGCTGTTGCATCTATTAGATGATCATTATCATAACTATTATGTGTGGGTGTAGAAGTTGAAGTGGAATGATGAATGGCAGGTGAATGTAAACTGGACGATGAATGTTCGCTACCATGACGATATTGATAGGCTATTTCACTATTTGCATCATGTATCAAACGACCGTCGGTAATCAAACTCTGATGATCATGTAAATCAGCAGCTGAGCTTGTAGTATATTCCGGTGTACGATTGATCGGTGAATTATATTTTTTAGAGCTAAAAATAAAAACGAATTAAAAGAAGATTATTTTAGTGCAAAAAGAGGAAAAAAAACTTCTTAAGAATTTTTAACTTGTTTTAAATTTAAATAATCAATATTTGAAATGTCCCTGAACGGCAGCAGCAGCAGCCAGCACAAAAAAAGTAAGTAGTAGTTTTTTAGTAGAAGAGTTAAGCGAAGAAAAAAAAATTTAAAAACCGTGGCAACTGACGACAGTTAACGATTTATAGGTTCACTAAATATATGTATTTAAAGTAGACATATTGACAGTTTATCCTTAAATATTGAAATTGAACGAGAAAAATTCTTAAAAAAAAAAAATAAAAACAAGAAACAACTAAAAAACCATATACAAGCAACTTAGTTTAACTGCTATAGTTTTCACCACCACCAACGACAACCTACCAAAACATTTCTTCAGTGTTGCCACAAGTTGAGATTGTAAAGGTGCTAGATCTAAAACAGGGCTAGATTTTATTTTGCATATTTCACAGGTATTTTTCTACCTTCTGTGGCGCCTATTAAGGGGTATTTACATGACACAGAAAATTCGTAAAGAAAATCGACAATGGCTCATTGTCAGTCGAACTCCCCACCTGACAATGTCCTTGAACATACTTGGGTATTAGGAGTTATACCACATTTAGAAAATTTTGATCAAACAGTTCTGAAGGACCATTTTAATCTCATCCAAAGTATTAAACCCAACTTATCTTCCGGTTAATTCGATTGTGGTGTTTGGCCTTAATCAAGAAAGTAAGAAAGCAACCGAGGAAAAAAATTTTTTGAACCGATTCTTATTTCTATTATATGGTTTCTATTCTCTGGTAATCACAACAAATTTTAATGTAAATTAATTAATAAAAAACTAATAAAGGTCAGCACCGAAACGCTCAATTTTTATCTAAATGTAATAATGCTTGGAATGAAATCGTTTATTCTCACAAAGCATATTTCGGCTAGACCAAAACTGAAGTGTTTGTTTAACTAAACGTGCAGACGTGGATCAGTCAGATCCCGAGAGGAAGCATTCAGTAATTGGCGTTCAGACTAGAGATGGGCACATGAGCCGATTATAACGTGATTCACGTAATTCAGGCGTGATCACGCGTGAGTGTGACTGAATTCAATTTTACTCACGTGATTGTAAGTGAGTGTGAGTTAGTGTATTCAAAAAACCGGCCATTTTCAAAAACCGGTTTTCGGTTTATTCGAAAAAGCTTATTTTTGAAAAACCGGTTTCCGGGTTCGGTTTTAGCAAAAAAACCGGTTAAACCGTTTTTTTCGGTTTTTATTCTTTAGGTTAAAAATTAATTGAACTTAATTATATTTTTACAAAACAGGCATAACCCAATAAACACAAAATCGATAAGTCATTGCGAAAATAGTATCATATGTATAGGCTGACCATACGTACTGATTTGATCAGTACATGTACTGATTTTTGATGACGTGTACTGATCAACAAACGTTGTACTGATTTGTACTGATTTTTTGAAATATGTACTGATTGTACTGATTTTTGAACATTTCAACTAGTGCCTACGGTCAGTACCGTAGTACCGGGAATACCGGTATTCCCGGTTCTCGGTATTACCGGGAAATGGAACCGGTTTCCCGGTTCTTAATTCATTCCCGGTATTCCCGGGAATACCGGTATTCCCGGTTCCGGTTCTGACGGTATTCCCGGGACTACCGGTATGTATATTTTGTAAAATTTTATACAATTAAAATTTTTTCTTTGATTTTACAAAAAAAATACAAAACATGTGAAAAACACCATTTCCATTTTATTTTTTGAATTTAAGAAAAAAAAAGTTACATGATTTTTTAATAATTTTACAAACACAACTAAATATTTCTGAAATACTGATTAAATAGTGTAATTTGAATATTTTATGGTATAGAATTGTTTTGGTTTTTGAGAACCGGTACCAGGATCAGAACCGGGAATACCGGTATTCCCGGGAATATATCTAGAACCGGGAAACCGGTACCAGAACCGGGAATACCGGTATTCCCGGGAATACCGAGAACCGGGAAATGGGGGGCACTAATTTCAACATAAAAAATTATTTTATTTGAAAATTAGATACAAAAATATGAATTTCCATAAAATAAGTCGTCAGATTTAATTCACGAACTCTTATCTCCTTGAAAATAATTCAAATTATCTCATTGCCAGACTTAGAGGCGAGTCACAGTTGGCTCGACAGACCACAACCTCAAATAGTTTTTGTCAGATTACAACCACAAAATTTATTGAATATTTTATTTTTTTTTTTTTTCCTAACTATCATCAGGAAATTAGCACCAAAAAAATAAAGGTGTTTAAAATTTGTTTAAAACGGCAATTGGATAAAAAGTAAAAAAATCGTGACGACATTTTTATCGTGATGACATTTTTTGTTTTAATCAAATTGCAGTGTTAATTTTTTTTTTTAAAACCTTTATTTTTTTGGTGCTAATTATCTGATGACAGAAGCAAAAGTTAGGAAAAAAATAAAATATTCAATAACTTTTGTAGTTGTAATCTGACAAAAACTTTTTGTGGTTGTGGTCTGTCGACCCAACTGTGATTCAACTCTAAGTCTGGCAATGAGATAATTTGAATTATTTCCAAGGTGATAAGAGTTCGTGAATCAAGAGGAAAATGTATCTGAACATGAGATTATTTAGATCTTCATAAATTTATATGAAAAGGCGCACAAAATTTTTAAGGTTTTCGATAACGAAAATTTTAAGAGATGATGGATTTTTTACATGAATCCCAATGATTCTGGCAGGTTCGGTGAGGAAATGACATCTGAATTTATTGGAAAAAGCGCTCAGTATATCATGGCTAATTAAACATGTGCTTATTAGCTGGGAAGTTTTCTAAAAGAAAAATTTATCAAAACTTACGGAAAAAAGTCCTCAGAGTCTGAGGAATTTTCTTTTTCTCAAAACCTGTGGGTTTTCGTTTTACTTTCTGCACTGAAGTTATTTGAAGTCAACTAAATTTTCTGCAAAATAATGACAACAGTTTATGGCAGTAGTTTTTTAGTAGTTGTTTTTACTGAAATACTAACTAATTGAACTCAAGTTTGTTAGTTTAACCGACATTTTTGAGTGCTAAAGACTCTCCAAAAAAAAAAAAAAATTGTACTGATTTGAGTTTAGAAAAAAATGGTCACCCTACATATGTATGACACCGTTTACGTCACACAATTTCACTGGAAACTTCGACAGAAATTAACAACTAAATTTTAGTTCTTTGCAATTGCGAGCGGAAATCCGTAGAGATTTTATTTACAAATTTGTTTTTATTGAATTGTTTAAAGAGCACAATAAATAATAAATTCAGACATCGGAATTTGAAATTCAGATTTCAACAATTTCAAAAGGAGAATTTAAAAAAATGGTTTGCCATAGAACTCCAAGGTGCCAAATTTAAAAAATATATATTGGTTTTAATATTAAACGAAGAGACGGACTTCCGGAACTCGTTGATATATTGATATTTACATACCAACATATCCACAAGCTGATTATGGTTGTACCGCTAAGTTTTGTGAGTGTTTCTAAAAACTGTGTAATGTCAATTCATATTTTAAATCATTATATTATAACTTTTTATAAAAACCGGTTAACCGACACAAAAAAACCGGTTTCTCGAATATTCGAAACTCAAAACTATTCGAAACCGGTCGAGTTTCTAAAAATGAAAAAACCGGTTAACCGGTTTTCGGTTTCGGTTTTGAATACTCTAGTGTGAGTGGAGAAAAAAATTGCGCGAGTGAGTGTGCGTGAGTCGATTTTTTTGCGTGAGTCTGCGTGATTTATATACTCTACATATTTCCTTTTGTACCAAAAAAAGCAACAAAAAATTGTAAAATTTAGCTTAACTTAAGATTTTGTCCTGAAAAAAGCAAAAAAAAAAATTTAAAATTTCGCTGAACTTTAAATTTTGTTTTTGAAAAAAAAAAATTTGTATGAATAAGAGTTTCGTGAGTGTGAGTCAACGTGATTGTGAGTGAAGCTTGCGTGAGTGTGAGTTGTATCAAATTTACTCACGTGATTGTGAGTGAGTGTGAGTAGAAAATATTTGCTCGTGAGTGAGTGTGCGTGATTCAAAAATTCCTGTCGTGAGCGTGAGTGAGTGTGGGTCAAAAATCACTCACACGCCCTTCTCTAGTTCAGACAAAACGTTGTTACTGATCGATTAGGCGAGAAAAAGTTCTGACGAACAGAGTCTTCGTGCTAAAGAGCTTTCTGCTCCTCAGTAAGACCTTTTGGTCATTCGTTAAAAAAGCCAACCTGTTAGCTGAGCTTTTTGCAAGGAATTCATTTTGCCGGTAAACAATCAACCACTACCCGTTCTTGAAAGAATATCGTATACTATACCCACAGACTAATACAGACTCGACATAAAGGCCCAGGCACTTGAGCGCTACTGTAGCGGTGCTGTAGCGTGACGGGCTGTTGTATCGTTTTAAAGTTCGGCTGCTACACCACCGTCACGTTTTCGTTTAAGTACCTATTTCCATTTATTTTAATACAAGCTAACGTATCAGCTGACACGTCTCCGAACCGTATTCGCTCAAGTAATTATGCCTTAAGTGACAGTTGTCAAAAAAGTATTCTTTAACCATATGGTTAATATTTTCAAATTATTCTACGAATTAGGTTAGAAAGAGAAAACTGATATAACGCGCCATAAGAAAATGGATGCCAGATCGGTTTTTGTTGTTTCACTCACTCCAAAGTCGTAGAAAGTGTTGCCATGTTAGCGTAAAACGGACTGAAAACCGCTGTGTTTTCTCCTAAAATCGCTTAGTTGTTCCCAATTTTTATACCCTCCACTTAGTGATAGAGGGTATATATAAGTTTGTCATTCCGTTTGTAACTCATCGAAATATCGGTCTGGGACCCCATAAAGTATATATATTCATGATGCCCGATCGATTTTAAGACATTCTAGCGATGTCCGTCTGTCCGTCTGTCCGTCTGTCCGTCTGTCCGTCTGTCCGTCTGTCCGTCTGTCTGTCTGTTGAAAATGCTCTCGCGGACAAAATATTGCACAGAGATGACTGAAACTTAACATATATATTGGAAGTTCTCCCGAAAAGTTTGGTATTGCATTTGAGCGATATCGGTTCAGCGGTTCAAAAGTTATGAACGAAAATGTAAGCACACCTCAAAAATTTCAGTACATTCAACATAACCTAAAAATACAAAATGCTTTAATTCGGCTTCTGGTTGACATATGTGAACATAATTGGACACCAAATGGTATTTAAACAAGTACGAACATATTTTTTGACAAAAAAAAAAAAAATCGCGGATTTTTTTTTACCAAAATTTTTTTCGCGGAAATTTTTTTCATTTTTTTTTTTTTTCAAAAGTAATTTCCATTTAAATAAAGTTGTTTGCAATAATCTTTTTGAAATTGTGGAGGGTATCACTACATTCGGCAAGGCCGAATTTAACTTTTTTACTTGTTTCTTATAAAACTCTACTGTCGAGTCTGTATATAGTCTGTGCAATACTTAAGATTTTCTTTCGAGTTGTCAAAAAGGGTTCTTACAGAACCCTTCAACATAAACAAGTCACCGGGACCGGATGGCATTTCAACACTGGTGCTGAACAAGTTCTTTTCGACGTTGGCGCGTCCATTGGCACACCTTTTTAGATCTTCGTATCGTGCGGGAGTTTTTCCATCGTTTTTGAAGGTGTCCAATGTCCATCTAATCCCTAAAAAGAGTACCGCCGAATAGCAATATTTTCTGCGCTTTCAAAAATAAGGGAAGACATGATTAATTTCTATCTTGTAAATTATTCACTTATAAATGAACGACAGTATGGCTTTCGTGGTGTTCGTTACACGGGAGACCTGTTAGCATTTTATCCCGAATGTTTGAGTCGGTCTCTTCACTGATTTGGTGAGAGTAAAGTGGTTGCTGTCTTCGTGGTTCGTCTAAAACTTATTGCTTTTGGTGTCGGTAATGACTTCTGTCGATTTATTTCGAGTTTCCTGAGAGATCGCACTATTCGTGTTGTTTTAGATGGAGTTTATCAGATGCAAGGTTTTGTTCTATCTTCTACTCTATTTCTTATATTTATAAATGACTCCCTCGTTAGAACTTTCAACCAACTCCAACAACATTTGACATTAATTTTCCTTTGATCACAAAGGAAAATGAATGAGCCAATCCTTATTAAGGATGGGCTCATCCGGCAAATGAATGACACATTTATTCAACCCTTTCTACAATCTCTGAGTGGGGTCTTGCAAACAAGGTCGATTTTAATAGGCTCTATGGTTCGTGTGATACCACGGGACGATAATGGGGTCCCCCACTAGTCCCTGCCGTTATATCAATTAGAAACCTTACGAAACCTCTAAGATATTGAATTTTGACATCCGAGAAATCAAAAAGCAAACCTTTGACCAGAAAGTGTCGGGAAATGGCCGATAAAGTGGTCTATAATCTCCAACTCCCTTCATCCATACAACTCAAAAGTCATTTACGCCACATTTAACCGCTCAGCGTACTTTTCTATAAATCTGTCCGGTAATTACAGCAACCACTGACGAAATCCTTTCTCTTGGAAGCGATATCATGGGTCACTTGTGCGCTTCTGATTTATTAGCATTCACACTTGCGACCTTAAACAAGTTGTTCAATAAAACATTAATAACAGAATAAAAACGTAATGGACACAGATCAAAGACTTTTTTAAACATCTCACTCTTGAACAGTTCAAAACAGAAAGTGTGAACCCCGTATTAGAGAAGTCCAAATTCTTTGTGTAGTCTCACATGTCCGTCCATGTGCCCCTCTTTTGTTAGTCTTCGTCGCGGGACAAAGCCGTATATTCTGCTTGGATGTTTCTAGAGGGACCCATATAAGTCGTATGCCAAACTGCTTGGACATCTTATTTGAAGACGCGTGGCATTTAAGTTCAGAAACATTGACTCCAGAGACTTGACTGCGTCTTGACGGAATATATGCTGACTTATAGCCAAGACATAGCAACCCAACCAGCCGGCCACTTCCTTTATTGCCAGCATCTCCACCTGGTAAAAACTGTAATTATCTGGCAATCTTCGAGCCAGGCTCAACCCAAGCTCTTCTGAATAAACTTTGAAGCCCACTTGTTCGAAAAGCTTCGATCCATCTGTGTAAATATTTATAGAGGCTCTACTACCTAAAACGCAACTCATCTAAGACTCTCTGGACTGCATTATAGTACTAAAGTGGCGCTTAAAAAGGCTCATACAGAGATCACAGTCCACATTTTGTGTTTTTTTATCTTTTTCAAAATCGTGCCATGACCACAATCGCTACTCTTCCATTATGTCTCCGTACACTACCAGCTTTAAGTCAAGCTCAACAAAATGTTAAGAACACTTCGAAAATTTTGGTACATTCCACATAACCTAAAAATACAAAATTTTTTTCCGCTAGGGGATCCTACTTTCCAAATATCAAATTTCTAGTAATATAATTTCAGAAAAGAAAAAAAAAAATATTTAAAAGCTTTAGAATATTAAATAAATTTGAAAAAGGTGCTAAATTATTATTTTACACCCATTCCTTAAATGTGGATGCTAAATCACTAAAAAAGTTGCTAGATCTAGCACGCAAAGTACTAACTTGGTAACCCTGCATTCCTCTTCTTCTTCGGGTTTTGCTACTAGTTCCTTCTTCATTCGCCTGTTCGGTTGGTTGATCGTTCGTTTAGTTCGTTTGAATCTCGTTTAGTTCGTTTAATGTGCTAAAGATTGCCTTCTTTATGACTTTAGGAGTCTTTTGGGTTGCAGTAAGTTGCTTACTGTATATATGAGACCTACAATATTTATCCAATGTACCACAAACATACATTCATACATTTTTATTTTTTTTTAAGAGACAATTTTTGTGGCGGCAGCAGACGATATATTGGTTGGCTTAGCTAAAAATTCGCTTAACATTGGTTTTCGGTAGACACTGAACTCGTAAATGTAAATTGGGCGCGTGCAGCTATTGTCATCATCAAAGAATTTACCGCACCGGTATTTGCCGACACACACAGGCAGACATATGGAATAAACGAACGACCGACCAACCAACCGATTGAACGAACGAGCGAAAGCAAACTAAAGAAAAGCACACAGTAGGGATGATATAAACGGAAGTTTATAAATTGTACCAATGAGCTTTTGGAAAATGTACTTTTTGGAGTCTTCAACAAATTTTAAGGACACACAGACGCTTTAAACTTTGTATTAGAAACAAAAGAGCTTTTTATGAAGATACTAGCGTGATCGTTCGATACTAATTGTAAGTTACCGGCAATATTAGATACCGAATACTAGAAAAATTCTAAAATTCTCTCTTACGGAATCTTTATTTATTCAGTATTACACAAATATCAAGTTTTTATTACCATTATTTTAGTAGATCAAAAAAGTACCAAAGTACACCTTTTTACCATCTTAGCATCAAAACTTTCTTTAAATTACTTTTGTCAGTTTCAGTTTATAGAACCATTATTGTAGGAGATGGAAAAAGTGCCGAAGTACAATTTTTTACACTGTTTACCTCTTTAAAATCGAAATTTCCAAAGAGTAATATTTTTAGAATATTGTTTTTTGGCTGGAGGATCCCACGTTTAAAACTTGGATTAATACCTTCTACATCCAAATTCTCTGAATTCCAGAGATCTTGAGTATGTACGAGAGAATGAGGTTCCGTTTCTATTGATTTTCCCTGCTGACAAGCATATTGCATTGCCGCCAAAAAGTTTCCACTTAGGTTCATTTTAATGTACAGGTCCAGATCTCCAAGTTTTTTAAAAGGAAGGATGAAATACTATTAGATCGATAATCCTTTGCAGTTGCGTGGTTAATTATACAGTTTTTCGATATGAACACTACCTTGGACTTCCTTCAAGACTGTGGTATGTAACATTGTTCTCGACACGCTGTTAAGACTTTCGAACGATTTGGCTAAACCCCTCTTCAGATATCAGATTGTGCGGAATTATCACTCTTGAAGTGGATCTCCAATAAAGATTGTTCCCTGCATCCAGGAAAATGTGTTCTTAGAAGAACATCCAATGTTTCCTTTGCATTTTCAGTACAAAAACCAACCTTAGAAGGATTTATTTTCCGGTAGGCGAATTAATTATTTCTGGAAATATAAAAGAGTACCAAAAAACATTTTTCTCGGAATCGGAATTTCCAAAAACCCAGACTAGGTTAGAGGTGTCGGAGACAAAGACTGCTAACATAGACCGAATAGTCCAAAGCGAAACCACAATAATTCCTCAGCGACGCTGAAAGAATGCGTTAGTCCCCATCGCATTCGACGGAATAGGACACTGAAATGGAAGACCAGCTATTGTGGCTATTGCGCAATGAAAAGATAGTAATACCACATAATGTGAACTGCTCCTTCTATGAGTCTTTTTGAGCTGATCTTGGATAAGGGACATTCCGGGTAGTCGAGCATCCATACATTTTTACTCAGATGTATCGAAGCTGCACGAGCAAGTGGGCTTTGAATCTATACGGAAGAGCTTAGGTTGAGCCTGGCTCGAAGATTGCCAGATCATTGCAGTGTTTACCAGGCAGAGATGCTGGCAATACAGAATATGGCTGACTAGTTGAGTTGCAATGTCTTGTCTACAACTGCAGTCAACATCTATTGTGACAGTCAAGCCGAGGTCAATTCCCTAGAGTCAATGTTTATGAAAACAAGGTAGGCCTTTAACTGCCGCACGTCTTTTAATGAGATGGCCAAGCAGTTTGACATCAGACTCATATGGTTCCCAAGGCATAGAGACATTTAAGGGAATTGCAAAGCCGATGAGCTTGCAGGACTGGGAACTACCTTAAAGGTTCCAACATAATTGAAATGTGTTGGTATGCCTTTAGAAACTTGCAAGCAAAATCTACGACTTTGTTCCGCGATGGAGACTAATCAGAGATGGGTGCACGCATGGACTTGTGAGACTACACGACAGATTTGGCATTCTCTTAATCAGAAGCGCACAAGTGAGCTGATATCGAAAGAGATTTCGACGGTGGTTGCTGGACACCGTCTTATAGGAAAGTACGCAGAGCGGTTAAATGTAGCGTCAAAGGACTTTTGTTGGAGTTGTATGCATGGATGAGGAGGAGTTGGAAACTATCGAACACTTTATCTGCACTTGCCCGACACTTTCAGGTATGATACTTGTTTTAATGGAATCTAAGGAGCTGTACGATCTTTCTGATTTGTCGTATGTCAAAATTCAAAATCTAAGGAGTTTCATAAGAAGCTCAAATTGGTTTAACGGCAGGGACTAGTAGAAGAACCTATTACAGTCCCGTGGTATAAAAACAGACTTCGAGTCTATGTATGCTGATGTAAAACGTCAGCAGCCACTTACGACCTAAACCTAGTGCTCATCGTGAATTGTATTATTTGTCTTAGGTCGACATTCGAAACCGTTTCCAAGCTCTCGCAGGCATGTCTGTAAAATATGTGGAGGCGTGTTGTGGTCAAAGCAGGACAGCGGCAAAGAATATGTTTGACCGTTTCTTCAGTGTTCATTGCACCTCCTACATCTGGCATCGGAAATAAGTCCTATTTTCTTTCTATGATAACCTATAAGGCAGTGCCCGATGATCTATACAGTGAGTGTACGGCAGTTCTATTTGGTAAGTGAGAGTAAATAGTTAGTTTTCTTCAGATTGAAGCATGACTACAATCATCTACTGATCGTTCTTGTTTTTAGCTCTCTTGCTCCCTTTTACCATGTTCATACTCCCAAAACTTTGTAAGTTCTCATTGCATTCGAAAACTACTTACGACTTGATATAAAAGCTTGTAAGAGCTTTTAGTGCAGCTTGGCAGTCAACATAAAAGTTTAATTTCTGTTTGTCTCATCACTGAACTGTAAAGCTGCCTTGCTTATGGTAACTATTTCGACCTAAAAAAAGCTAAAGTCCAAAGGAAGTATAAAAGTTTTATCCATTTGGTAAAAACCTAGACTAAGAAGGATCTGTTTTCCGAGAGGTTAATCTAAATTCTAAATTTAAAGTCTCTAGCTTAAGTGGTTTGGGCTGGGCGTAATGAATTAGTATGTCTTTTAATCAACCAGATCTTTTATTTCAATGGACAATACTTGGAAAAAGTAGATATGGATAGTCCTATTCATATCTCCTTTTTTTTTTGTAAAGTATCAAAGATTCAACAGTAACATTTACTTGTTAGCTTAAAATAGTACCAACACAAAAAAGTACAATTGTACCAACACCACCCTCCCTAGCACACAACTAGTGTAAAGTTTATGCAGAAAAGGAATAAATATGTTTGGTCAGTTTGAGCTTTTTGGTGACCACTTCTGATCACCTACATCTAGGGGTAACTCTTTCTTTTTGAAGCGAGTTGCGAGTGGTGGTGGTGGTGGTGCACATAAAACGTTTCATTTTCATACGTTATGGTTGCGCGCAACAGACAAACACATCTCGTCGACACTTTTCGTAGTAAAACGCTTTCTTGGAATTTACCAAAAATAACTAAAATATATGCGAAATGTGAGCATGATGATGACGACGATGATGATGATGATCGTCTATAGCCAAAGTGGATGACGGTATTTAAATAAGCCTGGCGAATAAGTTGGTATTCAGTTTGGTATGCATACTCAACACATTTATTTGAAAAGCATTTTTAAACTTAACTTAAATAGTTAATTATACCGACTACCTTGGAACTATTATTGTCTTATACGAGTATACTTTTTATAGTCTTATACGTGTATAATAGGTTGGTACTTAGAATCTATTGAAGTTGAAAGTAAATTGGATTTTTTTGGTTTTCCATTAAGGGCTTTTTTGGTTAACTTTAGTTTACCGTCGTACTTACGTACGTTGCTATTTTTAATACAGTTTCAAGTACCAGTTTGTTTGGTAATTTATTAAAAACAAAAACAGAAGGATGTGAGCCAGAATTTGATAATTTATTGGGAGCTTTGTGACATTTTATTGCAAACATTTATGTTTGTGTGTTTATACGGTTTGGCTTAAGTACAGTGAACAATAAAAAGTTGATAACAGCGAAAAGATTTTATTGGTTGTAAGGATATGCAAATGTGGAAAATTAACACGAAATCAACAAAAGAGACAACTTGAAGGTGGTCAAGAGAGGTACAGAGAATTCCTACGCCTGCTTTGTAGGTCTGGCATCGCTAAGAATTATTGTCAAAATATGGTAATACTACACTAAAGTTTGAACATAAAAAGAAGAGAGACAAAAAACAATTTTTATTCTCACTGTACAACATTGCTGCGCAAGAGAAAATGTATTTGCACAGAGCTACAATTGTTAGTGGGTACAATTGTTCTATGAAATGCACAGCAGTGCTGTATAACTAATATCATCCTTCTTGCTCAGATTTCGATTTGTGAAACCTTTTCCTAACGGTTTTTGTTTATTACTTTTTCAAAAGCCATTTGACATGCAAAGCTATGGAATAGAATGGGGAACGACATGGAATGACATTTTTTACTCAAATTTAGTTTTGCCAAAAAATTTTTTACTCAAACTTTATATTTAATATATTTTTTTTTCACTCAATATTTATTTATAACTGAAATTTTTTTCACTCAAAATATTTTTTTTCTCAATAGTTTTTTTGAGATTTTTAATTAAAAACGGCAGGGATGGAAAAGTTAATACTTTAATACTTTTTTCAGTACCTTTTTACTTTTCAAAATACCGTAGTGCCCCGATTTAGTACCTCTTCTTAGCCAAACGTTTTCATAAATTTAACAAAATCTAAAAGAATTTCGGAAAATCTACCGATTTTCATAGTAAGAATGATTCAAACCCAGAATCTTCCAGATATTTCAGAATTGATTCTGAAATTTTGACAATAAAATAACTTACTCTAAATATACTGAACTAACTTTTAGTGGATTAAGAAAGACACACGACTATGTATTTTCGTCGTGTTTCGTTAACACGACGAAAATACATAAAAAAATGATTGTTCGTTAACACGACGAAAATACATAAAAAAATGATTGTTCCTACAGGACCGATTGAACTAAAAATCTCTCCTATGACTATGTCAACGTGAACTAGACATAGAATACCAGTTTTATGACGAAAAAAAGAGGCAATTGATCTAAAAAACAAGTTTGCGAAAAAAATAATAAAATTATGTGTTGCAAATTTGAGGCTGATTGGATAAAATTAACCTGTGGCGCCAGGCGATCTAAGTTTTGGATTTTTAAAATTTAAGAAAAACAAGTAAGAAAATTATAGTCGGTCAAGATAATACCCTACACCAGACTTTCCCGGAATATGGGTCCCAAGATCAAACATGGACCGATTAGATCTATATTTTGTCAAATCTTTAATAAGTGTAAAAAACACTCACAAATCAAATTTGAGTGAAGTAGGCTTCTATGGGTGGACAATAAACCGCTTTAACTGAATATCGGCCGTAATTTTCACATGGGGCCTAAGTCCAAAAATGGTCTGATAATAATCAGACCATTTTTAATACACATAAACACAATTTGATTTAAATATTTCTAATATTCATGAAATTTAAGCGATTTATGTGAAAATCGGTAAGATGGTTTGTATGGGGGCTACAACAAGAACTGGTCCGATCTTCTAAAATTTGGCATGGTGATTTGTGAAGACAAAACATGTTTACCTGCCAAATTTCGAAAAAATACCTATTATAATACGGTTGTTAGAGTCATTTGAACCAAAACTACACCGCTTACATGGACAGACAGACAGACAGACGGACGGACATCGCTAAATCGACTCAAAAAGTGATTCTGATTCGATCGGTATACTTAAAAGTGGGTATAGGACCAATATTTCGGGTAGTTACAAACATCAGCACAAACTCATTATACCTTGTGGTGTAGGGCATAGAGTATACATAGAGGCGAAGGTGAAAGAAAAAATAATATCACTATCTTTTTCTAATTTCTCACACGTACGTTGTATATGTGAATTCAAAACACAATACATGTTTACAAGTCGTACTTTGTCAACAAATACATGTATACAAGTTGTACTTTGACAACTCAGTTTTTGACGCCTTCGCCTCTATGTATACTCTATGGTGTAGGGTATAAAAACATGTCTTCAATCCATCATACAATTAATTTTTTAAAAAAAAAATTTTTATACGCTTAACACGAACATCAAAATTAAAATCAGTAGAACGGTTTTCGAGATATTGCTACATGAAATTTGCTAAAATGGAGGTTTTAATCAACGGTCAAGAAATTTAAAAAAAATCACAATTTTTTCCTTGACCCTTTTAAAGAGCTTGATTTAAACTTTCATTTTAAATTAAATTGAGACAAATCCGATCATTTTAATCCGTGGTCACATTCGATCAAAATTTTAGCTTTTTAAAACTTTCACCAAAAACTTTAAATTTTGATCAAAGGGCGTTATGGGTTAAAATGGTCTGATTTGGCTCAAATTAAGTTTAAACGAAGGGAAAAACCTCCATTTTTGGAAATTTGTTGAAAATTTTCAAGTAGCGATATCTCGAAAACCGCTCGTCCGATTTAAGAAAGTAATTTATTTTTATTTTTTAATTTTTCAAAAATGTTGTTGAAAACTTTAATCAAGGTGCGCCTCTGGTTAAAGTAATTGGATTTGGCTGAAATTAAGTTTTAACGAAAGATTGCCCCAAGCTCTATAAAAGGGCCAAGGGAAAGAAATTTTAAGATTAAAAAAAAATACTTGAAGGTAGGTTTTTGCTATATTTTCAATTTTAACAAATTTCAAATAGCGATATCTCTAAAACCGTTGAATCGATTCTAAAATTTTTTTGATATATATTCTTCTTAAGCGCATACATTTTTTTTTTTTATATATTTTTTTTCAAATTTCCAAAACTTTGATCGGTGGGCGTCACGGGTTAATTTTGTCCCATTGGCTTCAAATTTGTACCACATACGTTTTAGGCCTAGAAGAATAGAATAGAACAGATTGCAGAAGTTTTACGATATACGCGTTTTAAAGTTTTGAAGAACATTTTTCATTGGAACGAAGATAATTCCGGGCTAAACGGGGTTATTACAATCTTAAAAATAAAGATTTCGTATGGGAGAAGTCAAATCCTGATCCTTTTATTATCTGGTATTTTATATAACCGATAACGAAGTACCGGACAGGCAAGCTTGTTATATACATATTAGCAAATCAGATTAGATATGGGCATATCAGAGTGGATCTAACCGATTTTTTAAGGGAACATTTTAATTGTTCCATTTTCAAAACTAAATCGTTTGTTAAGATGTTTTTTTTCATATTTTCTAAATTTCAGTTTATATTTTCTCTAAATTACGATTAGAAAATCTATAGTTCGTTGTTAAATCACTAATCCTAACTGTAAGTTAACTTTTCATGATCACTATACACGATTATATATGATTAAGAATATATTTATTTATGTGGTAAACCCTTTTGGTTGCCAGTTTCTTGGCATAATAAAAAAAAAAAAAAAGGAAAAAACGACAGTACCAGCAGTAACCGTAACACAGCACAGCAGTAGGAAACGTACCCACAGCTTAAAGTATCCACAACAACCACTGTTTGGAATGGTTTCGTTTGGTTTAGTTGTTTGTTTTTTTTAACTCTTTCTTTGGTTGATTTAAAATAGGGCACCGCGCTACCGCATAATGTGACATACAACAATAACAACAAGAAAATCATATACATTAGAGTGGGTGGAAAATAGATAAATGGAAATTAGATTTCATGCGTCATCCTACCCGGATCCAGCAATTAAAATAAGGGTGAAATAATATTATATGGTACATTAGACCGGCATATTTTAAAATCGCTATTTTAATTTTGCGCAAAATGGCTACTTTCTTTCCCTTGAACTTTTCATAGAGCTTGAGACAATCTTTAATTTTAACTTAATTTAAGAGAAATCCGAGTAGGATCCAACATTTCTAATTTCAAATTTCGATGAAAAAAGTACCAATGTATTTTGGTTTAGAGATTATTGTATCTTCCTCTTTTTATCCCCAGCCTTTGGAGGATTTAATTAGAGTCATACTATAAGCAGAGGTCAACAATTTGAATTGATTTTTTAATGCGATCCCGGTACTCTTTTTAATTCGATTAGGTACTCTTTTTCGTCCTTCGATAACTACAAATCCCCTGGTCGCGATGGTTATATCCCTTTATGCTAAAGAGTGTTGGAGATATCCTTGTGAGTCATAATAAAAGAATCTTCTGGCCCATGATCATGTTTCATCATCCAGGTGCAATGTCAAATTCGTCTTTATTCTCAAGCCGCGGAAGAAAGACTACACTTTTCCGAAAAGTTTTAGACCTGTGTGTCTTCTTTCGAAGACACCCTTTAATAACACAGTGCAACACCCAAAATCGGAATGGAATGAAACCAAAAGCAAATGAAAGTTGACATATTCCATAACAAACCCCTCAAGGCTTTTTTCTAGTTCAGAGCTAGATTTTGTTTTACACGCATTTGAAGTTAGTGCACTTTTATTATAATTATAATAATAAATGCTTGAAAACTGTATCAGTGGCGAATGATTAATATTGTAATTGCCTTTAAATAACAATCATACGCAACGGTGTCCACTGATTTATATTAATAATTGCCTTTAAATAACAATCATACGCAACGGTGTACAGTTGTTTATTTTAATAATTTGGCTATTCAGTAAATAGGTACTCGACCGATTGCAGCAAAATTCATACCAGTCATAGCTGAAGTAATTTTGAGCTTAAGTTTGGAAACTAGACCCTACATGTCCAATAAGGGCACCACCAGGGGCCTTTAAAGTAGGACATGTTTAGTACACAAAAACTTTAAATGCTTTAAAATCACCAACTTTAAATGCGTGTAAAATAAAATCTAGCTCTGACCTAAAAAAAAAGGCCTTGAGGGTTTTGTTATGGAAAACGTCAGCTTTCATTTGCTTTTGGTTTCATCCCATTCCGATTCCGAAAGTTCGATTTTGTATCACTGTGTAATTAGTAGGGATGAGATTTCCATGCAAATGCATGTTTTTTGTCGATAGTCTAAAAACGATATAGACCAATTATCTTTCCGAATCAAGAAATTTGCTTTAAAATGGCATCGATTTGTTTTTGCATATTTCTGCATATTTTGGTGAAAATACATATTTTTGCATATTTTGGTTTTAAATGCATATTTTGTGCATATTTCCTCTTTAAAGTGCATATTTTTGCATATTTTGGCATAAATTAGCAAAAACCCAAATTGAAATTTATTTGTTTCAAAAACTATTTTAAATTTTAAAAACTTATTTTGGAAATAAGAAAAAAAAAAATTTTTTCTTTATATTTTTTTTTTATAAATTGTGTTAATTTCTAAAAAATCTTGCTTATATAAAGTTTTAAATGTTAATATTTACACCCGGCGTTACTTTTTGTTTTTTAAAGCAAAAACAAGATTTTTATTGCACACATTTTATTTTTTAGTGCATATTTTTAGGTTTTTTAGTGCATATTTTGAATTTTTTAGTGCATGTTTTAAGCGCATATTTTCGATTTTTTAGTGCATGAAAATCTCATCCCTAGTAATTAGCAACACGCACACCAAGGTGGTATATTTTGTAGGTCGGCACTTTAAGATCTTGTTTTCAAGATTTTTCAAAGGCCTTGATGAACAAAATTACACTTTGGGAGTATTTGTGGATATTGAGTGTAGACCCAGTTCTTGTCAAATGGATCTACTTTATGGTCTTAAGATATTGTTGACCACCGAAAGTCTATGGCACACAAGGGTCACGTTTAAGGTAAGACAATTGTCTTAAGCCTCCAACGCTGAAAGGTGTTATTCTTCAACTGTCCGTAGATGTAAAGAATTTAGAGGTCACTCTGAATAGTAAAATAATGTGGAGAAAACATGTTGAACTAAAATTATCTCGGGTGCACCGTATTTTCTTGCAGTATCGGGACGTATGTGGCTGTGGTATGGCGTCCGCAAACAGTGGTGAACTCTACTCGGACTCTTCTGGACTGACTATAAAGAGTGGCTTGCATGGGTATTACGGGTGCTATGAGCACAACACCAGGCGAAGCTCTTAATGCTATTTTGGACACGCTTCCCTTGGATCTACATATCCAAGGGACAGCCATGAAATCACTGTGCAGACTCCTTAAAAATGAATCGTGGCGTAGACACCATGCATGCAAAATTTTAAAACAAGTCCCTATATTTATATTAGCTTTTGAAACAAAAGCGAACTGCGTCTTTATTACGAGGGTACAGAGAATGGCGTCGATGTGCATCACTGGTGAAGCGGCGTTTGTGGGAATAGCGCGATCTTGAAGAAGATAACAATACCACAAAATGTGGACTATGTTCCCTATATGAGCCTTTTTGAGCTCTACTTTGCCACTATGATACCATCTAGGGAGTCTTGTATGGGGGGCATTCCGGGTAGTGAAACCGCCATAAATTTTTACACAGATGGATCGAGGCTGCACGAGCAAGTGGGCTTCGGAGTCTATTCGGAAGACCTTGGATTGAGCCTGGCTCGAACATTGTCAGATTTTTGCAGTGTTTACCAACCAGAGATGCTGGCAGTCAAGGAAGTGGCTAACTTGCAATATCTTGTTCACATCCGCAGTCAACATCTATTCTGACAGTCAAGCTGCGGTCAAGTCTCTGGAGTCCATGTTTCTGAAAACAAGATTTGCCCTTAACTGCCGCACGTCTCTAAACGAGACGGCCAAGCAGTTTGATAATCGACTCATATGGGTCTCAGGGCACCGAGATATTCCAGAGAATTGCAAAGCCGATGAACTTTCAAGACTGGAAACTACCTTACTGGTTCCAACAGAATTGGAATGTGTTGGTATGCCTCTAAAAACTTACAGGCAAAATCCACTGCATTGTTCCGCGACGGAGACTTATAAGAGATGGGCAAATGGATTTAGGCATTCTCTTTATCAGAGGCGCACAAGTGCGCTGATATCGCTTCCAAGAGGAAAGATTTCGACAGTGGTTGCTGTAATTGCCGCACACTGCCTTATAGGGAAGCAAGCAGAGCGGTTAAAAGTGCCGTCAAATGACTTTTTTTCGGAGTTATATGGATGAAGAGGAGTTTGAAACTATCGAACACTTATTCTGCCATGACCCGGCACTTCTGGTCAGAGACTTGCTTTACTGGGATCTAGGGAGCTGCACGATCTTTCTGATTTGTCAGATGTCAAAATTCAATATTTTAAGAGTTTCATAAAAATTTCGATATTCGATTCACTGTGTGACGCCATGCATAGAGTTTAGTAGAAAGTTCAGTGTAAACTTTCCTAGCAGGGAAGACTGGTGCAATCCAGATAAACTTCTCAGAAATTACTTTGATATTTTCAATACGGAAGGTTTCAGTACCTCAGCTGGTTCTGGATCAGGTTGGTATTTGGATGACGAAACCAAATACTCTCATGCTGTGGGCAAAATGGCAACATTCTTTCAGACTGAAGATATTTTAAACGTTGCGACTTGGATAATTGAAAACAGATGAAGCGATAGGAGAATCAGTATCTGTAGTAGAGATGGCCTAAGTGGATCTTCTTTTCAATAGGTGAATTTACATTCCAAATTTCAGGGCTTTACAATCATAAAAACACGTTAGTAAAAAACGGGAATAAAACTTTTTTTAAAAATGTTATTCCAGTTCCCTATCAAACACTGTAATTCATAGATTTTATAAATTTCGTCCCAGTCTCTTAAAATATTCATAACAGCATAAACACACATGGATGCATAGATACCTACTTATGGATGGATAAATTTTACCACAAATATCCATGTATGAACGAACGGGCATATGGAAAAACAACAACAACACCAATAACATTGAGAAAATCCACATTGGAAGAAATAATAAAAAAAAATACAAAACGAAACGGTAGTGGTGGACGTTTAAGCAGCACCCAAAACATTTGACTAGTAAAAGCCAGGCTTGCGACTTTTTTTTTTTTAGTTTAGTTTAAAGCAACAAAGTCGGTATATTTTTTAAGCTGTAAAATGTCAACATCTTTAAGAAATGTTGCATATTCTAAATCTGGTCCACCACAAGAACAAACAACAACCACAACAACTTCATGGCTTTTTACCTTGGTTGGTTACTTTGCTATGTGGCCAGAGTTTTGAAAGAATTCATTGAAATAGTTTTTTATGCAAAATTTAATTACTACTATTTTTTTCTTTGTCCTGCACTCAAAAAAAAAACCTTGTCAAATAACTAGAAAAAGTCTCGTAATCCCATTTTACCAATATTTGACAGTTTTCTTATTGCAAATTATTTTATTGCTACAATGCCGTGTCGTGCATTTTTGTAATTCCTATTCCCGCGGGAATAGGCTAATAAATGCTGCTTGTGCGCTGTCAATACACGTACACAATAAAATTCTGTTGCTTGCTTGACTTTTCGCTAGCTATTACCACACAAGCATAAACGTTATAGTATGTGTGTGTGCACCACTGCTCTAATGAATAATACGGAGTTAAACTAAAAACACATCAAAAGTTAAACGATGTCCGATTTATTTATTTGTAGAAACCACACCATTCTTTCCACTACCATGATGGGTCCTCTGTGTTATCACGAGGTCGCGTTAGTGTCTATATTTGCTTTCGAATAAGCCGAATATATCTTCCATCAGCTCTGAATCGGAGGCAACAAAACTCTCCGCATTTTTTATTGTATAGGCTTCGACCTGAATATTACCCACTGTGACATTGGCTTTGTCTTCCGTGTTATTACAGAAATCGCATTCGTTACCGGATTCGATTTCAATGATGCCAGATGCATCTCCCATCAGCCTAGAATCGGAGACATCAAAACCACCCCCATAGGTCTCAAACAAGTTGTCTTTAACCATATGGCTAATTTTTTCAATTTATTCTACTAATTAGGTTAGAAAGAGAAAGGTAATATAACGCGCAATAAGAAACATAGATGACAATTTATTGTTTCACTCACTTCTAATTTTTAGAAAGTGTTGCCATGCTATCTTAAAACCAGCTAAACACTGATGCGTTTCTCCTAAAACCGCTAAGTTTTTCCCCATTTTTTTTTATAAAACTCGACAGCCTGTATATAGTCTGTGCCCATTCATTACTGTATGAGTGATCACCTGAATATAAATCCCTTCAAGATTATTTTCCCCAGCCGACTCTTTCACTGGTTTGGTTACGTCCAAAATAGGGTTTCTAATGAGAAAAAGACTCTGAGATTTTGTTTTTTATATTTTAACACGTGTTCGTAAACAGCTCTTCATGAGCACCTTGGTACCATCGAAAAACCGCTTTCGGTAAAGGAGTACACAATGGTGGCCTTTCTTCATTTCGAAGGGGCTTTTAATAATGTCATCCCAGGTGGAATTGTCTGGTCTTGGAGTGAAGGATGGGATCGTTTTGATGGTGGAAAATATATTTGCCAACAGAATTTGTCAATAGGGGCACACCACATGGAGCTGTTTGAAATTATTGTTTGATGGCCTGCTTAGAGATAAAAAAGGAACTGTGTTTTTATAACGAAGGTACAGAGCATGTCGTCAACGTGTATCACTGAAGCTCTTCGTACTACACCTACGGCTACATTAGCAGCGATTGTGGACATAGCGCGATCTTAAAAAAGATAAAAGTACTACAAAATATGGACTGCGTTCCGTCTATGAGCCTTTTTTAGGGTCACATTACCCCTATGATACCATCCAGGGAGTCTTGGATGCGAGGAATTCTGGGTAGTAGAGCTTCTATAAATTTTAATACAGATGGATCGAAGCTACACGATCAAGTTGGCGGAGTCTATTCGGAAGAGCTCGGGTTGAACCTGGCTCGATGATTTCCAGATCATTGCAGTGTTTAACAGGCAAAGATGCTGCCAATAAAGGAAGTGGCTGGCTCGTTGAAATGTAATTCATTGCCTTCAACCGCATTAAATATATATTCTGACTGTCAAGCAAGGGTGAATTCCCTAGATTCAATGTTTCTGAAAACAAGATCTGCTCTTAACTGCCACGCGTCTTTTAATAACATGACCAAGCAGTTTGACATACGACTTATATGGGTCCCAAGGCACAGAGACATACCAGGGAAGTGCAAAGCTTGCAACACTGGAAACTAACTTACATGTTCCAATGAAATTGGAATGTGTTGATATGTCAATAGAAATTTAGAAGCATAATATACGGCTTTGAGGAGACATTTTGACGGTGTTTTCTGTAATTATTGGACACTGCCTTAGGGGGTATTGTTTGTGAATATTTAATTTGCACTTTTCTAAATTGTAGCTGACTGGAAAGCCTTTGCTGGAAGTTTATTCCATTTAATGCTAGTTCAAGAAACGAATTTTCTCATTAATGCGTTGTGCGATACAATGGGCAGTCGACAATGAACGGATGTGATCTGCTGGAAAGCGAGCACTACGGACATGCACCCGCGTCTTAACGTGGTAATATCGATAGAACAATAACGCACAATTCACATTTCGATGGTACTCTAATGAGTCCATAGAGCTGGATACCCTACTGCTATTGATGAGCTTTAAAGAACTTTTTTTTGCATTCGATCCAGAAGCTTCAAGATAGACATTGAAGCACTTGCCAAGACATGCCAAGACATCCATTTTCGGTCGGATATAGGCGGAGTGAAGTAATTCTTATACCGTTTTACGAAACCAAGACACTTGAATGCTTCTTTCGATACTTGAAAAACTTATTGGTTTCAACGAACATCACATTGGATTTTCATTGGATAGAACATCAAGAGTGTCTGATTCCTCAATAGCTATACCTCCCATGAATACAGATGACACTGATTCCTCAATCCGTCTGTGGGTCAACATACAACATTGGGTCTTACGAGCATGAAAATCGATCTTATTCGCAAGATCTCACTCGGAGATTGTTGTTAGGTTATGTCATTCATGATCTGCCTCATAGCTTCAACCTCAGTAAGGCTTGGTCTATGATTAAAGGAAAATGAATAACAAATGTTGATGTCATCTGCTAAAGAATAGATAGGGTTGGAAGTTAGACCCAGAAGGTCATTAATAAAAAGAAGAAAATGTATAGGAGAACGAACAAAGACCGTATTTACATTAGGCAATTTTAATTGTGGCAATTCTGATTTTATCGTGTATCAGAGAGAGATCTAAGTTTCTTCCCTCTCTCTCTGATACACTAGAAAATCAGAATTGCCGCAATTAAAATTGCCTTATGTAAATTCGGTCAAAGCCTTGCGGTACACCTGCATTAAAATGAAACTCATCCGATGAGAATTCATCTTTAACAACACGTATAGAGCGGTCTCTGAGAAAGCTCGGTATAAATCGAGAGAAACCACTACCACACACGATCAAATGCCTTGGAAATATATAGAGCAACCACTTTGCTTACACCAAATTAGTGAATAGAACGACTCAAACGTTCCGAAAGAAACGCTAGTTTTCAGGGTTTGTAGCCTCACCCTTTTTGGGAGAGAAAAACTCCTAAACGGTACACGTAGCTAAATTATGCTACCAAAGGACGAGTCATCGACAAAGCACACAGTTTTAGGACTACACAGTTTCAGGACTACAGGGAAGACTGGGGCAACTCAGCAGCCCTATTGAAAAATTACACGGATGGATCCAGTACCTTAAATGGCTCTGGGTCTGGATGGTATTTGGACGATCCGACCAATTGCTATATTTCTATGAGGAAAGTATTTCAGACTGAAGTATTTGCTATTTTGGAAGTGACGACCTTGATAATTGGAAACAGATTAAAAAATAGGAGAGTGATTACCTACAGTGACAGCCAGGCTACTCTTATTGCACTTGAATCTTCAGTCATTTCATCTAAAATGGTCCAGGAATATAGACGCAGACTCAATGAGGTCTCATGAGGGAAAAGCGTCAGTCTTCTGTTGGTTCCTGGCATAGCTGTATGCTATGATTGAAATAACGAAATGAATAAATAACAATATTTTTTCAAAAATAATCAAATAACAGATTATTTAAATATTTGAAAATGAATAATATTTATTTTGATTTTATTTGAATAACGAAAAATCGAATAATTTTTTCTGATTTTTTTTATTCAAACAAACAAAATATAATTTTTCAAAATAATCAACAAAAATTTGTGATTTTTTTTGGTTATTCACAAAAATTCAAATAAATAACGTATTATTCAAACAACAAAAAATAAATATTCTTGAAAATTTTGTGTTTGAAAAAAAATCTATTTCATTTATTTTGTACAGAGAAACACAAAATTATTCTTACAACACAGTTTTGTTTTGATGTCAGGTTCTTATAAATTGTAATTTAATAAAGTCCATTGAAATTCAGAAAAGTTAAGTTGTAATTTAGGAAATTCCAAGTGCAGATATAAAAACTTTTATTTTTTTTAACAAAAGTATAAAAATCTGAAAAAAGGCGATTTTTAGAGGTTGGTTTAAAAGGACTATACTCACTTTGTCATTCCGTGTGTAATGAATCGAAATATCCATCTAACAGACTATACAATATATGTTATTGATTAGAGATAGATTGTAACACATTCTACAGATGTCCGTCCGTTTGTTTGTGGAAGACATGATGCAGTCCCAACTAAAAGAGCTAGACTGCGGAAATTTGTCAGAAATATGTCTTATGGTCTAAGGCTGGTTATGTACGAAAATGGGCCAAATCGGATCATATTTCAACATCTGAACAAATGCAAAATTAAATAAAATATTTCTATGTCAGAAGAAGTTCTTGCGAAATGGAATGATATCTGATAATTATTATATACAAATTTTTTTCTTAATTCACTTACATATAAAAAAACAAAGTTTTGGGTGACGATGTCTTTAATCTAAAGACCCTTACGAAATTTTAAAACCCGGTTTTCGAATAGTTCGAAAATCAGCGTTTTTTTAAATTGACAAAAAACCGAATGAACCCGTTTTTTCGTTTTTTTTGCAAAATAAGGCAAAAAATATTTATTACGGCCAATATAAAGCAGAGATTTGTCGGTGTTTCGAAAAAATTGGTACTTTATATCACCATTTCCAATATTACTTCAGAAAATACAATTTGTATTTAAGAAATTTGCAATTATATTTCAGAAATTTTTAAATACGTTTTAGAAATGTTCAATTTTATTTATATGTATTTCATTTATGTTTCGGAAATTCATTTACGTTTCAAAAATTACCAATTGTATTTTAGAGGATTTCATTTCTACAAATTGTAATGCAAATGAAAATTTCTGATATAAAAATGAAAATTTCTTAAAAGCGTTTAGAGAATTTGGAATATCAATGAAAAATTTTGAAAACAAAAGGAATTTTTGAAAAGCATAGAAATTTTTGAAATACAAAAGAAAAATTTAAAAAACCAATGGAAATTTTGAAATACAAACCGAAATTTTTTAAATACAATTGAAATTTTATAAAAAGCATTTAAAAAATGTTCAAACTTCAATGGAATATTTTTTACTGCAAACATTTTTTATTAAAAAAAAAATAACTAGCAAACATTAAAAAATTACTTACCCACCCAACAAACTTCGGAGCACTCATAATTAGGACTCTTAAATTAATCTAAAAAATTATTGTTTTAGGAGCCCTCATTTTTTGGAATCAAAAAAGATTTAAAAATAACACATTTTATTTGAGTTTTCAAATATTTTTTCCAAAAACACTAAATTTTTGGATTCAATATTGAACCTTGCGATTTGAGTCTAAAAGAAACCCTAAATATTTTGGAAATTGTTTCGTCAAAAAAAACAGTCCAAACTGACTCATAAAATTAAAAAAATTATACAATTTTTTGGGCCATCCAAAATGGCTCAAAAAAACTGGTTCTTTTGGAGCCTAAAAATATTTTTTCTTTCAAAATAAATTATAAGTCAGAAAATAAATTTCTTCAAAACTTTTTTTGTACATATGTATGTATGCAAATACCATTATAAACGGGAATAAAAAAGGAAGTTTGTAAGAAATTAAGAATGCATGAATGAAGAATAAGGGAACGAAAAATTGCTGTTTGAGAAGATCCGAGGAAAAATATCATTGCTGTTGGAAGTGGCTGTGTTTTTTAATTATTATGTGTATGTATAATTTAAAATGTTTTTTAATTTCAAATTTTTGTAAGATAAATAAAGATTTTCAAAATATACAAAAATTTTCGCATTTTTTGATTTTTAAATCAAAACAAAAAAAATACAAAAAACTAGACTTTTTTAATAGACTCCAAATTGACTCCGAATAGGCTCCAAAGTATGAAAAAATTTCCCCTTTTTGAATCATTTTTTTTGAGTCATTTTGGAGTCTAAAAAGAGGGCTCTTTTGGATGAACCACTTTCATACAATAATTTGAAATTCTTGTTACATTTTTGGAGCCCATTTTAGAGTCTAAAATGAGTCTGCTTGCTAGCTGGGTAAAATAAAATTTTGATAGTCGACAAAAATGTTCATTAAAAATTTTTGCTTATTTTTTTTTATATGTAAAGATTTGCCACATCCAGAAATGATTTACACTCAAATTTATGGATTCAGCCAAGGCGAAATTATTTTTTTTACTTGGTATTCATTCATTTGGGATTTTTTTTAACACCTTTACACTAAAAAAATCGAGTTTAACTGCTTTTAAAGGTTGATTTATAAAAACCGGGGTTCGACAGTAAACCAACCGGTCTAACCGGTTTTCAAATAGTTAAGATTTTAAAAATTCGGAAGTTGCAAGCCACATAAAACCGGTTTAAACCGGTTTCGAAAAACCGGTCTAATCACCCTAGTAAATATACATCCTTTCAGGACTGTCTATTGTTTTAAAAAAATATCGAAAAGTTTATTCAAGTAGTGTATTTTCAATAGCAAAACGTTTTAACAGTATTTTTTAAACATTAAAAATCAATTTGCGAAAAAATTAAAAAAATATTCTAATTAATAGCCTTGTTTTTTGCATTAAATCAATATTGGAATAACTTTATTTTACTTTAAAAAGGTTCAAATCTGGCCAAACAATTTTTTTTAATTTTTTTCTGAATCTACATCCTATTATCAATAATAAAATAAAAACATAATTAAGCTAAGGTAAAAATTTGAAGTATAAAAACTAAATTTAGTTAAATCCTAGGATTAAATTGGATTTATTTATACCATTTTACATTATGGACACCGCTTAGTTTCTTACCTGTTTATATGTATTTACTAATTGTATGTAGATTTAGAAAAAAAAATATAAAAAAAAATTCTGGACTTGATTTGACATATTTTTACAATAAATAAAGTAAATCCCAATCTTAATCCGGTCTGAAAAAAAACAAGCCTAATGTTTTAGTAAAAAAAACCTTTAATAACAAGCTAACAATAAAACAATAGTGGTTTGTAAGAATAATTGTGTGTTTTACTGTATAATAAAATGCAAAATAAATAAAAACAAAATTATTTTTCAAACACAAAATTTTCAAGAATATTTCTTTTTTTTGTTTAAATAATACGTTATTCATTTGAATTTTTGTGAATAACCAAAAAAAATCACAAATTTTTGTTGATTATTTTGAAAAAATCTATTTTGTTTGTTTGAATAAGCAATCAGAAAAAATTATTTGATTTTTTTGGAAAGAAATATTATTTCATTTTTATGAATTTGAATAAAATAAAATTTTATTTTATTCAAACCAAAATAAATAAAATAACAAAACATTTTATTTTTTGATAGCCAACTAAAATATCAAAGTATTTTATTTATTTCCAAAAAATCCAAATAAAAAAAATCAATAATACAGCTATGGTTCCTGGTCATAGGGGAATACGGGAAAACGAGATTGCCGACTCTTTGACAAATCTTGGCGTCTATACAATTCCTCGCAATCCGAAACCCTTGATTGGTATAGGCTTGACATGGCTGATGCGTTGGATCAACTCTCATATGAAAACAATTTTATTGGAAAGATGGTTAAATGAGTTGGCATTCAAGAATACCAAATGTTTTGTGATTAGGCCAGACAAGAAGGGGGCTCACTATTAGAGTTGTGTCGTTCACGAACGAACTAGTTCAATTGAACTATTCACTTAACAAATCGGTTTATCCAGTTCGTTCATTTCAGCTCTGTTAGGTATTTTCGTTCTTTCAGCTCAATTGGTCATTACTTGATATATCAAAATGATTCGTTCACGAACTGTTGAACGAAAACAACCAAAGAGCGATTGAACTATATGAACGAACAAGGTCTTTTATCTGAAATGAACGAAAACGAGCGCTCACTCAATTGAACGATTAAGCACAAGTTTATCAGACCCAATATGTGCAGTTTATTTTGAAGATGAGGACACAACTGGACATTACGTCTGTTGTTGTCCAGCGTTCTCAAGGGCTAGACTGCGGATATTGGGTTCTGATATTCTGTCAATGGACACGGCAACTGAGATATTCTGAACAAGCACTTTTTTCATTCTTTTTCTTCTAAACCTTATCTCATCCCTACTATATTGTTATCTTCTCAGGGCAATCAGCTCCGGGGACTTGTTAATGTTAAGATTCTCATCATAATCTTTCACTGGGATTTAGGGAGCTGCATGATCTTTCTGATTTGTCGGATGTCGAAATTCAAAATGTTTCAGAAGGAGCTCAGATTGGTTAAACGAAACCTACGTGAAATAAAGTAAATTGAAACCGGTAACGAATTGAAATATAACCGAGATGGAAATGAAATGGAATTTTAAATAAAAATTTCTTACGATATTTACGTAATTCATTCATAAGTAAATTCATAATTTTAAAATTCTGACTTTGATTGTTTAAATATACAGCAACAGCATAAACATTTACCTTAACTAGCCATGTTGTCGGCCTGTTTTAGAGTTTTGTTAGGTTCTGGATATTTTTATTTTTTCAGTTTATTTTTTATTCATTTTGAAAAACTGACGACCATATTTCCATGCATGCAATCAATGTGTTCCTTCCATGTGTTGGCCCACCTTTTACACAACAGTATATGATGATCCTTTAGTGAAATATACACTTACACACACTTATGCATATCGATGATATGCATAAATAGTATTATGCAGTACGAGTATGTATGTGATTTTACTTTATGACTTTGCTCTACAGTGTTGCCAGTTTAGGGGTTTTGTCCCCAAATTGGGGATTTTTTTTTGGAAATTGGGGATGAAAAATTTGATTTGGGGATCCGGGGATTTCATGGGGATGACACTGATTTTTTCAGGGATTTTTAGAGGATAAAATATTTTAGATAAACAAGTGCTTTTAAATACACCAATCATATAATAATGTTAAAATCGGTAAAATTAACTCTACTTTATTTTTGATCAATCGTTGTAATTAAACGTAGAAATTATGTGAGATTTATAAAGAAAAAACTAAAAATTTTTATGGTGTCTATCAAAACCTGGATCGTAGTGGTATCATATTATCATGCTTTTAATTTTTTTTAAACCAAATTGTAGATTTTCATACATACATCTATAGTATATCCTTTAAATCTATTATGGAGAATTTCCAAAATTCACTAGCTTTTTCTGTAGAAAAAAGTCTAAAAGTACATCAATTGAAAATACTGGGCTTTTACGACTCCTTAAAAAGCAATACCAAGTTTTGGATACTTATTCCGGAGTAAGTATTTATAAAAAGTTAAGGGTTTTTACAGCAATATGTATATCAAACCTTAAAATAATTTTCGTTCAAACATTTTCTTAGGGACGATGACTTATGTTTGCTGAGAAAACCTTTGGGTGAATTCAATTGAAAAAATAATATAAGATTAAATCAAATTTGGACCAATAAAGTACTCTTTCGGTGTTGTGTAAATTAAAAATTCCGGAGTTATCCATCCCTGATAAAACATTTCCGTTGGTTTTTGAATTTTATCATAATACTTATCGAAACATTGGCGGGTTCAAATGATATGCTAATCGCTCAACACGCAAAATACACTTACACTTTTTTGCCAAGTTTCTGTGTAAAATACAACCCACCAGGTGTTTGTGCGTAAGTAAACCAAGTTTTTGTTCTAAAAAATTGTCTAAATAACTCAAAAGCACTTAATGTGTTGCAAGTGTTTTTACGTGTAGTAAATTTTTAGAAAATTTTTTTTTGGGGAATTTTGGGGATGACAAATTTTAAATTGGGGATGGCATCCAAAAAAAAACTGGCGACCCTGTTGCTCTACTACTTTAGTTTGTTGTTGCTGCTGGCTGCAGTGGCCGTTGGTTGCACATATCAAAAAAAAAAAAAACTGCACAATATTTAACATTATTGGTAGGAGACATCAAGATGCCACACTTTATGGTAGAAATAAAAACCAACAACAACCAAGATGAGGATGATGATGATGACGACAACGACAACGATGAAATAAAGGCAAAATGGTTTTTTTGGTTTTCCTTATGTTTTTTTTTCTGTTTTTGTAGGAAACCGGTAGAAAAGTGTCAAGGCTTTAGCATATTTCATGAGAAGTGGCTTTAACACGTCCCTTTTTACTTTCCCGATTCGTTAGTAAGTACGAGAGTAGTAATGTAAGTGAGGTAAGTATATGTTACATTAGTGTGGGATGAAAATCATAATTAAAATTTTTAATTAAATTTATTTAATTATGAAATATATAAAATACTAACATTCCCGCCGGTACTTCGTTACCGATCATATAAAATACCGGATAATAAAATAATCAGGCTTTGAGTTCCCACTTATGAAACTCTGTCCTAGGGAATGTTAATTTTATTTAACTTTAGTCGTTTAATCCCTTCACAAAACTGTTTTGCATGATTTAAACAAGACAATAAAAATATCCCCGTTTATTCCGGAATCATGTTCGTTTTAGAGAATTTTTATTTAAAAACTATTCTATATCGTAATAAAACCTATTAAATCAGAAAAAAAAATTTACCACCATATGTAATTAACTGGGTATCGGGGCATATGTGTACCATAAGACTGGTATTTTTTTGTATGTCAAAAAAGTTTTTCTTACGATTTTGAATGTCCGGGTAACCAATGGTAACCTTCGACCAAGTTTTGCATTTTTGGAAAATTTTCACCAAAATTTAGAATTTTTAAAAATTTAAAATAAAAAAAAACCTTGCGATACATTATTTTTGTTGATTCTGTCATTCTGAATTCGAATTTTAAAAATTTCTGAAATCGATTGAGAGGTTTTCGCAATATATTGCCATTTGTCAAAATTTTTCCAAAATAAGCGGATTTTTCCCTTAGTTCAAGAATTTTTTTCTGTTGTTTGAAATCTTAAAACTGTTTTCAATTGACTATTATAGCTTGACACACACTTTTATTTGAACTTAATTTGAGCCAAATCAGAAAATTTAAGCCATGGCGACCTTTGATCAAAGTTTAGGGCTTTTGGTGGAAATTTTCTAAAGACCAAAACTTTGATCACGGGTTAAAATGATCTTATTTGGCTCAAGTTAGTTTTGAATGGAAGTTTGTCTTAAGCCAATGGTTCCCAACCTTTGATTCTCACCCCCACTGGGAACAATTTGAATGTTTCAGGAGGGCAAAAAAACAAATTTTTAAGATTTTTATACCCTACACCACACTGTGGTACAGGGTGTAATGAGTTTGTACTGATGTTTGTAACTACCCGAAATATTGGTTTTAGACCCACTTTTAAGTATACCGATCGACTCCTATTGATCGACCTATTGAAATTGGAAAAAATCAGCGTTTGAAAGGCTACGTTAGCTACCCGTTTTTTTGCTTTTGCTTTTCATATCACTTCAAACAATTTCAATATTATAAGTTATAGCTTTTGTTTACTTTTCTTTTTTGTGTTTGCTTAAACTACAACAACATGAAAAAAATAAAAACTCCAAACAGAGCAGTAGCGGAAAACAAATTTTATTGTTGTAGCCTACAAATATACTACAGTAGTATATTTGTAGGCTACAGTATTACTACAGTATTACTACAGTAGTATTACTACAGTAGTATTACTACAGTATCACATTGTAAACAAATGTTGCAATATAAAAACGTGATCATATTAAAAATTTCGTTAAGATGGTGTAAAATGAATACAACATCGAAAAAAGAATAATAATAATTTTTAATAAAATTCTTTTAATTTTGGTCAAAAAAATATAGAAAAATTTTGAATTTTGTCGAATTTTTCGATATTTTCGAATATGTACGCGATTTTAATATTATCGGTCTAGACGCTCAGAAGTTATGAGAAAAACCGTGACATTAACATTGGGTTAGAGATGGGCGCTGGTCACGTGATTTGCGTGATTCACGTGAATCACGCGTGAGTGATTTTCATTTAAATCACGTGATTGTGAGTGAGTGTGAGGTGAAAAAAAATCTGAGTGAGTGAGTCATTTATTTTTTGCGTGAGTTTGCGTGATAAGATTTTTAGATTAGCCCAATTTTTTTATTTTTTGTAAAAAAAATTTTTTGGAGTTTTTTTTTTGGTAAGAGAATTTTATTGCGTGAGTAGATTTTGCGTGACTCACGCGTGAGCGTGATTGAATCTGGCGTGAGTAAGATTTTTATTATTCACGTGAATAGTGAGTGAGCGTGAATAAAAAAAAATTGCGTGAGTGATTCGATTATTTTTGCGTGAGCTTGAGTGAGTGTGAGTCAAAATCCACTCACGCACCCATCTTTACATTGGGTTTTTCGAAAATTCACGTGGTGAAAAATACACAAAACATGGTTTTAATTAGAGATGGGCGCGTGAGTGATTTTTGACTCACACTCACTCACGCCCACGACAGGAATTTTTGAATCACGCACACTCACTCACGAGCAAATTTTTTCTACTCACACTCACAATCACGTGAGTAAATTTAATACAACTCACACTCACTCAAGCTTCACTCACACTCTCGTTGACTCACACTCACGAAACTCTTATTCATACAAAAAAAAAATTAAAAACTAAAATTTGAAAAATCTTTTAAAATTTTCAACAAAATTTAAAGTTCAGCGTAACTCAAAAAATCGACTCACGCACACTCACGCAAAAATCTTACTCACGCACACTCCACTCACACGCGCGTGAGTAAAATTGAATTTAGTCACACTCAAGCGTGGTCACGCGTGAATCACGTTCTAATCTGCTCATGTGCCCATCTCTACTTTTAATGACAAGGGAACACCACAACAATGTTTGCCAAAGTTTTTTTTTTTGAGAAGTTGAATTATAATTTTACATTAAAACAATCCAACCCTATTTTTTATACACATTAAAATAAAACAGTTATGTTAAACAAGATAGATGTGTGTGTGTGTTATAGTTTTATTAAATTGTTTCTTTGTAGGCTACAAAAACAATATTTGTAGGCTACACCCAAAAAAAACGTGGGTATTCAATACTAAAAATTTAACTAATTTTAGTACAAAAGGACCTAGTGCAGAAATTGGTAACCAATACTAAAATTTTTAACTAATATTAGTAAAAACCAGTAAAAATTACTAATGTTAGTACTTTGAAGATACTAAAATTAGTAACCAATTAGTAAATTTTGGTACAATATCACTTACTAAACCTTTTACTGTAGAATTATTTTGAGTGTACCAAAAATAATTTGTAGGCTACAGGTAGGCTACCAAAAATAATTTGTAGGCTACTTGTAGGCTACACAATTCTTATGTTTTTGTTTTTTTTGCTACTTATTCATTTTTAAAAACAATCGTAAGCTCTCGCTACAAAAACAGAAATGTGCAAGTATTAGTAGCTATAGCAATTGAATGATTTACATATTGTTTGTTTTTAAAACTACACATATCGTCAATTTTGGTTGTTTAAGCTACTTTCTTCGTAGTAATTTAAACGCTGGAAAAAATCGGTCCAAATTTAAACCTAGCCCCATACAAAGGTCCTTAGTTTTGGCTCAAATGACTCTGATAGCCGCATTTTAATAGGTATCTTTGGCAGGTAATCATGTTTCATCTACACAAATCACCATTCCGAATTTTAAAGAAATCGGACCAGTTCTTCTTGTAGCCCCCATACAAACCACCTTCCCGATTTTCACATAAGAGTCCCCGCACAACAATGTCGGTGACGTTTTTTTCATACAAATTTGGCAAGAAAAAACGCTCGACCGAAAACCGTTTGAATAAAATCAATTTTATTTTTGTGTCGGTTTCTCTCTCTTTTTTAATTTTTCATATGAAAATGTTGCCACATTTTAATAAATATTTCGATTATTTTCGATATAGTAAACAAAAAAATGTGATCTCTAAAAAAAATTTATATAAAATTCTAAAAAAAACATAAAAACACGAATCAATATGAAAAAATCATGTTGATATTAAAAAAATTAATAAGATTAAATAAAATTGTGTAGAAAAAGTGAAAAAATAATGTAAATATAAACGTTAGACTGAGTTTTCCGCTGCCGCCTTTGTTTTGCGCCTATACTCTCCCATGACCGAAACCGTCAACCGCTCCGACATTGTTGTGCGGGGACTCTAAATCTCTCAAATTTCATAAAATAGAAAATATTTAATTCAAATTCCGTTTGTGTATATTAAGTAAATGCGTACTTTAATAACCTTATCAAATCTGATTATCATCGGACCATTTTTGGACTTACCCAGGAAATTTTTTTGGAACAAATTCCTGGTTCAACAGATTCTTGAATGTAAAATTATTTTTCAAAAAAACTACTTGCTCTAAAAAACGATTGCTTTTGGGACAATTTCAAACAAAAATCATTGATTCTGGAATGTTAAGTAGAATCGGTTGCAGGGAACAAATTCCTGGTTCAACAGATTCTTGAATGTAAAATTATTTTTCAAAAAAACTACTTGCTCTAAAAAACGATTGCTTTTGGGACAATTTCAAACAAAAATCATTGATTCTGGAATGTTAAGTAGAATCGGTTGCAGGGTAAAATGATGCGTTCTGGAACCGATTATTGGGAACAGAAAATTTTGCTGGGTAGGCCCCATGCGAAAATTTCTCCCGATATTCAGTTAAAGCGGTTTATTGTCCACAAAAAGAAGCCTATTTCACTAAAATTTTATTTGTGGGTGTTTTTTACACTTATTTAAGGTTTGACAAAATGTAGATCTAATCAGTCCATGTTTGAACTTGGGACCCATTTTCCGGGAAACTCTGGTGTAGGGTATAATATGGTCGGTCTTGACCGACTGTAATTTTCTTACTTGTTCTTATTAATTTTGTCATTCTGTATAGGAATTTAAAAAGTTTCTGAAATCGATCGAGAGGTGCCAGTTATGGGCTCAATAATTGTTTTATGAAATAAAATACTTTTTTAGAAAAAATAGTACTTTTTTAGAAAAAAATAGTACTTTTTTAGAAAAAAAGTACTTTCTTAGAAAAAATAGTACTTTTTTTTATAAAAAATAGTACTTTTTTAGGAAAACTAGAAACAAACTACTTTTTTTAGAAAAAAAGTACTTTTTTTAGAAAAAGTAGCACTTTTTTGGGTAAAATGGTACTTTTTGGGAAAAGTACTATAGCAGTAAAGTACTTTAAAGTACTTTTTTAAAAAAGTAAATTTTTTACTACATTTTTTTCAGGAAAAAAATTATTTTTTCTAAAAAAAAATCACTTTTTTTCTAAAAAACACCTTATTCTAAAAAATCCCTTTTTTTCTAAGAAGTACTTTTTTGTCTAAAAAGTATTTTTTTTTTTTTAAGTAATTTTTTATTCTAAAAAGTACTTTTTTTGAATATTAATATTTTCTTAAATAATACTTTTAAAGAAAAAGGTAAAATGTTTTCTAAATAAGTACTTTTTCCTAAAAAATTACTCTTTTTCTTAAAAATAATACTTTTTTTTATTTTTTTCTAAAAAAGTACTATTTAAAAAAAAAAATACTATTTTTTCTAAGAAAGTACTATTTTTTTTTAAAAAAAAAAGGATTATTTTTTCTAAGAAAGTACTTTTTTTCTAAGAAAGTACTATTTTTTCTAAAAAAGTACTATTTTTTCTAAAAAAATATTATTTTTTTAAAAAAGTATTTTATTTCTTAAAACAATTAATGAAAAAAAACTTCTGAAACGTGCCAGGAGTCCATAACTGGCACACGGCACATGTTCCATTCAATTCCAATTCGTTTCCTATTTCACTCAGACCTGAACAGATCACATCTAATAAATTTTTACATTTATATAAAAATTACCATTTCACCAAACAAAATTTTACCGAAAAGGAGCATCCTATATGTCAATAATTGAAATCCAGGCAAATATTTAGTGCAATAGTACATAATTTTCCATTTGTAACCCCTTTTTGTCCCTTAAAATCGAAATTTTCAAAAACCTTTCTTTCAAAATATTTTTTTTTGCCGGATGTTTCAAATTTATAAGAACCACATTTTAGGAAATCGAAAAAGTACCAAAGTACAATATCTTATCCCTTTTACCCTCTTAAATCAGAATTTTCTAAAAGTCTTTTTCCAGAATGGAAGATCCCACATTTAAAAAATCAAGTTATTATTGCCACTATTTCAGGAGATCTAAAAAGTACCAAAGTACACTCTTTTACCCTCTTTGCAACCAAACTTTTTTTATACACACAGAAAAATAAATTTCCAACTGAATTTATTATGTTGATAAACTCAAATTTCGATTGCTGTTACTATATTCGGCTGTGACAACCGAATTTTGTGTTTGTTTCAATTAACAGGCAGTTATACTAACTGAGTTCAGTTGTGACTACCGATATTTGATTGTGATGACTTATTTTTAAATGTGTCAAACAAATTTTTATTGCATCAACTGAATTTCAGTTGGAAATTATCAAATATGTTTTCTGTGTAGTACTTCATCAGATTTTTTTTTCGACCGATTAGCACGATTTTCCATTAGGTTAAAAAAAGTACTAAAGTAAATTTTTTTACCATTTTTAAAGTTAAAGTTGTTTTTGTAAAATGTTTTTTCGGATGGAGTTTTGCAAGTTTCTATAAATAACCATTATTGCAGTAGATAGAACAAGTGCCAAAAAAAAGTACCTTTTTTCAGAATGTTTTTACCGCGAGAAGATCCTACGTTTCAAATTTTAAGTTTCAAGGACCTTTTAGAAAATACAAAAGTACCACTACACTTTTTTAACCCCATTAAATCTTAAAACTCAGACTTTGTAGATCTATTTTCCGGAAGGTGTATCTACATTTTAAATTTCAATGAGTATGTCAGTGTTGATACAAAAGTGCATTGTTTTGAACTTAGGCCAAGGCGGTAAAAATATGCAATTGTTTTGATCGCATCCTTTTGTGGGCGAATTCATAAGTAAGCCACGATTCTCTACAATAAAATTGTTTAAAATTTTTTCTAATTTCAACCCACTCTAATGTATTACATTTATATATGCCCTAGGATTAATTTTTGCAGCATTGCATCCACACTCATTGCACTGCTGCAACACAGTGGCAAAAGATTTATATCATCTCCAATAATGGCATTTGTTTTGCGTTTTTTTATGCTTTTTTGCTTATTTTTTTTATTTATTTATTTTTGTAACGAAACTTTTTTGTCATTATTTTTAAGCAAGAATAAATAAATTTCAATAATTGGAACGATTCGTTTAAAATATGATAAAAATGTCGGATGGAATTTATAAATATTGATACATTTCAACATAGTAAAAAACATGTATTTGGCTACCTACACACATATAATTAATATTGTGGTAGGAGGCCATTCTGGAAAAAAAATCGTTGTTGATTAAAGTACATTAGACTGGGTCGACCATAAAGGAGAAAAAAAAAGTTCCCATTGTGCGGGCTTAATTTTAAAGCTTACCTCGAAAAAGTTCCATAGCCAAAATATTAGATTTTTAGGTCGCGATTTGGTACCGCCGAAATCGTTTTTTGTTCATAGCTTTGTCAGTTGATGTCCGATCGTTTAAAAAAAAAAATTGTTAGAAAGTCCTCAGCGAGTACTAAAGTTGACTCATATCTGGTTTTAACCTCAGAGGTCATCTTCTTGTTATGATTGTTAGTTTCTCATCTTTCTACCCACTTAAATGATTTTTATTTTTCCATTAAATTATAGCACTAAAAAATTCATGAAATTCTTCCCTTGGAAGTATCCAGTTAAATTTATTAACAAAAAAGTTACATTTGATTTAAGATTTTCATATACAATATAAAGAAAAATAGAAAAAACACTTGTTATTATGCCTTTAAACTATATTTAATTTTTTTAGTTTGTATTTAAATACATACGAACAAGTGTTTTAAATCTTTTTCTATGGAAATTTAAAATTGAATGTAACTTTTTTGTTAATTAATTTAAGAGGGTACTTCTAAGGAAAGAATTTCATGAATTTTTTAATGCTATAATGTAATGGAAAAATAAAAATCATTTAGGTGGGTAGAAAGCTGAGAAACTAACACTCATGACACGAAGATGAGCTCAGAGGTCAAAACCAGATATGGGTCAAATTTAGTACTCGCGGAGGACTTTCACACAATTTTTTTTTTAAAACGATCGGACATCAAATGACAAAGTTATGAACAAATAACGATTTCGGCGGTACCAAATCGCGACCTAAAAATCTTATATTTTGTCTATGGAACTTTTTCGAGGAAAGCTTTAAAATTAAGCCCGCACAATGGGAACTTTTTTTTCGACCCGGTCTAAAGTACATTTGTTTAATCAATATTTGGAAAATTTCGTATAATTTGAATAATGATTTTGAAATTTATCAATATTAAAAATCTTTTGAAATAAATTTTTAAAATGTTGGTTTTAAGCCGTATTCACAATAATGGAGTGCTCTAATCTGTGGAAAATTTAACTTTAACTTTTGCACTTTTATATTTTTGAATTTGACTATATTTTTTTAATCCACTCTAGAGTCAAACATATTCTACTCTGAAGTTACAATCTGCTTAAATCGTTAAAAGAGAAAAAATACACCCCTGTGTAAGTGCCATCACTAATAATGTTATTAAAAAAAATAAAAAAACAAAATACATATTCAAAAATAATATTGAAAATTTTAGAAAAATATCATTTTTAAATTAAATAAATAATTTTACTCAGTTAAATTTAGGGCTGTCAAACGGGATCGGTTTTTTAAAATCCCGGGATTCGGGATTTGAAAATCGAAATCCCGGGATCCCGGGATTTTTCGGGATTACGGGATTTTTCGGGATCCCGGGATTTTTCGGGATTCCAGGATTTTTTGGGATTAAATTTCTTTGATTATAAAAGTAAAAAAAAATTTATTGTGCATATTAAGGGGGCTACTGTGGGTTAGTTGGTAGCGTGCTAGCCTATTAAGCATGGAGTCGTGGGGTTTGATTTCCACGAAAACATTTGGGTCGATTTCGCTACAACGAAATTATTAAAAAAAAAATGGTTTCTAATTATTCTGATTGTTATTAAAAGGCAATTAAAAAATTAAGTATACGCCACTTATGCATTTTTCAAGTAATTATTATTATTAAATATTTATGAATGAACTAAAAAAATCCTTGATGGGTTTGTTATGGAAAATGACAACTTTAATTTGCTCTTGGTTTCATCCCATTCCGATTTTGGTTGCTGCACTGTATAATTTTAAAAATAGTTTACGATTTTTACGATTTTTACGGAGCCTAATGTCAAAATTTGTATGAAAAAGTTCAGTTTAACGGAGAGTTATTTTATAACGGAGCATTTTTATTCTCCTACGCCTAAAACTTATGTGGTACAAATTTGAGGGCAATCGGATTAAATTTACCCGTGGCCCTTCGATCAAAGTTTCGGTTTTTTACGAAATGTTCGCCAAAATCTGCAAATTATTAAATATTTATGAATGAACTAAAAAAATCCTTGATGGGTTTGTTATGGAAAATGACAACTTTAATTTGCTCTTGGTTTCATCCCATTCCGATTTTGGTTGCTGCACTGTATAATTTTAAAAATAGTTTACGATTTTTACGGAGCCTAATGTCAAAATTTGTATGAAAAAGTTCAGTTTAACGGAGAGTTATTTTATAACGGAGCATTTTTATTCTCCTACGCCTAAAACTTATGTGGTACAAATTTGAGGGCAATCGGATTAAATTTACCCGTGGCCCTTCGATCAAAGTTTCGGTTTTTTACGAAATGTTCGCCAAAACCTGCAAACTTTGATCAAAGGGCCCCGTGACTGTGTCTCAATGGTTAGTGCGTTGGACTATTATTCAGCAAGCCTGGGTTCTCAGCTTAGCGAAATTCGTGGCCAGCTACGTTGAAAATTAAAAAAATTGTTTTAGTTTTAGTTTGTTTATGTAAATGTAACAATATTGGAACAAAGTTGTATTTTTAAAAATAAATTCTCCAACATTTTTAATATTTCAAAAATCCCGGGATTTGAGCTTAAAAATCCCGGGATTCGGGATTCATTTTATGAAAAAAATCCCGGGATTTCGGGATTCGGGATTTCGGGATTGACAGCCCTAGTTAAATTAGATTATTTTGTGGAATTGTGAGTCTGGTAAGTAAAATGACATATGCAATGTAACTAGGGTTGCCAGAATTTTATTTCGAAAATGCGGGACAAACTCCTAAAAATTACAAAAATGGCGGGATTTTAAAAATTTTCGCGGGACAAAAATATTTTTATGAACAAAACTGAAAAATTTAGCAGCATGTTCACGAGTTTTATTGTTTTAAATAGAGACTACCAACCTCTAGTGCATTTTGAAATAGAAAAAATGTTTTTGTTTTTCAAAATATTTTTTTTCGCGCTGCTTTAGAGACTAATTAAGCTAAAGCAAATTTTAGTACACACAATTCCATTTTGAAGATACAACGCTGGACCAGAATTACTCCATGGAAATTTTATAAATATTTTTCCCGGAATGTTCTCTATATTGTGCAACTTTTGGCGTAAATTTTTCGAAAAATATTTTTTTTTTCAAACAAACACTAAGATTGTTGTCTTTTTTGTTCTACCCAATTCACACCTGAGATGAAATCTTATTCGAACAAGATTTCGATCATATGCTTGTGTATAAAATGATGCAGATCATGTGATCGAAATCTTGTTCGATCGAGATTTCACCTCAGGTGTGAATAGACCTTTATTTGTTTCTTAAAAAGGTTCTAAATCCACATCATTTGGGCGACAAGGCAAAACCAATTTAACAAAAGCTTACAAATAAGCCTTTTAAAAACTTAGAATTTTATAGTAAAAAATAGTTGTTGTTAACAAAAATTGCAAAAAAAGCGGGAATATGGAATCCCGCGCGGGACGCGGGAATCTGTTATGAAAAGCGGGACAATCCCGCCAAATGCGGGAACGTCTGGCAACCCTAAATGTAACAGATCTCTACTCTACATTTTGCACAGTTAACATAGATCGAGAGTGGAGTGACTCCAACAGTGGATTATTATAGATTTTTTTTGGAAATAATTCGACTATTCAGTAAGTTTTTTTACCGGTTATAGGTACCGGATATAGCTTAAGTTTGGACGGAGCTTATTGGACATGTAGGGTCATGTCCAATAAGGTCGCCTGCAGGGGCCCCTAAAGTGGGATGGCATGGCTTTAAGTGCTTGCCAATTTGTTGCTTATTATCCGATTTTTATGAAATTTGGATTTTGTTAAAGCCCTAAATACCTTAAAAAAACATGCTTGAAGTAGTCGTTATCTCTTTTACTTTCCGATTTATAGCCATTTGACTGGGTAAAATTTTATTTTTCCGATCCTGGTCCAGTTTTTCGGGAATAGGTTAGTCCCCTAACATCCGATTTTTTACAAACCTAAATTTTTAGTTAGCTAGATAAATTTGTGATATTTTAAAACTATAACCCATAAAATATCTTGTTTTTTTAAAAAAGTTCCACTATTTTAAAGTTTTAAATTAAAAAAAAAAAAAAAAAAAAACAAGTAGAAAAGTTAAATTCGACTTGGCCGAATCTATGACTACGCTCCACAATGTCCATTTTAAGTGATAGTAAATTTTCTAACGTTAAAAAAATAACATTTTTGTTTAGAAATATTTTATTTTTTGTAAAAAAAAACCTTTTTTAGTAATTTTAGAAAAAAAAAAATAATTTACTAATTTTTTTTTGAGTGTAAAATTTTTTTCGAGTGTATTTTTTTAGTGTAAAAATATTTTTGACAAAAATACGTTGTAAAATATTTTTGTGACTTACCAATGTATTAAAAACTTGTTTAACAGGTTTTCAACACTTGAATTTAAGGTGAAACTAATCTGAAATTCACGGTTTTGCTAATGACTTTTGAACCACTCGCCCGATTTGGCTGAAATTTAATACGAACCAGGCCAGGGGAACGACAAATATATACGCCAATCTTCAGGATCCTTAGAAAGCTTCGAAAGTTAGCGTGTTTTTTATCTCGTAAATTTACGTAGTTTTTATCTCGTAAATTCACGAAAACCCTTGCCGAAATTCAGTCTTTTGCTCATAACTTTTAAACCACTGCACAGTGCCACATTTGGCCAATCTAGGACGACAAAAATCCAATTTTATGTATATGACTGGAAATTCGGTATACACGTTCGTTTTGACTTCAAAAATAACATTATGAAAAATATGGGAGGCCAGTTAACGGCCACGCCCACTTTTTAAAAAATTTTTAATTTTGGTTGTAATTTCTTTAAACTTGGTATATGTACTCTCAAGGACTGTAGAAATAATATCACAAACAAAGGGGGCGGTCAGACAACTGTCACGCCTACTTTTTAAAAATATGTCAAAAAATATGTAAAAACAAGATTTACATATCGCCCCACTGTAGTAGGCGTCGCTGACGGTCGCAAAAGTTAGCTATTAAAATATTGACCAATATGGATATTGGTCAATATGCCTGAAAAAGTCCGGCGACCAATAGGGACCAAAAACAAAAGTTCTATTCCATCAAAAAAAATAAATACATAATTTTCTTTTCAAAAGTTTTTATTATGTTAAAAATTTAATAAAAAATAGAAAAAATAGTTTTTCAAAAAAAGAAAAGATATGACTTAAATCCCTTAAATATCCTTTAAAATTACCAAAAAAGAGTGTATAAATATCTTTTTTTGTTAAAAAGTTACAACCGTTTAAAATCGACTTAATTAATGCGAAATAATGAACACTACTTACAGGATTTTACAAGATGCAACTTTATGCACCCACATCTTAATAACGAACAGAATTATCGTTCTTATATGAGTATTTCCGTGCTATAAGGAATGTTTTATAATACACACAAACAAATCATGAAAATCGGGGAACTTTTTTTTATTTTTGTCGTGCTAGATTGCCCAAATGTGGCACTGTGCACTGGACCGATTTCGCTGGATTGCAATACCAACCCGACCAGGTAAATGCCCAACATATATGCCAAACTTCTGGAGCCTCCATAAAGTCTTTCAAAAGTTAGCGTGTTTTCAACAGACAGACGGACGGAGGGACGGACATCGCTAGATCGTCTTAAAATCGATCGAGGATCAAAAATATATATCATTTATGGGGTCCTAGATCAATATTTCGAGGTGTTATAAACGGAATGACAAACTTATAAATTCCCTCTATCACTAGAGTGGAGGGTATAAAAATTTAGATTTTTTGCCCAAAAAGTACCAACACTCTTTTGGTTCCAGCTAAAAAGTTTCTTTCAGAACATGTAATTTTTCTCGATTGATCGGAAAGGCAATATCACGTAGATGAGTTTAAAACAAGTGAGAGTGTTAAAATCGGCTGTGCCGAATCTTTGATACCCTCCAACATGTTAAAATATATTTAAAAAAAAATCAGAGGCGGTTTTGGGGGGGGCTATGTTGGGGTGGTTGGGGATACCTTCCCCATCGCGATAAATGTTAACTAATTTATTTGTTATGCTTTTTTAACTTTAGTAATACCATTTACTCATAATTTTTATGATTTTTTTAAATCCACGCCCACAAAAGGGGGCGGGCCAAAAAAAACATAATTTTTTAGCCCCCGGGGTCTAAGTGCAGGACTTTGAACACCTTCTGACATAAAAAGATTTCATTTGTTTACCAAAAATGCAAAAAAAATCTGTAAAAAATTGCGTTTTTTTGGAACTTTTTTCCCCCTGATCCGATTTTACCCATTTCCGAACTTAACTGGCCTATGACCAAGAGACACATTCGTGCCAATTTTCAGGAGTCTATCTCTCTTATTTTGGACTGAATCGTGTTTTATACAGACGGACGGACGGACGGACATTCATAGAATGACTTAAAATCGATCATAGATCAATAATATATATACTTTATGGGGTCCCCGACCGATATTTTTATGCGTTACAAAAGGAATGACAAAGTGAGTATACCCCCATACTGTGGTTGGAGGGTATAAAGATACACTCAAAATATTTTGTAAGTACACTAAGAAAATTATGTCATTAACTTTTTGTAGGTTATTGTAAAAAGTAATCAGTAAAGTTATTTTAAAAGAAAAATCATTAATTTTATTAATGACTTCTTATTTTCTACTGTTTCTGTAGTTTAAAAAAAATAATTTACTGTACTAAAAACGAATTTTCTGTTACATTTAATTTCGGCAGTAAATAATTCTTCTATAGTTTTACTGTTTTTCATTACAAAATAAGTAAATATTCACTAGTTTTTTAATGTTTTGGTTAGTCATTAAATTAACATTTAAATTTGACTGTAATATGTTTTTATTTTAAATGAAAAAACAGTGGAATGGTTTTTAAAAAAAATTTCATTTGTTTTAAGTGAATATTCACTGGAATTTACCTACATAATTTTTTGAGTGTAAATTCAACTGAAAAACGTTTAAAACAATCGTTTTTCCTTTTAAAAAACGGACTACTTATATTTCATTTGAAACAACACACTTTTTTAGTTATTTTTAAACGTTAATAAATGACTAGACATTCCGTAAAAACAAATGATATTTCAGTTATTTTAACTGTTTACAATTTTTTATTTTGTGAAGTAAAAATATTTTTTGTTGAATAACAAACTACAAAAACAGTACTTCTGTAAAATTATACGGTATAATCAGTCACAAATAATTTTATTGATAAAAACATTTTTCCGTAAATTTTGTAGTTTATTGTTTTACCAACTGTATAAATCATTCAATATTTTAGTTTTTTTTTTTGAAAAACAAACGATAAAACGTTTAATACTATGTTTAGACCAAACAAAAACTAACTTGTTTTTGACCAAAAAGCATTTTGGAAAACCAAACTGTTTACACCGAATAAAAAGAGTTTTTGTTTGTCAAATCAAATTAAATATTTTCTAAATTCACTAAAAAACACAAAATTACAATAGCCACACGTTATTAAAAAAATTAAATTACACATTTATTTACTTTTTTTTAAAGATTTGAATATTAATTTAACAAAAAAACAAATATTTTTATTTTGACATTCGTTTTTACCAAAAGAAAATTGAAAAAAACATTCACACTGAATTAATAGTAGCATAGACCACAACCTAAATTCTAGTTTTTGTTCAGTTTTAGTTGGCAACGCAGTTTTTAAATTGTATGGAAAATTTATGTAGTTTTTGCCAAAAACCAAAAAAATATTCAAAAACAAGTTGTTTTCGTTGGTGTAAATACCGTATAAGACAACTTTAACTAAAAACTTTTTGAATAACCTTAAATAGTTACTGTAAAACTTTTCTGTGTGTGTTGGTGTGGAATGCCTCATATGTATTTCGTTTAAATATTTTTTTTTTGCTTATTCTAAATCTGAGAGTTTTTCAATAGAAGAAATTCGTCTTACATAGAAAATATTAGATGATAAAAAAAATGATTTTTTATAGGGCAAATGTCTCAGAATCTAAGACTTCTTCTCAGATTCTGTGGCATTTTTCGTATAGAACAGTTTTTGGATTCTTAAAACTTTTTTCCACAAAAGAGTCTCAGATTCTGAGAAATTTTATTATAGAAAAAGTCTCATATTTTAAAGCATTTTTCAGATATTTTTCCTATAAAAAAGGACTCAGATTATTAGTCTTACCCTTTTTTTCTATAGAAAAAATCTCAGAGTCTCAGACCTATTTTTCTATAGAAAAAGTCTCAGACTTTCAGACCTTTTTCCCATTGAAAAAGGTGTCAGATTCTGAGAGCTTTTTCTTAAATAAAAAAAGTATAAAATTCTGGCACTTTTTCCCTTAAAGAAAAGGTTACAGATTCTTAGAAATTTTTCCTTAATAAAAAGTCTCTGATTGTAAGAACTTTTTCCTTCATAAAAAGTTTAACATTCTGATTCAAAGATCATTTCCTATAGAAAAAGTCTAAGATTCTGAGACCCTTTCTTTAAGGGAAAAAGTGCCAGAATTTTATACTATTTTTATTTAAGAAAAAGCTCTCAGAATCTGACACCTTTTTCAATAGGAAAAAGGTTTGAAAGTCTGAGACTTTTTCTATAGAAAAATAGGTCTGAGACTCTGAGATTTTTTCGATAGAAAAAAAGGGTAAGACTAATAATCTGAGTCCTTTTTTATAGGAAAAATATCTGAAAAATGCTTTAAAATATGAGACTTTTTCTATAGTAAAATTTCTCAGAATCTGAGACTTTTTTGTGGAAAAAAGTTTTAAGAATCCAAAAACTTTTCTATACGAAAAATGCCACAGAATCTGAGAAGAAGTCTTAGATTCTGAGACATTTGCCCTATAAAAAATCATTTTTTTTATCATCTAATATTTTCTATGTAAGACGAATTTCTTCTATTGAAAAACTCTCAGATTTAGAATAAGCAAAAAAAAATATTTAAACGAAATACATATGAGGCATTCCACACCAACTGTTCCACTACAGAAACACCATAGTGGTTTCAATGGGATATCATTTGCAAAGTATTCACTCTTAGGATACTATTAAATAACAAAAATAAAATTTAAGTTTTTTTCAAAAAGTGGGCCTTGTAGGCGTGGTCAAATATTGAAAATAAATGTTTTTTGATAAATAAAGTTTAAGTTTAAATTTGAAAAATTCAGAACTTCTTCTAAAAATTTTCCAATTTTTATTTTTTTAATCGATAGCCCATACAAGAATCTATAAAAAACTTTTGTCTTAAAGACTTTACTGTGTTTCATTTAATTTGCATAAATATTGAAGTAAAGATACTCAGGCAAAAAAGTTTGATATTTTCAATATTTGACCACGCCTACAAAGCCCATTTTTTGAAAAAACTTAAATTTTATTTTTGTTATTTAATAGTACCCTAAGAGCGAATAATTTTCAAATGATTTCATATTGACACGACACAACTTTTTTTTTGCTGAACATTTGGTGTGGAATGCCTCATATATATGATCATTAAAAACAAACCTCCTTCAGCAAAAACTAATAAATTTTATGATTTTATAGCTTTCCCATCACTTTTTTTGCAAATGAAACGTATCCCTGTTTTTGCTCGTCCGACAAAGCATTTTGATTTTTTTCTTTGAAGTACAAAAAAAAAATTCCCCCCAAAGCCAAAAGCTGTACCCGCCACTGAAACCTATAATAGGCTTATTTTTGGAAGACCGTTTCAAAAAAATTTAACGTTTTTTCATATCGTCACCTAAAATGCAAAAGGTCCTAACTAACAAAATATTCAAAATCAGTTTTTTGATTGGTTCTGGATTACTTTATCAAAGTACACGATTTTATAGCAAAAATTAAAAAAAAACATGTGATTTTGGCAATAGCCAATGGGCGTCACTAAACAAAAAACTATTTGAATTTTTTTTTATCAATTTTGATTAATATTTTTTGAAAGAACGTCCTCACAAAATTTTAGCTAAATTCATTAAAAAACAACAAAGTTATTAACAAATTTAAAATATCATTCAATACTGTTTTTGCTTCTCCTGTAAAATTAATAAAATCCCAGCAGAAATTTTGCTGAACTGGCAGCAGCTTTTGGAGAGGAAACTAGAGTCTGCTGAATTCATGCATGATTTTCTAAGGCGATGTCACACTTTAGAGCGCTAGTTGGGATACACATTAAAAGCGCTCCTAAGATGCACTGAAATCAGGTGTGTTTAAGGCGCTGATTAAAGCACTATAAAGATGCAGTAAATTCAAGTTTTTTTTTCAGAGCTGATTAAAGCAGAATAAAGATGAAATACATTTGACTATTTCTGAAATACAATTGGAAAATCTGAAATACCATTGGCTATTTTTGAAATACAATTGGAAAATCTTAAATACAATTGACTAGTTCAGAAAATCCGTTAAATATTTCTGAAATAAAAATATTTTTATTTTTGAGAAAGATTATTCTAGCTAAAGGTAATATTTCTTTTACTAATCGTTACGATGATATTGTCAAAGTAACAATTTTCAAGAAACTTTTTATAAAGTTGTTTGTTTTAAATTAATTGGTTTGGTCATTTTGCAAGACTTACTCGACACGTGTTTCGGAATTCGTCAAATTCCATTATCAAGAGTATTTAGCAAATTGACAATCGTTTGTGGCAAAACATAAAGACTTATATTCGTATGTAAATTGTCATAACGAGAAATGTACTAAATACACAACATAATACAGCTCTAAATTTCAAACGAAAAGTCGTAACCAAACCATCACTATTTAATACAACAAACGCAGTGAACATCTTACTCGCGTAAGAAATCTACTGTCTGTATGTATATACTAGCCTGTAATACAAGCTGTATATATGAAGGTATGTTTGAATTAAATAGTGATGGTTTGGTTACGACTTTTCGTTTGAAATTTAGAGCTGTATTATGTTGTGTATTTAGTACATTTCTCGTTATGACAATTTACATACGAATATAAGTCTTTATGTTTTGCCACAAACGATTGTCAATTTGCTAAATACTCTTGATAATGGAATTTGACGAATTCCGAAACACGTGTCGAATCGTGTTCAAATCTGAACATCGTAACGATTAGTAAAAGAAATATGACCTTGAGCTAGAATAATCTTTCTCAAAAATAGAATTTTAAAGGTCGAATAATAAATAAATAATTTTTTTTTATTAATTTAAAAATTAAAACAGAATAAAAATATTTTTTTAGTTTATTTTGTAGTATTGTTAAAAAAAAATATTAAGATTTTTATGTAAAAAAACGTTCAAAACCCTAAATACATCATTTTCACTATTATTTTAGAAAATAGAAAATTTAATTCCGAAATTTCCATTTATATTTCAGAAATTTCTATTTTATATCAGAAATTCCCATTTATATTTCAAAAACATCTATGTATTTATATTTCAGAAATTTCAACCGTATTTAAGAAATTTCCGTTTGTATTTCAAAATCTTTATAAATGATGGAAATATAAATGAATTTTCTGAAAAGAAAATTTTAAAATACAAATGGAAATTTTTGAAATACAATTGGAAATTTCTAAAATATACGTGGATTTTTTTATTTTTTAATTTAAATAAAATTTTCTTAATACATTGTACAAATGGAATTTTCTGAAAAGCATTTAGAAAATTTTGAAAAAAGAGTTTAGATTTCTTAAATACAATTGGAAATTTCTGAAACATCAATAGAAATTTCTGTAATATTAATTCAAATTTCTGATATATAAATAGAAATTTTTGAAACATAAATGGAAATTTATTTCTTTGAAATAACAAAAAAAGCGTTTGTATTATTTTTTGGTCGTCCTATTCGCCATCATTCAAAATGTGTTAAAGATGTTATGATTGAAGCACTCTTTGCAGCGCCGATTAATGCGCAATAATAAAATCTTACCAAAAAATTAAAAATTTTTCTTCTTACTTTTACTGCATCCTCAAGATCGCTCTTTGGATGCGCTTCGGTATGCTAAAATCTCGATTTATTTTTGCTGGGATGTTAGTTAGGGCCTTTTACATTTTAGGTGACGATATACTATTATATTCATATTTAAAATTCCGAAACTCCGGGTCAATTCCTGGGAATCCGGGATTGAAAAATGTGTCGATTTCCCGGGAATTTTATCCTGGGAATTCTCGGTACAAAAACTTTAATGGGGACCACCCTAAGGGCTGAAGATTGAGGGTAGTATGTACAGAGAAAGTGTTGGTATGTATTGAAAAAATATTGGAGGTCGGTCATACATTCCACTAGTCTAGGGGCAACCCTGGGGCAGTTAGAGTGGTGGGATCAAATTTCATAAATATGTCATTTTATATGGGAGCCCCATTAAGGAGTGGAGATAGGGCATTGCCTAAGTGTTGGCTGAAAAAAAAAAATATTAAAAATTACACCAGGGCTGATACTGGTGTTTTACGTTAAAAAATTTTAAATCAATAAAAAATTATTTTTGTACCCAAATTAATTTGTATTCAAATGTTTTGGACATTGTTGAGGGTATCCATGAATTAAATAAATGGATAAATTTTACTTTTTTACTTATTGTTAACAAATTCACTTTTTGTTTGCTATGGGCGAACTGTCAAGGACATCAATTGACATTTGAATATGCATTAATTCCTTATTTGAAAACTTAAATTTCAAAACAGTTAAGCAAAAAGAAAACTGAAAATAAAATTTTCAAACAACACAGTAAAGTTATTTTCAGAAATTTTAAATTCAAAATGCTTGCATATTTTTCTATTGTTAATCTTACAAAAAAAAACTGCAAAAACAATCAATGAAAAATTCTTAAATCAAGTACAAAGTACAAAACAAACAAGTATTCTCTCATACAGATCATAGATGGGACTAATTAATTAAAGGGACCAATTAATTGATGGTTTAATTACCATTTAATTGATGTCAATGGTAATGAAAATTTTTTCATTACAATTGGTTGTATCAATTGTACCAATTAAATTACTTATCAATTTAATTACTAATGAAAATTAAAAAAAAATAATTACCATTGGTATGGCATCACTTAAAAAAAATAATTACCATTAGTAAAAGTCGTCACAATATAGTCAAAATCGTTAATATTTGGAAATATCTGTTGTTTTTTGTTATATGGTGTTTTAGTTTTTCATATTTTATAAACCAAACACACGTTGATTGCCTTTGTATAACACAATATTTTAAATTTTTATTTGCGTTTTATTTTTTGTCTTTAACATTTTCATATTTTTTTTTAAAAAACATACTTTGATGTTTAAATTTTTAACTTTTCAAAAAAACAAAAATGTGCAAACCAATTGTTTTGAAACCAATTATAATTGGTGTTTTTCAACAATTGGTGCATTTCATTACCATTAGTAATTATTTTTTCAATTAAAAAAATTTAATTACCATTAAATGGTAATGAAAATTTTTTCATTACCATTGATATCAACCAATGGTAATTAAATTTCAATGGTAATGAAAAATTCCCATCTATGATACAGATTATGTGCATATGTTGACAACTAACGCAAACTATACGAGAACAATATTAACAACTAACACCAATTTGTCTTATAATTTGTTACTCATCTCTGCACAATGTAAGCAAACGAAAAAACAAACAAACTGGCATTCAGCTAGCAATCCAGCCAGCCATCCAGCCCGCATATAAGCAGAATCAATGTATTTACAAACCACAACAAAAAGAAAATCGATACATTCATTCATTTATAACGGAAACCATTTTGATATTACAGATACTACATACTGACTGAACTGACTACATACTTACATAGTGTAGGGGGTGTGTCCATAATCACAAACCATAGTATGATTCTAGTTGCACTTCATTGGTTGTTTGGGGCCAAATGGTGAGTGTTATTTTTAAATTGACTTCGAGCTCAGATTGTTTACATACGAAATACAAAAAAATACTGCTAAAAAAAACAAAAAACCAGTCAATCTGGTATCCGGAGAAACACACCGCAGACTAGAAACCAAACAACAAACAAACCAAAAACCAACAACATCATCACATAAAGGTATGAAGAGCATCGTCAATAGCCATTATCACTACATACGTTTAGTAATGATATGTACGATGCTGCTGCTGATGATGGTGGTTGGTACACATTTTATGTATGGATGCTAACCAGATCATTAAAGAATGAATTTACTAAATTGTTAAAAAAAAATTTTTTACAATTTTAAAACACATGAACTGGATGGAATCTGACCTCCTTATTCTAAGGCGTAAAAAAGTGTATTCTTGGTACACTTTGTATTTCCTGAAAAAATGGTCCTACAAACTTGAATTTTGGAATGTAGGGTCCTTCGGCGGAAAAAACAAAAATTTCTTTCCGTATTCAGGATGAAAATTTTACACTTCGGGCTCGTTTATAGGAGCCCGAATTTAGGTATGGCGAACTCCTATAATTATTTTAATTTTATTTCCAATTCCATTACTGAAATCCTTGAGGACTGCGCGAGTAATGAAATAATCGCTGCCGAGGACTTTAATAAGCACAACTTGTCTTGGCTATGCCATACTAGCTATAGCACTCCCGAGGGCTTATACGTTGAACTCTGCGCTGCACACAATCACCTTGTGCAACTTGTGCATGAACCAACACACATTCCGCGTGTTAAAGGACAGTTTTGTAATACCTTCGACCTTTTTCTCACTTTGCATCCTGACAAATACGATGAAGAGCTACTTGCGCCTATCGGAAACTCGGTTAATAACCTCATTTCTGTATCCTTTTCAATTTCAGACCTTTGAAGTGCTTCAAAACCGGTGTGCTATATTTTTATCTATGAAAATGTTCGTTGGGATGAGCTTAAAGATTTATTTCAGCATTTCAACTGAAAAATCTGTTTTCTGGATGTTAGCACTGCAGACGTACAGAAATGTAGTCAGATCCAGAGAGGATACGTTCAGTAATTGACGTAATGACAAAAACCCAGTTACTGACGCGTTACGCAAACAGGCACGGAACGAATGTGCCAAGGTCCTTGCTGTACCGCGGGGTCTTAAGACCTCTTGGTCATTCGTTAAAAGGGTAAAGAAAAATACTAGTTCATCCATTCCAAACCTTATAATGAATGATCAAATATTCACGGACTTGGTTTATAAAGCCAACCTATTCGCTGAACTTGCCGGAAAGCAATCAAACTAATGGTAATTAGTTACTTATTAGTAAATTTTGGTACCAAACCACTTACACTTTTACTGTAGAATTATTTTGAGTGTACAATTCCTCACAATACAAAACCTCAGATTGGTATAGGCTTGACATGGATGATGCGTTGGATCAACTCTCACATGAAATCAGTTTTCAAGGAAAGTTGGTTTTATGAGTTAACATGCAAGAATACTAAACTCTTTATGATCAGACCAGAAAAGAAAGTGGCTAACTATCTACTTATCCTGAGTAGATCAGACCCAGCAAAATTGTTCCAAATAATCGGTTCCGGAACCCATCAAACTACCCTGCAGCCGGTTCTACTTAACATTCCAGAATCAATGATTTTTGTTTGAAATTGTCCCGAAAGCAATCGTTTTTTAGAACAAGTAGTATTTTTGAAAAATAATTTTACATAGAAAATTTTGTTGTGATTACCGTAGAATGTATTCAAGAATCTATTGAACCAGGAATTTGTTTCAAAAAATTTTCCTGGGGACTGTCGCAGACTTACTGGCCTAATTACGGAACACAATACCTGTGCTCGTCATATGACGAGATTGGGTGCCTTACCCCTTGTGTGAAGCTTGTCTCAAGGATGAGGACACAACAGAACACTACGTCTGTTGTTGTTCAGCGTTCTCAAGAGCTAGACTGCGGAAAATGGGCACTGATATTCTGTCCATGGATATGGTCCATGGAATCCCCTTGTTTGTGGAAGCAACTGACAATGAGAAATTTTGAACAAGTTCTTTTTTCTCTGTTTTTCTTATACCATATTCGCATTAGTTTGAACTGGTTTGGTTGGTCCTCAACTCAACTCAATGCAAAAGGTTCTTGAAGATCTTTACATAAATAAGTTTCCAGGACCGGATGGAATTACGGCAATGGTGCTAAAGCGGTGTGAATTGTGGCATCTCGTCCAGCCAATCCAAAAAAAGGTGATGCTACTAATCCGGAGAATTACCGCTCAATAACAATTTGCTCTACGCTCTCCAAGTTGGTGGAGAGTATGGGTTATCACCACCTTGCAAATTATCTAGAGTCTAATGGCTTTCGTAAAAGTCGTTCCACAGGAGACCTTTAAGCGTTCCTGTCGAAACGTTGGAGTCGTTCTTTTCACCAATTTGGTGAAAGCAAAGTGGTGCTCTAGACATTTCCAAGGCATTTGATCGTTTGTGGCAGCGCTACCAGGTTCTTTTTTTCGTTGTCCTCAAAAATAAAACAAAATATCCCCAAAAATCCCCAAGCAATAAAAAAATACTAGGCTTGTTTTTTGCAGACCGGATTAAGATTTGGATTAACTCTATTTAGTTAAAAAATGGGTCAAATCAAGTCCAGAAAATGGTTTTATAATTTTTTTCTGAATCTACATACAATTGGTAAATATAAACAGGAAAACAAATTAAGCCTTGTCCAAAATGTAAAATGGTATAAATAAATCTGAGTTAATCCTAGGATTTAAATAAATTTATTTTTCATTCTTTACATTTTGGACAAAGCATAATTTGCTTTTCTGTTTATATTTACTAATTATATGTAATTTCAGAAAAAAATTATAAAAAAATATTCTGGACTTGATTTGACCCATTTTTAAACAAAATAATGTTAATCCTAATCTTAATCCGGTCTGCAAAAAACAATGCTACTATTTTTTTAAATCATACAAACATTTTTTTTGTCAATGTTTAAAAAATTTTATGGATGGTAATTTTTTAATTTTATTTTGTACAATTAAATTTAAAAAAATCCCCAAACGAGTTAATTAACGGATTTTGACAATGTTTATATACATTTTACAGCCGATAAATGAAGGTTTTACTGAATTCGCTTCGTAATCTCGTACTAAAGAGTTATTTTTACTAAAACTTTTGTTAAAAATCGTTGATTATATTAAATTTAGCTTGTTGTATCAAATAAATACAATTTTGAATATCCCCAAAAAATCTCCAAAATAATTTTTGAAATCCCCATAAAAATCCCCAATCCCCAAATGAAATTCCTTGTCCTTTTTCTCTCCAACTTTGCCACAAACCAAGTCTGGCAGCCCTGGTTTGTGGTACAGTGCAGACTAGAGATGGGATCGTGAGTGACTTTTCAATCACGATCACGCACGCTCACGAAAAAAAAATTGTAATCACGCACGAACATTTTTTTTCTGCTCACGCACGCTCACGTGAGTAGAAAAAAAATTTAATCACGTTCACGATGTAATCACGATCACGAAATACTCACGAATTTAAATATGTCAAAAAAGTGTGTGTCATATTTTTTATGCATTACCTAGTTGGAAAAGTCCTTGAGCCATCCGTGGTGACGGCTCGCTGACACACCTGACATCCCCATGACATCTCTATATACCGAGTTGAGGACAGTTTCATAAAAAATTTCAAAATTTCCTCAATCATATTCAGCAGTTGTCAGGGGGTGCTGACATTCCCATGATATTTCCCCTAAGTCGTCTTTGTGGAAATGTCTGATATAGGTCATATGAAAATGCCAAAAATCTTCGTATTTCCAATAGTTTTTACTTCCATCCAATTTCCTTTATAAATTATCTTTATCATATTAAGAAATAACTTTTCGACTTTCCGATGTTTCCGACTTTTTTCTCAGAAATTGAAAAGTTCAAAGATTCAGGGTCGTCTTAAAGTATGGCGCTTGGCACACAAGAATGGGCACAAAGAATTTGGGGCCCGCTGGAAAGTAAAAAGTCGCACGACAAAAAAAAACACATTCTTGTGGTACAAATTAAATTCATGTTATTACCTGTTTTAAGAAAAAGAAACTAAAAAAAATATATTTTGGGTAGGGATATTTTAGCTTGAGTTAATTTTTCTTTACTTATTAAAACCATGTCTCAGAATCTGAGACATATCCTGTACGAAAAATGTCGCAGAATCTGAGAATATTTTTATACGAAAAGCGTCTCGGAATCTGAGAGTTTTCAATACGAAAAATGTCTCAGAATCTGAGACTTTCTATTTTGGAAAAACTTCTCTGAACTTTAGACAGAATCTGAAACTTTTTGTGAACGAAAAGTATTTCACATTCGGAAACTTTTTATGTAGCAAATATTTCAATGGATTTGAGACTTTTGATATATTACAAAATTTCTCCTATAGAAAAAGTCTCAGTGTATACGAAAAATCTGTTAGATTCTGAGACTTTTCTGTAAGAAAATAAGAAATTTTCTTTTAAAATAAATTATCCGTATAACCTAATTTATTGGCATTTCAGGCCCCTTAGGTCCAGGGCCCTGTGCACGTGCCTAGTGTGCCCTAATGGTTAAAACGGTACTGCCCAGATGTAAAAGTTCAGTTTGATATACTGCTATTGTGAACACATTTCCTTAAAGATGTTTAGAGAATTTTTTCACACTCTTAAAACAAACGTTCATTGATGACAATGTTAGGACATGTCCTCAAGAACTACCTATTAAATGTCAGAATCTGAAGGCATTTCCTCGTGGAAGCACTGTGCAAATTCCCCAATGACACATTTAAAAAACTTATTAAATTTATATTTTTTTAAAGATCATGAAAAAATCAAAAAAACGTTACCGAACAAAAAAAAATCTTGGAAACAATTAAAATCACGAAAAATTCACGCAAGAATTTTACTCACGCACGATCACGCACGAACTTTTTTGTGTTACTCACGCTCACGCACGCTCACGTGAGTAGAAAAAAAAAATTACTCACGAATCACGTGATTCATGCGTGATTCACGTGATTCACGTTAATCACGTGATTGGTGCCCATCTCTAGTGCAGACGTTTCGAAGCTTATTGCTGTACTATACGTGTTGTTATACACGGGTTCTCATCGGAAGAGTTAAATTCAGGGGTACCGCAAGGTTCCGTTCCTTTCCAAAACTATCTTATTTTTCTAAACGGCCTTCTTATTGTTAGTCAAACTTCCCATCCTATCTATTCTTTCGCAGATGACAGCAACATTTGTCATTAATTTTCCTTTATAGACCAAGCCTTCTTGAGGTTGAAGCTATGAGGCAGAATATGAATGACACACCCAATCATGACCTTTCTGTGATCTCCGAGTGGGTTCTTTCGAATAAGGTAGGCTTTAATGCTATTAAGACCCTATGTTGACCCACAGACGAATTGTGGAATCAACGTCATCTGTATACATGGGTGAAGATTCAATGTGATGTTCGTTGAAACCAACATGTTTTTCAAGTGTCGAAAGAGGTATTCAAGTGTCTTGGATTCTTGAAGCGGTGTAAGAATTATGCATTACGTAGCAAATTATTAGTAATGCATTATTTTTCACTTGAAAATAATACGTTGTGGAACAAATGTTTAGTAAGACATCCTAAAATAATGCTAGAAATAAGGGATATACATTACCTGGTAATGTGATTCATAATCACGACCCATTACCAAAGTTTTGCTGCACTCAGAAAATTATGTAAGTTACTACATGTTAGTTGTTTGTATATTTTACAGTAGTTAGTTGTTTTCAACTACAAAGTCAGTTGTTTTTGTATGAAAAATATCAAACAACTATTTCTATTAGTTATTTTAAGTCGTTTTTTTGAACAACTAACAAAAAAGTACTGTAATGTAGTAACAGTTAATTAAAGTAGTTAATTATATTTTTTTTTATCTCTAAAAAAATTTCAAAATTTTTTTTCCAAAAAATAAAAAATAAATTTTCGTTTCATTATTTTTTACAACTTTTTTTTAAAAAAAAACTTGGAAAAAATTTGATCTTCAATTTTTTTTTTGAAAAATTTTTGAAAAAAAAATTATATATTGATTATTTTATTTTTACTACATTTTAGTTGTTTTGACTACAAATGCAAGTAGTTTTTACTACATAAGTCAGTTGTTTTTTGTAAGTTAAAGTAACTAACATTGTTAGTTGATTTAACTGAAAAAGTAGTTGACCCCAAAACAACTTACAAAGTAGTTATTTTAACTGACATTTTCAGTTGATTTTACTAACATAATTTTTTGAGTGTGGGATACTACAACGGTAAGTGTTCAGCTGAGACAGATGAACTTATCCATGAGACTCCGGTGCATGCCAGTAATACTCGCCTCTCCAGCAGATCACATCAGTTTGTTGTCGACGATTAGATGGGGATAGATCTTGTAATGTTAATGTTGTTGTCAAGACTACATAGCGATAAGTGTGCGTTTTCATATGGGGGCTAGTTTGGAGGAGACTACTATTGTATCTGCATTTACCCTACACGGTGAGCCTCAGCGATGTTCAGGTTGAACTTTAGTGTCGACGAAAAGTGTAAGCGCAGTTCGATTTCTACATGAATAAATGTCACAAAACTGTTAACAGCGAAATCGTAGCTGATCGCATTCGCGAGATATCGCGAAATTAGTGTTTTTGTATTTTCTAAAATTTTGACAATGAAGTTTTTTAAATATCTTCAAAAACTGGGTATGCAGTTTTAATTGTATTTATTTACATGTCACAACACAGTTAACAGCGAAATCATATCTTCTCAATTTCGCGAGAAATCGCGAAATTACTTTTTTGCTGTTTTTATTTTTGTTTTTATCTTCATATATGATTTTTTAAAATTTCATAAAAACATGGTATGCAGTTTTACTTGTGGTTGATCAAAGGTCACACAGCTGTTGACATCAAAATTGTAGGTGCTAAATTTCGCGAGATATCGCGTAATTATATATATATATATTTTTTTTTATTATATTTTAAACCCGGTTCTTTAGAAATGATAAAAAAAAGTGGTAAGTAGTTTGATTTGAACATGCTGGAAGAAATTAAAATTGCCCCCAAAAAAATTATAGCTGCTCACTTTCGCGAGAAATAGCGAAAAACAGCTTTTTGGGGGTATTTCTTGTTTTGATTAATAAAAGAAGTTTCTTTAACATTGTTGAAAAACACGAAATGCAGTTTGACTTGCTATTGATCAAAGGTCATAAGGCTGTTAACATTTAAATTCTAGCTGCTTAATTCTTCGAGATATCGCAAAAAACTCGCTTATCTACTATTTATTCATTAATTTGTGTTATTTGTGGTCTGTAAAAACATATACTTCAATTAACGACAAAAATGTGGTATGCAGTTTGAATTCGAGGTTATTAGAGGTGACAAAACTGCAAGCATAAAAATTATAGACGATCAATTTCCCGAGAAATCGCAAAATTACTGTACGAACTTTTATAATAAATTACTTTTTTTTCTTTGGTATCAAAAAATTTAAGTAACGACAAGTATATGGTATGCAGTTTAAATTGCCCGTAACTGAAGGTGGTAAAACTGCTGAAATCTATATATTGACGCTAATTTTCGTGAAAAATCGCGAAAAATTTTTCAATTTCTTTTTTTTCATTTATTTTGTATTGTAATATTATTATGCACTCTCTTTTTCTTCAAATAATTCATAGCCATTTATTAACTGTCATATTATTTTGAATTATAAGAAATAATTTTTTGGTATTAAATGCATACCACGTTTTTACACCATTTCAAAGGAACATGCAAAATTGAAAAAAAAAAAAAAAAATAAAAAATATATAAATAATTCCGCGGTATCTTGCGACAGTGTACACCTACAACTTTGATGTCAACACCCTTATGACCTTCAATCACGTACACATTAAAGTGCATATCAGCTTTCCACAACATTTAAAAAAAACCTAGAAAAAGTTGAAAAACAAAAATTGACAAAAAAGTTATTTCGCGATTTCTCGCGAACTAAAGAAGATAGGATTTCGATGTTTGCTGTTTTGTGACCTTAAAATAAGTACAATGAAAACTGTATACTCAATTTTTGAAAATATTTAAAAAACTTCAATATCAAAATTTTTTAAAATATAAAATCACTAATTTCGCGATATCTCGCGAATGCGATCAGCTACGATTTCGCTGAAAACAGTTTTGTGACAACTAATCATGTAGAAATCGAACTGCATTTACACTTTTCGTCGACACTAAAGTTCAACCTGAACATCGCTGAGGCTCACCGTGCCTATGTTGGTTCTACCTACCTCAGTAGTTTCTAAATCTGGTTGGTATTTGAATGACGAAACCAAATACTTTCATGCTATGGGCAAAATAGCACCAGTCTTTCAGACTAAAGTTTTTGGTATTTTAGACCTAGATAAAACTACGTCTGTTGTTGACCAGCGTTCGAATTTTGTACATCATGATGATGTTTTTCTGAAGATATGGGTTTATTTTTTAGAAAAGTTTTTCGAAACGATTTGAAATATAGGTAGAGGATCCCATTAGTTTATTATATTTTGATCCATGATGGTACACCTGTCTGTAAAGATGGAGTCCAAACCAACAGACCTGTAGATTTGGTAAACAAGCAAAATCGAATCTACATATCTAGAAATGTTTGTCAGTCGGTTCGTGTGTGGAAAGCACACTGAAGCCCTTATTAAAAGAGCTCGACTCCCAAAATTTGGCACAAATATGTCTTGTGTTCAAAGGCTTCTAAAGCTCGTAAATGGATTAAATCGGACTAGGGGAATAACGTTTCTCTTGAAGAACTTAAGACTTGTAAAAATTATGAAAAAAAAAATTTATAAAAATTTGATAAAAAAAATTGATAATTTTTTTTTATGATAAAAATTTTGTTCAAGATAAAACAAAGTTTTGAAAAAAAAAAAAAATATGAAAAAATTGTTTTTGATTAATTTAAGTTGCAAACCTTTTTAGTTTTAAGAAAGTTAAATCCGTAATTCCTATTTTCCTTTTTTTTTTAGACATTAGCTTATATATTCAAACTGAGGTGGCGACCTGCGTCAGATTCTTTCCTTGTCTGGTTAATTTAGTTTAATAGTTTTCTGAAATCTAATTTAAACAAAAGAAAGATTGCAATCATTTCAATCTCTGGATATTACTGATGCTGCTGCTGTTATTGCATGGCCACATTATTGCACGTGCATGCTTAATGCTGGTAATTTTAACAGCAACTATAAAATAAAACAAGTATAGAAATTATGGTCGGTCAAGACTGATCATGAAATACCCTACACCAGTGTTTTCCGGAAAATGGGTCAAGCCCAAACGCAGACCGATTAGATCTATCTTTTGTTAGATTTTTAATCCAAATTTGAGCGAAATAGACCGATTTAACTGAATATCGGTCGAAATTTTTATATGGATACTGGGTCCAAAAATAGTCCAATTATAAACAGATTTGGTTATGTTACCAAAGTACACGTTAAACACATACGAACAAAATTTCAATCAGAATATTTCTTTTTATTATATATTTTGAAAATTTTGTGAAAAAATCGGGAGGATGGTTTGCTACAAGTTCAACTAATTCGATTCCTTTAAAATATGGAATGATGATTTTTGAATAAAATATACGTTTTCTTGCCAAATTTTTATAAAATACAGTTATTATAGTCATTAATGTAGCTTGGTCTAAACGTGGACCGATTTTATTATAATTTCAAAAGAAGCTTTAAATTCATATTTAAGCCAAATATACACGGGTGGTCCGACACAGTCTTAGGGCCTAATTTTGTAAATCACTCGCGTTGAACACATCACCAACGCTAACGTGAACGCGAGGCTGAAAAAATGCAATTTTGTAAATCACTACGTTTTTGCGTTCAATCTTTACGTTATCACTTGAAATGTCAATTACATTAGAATCGGTGTTGCCAGATATTATAAAATTGAGAAAATTGCCTACCCATTTTGTAGGGGATACACACCCATTTTCGTGAGGAAACACATATATGATAAGGCAACACCTACAAAGAGAATATTTGAGAAACAAGAGAACAAAAAAAAGTAAACAAAAGAAATGTTGTATTTTAAACATAAATTAGTTGAAAACAGCCATGGGCCGTCAAGCTATTTTCGATGTTTTTCTTCTGCCGGAAAAGATTTTTTTACATATTTATTACTTTTTTATTGTATGTTTACATATTCCAACATTATTAACTTATATTTTGCTATTTAAAAGCATTTTTGTTACATCAACGCCCCAAAATTTCAAGTGATGATTTTGACATTTCAAGTGATGAAAAAAACTCTCTTGCGTTTTACAAAATTCCATTTTCCATACAATTTGTTCTAAAAACACGTAAGTCAACCCGAAAAAAAACAGCTGTTCAGCGTCCGCGTTTTACAAAATAGAAAATTGTCCAACGCGAGGTAAATAGCCGCGTTGCGTTTTACAAAATTAGGCCCTTAATCTAAAAGTACGAATACCATAATTTTTTTTTTAATATGTATTTGGGATGTCTAAAAATAATTTAGCAAACAAAAACCACAATCTTCGATCGAGCACTTTCTGCAAAAATCGCAGTGGAAAATTGCGGAAAAAATTTATGGTATTCGGTTATTTCTAGGTTAAAACTGTCTCGGACCACCCGTGTATATTTATAATTGCAACCTGTATTGTGATTACAACGTTTGTCTGAACAGAAAATTTTTTCAATCGATTGATCAATTTTTATTCATAGTCAATCAAAATAATGATTGATTTAACAAATGAATTGTAAGCTTATGAGAAAATTATCAAAAAATTCATATTTTTTTCTTTCTAATATGTTGCCAACAATAAAAAAAGTAAAACCCGATTATTTTGTATATTTTTGAATTAATCTATTCAAATAAATTAAAGCAAAAAAAAATATCTGGTATGTTGAAAATTTGTAATTCGACAGTTAAAGAAATTAACAAAAATTTTAATCAAAACATTGATTGACTTATTTGAATTTTGTTGATCAATAGATTTAATTGAAAATTGTTAGCCAATAATTTTTTGTGTGTGGACATTCGCTCGAACATCGCTAAATGGTCAAAAAAAATGATTCTGATTTAATTGGTATACTTGAAGAAGAGTTTGTCACCAATATTTCGGGTAGTTACAAACGTCATCACAAAACTCATTATACCCTGTACCACAAAGTTAGTGTAGGGTATAAAACTACAATATGTATCTACTGAATACAAGTTGGACAGTTTCTTAAACTACTTTAAAAGTGAGAAACACCTTTGGCGCCAGAGTTTTAACAACCAATAAGCATCCATATTTAAACAGCATCTCTGGTTGTATGCTTGCAATGGAGGCTTGAGATGTGCGTGCGTGCACACAAAGTATCTTATTTCCATTCCACTAATGTGACCATAATGAAAAACTGGCTTAATCTAAACCAACAAATGCATGGTAATTAAGATGCATAATTAAGAGACATACAAAATAAAAATGAAGTTTTATAAGGGTGACACTAATATCTGTACATTAGAGTGGCATTTTTTGTGTATGGCAAAAAAGTGTTTCTTCCGCTATTGAATGTGAGAGCAAATTTTTATTCTTTTATGCCTAAAATTTATGTGGTACAAATTTGAGGGCAATTGGATTAAATTAACCGTGGCGCCCCACAGTGAGTTGAAACATATGAGGCATTCTAAACCAAATGTCCCGCTACAGAAAAACATGTGTCCCGTGATTTTTTGAATATATTGTTTGGATAGCCCTATATGGAGCTAAGAAAATTCGCTTTTGGTCTTTCAATTTTTTTAAAACTGGGCTTAGGAGGCGTGGTTAAATATTGGAAAAATTATAAAATTTGTGTCGAGTTGCCTTGATAAGCCGATTTAAGGACCAAAATTCCAGAGAGGAGTGCCTCCGAAATTTAGCTGACGAATACTCTTATTTGTATATACTTTTTGGTTTCTTTTTGTATAAATGTTTTTGTTGCCGCGTTCGAAATTTCAACATAAACAATCACAGCTGTTGTAATTTTTTTGTTTGTTTTTTATTTGCACACTGGCATTTTGTTTTTAGACAAGGTTTGAGTTGGGCATTTTAAGAAAAATATGCCACATTCAAATTGGCATTTTTTTTGACGTTTGGCACATTTGCCAAATACCAAACTAAAAAAGGTACATTTAATCGTTACTGTGAAAACCGTAAATGTTATATTAATTTGCTATTCCATGCAAAACGAATTGAAATATCAGTCGAGGACCCAATTAAAAAACCAAAAGAGCTGTACATTGAGTGCAAAAAAAAGTCCAACAAATACATTTTGGAGAGTATAAAAGATTCGGCACCAATAAAACACTCTCACTTATTTTATGTACATTTGATAAATAAATAGAAAATTTTTATGCAAAAAGCTTAGACTTGGTAAAAAAAGTTTTTTTTTTCACGAAAAACAAAATTATGTTAAAAAAAATTTTATGAATCCAAAATTTTTTCTGAAAAAAAAAATTGATGAAAAAAAGTTTTTGATGAAAAGAAAAATTTTTTGATGTAAAAAAAAAATTGATGAAAAAAAAATTTTTGGTGAGAAAAAATTGATAATAAAAAATTTGATGAAAAAAATATGATATAAACAAATTTATGAAAAAAAAAATTATGAAAAAAAAAAAATAATGAAAAAAAAATTAATGAAAAAAAATGTATGGAAAAACAAAAAAAATATATAAAAAAAAAAAAAATTGATGAACAAAAATTTTGATGAAAAAAAAAAATTTATGAAAAAAAAATTTGATGAAAAAAAATTGATAAAAAAAAATATTTGATAAAAAAAAACAATGATGAAAAAAAAGTTTGATAAAAAAACTTTATGAAAAAAAATTTGATGAAAAAAAAAAAAATGCTGAAAAAAACATTGATGGAAAAAAAAAATTTAATAAAAAAAAAAAAATTTCAGAAAAATTTTTTTTTTTTTGTTGAAGAATAATTATGTTACTTTTTATTCACCAGCTGGTGAAAAACGGTTTTAATCAACACGAGGCGAATTATTATCCAAGTTACAAACCCAAGTTATAAAAAATTTTGGTTTTAAGAAATTGAAAATAGTAATTCTTGTTTTCTTTCTCGTTAATTGTTAGCTTATATAGTCAAACAGAGGTGGCGTCCTCAACTTTTTTTAAATTAGACACCAACCTTAAAAATTTATATGTTTGTCTATCCACTAGAGATGGGCGCGTGAATGATTTTTGACTCACACTCACTCACGCTCACGACAGGAATTTTTGAATCTCGCACACTCACTCACGAGCATATTTTTTCTACTCACACTCACTCACAATCACGTGAGTTAATTTAATACAACTCACACTCACGTGCACTCATGCAAACTTCACTCACACTCACGTTGACTCGCACTCACGAAACTCTTATTTATAAAAAAAAAAAATATAAAACTAAAGTTTCAAAAATCTTTCAAAATTTTCAGCAAAATTTTAAGTTCAGCATAATTTTACATTTTTCTTTGCTTTTTTCGGGACGAAATCTTAAGTTAAGCCAAATTTCACAATTTTTTTGATGCTTTTTTTGGTTCGAAAGGAAATATGAAAAGAAAATAATTACGCAAACTCACACAAAAAAATCGACTCACGCACACTCACTCACGCAAAAATCTTATTCCCGCACACTCACTCACGCAATTTTTTTCTCCAGTCACACTCACTCACAATCACGTGAGTAAAATTGAATTCAGTCACACTCACGCGTGATCACGAGTGAATCACGCTCTAATCTCCTCATGTGCCCATCTCTACTATCCACACAAAAAAATGCAGACATGTGTTTCACATTTTTTTTCGAGAAATCGTATTTGAATTTTAAAGTTCATAACAATTTTGTGATTTGCTTGTATTTTCTTGTTTCAACATAGCGTATGAGTAACATAGATGTAAATATTTAATACTCATCCGCAATGTTGAAATAAAAAAATACAAGCAAATTACAAAATTGTTATGAAATTTAAAATTCAAGTGCAGTTTTTTCGAAAAAAAAAAACGAAAAACACATGTCTGTTTGTGTGGATAGACCAGTGGCGGGTACAGCTTTTGGGTCTGGGGGGGGAACATTTTTTTTACTTCGAAAAAAAATCATAAATTCTCCTTTGTTGACGAGCAAAAACAGGGATACGTTTTTTTTTACAAAAAAAAGTGATGAGAAAGCTATAAAATCATCAAATTTATTAGTTTTTGCCGAATAAGGTTTGTTTTTCATGATCATATTTCGTTTAGATCCATTTTTTTAATCTTTTTAAAAGAAAATTGTATATTTTTCGTATACATAAGAAGAGAATTTTTTAATAGAAGAAATTTTCGCTACATAGAAAACATCAGATGTTGAGACATTTTTCGTGAAAAAGTTTTTTTTTTATGGGGAAAATATCTCAGAATATAAGACTAAATGTCTCAGAATCTGAGACTATTTTCGTATAGAAAAATTTTCGGATTTTTAAAAGAAATTTAAAAGAAAATTGTATATTTTTCGTATACATAAGAAGAGTCTAAATCTGAGAATTTAATAGAAGAAATTCTTCCTACATAGAAAATATCAGATTTTCAGAAATTTTTCGTGAAATTGTTTTTTTAGGGAACATGTCTCTTAACGAAAAATGTCTCAGAATCTAAAACTTTTTTCGTATAGAAAAATTTTTAGATTCTAAGAATTTTTTTCCACAGAAAAAGTCTCAGATTCTGAGACATTTTACTATAGAAAAAGTCTCATATTATAAAGCATTACTGAGACATTTTTCCTATAGAGAGTTCTCTAATTATTAGATTTGTTTCGCACTGAAAAAAATTTTAGATTCTGAGACCTTTTTTCTATAGAAAAAGTCTTAGATTCTTTGACTTCTTTCCAATAGAAAAAGTCTCAGATTCTAAGACCTTTTTCCTAAAGAAAAAGTTTTAAATTCTGAGATCTGTTTCCTAAAGAATAAGGCTCAGATTCTCACACATTTTTCCCAAAGAAAAAGTCTCAGATTCTGAGAGCTTTTTCTTATATAGAAAGTTTTAAATTCTGGCACTTTTTCTCTAAAGAAGAAGTGACAGATTCTGAGACCTTTTTCTGATTCTGAAATCTAAGACACTTTCCTATAGAAAAAGATTCGGAATTGTTCTTCCTATACAAAACGTCTCAGACTTTAAGACCTTTTTCCTATAGAAAGGTCATAGATTCTGAGACCTGTTTCCTATAGAAAAAGTCTAAGATTCTGAGACATTTTTCTAAGATTATGAGACCTTGTTCCTATAAAAAAAGTCTTAGATTCTAAGACCTTGTTCCCGTTGAAAAAGTCTCAGATTCTGCGACCTTCTACCAATTCAATTAGTTTCAACTTCTGAGACTATTTTTCAACAATAAAAAGTCTCAGACTTTGAGACCTATTTCTTCTTAAAAAAGACTTAGATTCTGAGACATTTTTCCTTAAAAAAATCTCAAATTCAGAAATTCTGAGACTTTTCCCATAGAAAAATTCTTCTGCGACCTTTTTCCTATAAATAAGTTTTGAGACCTTTTTCACTTAAACAAAATCTCAAATTCAGAAATTCTGAGACTTTTTTCCCATAGAAAAATTCTTCTGCGATCTTTTTCCTATAAATAAGTTTTAAGACCTTTTTCACTTAAAAAAGGTCTCAGATTCTGAAAATTTTTTATTTAGAAAGAGTTTATTCTTTAGAAAAAAAATTTTAAATAGTTTTACAAATCGTCGACTATCAACATTTTTAAGATTTTATGATATTTTTTTTATTGCTATGTAGAAGACAACCACTTTTTATATAAACCAAATTAAGATCCTGTAACATTTTTCTAAACAAAAAAGCATATTCTAAGTAATTTGTTTATGCAAAAATTCATAATAAGATTGACAGATATTTTTCACAGAAAATTTTCAGATTGATTCACTTTTTCCTTAAAAAATTTTCCATTTTATAATTTTCATATTTTTTTTCTATGAAAAATTTTTGGACTTCAAAATTTTTTTAGAAAATTTGCTACTTTCTTTTTTTTCTTCTTTTTCTTTCCTTTTCTCTCTTTTTTCTTTTTTTTCTTCTTTTTTTCTTTTTTTCCTTTTTTTTTTTCTTTTCGAAATTTGGTCTGGGGGGGGAAATTTCCCCTTTTTCCCCCCCCCTTGTACCCGCGCATGGGATAGACACATCCCCAGCAAAATTTGGCATTACTAGTAATGGGTTTTGTAATCCGAAACAAATGTTATAAGTAGTTACTTATTGAATGAAATAATTATTTTAACAAGGGCGTGAGACAAAAATAAGTAGTGAAGAGTATGGAGATAAATATGCATTCACTGCCTTGGATTACCAATAAGGAGTAAAAACCCATTACCAATAAGAAGTAAAATAATTAGTTACCAAATGGGAGTAATTAGGCATTTAAAATTTAACTTGTTTTTAATAAAAATTAAAAACTGCCAAATTTTTATTAAGTTTTTAAGTAATTTTTGAGTAATTGAATTGTAAATGTGAAAACATGCAAGGGCAAGGAATATTATTACTTATGAGTACTTTTTTAACATTTAACTGAAAACTATTTATTTTTATATGTATTACTTTAAAGTATTTTAACAACATATTATTCAAAAGTAGTTACTTTTGGGCTTAAACTAATCTTAATGGTAATGGGTACTCATTATAAATAATGTACTTGGTAATGATTACTTTTCACAACTCATTACCATATTTTTGCTGGGCACATCTAAACTTAAAAAAAAGTGGCCGGATTTTTAATAAATTGGCTTTTTTTAAAAATGCTAAATTTCAGGACGGGTTCTGAAAATTTTCCAAAAAAAAATTTTAATCGATAGCCCATACAAAACTATACAAAAATGTAAATTTTTGAGATTATGTTGCATTTCGTTTTAATTTGATAAATATTTAATCAAGGCAACTCGACAAAAATTTTACCATTTTTCCAATATTTGAAAAACGCAATTTTCTTAGTTCCATATATCGCTATCCTAGAGTTCTACGGTCGAAAAGTCGATTAATCGACTTTTTGTATAAAAAAGTCGAAAAGTAGACTTTTGCTTTCGACTTTTTTTCGACTTTTTCGAATGTTTTCTACTTTTTTCGACTTTTTTGACTTGATTTGTTTGTTTGACTTTATTGACTTGATTTGTTTTTTTTTTTACTTTTGCCAGATGAAAATAATTTCTTCTTAAAAACATCAAATGACAGCGGAGTTTAACAAAAACTGAAGCTATTGGCATTTCGTTGTTACCATGTATTTTACATGTGAAGCAAAAATGCCAAATTCATGAGTTAGAAATTAAGTGCACTGTTTACCAATAGTTTTGATTATTGTAAAAACCACAGTGATAGGGTTCTATACATCGAAAGTCGACTTATGCTTTTGATTTTTTCATCCTTTCCACTGTTACGATTTCTTCGACTTTTTTTAACCTTCATTACATTGTTAAATAAAATACAATCAAAAAATAGCAGCTAAATGCTTACAACAAGTCAAAAACAAACTTTTATTTACAAAAAAAAGTCAAAATGTCGAAAAAAAGTCGAAAAAATCGAAAAAATCGACTTTTTGAAAAGGTCACAAGGTCGAAAAGTCGACTTTTTAAAATTTGAAAAAGTCAAAAAGTCAAAAAAATAGACTTTTTTGAATTGGAAAAAAGTCGGAAAGTCGACTTTTTAGAAATTGTGTAAAGTCTACTTTTTGTTGCGACTATATAACCCTAGGCTATCCATACAACCTATTCAGAAATTCACAGCACACATGTTTTTATGTAGTGGGACATTTGGTGTGGAATGCATCATATATGATGCATCATATATTTTCTTAAAACCGAATACTTTAGCACAGTACATACAGTAGCGAAACTCTTAATGGTGAATTTTCCCCCTTTTTTATTCACCTCAATTTGCTCACACGTACAGGAAATGTGTGAATTCACCTCCTTTGTCAGAAATTTGAAATTTAAAGACATTTGTTATTAATTATTTTTTGCAAAGACTAACAAGACTTCCGACTCATTTTGTTTTGCTGTCAGAAGACCTAACTCTTTGTATGTATTGGAGTTAGGTCCTCTTTAGTATTGGTGCACCTAACTTTATTCACCACCGACCAAAAATATTTTCACCATACACAGAGTTACTTTTGTTTATCAATATTTTATTCAAAGACTAACAAGACCTCCGACTCTACATAACCTCAAACAATTAATTCACACATACAGGTACTGTGTATTTCAACACACTTATAAAAGTGTGGTGAAATAAAAAAAATATGACATTTTTATAAAAATATAAACAAAAAGTTGTTTTTTTTTTTTAATAAAATAATGAATTTCAGTATGGTTTTTGTTTTTTTTTTGCAAAAGAATCTTTGTAAGTATATAAAATCTAATAAAAATTTTGTTTTTAATTAATAAATTGTATAATTCAGGCTCAAAATCGTAGAAACTTCAAATGATTTTGTCCATATTGTTATTGAAAAGAGGGAATGAAAAACTGGGCAATGAACATTGTGCATGGAATGGTGACATAATTAAAGGTAGTTTTTGCTTTTATTTGGTTGAGTTTAGATTCTAATTTTTAGGATTTTTTTGTGTCTTTCAGTTGCCACTTTTTCTGTGGATTGTGACTTGTGTTTTGCCATACTACAAATAATTCCCTTAGAAAAATGAAAACTTGTGGGCAAAAAAAGGTGGTGGTGTCTCATTAGTTTTTGCATCGCGTTTGGTTGTACCCGCTTTTATGGAACTTATGTTTGCGATAAGTTGAGCTAATCCAAAGCTATTCGAGGCAAAGAATTTTAGATTCAGCTATGTTCGTGTTGAGTGGTTTCGTTTGTAGTGAAATGAATATAAGGCCTATTTTATAAAAAAAATGTAAACTAAAAGTATTCCATGCATTTCTTTAATCAGAAAATCTTTTAACAGGGTTAATGCCTAGGATTCTTACAATTATTCTATAAAAATGTGTCGGAATCTGAGACTTTTTCTAAAGGAAAAATATCTTAGAAGCTGAGACTTTTTCTATAGGCAAAATGTTTCAGAAGCTGAGACACATTCTATAGGAAAAATGTCTCAGAATCTGAGAATTTTTCGATAAGAAAAAAGTCTCAGAATCTGAGACTTTTTCTATAGGAAAAATGTCTCAGAATCTGAGACTTTTTCTATAGGAAAAATGTCTCAGAATCTGAGACTTTTTCTATAGGAAAAATGTCTCAGAATCTGAGACTTTTTCTATAGGAAAAATGTCTCAGAATCTGAGACTTTTTCTATAGGAAAAATGTCTCAGAATCTGAGACTTTTTCTATAGGAAAAATGTCTCAGAATCTGAGACTTTTTCTATAGGAAAAATGTCTCAGAATCTGAGACTTTTTCTATAGGAAAAATGTCTCAGAATCTGAGACTTTTTCTATAGGAAAAATGTCTCAGAATCTGAGACTTTTTCTATAGGAAAAATGTCTCAGAATCTGAGACTTTTTCTATAGGAAAAACGTCTCAGAATCTGAGACTTTTTCTATAGGAAAAATGTCTCAGAATCTGAGACTTTTTCTATAGGAAAAACGTCTCAGAATCTGAGACTTTTTCTATAGGAAAAATGTCTCAGAATCTGAGACTTTTTCTATAGGAAAAATGTCTCAGAATCTAAGACTTTTTCTATAGGAAAAATGTCTCAGAATCTGAGACTTTTTCTATAGGAAAAATGTCTCAGAATCTGAGACTTTTTCTATAGGAAAAATGTCTCAGAATCTGAGACTTTTTCTATAGGAAAAATGTCTCAGAATCTGAGACTTTTTCTATAGGAAAAATGTCTCAGAATCTGAGACTTTTTCTATAGGAAAAATGTCTCAGAATCTGAGACTTTTTCTATAGGAAAAATGTCTCAGAATCTGAGACTTTTTCTATAGGAAAAATGTCTCAGAATCTGAGACTTTTTCTATAGGAAAAATGTCTCAGAATCTGAGACTTTTTCTATAGGAAAAATGTCTCAGAATCTGAGACTTTTTCTATAGGAAAAATGTCTCAGAATCTGAGACTTTTTCTATAGGAAAAATGTCTCAGAATCTGAGACTTTTTCTATAGGAAAAATGTCTCAGAATCTGAGACTTTTTCTATAGGAAAAATGTCTCAGAATCTGAGACTTTTTCTACAGGAAAAATGTCTCAGAATCTGAGACTTTTTCTATAGGAAAAATGTCTCAGAATCTGAGACTTTTTCTATAGGAAAAATGTCTCAGAATCTGAGACTTTTTCTATAGGAAAAATGTCTCAGAATCTGAGGCTTTTTTCTATAGGAAAAATGTCTCAGAATCTGAGGCTTTTTTCTATAGGAAAAATGTCTTAGAATCTCAGACTTTCTATAGGAAAAATGTTTCAGAATATGAAATTTTTTATAGGAAAAATGTCTCAGAATCTGAAATGTTTTTCTATAGGTAAAATATTTCAGAATCTAATATTTTTTTTAAGGAAAAATCTCTCAGAATCTTTTTCTATAGGAAAAATGTCTCAGAATCCGAGACTTTTTCTATAGGAAAAATTTCTCAGAGTCTGAGACTTTTTCTATAGGAAAAATGTCTCAGAATCTGAGGCTTTTTCTATAGGAAAAATGTCTTAGAATCTCAGACTTTCTATAGGAAAAATGTTTCAGAATCTGAAATGTTTTTCTATAGGTAAAATATTTCAGAATCTAATATTTTTTTTAAGGAAAAATGTCTCAGATTCTGAGACTTTTTCTATAAGAAAAATGTCTCAGATTCTGAAATATTTTACATATAGAAAAACATTTCAGATTCTGAAACATTTTTCCTATAGAAAGTCTGAGATTCTAAGACATTTTTCCTATAGAAAAAGCCTCAGATTCTGAGACATTTTTCCTATAGAAAAAGTCTCAGACTCTGAGAAATTTTTCCTATAGAAAAAGTCTCGGATTCTGAGACATTTTTCCTATAGAAAAAGATTCTGAGAGATTTTTCCTTAAAAAAAATATTAGATTCTGAAATATTTTACCTATAGAAAAACATTTCAGATTCTGAGACATTTTTCCTATAAAAAATTTCATATTCTGAAACATTTTTCCTATAGAAAGTCTGAGATTCTAAGACATTTTTCCTATAGAAAAAAGCCTCAGATTCTGAGACATTTTTCCTATAGAAAAAGAATCTAATATTTTTTTTAAGGAAAAATGTCTCAGAATATGAAATTTTTTTATAGGAAAAATGTCTCAGAATCTGAAATGTTTTTCTATAGGTAAAATATTTCAGAATCTAATATTTTTTTTAAGGAAAAATGTCTCAGATTCTGAGACTTTTTCTATAAGAAAAATGTCTCAGATTCTGAGACTTTTTCTATAAGAAAAATGTCTCAGATTCTGAGACTTTTTAAATAAGAAAAATGTCTCAGATTCTGAGACTTTTTCTATAAGAAAAATGTCTCAGATTCTGAGACTTTTTCTATAAGAAAAATGTCTCAGATTCTGAGACTTTTTCTATAAGAAAAATGTCTCAGATTCTGAGACTTTTTCTATAAGAAAAATGTCTCAGATTCTGAGACTTTTTCTATAAGAAAAATGTCTCAGATTCTGAGACTTTTTCTATAAGAAAAATGTCTCAGATTCTGAGACTTTTTCTATAAGAAAAATGTCTCAGATTCTGAGACTTTTTCTATAAGAAAAATGTCTCAGATTCTGAGACTTTTTCTATAAGAAAAATGTCTCAGATTCTGAGACTTTTTCTATAAGAAAAATGTCTGATTCTGACACTTTTTCTATAAGAAAAATGTCTCAGATTCTGAGACTTTTTCTATAAGAAAAATGTCTCAGATTCTGAGACTTTTTCTATAAGCAAAATGTCTCAGAATCTGTGACTTTTTCTATAAGAAAAATGTCTCAGATTTTGAGACTTTTTTTATATCTGAGACTTTTTCTATAAGAAAAATGTCTCAGATTCTGAGACTTTTTCTATAAGAAAAATGTCTCAGATTCTGAGACTTTTTCTATAAGAAAAATGTCTCAGATTTTGAGACTTTTTCTGTAAGAAAAAGTCTATAAGAAAAATGCCTCAGATTCTGAGACTTTTTCTATAAGAAAATGTCTATAAGAAAAATGTCTCAGATTCTGAGACTTTTTCTATAAGAACAATGTCTCAGAATCTGTGACTTTTCTATAATAAAAATGTCTCAGAATCTGAGACTTTTTCTATAATAAAAATGTCTCAGAATCTGAGACTTTTTCTATAAGAAAAATGTCTCAGAATCTGAGACTTTTTCTTTAAGAAAAATGTCTTAGAATCTGAGACTTTTTCTATAAGAAACTTTTTCTATAAGAAAAATGTCTCAAAATCTGAGACTTTTTCTAAAAGAAAAATGTCTTAGTCTGAGACTTTTTCTACAAGAAAAATGCTCCAAAATCTGAGACTTTTTCTATAAGAAAAATGTCTCAGAATGTGAGACCTTTTTTATAAAAAAATGTTTCAGAAATATTTCTAAAACAAAAAAACTTCCTGGGCCGCTTCAGATTGAATGGAGTTTTTTCTATAGAATACTTAACCCTACATTCAAAAGACTTTCTTTGGAAAAAAAACCCTTTCAAATTTGGCCTTTGAATCTGAAAATTTCTTTAAAGAAAAACAAACGAATCTGAGACTTTTTGTACAGAAGCAATTTTATAGGACTAAAAACTTTTCCAAATGGAAAAAAGCCTCAGAATCTCCGACTTTATCGATGAGCTTAAAAAAAAACATTTTATAGGAAAAATATCACTGGGTTTTTTCATAAAAAACTTTCTAAATTCTTAATTTGTTTAATTAAATTTCGTTCTTTCGTTTTTTTCCAAATATAAAAAATATTTTTTAATGAAAATAAACATAAATAAAATATTGACATTGCCATTATTAGTGGTGAAATAGGTGTGGTAAATTTCAAAATCGAGTGCAGAGTTGATATGCAGTACTACAATTTTTATAATTTTATTTGTATTTTCTTTAATTTTAATTGCAAATATGCATTCATTTGGGTTCTAATAGTTTTGTTTAATGTTTTTTTATGTTTTCTCACTTTTTGTTACGAAAAAATTACAAAACAATAAAATATCGATAAACAAAAGTAACTCTGTGTATGGTGAAAATATTTTTGGTCTGTGGTGAATAAAGTTAGGTGCACCAATACTAAAGCGGACCTAACTCCAATACATTCAAAGAGTTAGGTCTTCTGACAGCAAAACAAAATGAGTCGGAAGTCTTGTTAGTCTTTGATTTTATTGTTTTGGAATTTTTTCGTAACAAAAAGTGAGAAAACATAAATAAACATTAAACAAAACTATTAGAACCCAAATGAATGCACATTTGCAATTAAAATTAAAGAAAATACAAATCAAATTATAAAAATTATGGTACTGCATATCAACTCTGCACTCGTTTTTGAAATTTACCACACCTATTTCACCACTAATAATGGCAATGTCAATATTTTATTTATGTTTATTTTCATTAAAAAATATTTTTAATATTTGGAAAAAAAATGAAAGAACGAAATTTAATTAAACAAATTAAGAATTTAGAAAGTTTTTTATGAAAAAACCCAGTGATATTTTTCCTATAAAATGTTTTTTTAAGCTCATCGATAAAGTCTGAGAATCTGAGGCTTTTTTCCATTAGAAAAAGTCTGTACAAAAAGTCTCAGAATCGTTTGTTTTTCTTTGAAGAAATTTTCAGATTCAAAGGCCAAATTTAAAAGGGTTTTTTTCTAAAGAAAGTCTTTTGAATGTTGGGTTAAGTATTCTATAGAAAAAACTCCATTCAATCTGAAGCGGCTTCCTAGGAAGTTTTTTTGTTTTAGAAATATTTCTGAAACATTTTTTTTATAAAAAAGGTCTCACATTCTGAGACATTTTTCTCATAGAAAAAGTTTCAGATTCTGGGGTATTTTTCTTGTAGAAAAAGTCTCAGACTCTGAGACATTTTTCTTATAGAAAAAGTCTCAGATTTTGAGACATTTTTCTTATAGAAAAAGTCTCTTATAGAAAAAGTCTCAGATTCTAAGACATTTTTCTTATAGAAAAAGTCTCAGATTCTGAGACATTTTTCTTATAGAAAAAGTCACAGATTCTGAGACATTTTTCTTATAGAAAAAGTCTCTTATAGAAAAAGTCTCTTATAGAAAAAGTCTCAGATTCTAAGACATTTTTCTTATAGAAAAAGTCTCAGATTCTGAGACATTTTTCTTATAGAAAAAGTCACAGATTCTGAGACATTTTTCTTACAGAAAAAGTCACAGATTCTGAGACATTTTTCTTATAGAAAAAGTCACAGATTTAGAGACATTTTTCTTATAGAAAAAGTCTCAGAATCTGAGACATTTTTCTTATAGACATTTTCTTATAGAAAGTCTCAGAATCTGAGACATTTTTCTTATAGCATTTTTCTTATAGAAAAAGTCTCAAAATCTGAGAAATTTTTCTTATAGAAAAAGTCTCAGAATCTAAGACATTTTTCTATAGAAAAAGTCTCAGAATCTGAAACATTTTTCTTATAGAAAAAATCTTAGAATCTGAAACATTTTTCTTATAGAAAAAGTCTCAGAATCTGAAACATTTTTCTTATAGAAAAAGTCTCAGAATCTGAGACATTTTTCTTATAGAAAAAGTCTCAGAATCTGAGACATTTTTCTTATAGCCTTTTTCTTATAGAAAAAGTCTCAAAATCTGAGAAATTTTTCTTATAGAAAAAGTCTCAGAATCTGAGACATTTTTCTTAAAGAAAAAGTATCAGAATCTGAGACATTTTTCTTATAGAAAAAGTCTCAGATTCTGAGACATTTTTCTTATAGAAAAAGTCTCAGATTCTGAGACATTTTTCTTATAGAAAAAGTCTCAGAATCTGAGACATTTTTCATATAGAAAAAGTCTCAGAATCTGAGACATTTTTCTTATAGAAAAAGTCTCAGAATCTGAGACATTTTTCATATAGAAAAAGTCTAAGAATCTGAGACATTCTTCTTATAGAAAAGTCTCAGAATCTGAGATAGAAAAAATCTCAGAATCTGAGACATTTTTCTTATAGAAAAAATCTCAGAATCTGAGAAATTTTTCTTATAGAAAAAATCTCAGAATCTGAGACATTTTTCTTATAGAAAAAATCTCAGAATCGGAGACATTTTTCTCAGAATCTAAGATATTTTTCTTATAGAAAAAGTCTCAGAATCTAAGACTTTTTTCTTATAGAAAAAGTAAGAATCTGAGACATTTTCTTATGAAAACGTCTCAGAATCTAAGGCATTTTTCTTATACAAGAAAAACGTCAAAACTAATGAATTTTTCTATAGAAAAAAATATAAGAATCTGCCAATTTTTCTGTACAAACTGTTTAAGAATCTTGTTGAATTTTCATAGCTTGCATGACATTTTCTTTAAAAAAACACGTACATATCTAATTTTTAAGTCGTCTTTTTATTATTCGACCATGTTTAACATAACATACATAGATTTGAGATTCTTTGTTGCATATGGCTTGAGAGCAGGATGGTGTAAAATCATTTGGGCACCGGTTTTCTTAAATTATTGCAAACATTACTTACGTCCCAAAAAGACAGTACAACCAAAAACGGTTAAAAAATACCACAAAACCAGAGGTATTGTTTTTCATCGCCATCAATTTGCAATTTTTCAGGGACGGGCTTTCAAAACAACAATTCGTAGTACATAAAAGCACAACTCTCAAAAATCTCTCCAAAATAATACAAAAGTTTCTGCACATCACGGGAACAGTTTTTTAGGCACCAAAAATCTAAAATATATAAATGGAACTATTCCATACAAAAAACAAACCTAATGCAATATCTATGTACCCCAGCAAAACTTTGGTAATGGGTAGTGATTATATAACACATTACCAGGTAATGTATATAACTTATTTGTAGCATTATTTTATGATGTCTTACCAAACATTTGTTCCACAACGTATTATTTTCAAGTGAAAAATAATGCATTATTAATAATTTGCTACGTAATGCATGATTATTGGAAAAAATTTATTTCATATTTATTATTTCTAAACATTATATCATGGATGACTTATATTTGGTTACATTATGTATTATTTGAAAGTTTGAAATAATGCATTATTTATAATTGGATGCATAATGCATTACAATAACATAAAAAATAATTATTTTATAAAAAAATGCATAAGTTTAAACTAGAGATGGGCTCACGACAGAAAATTTCTAACGACACACACTCACGAGCATATTTTATCTACTTACACTCACAATCACGTGAGTAAATTTAATACAAAAGTACTTTTTCACTACTCGTAACACCTTATATATTATATTCTGGTATGCTTTAATATTCCATTTCTCGTAACCTATAAAATATCATATATTTTACACCTTACTCGTATTCTTCGTTATAAATTTATGGCTTATTTTATACCTTACTGGTATTCTTTGTGATAATGTGGATGCATTACTTTGAGTCTCATCGTCTGTTAAAATCATCAATGCTGCAATGTATAAAATAAGAGATCCTATACCTTATTTTATACCTTATTTGGTAATCTAAGTTTTGCTGGGACCTTTAATTATGCTATTTGTTAAATATTCCTTGCATATGTTTTCATCCCATCTTTTCAACTTCAATCCTTACAAAACCAAGGGCAGGTTGTACGATTACGGCCTTAAAAAATACAATTTATTAATTGAAAATCTCATACTTATTAGATTTTAATATACTTACCAAGTTTTTGTGCCAAAAAACACAAAGAAATCCAAAAATTCGATGTTTAATTAAAAAATAAAATAAACAAATTTTTGTTTATATTTGTTTTACAAATGTCATATTTTTTATTTCACCACACCTTTACAAATGTGTTGAAATACACAGTACCTGTACGTGTGAATTATTTTTGTGAGGTTATGTAGAGTCGGAGGTCTTGTTAGTCTTTGATTTTTTGTTTTGTTTATAAAATTAAAAAAAGAAAATTGTTTTAAAACAAAAATTTATAAATTTAAGAAAATAAAAAGTGCAAAATTAAATGCTAATGAAAGAAACAATTTATCAATTTAGGGTCCTAGTGATACATCATTCTCCCAAAATAAACATTTTCCCGGCAGATGAAGGTGTTGTTAAATAATTTGTTTAAATCGTGATTAACTTGGTCAATATGAAGAGGAATTCCTATGAAATAATTTGGAGCCAAAAAACGTTCAAGCTATTGCGAATTTTCCGAGTGAATCTTACAAATTTTTAAATTAATTAAATAATACACTATTTCATAAGTTTTGAACGTAGATAAATATTTTTTTATTGAATTTTTTATTAAAAAAACATAGTAAATAAAATATGAAAAAAGTGTTATTACTGAGACATTTTTTCCTATACAAAAAGTCAGATTCAGAGACATATTTCCTATAGAAAAAATCTCAATTTCTGAGACACATTTTCTGAGAAAATGTCTTAGATTCTGAGACATTTTCCTATAGAAAAAGTCTCAGATTCTGAGACATTTTTCCTATAGAAAAAGTCTCAGATTCTGAGACATTTTTCCTATAGAAAAGGTCTCAGATTCTGAGACATTTTTCCTATAGAAAAAGTCTCAGATTCTGAGACATTTTTCCTATAGAAAAAGTCTCAGATTCTGAGACATTTTTCCTATAGAAAAAGTCTCAGATTCTGAGACATTTTTCCTATAGAAAAAGTCTCAGATTCTGAGACATTTTTCCTATAGAAAAAATCTCAGATTCTGAGACATTTTTCTTCTGAGACATTTTTCCTATAGAAAAAGTCTCAGATTCTGAGACATTTTTCCTATAGAAAAAGTATCAGATTCTGAGACATTTTTCCTATAGAAAAAGTCTCAGATTCTGAGACATTTTTCGTATATAAAAAGTCTCAGATTCTGAGACATTTTTCCTATAGAAAAAGTCTCAGATTCTGAGACATTTTTCCTATAGAAAAAGTCTCAGATTCTGAGACATTTTTCCTATAGAAAAAGTCTCAGATTCTGAGACATTTTTCCTATAGAAAAAGTCTCAGATTCTGAGACATTTTTCCTATAGAAAAAGTCTCAGATTCTGAGACATTTTTCCTATAGAAAAAGTCTCAGATTCTGAGACATTTTTCCTATAGAAAAAGTCTCAGATTCTGAGACATTTTTCCTATAGAAAAAGTCTCAGATTCTGAGACATTTTTCCTATAGAAAAAGTCTCAGATTCTGAGACATTTTTCCTATAGAAAAAGTCTCAGATTCTGAGACATTTTTCCTATAGAAAAAGTCTCAGATTCTGAGACATTTTTCCTACAGAAAAGTCTCAGATTCGGAGACATTTTTCCTATAGAAAGAGTCTCAGATTCTGAGAGATAGAAAAAGTCTCAGATTCTGAGGCATTTTTCCTATAGAAAAAGTCTCAGATTCTGAGACGTTTTTCCTATAGAAAAAGTATCAGATTCTGATACATTTTTCCTATAGAAAAAGTCTCAGATTCTGAGACATTTTTTCTATAGAAAAAGTCTCAGATTCTGAGACATTTTTCCTATAGAAAAAGTCTCAGATTCTGAGACATTTTTCCTATAGAAAAAGTCTCAGATTCTGAGACATTTTTCCTATAGAAAAAGTCTCAGATTCTGAGACATTTTTCCTATAGAAAAAGTCTCAGATTCTGAGACATTTTTCCTATAGAAAAAGTCTCAGATTCTGAGACATTTTTCCTATAGAAAAAGTCTCAGATTCTGAGACATTTTTCCTATAGAAAAAGTCTCAGATTCTGAGACATTTTTCCTATAGAAAAAGTCTCAGATTCTGAGACATTTTTCCTATAGAAAAAGTCTCAGATTCTGAGACATTTTTCCTATAGAAAAAGTCTCAGATTCTGAGACATTTTTCCTATAGAAAAAGTCTCAGATTCTGAGACATTTTTCCTATAGAAAAAGTCTCAGATTCGGAGACATTTTTCCTATAGAAAAGTCTCAGATTCTGAGACATTTTTCCTATAGAAAAAGTCTCAGATTCTGCGACATTTTTCCTATAGAAAAAGTCTCAGATTCTGAGACATTTTTCCTATAGAAAAAATCTCAGATTCTAAGACATTTTTCCTATAGAAAAAGTCTCCGGTTCTGAGACATTTTTCCTATAGAAAAGGTCTCAGATTATTTGGCATTTTTACTATTGAAAAAGTTTCAGATTCTGAGACATTTTTCTTATAGAAAATATCTTAGAATCTAAGAAATTTTTTCTATAGAATAATCTCAGAATCTGAGACATTTTTCCTATAGAAAATGTCTCAGATTCTAAGACATTTTTATTATAGAAAAAGTCTTTGATTCTGAGACATTTTTCCCATAGAAAAAATCTCAGATACTGAGACATTTTTTCTTTAAAAAATGTCTCAGATTCTGACACATTTTTCCTACACATTTTTCCTATATGTATATAGGAAAAGCCTTAAGTTCTGACGCATTTTTCCTACAAAAACAATCCAGACTCTAGGAAATTCTTATACAAACTATTTCTTATAAATATAGGACACGAAACTCCAATTTTTCCTATCCCATCCGGTTTTTTGAAGATTACATTTTCCGATAACATATGTACATACATATACTTTTAATATTTTTAAACAAGCAGCGCATCCAATTTTTAATATATGTAACTGGATTTTTCTTATTGTCTATAGATGATGATTAAAGAATTTGCAATTTAATGACATCTAAAATAAAGAATAAAATAAAATTCATTATGTGCATATTTTTGAGATTGAAAACATTAATATTTACCCTTTTATAATTGCTAAAATATTTGTAAATTTTAGATTTTTGAACAATTTTTTGATTTCAAGAATTTTTATATAAATATTTTTGAAATTTGATGTTAACCGTCAAATCTTGAATGTGGTGATTATAAAATTATGATGTGTCCGTGGTTAATTTCCAAAAAAAATATGACATTTCGATGTAACACCCGGAACAGTATGCTACATTTTTTTTCCTAACTGACAAATATAATAACGGGTGTTTTGTAAATTATCAAATTGTTAAATTCTTCTATCGTAATTTTTGCGTAAATAATGCAAATATATTTATATTAAATAATTTTTCAAGTTATTTTATTAAAGGACATTTATTTGTAACGATGTTTTAATGCGTAATAATGCTCATGTTAATAAATTTGTAAATAGAAGACCAAAATTATTATCGCATCCTGTATCGAAATTTACCAATACAAGTAAAACAAAATGTGATAATATTAGTGACCGAATGATTCAAACCCTGCAAGCATTTGGAAGAAATATCGCCAAGGAGAAATTGCGGCAATATCCTCTTTTTATCGTAATAAAAAATCATCAAAGTAGTATTTTTGAAAATCTTCCTTTTATCATTTGGAAGAAATTTAAGCAATATTTAAAAAAACTATATATTTTTTTGTTATTTAAAAAGTAGATAAAACGCCAAATTATCAAAAATTTATCTTCCAGGTGATTTTTCACCTGCGCGATTCATATACGATATCTTCCTTTTATCATTCGGATGAAAAAAATACGAAATCAAAACATTTTATTTGTTGTCAAAAATATTTTTTTTCCATCATATTCGATTTTTTCTGTTTAATTTAGCAATTAATGTGAAATTAAAAATATATTAGCTCTTGTGTGCGGATTTACAGCGTTAGCAGCCACTTCAAACGTAAGTACTAGCTTAGAAGAGGAATTTAAAACAAATTTTAAGTTTTTTATGTTATTTCAGATGTCGGTCCATCTACCTATGAAAAAGTTTTTATTGTTTCAAAAGATGTAAGAATTCCATAAATTACACCACAATGGATTGTATTACAATATGGTTTCAAAGATGCAATAACCTATTTTATTCAATGACCTGGTTTCGATAGCGGTATTTAATCGGATTTTAATGTTAATGGGTGGTTTGTTTTAATAGTTCCTTTTTCTTTTACGCGAATTTATATTATTTTCCTTTTATTGTAATCTAATCTATGATATTTTGTAAAATTCTATGTATTTAATTATAACAACATCCAATAAAAATCATAATTTTTCTCTAATGAGACAAAACGATGATATCTTCTTTTTATCTTCCACACATATTATTGGCGATATCCTAAAGTTATCTTCCAAATGATTATCTGGCAATATTGCCCTTTTATCGTCTGGAAGAATTGCTTTCGTATCTTCTGGACGTATCGCTTTCGGGACACGATTTCTACCAAAGGGTGTTTCTTCCGCAATACGAAGAAGATATCCCCCGCAATACAATTTATCTTCCAGGCGATACGCTAGCGTATCTTCTTCGTATCGAAGGGAAAAAACCTAAAAAAAGAGTTTCGTTACTGTATATACTGTGACTTTAGTAACTTGGGTTTGTAATTTGGATAATAATTCACCTCGTGGTGAATAAAAAAATATTCACCAGCTAGTGAATAAATCGTAACATAATTATTTTTCATATATTTTTTTTTATCAATATTTTTTTTTCATCAATTTTATTTCAAAAAAAAAATTTTTTTTCATCAATATTTGTTTTCATTAATTTTTTCATAATTTTTTTTTCCATCAATATTTGTTTTTTATCAATTTTTTTTTTCCAACAAAAAAATGTTTTTATTTTTCTTTACTAATTAAAACCATGATATTTGTGTACAACAATTTGGTTTTAATGAGACCTTTTAGTTTTGGGGACTTTAGAGACTTTTCCTATAGAAAAATGTCCCAAAATCTAAAATTTTTTCTAAACGAAAAATGTCTCAGAATCTGAAACGTTTTCTGAATGAAAAACTTTTTCTATACGAAAAATGTCTTAGAATGTGAGATTTTTTCAATACGAAAAATGTCTCTGAATCTGAGACTTAGACTTTTTAAAAAATATTTTTTTTTAGTTTTGACAACCCGAGTAAAAAAATTGATATGACACAATATATAATTTAATATGGGTTCGTGTCTATTTTGATATAATCTTATACGAAAAATGGTTTCATAAGATTTGATCGAATAATATCTAATAATATCAGTTTATATAACTTTATATCGACTTTGATACGAGTTTTGGTCTAATACAATGATATAAAATTATATCCAATTATATTAAAATTTATACAATTTTAGAAATCGGATGTTTTTTTTTTAGTTTTTAATAAAAAGTTGAAAAATTAAAATAATAAAAATAAGTTGTTCTTTGAAAAAAACTTTGTTAGAAAAATTTCAAAAAATGGAGTCATGTTAAATTTTATATAAAACACTTAGAAAATATTTTCAAAAAAATTTGTCCTTGGAAAAATCTTAGAAAAATTTGAAAAAATGGAGTTATATAAAATTTTATATAAAACACTTAGAAAATATTTTCTATAAAAAAAATGTTCCTTGAAAAAAAACTTAGAAAAAATTTAAAAGATGGAGTCATATAAAATTTTATATAAAACACTTAGAAAATATTCGTGATAAAAAAGTGGTGCTTGGAAAAATCTTAGAAAAATAAAAAAATATGAAGTCATATGAAATTTTATATAAAACACTTTGAAAATACTAAAAAATAATGGAGGCATATAAAATTGTATATAAAACACTTAGAAATTTTAATGCATGGGACCAGATGTTGCAACATATAGTTATGTATGGCGATATCTTAATAAAATCCCACATCAAAATTTATTATATAAATTTATCTTGCAATACATAGTGTCACACATGATCATTAGGGCGTTTCAACAAAAACTTTTTTTTGGATTTTTGCAACTCTTGAAGCGGAATATGAATTCTTATGGCCTAAAAGATTTTTGAGATTTTTTTCAGATTTTTGGAATGTCGGGATCAACTCGCTCAAATCGATTTTATCAAAAAAATGAGGTTATGAAACATAATTTTTTTTATTTTTTGTTCTCTGGTGCCTTTTTTAACAAACCCGGATATAATACTTCTTAATGTTGCCACATAGTGGGACTCCTGTATTTATGAAGTCCCATCTCTGTTATTTTATAGAAAATACTTTGTTACTTTTATTTAAATTTTACAAAACTATTTATCTTTGATTTTAAATTTGTTTATAAATTGAAAGTTGAAAATAAATAAAATCAGAATACTTTTAAAACTCACAAGACACGTATCGTCTTATTGGCGCCCAACGTGGGGCGCCAATAAGACGATGTGTGTCTTTTTGTATTTCAAAGTATTCTCCTTTTATTTATTTTCAACTTTCAATTTATAAACAAATTTAAAATCAAAGATAAATAGTTTCATAAAATTTAAATAAAAGTAACAAAGTATTTTCTATAAAATAACAGAGATGGGACTTCATAAATACAGGAGTCCCACATTGTTAATTTTTTTCGATACACGATAAAGGTGTCACAAATATAAATAATTTTTTTTTTAATATCCCGAGTAAAAAAGTTTTGATATAGTCATATATAATTTTATAAACATCATATATTATTATATAGAATTTGATGCAAAAAATGAGTCGATAAAACCATATAAAATTCTATCAATGTTGATTAAATTTTAATAAAATTTGATATAATTTTATGCGAAAATTGGCCCCTTTTTTATATGAATTTAGAAAAATTAGCGAATAGATATTATTATATATAATTATATAAAATAACATAAAAATATATCAAATTATATAAAAATATATAAAATTACATATAATTATATCAAGTTATATATAATTATATCAAAATATATATAATTATATATAATTTTATGTAATTCTATATAATTATATAAATTTTTATATAATTTTATATAATTACATATGATTAAACAATTCTGTTGTTTTATATCAAATATAGGGGGCCAATTTTCGCATAAAATTATATCAAATTTTATTAAAATTTAATCAACATTGATAGAATTTTATATGGTTTTATCGACTCATTTTTCGCATCAAATTCCATATAATTATATATGGTGTTTATAAAATTATATATGACTTTATCAAAACTTTTTTACTTGGGATGTATTATTAAAAACAACATAACAACTAAAACCGTTGCTTGTCAAAACTAAAAAAAAATATTTTTTAAAAATTTTTTACCGTAGGATCCCTGCGGCTCAAATTTTTTTTTTTTTTCGAAAAAGATAAAGATGTCACAGATATGAATAATATTTTTTTTTTAATATCTATCAATTAAAGCAACATAACAACTAAAACCGTAGCTTGTCAAAACTAAAAAAAAATATTTTTTAAAACTTTTTTTCCAACATTTCCAAAATAAGGGACACTCTAATGTATACGAAAAACCTCATAGATTCTGAGAATTTTTCTGTAAAAAATGTGGAATTTTCTTTTAAAAACAAATTAAAAAATGTGTGTTCCATTTTCGTATGAGCGAATTTATTGACCTTTCGTGGGCCCTGGCCACGTGCCCTAATGGTTAATATGGTAATGAGCAAAACATTATTATGATTCAATGGTTTGGACAAGAGTACAAACTTCACAGACTTTTTTTACATAATGGAGGGTATAAAAGAGTCGGCGCAGCCGAATTTAACACATTCACTTGCTTTTTACTCAAAATTTCAAAAATAGGCCAAATTGGTCCAGAAAAAAATTTCGAAAAATTACCATTTTATTCTGATGACAGAAAAAGTTGATCGTTTTGGACCTGGACTGTGATTCAGGTCCAAAACATTTTACAAAAATCTGGAAATACATGTTATTCAAGGGTTAACATGTTACTGTAAGTACTTAATAAAAAGCCCAAGCACTTTTGTTCCCCTGTGTAATGCTGTCTTTATCAAATACAGTCGTCGTTTTAGCTTTGGCTGCGAATAAATTTTTTAGTATTTTTATTTTTTTTTATTTTTTGCCTCTTCTAATAGCAACGCAGTAAAGTAGACCTAATTCTCACAGCACCACATAGTTAAGATGTAAAAAATAAAAAAAAAAAAATAATGAAAAATTTATAAAAATAAAATAGAAAAACAGACAGACAAGACACCACTGTACAAGAGACGAAAATAACAGCAACAACAAGTCACAGGCAGAGTAGTTCAGATCATGAAATGGTAAATTAATGTATTTATCATTTACTACACGAACCATGACATACATACGCTAATAAATATGTATTTTAGTATATAAAATAAAATATAGTATGTATGTTTTTATATACCCTGCTGTGTATAATGGTACTAATGCATGCAACATATTGTCGAACCAAAACTACTAACTTAAAAATACTGACTAATCTAAGTTACTAACTTAAAAATAAACAAGACCAAGATGATTCAAATTTGTATTTGAATTTTATATTTCATTAGGTCAGTTTTTAATTAGGTCGGCAAAATTTGTAAAAATATCAGCATATAACTGAGAGCCACCCTAATAATAAAATAATGAAAAACTTCGTAGAACTTGTTTGAAAAGTTTTATAAAGTTTTTCGTGAAATGAATGAAAGTATTCATTTATTAAATATGAAATAGCAGTAGGTAAATGAAGGAAAATTGTAACCCCGAGTAAAAAAGTTCCTATATAGTTGTATATAATTTTATAAATATCATATATGATTAAATAGAATTATAAGAATTTGATGTGAAAAATGAGTCGATAAAACTATATAAAATTTGATCAATGTTTCATATATTTTGATAAATTTTTTATATAATTTTATGCGAAATTTGGACCCCTATTTTTATATAATAATAGCAAAATTATATAATTAGATATAATTATATAAAAATATATAAAATTGTATAAAACTGTATAAAACTATATAAAGTTACATAAAATTATATATAATTATATATAATTAAAACAAAATTTTATGATTTATATAAAACTTAATATAATTTTATATAACTTTATAAAATTATATATTGTTTCATATAATTTGATATAGTTATATATTATTATATCTGATTATATAAATTTGCTTTTGTTATATAAAAATAGGGGTCCAAATTTCGCTTAAAATTATATAAAAAATTTATCAAAACACAAGTAACATTGATAAAATTTTATATGGTTTTATCGACTCATTTTTCGCATCAAATTCTATATAATTCTATATAATCATTTATGATGTTTATTAAATTATATACAACTATATAAAAACTTTTTTACTCGGGACCTTAAATTTAAATTTCCCGAGTAAAAATAATTTAATATGATCTTATATACTTTTATATAGTCATATTATTTCATATATGATAATGTGTGACACTATGTCTTGGGAGATAAATTTATAATAAAATTTAAATTTATAATAATAAATTTTGATGTGCGATTTTTTTAAGATATCGCCATACATAACTATATGTTGTAACACCTGGTCCCATGCGTCATTGCCAATTTCTAAGTGTTTTATATAAAATTTTATATGCCTCCATTATTTTTTAATTATTTTAATTTTTTCCAAGAACATATTTTTATCGCAAATATTTTCAAAGTGTTTTATATAAAATTTCATATTACTTCATATTTTTTTATTTTTCTAAGTTTTTTCTAAGCACCACTTTTTTATCACGAATATTTTCTAAGTGTTTTATATAAAATTTTATATAACTCCATCTTTTAAATTTTTTTAAAGTTTTTTTCAAGGAACATTTTTTTTTATCGCAAATATTATCTAAGTGTTTTATATAAAATTTTATATGACTCCATTTTTTAAAATTTTTCTAAGTTTTTCCAAGGACAAATTTTTTTGAAAATATTTTCTAAGTGTTTTATATAAAATTTAACATGACTCCATTTTTTTAAATTTTTCTAAGTTTTTTTCAAGAACTTATTTTTATTATTTTAATTTTTCAACTTTTTATTAAAAAATAAAAAAACATCCGATTTATAAAATTGTATTAATTTTAATATAATTGGATATAATTTTATATCATTGGATTAGACCAAAACTCGTATCAAAGTCGATATAAAGTTATATAAACTGATATTATTAGATAATATTCGAGCAAATCTTATGAAACCATTTTTCGTATAAGATTATATCACAATAGCCACGAAACCATATTAAATTATATATTGTGTCCTATCATTTTTTTTACTCGGGTTATGAAAATGTTCATTAATAACAATTTTTGGTGAATCACGTCTAGCCGTCACTGGAGTTTTATTTAATTTACGTGATTGTAGTATACATGATAGAAAAATACACTTTAACATTTTTTTTATGGTTTTCACTTACAAGGTAAGTCTCCTAGCGTCACCCACCGATCTTTATGGAATTGTTTTTTTATACCCTCCACTATAGTGATAGAGGGTATATCGTCGAACTATATTCAATAAATGCCAACTCGAAAAAGCTTACTGTTCAGGAGAGCTAAAAAACTAGTTATTTCGCATTGTATTGTCACAAAAAACAATGTACCTTCCATAAGATGGTTTAAATATTCTAAATAATTTTTACGTATGCCAAAAATTTTATATTTTGCACTTGTTTGCGTATTTTTCAGAGTTGGCATTTATTACTATGACAAAAAACAAATATTTTTTTAGAGTTCCCGGGTAAAAATGAAATATATATGATCATATATGAAGATATATGGATCATATATGGATTTATATAACCATATATTATCATATATGACTCCATATATGTTAATATATGATCGGATCCGTAAATTGGCCCGATATGGGCCCGATATGGGCTCATATCGGGCCAATTTTCGGATCAGATCATATATAATCATATATGGAGGCATATATGATAATATATGGTTATATAAATCCATATATGATCCATATATCTTCATATATCATCATATATATTTCATTTTTACCTGGGTTGGCATATTTTGTCGGAAAATAAAAATAAAATTTTTTTGAAAAATTTTTATTATTTTTTTTTTTTTTGGTTTTTGATATCCTTAGTACGGTAATTGCAAAAACTGAAAAATTAAAATCTTTGCATATTTTGAAAAGTTACTAGCTCCGAAAGCCTTTTTATCTCAGGGTGGTCAACTTTGGCACTCTGTAACTCACGCTGTATTGTAATAGGGTCACTCCAAACTAGCTATTTTGAGAGCTTATATCATTGACTTTATTTGCCCCACGCATAATGTTTCAATCTGATAAATAGTTTGAAAGTTACATAAATATAAGCAATTTTTTTTTTGCAAACACTATTTACCGATATTTTCAAAATGGCAATATCTCGAGAACCAGTCATTAGATATCAAAATCTTTACAAGATTCGTGTTCAGCATGGCAAATGCAATAAGATATGTGATCTAATTTTTTTTAAAAAAAAATTTTGAAAAAATTTTGGAAATTTACAATGGGAGTTGGCATTTATTTTCACCAAAAAAATATGTACTTTAAGTTAGCAGAATAACAAAAATGGATGTAAAACGACAGCAAATTATTTTTTTGCTCTGAAATTTTTATGACAGATAGGTATTACATAGGGGAGCTATTTGCCATCGTAAACTCATTTCGGTCAAATTTGAATTGGCATATTTTGAATATAGGTTCACGATATATAAGTTTGTCATTCCGTTTAGGTGTATTTTTAGCAGATTTTCCTGTTGATTGGTTTTATTTTAAGTGTGGGCTTATCAAAAATTGTGAACCCCCCAAAAAAAAGTTTTGAATCATAACCCTCCTTAGTGTATTTTGTTCTATAAAGAAATTTGTCCATCACAAAAATTGTCAGATTTTTAATGATTCAGAAAAAAATAATTTTCAAAAATATTTTCCAAAAATTAAAAATTTGCCAATTCTGTGCCACTTTTGTTAAATGTATTCTCGTAGTGTATGACATTTTAAAAGGAAAAATAGAAGATTCTTGAACATTTTTCTCGTATATTTTTTTTTTTTTCAGATTAAGTCGTTTTCCTTCTATATTCACAAAGAAAAATGTTGCAATCTTCAAAAAAAAAATTCTGAATTTTGTAGAAGAATTCCGAAATTCTGAAAAATTAAACTACTATACCCGTTTCCTTTATCTTATTTAAGGATTTTGGTGGGGGAATTTCCATACCCCCCCCCCCTCTTGTATTTTAGGTCAAATGCCTCTAATTACCGTAATATGCTTAGATATTGATATTCTTCCGAAATTTGGAAGGTAAACGTGTTCTGTATTTACGAATCACCATTTCGAATTTAAAAGGAATCTTGTAGCCCCCATACAAACCACCTTCCCGATATTCTTATAAATCTCTAAAATTTCTAGAAAATATAAAATATTACGGTTTGCTAAATATCTGTCTTGATTATCTAAGTGAAATCAGCCGAGAAATCTGTCGAGACAGCAGAAAAATTTAGCAGAAAAATCTGCTTATTTTAGTTAAGCAATCTGCTGATTTTAGGTAAGCAATCTGCGGATTTCAGCAGAAAACTCTGCTGAAATTACATTGAGTTTGAGCTATAAGATAAATCTGCTGCTTTTAGTAAATAGATTAAGTTTGCTAGAATAAAAAATAAAACAAAGAACTTTTAAGTTTTTTTGTTTGTTTTTATACCCTCCAACCACAGTATGGGGGTATACTCACTTTGTCATTCCGTGTGTAACGCATCGAAATATCGGTCTAGAACCCCATAAAGTGTATATATGTATTATTGACCAGTGATCCATTCTAATACATTCTAGCGATGTCCGTCTGTGGAAGACACGATACAGTCCAAAATAAAGCAGCTAGACTCCGGAAATTTGGTACGAATATGTCTTGTGGTATTGGGCTGGTTAAGTTCGAACATGGGAAAAATCGGATCAGGAGGAAAAAAATTCCCCTCTTAAGAACTAAACAAACCTCTAAAAAAGCCATTTTTTTTATAGGTTTTTTGTACTTTTGCTTAGCAAATGAAACATTTTTATGTCAAAAGAAGTTCAAAGTGTTGCAGTTGGATCCAGGAAGGTTGTCTCCCACCGACTAAAATAAAAATAAAAAGACGCCCATGTTTTTTTTAACGTGTTGGAGAGTATAAAGGATTCGGCACAGCCGAACTTAACACTCTCACTTGTTTTTTTTTCCAAAGTGTTAAATTTTTTAATTAAGCTGTTCTCCAAGAATAAAAAGAGCAAACAAAATAAATTTTTTTTTCAAAAAGAATAACTAAAAATTTCTGTAAAATTAGCAAAACAATCTGCTTTTTTTTTTAATTTTAATAACTTTTAGTTTTAGGATATTGAGTTTCACAAAAATGTAAAACATTTTTTGAAAAAAAAATATGTCAACAGACTTTTTCTGTAAAATAACAAATTAATCTGCTAAAAATTTGGAAAAAAACATTTTGAAAATTAGCCAACAGAATCAGTAATATTGCAGAAAAATTTCTTAAACTGAATCACAGAGAATTTACTTAAAATATCTATTTCAGCAGAAAATCTACTAAAAGTTTGCTAATTCAAATTGGAAGTAATTTTACATATTTTTTGACAGAGCTTTTCCTTTGAGTGTGCAATTTTCACCGGTTTTTTTTAACGGTCTTATTTTCTTTGTTATAGATCAAATATGATCTGTAAAGAGAGAAATCATTAAAAAAAAAAAAAAAAAATCTGAAATTTAAAAATTATTTCCATTTTTAAACGAATTTCAGCAAATTTTTTGGCAAAATTGTCGATATAATTATTAATGAATGTTGTCGATATATATATGAAAAATTTTATAAGTATGTAGAAGTTATAAAGCATTTAATTACCTTTAATATGAAATTCAATAATTTAATCCAAAGATTTATTTTGGAGATATTTTTATTTAAGTAAAACCAATTTTTAAAAAAGTTTAAAATTTAAAAAGTTAGCAATATCTTCACAGAAAAAATTTGAAAAAAATTTCAATCAATTTTTTGATTGAAATTCCTCCAATTAAAAAAATTGTTATACCAATCATCAAATTGTAGGTGATTGATTGAAAATTTTTTCAATCAAACATTTTTTCGATTTTGATCAAAAATTTGATCAATTTTTTATTCATTTATTTTATCAAAATAATGATTGATTTAACAAATGAATTGTAAGCTTATGACAAAATTATCAAAAAATTCGTCTTTTTTGCTTTCCTATATGTTGCCAACAATAAAAAAGTAAAGCCCGATTATCTGGTATGTTGAAAATTTGTAACAAAAAATAACAAAAATTTTAATCAAAACATTGATTGACTCATTTAAATTTTGTTGATCAATAGATTTAATTGAAAATTGTTAGCCAATAATTTTTTGTGTGTTTAAAACTGTTCTACTTTTGAAACTTTAAACTTCATTTAGTGATTCAGCATTTACATGGAAAAATCAATTAACAAAGTTTTAAAAAAAATGGTTGAGTATTTTATTAAAATTATTTTAATTGAATCAATTAAAAAATTAATTGAATTGAATATTTGTTTTTTTTTTGTATTTAATTTATGTCTCGTTTTTTCTATGTTTTTATAAATAAACAGCATTTTTTTTTTAATAAATTCACTCTGATGACAAATTTTAAAGTAGAATAGAATTTCGTTCACCATTTCTATTTTTTTTAAGAAATTCAGTTTATGGTTTTAGCTGCTGACGCTTCAAGTCAGCAGTCACTTCAAATCTATCGTTTGAGAACAGCAGAATAAAAAGGTGTCGTGTATATTGAAATTAGATCTAAAGATAAACGTTGTTGACATAAAAAAAAATCATTAAAATTCTTACGTCCAAAATAATAAAGCTTTATTGCTTTAAAAAAAAATTGTGTTTATATTGCATACATATTGAAACTGGAATATATATTAAGGGTAATCACTTCACTTCACTTTCAGTGTTCAAACACATAAGAAAAATTTTACACTTTCGAACAACAATTTTATTCTTTCAAGATTTCCAGCGATAGAGTTACTCAAATACGATTTCCAATTTAACAGAGTTGCTTTTCATTACTATTTTATTGGTTATCAAGTAAAAATGTTAAATGCCAATTATATTGATAACCTCCACAAAGGAAAAAGGATTGTTGCAAAAAATTAAAAAAAAAATGGTGAAAAAAAATGTTGGTAAAAAAAATTTATTGAAAAATGTTAAACAAAATTTTGTAAAAAAAAGTATTTTTGTGAAAAAAATAGTTTGCTTAACAAAAAAGTTTGTACTTATTTAAATAACATTCGGTATCAAATTCTTTTCGAACATGCAGCAGAATTAAAGCATTTAATATTTTAAGGTTATGTTGAATGAACCGAAATTTTCGAGGTGTCCTTACATTTAAGTTTCAGCTGCTGTACGTATTTAATTTAAAATGTGAAATATTAACATCCACTTGATTTTGATTCGGGTCAGATCCTTTTATACTTCAAAATGTAAAAAAGTTTTTTTCTCTTATTATTTTAAAAATTTTTGTAATTCGATTTTTTTGTCAAAAAATTTCTGAATTGAATACCCTTATTATGTATCTACGAATATGTTTGAGATAAAGATATAAATACACATACTTATACAACATGTTGCACTTGCATTGCAAAGATACATACGACATAGATACTTTTGTCTATGTATGCAAAGGTACGAGTATGCAAAAAATAAAACATCTATTTATTATGGTTATTATCTAAAAGATATGTATCTACGCTTCAGTTGGATATAATTAAAAAGTTACAACAACAAAACTAAAATACTGAAAAATCGCAACAAAAATGCTATAAACTTCATTTAGGAAAAAAAACTTAATTTATAAAAAAACAACAAGCCGCAGTTATAAGTAAAAAGGCACTAACAAGGGAAGTATCTCAACCCTTATGAACCGATTTGCCTGAAACTTAAAATATATATTAAAGAGACGATTTAAGGTTGGGGTGTCTCGGCTTATCGGCCATATCGGTGTTTAAAAATTTCGTTGTCCCCTTATGAAACCATGTGGAACTTCGGGAAAATTTTGATAACTTCCGAACTAACAGGAATATCGTCTAGTGCAAAAATACGTGTCGACTTAAATTTAATAAAGATTATTTCTTATTCATATGGATATCGTAGGTCTATGCCTTCATATATATACCCCCCAAAATTTACACATTTTCCTGAAAAAAAATATTTAAAGAAGCTGAATTTTTACAAGGTTATGCCACCATTAGATAGGCATTAAAAAAACCTTTCTTCTCATATGAAAACATCATATAGTTTCTTAAAAAGAAATTGCTGAAAAATCCAAAAAACGATTTTTTCGCCATTTTTTGACCCATGTTTTGAACCCCTAAATCCCCGATATGGCCGATAAGCCCAGACACCCCAACCTTAGAATTGTCTCTTTTATATATATTTTAAGTTTCAGGCAAATCGGTCCATAAGGGTTGAGATACTTCCCTTGTAAGGTAGACTTAAAACTTAAGAAAATTTATTTATTTATACGCAGGTTGTTTGATAATTGTTAAGCTACATACGAGGCATTCCACACCAAATGACCAGCGAAAAAAATATATGTTCCATGAATGTATGAATAGGTGGTATCGATAGCCCTATATGGAACTAAGGAATCGCGTTTTTTGTCTTTAATTTTTTTAAAAACTGGGCTAAGGACGTATGGTTAAATATTGGAAAAATTGTCAAATTTGTGTAGAGTTCCCTTGATTAAATATTTATCAAATTATATTTTGAGTGGGTTTATTCTGGCTCCAGGTTATTATTTTCATTACAAATTAAAACTATGATATTCTGATAGAATAATTTTCAAGAAAATAATTTTCTGGTAAAACGAAGTGCACCAAAACCACAAAAATTTACATTCTTGTAAATTTTTTATGGGCTACCTACCAATTTTTTTTTATTTTAGAAAATTTAAAGAACCCGTTCTGAAATTTTTTATTTATTAAAAAAGTCAATTTATTAAAAATTCGGCCACATTTTTTTTTAAGTTTAAATGTTTGTCTATTCACATAAAAAAAAATTCAGGAGGGCATTTTTCGTATTTTTTGCGAAAATCTCATTTGAATATTGGATTTCATAAAAGTTCTGTAATTTTCTTGTATTTTATTGTGTCAACACGGCGTATGAGTAACGAAAATTTATTGGTTTCGCAAATATTCGTTACTCATACGCGGTGTCGACACAATAAAATACAAAAGAATTATAGAATTTTTATGAAATCCAATATTCAAATGCGATTATCTCAAAAAATTCGAAAAATGTCTTCCTGATTTTTTTTTTTTGTGTGAATAGACAAACATCTAAACTTAAAAAAAAAAGGTTATTGCATATCATACCTAACGGGTATTTTTCTCTCTTGCTGGAAAATAGCTAACGTCCAGCTGTTCCCGAAGAACGGCGACGGCACGAACCCAGATAACTATAGCCCAATCGCCATTTGTTCTGCACTCTCTAAGGTTATATTGTTAACTTCAATTTTGTCAACTATTTGGAGTCCAATGGAAGACCGTTATATAGGGTCTTACTATGGACCATTTGAGTGGCATTTTCAAAGTTAAAGATTTTTAAAATTTTTTTGAAAAAAAAAAAGAATTAAAACTATACACAGATAAAAATGAGTTGTTAGATCAAGCACGAAATACACCAGGTTGAGCATTATTTTAATTAAAAGTCATCTAATAAGGAAAATTGTTGGATCAAGCACGAAAATTGTAGGTCAGTCATTGACTGTTCCTTGATTAAACCAATGCTTGATTTGAGTAATTTGTTAATTGTTATTTTTCTGTTATTTTTGATTAAACCAATGCTTGATTTGAGTGAGCGGTTAATCAATAATTTTGTGTTATTTTTGATTAATCCAATGCTTGATCTGAGTGAATGGTTAATCATTATTTTACAGTTGTAGTGTTTTTTGTCAGTCTTTTCAAGTCTTTTGTTTAAATTGTTTTTTTTTTGTGCTTTATATTATTTTGTTTTTTTTTTTCGTCTTGTGTGCGTGAAAGTACTTTCTATTTGACGACTTACGAAAACTAAAACAAAAAACGCAACAGCGTTCATCGCATTGTTACTCAAAGCCTACTATGATGAGTTTTTTTGTTTTTATGAATTTTTTTGTGAATTTTTCAGATTTGAGCAAATGGTTAATTGATTCAAGTAAAATTTAATTGAATGTCAAATTTTAAGCTGAGCAAATATTTAATTGTTTTTTGCCATTGAATATTTTTTTCTGTGTACTTTGCGACTTATTTATTTTGATTCGCTGAACACGATTATCAAAGAATTTTTAAAATGGGTCAAACAGTTTTAGAGATATTTGAAATTTGCAAAAAATTTCAGTTTTTTCCTACGTTCAGACATTTTTTAAAACAAATCTCAAACTTTCTTACCCTTGACCCTTTCAAAGAGCTTGACACAATCTTTCATTTAAAATTAATTTGAGCCAAATCCGATCATTTTGACCCCGTGGCGCCCTTCGATCAAAGTTTTGCTTTTTTACAAAATTATTACCAAAAACTCTAATCTTTGATCGAAGGGCGCAATGGGTTAAAATGGTCTGATTTGGCTTAAATGAATGTTTGTCTCTAGCTCTATAAAATTGTTAACGGAAACTTTTTTAAAATTCTTGAACGTAGGAAAAACCCGTCATTTCGTGAAATTTTTTGACAAATTTTAAATGGCGATAACTCAAAAACCGCTCGACCGATTTAAGATATTTTTTTTAAAATTGGTATTCAGCATTCCAAAATTAATAAAAATAATGTATCGCGAGATATTTTCTTTTTTATTTTTCAAAAATCTAAAATTTTGGTGAACATTTTCCAAAAATATTAATCTTTAATATGATCGGATTTGGCTGAAATTAATTTTGAATGAAAGTCTTTAAAACGGTCTAGGGTAAGAAATTTTGAGATTTTTTTTTTTTTAATTTCTAGAACGAAGGAGAAAAACCGAAATTTTTTTGAAATTTCAAATGGCGATATCTCGAAAACCGTTTAGCCGATTTTAGAATTTCTTCGATATTCGTATTCAGCGCATCAAAATTAATAAGTATGATGTGTCGCAAGACATATTTTTTTTTTCTAAAAATTTTTAAAAATCCAAAACTTTGATCGCCGGGCGCCACGGGTCAAATTTGTACCACATAAGTTTTAGGCCCTGACGTTCAAAATCGGAAGAAAAACTTTTTTGCCATATAACAAAATGCCAGTTTAATGGACCATATATATTATTTTGCAGACGACAGTAACATATGCCTCTCTTACTCCTTTGACTATAGACCAAGTCAATCCGAGGTTGGTGCCATAACACTCTTACAGTCGACCTATCTCTTCGTGGGGCCTCGAGAAAAGGGTTGGTTTTTTATGCACGCAAGACCCAGTGCGCTATTTTGACACACAACCTATTAAATTATTTTTAATTACTGTAAAATATAAATGTAACTCACGGACACAACTTTTTCAATATTAAATATGATATTTCGCAGTATTATTGCATTAGTTCTTATTTTTTTTTATTATGACAATAGAAGAAACTCCGTAAGTAACGTAAATTTGCTTCGGCCATTCAGAAAGTACTGGACCGATTGCAGCGAAATTCATAACGGTTATGGCTAAAGTAATTTCGAGCACATGTCCAATAGGAGCCCCACCAGGCCCCCTTAAGTAGGCCATATTTAGTATACAAAAACTTTAAATGCTTTAAAATCACCAACTTCAAATGTGTATAAAAAAAAAAATCTAGCACACATTAATTTTCTGCGCCCAACATTTTTCTTGAACATACCTAACCTATATTTCCACTTCCTAACATTCGTATAAAATTTGCTCCTACCGCTCTAACTGTCCATAGGGTGCCCCTAGAGAAGAAAAATGTATGACCGACCCCCAATATTTTTTCAACTCCAACATTTTCTCAGAATATCCTTACCCTTTATTTTCAACTCTTAAAGGGGTCCCAATTTTTATTCTTATTTTTTTATTTGTATTTAAAAATACATGTTTTTATAATGTATGGGAGCCCCTTAGGGAGTGCAGATATGGTGTTATTATGTTCGGACAAAATGTTGGTAACTAAAAAATAATGGGGTTTGGTCATAGTTTTTACCTCTCTAGGAGGCACGGTAGGGGCGATAGGAACTGGTTTAATAAAACAAATTTATAAAAAATAAAAAAATGTATGGGGACCACCCTAAGGTTTAAAGATACATTATAGGTATGTTTGCAAAAAATGTTGGAATTAATAAAATAATGGAGGTCGGTCATACATTTGACTCCACTAGGGACACTTTAGCGTAAGTTAGAACGGTAGAAATTTTTTTTTTTAAATGTTTTGTATGGGAGCCCCCTTAGGAAGTGGAAATAGGTGTTAGGTATGTTTTTGAAAAATTTTGGGGGCATAAAATTATTGGAGGTTGGTCTCATTTTTTGGCTCAAGCATTTTTTTAAATCTTTAAAAATTAGAGGGTGTCGCGGATCGAAATTGAAAACTAATTTGCTAAAGTGCAAATTGAAATACCGTTTTTTGTGTTCCAAAGTTTAAAAAAAAAAAATGTCATTGATATCCCACTCGCATCCCACTAAGCGACCCTATAGCTCTTAAAGGAAAATAGCTAATCTTTCTTTTGAGTCAAAAAAAGTGGCCCAATTTGAGGAAAAAGTCAAAAAAGTTTTGGATTTAAAAAAAAATATATATTTAATTTCATACCGAACGAAAGTTGTGTCAGTTGACACGGAAACCCCCATTAGTATAATGGGATTACTGGACTTTTTCTAGTAATTTGACTAAGTTTTATTTGAGTGTATTTCAGACATTTCCCCCAAAGACAACTTGAAGGAAATTTCATGGGAATGTCAGCACCCCTTGACAACTGCTATTCTGATTGAGGACATTTTAAAATTTTAGATGAAAATGTCCTCAACTCGGTATATAGAGATGTTTTGGGGATGTCAGGTGTGACTCTGGCATGTCAGCGGGCCGTCACCAGGGATGGCTCATGGACTTTACCAACCGGGTTAAATATTAATCAAAACACCCTCGTAAAAGTATATAAATGTTTGTATATATGTAGTAGATATGTATATAAGTAATAATAAAATTAAAAATAAAGAAAAAAACACATCATGGGAAAAATGTAAATATTGTATTACTTGTAATTTGTTAGTAGATGTTGCTGCTGCTGCTGTTGTTGTTGCTGCTGTTGTTGTTGTTGCTGCTGCTGTTGATGATGATGTGGATGTTCGTGATCATATGAGGGTTCCATTTTACGTAGTCGTTGTTAACGTTGACTTTGCAACGGTACGTGTAGTAGTAGTGACTAACTGACGGGGGGCTGACTGACTGACTAACTGACTGACTGATGGTGGCGGTGACAAAGGTGATGGTGGTTGTTGTAGTACAGGCGGTGGTGGTAGCGGTGACAGCGTTAATAACAACAAAAAAAAAACTTTAAGACAGAGTTTGAAAACTTTGTTTTTTGAAATCTAAATTTTCTTCGTCTTTTTCTTTAAGTTGTTGTTTTTTTTTTATAATAAATAAGGTGGTCGTTGTAGTAGTTGTAATAATGATATTGCAGTTGTTGTTATTGTTGTTGGTAATAATGATGGTTGTTGTTGTTGTTGCTTTTGTTGTGGTACTAGTATTAGGGCCAAAAGCATTTTGTTCAATGTTGCATTTTTCCGTTAGATTTCCCTTCCAACAAACAAACCAACAAGTGTTTTTGAAATCTACACACACATGCACTCGAGAAAATTTTAAATTATAGCACATACACAATTACACAAAACTGTATCAAATCATAGGGTGTATCCACTTTTTACATACATTTTTTTCTCATACACTTTAATGCTGAAAAATGATTTTGAAATTTGTTTTCTAATACAACATACATAAATGTATTTTTTTTTTTATAAAAATTAGACGATTTATTATTTGAAAATTTTTTAGTACATTTTTAGTACATTTTTAACTTAATCCACGTTAAAATTTTAAGAGTGTTGAAATTTGTTAATTTTAAAAATTTTTTGTTTTTATACTTTTAATTTATTTAAATCCGTTAATATATTTTGAAAAAATTAAGTTGACTCCTTGCGGCGATTTCAAATTATTTTCAAAAAAATTTTAATTTCACTATTGTTTTCGCCCACTTTTTTTAAAGGTATCAACATTTAATAGCATTTTTAAATTTAATATTTTTTAATAATTTGTTTAATTAAAAAAATAAACAAATGTTGTTCAGACATGTTTATTATGTTGCATTTTACATTTTTTGTTTATTTAAAACCAAATTTCGGTAATATTTTTTTTTTATTTCAAAATTAGCCAAATTTTTACGGAAAGAAATTTTTATTTTAAAATCTGTGCTCAATTTTGTATACATAGTACAATTATTTTTTTCAAATTAGAAAAAAATTTTCAAAAGTATTTAGTTTTTTTTTTGTTTGTTGTATTCACCAAGTTATTCAATTAAGATTCGGTTCCACTTTGTTGACGTTAAGAATCGTTTCTTTTTTTGATTTAAAAATATCTTAACTTTTTAAAATTTTTATTTATTTTTAATTATTATTTTTTGTGTTGTCTAATTTTTTTAGATTTTTATCATGAAATATGTTTATTTTTTTAATTTCCATTTAAATCTAGCGATTTTGAAAATTCTTGATATTTTGTTTGTATTTTTGTTTTCAATTTACGTTGGGAAATTTTTAACATCTCATTTAACTATGGGATTAAAAAAACACTGCTATTATTGAGTTTTAATTTGAAATCCAAAAAATTAAAATGAAACTGATGAAAATTGAATGTAGAAAATTGAAGGAAACACAAATCCAGTACCGTTTTAACAATTAGGGCACACAAAGAACGTGCCTAGGGTCCCGACCTCAAGAAAGCCCAATAAATACAAAAAATGGAGCTTAATTTTTCATGAAAATTTCACATACATAGAGAAAACAGTTTAATTGTGCCAGCCGAATTTAGAGCAAACTGCATGATTTAATTACAACAACCGAAATTTTCAGTTGCGATAACCAAAATTTGTTTTGAAAATTTAAATTCTATTGGTTCAAATAAATTTCTGTAATCGCAAACGAAAATTTCGGTTGTTGTAATTAAACCATGCAGTTGGATCTAAATTCGGCTGGCACAATTAAACTGTTTTCTCCGTGTACACATGTAGATTCCAGATTTTTTGTTTAGAAAAAGTCTAAATACGAGACTCCCCAGTTGGCAACGTCCTTGAGCCACCCTCAGTGACGGCGCGGTAACAGATCAGAGTCACTGCTGACATCCACAAGACATCTCTATGTACAGATTTGAGGACAGTTTCATATAAATTTTTAAAATGTCCTCACTCAAATCAGCAGTAGTCAGGGCATGTGACTTTCTAGGGACATGTCACCCAAGACTTGTTTCGGGAAATGTCTGATATAGGTCATACGAAAATACCAAACATTTTCGTATTTCCTTTAGTTTTCACTTTTATTAATTTTCCTTTAAAATTATCTTTCTCAAATTAAGAAAAAACTTTTCGCCATTTTAAGTCCCAACTGGATTTGAACCTGGAACCTCCAGTTTATTAATCCCACACCTAACTACACTGAAAAAAAAGACATAACTAAATTTAAGGAAAAAATGTCTTTGAAAATTTATCATGAATTTTCCTCAAATTTTGTTAAATTTAACTTAAAAATGAGAAATTTTCTTAACTATGAGGAAAAAATTTTAGTTCATTTACTTATAATTAGTTCATAGTTTTCTTTGAATGGATTTTTTAAATATTAGGAAAAAAATTCTTACTGCCAAGGAAATTTTCCACAAATCTAAGAATCGTATCTTTATTTTTAAGACATATTTTTTAAAAAACAATTTAGTTCAAGTTTAGTTAAAATTTAATAAAAAAAACATCATCGTATTTCTCTTCTTTGAATTGAGGAAGTGTATTTCTTAGAATTTAGTTAATAACTTCTTAGAATTAAGTTAATAATTTCTTAAAATTTACTTAAAAATTCAAAATGGTGATATCTCGAAAACTAAGCGAGATAGAGCGAAACGGACGAAATTTTCAAAAGAAAGACTACAAAGAAAAATATGGAATAGCATAGCTCTGCATATTTGTCGGGGTCTCAAGACCCTAAATTTAGATCTAAAATTTGAAATTCCCGAGATTTTATATATGCACATATCTCGGTAAATACTGCCAACACGAGAAAAAGTCCAACGGCATTTTTGTGGCTCTTGTCTCGTAGAACACTTCCGCAAAATACCCGAAAGCCCTCCGATTAATAGTTTTTGAGGTATCCGGTTTTTAAGATTCTCAAGACCCCTTATTACCGTATCTCGAAAACTAAGCAAGTTAGAGCGAAACGGACACAAGTTTTGGTTCAAAATTTATGGGGACCCTTAAAGGTCCCAATGGGGTCTCGAGTTAAATGGGGTCCGAACCCATGGGTCCATGGTCTAGACCCAATCTATTTCTAAAATGTGAAGTATAATTTTTCCCATATTCTAGTTTAAATTGGCTTAAAATTAAATAACTTTGTTTTCCTTATTTTTGGGAAAATTATGAACTAAAACCAAGAAAAAAAATCTTTGGAGCCAAATCATTCCCTCTTTTTCTCAAAATTGAGTTAATTTTCCCAGATTTTAGTTCACTTTTTTTTTGAGTGTACTTTTTCCAAACTTTATTTTAAGCATTGTTTGTATATTTATTACTTTTAAGATTTTGGTTTTATTTTGAATAAATCGATAATATTGTCAGCTTTTTCTTTTAAATTGAATATAAAAAATAATAAAAAATGGTCGAAAAAACAGAATGGTTACCACCACGAAGAACGGTTAGCAAACTTGAATAATGGTTACCCGCCGGCTTATTTTTTTGAACTAGTACCTGCAGCATTTTGGTATAATCTCAAAAACTAAAAGTTTCTCAGAAAAACAAATTGCTTTTTTATACACTCAAAATAATTCTACAGCAAAAGTATTTGTAAGTGATTTGGTACCCAAATCTGAAGATAGTTTTTTAGTATCTTCAAAGTACACAGAAAAAAATATGGGGAAAAACAATTTGAGTAATCACTTGTTTAAATTTAAAAAAAGTTTTGAGTAATTTTTTAATTGACGCAATTAAAAATTTACTCAAAAATTTAAAAACAAATTGAGTAAATAATTTAATAAGAATTTAATAGCTTTTTTAATTTTTTTTTGGAATTTTCTTAGTTTTTTTAATTCTCGTTTAGTTTATAGTTTTTTGTATATATACATGAAAGTTTGTAATCATATTTATAAAAATTTTTTATGTCTTTAAGACAAAAATATATTTGGTAAAGTTTGAAAAAACATGTTTTTTTTCTTTGTAAAAAAATATGAAATTTTTTTAAACTTTGTTTTTTTTAGAGTAGAAACAGAATAAGCCCGGCACGACTTTTTCCATACAGTTTGGCAGATTAAACCGGTGGCCGGCGCCGATGTGAAATAAAACTTGTTCTGTTTTTAAAAGGTGGTGCTTCTTGTTCTGTTCCTGCACTTAATAGTGTCAATTAAAAATTTACTCAAATTTTTTTGGCAAACATTTAATAAATTTTTATTAAAAATTTACTCAATACTATTAAATCGTTTACTGGTGGAAAATTGAGTAATTTTTTACTCAATAGTATTAAAAATTTACTCAAATTTTTTTTTTATTTCTTTCTGTGTACTAAAATTAATACTACTTATTTACTGTTTTTGAATAACAAAAAAATTTAAAATTTTTTCAATTGACTATTTTCTGGAGATTAAGTCAAATTTTCAATTAATCTTAATTTAAGCCACATCAGACCATTTCAGACCATTCGGTCAAAGTTTAGAGTTTTTGGTGAAAGTTTTCTAAAAAACTAAAACTTACATCGAAGGCGCCACGGCACAGTGCCACATTTAGCCAATCTATCACGACAAAAAAAAAAAAAGTTCCCCGATTGTCATGATTTGTTTGTATGTATTATAAAAAATTCCTAATAAGCACAGTGGCAACTGTGCTTAACTATTTAACAAAAAGAAATATTTATCCACTCTTTTTTTTTTGGCAATTTTAAAGGATATTCAAATGCTTTAACTCATATCTTTTCTTTTTTTAATTTTTTTCTATTATTTTCAATATTATACAAATTTTTGAAAAAAAATTATAATTTTATAATTGGACGGCAGACTTTATCAGACATGGTGACCTAGAATGGGCAAATATGGTACTGTGCACGAGTTACGATTATCGGATTTGGCTAAAATTAATTGTAAATAAATTTTTTTTTTTAATTTCTTGACCATAGGTAAAAACCTAAATCTTTTGCAAATTTCAAATAGCAATATCTCGAAAACCATTCGACCAATATTGAATTTTTTTTTGATAGCGCATCAAAATACCGGATATTCGATTACCTGGATATCGCAAGATTTTTTATTTTTTGATTCTTTAAAAATTTAAAATTGTGGGAAAAATTAAAATCTTTGATCGAAGAGCTCCACGGGTTAAATTGATCGGATTTATCTCAAATTAAATTTAAATGAAAAATTGTTTAATGCTAAATGAAAGGGTCAAGAGAAAGAAATTTTTAGATTTTTTTTTTAAATTCTTGAACGTAGTAAAAGCCGCAATTTTTTAAATAGCGATATCTTAAAAACCGTTCGACCGATTTTAAATTTTAATTTGACATTTCTCTTCAGCACATCAAAATAAATAAACATGATGTAAGTCATATAACTTTTAATTTAATTTTTTTAATTTTTTAAAAATCCAAAATACTGATCGCATGATGCTACTGATCTATTTAATCCGATTGGCCTCAAATTTGTATGTACCACATAATTTTTCGGTCTAGTAAAATAAAAATTTGCCCGGACACTTAGGAAAACAGTGGTGTTCCAAAAAGTACTAAATTAGTCTTCTCTACACTCAAAAAAAAAGTGAACTAAAATCTGGGAAAATTAACTCAATTTTGAGAAAAAGAGGGAATGATTTGGCTCCAAAGATTTTTTTTCTTGGTTTTAGTTCATAATTTTCCCAAAAATAAGGAAAACAAATTTATTTAATTTTAAGCCAATTTAAACTAGAATATGGGAAAAATTATACTTCACATTTTAGAAATAGATTGGGTCTAGACCATGGACCCATGGGTTCGGACCCCATTTAACTCGAGACCCCATTGGAACCTTTAAGGGTCCCCATAAATTTTGAACCAAAACTTGTGTCCGTTTCGCTCTAACTTGCTTAGTTTTCGAGATACGGTAATAACCCAGTTGGCAAAATAAAACCACACCTGACACACAGCTGACTCTCCCTTTATGAAATCGCTGACATCTTCATACAATTTTTCAAAATGTCATCAATGACATGTCAGCAGTTGGTCAGCAGTGTCCACCAGTATCAGTGGCCACTAACAATTCGTTTAAACATGTGCTGACCAACTGCTGACATGTCATTGATGACATTTTGAAAAATTGTATGAAGACGTCAGCAATTTTATAAAGGGAGAGTCAGCAGTATGTCAGGTGTGATTTTTTTTGCCGACTGGGAAGGGGCCTGATAGGGTCTTGAGAATCTTAAAAACCGGATACCTCAAAAACTATTAATCGGAGGGCTTTCGGGTATTTTGCGGAAGTGTTCTACGAGTCAAGAGCCACAAAAATGCCGTTGGACTTTTTCTCGTGTTGGCAGTATTTACCGAGATATGAGCATATATAAAATCTAGGGAATTTCAAATTTTAGATCTAAATTTAGGGTCTTGAGACCCCGACAAATATGCAGAGCTAGGCTATTCCATGTTTTTCTTTGTAGCCTTTCTTTTGAAAATTTCGTCCGTTTCGCTCTATCTCGCTTAGTTTTCGAGATATCACCATTTTGAATTTTTAAGTAAATTTTAAGAAATTATTAACTTAATTCTAAGAAGTTATTAACTAAATTCTAAGAAATACACTTCCTCAATTCAAAGAAAAGAAATACGATGATGTTTTTTTAGTAAATTTTAACTAAACTTGAACTAAATTGTTTTTTAAGAAATATGTCTTAAAAATAAAGATACGATTCTTAGATTTGTGGAAAATTTCCTTGGCAGTAAGAATTTTTTTCCTAATATTTAAAAAATCCATTTAAAGAAAACTATGAACTAATTATAAGTAAATGAACTAAAATTTTTTCCTCATAGTTAAGAAAATTTCTCATTTTTAAGTTAAATTTAACAAAATTTGAGGAAAATTCATGATAAATTTTCAAAGACATTTTTTCCTTAAATTTTGTTATGTCTTTTTTTTCAGTGTAGATTCTACTTGTAGTTGAAAACATAAAACAAGCTTTCAGAAATAAGGTTGAAACATTTACATGTAAGTCATCGAAAATAACACAGTGCAACAACCAAAATCGGAATGGAATGAAACCAAAAGCAAATGGAAGTTGACAATTCCACAACAAAAAACGGCATTTTCTTAGCCCCTGGGTCCTAGCGCAGGACTTTGAACGTCATTTGTTTAACAAAAATACAAAAAAAAAGTTTAAAAACTTGTGTTTTTCAGAGGTTGGTTTAGTTACTCAAGGGGTAACTTTTTTTTTTTTTTGCCTATTTACGATATTAACCTGCCTAGGCCGATATGACATATTTGTACTAAACTTCAGGTGCCTAGCTCTTTTATTTTGGACTGTATCGTGTTATCTACAGACGGACGGACTATCATGGAATGTCTTAGAATCGATCATGGACCAATAATATATATACTTTATGTGTTCCTCGACCGATATTTCGATGCGTTACACACGGAATGAAAAAGTGAGTATACCCCCATTAGGGTGGGTCGATGATTTGCATATTTGCGAATCTCGTTAGCTTATAGCAAAAAGTCGTTGCGCATTTTTTAAAATATTTTAAAAATTTTGTAAAATAATGGTTATTAAGAAAAAAATTCAAAAAAAAAATTAAGTAGATCAATCGGATTAAATTAACCTGTGGCGCCCGGCGGTCAATTTTAAAAAATGAATTAAAAAAAATATATCTTTCGGCACATCATATTTGTCAATTTCGATACGCTGAGCTCAAATTAAAAAAAAAATTAAAATCGGTCTATCGGTTTTAAAGATATCTCCATTCCTAATTTTTTAAAAAAGTCTCAATTTTCCATTGCCTTGACCTTTCATAGAGATTAAGACAATATTTTATTTAAACTTAATTTGATCCAAATGTGATAATTTTAACACGTGGCGCCCATCGATCAAAATTTTGGTTTATTAGAAACTTTTCACTAAAAACTCTAAACTTTGATCGAAGGGCGCCACGGGTTAAAATGATCAGATTGGCTTAAATAGGCTTAAATGAAAGATTGTTTCAAACTCTATGAAAGGGTTAAGGTAAAGAAATTTTGAGAACTTTTTTTTCAATTTCTTGAACGTAGGAAAAACCCGCCCATTTTGCAATTTTTTGACAAACTTTAAATGGTGATATCTCGAAAACCACTTGACCGATATTACGAAATTTTTATACCTTCCAACCACAGTATGGGGGTATACTCACTTTGTCATTCCGTGTGTAACGCATTGAAATATCGGTGTAGGACCCCATAAAGTATATATATTATTGATCAGTGATCGATTCTAAGACATTCTATCGATATCCGTGCGTCCGTCCGTCCGTCTGTCCGCCTGTCCGTATGTGGAAGACACAATACAGTCCAAAATAAAAGAGCTACCTCCTGAAGTTTGGCACGAATATTTCTTATGGTATTGGGCTGGTTAAGTTCGAACATGGGCAAAATCGGATCAGGGGGGAAAAAGTTCCACCTTTGAGAACTAAACCAAAGGTTTTTTGTTCTTTTGCCTAGCAAACGAAACATTTTTATGTCAGAAGAAGTTCAAATTCCTGCAGTTGGATCCAGGAAGTTTGTCTCCCACCGACGTACTCCCCCCCCCCTACAAAAAAAAAAAGACACCCCTGTTTTTTGTTTAACGTGTTGGAGGGTATAAAAGTTTCGGCACAGCCGAATTTAACACTCTCACTTGTTTATATTCGTATTTAATTAATAAAAATAAAGTATCGCAAGATATATTTTTTTTGTTTTTTCATTTTAAAAAATCCAAAAATTTGGTGGACATTTTTTTCGAAAATCCAAAACTTTGATCAAAGGGCGCCACTTGTTAAAATTATCGGATTTGGCTCAAATTTGTTTTAATTTAAAGATTGTCTCAAGCTCTGTAAAAGGGTCAACGGAATGAAATTTTAAGATTTTTCTTAAAAAATTTCGTGAACGTAGAAAAAACCGCACTTTTTTTGCAAATTTCTAATAGCGATATCTCGAAAACTGTTCGACCGATTTTAATTTTTTCTTATATTCTCGCTCAGCCCATCAAAATTATCAAATATGATGTGTCAACAGATATATTTATTTTTTATTTATTTTTTTTAATTTTTTTTTTAATTTTAAAAATCTAAAACTTTAACCGCTGGGCGTCTCGGGTTAATTTAATTCGATTGGCCTCAAATTTGTACCACATAAGTTTTATGCCTAGCAGAATAAAAAAATGCTCGGAGTTTGAAAATCGGAGAAAAACTAATTTTGCCATACAGAAAAATGCCAGTCAGTTTTCCAGATATCACCGCACCGAATTTTTCTATTAGTTGACGAGATTCGCAAATATGCATATCATCGACATACCCTAGTCCCCATAATGGGATTGGAGGGTATAAAAATGTTACCCTCACTAAAATTTAAGAAACCAAAAAAATTATTTTTAATATTTTTTTTTTAGTTTTCATAAAAAATATATTTTTTTGTATAATTCCAAAGAGGGGGCCCGAGTCGGTTTTTTCCCCCCTTATTAATTCCAGAGAGGGCTTGATTATTTCTGGGCTTTCTGAGGAAACATACAATTCCGCAAACGAAATTGACTCTAAGATATTTCTGTTAATTTCAATTTTCATTTCACTTCATTTATTTTTCTTTTTTCAGATTTTCACTTTTTTTAATTTTATTTTTTGGGAATTTCAACTTTTTTTAAATTTTTTACATTTTTTTAAATTTTTTTATACAATCTTCATGATTTCCATTTTTAAATTTTCACTAATACGAGATATTTTTCATATATTTATGTACGAGTATGTTTTCCATTTTCTTTTATGTACAATTTGAATTTTCCACACAGTTCAAAATTTGAATACGTTTCGAAATCACCGTTGTTGTTTTTGGGTGGTATGACGAAGACATGTACAAATAATAAGAAAAGAAAAAAACGCGTTTAAGATTGCGGAACGTCTTGCAAAGACTAATGAACGTATCTGGTGCTTAAAATCAAGGGCTCTGCAATTTACATGCCTTTGTTGCAAGACACTGACTGCTGCTTAGATTCAAAAACTCAATTCAGTCAATTCACAGCGTATACAGTGAATGGGGTAAATCTACATCTATGTGTCTTGTATACTCTTGGGAAAGTACAAATACATTCATAGAAGAAACAACACAACGCAACACTTAAGTTTTATTTTATTTTTTTCTGTTTTTCAGATTTTTTTTTTCGTTTTCTTGTTTAAAATTGTTATTTCCAAGCAAAACGCGAAACTTGCACTTTGTTTATTGTTGTCAGAGGTACCGACCGTCTGAGCAATCAAGCCAAAAATACAAAAAAATCAAACGACCGTCGTAAATATGTTGTACCGACGTATAAAACTCGAATCAACCAACCAGCGTACATACGTTTAAGCGTTCTAAAAAAGCACAACCGATCGACCACAGCGTCATCGTATAACAGAGAAGAGTGTTTTGTGTGTTAACTTGGTTAAAACAAAAAAAAAAAACAGCAAAACAAAATATTAAAATCTACTGAGGTCGATCGACCTGAGCGACCGTAAGTTGCATGTATGTTTGTATCTCGCTGTAGTGTTAGCCAGTCAACTTTATACCCCCACAACAAAGCCGTAACAAACAACTTGCTACGATATTAAAAAGTCACAAAAAAGCACTCTCATTACCAAAACAAGCACATTAAAGACAGTTTTTTCCCACACATTTAGAGTTGCCATATAACAATTATTTATTATCAGAAGCGGGATATTGAAATTTTATAATTGAATCTGTGGAAATATTTGAAATATTTTAAATATTTGAAATTTGAAAATAAAATATTATTTAAGAAAAATAAATAAAATATTATTTAAGAAAAAAAGAAAATTTTTAATCAAAACAAGTAAAAGTGTTAAATTCGGACGTGCCCAGTCTTTGATAAAGTCCAAAATTAAAAAAAAAATTGGGTGGTATGTTTGAAGGGTAAGGGGTACAGTGGGGGACGTTGGGTATCATTCCCCTTAATATAAATGTTAACAAATTTATTTGTTACGATATTTATGGTAAAATAATACAATTTAATTAGTATTTTTAATACTCTTTTAAACGATGCCCCCAAAAGGAGCGAGCCTAAAAAAACTTACACTTTATGATGCCCTTGGTTCAAGTGCGGGTCAATGTACTTCACTCAAAAAATTATGTTAGTAAAATTAACTGAAAATGTCAGTTAAAATAACTACTTTGTTAGTTGTTTTGGGGTCAACTACTTTTTCAGTTAAATCAACTAACAATGTAAGTTATTTTAACTGACAAAAAAACAACTGACTTATGTAGTAAAAACTACTTACATTTGTAGTCAAAACGACTTATATGTACACTCAAAATAATTACTCTGTTAAATACTCTGTAAAATGACTGTAGTCTCAATTCGACAGATATTTGACAAAGTTATCTGTCGAAATACAGATTTTAAACAAAATACTTCGTATTTTCTTGTGACCGAAAAACAAAATTTTGTAAAATTGGAGTTACTCGCTGAAAACTTGTAATTTTCACAAAAATAAACAAGTAAGAAAATTATAGTCGGTCAAGACCGACCATAAAATACCCTACACCAGAGTTTCCCGGAAAATAGGTCCCAAGTTCAAACATGGACTGAGTAGATCTATATTTTGTCAAATCTTTAATAAGTGTAAAAAGCACTCACTAATCAAATTTGAGTGGAATAGGCTTCTTTTTGTTGACAATAAATCACTTCAACTGAATATCGGGCGAAATTTCCACATGGGACCTAAGTCCAAAAATGGTCCGATGATAATCAGATTTGATAAGGTTATTAAAGTACGCGTTTAACATACACAAACAGAATTTTAATTAAATATTTTCTATTTTCATGAAATTTGAGATATTTATGTGAAAATCGGGAAGGTGGTTTGTATGGGGGCTACAATAAGAACTGGTTCGATTTCTTTAAAATTTGGAATGGTGATTTGTGTTGATAAAACATGATTACCTGCCAAATTTCGAATAGATACCTGTTAAAATGCGTCTATTAGAGTCATTTGAGCCAAAACTAAAGAGGACCTTTGTATGGGGGCTAGGTCTAAATATGGACCGATTTTTTCCAATTTCAATAGGCTTCGTCCTTGGGCCAAAAGAGGCTTAAGTTTCAAATTTCAAGTCAATTGATTAAGAATTGCGACCTGTATCGTGTTTACACCGTTTACATGGACAGACGGACGGACGGACGGACGGACGGACGGACGGACGGACGGACGGACAGACGGACGGACGGACGGACATCGCTAAATCGACTCAAAAAGTGATTCTAAGCCGATCGGTATACTTAAAAGTGGGTCTAGGACCAATATTTCGGGTAGTTACAAACATCAGCACAAACTCATTATACCCTGTACCACAGTGTGGTGTAGGGTATAAAAAGTAAATTTACAATTTGGAAGCATTAAAGCGGGAAAATTTAACAAAATTTTAATTTTAATTAATTTAATTTTAATTAATGTTTTTGAAGCAGAGAAGTTTTACTCATAAAATGGATTTAACTAAAACTTTGTAAATTTACAGTTTTTTTTTTGTAAAATTTTGAACTCATAAATGCATTTAACTAAAACTTTGTTAATTTACAGAGTTTTTTGGTAAAATTCTTCTTGGTTTTATCAGTATTTTACAGATAATTCTGTAAATTTACAGTTTTTTTTATCGAAATCATTTTACAGAGTTTTCTTCGTAAAATAACAAAAAATCTTGCTGGTTGGAAATCTATGGTATTTTCTGCTGGCTCAGCAGAGTATCTCTGTAATTTAACAGAGTGATTATTTTGAGTGTAGTAAGAATAAAATAATCAATTTAATATTTTTTTTTTTAATTTTCAAAAAAAAAAAAAATTGAAGACCAAATTTTTTTCAAGTTTTTTTTTGAAAAAGTTGTGAAAAATAAAAAAATAAAATTTATTTTTTCCAAGTTTTTTTTTTTTTTTTTTTAAAGTTGTGAAATATAAAAAAAAACGAAAATTTATTTTTATTTTTTGGAAAAAAACTTTGAAAATTTTTGAGAGATAAAAAAAAATAAATTTACTACTTTAAATAACTGTTACTACATTACAGCACTTTTTTGTTAGTTATTAAAAAAAACGACTTAAAACAACTAACAGAAATAGTTGTTTGATATTTTTCATGCAAAAACAACTGACTTTGTAGTTGAAAACAACTAACTAATGTAAAATATACAAACAACTTACATGTAGTAACTTACATAATTTTCTGAGTGTTCATATTGCATAAAAATTATTTTATTTCACGAAAAAATATACAAAAAATATGATAAAAAAATTGTGTTTTTCTGGCGGACTGTTCCCCCTGACCCAATTTTGCCCATTCAGGAACTCAACCAACCTCTGATCATACGCTCTTTTTGTTTGACCTCACAGAATATCTTAGAATCGATTGCTGATTTGCAAAAAATGGGCAAAGGAAGCGGATTTAATATTTGAAAAATGGTCAAATTTTTGTCGAGTTCCCTTAATTAAATATTTATCGAATTATAACGGAATGCACCACAATCTCAAAAATTTACCGACGAAAAATTTTTATTTTGAAAATTTGTCAGAACCTGTTCTGAAATTTTCCATTTTTTAAAAAAGTCAATTCATCAAAAATTCGGCCACTTTTGTTTTTTATACCCTCCAACTATAGTATGGGGGTACATAAAGTATATATATTTATGGTCAGTTATCGATTCTAAGACATTCTAGCGATGTCCGTCTGTCCGTCTGTAGTTAACTCGATGCAGTCCAAAAGAAAAGAGCTAGAGTCCCGATATTTGGCACGAATGTGTAACATAAGACACATTCGTGCCAAATATCGGGACTCTAGCTCTTTTCTTTTGGACTGAATCGTGTTAACTACAGACGGACAGACGGACGGACGGACATCGCTAGAATGCCCTAGGTTCGTGAACAAGCAAAATCGGACCAGGGGGAAAAAAGTTCCCCTTGAAGAACTAAACCAACCTCTGAAAAATATCATTTTTTTAAATGTTTTTTTTTGTGTTTTGTTCAACAAATGCAACATTTTTATGCTACAAGAAGTTCAAAGTCCTGCATTTTGACCCAGGGAATTAGAAAATGTCGTTTTTTTGGTCCGCCCCCCTTTTATGGTCGTGGAATAAAATTAAACATCCCTTCAATTTTTTTTTATTTTTTTTTGCATGTTGGAGGGTATAAAAGATTCGGCACAGCTGAATTTAACACTCTTACTTGTTTTTTTTTAAATTTTTTTTTTTAAGTTTAGATGATTGTCTATCCACAAAAAAAAAAATTTGGACATGTGTTTTTCGTTTTTTTTTTCGGGAAAATCGCATTTGAATTTTGAATTTCATAACAATTTAGTAATTTGCTTGTATTTTCTTATTTCAACATAGCGTATGAGTAACATTTACGTTGAAACAAGCAAATTACAAAATTATTTTGAAATTTAATATTCAAATGCGATTTTCTCGAAAAAACGAAAAACACATGTCTGATTTTTTTTGTGTGGATAGACAAACATCTAAAAAACATTAAAAAAAAAGTGGCTGCATTTTTGATAAATTGAATTTTTTAAAAAATTTCAAAACGGCTTCTGAAAATTTTCCAAAAAAAAAAAATTTTATAGTCCATAAAACAATATACAAGTGTATAAATTTTTGAGATTGTGGTGCACTCCGTTTTAATTTGATAAATATTTAATCAAGGACCATGTCTCAAAAATCAGTTTTGACCCCCCCAATTTTTAAAAATAGTTTTGCACGATATACGACTTTTTTAGCTGGGCTTATTATTTGGAATACATTGTTTTACTAATAAATTTTGGCTTTTATTTTGTATTAGAGGTATTTTTCCATATCCATATTTGATATTTATTTTGCTCTAAACCGCCGCCAGAGGGCGCTAAAAACAAATATCTAAACTTGGGTATCAGATTTTTTTTTTTTATTATGAAGCCAGATACTCTAAAGGGCCATTTAGGCATTCTCATTTACAGTTTAATTAAATTCCAAGAACTCGCGATTTTATTCGCGATTTTAATTTTTTTTAAATCCACAAAAAATTAAAAAGTGGTAAACTACACCATTATTTTTTTGTCACAATTTTTTAAAACCTTTTCGTTTAAAGTAGAGGATTTTAGCTTTCAATTTCAATTTTGATTATCAATATCCGATGTTTACTTAAGGAGTTATAGATCTTCAAAGTACATCGATAAACGATTTTAAAATCCTAAAACCATTAATTAACAAAATTTAAAAAAAAAAAATTTTTTTTTTTTTATATGGGCATTAGGGATATAACCAAAATAGGAACCTATCATAATCGTATGGGCAATTTTATACTGATAACAAAAATCGTTATCCGGGGACATTTTGGTCCAAAAACCTTCGGCACCGTTTGCAATTTCTAAAACACCATAAATTTTCATTTTTTTATGTTTTATGGTGGGATTCCTTCCCATCCACCGTTTTTTGGCTTTTTGTCGTTTTACAACAAAAATAAAACAATAACAAATTTATAAAACGGTTTTCGACACTAGAAATACGGGTTTTCCGAATAATAAAAAAAAATATTAGCGAAAACTTCATCGCGATCGGTGCCGAACCTTTTTTAACATTCGCGAAAAAAAGAACATACATTTCTTCTTGATTTTTCATCTACATTCTCAATATGATAGGTCCTTTTCGATATTTGCAAAAAAACGCAAATGGTTATATCCCTAATGGGCATAATTTAAAAAAAAATATTAAAAATAGAGGACTTTTGTGTCCTATTAAAATGATGACTGATTTTTTTTTGTAAAAATGTCATACTTTCATAATATGTTATTTAAAAAAAAATCAAAAGAGGTGAAACTTGACGAAAATGCACTAAAAAAATGTATTTGCATTTAAAATGATTTTTTTTAATAACACAATTTTTTTTAACATTCAAGTTTAATGTAGAGGACTTAAGCTTTTAATTTCAATTTTGATTTTAAAAATCGGATATTTACTTAAGAAGTTATCGCTCATCAAACTACACTACTTTTTCATATTTTGTGATTTTTAAAAAATGAAAATCGCGAATAAAATCGCGAGATTTTGGAATTTAATAAAACTGTAAATGGGGATGTCTTAATGGCTCCATAGTGTATCTATGTACACAATCTAAAGATCCGAGGTAAAAAATACCCTTTTTCTCGTGATGATTAATGGAAAAGGCGTATATCGTACAAAACTATTTTTGAAAATTGGGGGGGTCAAAACTGATTTTTGAGACATGGTTTGTTCGGCATTTTTTCTTAGAATTTTATGCAGAATCCAAATATCTTAGACGATTTTGTCGAAAATTTTGCTCCGAACAATTCACTCCGCTCTACTAAATATGTTGGTGAAACTGTTCGTACTCTAATGATCATAGTAAATACTTGGTCTCGAAAATTATGTGGAAATTTTAATTTCCAAATGTGTAAACTTAACAGAATTTTTCGCAACAACCCTGCTTATCTTATATCTCTTCTTCTCTGTTAAAAAATAAAATGTGACTATCTCTCACTCTCTCAGTCTCTAACTCTCTCTCTCTCTCATATTTAAACCAAAGTTTTATTATAAGATCAACAAGAGGTTTGGGAACCCTCTTGTGATCATTAAAGCGTGACTGACAACAGTACCAGTACTTTTTCCTGTTAGTTGCTAGTACAATTTTTCTAAAAGGGAAATCCGTTGTAAGTTTAGAAAAAAAAAATAAATAAAACAACCGAATTAATGCGTTCTTTATACAACATTTGACGAAACAATCTCCACATTTTAAGCGCAAAAAACTAAAAAAAAAATAATATTTGCATTAGAATCAATTACATTCATTAATTAATGACAACAAAATTTATTAGATTTTTTGTAAACATTTACATTTATTACAAAAGTAAAATATGTATATTATATGTAGTTGTGGACGGACTTATGTATGTGTAATACATATCGCTTATTTACCTGTATAGCGTCATAACTCAAAATATTTGTTTTTGCAGAAATCGAGTGTAAAATTTACAATTGAAACTGGTTTTCCATCGTAAAAGACCGGTACATAGAAAATGTAAAAATGGTGGGTTCTCTTCCTAAACGGTGAGATATTAATCCGAATTTTTGACACAATATAAAGCATGATAATAACAAATAATTCTGCATCATTAACTCAAAAATCACGTTTTTTTGAGTTATGACGTTACACAAGTAAATGAGCGATTTGTACCTACTGACTGACTCACTTTAATATAAATATCTATAAAACTTTCAATACATACATGTTAGCAGCATTTCATTAGTCATATTCGACCAATAAACTTGAAATGTTTTTTGATTTCAAAATCATTTTTGATTCTGTACATAAATATACAGTACGTCCTTGTGTAATACCACTACCAATCTATGGCTTTGGGTGTTGTCAAGTTCGTCTCCTTATCTTTGCCACAGTTGCTGCCCATCACCGCTTTCAAAAAGGAGTTCATCCCTTTCACTTGCCTGGTCATCTCTTCAGCATGTCTGGCGAACATAAAGAGGCTATTAAAGTAAACCCGAAGAATCTTGGTGTTTTTCACCGTGGTAGCGCTCTGTATACTTATGTGGATATTGAGTACCCTGGTAACCTCTTAAGTCCGCGTGGTGAAAAGTGTGGCCATCGACTTGGGAGTTGAGAGTTCGATGTTCTAGTCTGCCAAAAAGTTCCGCAGTTGTTGCCAGATAACCATTAAGCTGTTCCATCAGGGCTTTGAAATTGTTGCCTGTCTTCAAAATTGTGCAGTCATCAGCATAGGATATGAGTTTTAGCCCTGGAAGTGGGGTTCGGGATTTTTTAGATGTACATAAGTATTAAACAGCATGATGAAAGGACCCCGCCTTGTGTTACACCTTGTTTATTTCTCTTAAATCCCGACCTAGAACCTCAAAACTCTACATGTAATTTGGCAACCATCTTTTTTGGACGTTTGGAAGCAAAGAGTCATGCAGGTCTTGCAAAAGCTCCATGCATGTCTTGCAAAAGCTTCGTGTGTCAGACCGTGTCGAAGGCCTTTGACAGATCGAGAGCGATGACTATGGTCCTTTTGTGTGAAGGCCTCCGTCTATGGCTTTCGTCATTTTGCACAGCGCAGTCGTTGTGCTGTGCCCAGAACGAGGTTAGGTTAGGTTAAGAGGTTGACGTAATGTCCACAAGACCAGTTCCTGATCCAAAGTGATACCTCGAAAAGGGGGGGGGGGGGGGGGGTTGGTTATTGTTGTTGGCTGCTTTACATATTAATCATAATTCACTACTGCCTTCCTGTCAAATGATGATTTATGTCTCCACATATGTCTCATCGAGTTTACTAAGCCTAATATATTTTAGCATCTTCCATGGGTTCCTCCAGTTCCTGAAAGAAATAAAAGCCAAAACAATTAAATCGAGTGCGAGATAGTGCAGGGCACTGACAAAGATAATGGAATGAATCTTCCACTATCTCTTCGTCCCCACACCATCTGCACAAGTCATATCTTATCAATTTTAACTTTTTCAAATAAGCTTTCAAGCCAGTATGGCCTGTAATTAAACCTACATACTTCCTGAGGTCTGATTTTTCCATATAAAGTAGTGTTTTCTGGATACTTTTTCCACCGCGAGTCCACAAGGCCTTCGTCTGGATACAGTCCTGGCTGCTTTCCCATTTCAAATCTTCCTGTCGTTCAAATGTTCTCCGTATTTCGAAATAAATCGTATCCAGGCCCGGATGCACGTCGGTCGTGATTGAACTTAATGGTAAAACTGCTCCCATACGAGCTAACTCGTCAGCTTTCTCGTTTCCTGTAATATTCTGATGACCTGGAACCCAGCACAGTCTTAAAGAGTGTTGTTCGATGAGAGCCATAAGCTCTTGGCGACAACGGCTGACAACCTTTGATCGAATATTCCTATTATATAGTGCCTTTAAAGCCGCCTGACTATCAATGTCAATAATGATCTCACTAGAATAGATCGGCCTCATTAAAATAAGCCTGGCTGCCTCTGACACTGCATGCAGTTCCGCCTGAAAAGTATTACATCTGTCCTGTATCCTTGAACTGTGTTCAATTCCCAGTTTCTCAAAGTAGACACCGCTACCTGTTCCATGTGGCATCTTTGATTCATCCGTGTAGACTGCAATGTGATGTTCCCCAACAGGTGGATCTTCCCAGAATACTCTAGATGGTATTTCAATTGTTATACCTGCATCCCACACAATATGTGGAGTCATATAATCAGTCACACAGTCATCATATCGATGGTCTCGTATGAGTTTTGTGTGTCCATAGTCTCGAACTTTTAGCGCGCAATTTTGACTTAGTCTCAGCTGTGTCCTAAGTGCGTATTCCTGGATGTAAAGATCCAAAGATGGCAAGTCCAGAATCCTACTTAGACCATGTGTGGATGTTGTCCTTCGCGCTCCAGTGATACTTAAGGCGGCCACTCTATTAACCCTGTTCAGGTACGTGGCGTGCGTGCTCTTTCTTACAATAGGCCACCACACTACTGCACCATGTGTAATTTTCTGACAAGTATACATGGCTGCATACGCATTTTTTCACTCTCTCCTTTAGGTCAGTTCAATTTCCTATCAAAGATTATGCCAAGAAACTTGGCACTATCAGACAGTGTCAGACACGTTCCCCCAATATGTGGTAATCGAAATTCAGGTATTTTTCTCCTCCTTGTGAAGAGAACCGTTTCCTTTTTCTGAGGATTTATTCCTAGTCCACAGGCCGAGGCCCACTTATGAAGCGATGAGAGAGCATGCTCCATAATGTGAGGACTTTCATTATCCAGTAATTCACCTTTGGTGATTACCTGAATTGGCTAGAGCTTTCTCTATTGCCCCAGATTTTATATTATTAAATGCACGAGTTGCCGAGAACGAAAGTCATGTTTATAGTCTGCCATGGGGAGATTCTCCCTAAGCGAAGGGAGAAGGACAGTTTCCAGGATCTTAACCACTAGGGACAGTAGGGATTGTAGCAGCTCTCCAAGTTATTAAGTTTCTGAGGCTTAAGGAACGGAAATAATCTTCCAGAGCTTCTACATATCTGGAATCTACAAGGAGTTGACACACAGGCTAAATGTCTCTGCCATGTATGCCAACCCTTTCTCCCCACATGTTTGAGCATAATCATTGCAAGACCATTGGAAGCTATTGCCGTGGAGGCTTTCGCTTCTCTGATAGCTTTATAGACATCTTCCGGAGCGATCTCTATATCTTCTGTCAGAGTTAGAGATCTACCTTGCAAGCAAAACCTACGGCTATGTTCCGCGACGGAGACTAATCCAAGATAGGCAAATGGATGGACGTGTGAGACAACACGACTGATTCGGCCTTCTCTTATTTAGGGGCGCACAAGTGAGCTGATATTGCTTTCAAGAGGAGAGATTTCGAAGGTGGTTCCTGCAATTACCGGCACTGTCTAAATGTGCCGTCGAATGACTTTTGCCGGAGTTGCATGGATGAAGAGGAGTTGGAAATTATCAAACACTTTATCTGCCATTGCCCGGCACTTTCTGGTCAGAGACTTGCTTCACTGGGATCTAGGGAGCTGCACGATCTTTCTGATTTGTCGGATGTCAAAATTCAATATCTAAGGAGTTTCATAAGAAGCTCAAATTGGTTTAACGACAGGGACTAGTAGGGAAACTTATTACAGCCCCGTGGTATCACAATGGATCTCAGAGTCTACGTTTGTTGACGCAAAACGTCAGCAGCCACTTACAACCTAACCTAATCTTTCTTCGGATGACTCGGTGGTCCCTGTTGCGTCTTTCTGAATGCTCTACAAACTATCGGTTTAAGGCAGCACGGTACCTTTGGAAATCAAGCGGCATGCCACTCTCAAAAGTGAGAGTGGGTATTCCGCTTCTGCAGGGTTTCGAAAGGTTCTTTATTGTCGACCAAAAACGCTAGAACCTTTATCCGACTCTTCTAGGTGCCGTAACTACACATCTTTGCAGTGAGCAGAGACTAGAGCATCAATCTCAGCGTGCAGTTGCCTTCAAAAGGTCCTTTATCGCCTACCAAAGACGGTTAGAGCATTTATTCGACTCTTCTAGGTTCCATAACAACAGATCTTTGCAGTGAATACAAACTAGAACATCAACCTCAGCGCTTAGGTGCCTTAAACGTGGGTCCGCTGCATTTTCCCTTACACTCAAAAAAAAGTGAACTAAAATCTGGGAAAATTAACTCAATTTTGAGAAAAAGAGGGAATGATTTGGCTCCAAAGATTTTTTTTCTTGTTTTTAGTTCATAATTTTCCCAAAAATAAGGAAAACAAAGTTATTTTATTTTAAGCCAATTTTAACTAGAAAATGGGAAAAATTATACTTCAAATTTTAGAAATAGATTGGGTCTAGACCCTGGACCCATGGGTTCGGACCCCATTTAAATCGAGACCCCGTTGGGTCCTTTAAGGGTCCCCATAGATTTTGAACCAAAACTTGTGTCCGTTTCGCTCTAACTTGCTTAGTTTTTGAGATACGGTAATAAGGGGCCTGATAAGGTCTTGAGAATCTTAAAAACCGGATAACTCAAAAACTATTAATCGGAGGGCTTTCGGGTATTTTGCGGAAGTGTCAACGAGTCAAGAGCTACAAAAATGCCGTTGGACGTTTTCTCGTGTTGGCAGTATTTACCGAGATATGTGTATATATAAAATCTCGGGAATTTCAAATTTTAGATCTAAAATTAGGGTCTTGAGACCCCGACAGATATGCAGAGCTAGGCTATTCCATATTTTTCTTTGTAGTCTTTCTTTTGAAAATTTCATCCGTTTCGCTCTATCTCGCTTAGTTTTCGAGATATCGCCATTTTGAATTTTTAACTAAATTCTAAGAAGTTATTTACTAAATTCTCAGAAGTCATTAACTAAATTCTAAGAAGCACACTTCCTCAATTCAAAGAAGAGAAATACGATGATGTTTTTTTTAGTAAATTTTAACTAAACTTGAACTAAATTGTTTTTTAAGAAATATGTCTTAAAAATAAAGATACGATTCTTAGATTTGTGGAAAATTTCTTTGGCAGTAAGAATTTTTTTCCTAATATTTAAAAAATCCGTTTAAAGAAAACTTTGAACTAATTATAAGTAAATGAACTAAAATTTTTTCCTCAAAGTTAAGAAAATTTCTCATTTTTAAGTTAAATTTAACTAAATTTTAGGAAAATTCATGATAAATTTTCAAAGACATTTTTTCCTAAAATTTAGTTATGTCTTTTTTTTTCAGTGTAGCGATGCGTCCAGAAGGTATTTAGAAGTTTTTCGCATCAGCCAAGACCTTTCTCATATTCCTTTATCCCTTTGAAGTTGTCCAAGAAGAAGTCAGATGACCAAATTGTAGTTCCGTCATCTCCTCAAATCTGACCCAATCCGATTTCTAAAAATTCACAAAAGTCCGTTCTTCAGCAGATATGAAGTCCAGACTTTTTGCGATTTTAACGGTGATTCTGATGTGATCAGATTTTAAGGCGATGTTGGCCAGGTGGTGAAGGCTTCAAGGTCAGGGCTGACTATTGAAAGATCTGGTGAGCTACAACAGTTTGCGGTGATGCGAGTAGGTTGCCTCTCATTGAGAACACAGTTATATGTGTTGTCAATTTCTTCGGGGAAGATATTACTTACCTCTCGCATCATTTTCCAGCTCAAGGTGCCAGCTATTATGGTGCGCATCCCGTCGGAGGGATGTAGATATTCACAATCTCAACCTCTCCAGATAGAACGTTGATCCCCTTGAGTTCCAAGTGATCTTTGTTCGATCTGATGAACAACAGACGGAAGTTAACGGAATCATGGACGTGTCATTTGTCCCTCTTATGACACTATAGCTCCTGCTGGTCAGGAAACTTTTTCACTTTGTTCGGAGCTTTTCGATTTTCAAGTAAAAAAAGAGAACTTAAAGGTATTGCTCTACAGGTCTAATATTTTTTTGTGTTAATATTGACCCTTAGAGACCCCGACGATTTTGAAATTCGAAAAAAGTAAAAGGAATGTCAAAATTGTGAGTTATAATTGTGATTTTCTAAATTAAATTGTTCCTTCCTCTACAGCGCATTTAAATTGCCAAACAATGGGGATTTTCGTCATTAGATACCTTCCATATAAGCCGTCTTTTAGACACAGCCAAATTTTTCCAATATGTATATCAATCTCTCAAATTAAGATTATAAATGTTGATCTACAAATCTAACTTTAAATCCGTTTGTCTAAAATGGAATTCCTTGATTCATCTTATAAAACATCAGCTGATATTAGTATGAAACGAGTTTTTACAGTGTATTTGTATGTACATACTGATAGTGTACTATAGAACGCCTTGTATTTACACATTATTATCGTTCTCCAATTGGTGGAGCTGCTCTAAACAAACAATATCATTCTGAAGAGGTGTCTGTGTGTTTGAATTTGTTTGTGTTAGTAGTTGGTATATTGAATATTCATATCAGTGCTTTGGAGTGTACCATATAAAGCACCACATAAATAAAATCAAAAAAACAACAAAAATAAAAGTGGTCAATATAGGTAAAATGAAGGCTAAAATAAAATACATTCGTATTCAATATATACCTATTTATATTCATATGATGCATTTCACAACGATTGAACAGTTAATGCGAATAGGGGCGAATAGACGAATAGGACGATAACTGGGGTGTAAATAGGATGCATCTTTAGAGTTATAAAAAGATTATCAGAATTTCCAAAAGTGATTCGTGGAAAAACTTCTGTGGAAACCTTGAAAACGTTTCTTAAGCATCCAGGTTGCGCAAAGTTCTGGCTTCTTCTCCCTGCACCCTGGGATACCTGAAGGTTCCTACTGGAGTATAGTCTACCTTTTGGCGAGTCGCTGAATCTCATTCTAAACACGCATTTTCCGGTCAGTTCCATGACGTTGTTTCAGGCTTTGGAATGTTCTGACGCCCAATCATCATAAATAACTTCGGAAATAATAAATATGCCAACATTAATCTGGGCGATCAAAAGCTTCAAGCCATATAAATCCTCTGGACCTAATGGTATAATTCCGGCTAAGATGCAGCTATAGCCCCTTGGTTGTATAATCTGTACACAGCATGCATAAAATGGTCGTATATTCTTTTAAAATTGAGGGATACCAGAGTCGTTTTATCTCGAAGGCTGGGAAAACTTCCCACACAGCTCCGAAGGATTTCAGGCCAATTTGTCCGTCCTCTTTTTTGCTAAAAAAACGATGGAACGAATGATGGACTCATATTTGCGTAGAGCAATTGACCCGTGGTTGCTTTTGAGTATGCAACATGTATACAGCACGGGCAGATCAACGGAAAATGCTCTTTATGAGCTCGTTGGTACTATCAAAAGGTAATACCGTCAAGATATGGTAAAAAAAAAAAATTGTGAAAAATTTACTTGCGTATAACGTCTAAATTGGGAGCGTCTATCATATCTCGCTTTGTTAATAGGGGAACACCACAAGGAGGTGTTTCTCGCCACTTCTCTAGAACCTAGGACTGAATTCATGATGGTCTCTCTAGATGCACGTGGTTGTCATGTTTTTGTTGTTGTAGCGACCACTGGAGATTTCACATATATGTACGAAAGAAAAATTAGTAGTTAATTTAATTTTAATTTAAATTTTCGGTTAGGGATGGGAAAGGGACGGAAATTGGGGATGGGAGACATTAAACTGGTTACCCTTCCAGTTCGAGGTATCGAGCTGCCTAGATTGGATTGGTCCACAATGACCTGGTGTTAGTGTGCTGGGACGGAGCGGGCACTCTAAAAGGTGACCGCTGTCATGGGATGCAGAGTTGCAAAGAGGGCAGGCGTCGGAGACGTCCGAGTTAACTCTGATCAGGAAACTATTCAGCTCCTTAGATTAACCTTACCTGAGTTGGGTCAATGTCGGACGGACCTTAGATTAACCTTACCTGAGTTGGGTCAATGTCGGACGAACCTTACGCGGCAGGCTCTTTTCCGATTCTAAAAGGGAAGGACATAATGAAACCCAAGTAAGACATTTTCCCTCATCCGCCCTAAAGACCAAGGAGACATTCTCTTTTAGGTTGCCACTCTGCACCAGATTGGTGAGGTGACTTACGGCCGATTTCCCGGAGCGTAGGTCAGACCTCACCTGTCTCACCTTCAGTGCTGGCGAACCTACATGGTTGGAGTTCTCGGTCATATAACACCCAAGCACAAATTGATGAGTGAGATGGGAGTAATGGCTCCAAACGGGCAGAATTTTTATGTCCTCATGTAAGTGGCCTTTAGATGCCATTGAAAGACACCCTTTTACCACCCTGTGGACCGTGCTCTACGCCGTTTGGAGTTTTCACTACAGTGTATCGCTAATGAACGGCGACCACATCGGGGTGGCATAGTCGATAAGTGTACGATATATGGATTTGTACGTTGTTAAAATCGTCTCCTTTTCTTTTTCTCCGGGTGCTTTCAAAATAGAGTTCCTCCCCTTCACTCGCCTGGCGAACATTAAGTGGACCACAAAACTCTTGTGGTTTTTCACTGCGGGAACTCTCTGTCTACTTATGTGGATATGAAGTTTCCTGATAACCTCTTAAATCCACGTGGTGAAGAGTGTGGTCGCCAGCTTGGGTGTTGAGAGTTCGAGGTTTTTGTCTGCCAGAAAGTTGCGCAGGGTTATAGATTGCTATCAACTGTTCTTCCAGGGCGATATCGCTGCCTGTGCAAAAAATTGTGCAATCATCGGAGATGTAAGTGTTTAACAGGATGGGGGAAAGGATCTTGCCCTGTAGTACAACCTCTTTATTTTTTCTAAATCCCTACATAGAAACTCTGAACTCTACTCTTTCCAGCCATATAGTTTGCCAACCATCTTTTGTGGGCGTTTGGGATCGAAGAGTCATAAAGGTCTTGCAAAAGCTTCGTGTGGCAGATCATGTCGAAGGCATTAGGCAGATCGAGAGCGACCGCTATGGTCCTCTCGTGTAAGCTCATACGGTTAAGATCTCCGGCTATGACAGTCTTCATTTCACACTGCGCTGTCGTTGTGCTAGAGACTGTTGGATTAGAGGTCAGTAGGAGCTCCCCAATTTAATGGTTTGGGAACGGGAATAATCTCCCCGAGCTTCCACACATCTGAAATCTCCAAGGATTTGACGCACAGGCTAAACGTTTCTGCCATTTATGCCAACCCTTTCTCCCCTACATGTGTGAGAATAATCATTGCAAGACAATCGGGACCTATTTTCGTTGAGGCTTTCGCTTTCCTGATAGCTTAAGAGACTTCCTTCGGACCGATCGTTACATCTTCTATCAGAGGTTCCAAGGTTCATTTTCAATCATTCTCACCAAACATTGAAAATGAAAATTGTGTGCTATGAAAGAAGCAGATATAAGTAATAACAATTGAGAGTGTTAAATTCGGCTTTGCCGAATCTTTTTTACCCTCCAATTTGTAAAAAAATTATAAAAAAAAATTTGACCCAGCACACGTAATTTTTATTTTTTCATTCTTCCACTGACCTTACAACATAGGGGTGAAACAAACAAGTTTCGCATATGTGTATGTATTAGTGACGGCACGCTCGTGTAACTTTTGACGTTTCATACAAAACGTAAACAAACAACGAAAATACAGATGCAAAAGCTCACACGTACAGGCACATGTATTCTAGGCAGAGAAGTAAATTTAGTAGTATTTTGTATGCGTCCATATTGAAAGTACCAAAATAAGCACTCGTGTTGCATGTCTATATGGTCTGTGCCTTACAATTAAACGAGAGCAAACAGCATGTTTTTCATTTTCACAAAAAATTTATCAGTGTGCACTAGGGTGGCCCAAAATTCCTTTTGCTTCGCTACAGGTCAACGTACCTTAAAAAATGAAAGATGGTATCGTAACTAATATTTTGAGCCAAATTGCAGCACCCTACGACGATTAGAAGGGGATGCTAACTGATCACATGTGTTTGCAACCTCAGAAGAACTCTAAAAAAAAATTTTTTTGCAATCCTAAAAATTAATACATGGAATGGTATCGTTACAAGAGCAAATAAGTCACATATGACCATTTTGCCCTAAGGTTGCCTACAAAGGACAATAAGGACATTTTAGTTTCGATTCGGAAAAAAACAAAAAAAAAAAATTTTTGATATTATACTCAAATTAAAGATATTTGTATTACCTTTCAAATGAACTTTACGCAACTTAATGGTCCGCATAGTTTTTGAGTTACAGCGGTTTAAGTGAAATGCAGGATTCCGCCTTTTTTAATATGTATTTTTTTGTTTAAGGAGAATCCTAGGACAAAATTGCCACATGTCAATTATGTGCTCTTGTTACGCTAGCATTCCATATTATTATTTTTAAGATTCCAATAAAAAAATTTTTATTTTTTTTGGAGGATGCAAACACTTATGATAAGTTAGCATCCCCTTCCAATCGTTGTAGTGCTTACGATGCCATCTATCATATTTTGAGGTACGTTCAGTTGTGAGTTATACTTGGTATTTTTCCATATGTTGATGGGCCACACTAGTGTGCACAAATGAAAGCTTCTTTCGTGAGCAAATACTTACTGTGATGTGATCCCTATATGAACCTTTTTTAGCACCACAAATGGATCGAAGCTACACGAAAAAGTGAGCTTGTTTAATCTCGACCCTGGCTCGAAGATCGCCAGATCACTGCAGTGTTTACGAGGCAGAGATGTTGGAAATGAAAGATGTGGCTGACTGGTTGAGTTGCAATGTCTTGCCTACAACAGCAGTCAACATCTATTCTGACAGTCAAGCTGTGGTCAATGCCTTCAGTCAATGTTCCTAACAACAAAATCTGCCCTTAACTGCCGCACGTCTTTAAATGTGATGGTCAAGCAATTTGGCATACGACTCATATGGGTCCCTGGGAACAGAGACATTCCAGGGAATTGCAAAGCCGATGATCTTGCAAGACTTAAAACTACCTTACAGGTTCCAATAGAATTGGAGAGTGTTGGTATGCCTCTAGAAACTTTCAATCTAAATCTAAGGCTTTATTTCGCGACGAAGACTAATCAGAGATGGGCATATGGATGGACGTGTGAGACTACACGACAGATTTGGCATACTCTTCGACTTTGGTCGCTGTAACTACCGGACATTGTCTTAAAGGAAAACACGCAGAGCTGTTAAATGTACCAGGATGAGGAGAAGTTAGAAACTATCGAACACTTTATCTGCCATTGTTCGGCACTTTTACATCTGTAAAAGGTGTAGAGCTGCATGATGTTTCTGATTTGTCGAATGTCAAAATTTAATATCTTAAGAGTTTCATACGGAATTCCAATTGGTTTAACGGCAGGGACTAGTAGGAAAACCCCATGACCGTCCCGTGGTATCACAACGGACGCCAGTGTCGATGTGTGCTGACTTAAAACTCCTTTCGAAATTTAAATTTCCAAATACTCGACTTACAATCAGAGATTGTTGGAGATTTTCTCTTTCAAAAAAAACCTCCAACATACAAAATGAGATTTGAAACTTCAAAAAAATAATTTCTCTACCAAACTCTGTCTTTTAAGTAATATCCGCAATGTATATTTGGCCATAATATGTAATCATTACCAATCCTTAAATCAGTTAACAGTATTTAACTTAAATATTTAAAGGGTATTCCCAATAAAAAAAAAACAAAATCCATACAATCATAATTAAGCGTGATCAGATAAGAATATGTGCCGCCACTTTGGTTACGAATTTATAAAAAAAAATAAAAACAAATAACCAAAACAAGATCTTTAAGCAGTGGTTCTCAACTAATAAGCAAGCGGAATAAAGCATTTGGAAGCAAAATCTTTTTTAATGAAGAGAAAACGTTTGTATCACAAATTAAAATAACTTAAATTCTTTTTTTTGACACAAATAGAAATCGCCTAATTGATTTAAACTGGATCGAGAATCAAGACGATCGAGTTTTTTATAAAATTTTTAATAAAAAAAAATTGCAACCAGGCAAATTAGGCAGAATAAACGAGACATTTATGACAGGTGTCAAAAAAGTAATCGTGAACCATATAAAATATATTTATTTTTAACATTTGTTGTAACGAAAATCTATATACTAGGTTTGGATTTTTTAGTTTTTGTCATTCTAACACAAAAAATAGCACAAAATGCTAAAAAATTCAAGATTACTTTTTTACAACTGTCATAAGTGTCGCGTCTGTCTAGTCTGTGACAATACTGTCTGTGGCACAAGCCTTTAAAGTTGTCTTTAGTGACTACCTTAAGGCAGCCGTAAAATTAAATTCGTTGGGAACCTCTGCTTATAAGACTAAAACAGACAGAGAAAGACGAAATGCTTAATTCTAGCTTAAGCCAAGTTGGTTAAAAGGTGGCAAGCAGCATTTAGACAATAAGTGTGTTCCAGAACTTTCCGGGTAAAGTTCGGTAAAATGAGATCAAATCAAAAAACCTCTCACGATACCACAAAAATACACAAAAGTACGGGAACGCTAAAAACCACATTTCAAGCCCAATATAATAGAAAATGTAAACAAACCAATAACGCTTAAATATTTTCGTAAGAAAAATTACTTTAAACAAGAAAACAAATTGTAAAAGTTTATTTTAATAACAAATTATCTTTTTTTTGTATTGAAATAATGCATTTCCTTGGTTTAGTTCTTTATTTTATTTAAATTTCCAATTTAGCTTCACAAAAAAAATCAGCTGTTTTTTCAACATCTGACTGTTACCATTTTACCCGAAAAAAAAGTGCGGGTAAGTTCGGTAAAATGAGAAACTAATTTATTCTCTCAAAAACTCTCTCATTTACCCAATTTTTGCGTACGGGAACGCTTTTCGGGCTGGTTTGGGTACCCGCGGTAACGTTGTGGAACAGACCTAATTTGTTGTATTAAACATTCAGAAGGTAAAAAAATAAACTAAATGAAAAGTTAAATGAACAAACAAACGAAAGAATAATATTGAACGAATTTGTTTATCATCGTATCGTATGAACAAAAAAAAAAAAATACCCTGTGGCTTAATAAACCAAATAACGAGTCATTCCAATGTTTGAACTTTGCAAACTGTGGCGGAGGTAGATAATTATGGAAGGGGAGCATACAATAAAGATTTTATAATCAAAATTGTTTAATAAAAATAACTTTAACAAGAATATTTGACTCAAAAATTTTTTTAACAAAGTCATGTATAAAAATATTTTTTTTTGGTCTAAATTTTTTTTAGTGCAATATTTTTTTAAGTGTAAACAGTTTTTTTAGTGAAAAAAATATTGTAGAAGGGGTCAAAAATACTGCTTTGATACTTTTTTTATTTCCTTAAATAATGGTCCTAGCAATAGAGTAAAATCCTCCGGCAAATAAAAACATTCGAATGTCCCCTTATCAACATGGTTTTCGGAAGGGCTGATGTACTTTTTTATAAAAAATAGTACTTTTTAGAAAAAATTTTACTTTTTATAAAAAAAGTACTTTTTTAGAAAAAATAGTACTTTTTTTAGGAAAAAAATACTTTTTAGAAAACGGAGCTCATTTTTGTAAAATAGTACTTGTTTAGAAAAATACAATAGCACCTTTATAGTACATTCAGACTGACTTTGAAACCTCGTTGAAAATACGTATTTTCATTTTCAAAACTCAGCCGTTCACACCCGAAAAATTTGACACTTATCACGTTTTCAAAATTTACCGAACAAAATTCGCGATTATACCGGCTTAAACAACACACAATAAATTAATTTACGGGATATTTTTAAATGATTTATTAAAATCTTTTGTTTATTGTAGTTTTTTATTCAAATATTCTGTTGACGTCACACACTTAACATCTGTAGTGAAATACGAACAAACCAACTTCTGCTGTTAGTTTGTCAAGCAGGTCGATAGCTCAGATGGTAGAGTACTTGCTTTGCAAACTGATGGAAAATTTGAAGAACGTGGGTTCTATTCCACTCAGAGTTAAGTCTGTTGATGAAAAAACATATAGAAAAAACAGTCTTACAAATAATCAAACAATTTAAATCTAATGTAATTTTCTCCACTGATGACGTAGAGGTGGCTACAGAAACCATGGTCTGGAATAAATCCACATTAAAAATAATTTTTAGAAATACAATGTTTTCTTCTTCAATCACAAACCCTTAATAACAAATATTTTTAATTTTTTTATTTTTGACACTTTCTTTAATTTATTTTCTTTTATTATAACAGTTGTAAAAATGAGGAGAACTATGAAATTTAAAAGGTTTCGATCGTACATTCGTTGAAACCTCAATACAAAAAGGTTTCAATTTGTGTGGGAAAATACGTATTTTCAAATGGCTCGAAACCTCGTTAAACGGGGTTTCGACGCCAATGTGAATGCACTATTAAGAAAAAAATGTACTTTTCAGGAAAAAAGTACTTATTTAGAAAAATGGTACTTTTTTACAAAAAAGTATTATTTAAGAAAATATAGTACTTTTTTAGAAAAAGTCCCTTTTTGGAAAATAAGTAGTTTTTAGAAAAAAAAAAATAAGAAAAAGTACTTTTTTTAGAAAAAAGTAAATTTGTTTAAAAAAGTATTTTTTTAGAAGAAAGTACTTTTTAAAAAAAAAGTACTTTTTTAAGAAAAAAGTAGTAAAAAATGTACTTTTTAAAAAGTATTTTTTTTTTTTTTAAATCCATTTTTTCTAAAAAGTATTTATTTTTTTTCTAAAAAGTACTTATTTTCCAGAAAAGTACTTTTTTCTAATATGTATAATACTTTTTAGGAAAAGTACAATTTTTCTAAATAATGTTTCTTTCCTTTGACCAAATTAATCCTCTAGCTCCCGTTTTTAGGGTTCATTTTTGTCCTTGTTTAAAAGAAATACATAAAAGTCAATAAAAAAGCCAGTTAAAGGATTAAAATATTCTACAAATATTTTGCTCACCAAATTTAACTAGGGGCACATCTGAAATGGGCAATGTGCCCTAGTATGACACATTTCACATCTGAAATGTGCCGTGTGCCATACAATGGCACATGTGACGTGTGCCAGTTATGGGCTCATGGCACATTTCAGATTTTTTTTTTTTAATAATTTGTTTTAAGAAATAAAATACTTTTTTAAGAAAAAATAGTACTTATTTAGAAAAAAACGTACTTTTTTAGAAAAAACAAGTGGGAGTGGTAAATTCGGCTGTGCCGAATCTTTTGTTAGGGGAAGTTTTTTTTTGAGGGGGGTGAGAATAATTTCTTTTCGCGATAAATCTTTCATTTATTTAACAAAAATACAAAAAAACAATGAAAAAAGTGTATTTTTTCAGAGGTTGGTTCAGTTTTTCAAGGGGGAACTTTTTTCCCCCTTGTCCGATTTTGCCCATTTCCGAACTTAACCTGCCTAGGACCATAAGATTACCAAATTACAGGATGGTAGCTCTTTTATTTTGGACTGTATCGTGCCATCTACAGACAGAAGGACGGACAGACGGACATTCACAGAATGTCTTAGAAACGATCATGGATTAATAATATATATACATTATGGGGTCCCCGACCGATATTTCGATGCGTTACAAACGGAATGACAAAGTGAGTATACCCTCATACTGTGGTTGGAGGGTATAAAAATAGTGCTTTTTTAGAAATATAATACCTTTTTAAGAAAAAATAGTACTTTTTTTTAGAAATAATAGAAAAAAGTACTTTTTAGAAAAAGTAGCTCTTTTGGTAAAATAGTACTTGTTTAGAAAAGTACTATAGCACCTTTAGGATAAAAACGTACTTTTTCAGAAAAAAAGTACTTATTTAGAAAAATGGTACTGTTTGCCTAAAAAGTATTGTTTAAGAAAATATAGTACTTTTTTAGAAAAAAATTACTTTTTAGAAAAAAAAGGAGTTTTTAGAAAAAAAATTTATTTCTAAAAAAAAGTACTTTTTAAGAAAAAAGTAATTTTTTAAGAAAAAAGTACTTTTTTAGAAAAAAGAAAACAGTAGTAAAAATTTACTTTTTTAAAAAGTACTTTTTTCTAAAAAAGTACTTTTTTCTAAAAAAGTACACTTTTCTAAAAAGTACTTTTTTCTTAAAAGATTTTTTTTCTAAAATGTACTTTTTTCTAAAAAAGTCATTTTTTCTAAAAAAAAGTACTTTTTTCTAAAAAGTACTTTTTTTGTTTTAAATGTACTTTTTTCCAAAAATAAGTATTTTTTCTCAAAAAGTACTATATTTTCTTAAATAATACTTTTTAGGAAAAAAGTGCCATTTTTTCTGAATAAGTACTCTTGATAAGTAAAAATATGAGCCTAATCACAGAAAAATAAAATAAATTTAAAACCGACTTTTAATTTTATTTCCATACAAATTATTTTTGTTTTAAAATGACACATGACACATCTGAAATGTGCACATGTGTCGTGTGAAGGGTGATCAATTATTCGACTTTTTTCGGTTTTTTCGGTTTCGGTTTCGGTTTTTTAAATTGACAAAAACCCAGTTTTTTCGGTTTTTTGTAAAATTAGATAAACAAAGATTACCTCGGCCATTATAAAGCAGAAATTGTCTACAAAATCGGTCTACACCTTTTCAAATTCTATTTCAAAAAATGCAAATTGTATTTAAGAAATTTCCAATTTTATTTCAGAAATTCTTTAAATATGTTTTAGAAATGTTCAATTTTATTTTAAAATGTGTAAATTTAATCTCATTGAATTTCCTGTTCTCTGTATACGGACAAAAGGATGAACCAAAAAGGACTCCTTTTAGAAAATTGTTTAACTACGCCAGTGGCACCAACAGGCAAACGAAAATATATTTAAATATAACCTCAGATTGATATTGCTCATGTGTGGATGATATTTAGATTTGGAAACTTAACTTGTACTAACTTTCTATGGTGGCTTATGATGATGCTGGTGGTGTTTTCTTCTTGTTGTTTCTGATCCTACAAATGATGCAGTAATGATCAAATGTAATCGCTTTAACTTCAAATGGAAATCTTGGCGCACGCGGCTAACAACAAACATTAAGCGTTTTATTTCCTTGCCAATCCCGTAGGATGAATGAAGAGAAGCTGTAAAAATTTGTTAGAGGTCAGTTAAAGTACCACATAGTAGATGCTTTAATATATGGTACGGATGAATATGTGCTGTATGTTGGTTGTATGAAGCTTTAGAAGAGGTTGGTCGTTCTCTGGTATATCGTATCGATGAGCATCGAACGCTCCAAAAAAATGATGGGCGTGTGACATTACTGCCTCTATCTCTTGAAGCTTTCGAATGTTTAAACAAATTATTGATAAGAATTTTAGTTGAAGGTCTTTAAGCGACAAATGAAAATATACACTGGGAAAAATGTAAGGTTAAACTTTAGTAAAAAAAAAACTTAAAATCCTACATTAATTGGTTCTTTTCTTTTAAAGGACTTTTGGTACTTTTTATATTTCCTGAAATAATGGTCCTAGAAACTGTGAAATATAGAATACTTCGACGAAAAAAACATTCTAAAAAAAGTACTTTTTAGAAATTCCGATTTTAAGGGGACAGAGGAACTTCGAGTTAGGTCGAGGTAAAAATTTGTGCTTCGGTTCTTTTTCGATCTCCTAAAATAAACACCAGCCGGCAGCCAATATTAAACATGAACCGGATGATATACATCTGAAAGTAGAGATCAAACGAAGTAACACTGCATTTACAGTTTTTTATTTCGTGATCCTGTTTCCTTTTAAAAGGACTTCAAAGTTTAAGAGGATTAAATTTTATAAACATTATTTAATATTTGTAATTGTCCTAGGATGATACTGGTGATGGATGTAAAAATAATAAAGTTGGAAATTAAGGGAAGATTCTCCTCTTTCATTTTTCATCACTAGTGGCATCCTAGGACAAATATAAATATTAAATAAATATTTTTTAAAATTTAATCCTTTAAAACTTTGAAGTTCTTTTAAAGAAAACAGGATCACGAAATGAAAATGTAAATGCAGTTTTACTACATTTAGTCTCTAGTATCAAAAGTATACTATCCAGTTCGTGTTTAACGACTTTTTTTTAATTTTTGTCGGATGGTGTAATAGTTCTAGACACACTTTTTATAAACTTTCGATTCTAAAGAGGTAAAAAATTACACTTTGGTACTATTTCGGTCTCCTGAAATGTAGGATCCTTGATCAAAAGAAAATATTCTTAAAAAAATTTTTAGAAATTTCTGTTACTGATATTTTTTGTTACTTTTTTTATTTCCTAAAAAAATGGTCCTCCAGCATAATAAAAATTTCGATTTTAAGAGAGCAAAAAGGTATAAAGTTTGTACTTTCATATAGGTTAGGTTAGGTTGGATGGGCGTCCGCCGATTTGGCGAATTCACTCGGAGGCCATAAGGCCCATTGTGATTCCCCTAAAGTTGTTTCCCTACTCCCATGATATACAAAAAATTCTACCTCTCAAACCACCCCGATTCCCTAAGGTATTCTGCTAGAGACGTCAATGGTACATTGTTTAGGCAATCCAAGTCATCAAAAAATCGTTGCCCCAAATACTTAAGACGACGTTTCATCAGACCCGGACATTCACACAACAAGTGCCTCACTGACTCCTCCTCCTCCACTTCCCCACAACTTCTGCAAAAGTCCCTGTCAGAAATTCCCATACGAACGGCCATTTGGCCGATTATACAGTGTCCCGTCAGTACTCCTACTAATAGGCTAACCGTCCGTTTGCCAAAGGTAAGAAGGCTTTCTGTCCTCTTATGATCCGGCAGTGGCCACATGGTCCGCGATATCCTGCACGTGGTCAGCGATGTCCACCTATCCCTCATCATATTCCCCGATATCCTATCAATTTCGTTCATCAACTCCACTATAGGAACCGAGATATCCGGTTCGACACGTTCCCCCACCGACTCGGAGCCACCTCTTGCACACTCATCAGCTAATTCGTTACCAGCGACCCCACTATGTCCAGGGACCCAAATTAGCTCGACTGTGTGCTGACCGATTCGATGAAGGGATTGTATACAATTACTAACAATTCTCGATTTCACAGTGTGTGACCCTAAGGCCTTCAGAGCTGCGAGACTGTCCACAAAAATGTTGATGGCGCAAGGACTTAGGTCCTTTGCCATAATCATCTGCGCGGCCCTGTCAATTGCAAAAACCTCGGCCTGGAAAACGCTACACTTTCATATAACTATTGAACTAAAGAATCTCAAAATTTGACTTGAGATCTAGAATTTTTCTATTTCTTTAGCACATGCTATAGGGAAATGAATAAACCCTACATGTAACGAAATGAAATGGAACGGGGAATGAAATGGAATAATACGGGGAACGGACTGGAACTGGAACAGAACTTTTTTTACCAAAAGTTTTTTAATAGGACCATCCAGCTTAAAAAACATTCTGCCAAAAGTACTTTTAAGCAACTTTCGACTCCAAGAAGGTAAAAAAGTGAATTTTGGTACTTTTTCGATTTCCTGAAATAATGGTCACAACAACTTGATTTTTTAAATTTAGGACTCTTCAAGGAATGAAAATTTTCTTTAAAATTTTTTTTAGGAATTTATGTTACTAAGGGGGTAAAAAATGGTAAAAAATTGCAACATTGGTAATTTTTCGATCTCCTGAAATAATAAATTTTAAATTTAGAATCCTCCAGCAAAAAAAAATGATAAAAAGGTTTTTTAAAAATTTAGATTTTAAGAGGGCAAAAAAAAAGATACAAATATAAAGTTGGTACAGTTTCGTAACTATTAAGGCTCCGAACCAATGTCGGAGTACTCTGTACTACATAGTACCGTCTCTAAAAATAGAGACGACATCATACAAAAAAAGTGTAAGTGCGAAAGAGAAAATAAACAAAAGCCACTCTCTGGCACAGAGTACTCCGTCATTGTGTATTCAGCTTTATGGTAGAAACAGAACAAGCACGGCACGGGGGACGGTTGCCGTTGCCGGAGATAATAGGCCCAAAACAATGACGGGGGACGGCGACGGCAAAAAATGTCATTTGTTTGTTCAGTGGTGCTAACTTTTAATAAAATAAGCGTAATTTTACGGAAAAAAATCGCTAACCACATAGTCAATGTAGTTAAGTTGGCACTACTGTACGTTCGTTACACCATTGTGAATGAAAAGATAAAAATTTGTTGTGAAAATGCGGCAACCCTGGAGTGTGAGAGGAAGGGAGAATGAGAGAACCGGGAGAACAAAAAAAATAAGTTTTAATTTTTTGCCGTGCCGGTCACGGTTTTTAACTGTCAAATCGTATGGAAAAAGTCGTGCCGGGCTTGTTCTGTTCATACCTTTATACTTAAGAATCTAAAAATTTGACTTGAGACCTAGAATTCTAATACCCTTCAGCTACATCATGGGGTATACTCACTTTGTCATTCCTTGTGTAACGCATCGAAATATTGGTCGGGGACTCCACATATTGATCCATGAAAGATTCTGAAACATTCTAGCTATCTCCGTTTGTCCGTCCGTCCGTCTGTCTGTGAAAAGCATGATGCAGTTCAAACAAAAAGAGCTAGTCTCCTGAAGTTTGGCACGAACATGTCATGTGGTCATAGGCTGGATAAGTTCGTAAGTGGGCGAAGTCAGAGCTGGGGGATAAAACTTCCCCCTTAAAGAACTAAACACTTTTTAAAAAACGCAACTTTTTAACAGGTTCTTTTGGATCAGAAGAAGTTCAAAATCCTCTCAGAAGAAATTCTTTCCAACCACAGTATACTCACTATGCCATTCCGCGTGTAACGCATCGAAATATCGGTTGGAGTACATATCGAGGGGCAAATATTACACTATGTAACAAATTTTTAAAAAAGTTCTGAGTCTGGGTCGCCACTATTTGTTTCTGTTTAATATCTCAGAGAAAATTAATAAAAATGCTGTCACGCCCCTGAGACTTTGTTTTTGTTGCTAAAACTTTGTTATGTCTGCCTGCCTGTCCGTCCGTCTGTCTGTTGAAAGCATGATAGAGGAATATGTGTTGGAGTCCTGCGCTGGTTTAATTTGTAAATGGGCAATATCTGTATTGGGGGAAGGAAAAATGTCCTCCTTGTAGAACCGACAAAACCTCTGGAAAAAGAGCTTATTTTAAGTCTTTTTTTTACTTTCTATCGAACATAAAACAAAATATATGCCAGAGGCGGCTCATGAGGTAAAAATTTGGTAAAGGGTATAAAAAAAGCATTAGTTTTTTTACCGTTAGTTATGGTGGGCGTGGTCACTAAAAATTTTTAAAAAAGACGATTTTTCCCTTGAACTTTCCGGAGCATAAGATGGAACTGACGATTTTGTTAACCCTTAAATCAAGAAAACACAAAAACAATGTTTTTGTAGGGAAGTAAAGTTTTTGATGTTTTTTCGGTAAAAATAATTGAAAAATTTTGTTTTCTAACCAGACTCAAAAATCGTGTAACATAGTGTTATTTAACAGGAATCGATTTAGCGATGTCCGTCCGTCTGTGAAAGAAACCATACAGACCAAAGTAAAAATGCTAGATTCATTAAGTTTGACATAAATTAGTCTTATGGTCTTGAGCTGGTTTGGTTCGAAATGGGCAAAATCGAATCAGGGGAAAAAAGAAAGAAACCAACCTCTAAAAAAATTTCAATTTTTGACGGGGTTTTTTTTTTTTTTTTTTTTTTGCAAATTAAATGCAGCATTTTTATGACAGAAGAAGTTCGAAGTCCTGGAGTTGGATCCAAAGCACTAGAAAATGTCATTTGTTTTTGTCCGCCTCCTTTTGTGGCCGTGAATAAATAAAAAAACAATGATATGCTAAAGTGCAAAAAGCATTGTAAAAGAATTAGTAAAAATTTAGTGCAATGACAAATTTTCATCCACCAAACCGCCCCCTCCCACTAATTTGTTTCGGTTTGGCCCCTTTTGTAAACTTAAATGCCAAAAACAATATAAAAGAATTAGTAAACATTTATAGCGACGATAAATTCGCTATTGAACTATAATTTTCAAATATTTGTTGTTCACTCATTTTTTTTTTACTGAAACTTTTTTCATAAATTTTTTTTTTTCATTCGAAATTTTTTTTAATAACAATTTCCTGGTTTTATAGGTTTATTACGGTACAAGGGGTACAAGTTTCAAGAATATTTTTAATCGAAACAAACATGATTCGATGATTATTGAAAACATTCCAAACAATTATTGTAAAGGAATTGAAGGACAACAATTAAATAAAGATTCCGTATGCGAAAATTTCATTAATGGAAACTCAAATCACAGACTTTATACAGACTCGACAGTAGAGTTTTATTAGAAAAAATGGGGAAAAACTAAGCGATTTTAGGAGAAAACAGAGCGGTTTTTAGTCCGTTTTACGCTAACATGGCAACACTTTCTACGACTTAGGAGTGAGTGAAACAACAAAAACCGATCTGGCATCTATTTTTCTTATGGCGCGTTATATCAGTTTTCTCTTTCTAACCTAATTCGTAGAATAATTTGCAAATAATAACCGTATCACAGACTAATAGAGACTCGACATAAGTGACAGGTGTCAAAAAAGTAGTTCTGAACCATATGGTTAATATTTTCAAATTATTCTACGAATTAGGTTAGAAAGAGATAGCTAATATAACGCGCCATTAGAAAAATGGATGACAGATCGGATTTTGTTGTTTCACTCACTCCTAAGTCGTAGAAAGTGTTGCCATGTTAGCGTAAAACGGACTAAAAACCGCTGTGTTTTCTCCTAAAATCGCTTAGTTTTTCCCCATATTTTCTATTAAACTCTACTGTCGAGTCTGTATATAGTCTGTGATCATATGGTTAAAGAATACTTTTTTGACACCTGTCATATTTGTCGAGTCTGTATTAGTCTGTGCTCAAATACTGATGCTTTTATTTTGCGATATTTAATATAATCGGTAACGAAGCACAGTTAAAATAAATTCAACCAAGTGAATCGATACTTATTGTTTGTTAAATCCTTTCGCTGTTGTCGTCCTTCTTTGACAGTGCTTTGTTTGCGATTTGTGATAAGGTCCTAGCTTGGGCGCCATTTTTTTGAAATTGTGTTATTACATTTTTTGAATTGCAATGTTTTTCTGGGGCAAGTTTCTTAATTTGTTAAAACCCTAAACGATCAGATTTTGAAACAGCAATTAAAAATGTGGTCGGTTGTTGAGAATTTCTTGTTAAGAATAACGATTGAGTGCTTAAAAATCCTAAATTGCTCTAAAAAATCTCGCACTTTAAAGTCCGTTAATGTTTAAAGTAACATTTCAAAGTTAAAACAGCTAAACGAAATCCAAATTACTTTAAATTATTTTTCAGTGTATATCAATAAATCTTATTGCAAAAGGTGCAGTCTGTTAATGCTTATCAAAGATGAAGCTGGCTGGGTTCTGCCTCTTGCTCTTGGTGTGCAAAAGAAAAATATCGTATAAACCCAAAAAAAAAAACTTAAACTGAGATGAGTTCATAGCACAAAGTCAGTCAGTCATCATACAAATCTGTAAAGTATCCCTGTTATGTAAGTTCTAAGACACATGGTTGGTTATGTTCCTCATATTTCCATAGTTGTTGCTGTTGATTTGTAAGTTTGGTTTGGACATCTTTATGATTTGTATAGCTGCGGTAGGTATTCACTCGTACATACACAAAATTTTAACATACAAAAATTCTAAGATTTTAAAATCAGAAAATTTGAAGATATTTGTTTTTTTCTTGTGTTGGCAAAAGTTATGAAAGCTTTAGTGGGAGTATGATGTGCTTTCTTTTATTTTACCTGAAGCTTTAAAATTATGTTTAAAGTTACCGTTTTTTTGGTAATTAGTTGTAGAAGATGCAGAAAACCATTTTTGTATCATTAAATAGATATTAAAACATTTTTAATGGTGATCACCAAATTATGCTGATTTTGCTCTAACTCATTTATTAAAGGAGATAATTGCAAAAAAGTTTTAATGAAAAATTTCATTCAAAAATATATACACTCAAAAAATTATGTTAGTAAAATCAACTGAAAATGTCAGTTAAAATAACTACTTTGTAAGTTGTTTTGGGGTCAACTACTTTTTCAGTTAAATCAACTAACAATGTTAGTTATTTTAACTGACAAAAAACAACTGACTTTTGTAGTAAAAACTACTTACATTTGTAGTCAAAACAACTAAAATGTAGTAAAAATAAAATAATCAATAAATAATTTTTTTTTTGTCAAAAAATTTTTCAGAAAAAAATTTGAAGACCAAATTTTTAAAATTTTTTTTTTTTTTTAAGTTGTGAAAAAAACGAAAATTTATTTTTATTTTTTTGAAAAAAACTTTGAAAATTTTTCAGAGATAAAAAAAATAAAATTAACTATTTTTAATAACTGTTACTACATTACAGTACTTTTTTGTTAGTTATTCAAAAAAACGACTTAAAATAACTAACAGAAATAGTTGTTTGATATTTTTTATAGAAAAACAACTGACTTTGTAGTTGAAAACAACTAACTACTGTAAAATATACAAACAACTAACATGTAGTAACTTACATAATTTTCTGAGTGTAATTTTGAAATTTTTCTTAAAATGCCTCTTTTATACAAGAAGATAATTGCAAATAAAGATTTTGAGAAAACTTCTACATTCATATTCATTCGATTTTTGAAAATTTTGATGGTTATCCCCAAATTTTGTCTATTTTGCTCAAGCTCTTTTATTTGAGGAGATAGTTGAAAATATGTAAACATTTTAAAAAAGGTTTTTTAAGAAAATTATTTATGGAAATTTTTTATGGTGATCTCCATATTTCGCCTATTTTGCTCAAACTCTTTTAGTTAAGGAGATAATTGCCTGAAAAGGATTTTAAGAAAAATTTCATACAAAAATAGATATTATGAAGCTTTTGATGGTGATCCCAAAATTTTGTCTGTTTTTCTCTAAATCTTCTATTTAGGAAAATAATTGCGAAAAAATCATGAAAGTTTCATACAAAAAAGATTTTTGAAGATTTTTAGTTTAGTTAAGGCGATAATTGCATGTTTAAGAAGAATTTCATATAAAAATAGATTTTTTAGTTTCGTCTATTTTGCTTTAACTCCTTTATTTAAGGAGATAGTTGCAAATAAAGATTTTAAAAACATTTTTATACAAAAATAGTTTTTATGAAATTTTTGGTTGTGATCCCCAAAATTTATTTGTTTTACTATAACTCTTCCATTTAAGGATAAGGATTACAAATAAAGAAAAAATTAAATAAAAAAATCTCAGATTTTCTCTACTTACTCATTTACTTTAGGAGATAATTGCAAATAAAGAATTTAAGTTTTATTTTATCTAAAATTTTGTGTAATTTGCTTTAACTCTACAATTTAAGGAGATAATTTCAAATAAAGAAACATTTAAAAAAATGTTGATGATAATCCCTAGATTTCGTTAATTTCATCTATAATTGCAAACAAATGTAAGAAATTTCTGATGGTGATCTCCAATTTTTGTATATTTTTCTTTTTACTCTTTTATTTTAAGAGATAACTGCAAATATATTTTTAACGAAAAATTTGATAATAAAAAATAAGCTCATTCTAAGAATTCGACAGTTTGCTCTATCTCTTTTATTTAAGGATATAAATGCAAATAAAGTTTTTAAGAAAAATTTCATAAAAAATAGATATTTAAAAAATTTTTGTGGTGATCACCAAAATATACTAATTTTGCTTTGACTCATTTATTAAAGATTATAATTGCAAAAAAGTTTAATGAAAAATTTCATACAAAACCTAATATTTTGAAATTTTTTGAGAAAATTTCATACATTCATATTCATTTCGATTTTTGAAAATTTTGATGGTTATCCTTAAATTTTGTGTATTTTGCTCCAGCTCTTTTATTTAAGGAGATAGTTAAAAATATGTAAATATTTTAAGAAAGATTTTATAAAAAAGTGTATTTATGAAAATTTTTATGGTAATTCCAGATCTCGTCTATTTTGTCAAACTCTTTTAGTTAAGGAGATATTTTAAAATTTTTAGATGGTGATCCCAAATGTTGTCTGTTTTTCTTTAAATTTTTTATTTAAGGAGATAATTGACAAAAAATATTTATGAAAATTTCATACAAAAAGATTTTTGGAGTGATCGTCTTTTTAGTGTGATCGTTTATTTTGCTTTAACTCGTTTAGTGAAGGAGATAATTGAAAATAAAATGTTTAAGAAGAATTTAATACAAAAACTGATTTTTTAGATTTCTTTTATTTTGCTTTAACTCTTTTGCAAATAAAGATTTTAAGAAAATTTTTCTATATAAATAGTTTTTTGAAACATATTGTTGTGATCCCCAAAGTTTGTTTGTTTTTCTATAACTCTTTCATTTATGGATAAATATTAAAAATAATAAAAAAAATCTCATATTTTCTCCTAAAATGAATGAGTAATTATTTGAAGAGAAAATTGCAAATCATTTAAAAACAATTTTTTTTTTTGATGGTGATTCCCAAATTTTGTTTAAAACTCTATAATTATAGGAAATAATTGCAAATAAAGAAACATTTAAAAAAAAATTTGATGGTGATCCCTAGATTTTGTTTATTTCATTATAGGAAATAATTGCAAATAAAGAAACATTTAAAAAAAAAAAAATTCATGGTGATCCCTAGATTTTGTTTATTTCATTTATAATTGCAAAAAAAATAAAAAAAAAAAAAATCATAAAAAAATTTGGAAATTTCTGATGGTGATCTCCAAATTTTGTCTATTTTTCATCTAATTCTTTTATTTTAGGAGATAACTGCAAATAAATTTTTAAAGAAAAATTTCTTATTAAAAAAGATGCTTATCCCAAGAATTCGACAGTTTGCTCTATCTCTTTTATTTAGGGAGATAATTGCAAATAAGGATTTTAAGAACATTTTCATACAAAAATGTAGTTTGATTTTTGTCTATTTTACTTTATTTTTTTTTTTTGTTTAAGGAGATAATTGCAATAAAAATTTTAAGAAAACTTTTCTACCAAAAACGTTAGTGATCTTCAGATTTCGGATAGTGATCTCCAGATTTCGTAATTCCAAACAAAGTTTTGAAGAAAATTTTCATACAAAATTTTTTTTTTTTTTATTTTAGATTGTGATTTCCAAATTTCGTTAATTTTGTTTTAACTAATTTAATGAAATTGAGAATTGCAAATAAAAATTTCTTACAAAAATTGATTTTTAGAAACAAATTTTTTGATAGTGATCATCGGATTTCGTCTATTTTGCTCTAACTCTTGTATTTAAGATGATCACAAATAAAGATTTAAAAAAAAATTCATACGAAAATTTATTTTTTTTTTAACTTTTATTGCGAATCTTCTGGTTTCTACTATGTTTCTCTAACTCTTTTATTAAGGTAGATAATTGCAAATATAGATTTTAAGAAAAATTTCTTTCAAAGTTTATATTTTTGAATTTTTTATGGTGATCCCCAAATTTTGTTTATTTTGCTAAAACTCTCCAATTTAAAGAGATAATTGCAAAAAAAAACATTTTATACAAAAAAAATTTGTTTTGAAATTTCTAATGGTGATCCCTAAATTTCGTTCATTTCATCTATAATTGCAAATAAAACAATATAATTTATAATTTCATAATAAAAACAAAAACTTGATTGTTGGAAATTTTGTATGTTGTTCCCAAGATATTAACTATTTTCCATTAACTCTTTTCCAAAAAAAAGCATTCAAAAATAATTTTGTTCTAACACTCAGAAAATTATGTAAGTTACTACATGTTAGTTGTTTGTATATTTTACAGTAGTAAGTTGTTTTTAACTATAAAGTCAGTTATTTTTGTATGAAAAATATCAAACAACTATTTCTGTTAGTTATTTTGAGTCGTTTTTTTGAATAACTAACAAAAAAGTACTGTAATGTAGTAACAGTTATTTAAAGTAGTTAATTTTATTTTTTTATCTCTGAAAAATTTTTAAAGTTTTTTCCAAAAAAAATAAATAAATTTTCGTTTTTTTTTTTATTTTTCACAACTTTTTTTAAAAAAAAAAAAACTTTGAAAAAATTTGGTCTTCAATTTTTTTTCTGAAAAATTTTTTGAAAAAAAATATGTATTGTTTATTTTATTTTTACTACATATTAGTTGTTTTGACTACAAATGTTAGTAATTTTTACTACATAAGTCAGTTGTTTTTTGTCAGTTAAAATAACTAACATTGTTAGTTGATTTAACTGAAAAAGTAGTTGACCCCAAAACAACTTACAAAGTAGTTATTTTAACTGACATTTTCAGTTGATTTTACTAACATAATTTTTTGAGTGAACCCTTTTATTTAAGTAGATAATTGCATATAAAAATCACGAGAAAAATTTTATACAAAAAAAATTGATTTTTATAAATTGTTGATGGTGGTACCCAGATTTCGTCTATTTGGATCTAACTCTTTCATTTAAAAAGATAATTGCAAAAAAAGATTTTAAGAAAATTTCATACAAAAATTGATATTTTAAGAAGATAATTGCGAAAAAAAACTAAGAAAAATTCATTCTTAAAGGTAATTTTAAGATTTGTGATTTTTTTGTCTCGTTTGAATTTCATACAAAAATGGATTTTTTTAAATTTTTAATGGTTAAATGGTGAATTTCTTTTATTTTGCTCTTATTAAATTTTTAATGGTGATCTCCAGATTTCGTTTATTTTACTCTGACTCTTTTATTTAAGGAGATAATTTTACAAAAATATTTTAAGAAGCAGTTAAAACAAAACTAGATTTTTAAATGGTTATCCCCAGACTTCGCCTAATTTTTTTTATTTCGTTTATTTAAGAAGATAAATGCAAAAAAGATTTTTAGAAAATTTTCATAGAAAAATAGAGTTTTGAGTTTTTTATTCGTCCAGTTTGGTCTTTCTCCTTTATTTAAGACGATAATTGCAAATAAAGATTTTAAGAAAACTTTTATACAAAAAAGGATGGTGAACTCCAGATTTGTCTGTTTTTCTTTATTTTTTTTTTAATTAAGGAGATAATTGCAAATAAAAATTTAAAAAAAAAAAATCATATAAAAATAAGTTTTGAAATTTTAGATGGCGATTTCTCGATTTCATTCGATCTATTTTGCTCTATTTCTTTTATTTAAGGAGATAATTGCAAATAAAGTTTTTAAAAAAAGAAGATTTTTAATTTGGTAATTTTTTGCACCATCTCTTATATTTCAGGAGATAATTGCAAATTTTCTCCACTTTAATTTAAGGAGATATTTGCAAATAAAGATTTAAAAAAAAAATTAATGCAAATAAAGATTTTACGAAAAATTTTATACAAAAATAGATTTTTTGATATTTTTTTAATTGCTATAAAGATTTTAAGAAAAGTTCATCTAAAATGGAGTTTTAAAATTTTTGATGGTGATCCCCAGATTTCGTCTATTTGATTTATCTCTTATATCTAAGAAGATAATTGTAAATAAATATTTAAAGAGACATTTCATACAAAAATAGATTTTTTGAAATTTTTGGTGGTGATTCCCCGATTTTGTCTATATTAGTCATTTATTTAAGAACATAATTGAAAAAAATAAAGATTTTAGGATAAATTTTATTCAAAAAAAAGTTTGGTTGGTAATATGCCGATTTCGTCTATTTTGCTCTATCTCTTTTATTTAAGGAGATAATTTCAAATGAGGGTTTTATAAAAAATAACATAAGAGAAATAAGTTTTTAAATTTTTTATGGTGATCGGGATTTTGTCTATTAAAGATGAAACAAAAACAGATTTTTGTTAATGATACCTAGATTTTGTCTATTTTTCTTCATCTCTTTTATTTAAGGAGATAATTGAGAATTAAGATTTTAAGAAAACTTCATACAGGAGTTTTTAAATTTTCTTTTTTTAATGCTCTATCTCTTTTATTTACGGAGATAATTGCAAATAAAAATTTTAAGAAAAAAATTATAATAAAATGAAGTTTTCAAATTTTTGATGGTGATCGCCATATTTTTTCTCTTTTGCTCTATTTCTCTATTCTAAAAATAGATATTTTGAAATTGCAAATAAATATTTTAAGAAAAATTTCATACAAAAATTTTTAAAAATTTTGGATGCTCTTCAATTAAAGGAGATAATTGCAAATAAAAATTTAAAGAAAAATTTAATTCAAAAGGGAGTTTTTAAATTTTTTGTGGTGATACCCAGATATTGTATATTTTGGTTTATCTCTATTATTTGAGGAAATAATTGCTAATAAAGATTTAAAAAAATTTCATATTAAAATTTTGTAAATTTTCCTCTATCTCTTTAATTAGGGAGATAGTTGAAAATAAAGATTTTTTGAAGTATTTGATGATAATTTAAATTAATTTAAGATTATATGAAAATTTCATACAAAAATAGATTTTATTAATTTTTTTTGGTGATCCCTAGATATATCTATTTGCCCTATGTATTTTTTAAGGAGATAATTGCAAATAAAATTATACTAAAAAGGAGCTTTTAAGTTTTTGATGGTGGATCCCCAGTTTTTTTTAATTTTGCTCTATCTTTTTTATTTAGGGAGATGATAATTGCAAATAAAGATTTTAGGAAAAATTTCATACAAAAACTGATTTTTTTAAATTTTAGATGATGATCCTCAAATTTTTGTATATTTTGTTCTATGTCTTTTATTTAAAGAGATAATTGCAAACAAGGATTTTTAGAAAAATTTCATAGAAAAAAGAGTTTTTAAATTTTTGATGGTGATTAGCAGATTTTGTCTTTTTTGGTAAAAAAAAGTGTTAAAAAATAATTGTTTTTAAATTTTTAATGGTGATCCCCAAATTTTGTCTATTTCGGCAAAAGTGCACTTTACGGGGCATTGAAACCCCTCTGGAATTAAAAAAGAAAAACAAAATAAAGGGGTGCTAAGGCCCTGGGCCCCTCTAGGTCCAAAAAACCGCCCTGATTCGTTTTTTTTTTTTTTAAAAGTCCACCAAAAAAATTTTTTTTTTGCTTAAAAATTTTTTCTGCGTAGCCGGCCTTCGGCCCGGCTCAGGGATTACAAACTCCATAAATTAATTTAGCGGCTTTGCTAAATAAAGTTTTACTGTGTATCAAGCATAGAAAAAAAAATAGAATTGAAACAGAGTCGTATTTCGCTTGAATAAGTATTAGTGACAGCACATTATGTAACTTTTGACCTTTAATAAAAACAATGCAACATAAAGGAGAACAACAACAAAGCAAACAACAAAAGAGAGAACAAAAATTTTTAAACTATCAATAATGCGTATTATCTTTAAAAAAAACGTTGAATTAAGCAAAATAAACAATTAATTTAATTAAATAAAAGATAAATACCATTTTTTAAAAACAAAGAATCTAATTTAATATCAAATACGTGTGAGATGAGGAAGAACAAGCATTTTTCCACCATATTGGAAAATACATCAAATACAACACTGCGTACCTTCTAATCTTTTCTATGGTATCAAGCCTTTTACGTTGTTAATTAATGAATGGGGTGGTTTTTTGGCTTCAGGGGTCCACCGGGGCCTAGCCCCCTTAAATTTTAATTTCGGTTTTTTTCTTTTTTAATTCTAAAGGGGGTGACATATATTGTTTTTGCCAAAATATTTGTGCCCCGTAAAGTGCACTTTAGCCCTATTTCGCTCTATCTTTATTTTTAAGAGATAATTGCCAAAAAAATATATTTAAAAAAAAATCATTCAAAAAAATTTGTTTTTAATTTTTGCTGGCGATCCCCAGATTTTACCTTATTTGTTGTACTTGAACATGTTTTAAAACATGAATGCGAACCAATGCGAACATGATAAAGAAAATACAACGCTAAAAGTATTGAGTAGTTACTTTTGATTATTGAGTAACCGAAAAAATAGTCAGTATTGAGTAATCGGTACACAAATACTCAATACATTTACAGCACTACCGCAACGCTGTAGTTTGCAAAAAAAAATAATTTCGTGTAGTCGCATTTTCCGAAAAACGCATATTTTCAGACGCATTATTAATTGCAATTTAAAGTACTAAATAAAGAAAAAAAGTTATTTTCATTCCATTAACAATTTTTGTAATAGTATTTTGTGTGTATCAAAAGCAAATATGGATCTCGGTGGTCCTCAAGTATTAACAAACATTTTGTCTGCCGAAGAGTTGGAGCAAACACCACAAGGTGTTCAGGATAAATTGAAAAAATATTTGGATGAATTTTTCGATGAATATTGTAAAGATAAAGCAGCGGCTAATCGACTACGTAAGTAAATTATGCTTAAAAATATATTTTTATTGTTTTTTAATGGAATTTCGCAAATAAATATACCGGTGAAATTGATTGTTTGAAGATGAGACAGCTTTGCTCTAACCTGTATGTATATTTTTTTAATGGCGGCGTCTCTGTCAAGAGTTGTTAGCAGCACAGTCTTAAAAATAGTAAAAACAACAAAAACAAGGGAAAAATATGTACAAAGAAAGAAAAACAAAACATGTTATATAGCCTAATCTGGCCAGATGGGTTCGATTTTAGATAATGAAAAAAAAAATGTGCGCCAAAAGAATAACAAAAATTTTACAAAATTATAGATTTTAGGAGAAAATTTAAAATTAAGGAGAGCATTAATTAAATATTAATTTAAGCAAGGTTGGCAATCGAAACGAATAACGGTATCGATATCGGTATTGGTATCGTTTTTTTATTTATTTCGGTATCGATATCGGTTACGGTATTTAAGTTGAATCGGTTACGGTATTACCGATACCTTAACGTCGATACCGGTACGTACCGGTATTATCAAAAAAAATGCTAAAAATATAAAAAACGAATAAAAACTTAAAATAAATATTTTTTTTTCAATTTTAATACTAAAACAAATATTTACGTATTTATTTTTAGTATTTTTTCGAAAATGCCCTTAAAAATGTAAAAAAATGACGAGAAAACTATAATTTTCTTATCCCCTTGATCAAAGTGCAGGACTTTGAAGTTATTCTGACATAAAAATGTTTCATTTGTTAAAGAAAAGTAAAACAAGTGAGAGTGCTAAATTCGGCTGTGCCGAATCTTTTATCCCCTTCAAACTGTAAAAAAATTTAAAAAAAATTGTCAGGTGCGTTTTTTTGGGAAAGGGGGTTATGGGGGTCAGTGGGGGACTTTAAGAGCACATTCCCATCACGATAAATATACCAAATGTTTCATTTATTTAACAAAAATTCAAAAAAACATGTAAAAAAAGTGTATTTTTTCAGTGGTTGGTTCAGTTCTTCAAGGTGGAACTTTTTTCCCCCTGTCCCGATTTTGCCTATTCACGAACTTAACCTACCTATGGACATGAGACATATTTGTGCCAAACTTCAGGAGTCTGGCTGTTTTATTTTGGACTGCATTGTGTTATCTACAGACAGACGGACATTCACAGAATGTCTTAAAATCTATCATTAATCAATAATATATATACTTTATGGGGTCCCCGAACGATATTTCGATGCGTTACAAACGGAATGACAAAGTGAGTATACCCCCATACTGTGGATGGAGGTATAAAAAAAAATATGTAAAAAAAGTAGAAGAGTTAAATTCGACTTATTGTTAGCCGAATCCATGAATATCCACGGTGCCCTTTTAAAGTGATAGTTTTCTAACTTAAAAAAAAATTAACAATTTTGATTAGAAATATTTTATTTTGAGTAAAAAACTTATTTTAGTCATTTTAGAAAAAAAAAAAATTTACAAATTTTTTTTTTTTTAATTTAAAATTTTTTTCGAGTGTAAGTTTTTTCTGCTTAATTGTAAAAATATCTGTGAGTGACAAAAATACTTCGTAAAATAATTTTCTGACGTTTTTCAACACGTGAACTAAAGGTGAAATCAATTTGAAATTCACGGTTTTGCTAATAATTTTTGAACCACGAAGTCCTTTAAATATCAAAAAAAATCCTCGGGCACCCACATCGCGGATTAAATAAAAATCTGCAAAAAACTAAACTATGGCCGGTGTTATAAAAAAAATAATTCACATAAAAAATGTGAAAATGAAAATTTCCGAATTTTTTTGGTGTTCTAGATTTCACATCCGATTTTTTTTTCGTTTTGTTTCACATAAATAAAATTTGGTGAAAGTAAAACGAATGCACTTTTTTTCTTATAATTTTATAAATTTTAATTATTCGATTTCAACTTCGAATGAAAACGTGATCAACAAAACACTAAAGAAGATTTCATGTGATTCGGAAATTGTCATGTGAATTGAAAAGTTGTGAAAGACAGAGGCCTATACTTAGGGGTCTAAATGATTTCAAAAAAATTTCGTGAAAATCAATAATTTTCTTCTGCTCCCGCATAGCGGTTGAAGTATGATTTTTTTTAATTTTTACTTAATCCACGATGTGGGTGCCCAAAGGTTTTTTGATTTTTATGAGACTTCGGGAAGGCATTGGGAGTACGATTTTTCATTTACAAAAATCAAAAAAATTACAAACTTTCTATTAATTTTTTTTTTTTTTTTTGTAAAAAAAACATGTTTTTTAGAAAAAACCGTTTCAATACCGGTACGTACCGGTACTGAAGGAAAAGGTTTTTGGATACCGGTATCCGATACCAAAACTGAGTTTCGGTATTGGTATTGGTACCGGTATTCAATTTAAAGGGTTTTGAAACGGATAACGGTATTGAAAAGGTATCGATTGCCAACATTGAATTTAAGTAATTATGAAAAAAAATCCTTAAATATTAGGTTCCTTATTTAAGTACTCAAATAATAAAAAATTTCGATTCCATTTCGTATGCATTTATTTATGTACCATAAAATGTGGTTTTTGTTGTTACAATTTGTATCCGAAAGTAAAACAATGCGGTACTTAAAAGTATAGACAAAGCTGCAGTTTATGTACGAGGCACCCGACAAAAATCTGCCCCTTTGGCACTAAAAAATTAAAATGTAGGTTCTTAAACCGCTCCATGTGTACTCAAATAAAAGATTATTAAAAATTTATGGTACGGGGATCCCCTGGGCATAAACTTGTTGGTGCTCAAAGGTACTTTTCTGATGATTCAGCCCAAACGGCTTCGTTTAATAAATCTTTTCTGAGTAGGGGAAATCTGCCGAACATAGGGACTACAAACTCCATAGATTAAGCCCAAACTACTTTAATAAGTGGTCCCCCTAGACCTCCCCAATGCAATATGCATCAGCACAGTTTTATTTAGTTATTTTAGCGAATCAAAAGTAATGAACAAAAATGTAAGGACTCCTCAAAAATTTTAAATTCAACATAAACTTTAAATACAAAAATGATTTTATTTAGCTGCTGGTGGACATGATCAGTCACACCCCTTTTCAACCAAATTTAGGTTTTGTAAAAATGGTGAAAAAGTCGGCTAATGGCATTTCATTCCTCTTTATTTAGATCATATAAAATCGTTTACATGAAAATCTTAACTGATCCTGTTTTCGAGTTATATACCTAACTGATTATTGTAGATTTTGCTCTGTTGATTCCAAATCTGCCATCCAAATTTTTCTCTGTTGATTCCAAATCTGCATTCCAAATTTTTAGCACTATTGGGGTCCACTGTTACTTATTCTTACTTTGCTTTCAAAAAATAGGAATTGATTTAGTATAAAATGCAATCCAAATTTTTCTAGCCTGTTTCGTTTTTGAGATATTCGCGTTTGAAAAATTATTCAGACAAATATCTAGAAAACAGAACATGCTAGAAAAATTTGGATTGTAGTTTTGGAAACAGAAGGGTACCCAGCCAGAAATCGCCAACCGTACCAAAACAAAAGTACTGGCAAAGCAATTTATTTTTTGTATAGCAAGCTCTTTTTAGTAATTTTATTTGAAAATACGAATTAAGTACTTTGCTAGTATTTTTTACCAAACTAAAGGCGGTTTATTTATTTGAAATATATTTTTTTTAATAATTTAATTAAATTTTAACATTTTATTTGAAAATACTTAATTATGTTATAAAGCTATGACAATGGTATCATTATAAAATTTTGTATGAATACATTTTGATTCTACTATGTGGTTACTGATTTCAATGTTATTTTTATCAAATTTGTTTAACATTGTAGAGTCCTATTTCTCTTGATGGTAGTGGAAATTTAAAAAATCGCTACATTCAATGAAAATATTGCCTTTTAAAAATATATCATCACATTTGTATTTAGACAGCTTTCTATTTAAAATTTCAGTAACTTTAATTACATTTTCATTGTCGAGTAAACATACGTTATCTGGATGAATTGGTTTTATTTTAAAACCATTAATGTTTACGAAAGAAAATACAAATCTCGATCCGAGCTTTCTTTTATATTCCTAGAGAGTATTTGGAACTTCTATTAAGAGGATGTAGCAACAAATTCGCGAATTTCTTCATTTTTTGACGTTTTTGCGAAATTAAATTGGCCTTTGAGAAAAAACTTGCTTTTACCATGATGTTGAATTTTATCATCATGTTGTATATGGCAGCACCATTTTCGAGATAATTTAAGGGTCCATCTTTAAGTAAATAATGTGGGAACCTTGCAGAATTTACTGACAAAAATTTATTTTTTTGGAAAAATTTTTCATCAGTTATTTGTTTAAGATTACCACATAATATAGTTAAAGATGGACCCTTAAGTCATCTTGCAAAATGATTCTGCCATAAAAAAAGTTTTTCGCGATTTTTAACATGATGGTCTATATCACATAGATGTTTTTTGTTCACTATTCGTAGTGTTAGGGATGCCTTTATGATCCACTAAAAGCAACTTTTTTTTTATCAAATACTAATTTAGAGGTTTATTTCGCGAGAACCTGGAAAAATGAAGAAATTCGCGAATTTAAGGGCTTAAGATGAAAAGTTTAAAACCAAATTTGCATAAGAAACATTGCTACAAGTCAAGAAAACTGTACCATGCATCGAAAAACAGAGTACGCCATTCGACTCAGCATGTTTCAAATAGATGGAAATGTTGGTCATACCTCTTATTTCCTACAATAGTGGTCTCTTTTGTCATGCTGTGTAATTAATATATAATTTATTTAAAATAGAAAAATTAAAAAAAAAAAAATTTCAAATACATATACAAATTATTAAATAAAAAAAAAATATTTTATTAAATACATTTTTAATTTTGTAATGGATTGTTTTAGTTAAAAAGCTATTTTAAAAATACTCGGATAGTACTTTTTAAAGTACAGGCAAAGCGCTTTTAAAAGTACTTTGCCACTACTAAATGGTGTTATCATTTAGCATCTTAGCAAGTACTAAAAACCCCAAAAAAAAGGTACTTTGCCAGTATTAATACCACCTTATTAGGTACTTTGCCAGATCTGGCCCGTATGTATTTTTCTGCCTGGGTAATTTTATATGAAAACAAGACCTATTTTTTGAAAACAACGTAAGAATAATATTATGTACAATGGACTAGAGATGGGCGCGTGAGTGGATTTTGACTCACTCACGCTCACGCAAAAAATAATCGAATCACTCACGCAATTTTTTTTTACTCACGCTCACTCACATTCACGTGAGTAATAAAAAACTTACTCACGCTCACGCGTAACTCACGCCAGATTCAACTACGCTCACGCGTGAGTCACGCAAAATTTTCTTACCAAAAAGAAAAAAAATCCAAAAAAAAAAATTTTACAAAAAATTTTAAAAAAATTGGGCAAATACTAATCTAATCACGCAAACTCACGCAAAAAATAAATGACTCACTCACTAATCACTTACTCAGATTTTTTTTTTAACTCACAATCACGTGATTGAAATGAAAATCACTTACGTGTGACCACGTGACCAGCGCCCATCTCTACAATGGACCCCCAAAAGTGCTAAATTATTGGTTTTTGACTTTTTAACAGACTTTTTAAATTTTGGCAGATTTGAAATCAGTTGGATAATTTACTGAAAAGATTTCGTTGTCGAACAGTGTATTTATTTGTCTATAACTCGGAAACAGGATCAGCTAGGATTTACGTGTTAACGATTTTTAAAGTTCTAAATAAAGAGAAATGAAATGACATTACCGGATTTTGTACATAACCTAAAACATACCACAAATTTCTTTTCGAAATTTCAGAATCTGAGAATTTGTGTGTTTGAATCTGAGACATTTTTCGTATAGAAAAGAAAAATTTTCTATACAAAAAATGTATTTGCATCTTAAGAAGTTTTTTATACAAAAAATGTCGCAGAATTTCTAAACATTTCTTAAAATGTGAGAATATGTCTTTACAAAAAATGTCTCAGAATCTTAAAAATGTTTTTACAAGAAAAATTTTTACAAATCTAACAATTTTTCTATCCTAAAAGTGTTGAGAATTTTCTATACAAAAAAATGTCTCAGAATCTAATAATTTTTCTATCCAAAAAGAGTTTGAGAATTTTTATACAAAAAATATCTCAGAATCTGAGAATTTTTCTATCCAAAAAAAAATTTCTATACAAAATGTGTTTCTAACAATTTTCTAGACAATCAAATTATTATTAAAAATTTTCAAATGAAATACATATCTACAAAAAAAGAGCCTCAATTTAAGAATTTTTTTATCCCAATAATGTTTGATATTTTTTACAGAATCAGAGCATTCTCTATACCAAAAATGTTCTATGCGTTTTATGCATCAGAACCTAAAAATTTTTCTGCATGAATATTAGGGCGTCTCGACAGTTATAAACTTTGGAATTTCGTGTCGGAATACCACCCGAACGATAGCCACGGAAGAGGTGATTGTGGGAAAGCTTATAAACAAGTTTTGCAAGGGCGTCTTTAGTTGGCAACCAGCTGTCAAAGTTTCCCGGTTAGAAATCGTTTAGGGCGTAGAGTATTTTATGGTTCACGTCGTCTAGATTGCCAGTCAACGATATGTCAACAAGCAGTCGAATTAAAGCATTTTGTATATTTATGTTGTGTGAAATATATGTTGTGTAATATATATGAACTCAAATCAGTACACCCAAGTTTTTTTTTTTTTTTAAATAACTCTCTGAAAAGTATTTTCTATGGGAAAGCACTGATGATAAGTTGACTTCAAACAACTTTATTTGAATAATTTGATTGTTTCAGTTCAAAAAATATAACTCAAACCCACATGTTTTGAGAAATATAAAGTCCCTCAATTCTGAGTGCGTTTTCCTTAAGTTTTGATAACTTTTCCTTTTCGAAAACTTCCCATAAAATATGCACATGTTTCTTTAAATAGCCCTGATGTTCCGAGCGCTTTTTTTAATAAATTCTGATGACATTACCTCGTCGAAAATATCAGAATTATTTGCATTCATGCAGTTACATTATAGGTATTTCAAAAAATATAGAAAATCAATCATCCTTTAAACTTTTCGTTGTAGAAAACCTCAAGGATTCTGTACGCCTCCAAGCTCCCCAGAATTAACTCATTATAAATTACCTAATTTTCAAACTTTTAAGTTTTAAAAATCTACTCTGACAACTTGAATTTCCAAGTTTTTGCATAGAATTTTCAAAATAAAGCAATTTTTTATGTTGAAATTTTCAAAAATCAGTACAATCAGTACATATTTCAAAAAATCAGTACAACGTTTTTTGATCAGTACACGTGATCAAAAATCAGTACATGTACTGATAAAATTAGTACGAATGGTCAGCCTAGTAATATATATAAATTTTCGAGGTGTCTACACACTTTCGTTCATAATTTTTGCAGTACTAATCTGCTTGGCGGCAACAAAAGTAAATATGTTTAGTTTCAGTCATATCTTGGCCGTAATTCGCCCTGTTTAAAAATCGATCACTTTTTAATTTTATATAAGTGTTTTGCAAGGTTTCTGGTGAAAATCAAACCCACGACTCGCACACTCATAGGGTAACCCGCTACTAACTTTCCTACAGGAACTAACCCGCAAACAATCTTCCTATATATTTTAAAATCTAAATAATATTTTTTTTAAAATAAATCCAAATCCATAACATTTTTATTTTTCCCCATTTTCTACAGATGATTATGAGCTAAAAGCCGACGAACTGCAAGCTCAAATTCAAGATTACGAAGTAAAGTTGCAAAACTACAATCAAAATGTTACTGAACTCCGTACTCAATTGGATACCGTGTCTAATGAGCGTACACATCTACTGGAGACGACTAGTTCCTACGAAAGAGAACTTTCTTCTCTACGTAATGAAAAGAAAGCTGTATCGGATGAACGTGATCATTTGTTAAAAGTGATCGAAAGACAAAACAGTGAGCTGGAACGCTTGCAGCAAGATTTAAAAACCTATCAACAACAGCTTAAGGCCGCCATTACAGCTAAATGTGAAGCATTAGCCAGAGTTGACGAAATCGAAAGTAAAGAAGTTGCTTTGGATTTTAAAGAACGTCGCATGGAACAAGAACGTGAAATGTTGCTCAAACAAATTCAAACTCTATCACAAGATCTTAATCGTAATGCCTCGGAATTGCAAAACATCAGACGGGAAAATACTATGAATACCATGCAGTTGGAAGCTCGTCTCGTTGAAAAGACTGAAGAACTCAAGATTACACAAGTCCAGTGTAATCAATACAAAGAGACAATTGAGCGTTTAACACAAAATATTCAAGAACTTTCCACCAAGATGTTGGGACAAAGTGAGGAGGCTCAAAAAATGATGGATTACTATAAGAAAGAATTGGATGCCAAGTCAAAATTATCCAATTTGTACAAGAGCAATTGCGATGACACAGAGGTGGAACGCAATGAATTGGCCACTGCCATTGCTGATATAAAGAGAATGTTAGCAGAAGCAAGTGATCAATATGGCGAATTGGAAACTACATTTAAGGCTACACAATTGAAACATGAACAAGATTTAGAAGATAAAAACAAAATTATAGAAACGCTTAAAGAAGAAATAAGACACGCTAATGAACTGCTCAAAGAACTACAGGATGAAAGTGTTGAAAGTGCTATTTCAAAATTAGCACCTACAGCAGCTGTTGCATCTCGTTTAATTCGTTCGGACATGTCTCTTACTGAATTGTATTCGTTATATGTAAAAGCCACTGAAGAATCAGAAATGCAGAAACGCGAATTGGCTCGCCTCAATCTTCAATTGAAGACTATACTAAGTGAACTGAATGAAAATGCCCCCATGGTGAAGAAACAAGAATTAGAATATGAAAAACTTTTGGAAACTAATAATATTTTGGCTCATCAGCGTGACGAATTGTTGTCAAAGAAAACCGATTTCGAGGAGTTACTAGTAGAAGCTCATGCCAAGTTGAACCATATGGAAAGAGAGAATAAAAAACTTAAGCAATCGCAAAGTGATCTCAGTCGTCAAGTCTGTTACTTGCTTAAAGAAATAGAGCAATTGCGTATAGGTTTATCTTCAGACGGTGCTAATTGTAGTTCCTCTCAATATGGAAATGTAACCACTACAGATGAAGTGATTTCCAAGAAATTGGTAACATTTAATAACATAACTGATCTACAGGAAAATAATCTAAAATTGTTATTACTCGTGAGAGATTTAAGTACTAAACTAGAAGAGGCTGAGGCTCTAAAACAAGAAATGGATGAAGCTTCGTATCAAGAGAAACTCGAGAATTATGCCAGCAAGTTCCAGAGTATGCAAGATACTTTAAATCAACAAAATAATACAGTTGCCACCTTAGTATCCAAGTGTGAACGTTATAAGAAATTGTACTTTGAATTGCAAAAGAAAATCAATAAGCAATCTTCTCAAGATATTCTAAGCGATATGGAAGATGATACTATGGGAGCAGAAGACAATGATGATACCATTAATATGACAGCTCAGTCTCCGGCTGCGAAGAATGCCAAGTCTAAGGAATATGAAAAACGTATACGCGATTTAGAACAACAATTACAAGATGTTCGTGACAATTACAAGACACTTAAAGAGCAGTACGAATATTATTCACAAGAAAAGAAAAATAATGAAAAGATTCTTAATGAACAATTCGATTCAATGCGTACAGAGGTTAGAGAGCTAACATCAAGTAACTGTAAGTTAATGTCTACCTTGGAATATACCAAGGAACAGATAAAATTGCAGCAAAAGAATATTCATACCTATAAGCAACAGATTCAGGCTCTAGAAGATCGTAATAAAAATTATGAAAATACCATAGTGAAACATGAACAAACTGTTCTTTATCTTAAAGATGAAATTATGAAGTCACAACGTAGTCAAACTGCCGCTGAATCCGATTCCAGCCGTCTAAGACATGAAAATCGTATTTTAAAAGATACCGTAGGTCGTTTGCAATCCGAAAAGGATGCCTACAATCGTGAACATCAAAGTCAATCATTATTGCTCAATAATTTGGAAATGATTAAATCTAATTTAGAAAGATCTGAAACAGAGGGCAAAGCCAGACTTGAACAGAGATTAGATGAGACTGTACGTGAATTATCGGCTCAAAGAAGAAGATTCCAAGAAGAGGAAGATCGTTTCCGTGAAACTTCCAATGATCTGAAGCGACAAGCAGAGTCGGCTAAAAAACAAATGAATGAAGAAAAGTCACAAGCTGATAAACTACGTTTGGAGTTGATTAGTTTACGCGAGGAACTTCAATCCAAAACTCTACAAATTGATGAACTCAGTAAGAAATTGCAAGAAAGTCTTACTCCCTCCAAAAATGATAATCCAATTGTATCGGCAAATAAGAAGGCACGAGAATTTGAGGTTAAATATGAAGAAGCTAAAATTGAAATTGAATCACTTAAGGTAAATTTGGTCAAGGCCAAAGAGCATGCTGATCAATATTATAAGATGTCTCAAAGTGCTGAAACTGAAATTAAAAATCTTGATGAGGTACATACAGCCTATGTAGAAAAGGCCGAAGCTGAATTAAAGGAATTACGTCACTCTGAACAGAATCTTAAGAATCGTATATCAGAATTAGAGGCTGATTTGCAATTGGCCACTGTTATAGAAGCACCAATGACACATAATGCACCGGCCGAACAAATCAGAAAACTACAAGATGAACTTAAAGAGTCGCTGCAAAAAGTTAGTGAATGTAATCGTAATTTACGTACATTGAGAGCTGAAAATATAACACTTTCGGAGAATTTGAATAGTGTTGAATCAAAATATGCCAATGAAATGATTTTACATTCCGCAGATATACAAGAATTGGGCAAGGTTAAACAGGAATTGGTTAAGGTAAGTGAATGACAAGATTTTTACATATCGGGGGCTTATTTTCAAAACTTGCCATCAATAGAAATGTATTCAGTAGGGTTAGTTAAACTTTATATTAGAAAATGATGTCAGAATCTGGGTCATTTTCTGTCAGAAAAATGCTTTAGAACCTAAAAATTTCTTGAAGATACATTTTTTAAAAGATCAAACATTAAGTTTTTTTTTATTGAAGAAATAAATTTTAAAAATAAATGCTTCTTTAGAAAAAATCATAATAAATAAGAGTTCAAGAGTAAAAAATTTTAACCAATGATTCAAATTCCCTGCAAAAAAAAAAATCCCCGCCCCCACCTAACCCAAGAGCTGGGGGATAATTGTGTAATTCGATTCGAAAGAAACTGTTCGAATTCGGAAAATTTTGATCCTTTGTAAAATGTAACTCGCTGTGAGAAAAATATTTTTTGTCTATTTTTAGAATAAAAGGATAAACATTAATATACCAAAATATTTTCGCTTGTACAAAAATTACACTGTGCTACAAAAGACCAAAAATAATTTATGCAGGGGTTCTCATATGATAATTCGGGTTGGTTGGAGTCCATGGAGTACTGATATACTCATAGTTTTTCTGGATCACTTCGTTAAGTACGTTTTTTATTGGCAAATGTGTTGAAAAACGGAAATTCTTAAATTACAATTTTAAAAAATTATTACTTTGTTAGTTTGCAACCGATTTTCGATTTTATGGATTTGTTTTAAAGGTATAGGTCTTACCTTTCAAACAAAACAAAAATATTAAAAATCCATCAAGAATTGGCTGAGCTACGATCGCTTAAGTAAAAAAAAAACGTATTTTTTGAAAAATTTGTCATATTCTTTACACTCTAAGTTGAAAGTGCATCATTAAAAAATTTTTTTGAATTTTTTGTAAAAAAGTATAGTAAAGTGGCTTTCTAGAACACCAAAAAACATAACAATCGGTTTAAAAATGGATGAGTTATGCTAAGTTTTGTGATAGGGAATTTTTAAATTTTTTCAGAAACTCTTGTAATTCAAGCATTATTTATAAATCTTGTTACTAGTAGTAATTTTATGAGCATATGCATATAAACTATAGATGGGAACTTTATTAGATTTGTGCGTGGTTGTTAGTGAGTGTCAGTGTGAGTGGAATAAAAAAATGGGTGTTTCAGTTACTTCCAAATCCTATTTATAATTTTTTGGATTTGTTTAAAAAATATCAGTGTTACTTCTTAAACAAACAAATATTGTGAATCGGTTGAAAACAGGCTAAGGTGCGCTTCTTTAAGTAAAAAACCTTTTTTGAAGATTTATACCTGCAACATTTTTATGACAAAAAACATTTGACATTTTTGAAACGAAATTGGTAAAATTGTGCGATCATTTGATGGAAATTTTACCTATTTTTAAATATACGTATGAGGCATTCCACACCAAATGTTCAGCGAAAAAAAAAACATGTGAACCGTAAATTTTTAAATGGGTTGTATGGATAGCCATGTGAGGCATTCCACACCAACAGTTCCACTACAGAAAAACCATAGTGGTTTCAATGGGATATCATTTGCAAAGTATTCGCTCTTAGGGTACTAATAAATAACAAAAATAAAATTTAAGTTTTTTTCAAAAAGTGGGAAAATATCAAACTTGTTTGCCTGAGTATTTATTCACGATCACGCACGCTAATGAAAGAAAAAAAATTATTCAAGCACGATATTTTATTTTACTCACGATCACGTGAACATCGTGACCGTAACTTATTTTTTTCTACTCACGTGTGCGTGAATGAGCGTGAGCAAAATAAAATATCGTCCGTGACTAAATTTTTTCTTTCATGAGCGTGCGTAATCGTTATTAAAAACTCACTCACGCTACCATCGCCTCTTAAAATATTTTTTAAGTATTGATATTACTCATACGCACACGTTTAAATACCATTATTGTATAAAATAAGCGTGTTGCAATTTTTGAATTTTGATTTCTCGAAAACAAGGCAAAACACATCTCTAAAAATTTCAGATCAGATAGAAAATTCCTTTAACTTTTTTTTAAAAAAATAAAAAACAAATAAAATTGTGGCATGTTTTTTGATAAATAAAGTTTAAGTTTAAATTTAAAAAATTCAGAACTTCTTCTGAAAATGTTCCAATTTTTATTTTTTTAATTGATAGCCCATTTAAAAATCTATAAACAGCTTTTGTCTTTAAGACTTTACTGTGTTTCATTTAATTTGCATAAATATTGAAGTAAAGATGCTCAGGCAAAAAAGTTCGATATTTTCAATTTTTGATCACGCCTACAAGGCCTACTTTTTGAAAAAACTTAAATTTTATTTTTGTTATTTAATAGTACCCTAAGAGCGAATACTTTGAAAATGATTTCATATTGACACAACACAACTTTTTTTTTTTGCCGAACATTTGGTGTGGAATGCCTCATATATGGAGCTTAGAAAATTACGTTTTTGGTTGTTCAATTTTTCAAAAACTGGGCTTAGGAGGCGTGGTCAAATATTGGAAAAATGGTCAAATTTGTGTCAAGTTGCCTTGTTTAAATATATATCAAATAAAAACGAAATGCACCAAAATCTCAAAAATTTACATTCTTGTATAGTTTTGTATCGGCTATTGATTAAAATTTTTTTGGAAAATTTTCAGAACCCGTTCTGAAATTTTCCATTTTTTAAATAAGTCAATTTATAAAAAATCCGGCCACTTTTGTAATTTTTTTTTAAAGATTAGATGTTTGTCTAGCAAGATTTTTTTAAAAATTAAGAAAATCTTTAAAAAAAATTAAGAAGAAAAAAAAGTAAATTTTCTGATTTTCAAAATAAATTTTTAAAATTTAAAATAGTTTTTTAAAAAAAATAATTTCAATTTGTGTTTTTGCTAATTTATGCCAAAATATGCAATAATATGCACTTAAAAGTTCGAAATATGCACAATATATGCATTTAAAATCAAAATATGCAAAAATATGTATTTTCACCAAAATATGCAAAATATGCGAAAACAAATCGATGCCATTTAATGCAAATCTCTTGATTCGGAAAGATAATTGGTCGATATCGTTTTTAGGCTTTCGACAAAAAACATGCATTTGCATGGAAATCTCACCCTAGTTATATAAAAAACTTTTTTACCCGGGACCCATTGAAAAAATTTTGGTACACAATTTTTTTCTCACTGAACATTTGGTGTGGAATGCCTCACATGTATATTTATAAACAGGTAAAATTTCCATCAAATGATCCCACAATTTTAGCAATTTCGTTTTAAAAAACATGTTTGCAAGCGCACAGCTTTTTCTGTCATAAAAATGTTGCAGGTATAACTCTTCAAAAAAGGTTTTTTACTTAAACAAGCGCACCTTAGCCTGTTTTTAACCGATTCTCAATATTGTTTTGTTTAAGAAGTAACACTCATATTTTTTAAACAAACCCAAAAAATTATAAATAGGATTTGGAAGTAACTGACACACCCATTCTTATATTCCACTCACACTGACACTCACTAACAACCACGTGAGTAAAATCAATTTTCAATCACGCTCACTTGTGATCATGTGTAAATCACGCACAAATCTTATTACGTTCCCATCTATAGTTTATATGCATATGCGCATAAAATTACTACTAGTAACAAGATTTATGAATAATGCTTGAATTGCAAGCGTTTCTGACAAAAAATTAAAAATGTCCTATCACAAAACTTAGCATAACTCATTCATTATTTAACCGATTGTTATGTTTTTTAGTGTTTTGGAAAGCCACTTTACTATACTTTTTTACAAAAAATTCAAAAAAATTGTTTAATGATTCACTTTCAACTTAGAGTGTAAAGAATATGACAAATTTTTCAAAAAATTCGGTTTTTTTTTACTTAAGCGATCGTAGCTCAGCCAATTCTTGATCGATTTTTAATATTTTTGTTTTGTTTGAAAGGTAAGACCTATACCTTTAAAACAAATCCATAAAATCGAAAATCGGTTGCAAACTAACAAAGTAATAATTTTTTAAATTTGTAATTTAAGAATTTCCATTTTCCAACACATTTGCCAATAAAAAACGTACTTAACGAAGTGATCCAGAAAAACTATGAGTATATCAGTACTCTATGGACTCCAACCAACCCGAATTTTCATATGAGAACCCCTGCATATTTTTGGTGTAGCACAGTGTTATTTTAGGTGCTTTAAATTGGAACCAAAAATGTCTTTGGAATAGCATCTCTTTTCGAATCGAAATACACAATTGCACCCCTGATTCCGCGTCTGAATGTTTTAACGTTTTGGGCAAGACTACAAAATTCGCAGTCATTTTTTGTAATTATGATAAAGAAAATTTAAGATTCTCAAAAATTGTTGTAGTTCGGTTAACTTTCCTTTTTCTCTTAATTCAATTATCAAAAATTACTTCCTTTTAAAAGAAAAAACTTAAAATTAATTAACCTAATGAATATCTTAGCCATTTTTTAATATAATTCCTATCTATAAACATTTGTGTCGAATTTTCTTCTTCTCCTTTAGGTTCAAAGTCAAATAAATGAACTTACCATGGATCGCGATAGCGCCAAATCTGCTCTAGAAGAAGTCAAACGTTCTCAAGAAGAAAACATCAACTTGTTACGCAAAGAGAAAGAAGAATTTGAAAAACGTGTAGAAGATCTAAACTCCCTCAATTCTAATCTTCATGATCAAATTGAGGCTCTCTCTACTAAATTGACCACTTTAAGTCAAGTTTCGGCCACAACTAACACAGCCACCAATCAAAATGATTCTGTTATGGATACATCCACAAACGACTTAAGCCGTTCAATGGTAGATGCTGAAGCTGAAAATAAGAGTAATGAACAATTATTACAGATTATTAAATTCTTGCGTAAAGAAAAAGACTTGACTGTTGCTAAATTGGATATAATTAAGGCAGAAAATGATAGATTATCATCAGAATTTACTATATTGCAAAAGAAAAATGATGAATTACAAGATTTCCTTAACCGTGAGCGAGCAAAGACAGACACCAGTCTTATATCGGCATCAAAACATGAGGAAATTTTACGTAAGATCGAGACTCTTAACGCTGTTACTGATAGCAATCGGGTATTACGCGAAGAACGCAATGCTCTGACTCAACGTGTCAAAGACTTGAATGATCGCATTGGATCTTTAGAGGATGAATTATTCCCATTACAATCACAAAATCGTGATCTTAATACCAAGATAGAAGAATTAACCTCGGAAAATAGTTCCTTGCGTACTGAAGCTTTGAGATGGCGTCAAAGAGCTAATGTTTTGGTAGAGAAGAGTAATAAAAATCCAGAAGAATTCAAACGTTTACAAACGGAACGCGAAAATCTTGCTAAAATGCTAACTGCCGAAAAGGAACAAATTAAATTACTAAACGAAGAATTGCAGGGTGTTAAGGGAGAAAAATCACGTCTTGAGACGGAATTAGCCTCATTGGAGAGACAAGTCCATATGTTGTCGGAAGAAAGGAAGAGCTTAAATGCCGATGTGGCTACTATGAAGCTAACCAATTCACGTTTAATGCAAGAGGTTATGGAATTGAAGAACAAACTTTTGGCTAAAGAAGAAGCCGTACAAAAAGCCACTGACGATTTGGAGGCAAAGGAACAATTGTTACAAGACTCCAAAAATAAGGAAGTACAAATACGTAAAATTGCCAAGAGATATAAGGATTCTTATTTGGAATTATTGAATAAAACACCAGCCTCTTCGGCTGCAGGTGGAGATGCTGCCAACAATACCACAGGTCAGGATAATATGGAATTGAATGCTGCTAATAATCCAGACGCAGCTAGCAAAGCTGAATTGGAAACACACCGTAATACTATTGAAAATCTTAATGGCGTTATTCGCACCATGCAAGAAGAAAACGAAAAAGTCCGTAAAGATTATGAAGATCTCAAATCTTCAGTTGAAAGTGACGAACGTACTAAAACTTTACTACGCGAAGCTAAAACTCATATTGTTAGCCTTACCGAGTCACGCAATGTTGTAAGCAGTGAATTAGCCACCACCAAGACTAAATTACTTCAAACGGCTGAAGTCCATGAACAAGCTATTAACGAAATAAAAACTCAATATGAAGAAACTTTGGGACGCTTGGAGCGTGAACTAGTTGAACAGAACAACCGCAACAAAGAAGATGTACAACGTTTAACTCGGGAAAATGAGTCCCTCATTATGCGTATTAATCAATTGAATCGTCAGCTGGGTTTGCAACAATCTGCCAAACCCTCTACATCGTCTGTGGCTTCAGACAAGGGTTCCATATCTGATTCTTCTCCACGTACAGCCAATGTTAAGCCCATGTCAGGTACTACATCTGGCCAACAGTCGGCTACTGTACAACCTTGGCGTGGGGGAGAAACTCCTTTAGCTAGCATTCGACCAATTTCGGTGCAGAACGCACGTACTGCTGCTATTTTACCCACAAGTCAACAAAGTTCTTCAGGCAGTAATGTGGTTGCTGGTACATCAACATCCTCATCATCAACGTCGTCAACATCAACACCCTCCAGCACACCATCTTCGGCAGCTGGCAGTAGTAGTAATACGGCTTTAGTGCCACCACAACAACAAGTGCATACCACTGGTAATGCTTCTTTGGAAACAATGTCCTCTTCGCCAACATCGTCTCACACAGACTACATGCCCTCGACAAGTAGCTCGGCCTCAGTAGCTGTTGCTGCTATTCCTCCCATGGGCTCAGCTTCGGCGGCTGAAAGTTCCCAAGAAGCTGAAAGTATTCAACAACCCCAACAGAATGAACCACAACCACACGTTAGCGGAGGCCAGGGTAATCAAGCCCAAGTAGTGGCTTTAGTTTCACCACGAGTTGAGGGATCTGCTGCACCATCCGCACCCTCGGTTAATGTTCAACTAATACAAGATCCAACCAATCCACAACCCAGTACTTCGGGATCAACTTCTCATATTGCTGTCAGTAGTCATAATCGTCATACCCCATCTAGCAGCAATGTTACTACTACACAGGCTGGCTCATCAGCCGGGCACAAACGTCCAAGAGAATTGGAAGGTGATTCATCTACCACAGCAGATGATTCAGATAAATCGTCTACTAAACATCCAAAACGTATGAGAGCTCCCATGAATAGTGCTGAGGCGGCTGTTATGACTGCTGGTGTTTCCGATTCTGGCATAGACGTTGATCAAGTACCCACTTCTTCACAACGTGACCAAGAGGACGATGTTGTTGTCTTAGATTCTGAAGACGATGGTATGGCAGAGGCCGAAGCAGAAGCTGATGAGGGTGCTCCCACCGATGGTGATGGCGAACATGAAGTCTATGAAGACTATGACCAAGATCAAGATATGGATGAAAATGAATGCCCAGAAGCAAATGAAAGCAATTTACGTCATGACGATGATGATGGTGAAGCCGACAACAATGAAGTCGATGTTGATGAGGATTTAGAAAATCATGGGCAATGCTCTTCAGCCGGAGCAGTAGGACAAGCTAATGCAGATCCTTATGCTACTGGAGCCAGTACTAGTGCTGCAGCAGCTGCTGCCATGGCTAAGGCTCATAGTCAACAACAAGATAATAATCAACAAAGCCAAGCTATTAGTAGTGGCAGTGGAGAATCTCCGCAAAGAAAACAAGCTAATTCATTGACAAGACAGCAAAAATCAGATAGGTAAGTTAAAAAAGAACATTTTTTAAAACATTCTGAAAAAAGTACGTTTTGAAAATTCCGGTTCTAAGGAGGTAAAATAATGTACTTGGGTACTATTTCTTTCTCGTGAAATAATGGCCATGGGCGATCCTCCTACCAAAAAAAAAATTTGAAAAGTACGTTTTGGGAATTTTAATTGTGTAAAAAATTGTACTTTGGTACTTCCCAGCAAAATTTTTCGTTATAAACAATTGGTTCCATAACCCCCCAGTTAGTATCGTCCTCGAGCCATCCTCAGTGACGGAGCGGTGACATGTCAGAGTCACTGCTGACATCCACAAGACATCTCTATGTACTGGGTTGAGGACAGTTTCATACAAATTTTCAAAATGTCCTCACTCAAAGTCAGCAGAGGTCAGGGCTGACCTTTTGGGGACATGTCACCTAAGATTTCTTTGGGGAAATGTCTGACATAGGTCATGCGAAAATACAAAAAATTTTCGCATTTCCTTTAGTTTTTACTTCTATCCATTTTCCTTTATAAATTATCTTTTTTAGTCCAAACTGGATTTGATCCTGGAACCTTCAGTTTATTAGTCCCACTCCTAACTACTTGTTCCAAACTTTATTTTGAAAATTGTTTGTCTATTACTTCTACTTGTTAGATTTTGATTTTATTTTAAATAAATCGATAATATTCCCATCTTTTTCTTGGAAATTGAAGAGTTGCCCAGATTTAAAATTCTAATTTAATGTACTATTATTCTGAAGACATTTTCTTTTAGACGTCTTAGAGGAATTGTCCACACTCTTAAAGCAAACATTCAGTGCTGACAATGTTAGGACATGTCATCAAGGATTACCTTTGATTTGTCAGAACCTGAAGACATTTCCTCAAGGAATCACTGGAAATTTCCTCAGTGACACATTTTCCAACTGGGCCAGTATATTATTCTGCAATCGATTTTACTTAACATTCCATCATCAACGATTTTTGTTTAAAATTGTCCCAAAAGTAATCGTTTTTTAGAGCCTTTTTAGAGTTTTTTTTTTTTTTTTTTTGAAAAATTGTTTTACATTAAAATTTTGTTGTGATTAGAATATATTCTAGCAACTATTGCAATAGGAATTACGGGTGGTCCGAGACAGTTTTAACCTAAAAGTGCGAATACATTAGTTTTTGAATATGTATTTGTGATGTGTAAGAAAAATTTGGCAACAAAAACCAAAATCTTCGATCAAGCACTTTTTTCAAAAATCGCGTTTAAATTGCAAAAAATAAAAAAAAATCACTTCAAAATTCAAATATATGGACTTAACCCATTTTGGACCAAGATTCAATTTTATTTTTCTTTTTTGGAAAAAGGTACTTTTTTAGGGTAATTAGTACCCACTGATCTCAAAAATCTTGTCAAAAAAAATTTTCAATGTGCCGTTTTCCCAGAAAAGCCTGCATTTCAACTTTTTTGGATTTATTTGCTATTTTATTAATTTATTTCATTATTTTCAACATAAATATATGAGCATATATGAACACATCTGACCATACATCATTAATTCGGAAACATATATGATCATATATTAACATATATTAAAATTGGCGCTTATTCCATATATGGAAAAACATATGATAATATGCGATCATGTATTGGTCCATCCTTAACATAAATTATCATATATAATCGAACATGCGTTTGAACACTTTATTTTTAGCCGGGTAGTCAAAAAAATTAAAAGCCGAAAATCAAAAAATGCAAAATTTTCGTTTTTGCTTGAAACAATTTCTGTGCTGATTAGTATTGCATTTCATGGACATATAAATTGCGGTGGTGTAGCGGGAATATTTTTTGTTTAATGCAGAAACATGAGACTTAACATTCGTAACCATATATACCCGAAATTCCATCTCTTTCTTACATAAATATTTTTTGAAAAAGATGTTCTCTACTGTTCGAAAAATCGAACAGAGGATCGAAATGGGTTAATAGATTTTGACCTCTTGATTTCAAATCTGCTTTCAAAATTTTTGTAGCATACACCGTTTTCGAGATATTCGCGTTTGCAGATTCCAAAAACCGCTATTTTAGTACTTACTGCTGTTCCACTGTAACGATTTCTAAAGTCGGTAACAACAAAGTGTATAGTAAAAAGACCTTCTGAATCCGAATCAACCATCAAAACTTTTCCATCAGTATGCAGTTTCCTGGATTTTCTAAAATAATGGTTCTGGAAACTTAAAATGTGGAATGTAGGAGATAAAAAGCAGTTTGATAATGTGTTTTAGGGATTTCGTTTTTGTAAGGACAACTCGGATAATTTTACAACATTCTACAAATAAACTATTTTTAAATTCTTTATCAATTTTTTTCCTTCCACCAAAAAAAACTTAAATAATTTCTTATTATCAACAGCACGGAAATTGTTAGTTCTCCACAAGATTCCAAATTTGGTTATGCTACCGATTCCGCTTCCTCTAATACCGCACAACAATCAGATGAACATTCAGCCGATGTTGGTCAAGAAAATCCAGATCTTAATGCCGATGAAGGAGAAGCTGCCGGCGGTGAGTTTGAAGGCGAAGATTATGATGAAAAGAAAGGAGATGATGTAACTTCGGAAGAAAATCAAAAGGAGGATAATAATGAAGAAATAGTAGAGGGCGAGGATGATTTTAATGAAGATGAAGAACCTGGTGATTCAGTAGAAGCTTCTGAAAATGTTGACAGTGAAAGTAAGTTGCAAGAGAAAACAGGAAAATATTAAGTGCATACTATTTTATAATTATGATATAATTATACCAATAGGTCATCTTAGTAGTGGAGCTACACAATCGGAGATACAGGATATCCAACAAAATCAAATTGAAGCCACATCTGAAGATAATGAGGGTGCCGATGGTGTTTCTTCGGAGGGAGAAAAACAAGCCGTAGAAGAAATGGAGGTAAAGTTTTTAATAATTTGTTTATTAAAAGAAAAATAATAATAATTTGTGGTATTTAAATAGGAGGAAGGTCGTGAAGCGGAAGCTTCTACTTCGCCATCTATAAATACACGTTCAAAGGCTACAAAAGGCACACCCACACATAAACGACACAATAGAGGTGGTTTTCACCGTGGTGGAGGTGGAGGCGGCGGAAATCGTCCCACACCTATTGTCTGGCAAGGTTAGCTATATTTTGTAAATGTTTTGAATTAATTTAATCCATTTAATGTTGAATTTGTTTATTAGATGGCCCTGGCAATTCTCGCAACACATCACCAAATCAACCCGGTGGTAGTCCACGTGGTGGCTTTAACAATCAGAGAGGTCAACGTGCCAGACGCATGAGACGACCCGGCAACTTTTCCAATAGAATTTAAATTTAATGAAAAAATCTTTTTAAGAAGTTTTCTTAATTTTTTGGTAACCAATTTTTTGTTTTCTGTATATTTGTTTTTTTAATTTCTCTTTAGATTTGTAATTTATTGAAGCATCTTTTTCACAAATTCACTGATTTATATTTTTTGACATTGTTTTGGAAACTTACAAAAATGATTTATTTAATCTTGATAATAAGCTATCCTATTTTTAACATTTGCATTGATATAATCGATCTTTTGTTTTTTCTAATTATTATCGATTTCATAAGCTGGCTGTTAATTGAAATAATTTGACAGCATTTTTGTTTTGTCGTGGACCGTTTCCGGTGGCAAACATCAATACATTTCTTAAATTTATTTTAATTTTTTTAAAATTATATTAGAATAGTTTTAGTTTTACTCTTCATCTAATTATTATAAAACTACATTAAACTTAACTATTCATACAAAATACAAACATACAATATACATACATATTTCCAAATATTTAATAATATATTAAAAGAGTTTTATTTCTTTATAAAGGGAAAAATACAGAAAACAATTGAATCACGTAAAACACACTTGAGCGTGATTGAAACTGCTACGCGATTCAAAAGGTTTAGCTTAATTCTGCTTTTCTGGGACTTACTTTTAACCCCATTTTGATGCGGAGCAAAAACGGCTTTATTTGTTGCAAATTTTATTTCACCATGCGATTCTACAGCATAAACAACTGTTATGACATTTTTTGCAAGTTTCGAGAATGTTCCAAATCGTGGCGATAAAGCACTGAAAAATCGATGATTTTTTAGAAAAGAAAAACTTTTTTCTGAAAGGGAATTAAAAACGGAGAACAATTGGAACAAAAATCACATTTTTATCACAATCCGTTAAAAAGTTATAGTCTAAATTAGAGATGCGCGCGTGACACAAATTTTTCGTGATTCACGCGTGATCGTGAGTAAAATTTATTTTTACTCACGTGATCGTAAGTGCACGTGATTAGAAAAAAATATTTCTTGTGTGAGCGTGCGTGAGTAATTTTTGTTTCGTGAGTTTGCGTGATTGTTCTGTGCAGTTCAAAACAAGTGAGAGTGTTAAATTCGGCTGTGCCGAATCTCTAATACCCTCCAACATGTAAAAAAAATGCAGGGCGTTTGTTTGGGGGGGTCAGTAGGGGTCATTGGGGGACCAAAAACCCCATGCGGCAAACGTTTAAAAATTCATTTATTATGCTTTTTGAGCTTAAGTAATACAATCTTATCATTATTTAAAAACTTTTTTAAAATCCACGCCCACAAAAGGGGGCGGACAAAAAAAAACGATTTTTTTTATTTCCTAAGTCCAAGTGGAGGACCTTGAACTTTTTCTGACATCAAATTGTTTCATTTGCTTAAGAAAAATACAAAAAAAACTGTAAAAATATGGCGTTTTTTAGAGGTTAGTTAAGTTCTTCAAGGGGAACTTTTTCCCCTGGTCCGATTTTGCCCATTTATGAACTTAAACTGCCTAGGACCAAAAGACATATTCCTGCCAAACTTAACGAGTCTATCTCTTTTATTTTGGACTGCATCGTGTCTTATACAGACGGACATTCTAGAAAAGTCCGATCCGATATTTCTATGCGTTACAAACGGAATGACAAAAGTGAGTATACCCCCATATTGTAGTTGGAGGGTATAAAAATCGTCATTTTATTGAATTTAGAGGGTAATTATTACAAAATTGTTATTTAAATAAATTTTTATTATTGTTGTAAGGAAGAATTCGAAAAAAGTAAAACAAAAATTTGTTTATTTGAATTTTGTGAGCGTAAGAAAAATTTTAGTATCTCAAGTGGGCGTGCGTAAACGTGAGCAGAAAAAATAATTTCGTGCGTGAGCAATATTTTTATTTCGTGAGCGTGCGTGAGTCAAAATTCACTCACGCGCCCATCTCTAGTCTAAATATAATAAACTATCTGCTCAAGTTGAATAATTTCCAATAAAAAGGTTGAGCTATCTGCTGTAACTCAACGAATAATCTTCGTGAGCGTGAGAAAAATGTTAGTTACTCACATGAGCGTGCGTGAACGTGAGCTGAAAGAAGAAATTTCTGGCGTGATCGTGCGTGATCAATATTTTTATTTCGTGAGCTTGCGTGAGTCAAAATTCACTTATGCGCCCATCTCTAGTATTAAGTAGCAATTATTTATTAATATTGTAGAAGGTCGACCAATAAAAAATTTAAAAATACACGAATAAAACGGTTTTTTGGCTCTCCTAAAAAGTTATGTCTTTGCAGATAGCTCAAATTAAATATAGTTAAACGATATACCAAATTTAAAGAAATTATAACAAAAATTAAAAAGTGGGCGTGGCCCTTAACTGGCCTCCCATATTTTTCATAATGTTATTTTCAAAGTAAAAACGAACATTAGGACGTGCCACAGTGGTAAATTCCGGCCAAAACCCTATAACTTCTTTAATTTTTTATGTAAACTTATAAAATCTTGTATATAGGTTAAGAACAGAATAATAAACCAATTTCGAAAAAAAAAAAAATTTCCGTGGATTGTTTTTCCGCGAAATTTTTTTTGAAGGTTTTTTAAGATGTGTATTAATCGTCAGCATTTCACCCTTCTTCTTTTTTTAATGTGTTTTCCACAGCTCAAAAAGCTCTTTGTTTGATATAATTGACCCAAGTTTAAAAGGCTCTAACTGAAAGACTTGGTTAAACTTGTTTCTGATGTTAATTAGTACTTTCTTGGGAACCCTAATACTAACTTATGGCATAGCGACTTAAGAGCAATTTTGGGCAAAAAGTATATTTTTTTGACTTTTCAAGGTTTGTATTTTTTATAATTTTTTTTTTAGATTTATTTTCACCACCACTGTTTAGATTGGTCCACGCACTCGAAATTACCAAAATGCATATGACATGTAAAAATAATGCAAAATTTTGGACCAAGATTCAATTTTCTTTTTTGGATAAATGTACTTTTTTAGGGTAATTAGCACCCGCTGATCTCAAAAATCTTGTCAAAAAAAAAATTCTATGTGCCGTTTTTCCAGAAAAGCCTGCATTGCAACTTTTTTACAATTTTAATATTTGGATTTAGTTGCTATTTCATTATTTTCAAAATAAATACCCAGGCAGAAAATTACGAACGGGAGAGCGCTGGCAAAGTACCTTTTATGGTCGCTTGTGTGCTGGGAAAGCATCACAGTTTAGTACTCTCCCAGCGCCCAAAATGATAACCACGGTAAACGGTATGCCGTAGCTATTTTAAAGCGCTTTGAAAGCGCTTTAAAAACAAACAATATGGTACTATTATAGCACTTTTAGAACAAAAAAATGGGACGTATCTAAATTGTATACTTAAGTCCATAAGACACAACTTTTTTTGATTTTTATTTGAATAAAGAAATTTGTTAAATTAGGATAAAAAATTTATTGACTCATTTATTAGGATAAAAAAATTTTGAACAAACTTTGAACAATTTTCTAAGTCCCGGAAAAAAATTGTTTGCAGTTTTCTTTGCGTTTTGGAATAAAAAAATTTATTAAAAATGCTTTTAGGAAAAAATTTGGAAAAGTCCGAAAAAAGTGGTGTATTGAACCGAAACGGGTATGTATCCGGAGTTTAAGGGTGATGTATCCAGAGTTTAAGACACTTCCTCACGAAAGAAACAGGTGTTTTTATAAAAGGTGTCAAGTTTGTAATATGTAGGTCATTGTGTATAAGTGACATATCATGAGAACTATCAAGGACCGGCCACTTATCCTGCAGAGAAATAAAAAATATTCCAATTGTTGTGAAAATTACTAAATTTTAATAAAAAAATTATACTTTGAACGGATTTAAATAGAAAAACATTGGCAAAGCACTTTTTCGAATTCATACTACCTTCTACACAAAAAATAAAGTGCTTTGCCGAGACTTTTTCTTTGGAACGGTTGGCAGTTTCTGCCTGGGTAGTTTCAAAATAATTCAAATTAGTCGAATTTGATAACAAATTAAATCTAAAAAAATTTTAACTTAGGCCGCTGTTCCAAAAAAAGTAATTCACATAAAAAATGTGAAAATGAAAATTTCCGAATTTTTTTGGTGTTCTAGATTTCACATCCGAATTTCTTTTTCGTATTCTTTCACATAAATAAAATTTGGTGAAAGTAAAACGAATGCACTTTTTTCCTTATAATTTTTTAAATTTTAATTATTCGATTTCAACTTCGAATAAAACCGTAATCAACAAAACGTTAAACTTGATTTCATGTGATTCGGAAATTTTCATGTGAATTGAAAAGTTGTGAAAGACAGAACAGAGGCCTTAGTCAAAAAAATTAAAAGCCGAAAATCAAAAATTGCAAAATTTTCGTTTTTGTTTGAAACAATTTCTGTGCTGATTTGCATTTCATGAACATATAAATTGCAGTGGTCGAGCGGGGATATTTTTTTTAATGCAGAAAATTGAGACTTAACATTCGTTAAGGGATTGATATTGACAGCAATGTAATCACATTAGAGCACAGTATTACCGACCCCGGTAATGCTGTTCTCTAAAAGTTAAGCTAATAATTGTCTTGATCCGTAAACTTTTCAGCGTTTTACAGCCAAAATACTAAAAAAACATTTTTTTTTTACTTTCGCAATCTAACTTAAAAATTCGGGCTGCATAATATGTCATTCACACTAGCGACCTTAAACATGTTGTTCAACAAAACACCAGTAGCAGAATAAAAACGTAATGGACACAGAACAAAGACTTTTTTAAACATCTCACTCTTGAACACTTCAAAACAGCAATGTGAACGCCGTATAAGTCAATGCGAATTTTAATAAGCTACAAGCAGAAAAAAACAAAATTAAAATCGGTTAAGAATTGAGGGCTGCAGAGTAATTCTTACAAAAAAGAGCATTTCGCCCCACTGTGCGTCCCATCAAATTTAAATTTTCGAATTTCATATCCTTATACCCGCCAAACGATAGCCAAGTTAGAGCTGAATATGGGAAAATTTATGAAAAAATTTTGCTAGGTCATCTTCAGTCTGCAATAGTGTCCGACCAAATACACCTCTTTTGGCCGTAGTCGAAGCCGAATATCCGGCCACATTTTTACTATTCGGCCGAAGGCGAATGTTCAAAAAAAAATTATGTCGTAAAAACAAGGAAAAAAGTGAAACTCGTCTTGTCGGAATACACAAATGCTTAAAAATTTGTCTAGAACGATTTACTTTGAGCCAAAAACTTTTTTTAGGCATTTTTGTAAATGAAAATTTTTTTGAGTGTAATTTTTTTTCGATCGAAAAATTTTTTGAGTGTAAAATCTTGTTTTAGCTTTAAAAACACTTAATAAAATGTTTTTGTAGCTTACTAATGTTATTTAAAGTGTGTTTTTTTTTCAACACGTGAGTACAAAATGTATACAATTATTCGGCCAAAAATGTGGCCGAAGCCGAATAGTGGCCAAATAGTGCTTTTTGGACGAAGCCGTAGCCGAATATTCGGTCGGACACTAGTCTCCAACCAGCGGTCAAAGTTGGAAAAAATTACGACATTATTTCGACCAAAATTCGTGTCAGAATTTGTTAACCAAATCCGGCTCAAAAATTCGGAAATTTTGCGTAATTTATTGGAAAAATATTTAAAAAAATCTAAAATCGAGATTTTGGTCCACAGATGCTGATTTTGCAACATAAAAATTATTTTTTTATGCAAATTGGTCTCAAAATTTGGAAAATGTTAAGTGATTTATCTAAAAAATATTAAAAAAATATAAAAACGCGATTTTGGTTCAAAAATACTGATCTGTGATTTTGATCCACAGATTCTGATTAGCATTTTCTGGCCAAAATCGTGTTTTTATATTTTTTTTAATATTTTTTAGATAACAAAATTTGGAAAATGTTAAGTGTGTTATATAAAAAATATAAAAACGCGATTTTGGTCTAAAAATGCTAACCTACGATTTTGGTCCACAGATGCTGATCAGCATTTTCGGACCTTTACCGTGTTTTTCATGTTTTTTCATATTTTTTAGATAACACATTTTATATTTTTGAGACCAATTTCGATAAAAAAAAATAATTTTTATGTTAAAAAATCAGCATCTGTAGGCCACAATCGCAGTTTTGGAATTTTTTAATATTTTTCCAATAATGTGCGCTAAATTTCTGAATTTTTGAGATGGATTTGGAAAAAAAAATCAGACATGAATTTTGGTCGAAATACGTAATTTTTTCCAACTTTGCCCTCTGGTTGCCGACTGAAGATGACCTTGCAAAATTTTTTCATAAACCCAGCAAAATTTTCTGTTCCAAATAATCGGTTCCGGAACCCATCAAACTACCCTGCAACCTGTTCTACTTAACATTCCAGAATCAATGATTTTTGTTTGAAATTGCCCCGAAACCAATCGTTTTTTAGAGCAAGTAGTTTTTCAAAAATAATTTTACAGAGAAAATTTTGTTGTGATTACCGCAGAATGTATTCAAGAATCTATTGAACCAGGAATTTGTTCCAAAAAACTTTCCTGGGAATTTCCTCACAATCAGCCTTAACGTGGCTATTGACTGGACGCCCTAACGAACATGTATACCGAATTTCAAGTCAATATAAATAAAATTTGATTTTTGTCGTCCTAGATTGGCCAAATGTGGCACTGTGCAGCGGCCTTGAAAATGTATCATACATAAATTTGTTTCATTTAAAACCCATACAATTGTTTTTTTTAAGAAATAAAAAGATTTTTTTAATTCCTCTTTCATGTGATTAAAAGGTCTGGACAATTTGTTGTGAGAAAAGCGAAATACAAAAATCCTGACTAGTGCAAAAACGTGCGGAGTGCTTTAAAACTATAATAACAAATGTAATGAAATACAACAAAAATAACAAAAACACAAGAAAGAAAAAGTTGATATTCAGCTCTTAACTCATTACCTTCCGCGACACTCCCATACAAAAGTATGTAGATATTCAGTACTCATTAGCTTTTGAACAACTTCCCGGAGTAGTTCTTATCTACACTTTTGTATGGAGGTGTCGCGAAAGGCAATGAATTAAGAGCTGAATATCTATGAATTCTGGAGTAGAAAATAATGTTTTTTTTGCCTTGTTTTTTTGTTATTTGTGTTGTATTTCTTTACATTTGTTATAGTTTTACAGCACTCCACGGGAAGTGGTAATGATTTTTTTGCAGGAAAGCAACATAAATTCAACTCCTGCTTGCTACAGCTTAAATGTGGAAAAAAGTCAATAGCTTACAATTGTCCTTCATTCGAAGACCCTTTAATAAAAATAAACAAAATTTAGTTTTAAAGATTTTTTTAGTTTTTTTTTCAGATTTTTTGTATTTGTTTAATTAGGGTAGAATGTTAAAACAAATTAAAGACTTTGTTTTATTATCATCATACATATGTTTAAAAATAAAACATAAACACACACACACTTCTTAAGATCTTGGACGTTCCTTCTTTTCCTTGTACAAGGCTAACAATGAAACGTTGGCAACTTTGACAACCTTGAAACGTACACCGGGAATATCACCGACGGCATGACCTTTACGACCGAAACCAGCGACCAAAACTTCATCGTTTTCTTCAATGTAATTTAAACTACCATCACGAGGTACGAAAGCGGTAATCTTTTTGCCGTTCTTGATCAATTGTACTCTCACGCACTTACGGATAGCGGAGTTAGGCTGTTTGGCTTCAACACCACTGTAAATAAAAAAGAAGGAAAATGTTTATTTTAATGTTGTATAGAGAAAAATTAAAATTGATTTTAAGAAATTGGGTATGTCAGCCCCTCATGATGATGATTGCTACTTGTTAACTCACAGTATAATCCTGTGATTTGATTTTTAAAAAATAAACAAAAACACAAAAATATACTGCGAGTCAAAACAAGAGCCCAGCTTAGCTCCGACCGGCTTAATTTTGTTAGGGGAATCAATGCACTTTTTTTATTTACTAATCAACACTATTAGTGTTGTTTTTCATTAATACTTACACTTTTTCAAGTACAATACCCTTGGCATGGGAAGCACCACCGAAAGGATTGGCCTTCCATCTTGTACCCAAATGAGCCTTTTTGTAGTCTTTGTCAGCCCAACGTTGATCACGACGATGGTTGACGTGCTTTCTGGCTGTGCGGAGACCTCTTGGTTTACCTAAAAGTAAAAAAAAAACAAACCCAAATTAGAAAAAAACACAACAATTTGTTAAACAATATATAAACAACAATTAATACATAAGATAATTACTTAAGCATCACACGATATTTTATCACGGCCCTCCCCTTTAAAAGATTTGCACTAGATACTTGTAATATTTGTAAAATATTAAATTTTCTTATCAACTTTATTCATATTTTAAAAGAAAATCACAATTAAACTACTGATGTCTTAGATATTTAAAGCTTTTTATTTAACACATTTTACTCACGAATCTATAATGCGGCTTTTTTTACGAAGTCGTTGGCCTTTCACAGACCAATTTTTCAGCAGACATTTAAGTGGGTAGAAATTAATTAAATTTCTTGTTCATTATTTAATTTACTTAGTTCAAACACTTTGTATTACATTTTCACTAATTATTTAATAATTTTTTACACTTTTCCCGTAAATATTAAATAATTTTCGTAACTCACCCATAATTTCCAAACTTTCTCAAGCAATGGCGGAAATAAAAGAACGAGATAGTGCAAGCATTTTATCCATCTCTGTCTCAGAGTTGTAAAAAAAATGTAAAAATTTGCAACTATGCATTATAGGGTTGTATTTGAAAGAAGGGAAATTTTTAAATGGGAAATTTTTTTAAGACAATGCTGCCAGATTTTACCATTTGCTTTTTGTAATTTTAAAAGTTATCTAGTACAGTAGAAACTCGATTTGCTGAACAAATTTTTTGTTTTAAATCATTTGTCTTTATTTTTTATGATTTCTCATTCATGTAAAAAAACAGTTATGAAGATATACTCAATTAGCCGAAAACTGCATGTCGTATTTGTAACGGTCACATATGTTACACTGTGCAACAAATTTGATGTCACCGAGTATATCTTAAATGGGACAAAACAAATTAAAGTATACCAATAGAAAACCAAAACCCCTAAAGGGTTTGAAAACTTAGATTGAGATCTTTTTTGTGGCCCACAGAAGTTTTAAATTTTTTTTTTCAAAGGCGTTTGGAATAAGTTCAAAAAAAGTATTAAATCTAATTCTGAGGCAAATTTAATTAATTTTCAATTCAAGATTTTTAAACACTTCACACTTTTCGCACGAACTTTTGGCCTTTGACAATCCCCAGTTAAATTTGATGCAGACAATTTTTGTAGAACATTTAATCCTTTAAACGCACATTCTTCTTAAATTTTTCGTTTTCTCAAGTGTTCGGGAAAATTTTTATTCTACTAGCCTAGTGCAAATTTGAGGTCAATAAATTAACAAAAAAAAAAATTAAAAAAATCACATCAGCTCTGAACACAAATATCAAAATTCAGTCTAACAGTAAAAACCTAGAGTTGTCAAATATTCGTCTATTTTAAAAACCGGTTTTCGAATACTTCGAAAAACCGCCTTTTGAAAAAATCGGTTTTTCGGTTTTGTAACTAAAAACCGGTTTCGAATAATCGGTTTTTCGTTTTTTTTTTAAATTATTTATTTAATAAAAAAAGTTAAACAAAACTAGCATGTCCGTCTGCATAAAACACAATTCAGTCCAAAATAAAAAAGCTTGACCCCTGAAATTTGGCAAAATATGTCTCATAGGCCGACAAAGGGACAAAATCGGACCAGGAGGAAAAAGTTACCCTTTGAAAAACTAAACCAACATCTGATAAACGACACTTTTTAAAAAGTTTTTTTTTGTATTTTTGTTAAACAAAAGAAACATTTTTGTAATTTTACAATTTTTATTCGTAATTTTACAACTTTCTAAGGTTTTTTTACAAAAAAAAAAAAAAAATGGAAATTCACGAGATTTTCTTGTAGTAAGTTTTTCTGCGCCAAAAAAAGTTGTAAATTTACAACTTTTTTTGGCAACTAATTTTGTATAGGAACTCTCGTAAAAAGGAGGTAACAAAAAATCTAGTAAAAACACGAAACCTCCTTGTAAGTTTTATAACGTCAAAAAATTTTTAAATTTACGATTTTATTGGTAAAAAGCTTGTAAAATTACAAAATTATTGGTAAAAAGCTTGTAAAATTACAAGGAACTCTTAACAAATAGGAGGTAGCAAAAAAGTTACAAACTTTTCTTGCCGTTTTACAAGTTTTTTTTTGAGTGTAGTTACTTGAAAAAAAACAACAACAACAATCATTACCCCCATTACTTTTCAGTAATGCCTTGTAAAGCATGTATGTAGTATCTAGTCAAAACCCTCTTTCAATACAGGATTTTGAATTTCTTTTAAGGTATTATTCAAATTTTCTTCAAAGTTTTGAGATGGCTACTAAAAAACGACATTGAATGCAAAATAATAAAAAAAATATATATATGTACAGCTGCGGTCAAAAAAATAGCACCAGGATAAAACAGAATTTTCTTCGTTGGTTTCTTTTTAACAATTTCAACTTATGTCACTGATAACGTGCCATAAGATACTAACAAGAGTGTGAAACAATATTACATAAGCAAAGGCTAATTTGGTTTTTTATTTTATTAAAAATTTTCAGAGTTTTTAAAAAAACTTAAAAAAGACTCAGTCAAAAAAATAGCACCACAGTCCTTTTTGTATTAATATTAAATTCTTAAATTTGAAAAACGAATGGATTATGAATTCAGCATTGTTGTAATATCTTCAAATATTAAAAAAAAAATTGTCGAGTGCTCATTGTTGACAATTACCTCTGTACAACGTTTTTGTACCGAATTCGCGAGATTTTTGGATCTTTAATTCGAAATTCAGTTCCAGAGTTGCTGAACAGCCACCCAAAGAGCTTCATTACAAGTTGGTTGTATTCGAGACACTCCCTTCTCTATATCTGTCCATCAACTATCGATTTGGTCTAGATCTGGGGACTGACCAGGCCATTCCATTACGTTTACTTTATTGTCCAGACCCAATTTTTTGCCAATTTCCCGTCATGCTTTGGGTAATTGACGTGCTAAAAGACCTAAATTAGTGGCATTTGCTTAGAAACTTATTGCAACATTACTTTCTGGAGGATATAAACGTTAAGTGTATATCCACGGTTGTCCTAGTCCAATATGTGAGCCATGGTCCAATATATGAACCCCACTCCACAGTAGGAAAATATCCCCCACACCATAAGCACCATTTAAAGATATTTTTATTTCGAATTTTAGATTGAATTCAGAGTTTTAGGCTCTTCTGACATAGGTTGGTGATCCCATGTCTCCAAATAAAACAACATTGGATTCATTTGCCCATAGATCACTGATCCACTTTTAAGCTGGTCATTCTGAGTAACTGTTAGCAAACTTCAAAGGACTTGCAGCATGCTTAAGTGAGAGTAGGCGCACTTTTCCGAATCTACAAGCGTTAATGTTGTTGTTTTGTAATCTTTGACGAACATTTTCGCCATTTGCTGTCCTTTTTTAGCTCTGGTGCTGTCGTAAATGGGTCTTTCTTCCATTGTCTTTACAAACACCTAACCACTAATGGTGACAAACGTCGCTTGTGACTAAGTTTTTCAAGCTCTGAAGCTAATTTTGGTAAATTTCCAATCATTTTATAAGCGCATCCAACCAATTTTCCTTTTTCAGAATTTGGTTTATGTTCAGAAATCATATTTTTTACAAAAGAACGTTTTTGAGGAGTGTAATTCTTTCCACGTCATATTTTTATGAAAATAAATATGAAATTTTGTAATGAATTAAATTTTTTTATAAATAAAAACTATCTTCCTTTAGTATTTAACACTTTTATTTTAATAATTAAAATATTATTATTTTTTTTAAAGAAATTTTGTAATTCGGTGCTATTTTATTGACTGCACTGATTCGGAGTTTTTTTAAAATATCGATCATTAAAAAAGAACCGTCCACAATTTTTGGAAAAAGTAAAAAAATTTAAGGGGTTTAGACTTAGTATAAGAGTATTGCATATTTACTTTAAACGAATACGCACATAATATTTTGTTTTAATTGAATGAATAGAGATTTTGTCATTGGTGCTATTTTTTTGACCGGCACTGTATATAAAAAAGTCGATTATTCGAGACCAAAAAATCGGTTTCTCGAATACTTCGAAAACCGGCCTTTTCAAAAAACCGGTTTTAAAAAACCGGAAAAATAGAAAAAAATCGATTTTTCGAATACTTCGGAAATCGGTTTTGACAACTCTAGTAAAAACCAGAGTCATAGAGTAGTCCAACAAATGGCGTTTGAAAAAGTAGTAAACAAAAACCATATGGTATTGTTTACGAAATTTTATCACAAATCGAAATGTGAGCGAGATGGAAGATACCAGTTTTACAGTGAGAATGCAGATTGTTTTTTGTCTCTCTTTGCTTTACGTTTGAATTTTAGTTTGGCATTGCCAGAATTTCCAATTATCTTTGGTGATGCCAGATCTACAAAACGGTCGATGGATTACTATGTCACTATCATAGAAAAAAAATAGAATTGAAACAGAGTCGTATTTGGTTTGAATAAGTATTAGTGACAGCACATTATGTAACTTTTGACGTTTAATAAAAACAATGCAAAATAAAGGAGAACAACAACAAAGCAAACAACAAAAGAGAAAAAAAAGATTTTAAACTTTCAATAGTGCGTATTATCTTTAAAAAAACGTTGAATAAAGCAAAATAAATAATAAATTTAACTAAATGAACGACAAATTCCATTTTTTATAAACAAAAAATATAATTTGATATTAAATACGTGTGAGATGAGGAAGAACAAGCATTTTGCCACCATATTGGAAAATACATCAAATACAACACTGCGAACCTTCTAATCTTTTCTATGGTCACTATGCTAAAAACCATACCACCATATTGGAAAGTACGCAATTAGCACCAGTGTTTGCATACTAGTCTGTACTGTGCTTAAAACTCTTTTTGGGGTCGCTTAAGAAGAATCTGCAATTGGATTTTCAAAATTCCAAAATGGCGATTTTTTTTTGAAAATGGTGATTACGACTAAAATATTAGACGAAGATGACAGAAACTTATCATATTTAATGGAAGTTCTCCCCAGTAGTTTGATATTGCATTTGAGCGATATCGGTTCAGCGGTTCAAAAGTTATGAATGAAAATGTAAGGACACCTCAAAAATTTTGCTACATTCAACATAACCTAAATATACAAAAAATGCTTTAATTCGGCTGCTGGTTGACATATGTGAATATAATTGAAAACCGAATGGTATTTAAACAAAAACGAACATATTTTTTGACAAAAAAAGAAAAAAAATCGCGGATTTTTTTTAACAAAATTTTTTTTTCTCGGAAATTTTATTTCCAATTTTTTTTTTCCAAAGTGATTTCATTTTAAATAAAGTTTTTTGCAATAATTATTTTTGCATTGTGGAAGGTATCAATACATTCGGCAAGCCCGAATTTAACTTTTTTACTTATTTTATTCATTTTGGCATGCTGAATACGAATATCAAAAAATTCTGTTATTAGTCGAGCGATTTGCGAGATATTGTGATTTGAAGAAATTTCTAAAAATGTCGGGTTTTTCTAACGTTCAAGAAATTTTGTAAAAAAAAAATATTTTTTTATTAACAATTTTATAGAATAGAGCTTGAGACAAACTTTTATTTAAACTTAATTTGAGACAAATCAGACCATTTTAACCCATGGCGCCCTTCGATCAAAGTAAAGGGTTTTTGGTAAAATTTTTTTAAAATCCTTTTTCTAAAAATTTTTTCAAAAATCCAAAACTTTGATCGCCGGGCGCCACGGGTTAATTTCATCGGATTTTCCTCAAATTTGTACCACATACTTTTTAGCTCTAATATAATAAAAAAATTTTCCGGACACTTGGGAAAATCAAAAGATGAAGAAATAACACCACTCTAAAGGAGCATTCTTACCACTGTGTATTAGGGCGAAGCAAATATGTATTGAGATTTTATTTTCGGCTGTGCCGAATCTAGGCATTCCCCTGGAATGATGCCTATTAAAGGACTGATAAGGGAAAACGAAAATTTTTGAATTTTGTAGGTCATCTTCAGGGCGCAACCAGCTCTTAAAGTTTGTATTTTGTTAAAACACAATAGGTTTTTGCTTTCAAAATTAGTGTCGAATTGAAAAATTCGATATGTAGAGTATACTGGTGGGAAACAATATTGATGGCGTTCAGCAGAGAAAGCTGCTACTCAACTGCTCCTCAACATTCTGCTGAACGGCTTGATTTTTGACATTTCAGTCAACATGTTGACTGAGCGCTTCTCAACTTTGGTAGCGTAAAAAAATTATGCTACATTTAATCACAAACTGATACATTAGCTTTTTTATTGAAATTATTATTTTTTTTTAGACTTTATTAAGAAAATAAACAAACAAATTATTAAAAAAGTATTTTTAATTGAAAAAATATATCAAAACCTTAAAAAAATATATTTTTTTCCAATATTTTAACACATTCATAAAAAATTGCGTTCAGCAGAGTCAAATAATCAAAACATGCTATATCTCAACTGTTGAGTAGCAGGTTTCTCTGCTGAACACGCCCATTTATAAAATTTTCGTGGTCCACCACATCATTTTTAATAGGCGGTATTTTGAAAACCTCAACACCGATTTCAGAAATTTTTTTGACATTTATACACTGAAAGAATTTTGTTCATTACGGCTATGAAAACGTACATTGATTCTATGAAAAAAATCATTAGAAGTGAGCCAATGATGCCCTTCATAGAATCTATGAAACAAATTCATAGAAACCAGATACCTATGAAAAAGTTCATAGGCTATGGAAAAAAAATTTTATTGTTCAATTCTATTTTTATTTATTTTATTATTTAATTTTTATTTACTTTATTATTTTATTTTTATTTATTTACAATATTCTATTTTTAAAAATTAATTTATTTTTAACTTATCCCCACCGAGATTCGAACACAATACCAGTTGTTTGTGAAGCTAAGTCTCTAACTACTGAGCTAAAGTAAATAAACAAGTTATAACACTTAAAATCCATTTTCTGCTTTAAAATATTATGCTCTGCTACAATGCTCTGCCAAAATCTGTGTGTATGTTTGTAGAAAACAAAATGTTTGTGTATTTGCAGAAAAAAAATAACGAACATTACAAAACTAAGTGTTAGTCGGCGAGGTTTTCCTCCTTTGGTGGCGCTGATAGCTAAGGCGTCGATTATAAATTTCCCAGCCGGTAGGTCTTGGGTTCGAATCCCGCCACGGCCGCAATATTTTTTTTTTTTACTTTTTTTATGTTTTTTTATATTTTTTATATTTTTTTAATATATTTATTCAAATTATTTAATTATTGTAACATTATTTTAATTTTTAAAAAATTATTAATAACATTTTTTTCTATGAATTTTTTCTATGAATCTTACAAAATCTATGAATAAAATTCTATGAAATATTTCACAATACTAATGAATATTCATTCAGCCAATGAATTGTTTCAAAGATTCTATGAATTTTGTTTTATGAAATATGTTCATAGATATTATGAACAATAATTCTTTCAGTGTATTCATTTTCATATTCAGCATGCCAAAATTTATAAAAATAATGTATCACAAGATCAATTATTTTTTTTTATTTTTTCATTTCTTCCAAAATCCAAAATATTTGTGAAAATTTTCCAAAACCGAGTCGGATTTGGCTCAAATTAAGTTTAAATGAAAGACTGTCTCAATCTCTATAAAAGGGTCAAGGGAAAGAAATTTTGAGATTTCTGTTTTCAAAATTTCTTGAACGTAGGAAAAAGACGCAATTTTTTGCAAATTCCAAATAGCGATATCTCGAAATTCGTGTTTTGCGCATCAAAATGAATAAAAGTGATGTGTCGCAAGACATATTTTTTTTATTTTTAAAATTTTTAAAAAATCCAAAACTTTAATAGCCAAGGGTTAATTTTATCCGATTGGCCTCAAAATTGTGCCACATTAGTTTTATGCCTAGGACAATAAAAATTTGTCTAATGTAAGTGCAATATTTTTTTTTGTAAATATTTGTTAAATATTTGTCTTTTAGCATTCTTAATTTAAATTTTAAAATGCCTCTGTTAAATGATGCCAAACGTATGATTAACAAATAAATTTTAAATTACATTAAGTATACGTATTGGTAAATTTTAAATTAAAATGAACGAAAATGACAGATTTAGAGATTTGGTGTTCAGATAAATGAAATTATATTAAAAATTTTAAGGTTTTAAGGTTAACAAAGTGTTGAAATAAGTTTTTTCTTCGGTTTCTTAAATATTCTATATTCCAAATTCTTCGCGTAGGCTATCAAAAGATTCGACATAGCAGACTTTTGCTTTTTTCACTTGTTTTGCTATATAATGTCTCATTGGTTTACATTTAGTTGCAGCGTTGACTATCGTTGTCAAGAGATTAATGTTATCAGCACTTGGTCTGAAAAGTTGTGAAAGAGCTACATACAGAGCACAACTAAAGAAAATTGGAACATTGAAAGAGTTATTGGGAAAGGCATAGTGTTGATAATAATTAGCATAGAAGTATTTTTATTCTTATCAGAAATGAAAGAATTTAATTTCTTCAATGAATAATGACAAAATTATAACAATACAGTAGAGTTGTCAAATATTCGTCTATTTTAAAAACCGGTTTTCGAATACTTCGAAAAACCGTCTTTTAAAAAATCGGTTTTTCGGTTTTGTAACTAAAACCCGGTTTTGAATAATCGGGTTTTCGTTTTTTTTTTTTTTTAAATTTTTTATTTACTAAAAAAGTTAAACAAAACTATCATGTCCGTCTGCATAAAACACAATTCAGTCCAAAATAAAAAAGCCCCTGAAATTGGCACAAATATGTCTCATGGTTATAGGCCGGTTGCGTTCGCAAATGGACAAAATCGGACCAGAGGGAAAAAAGTTACCCTTTGAAAAACTAAACCAACATCTGATAAACGACACTTTTTAACATGTTTTTTTTTTTGTATTTTTGTAAAACAAAAGAAGCATTTTTGTAATTTTACAATTTTTATTTGTAATTTTACAAATTTCTATGGTTTTTGTACAAAAAAAAAAAATGTAAATTCCCGAGATTTCCTTACAGTAAAATTACAAAATTATCGGTAAAAAGCTTGTGAAATTACAAGGAATTGCTGACAAATTGGAGGTAGCAAAAAAAGTTACAAACTTTTCTTACCGTTTTACAAGTTTTTTTTTTTGAGTGTAGTTACTTGAAAAAAACAACATTACTTTTCAGTAATGCCTTGTAAAACAGATCTAATTTGGAAGATCTTTTAGATAATTTATCTATGTAGTATCTAGTCAAAACCCTCTTACAATACAGGATTTTGAATTTCTTTTACACTCAAAAAATTATGTTAGTAAAATCAACTGAAAATGTCAGTTAAAATAACTACTTCGTAAGTTGTTTTAAGGTCAACTACTTTTTCAGTAAAATCAACTAACTATGTTAGTTATTTTAACTGACAAAAAACAACTGACTTATGTAGTAAAAACTACTTACATTTGTAGTCAACAACTAAAATGTAGTAAAAATAACAAAATCTATAAATATTTTTTTTTTCAAAAAATGTTTCAGAAAAAAAAATTGAAGACCAAATTTTTTCAAATTTTTTTTTTAAAACAAAAATTTGTGAAAAATAAAAAAAACGAAAATTATTTTTATTTTTTGGAAAAAAAACTTTAAAAATTTTTCAGAGATAAAAAAAAATAAAATTAACTACTTTAAATAACTGTTACTACATCACAGTACTTTTTTGTTAGTTATTCAAAAAAACTACTTAAAATAACTAACAGAAATAGTTGTTTGATATTTTTCATACAAAAACAACTGACTAGAGTGATTGTACGTTACAAGCAGTTAATAGCAAAGTATTACAGATGATGGGTTCAATCCTTGTCGGCTGCGATCTGTTAATAATTTTCACATATAGAGTTCTATTGACTATTAACTGAATAAATTTGACATTAAAAGTTTTTCTGAAGATTATTATAACTGGATAATATGAAACTAGTAAAAAACAAGACATCCTGGTCTTAAATTTTTAGAAAAATTAAAATTTTTCTTTCACACTTTTCTCAATTCAAAACCATATATAACAAATCAAAAAATTATAATACATAATTATAATTATAGCCAGAGCTCGACTGTCTTTACAGAAACAATAATTTAAAAACTGACTTTGTAGTTGAAAATATCTAACTACTGTAAAATATACAAACAACTAACATGTAGTAACTTACATAATTTTCTGAGTGTAGTTTTTCACATAGAAAAAGTCTCAGATTCTGAGACATTTTTTGTATAAACAAGTAGAGTGTTAAATTCGGCTGTGCCGAATCTTTTATACCCTCTAACATGCAAAAAAAAAAAAAAAAAAATTGCAGGGCCGTTTTTTTTTTAGAGAGCGGCCGGTAGTGATAATTGGGGTAGGCAAATTTCCTCTCGAATATGTGTTTAAAAATTCATTCTTATGCTTTTTGCACTAAAGAAATACAAGTTTATCATTATTTTCAAAAAAAGAAAACAAAATTATTCCACGCCCATAAAGGAAGGGCGGACCTAAAAAACGACATTTTCTAATTCTCTGGGTCCAAATGCAGGACTTTGAACTTCAAAAATACAAAAAATCATGTAAAAAATGGTATTTTTTAGAGGCTGGTTTAGTTCTTTAGCTCATTTATGACAAAGTGAGTATACCCCCATACTGTAGTTGGAGGGTATAAAAAGTATCAGATTCTTAGACATTTTTCATATAGAAAAAGTTTCAGATTCTGAGACTTTTTCATATAGAAAAAGTCTCAAATTCTGAGTAATTTTTCATATAAAAAAAGTCTCAGCTTCTGAAACATTTTTCATATAAAAAAAGTCTCAGATACTGAGACATTTTTTGTATAGAAAAAGGTCTCAGATTGTGAGACATTTTTCATATAGAAAAAGTCTCAGACTCTGAACCTGGCATTACTTTTGTATGAAAAATCAAACCCAATTTCATATTCATTGTCATTTCATTGTCATTTTACATGCCAAAAAAAATTAATTTCTCAATGCTTACGCCAAAGTATGTTTCTGATCAACAGGTCCTGTTAGACCAATCAAATTCCAGCAGGAATTCGAAACACTTTTATTACCATTCACTTTAAAATCATAAATTTAAAGAAAACAATAAACTTACATTGTTGCAATAAATAGTAGGATTCTTAAAAGGGGGACTACTGATCCATTTTTTCCTTTTTGTAATAATTTAAATTTAGTAAAAAAAAATTTTTTAATTAATTTTAAAATTGTGACAATATTTGGAGAGGATGAAAAGGGCCAAAAATGCCACTATTGTGCCACATTTTCCTACAGTGGTTGGAGGATATCAAAGATTCGGTACAGCCAAATTTAACACTCTCGCTTGTTTTTACTCACTCTCGTGCACGCGTGATTCACACAAATTTAAAACAATTCACATTTTTATGTATAAATAACTTTAACATTTCTGCTACGAGTTACACATTGATCTTTAGTTAGAGAATAAATACACGATATTAAAACAAACCTCATATGGAGGGCAAATATTCAAAACTTGCTATCTGCAATATTTTCAAAAGAAAGTTTTCGTTGGAAATATGTTTACTGAATTAGTTGTCATCCATCAAATTAATTCTTAACTGAAGTATTAATTCAAAAACAATTGTTTTTAAACATATTGTAGAAAAAAAGATTAATAATAACTAGGGCAAGTACTTTCATGCATCTAAAAAACGAAAATATGTGCCTATAATATGCGTCTAAAAATCCAAAATATGCACTAAAAACTTCAAAAATATGCATCTAAAAATTATTGTTTTTACTAAAAAAATAATTTGTCAACATAATTTTGGCTTTGTCCAATACTTTGAGGCCCTCGACAATTCTTAAAAATGTTTATTGAGTGGAAACAATTTTTTAATGAGTAAAATATTTTTTGCTTGAGCAATTTTTTCTTTGAGTCACTAAATATTTCTGAAGAAAAAAAAATTATACAAGAAAAATAATATTAAAATACAATAGTGGTATTCAGAGTCTTGCTTGCCAGCCCTGGCACTGGTGGTAAAAGAGCACTTTTCAAAATTACTTTTCAAAATACATGTATTTTTTGAAAGAAGTACTCTTTTGCTACATTGCCAGGGGTGGCAACAAGACTCTGAATACCTCTAATATTTTTTTAGAACAAGTTATTTTTCAATACTTTTTGTTCTTTATTCTAAAAAAAATATTTTTAAAATATTTTTTTTTTCACTTTTTTTCGGAGTTTTACGATTTTTAAGTCCAAAAATTAACTCAAAAGCAAAAGACCTCACTCTCACTCTAATAAAAAAACGCAATTTTCCTTTAAGAAATCTTACATTCGAAAACATTTTTTTCTTACCGATTAGTAAAATGTCTCAGAATAGGAACATTTTTAATAGGAAACTTTTCTCAGAATCTTAAAATTATACTTTTAGAATCCATTTGCTTTAAAAAATGCATCCGAATATGATTTCTATAAATAAATACATTTTTCTATAAGAAATAGGCGATAGGTTTTGAATTTTCCTAAGGGGGTTTTGAAAAAATATTGATGAAATTTAAAAAAAGTCCAAATTATTTGAAAATATGCAAAAATATGCATTTATACCAAAATATGCAAAAATATGCAACTACAAATCAATGCCATTTTATTGCAAATTCATTGATTCGGATAGATATTTAATTTATGTTACGTTTACAATGCTGAGTAAAAATATGCATTTTCATGAAAGTACTTGCTCTAATAATAACTCTTAGAATTACCTAAAAATAACGGCACCATGAAAAATGGCCCCAATGCAAAATAGCCCCAAAACAAAAATGAAAAATGGCCCCAAATTTTTATATTGAGTACAACAACACCAAAATTTGGGGTCATTTTTCCAGATTTTTTGGGGTAATTTTTCCTTTTTTAATTAGGGACATTTTTCATTAAAAGTCACCCCAAAAATGTTGGCCCATTTTGTCATTTGGGGCCATTTTGCATAATGAAAAATGATCCTAAATTTGATTTTTTGAAATTTCATGCATTTATTTTGCGAAGAAGGTGGGTTGAATGCATGGAGTTAGTAATCCCTAATCCCGGCCGAAGGCCGGCTACGCAGAAAAACTTTTAAAAGAAAAATATAATTCGTACATTTTTCGGATTATCAACAACTACTTAGTATAGTAGTTCACAATCAATATCTGTGTGCAATTTAATTTTTTTCTTAAATTTGTTTCTACGTAGCCGGCCTTCGGCCGGTCTTAGGGGTTTTAAACTCCATGCATTAAACCCACCCTCCCCGCAAAATAAAGCATTTTTAGGCATAATATTAAAGTGTTTTTTTTATTTATTTCGCTCGATTGCATGATTTATTAAATTTAAAGCCTCTTTTCATATTGGTTTGAAAATTATTTTTTTAGTGGGACCATTTTTCATATTGTAGAATTAATGCAATTTGGGGCCTTTTTTCATTTTTTTTTCAATTTTTTGGGGCAATTTTTCACTAAAAATAATTCATAGTGGGGTGATATTTCATTTTTAAAAAGACCCAAACTTGGGGCCTTTTTTCATTTTTGGCTTTGGGGCCATTTTGCATTGGGGCCATTTTTCAGGGTCTCAAAAATAACAGTTCTATTGGATCTTCTTAAAAATTTTTATTATGCAGATAGCAAGTTTTGAATATTCGCCTACGATATGAACATATTCATCGGTATATCAATGCGTATACGTATGTGGAATACTTATTTCGCTAAACACTAACACATGGCGTATACGTACAAAAAATGTGTTTACAGCAAATGCTACTTGTATGAGAAAGTAAAAAAAGTAACAACAAAAAAAAAAAACCAAAAACAAATGCAGAGTGTGAAATTTATACATTATGCGTCAGAAGTAAATGAATAGAGTAAAAATTGTCATTACTATTGTACATACGACATCTGATTGGTATTTTTATTTTTGTAAATTACAATTAAACGCAAAAAAAAGAATATATGAAATTACTCGAGCTCGAGGCCCAAAAAAGAGAATCTTATTAAACAAAAGAAATCAGTGCAATTAAATTTAAAAGTAAAGCGCATGTGTGCACTTATTCAAATTGGAAATTATTTATTTATTATGTATGTATGCGTGTGCATTGTTCATTAGTATGTACGATGTATGATGCAGATACAATAAATATTTTAGTTTTATTTCTTTCCTTCATTTCTTCTTCTTTTGTTTGTGTAATCATACTTTGGCGCCCATTATCATGTGGATGGATTTGATAATCATTCTGAGAGCCCTGTGAAATAAAATATTAACCCAACCGTCCATTCGTTCGTTCGTTCATTCAGTGAGTTTAGTTTTGTTCAGTTGTGTTCTGTTTGTTGTTTTCAGTTTAGTTAGTCGATAAGTCGGTTTGTATAATTTATATTTGCTCTTCGTCGTTCATATAAAGTCATCGATACTACACACAGTACACTCGCTTTGACAAACGAACGAATACATGTGTATCATGTGTTGCTTTTAACGCACAGTGTTTTGGGACAGTGAAAATGTTGAACAAATTGTCTGTGAATACGACGTTATACACTCTATTGGTAGGGTAGGGAGTCAAAAATTACCCATTCAGTAAAAAAATATATATTTTAATGTGTGACAATCTTTTAGATAACTTTAAATCAGCCCTAAAATCTTACCTATTTAAGATATCTTTAACCCATATTGGAAAAAAATGTTAGGAATAGTGCTTGTACTTTTTGATATCAAGAAAAAATATATTTTTTACTAAATGGTTCATTTTTGACCCATAGCCAGAAAGGGTTAACGATTTTTTTTAAGATAATATATGTATTACTGAATCCATTTTATACTTGTTTTTTTTTTACTTTAAGCCAACACTCAGGGGATGCCCCCTGATGCAATGCATTGTGTTGGTATTAGGAAAATAGGTTATGAGGAGGAGGAAAGAGGGAGTAGTGTTTGTGGATACTAGAGTTGTGTCGTTCACGAACGAACTAGTTCAATTGAACTATTCACTTAACTGAGCGGTTTATCTAGTTCGTTCATTTCAGCTCTTTTAGGTCTTTTCGTTCATTCAGCGCAATTGGTCATTACTTCATTTTGATCTTTCAGTTCGGTCGTTAAATTTTTTTTGTTAATTTTGTCAATAGGTGTTAGTTTTTTCTTCTCTTTTGGCACGCTTTCATCATTTATATGTTTTTTTACAAAAATTTTATGTATTTTTTTTTTTTTAATTAATGTTTTTATTAAACATTTTTCGATCATTTACCAACAGACATGATCAAAATGATTCGATCACGAACTGTTGAACGAAAACCAAAATTGACCGATTTGAACTAGATGAACGACAAACAGACATGATCAAAGTGATTCGTTCACGAACTGTTGAACGAAAGAACCAAAAGAGCGATTGAACTAGATGAACGAACTAGGTCTTTTATCTGAAATGATCGAGAATGAGCGCTCACTCAATTGAACGATTAAGCACAAGTCTAGTGGATATTCAATTTGAACTTTTCTAAATTGTAGCCGACTGGAAAGACTACGGCGGGGAGTTTATTCCACATACGAAACGAATTTTCTCTGTAATGCGTTGTGCGATACATTGGACAATCGACTACGAACGGATGTGATCTACTGGATAGACGAGTACTACGAGCACGCACCCGCGTCTCAGGGAAGAGTTCACCTATCTCAGCTGAACACTTACCGTGGTAATATCGATAGAACAATGACACACAACCCACATTCCGACGATGCTCCAATGAGTCAATAGAGCTGGATACCCTACTGTCATTGATGAGCTGTAACGCACTCCTTTGCACCCGGTCCAGAAGCTCCAAGATAGACCTTGAGGCTCCTGCCCAGATATGGGAGTTGTATTCTATTTTCGGTTGGATATAGGAGGTATAAATAGTAAGAAGATCAGATGTAGTGAAGTATTTCTTACACCGTTTTAGAAAACCAAAGCACTTGAATGCTTCTTTCGACACCTGAAAAATATGCTGGTTCCAACGAATATCACATTGGATTTTCATGCCTAGAACATCAAGAGTGTCGGATTCCTTAATAGCTATACCTCCCATGAATACAGATGACGTTGATTCCACAGACCGTCTGTGGGTCAACATACAACATTGGCTCTTACGAGCATTAAAATCCACCCTATTCGCAAGACCCCACTCGGAGATTGTCGAAAGGTTATGATTGAGTGTGTCATTCATGTTTTGTCTCATAGCTTCAACCTCGGTAAGGATTGGTCTATGATTGAAAGAAAATGAATGACAAATGTTGCTGTCATCTGCGAAAGAATAGATAGGATTGGAAGTTTATTTTAGAAGGTCATTAAAAAAATAAGAAAAAGTGTAGGAGAAAGAACGGAACCTTGCGGTACTCCCGAATTAAGATGGAATTCGTCCGATGAAATCCCATCTATAACAACACGTATAGTGGGATTACAGAGAAAGCTCGAAATAAATCGAGAGAAATCACTACTGACACCAAACGCAATAAGCTTCGAAACGAGGGCACCGTGCCACACGCGATCTAACGCTTTGGAAATATCCAGGGCAACCACTTTGCTTTCGCCAAATTGGTGGATAGAACGACTCCAACGTTCCGAAAGAAACGCCAACAGGTCTCCCGTAGAACGACTACTACGAAATCGATACTGCCGATCGCACAAAAGTGAGTTAGACTCCAGATTGTTTACCAAGTGGTAATTAACCATGCTCTCCATCACCTTAGAGAGCGTAGTGCAAATTGATATTGGGCGGTAGTTATCAGTGTTAGAAGCCTCACTCTTTTTAGGGATTGGCTGAACGTTAGCCACCTTCCAGCATGAGGGGAAAACTCCTACTCTGTACGACTTGCCAAAGGACGAGACAGCGTCGAAGCACAATGTTTCAACACTATTGCCGAAATACCATCTGGCCCCGGAGATTTATTAACGTTAAGATCTTCAAGAACCCTTTTAACTGCACGTGCTTGAAACAATATCTTGGACAAAGTAAAGGAACTCTCTCGAGTTTCTTGCAAACATTTCAGCAAAAAGGTTAGCTTTATCAACCGAGTCTATAAATATTAGTTCATTTCTTATAAGGGTTGGAATGGATGAACTAGTATTATTCTTTACCATTTTAACAAATGACCAATAGGTCTTGCTGCCCCGCGGAGCAGCAAGGACCTTGGCACGCAAACGCTGTTCGTACGGAAGCTTTTCGCGTCTGAGTACCCTGGCGCATTCATTTCTCGCCTGTTTGCGTAACGCGTCAGTAACTGGAATTTTCTGAACGTATCCTCTCTGGATCTGACTGCATTTCTGCAAGTCTGATTAAACCAGCACTTACGTGTTGGTTTAGTCGAAATTCGCTTAGATGGAATAAATAATTTTATTGCCAGCGTTATTATATTTACCAGTATTATTATATTACCATCATTTCTGCTGCAGCGTTAACATTGTCATCAAGAAAACAGAGTTTCAAGTTGAAATGTTGGAAGAAATGGTTCAGCTCTGCCCAACGGGCCTTTTCATAGACAAAAATAGAGCGCTTCGGTGCTGGTTGAGAAGCACTGCAAATGGTCCGAAAATAAAAAGGATGTAGAAATGAGGTTGTGATCCGAGTTTCCGAGAGGGGCAACTAACTCAACATCGTATTTGTCAGGATGCGATGTGAGGAAAAGGTCGAGAGTATTACGAAACTGCCCTTCAACACACGGAATATATGTTGGTTCATCCAAAAGTTGGACAAGGTGATTGTGCGACTTGACAATGTGGGTTAAAGACGTCCTAGATCGGTAAGATTTCATGACAGACTTACCGTTATCTAATAAAAAGCCACGACACCCAAAAAACGTTTATTTGAACTAAAATTTAATTTATAAGATTTTATTAAGCCAAATTATTGATAAAACCAACATTTCCTTGAAATCCGCCAACTTCCTTCCGCAATTCCCGAAGAGTGGCACAATGGATATCCGCCATATTTTACATTTTTCTTCTCTAAGATGTTTTTAATGAATTCAGAAAAAAAATTATATATTTTAAATTTTTTTTAATAATATTTTCCAATTTAAAAAAAAAGTGTTTTGAGAATCCCCCCAAAATCATGCCATTTTTTCGGTGTTAAGTTTGAACGGATAAATGATACCATAAAATCTTTAAATTTCATATTTAAGTATTTACGATCAAATATTATACAAAAATAATTTTTAATTATTTTAATAAAAAACTTTTTTATTTTTATTTTTTTTTTAACTACTGTTTTGAAGATAGAAGACAGAAGATAAATTCCGATCGGAGTTATAATGTGAGTTACCCTTAGGGAACCGACCCTTTTGGCGGGTATTAGAATTTGATCAGAGAGAAAAACCCAAAACCGAGCCGTCCTAGGGTATATTCACTTTGTTATTCCGTGTGTAACGCATCAAAATAACGGTGTAGGATCCCATAAAGTATATATGTTATTGATCACTGATCGATTCTAAGACATTCTAGCGATATCCATCCATTCGTCTGTGAAGACACGATACAGTGCAAAGTAAAAGAGCTACACCATTTCCAATTGACATTGAGAGCTTTCTATATGAAATTGGGAAAATTCCAAATGAAATTGAGAATTTATATTTGAAATTGGGAAAATTCCATTTGAAATTAAGATTTTCCATTTGAAATTGAGAATATTTCAAATGAAATTGAGACTTTCCATTTGAAGTTAGGAAAATTTCAAATGAAATTAAAAATTTCATATGAAATTGAAAATTTTTTTTTGAATAAAAGAAAATTTCAAATGAAATTGAGAAAATTTCAAATGAAATTGAAAAAGTTTCAAATGATATTGATAAATTTTTATATAAAATTGAGATTTTACATTTGAAATTGAGATATTTACATATGAAATTGGGAATTGTACAATTGAAATTGAGAAAATTTTCAATTGCAATTGAGAATTTCCAATTGAAATTGAGAAAACTTTAAACGAAACTTACACTTTCCAGTTGAAATTAAGAAAATGAAATTGGGAAATTCTCTGAAATTTCTTATTTGAAAATTTCTCAATTTCATTTGAAATTTTTTTAATTTCATTTGAAATTTTCTCAATTTCATTTGAATGTTTCTCAATTTCATTTGAAATTTTCCCAATTTTAATTGAAAATATCTCAATTTCTTTAGAAATTTTCTCAATTTCAAATGAAAAGTGTTAGTTTCGTTTGAAGTATTCTCAATTTCATTTGAAAATTTACTCAATTTCAATTGTACTTTTCCCAATTTCATATGTAGATTTCTCAATTTTAAATATTAATTCTCAATTTCATATGAAATTTTCTCAATTTCATTTGACATTTTCAATTTCATTTAAAATTTTCTCAATTTCATATAAAATTTTCTCAATTGCAAATGAAATTTTCTCAATTTAAAACAAAAAGTCTCAATTTAAAATAAAGTTTTCTCAATTTCAAATGAAAAATCTCAATTTCATTTGAAATTTTCTCAATTTCAAATATAATTTCTCAATTTCATATGGAATTTTATCAATTTCAAATGGAAATTTTCAATTTCATATGGAATTTTCTCAATTTCAAATAGAAGCTTTCAATTTCATTTGGAATTTTCTCAATTTCAATTAAAAACGGTGTAGACTCCTGAAGTTTGGTACAAATAAGGTTTTATGGTCTTGGACTGGTTAAGTTGGGAAATGCATAAAATCAGGTTTGAAAAAGCAAAATTTTTACAGTTTTTTTTTTTCTGTTGCTAACCAAATAAAACATTATTATGTCGGAAGAAGTTCAAAGTCCTGAAGTTCGATCTAGGGGATCAGACAACACCCCACAAAAGGCGCGTTTATAAAAAAAATAATGATAAAATTGTATAACTATAGTGCAAATAGTGTAATAAATAAATTAGTTAACATTTATCGCAAGTAGAAAGGTGTCTTCCCCATCTTCACTGAAACCAACCCCAACCACCCAATAAAAACAAAATACGCCTCCGCGTATTTGGAGGGTATAAAAGATTCTGCATAGCCGAATTAACACTCTTACTTGTTTTTGTGAACGAAAACCAAAACACCAGACATGATCAAAATGATTCGTTCACGAACTCTTGAACGAAAACAAAAAAAGAAAGATTGAACTAGATGAACGAATAACAGACATGATTAAAATTATCTTTTCACGAACTGTTGAACGAAAACAAAAAATGACCGATTAAACTAGATGAACGAGCTAGGTCTTTCTCACAGGATTAAGCACAAGTACATCAGTCATTGTATATCAAGAAAAATTTCTAACTGGGTTGTAATCTATTTTAATTTTACCTTAAATAAAATTTAAAGCTCATTTTAAATTTTCCCCAACCTAACCCCACTGTTATGTTGTTGTTGTTATTTTTGTTATCGCAGAATTTATGTGTTAATACAATATACGACTACGATGTTCGTGCGTTTTGTGCTGTTTTTGTTACTGTTGCTGGTTGTTAGTTGTGTGCATACGCGTACAATATTTATTTTTTTTTTAATTTTTGTGCTCATTGCGGCTTTTACTGTTTGCATTTTATGCTGTTTTAAAATGTTGTTGCTTGTTTGGGAGCTCTATCTGCTGTTGCTGCTGCTACTATTTTTGTGGCCAGAAAACTAAACTCTTAGCTAACTGCTAGCAACCAGCAGCAAGTCTCTTTAGTCATTTTTAGACAGTCACAAGGAACGGTTGGGTTTTTGGTTGTTTTGAGTTAAATTAGAAATACTAACATACAGTTAGTAAAACAATTTGAGGCCGTAAACAACATCGGTCGGTATATAATCCAGTAGAAATAGTTTGCGCTCTTGACGTTATACGAGTACGTTATAAAATAATAATAATAAAAAAAGAAACAAAATATAATAAAAAAACTAAAAAAATAAAAAAAAAACGTTGCGTTCTATAATCACTTTGGCTCGCAATGCCGCCTGTTCGCATTTAGACTTGTTGTAAATTGTATCTTGTGTGTTTTAAAAGATTTAGGTACTCACGGGTTACGGCGGCGGATACTACTCAATGGTCGTCGGTCGGCTCGTTTCGGTTTGTAGTAGTTGTATAGTAATTTTACTACCACTACAGCTACTTTCGCTTTCAGAATTTTGCTACAACTTTAATTAAACATATTTTTATTTTTTTTTTTAATTTTTGGTGTTACTGTTGTAGTTTTAATTTATTTTTACGTTTTACACTATTTCCAATTAAAATTTTGAAAAAAGAAAAAATATTTAGTGATAATTAGAAACATATCAAATGGCTCTTTCAATTCAGAAATCCAAATCGGAACAATCAAAATTTTGAAATTGCAAAGATATAAATAATAAAGATGCTGAAATAGGGACAGTTGCTAGAGTTTGATTCAGTTGTTTGAAAATATCGAATGTCTCTTTCGAAAAATACACTCAAAATATTTTGTAGGCAAAAACAAAAGAAAAACACACTTAAAACCAGTGAATAAACAATTGAAAACCATCCCAGTAATTATTCATTTGTTTTAACAAACATCAACATTTATTTTTTACCGTTGACAAAATTTTCTAAAATAAATGACATTAAACATTAAAAAATTACGTTTTCTTCACTCTTTTTTACCAACAAATTCGAAAAAAATAACCAACGAAAACAATAAAAATTAATGATAGTTCTGTTATTTTTACCAACAAATTTCAAAAAAATAACCTACGAAAACAATAAAAATTAATGATTTCGTAGGTAATTTTTTACAATTTTTTATTGAAATATTTTTTTAAAAATTTTTAATAAAATTTTTGGGGAATCGATCCCGCAATCAACTACATTCTGGCCAGACACTCTACCCATCGTGCCAAAGTCACTTAATACAAACATGTTTTTATATTTCTATAAATAATTTTTTAAATTTTTTTTTCTACAAAAAAATAACTGACTTGTGTAGGTAAAAACTAATGATATTTCATTAAAAAATACCAACAATTTAAAAAAAAATTACTTACACAAATCATTAAAAATCAAAAGAATAATCAGTGGTTTTTACTTACAGAACAAAAATAAATGACTTTAAAAATTAAATGCAAATGAAAGTCTATATTTTTTAGTGTGTTATTTTTGAAACAAATGACTGAAGTAGTCATTAATAAAAACTGAACATCAAACAAATGTTTTTTCTTTTAAAAACAACTAAACGGAAATCTTTTTAAATAAACTACAAACAGTTAATGACATAATTTTTTGAGTGTATGTTTATTTTGTAAAAGAACATTATTGCCACAGTATTTTTTAACGGTAAATTGTGTTTTTGTATCTAGAAAAAGATTAATTTCCTTAAAAATCTCAGGATTTTTTTGCGGAATTTTCACAGGTTCATTTTATTCAGCTCTTTGCAATAAAGTTATACAATTCTATCATTAATTAAATTTATACACGCCCTTAAAAGTGGGCGGACCGAAAGTACGACATTTTCTAGTCCCCTGGGTCCAAGTGTAGAACATTGAACTTCTTCGAATTTAAAAATGTTTAGTTTGTTTAAAACTCTAAAAACGTAAAAAAATTCCGTTTTCAGAGATTTGTTTAGTTATTCAAGGGGAAACTTTTTCCCCCTGTTCCGATTTTTTCGATTTACGAACTTAACCTGCCTAAGACCGTAAGTCAGGAGTGGTGCTCTTTTATTTTGGACTTCATCCTAATAACTACATACGGATGCACGGACATTTATAGAATGTCTTTTAATCATTCATTAATTAATAATATATACAGTGCTGGAAATATTAATAGGACAACGAGTTCATAATTGACAACTCGTTATAAACTTTTTCATAAATGCCTCATTTTTTTTAGTTTCAACTGTCAAATGATTAGAAATTTAACGGGATTTGATAATCTTTTAAGATTCTTATTATTACCAGAATAGTATCAATAGCATTGAATTTACACAGAAAAAAATATGGAGGAAACAAATTTGAGTAATCACTTGTTTAAATTTAAAAACAAAAATTGAGTAATTTTTTAATTGACGCAATTAAAAATTTACTCAAAAATTTTAAAAACAATTTAAGTAAATAATTTAATAAAAATTTAATAGTTTTTTTATTTTTTTTTTTAACTCTCATAGTTTTTTGAATTCTCGTTTAGTTTATTGTTTTTTGTGTATGTATATGAAAGTTTGTAATCGTCATTATAAAATTTTCCTATGTTTTTGAGACATAAATATGTTTGTTAAAGTTTGAAAAAACAAGTTTTTTTTTTTTTTTTTTTTTTTGTAAAAAAATTTAAAACTTTTTTACACTTTAAGCATCCAACCTAAATCAAACGGACGTAAAAATTTCAAATTTGACGTGTTAGTTTTTGTTTTTTTTTAAGTCTTGCGCGACGCAATTTGATTCTGGTTCGATCCTAAAAAAAATAAATAGATAAATTTTGAAAATTGACACAATTAAAAATTTACTCAAATTTTTTTTCGAACATTTAATAAATTTTTATTAAAAATTTACTCAATACTATTAAATCGTTTACTGGTGCAAAATTAAGTAATTTTTTACTCAATAGTATTAAAAATTTACTCAAATATTTTTTTTATTTTTTTCTGTGTACCTGGAAAAAAATAAATAAATATAAAAATAATTTCCACTGTGCACCGTTGCGTATGATTGTTGTTAAAAGGTTACAATAAAATTAAGTATGCGCCTCTTATACAGTTTTCAAGTAATTATAATAATAATTCACCAACTTCAAATGCATGTAAAAAAAATCAGACCGATACATAAGTATCAGCAGCGTATCAAAAAGGTAAATCTACTGAAACTGCGGGCCATCATGTTGTCACATCAATAGAGAAGGCACTGGAGGCGAAACAAATCGCCCTCTGTACCTTCATTGATAGAGAGCTTTTGACAATACATCTTACGATGGTATTAAGAAGGCTATACTGAAAAAAGGACGTTCCTTTACTTACCATAAATTGGATTCTGGGGGTTGACTATTAATCCAGCTAAAACAACACTGATACCCTTTACTAGAAGAAGGACTTGTTCATGCCTAAAATAAATGGCGTCACGTTAGGTTTTTCGAATGAAGGGAAATATTTAGGGATCACTCTTGACAAATGTCTGAAATGGACTCCTCTTCTGAATAAGCTACTGGCGCAATTTAATTCTGCCAAAGGCTATTAGGAACGACATGGGGGCTTAAATTTCACATGATATATTGGTCACTTCTTACGATCGTAAGACCAATGATCATTTATGCAGCTCTGGTCTGGTGGTCAAAGGTGAAACAAAGTACGCCAGATCTATACTGGGCAAGGAATAACGTCTGGCCTGCATCGGCATAACAGAGGCGGAAAAATCCTGTCCAACTTATGCCATGGGGGCTATGCTAAACATCCCACCTATACATATATCTGTAAAAGAGGATGCAATCAGAAGTGTTACTAGATTGACGGAATTTGGGAACATAATAGGCGTAGACTTACATGGCCACATGAAGATTGCGGGACCCATAGGGGACCCATATGCAAAGATCTCTGACAGATCTCTTTGTGAGACATTTCAGAATAGATTTTGCTGAAAGGAGCATATGTTCCACTTACTCTTGGAATCCAGAACCGGGATCTCAAGTGTGGTTTACTGATGGCTCGAAACAAATCAATGAGGATATTGGAGCGGGGATTTTCGGTCCGAATTTCCAACGCGCATTACCTTTGGGGAAATCCCCATCGATATTTCAGGCAGAACTTTATAGTGTGTTCGAATGTTTACGTAGGTGTACAAAAAGGACAAACATTTATGTAGTATCTGACAGTCAAGCAGCATTAAAGGATTTATCAGCCTACAATGTAAGTTCTATACTTGTCATGTATTGTATTCATTCCCTAAACGAACTAGGCCCCAATAATGAACTTACTATCAGTTGAATCACGGGCCATTAAGGCCACTTGGGCAACGAACGGGGAGACTGTCTTGCCAATCGTGGTGCTAGACACACTTTTATCGGTCCGGGACCCTTCTGTGGTTTGTCCATTGGACACATCAGGAAAAGTTTACGATCATGACGAGAATTTGAATTTGCCAGTCACTCTAACCACTGTTCTCGAGAGCGTCAGACGAAAAGATTTATCACTCCATCCTCTGGGGTATCTAAACGATTACTTAATCTCGTCAAAAAGGATCTAAGGATTCTAACTGGTTAGCTCACCGGAGATTGTAATCGTCACTATCAACTTAGGAAGAAAAATTTATCGGATACTGAATTATGTAGATTCTGCTAAATTGACGCCGAAACGGCAGAAAACATCCTTTGTGAATGCCCAAGACTCAACGTCAGACAGGAGGGTATAAAAGATTTGGCACAGCCGAATTTAACACTCTTACTTGTTTAATCTAATCTAGTGTAAAAAACACACTCAAATCACTACAAGTAAATTGATTAACTGAATATCGGGCGAAATTTTTATATGGGGACTAAGTCCAAAAATTGTCCAATTTAATTTAGATTTTATTAGGTTACCGTTTGTAACACCTCGAAATATTAGTCTTAGACCCCATAAAGTATATATATCCATGAATCTCGTTCGATTCTAAGACGATCTAGCGATGTCCGTCCGTCCTTCTGTCTGTCTGTTAAAAACACGCAAACTTTTGAAAGACTTTACGGAGGCTCCTGAAGTTTGGCATATATGTTGGGCATTTACCTGGTCAGATTGGTATTGGAATCCAGTGAAATCGGTCCAATGGTTCAAGTTCAAGTTATGAGCAAAAGAGTGAAGAGGGTTTTTCGCGAATTTACGAATTTACTTTCTAGAGGCAATTCTGATAATGCTGAAGCTTGGCATATATATTTTTCGTTCCTCTAGGCTGGTTCATATTGAATTTCAGCCAAATCGGACCAGTTAGCAAACCCGTAAATTTCAGATTCGCTTCACCCTAAATTCACATGCTGAAAAAACCGACCTTAAAAAAACAAGCTTTAAAACCATTGGAAAGCTACAAAAACTACTTTTAAAAAGTATTTTTGTCATTCAAAAATATTTTTACACTAAAAACAAATATACACTCGAAAAAAATTTTACACTCAAAAAAAAATTAGTAATTTTTCTTTTTTTTATAAAAATGACAACAAAAATTGTTATATTTTACATTAGAAAATTTACCTTCTTTAAAAAGGGAATTGTGAAGGGTATTAATAGACTCGGCCAAATCGAATTTAAATGTTCTTTCTACTTGTTTTAATATTCAAACGCGAATATCTTATAAATGGTACATGATAGAAAAATTTGTGAGGCAGATTTGTAATCAGGATATTAAAGTCTAATTCATTATTGGTTTAACAGTTTTATTGAAAATTGGGTATTATTTGACCTATAAATTTTAATTTTATGAAATTTTACTCTAGTTCCGACCACATTTCTCTACTAATTATTACGATCATATGTCAAAGTAACAATTTTCAAGAAACAAATATTTTATTTCAAATTTAGAGCAGTATAATTTTGTTTTTAGCGTAACTCATAAAAAGACTTTATAATTTGACACAAACTATTGTCATCTGTTAAATAGTCTTGACAATGATCTATTTTCACAGATGGAAAAAAAATATTGACACACATTGAAAAAAAAAATAGTTTTGCAAAATTACCAAACCTTTTTGAAAGTAGTAAATAAATTCTTTCTTAAAAATTATTACTTTGACAATAACATCGAATTAATTAGTAACTAAATGTGAGCTCGAGCTAGAGTAATCTTTCTTAAAATTTCTGAATATCTTATAACATTTTCTGAATTTATATGAAAAGCGTTAAACTTTATACTGCCTTTAATTCAGATTTTTGAAAACTAAATTAAAATTTTAAAATTTCTGAATTCATATGGATTTCTCTGAAATTTTGTTAATTGTTAGAATTTCAATTAAGGGTACTTTCAATATATTTTTCTTAAAATTCATTTAATATTTTCTTAATTTTTTAAAATATCTTTTGTATTAAGTTTGGAAAAAGTGTAGTGGTATTTAAAATATTTTTATTCTGTTTTGATTGTTGCCGTTGGGGTATTTTGGTGTTCGTTCTCATTAGAAGTGGAGTAGAGTTGCGTCGAGCATTTCGAGCGCTTTAGGAACTAAAATTCACGCGTTTTGCTTTTTTATTTTTGCTTCATTCAAATGTGTTAATGTGGTTGATGTCAACGTTTGGGTCGTACAGAAAAAAAAAATTATATTTGTTGTTGAATCGGGGAGAATAAAAAAAAAATGTTGATAAAAATAAAACAGATAAATTATAAAAATAAAGAAAAATAAAAAATACAAAAAAAAAAATATGTACTAAAAAAAAAATAAAATAATACAAATACATAAATAAATAGAAAAAAAATTAGAATAAAAAAATAAATACAAGTGAAAAAAAAAGATTCAAATTTAAATAAAAGCTTATTTTTTATGCATAGATTATCTCTAATTTTTTGCTTTATTTTTTTTTTTTTAGAAAAAAAAATACTCGTTCAACACACGAAAGAAAATAATATATTTTTTTAAATCTTACTCATACATTAACAAATTATAAAAACAATAATTTATTATTCTTTATACTCTTTTAAAAAGAAAATAATAAAAAAAAAACAAAAAATATTTTAAGAACAACTTTAAATTTACGAAACAAGGAGATTTTCCACTGTACAATAAACAAAAAAAAAAAAAAACAACTTTAAATATAGTCCTCGAAACGAGTCAATAAGTTAATATTTTATTCAATATTCCTACGCTCAAATAAAGGTAAGTTTTTTTTTTTTTTTTAAATTTGGAGAAATTATTATTTTTTTTAAGCTGCGTTTTGTTGTTGTCTGTTTAACTTCTAGTGGGTTTTTAATATTTTTTTTATTTGTTTTTTAATTTTGTGAGATATTAATGTGTAAGTGGTAAAACCGGCGATACTACAAATCGCGTATCTTTAAAACAGTGTTTCCCAATTTGTGATATTTTAAAGGCTCTCTAGAGGCATATGTACATTAAATATACATAATATACATATGAGGCATTCCACACTAAATGTCCAGCGAAAAAACTATGTGTCCCATGAAATAGGTTGTATTAAAGAATAGGTTGTATTAATAGTCCTATATGGAACTAAGAAAATTGCGTGTATGATTTTTCAATTTTTCAAAACTTGGCTTAGGAGGCGTGGTCAAATATTGGAAAAATGGTAAAATTTGTGGCGAGTTACCGTGTTTAAATATTTATTGAATTAAAACGGAATGTACAACAATTTCAAAAATTTACATTCTTGTATAGTTTTGTATGGGCTATCGATTAAAATTTTTTCTTTCGAAAATTTTCAGAACCCGTTCTGAAATTTACCATTTTTAAAAAAGTCAATTTATCAAATATCCGGCCATTTTGTATTAAAATGTGTGTTGAGTTGCCTTGATTAAATATTTATTTAACTAAAATTGAATGCACTCCCAAACATTTACATTTTTGTATATTTATTTATGGACTACACCGCTCTACAAATCTTAGGTTTGTCGCTGCGTTTTGGATGAAACCAAAAAAAGTTGATAGGGTTTGGTGCCCCGATTCCAAAACGGTCACTCAAATTTTTCTATCACGTCGCAATTTTGAGAAAATCGGCGGTTAAAGTGTCAAAAAATTCCCATTTTGACCGCCTTTATAATAAGATCCTGACAGGCAAATGACTTGGTATCAAGCTCATTCGAAAGTGTGTAATTATCTCTTTCAGACAAGATCAAATCTTCTTTGAATTTAATTTTCTAAAATGGTAAAAAAAATATTAGCCACAAGTGCTTTAAATCTAAAATTTACGTATGAATTTGTATGGAAATTTGTTAAAAAAACACAGTGTAAATAAACTAAATATTAAAAAAATGGAAGGTTTTTTGCTAATGATTTTTTTACTATTTTAGAAAATTAAATTTTTAGACAATTTTATCTCATCTTTAAGAGAAAATTACAGGCTTTCGAATGAGCTTGATACCAAGTCATTTGCATGTCAGGATCTTATTTTATAAGCTTTTAAAAAGGGTCCAAAATGCTATTTTTCGGCACTTTAACCGCGAATTACTCAAAATCCTGATAAACAAATTTGGGCTCCGGATTAGGAATCAGCGCAATAGACACTATCCAAATCACTAACCAGAATCCAATACACTTAGAAAATTATTGCAGTTACTACATGCCGGTCATTTGTGTAGTAAGTAGTAGTTATTGTTTTTAACTACAACTGCAGTTGTTTTAGTATGAAAAATCTCAAACAACTATTTTTTGTAGTCGTTTTAAAAAATAAATGCAAAAAATTACTACATTGTAGTAACAGTTGTTTTATGTAGTTGTTTTTAGTATATAAAAAAACTTGTGGTTTACTAGAAATTTTTAGAAAAACGGATGTGTTGAACGAGTTGGAAGTGTCAGATGCAGCAGAAATTAGAAGAAAATTCAGACAATTTGAGTTACAGTAAAAACAACTCTAATTTGAAGTAGTTTTTACCGCTTTTTGTAGTTGTTAATCAATAGTTAAAAACAACAACAATTTTTGGTTGATTTTACCGTAAAATGTAGTGGAGGCCTAAACAACAACAAATGTAGTACACTGAAAAAAATAGCTTCGTGAAATTAATGAAAATTGACTTAACCTTAATGAAAAATGACTCACGTTTTCAACCGAAGACAGGTTTCATTTGATTAATGAAACTGGTGTCATTAAAGTTCCTTTCAACGAAATCTTGCATATAAATAATAAAAATATTCGTAGAACTTGTTTGAAACGTTTTTTCATAAAATGTATGAAAATATCCATTGATTAAATGTGGAATAGTAGTTGGTAATGAGCGTATGATAATTGCTTTTTACAAGTAACTAGTTGCTAACTTTATTAAGGTTTTGATATGGGAATTACGATAAATTCATGTTGGTTAAAGTTATCAAAATTTCCATAGAAAGCCCCTAATCAAGTTAGGAACAAGTTACCTAAAAACAGCACGTATCATACACCCATAAGTGAAAATTTGAATTAATAACAATTTTGGTAAGTCACATGTAACCATCACTGTAACCGTCACTGAAATTTTATTTAGGGGCATGTCACAGACTCAATTCCGATCGGATTTGAAAAAAAGTTGTTACTAGTAAAACGCAAAACAATTTTTTTTTTTTGGAATGAAATCACTTTCAAAAATCAAAGTGGAATTGAATTGCTAAAAGTCGTTTCATTCCGAAAAAAAGTATTTGCTTTGCGTTTTACGAGTGAACCACTTATTCCACTTCGGAACGGAATTGAGTCTGTGACATGACCCTTAATTGCACACTTTTTATGGTTTTCACCTAGTTTTTACACACAACAAAATTTTACTCCAAACTTAAATTGGTCTGAATTGCCATATAAGGTAAACTATAAAAGACAATAACGCGACGACTTTAAAAACACGTGCTGCCAAAACGTAGCAACAACGAAGCAATGGAACAACACAAATTACCCTACATTTCATCATAAAATTTTAATGACTTAAAAAACTCTTTTTCTGTTGCAAATTATATTATATTTTATAAGAAAAAGTCAAAAGAAACACTTATACGGAACTTTTCACTTGTAATTTCAATTAGATATAACCAGCATAACACACACACAAGTTTCAATAACAAAGCAAAAAAATATAAAATTATTTTATTTTATTAGAAAAAAGTTAACACACATGTAAAAATTACAATTAGACTAAACACGCTTGGTGTAATAAAACGTCGTATGTTTTTGTTTTGTTTTCTTTCTCTTATTCGCAACGCAGAGTTGTATTTAGTTCTAAAAAATCTTATGATATTTTTCATAAAATTTGTTCATAACATGCATGAAATTTCAATCAGCTTATGAATTCCTTCATTTAAGTAATGAAAACAAAATAATGAATCCGCTTCATTAATATCAGGAAGGTTATTTTTTTCAGTGTAGTTGTTTACAAATGTAGTAATTGTTCGTAGTGGAATCTACCGTCATAATTTTTTGAGTGTATACGCATTTTCTTGTTGAGCTGTGCTATCAATTAAATTTCCAGAATATATTTGTTATTCATACGCCATGTTGATACAAAAAATACAAGAAAATACAAAATTGCTATAAAATTCAATATTCAAATTAGACTTTCTCGAAAAAAACGAACTTCAGAATTTTTTGGTGTATAAAAAATAAAAATTATAAAAAGTGGTCGGATTTTTGATAATTGACTTTTTTAAAAAATGGAAAATATCAGAACGGGCTCTGAAAATTAAAAAAAAAAAAAATTGTCGACAGCCCATACAAAAATATACAAAAATGTAAATTTTTTGGGTCGTGGTGCATTCCGTTCTAATTTGATAAATATTTAATCAAGCCAACTCGACACAAATTTTACCATTTTTTCAATATTTAGGTTGTGAAATATTAAAAAACCAAAATCGAAATTTAGGGAATTATTAAAAAAGTTTTCACTCATTTTTATTATATATACAAGAAATTTGAATTGCCGTAAAAAAAGTGGCATTTCAGTTTTATTATGATCGTCTCTTTCTTATAATTGCCAAAAGTTGTTGATTTTTAAATGTTTTATTTCGATTTGAAGGCCCTGGCACTTGAGCGCTACTGTAGCGGTGCTGTAGCGTGACGGGCTGTTGTATCGTTTTAAAGTTCGGCCGCTACACCACCGTCACGTAATCGTTTAAGTACCTATTTCCATTTATTTTAATACAAGCTAACGTATCAGCTGACACGTCTCCGAACCGTATTCGCTCAAGTAATTATGCCTTGAGACGTTTAAAGTTTAAGTGAAATTTTCACCGTAAAAATGTGAGTACTATGCTTCAAAGTTAAGAAAATTTCCCAACTTTTAGTTAAATTTTACTAAATTGAGGGAACATTTTTGAATTATTTTTAAGGAAATTGTGTCCCAAAATTTAGTTATGAATTTTTTTGGATGTGTTTTAATTTTTTTATTTGCGCTCTGGTAAAATCACTTTACTTAAGGTTTGATATTGGCGAATTAAGAAAAAACTGAATGAAATTGGAAAATTATTTGACGTTTAGTTAATCGCGAAAACCACAAATTATGTTGATATTTTATAAGTAAAAAGTCCAAAAAAGCTTTAAAAAAATAAAATTATTCATTAAAAACTTAAAAAAACAATTATTTCAAGAAAATTTAAAAAAAAATTATTTTGAATTAAAAACTCATATTTTCTTCACTGTTCCTTGTCACCCACATAAGAAGTCCTGCTGTAATTACTACAAAAATTAAGCGATAAATAAAGGGTGTAAACGATGTTAAATTTGTTTCCTTAAATATCCTTTAATTTTGTGTGTGTTGTTTTAAGGAGTGGGTCTGATAATTTGCATAAGCCTTTAGCTATATTTGCACACACATTTTTCAAGTATTAAATTTCATAAAATCAATGAAAACAAACATAATATTTGGTTTGTACTACTGGGGCTAATAATATAATTTAAAGCAATAACCTCAAAGAGTATTAAGCGTTTGAATAAGTTTTTACAAATTTTTCCCCCTACCTCAAAGAAGTTTTTCGAGAAACAAAACAATGTCGGGGCGAACGTCGGTTTCCAAAACACCAAAAAAAATTGACAAATATCTTTGAAATCCGCAATTTAACCGATTTTTCTAGAAAACATAGTATAATAATTGATAATGACTAGGGATGAGATTTCCATGCAAATGCATGTTTTTTGTCGATAGTCTAAAAACGATATCGACCAATTATCTTTCCGAATCAAGAAATTTTTTTTGCATATTTTGGTGAAAATGCATATTTTTGCATATTTTGGTTTTAAATGCATATTTTGTGCATATTTTCAACATTTAAGTGCATATTTTTGCATATTTGGGCATAAATTAGCAAAAACCCAAATTGAAATTTATTTGTTTCAAAAACTATTTTAAATTAAAAAAAAAATTTTTTTAATTTTTTTTTTTTTTAGATTGCGTTAATATAATCTTGCTTATATAAAGTTTTAAATGTTACTTTTTAAGCCCGGCGTTACTTTTTGCTTTTTAAGATGTTTTTCCTATGAAAACAAGATTTTTATTTCAGACATTTTATTTTTTAGTGCATATTTTTAGGTTTTTTAGTGCATATTTTGAATTTTTTAGCGCATATTTTAAGCGCTGATTGCTTTTAAACATGATGAAACTTATTTTATTAGTTCTGATGACATATTTCATGATCTGATGAAATTCTTCATTAATATTATAAAATATTTCATACAACTTAATGACAGCATGTGCTTCAACCATTTCGCCGATTTAATTACCTTTTTTTTTCTTTCTGTGTAATTTTTTTAATTTTTCTAAAACATTTTTAACCCATTTTAACAATGTAAGATCGTTAAAGACCCTTAGGAAATAATCTCATTCACAAAATTAACATTTTATCTAAAAAAAAAAAAAATATTGCTTAAAGGCCTGGTTTATAGTACTCTTACTACATTAATGAATGTCGTCGTATACAACAACAAAAACACACAAAAATAAAATGATTCAACTCACACCTCAAGATCAATGAATGATCCAGACTCTGTGCAACAATAACAAAAACAACAGCTTAACACGCAAACAACAAAATTTCTTACTACTACAATAACAAATAAAAGCCGGTTATATTTGTATTGAATAAAAAAAACAACAAAAAAAAACCGACAGCCATCAGCAGCAACTATACAACAAAAAAAACCCGGCCAAGACAATATTACCAAATACCACATTGATCATGGTAAAACGATCAACTCTGCTGATAAAGAATCATGTGAAAAAAGCAAATACTTCAACCCGACCGCACTTAAGTATTAAATGCAAGCAAGTCTTGTGTTAGTGAATTAACTCACAAGACCAAACAAAAATTTAAACTTGGGAGAAGATAAATTCCAATTATTGAAAAAAGAGAATTTTTTTTTTCAATGCTCTTTCATAAACTTTGGTTAAACTTTCATTTAGTTGTTTGAAAAAAAAATAAAACAGTAAGAGTTGGTCAAGACCGATTATTAAATACCTTTCACAAGTAAAAAGTAATAAAATAGTACTTTTTTATAAGAAGTACCAAAGTTTATTGTACTTTTTTACAAAAAGTACCAAAAATTGTACTATTAATAGTATTTTTATCTACAAAAATAGCACAAAAGGTTTTTTTCTAAAATGTACCAAAATAGTAATTTTTATAAAAACTACCAAAAAAGCACTTTTTATAAAAACTACCAAAAAAGCACTTTTTTAAAAAAGTACCAAAATAGTATTTTTTTATAATATGACTGAAATAGTACTTTTGTTTTAAAATAGCACTTTATAATTAAAAAACGTAGCAAAATAGTCCTTTTTCGTACTTTTATAAGAAGTACCAAAATACGTAGACATTTTTTTAAAGTACCTACCAAAACTGTACTTTTTTTAATAAAAGAAGGAAAAAAGCAGTAAAAGTACAGAAATAGTACAACAATACTTTTTTTTATTTATAAAGAAGTTCCTTAAGTCCTTTTTTTATAAATACCAAAATAGTATTTTTTATAAAAATTACCAACATTTTTTTTATAAAAAGTACCAAAATTGTCCCTTTTTATAATGTGGCTAAAATAGTTCTTTCTGCTTCAAAATAGCACTTATTAAAAACTAAATTTTTAAAATAGCACTTTATAATTAAAAAACGTAGACAAATAGTAATTTTTCGTAAAAAGTAATAAAATAGTACTTTTTTATAAGAAGTACCAAATACAAAAGCACTGAATAGTAAAACAAAAAAAAAATAAAGTACTAAAATTTTACGTTTTATAAAAAAATTATTTTAGTCCTTTAATAAAATAGCAAAATAGAACTTTTTTTTATTAAATGTACCAAAATATTACTTTTTGTAAAAACTACCAAAAAAGCACCTTTTTATAAAAAGTACCCAAATAGTATTTTTTAATACAGAATATGATTGAAATAGTACTTTTGGTATCAAAATAGTACTATTTAAAAAAAGTTTTAAAATAGTACTTTATAATTTAAAAACGTAACAAAATAGTAGTTTTTCGTAAAAGTAATGAAATAGTACTTATTTATAAGAAGTACCAAAATACATAGTACTTTTTACAAAAAATACCAAATTTTTAATTTTTTCAATAAAGAAGAAAAAAAGTAGTAAAAGTACAGAAATAGTAAAACAATACTTTTTTATAAAAAGTACTAATTTTACCATATATGAAAAAGTTACTTTAGCCCTTTAAAAGGTAGCAAAATAGATTTTTATTTATAAAAAATCCACATTATTAATTATTTATAAAAAGTACCACAATAGTATTGTTTTTAATATGACAAAAATAGTACTATTAGTATCAAAATAGAACTTTTAAATACAGGTTTTAAAATAGTACTTTAAAATTAACAAGTACCAAAATGGTAATTTTTTGTTTAAAGTAATAAAATATAAGAAGTATCAAAATACATACAAAATAAAAAAAGTACCAAAATATTACTTTTTTTATTAAAAGAAAGAAAAAAGGAATAGAGCTACTGAAATTAATAAAAATAATACTTTTTTTATAAGAAGTACTAAAATTTTACTTTTTTTTTTAAATGTTACTCTAACCCAATGGTTCCCAACCTTTTTTGCCATGCCCCACTTTTGAGTTAAAAAAACTAAAATGTCCCCCCAACACTGAAGAAAAATTTGTAAATTTTTCAAATTTGTTTTAAAATTTAAAATTTACTTGTGATTAAGCAAACTTTATGTTAAAATCATCGTTAAACGAAGTTTTTAGAAAAATTTTTCAAAAACAACTAAATAATTTAACTAAAATAATATTTTTTAGTTTATTTAACAAAAAAAATATCTTGAAAATTTTCTCGTTGCCCCCCTAAAGCGTTCAAATTGCCCCCCAGTGGGGCGAGAATCAAAGGTTGGGAACCATTGCTCTAACCCATTGGCAACCATACAGTTTCGGCCAAAGCGATTTTGATTTTCTTTTCATTTTTGTGATCTGTGGCCTAAAAGAAGTTAACAACTAAAATTTGGATACCATAACCCCTCTCATTTTTACTGGGAACAAATTTTTGCCCTTTGACGCTTATGCAGTTCTGTCTGGACAACGCTATTTGGATTTAGCTTTGATTTTTAAGATCTACAAGTTATTCTGCACGAATTTGAAAAACAAAAGTATCATAATTGAACTTTTTTATAATATGAAATAGTGCATTTGGTACCAAAATAGCACTTTTTAAAAAGAGTTTTAAAAAAGTACTTTATAATAAAATAAATACCAAAATAGTCCTTTTTAGTAAAAAGTAATAAAATATTTGTTTTTTTATAAGGAGTACTAAAATACACAATATGTACTTTTTAACAATAAATAACAAAGTTGAACTTTTTTATAAAAAAACGAAAAAAGTAATAAAAATACTGAAATAGTAAATTAATTTTTTTTTATAAAAAGTACTTAAATTTTACTTTTTTTAAAAAATTTTACTAAATAGTCCTATTTTTTGAAAAAATATAGCAAAATCATTTTTTTTTATGTACCAAAATAGTGTTTTTTATAAAAACTTAAATAGTACTTTTTATAAAAACTGAAATAATAATAAGTATACTTTATACTTTTAGTACCAAAATATTACTTTTTTACAAAAACTTTTAAAATAGTACTTTATATAAAGAAGTACCAAAATAGTCCTTTTTCGTAAAAAGTACTGAAACGATACTTTTTTTTTAAATTCCCAGAATCTTATTTTTTAACAAATTGAACCATAATTGTACGTTTTTATTAAAAACAAGTAGAAAAGTTAAATTCGACTTGGCCGAATCTATGAATACCCTCCACAATGCCCATTTTAAGTGATAGTAAATTTTCTAACGTGAAAAAAATAACAGTTATGATTAGAAATATTTTATTTTGTGTTTAAAAATTTTTTTTTAGTAATTTTTGAAAAAAAAAAATACTAATTTTTTTTTGAGTGTAAAATTTTTTTTGAGTGTAAAATTTTTTCGAATTTTACATTAAAAAAAAAATTTACTAATTTTTTTTTTTGAGTGTAAAATTTTAAGTAAATTTTTTTTTTGAGTGTAAAATTTTTTCGAATTTTACATTAAAAAAAAAAATTTACTAATTTTTTTTTTTGAGTGTAAAATTTTTTTCGAGTGTATTTTTTTTTTGTTTTGGTATAAAAATACTTTTGAGTGACAAAAATACGTTTTATAATATTTTTGTGACTTACCAATGGTTTTAAAACAGGTTTAACGAGTTTTCACCACGTGAATATAAGGTGAAGCTAATCTGATATTCACGGTTTTGCTAATAACTTTTGAACCACTGGACCGATTTGGGTGAAATTCAATACGAACTAGGCCGGAGGAACGAAAAATATATATGCCAAGCTTCAGCATCCTCAGAATTGATTTTCGAAAGTTATAGTGCTTTTTATCTCATAAATTTACGAAAAACCCTTGCCGAAATTCAGTCTTTTGCTCATAACTTTTGAACCACTGGTAAATGACCAACATATATGCCAAACTTCAGGAGCCTCCGTAAAGTCTTTCAAAAGTTAGCGTGTTTTCAACAGACAGACAGACAGACAGACAGACAGAGGGACAGACGGACGGACATCGCTAGATCGTCTTAAAATCGATCGAGGATCATGAATATATATACTTTATGGCGTCCTAGACCAATATTTCGAGGTGTTACAAACGGAATGACAAACTTATATATACCCTCTATCACTAGAGTGGAGGGTATAAAAACAATAACAAATATTTATTTGTCTAACAACTAAACTGCACCCCACGGCATGAAAACAAACAACAACAAGTTTAAAAAAAAACTGGTATTTCACCATGCTTTTAAAACATGTTTAACGAGTTTTCAACAGTTTAAGGTGAAAAAAATCTGAAATTCAGAGCCTTGCTTATAACTTTTGAACCACTGAACCGATTTTGCTGAAATTCAAAACCAAATAGATTTGAGAAACGACAAAGATATGTAACACGTTTCAGCACCCTCAGAATTGTCTTTCGAAAGTTAGAGTGGTTTTAATCTCGTAAGTTCGCAAAATTCCCTTGCTGAAATTTACTCTTTTGCTCATAACTTTTAAACCACTGGACCGATTTGGCTGGATTGCAAAACCAACCTGACCCGGTAAATACCCAACATATATGTCAAACTTTAGGAGCCTCCATAAAGTCTTTCAAAAGTTAGCGTGTTTTCAACGGACAGACAGACAGACAGACAGACGGACGGACGGACGGACGGACGGACATCGCTAGATCGACTTAAAATCGATCAAGGATCATGAATATATATACTTTATGGGGTCCTAGACCAATATTTCGATGTGTTACAAACGGAATGACAAACTTATATATACCCTCTATCACTAGAGTGGAGGGTATAAAAAACCGAAAAGTTCTAAATGTACTGAAATATATTTTTTTATAAAAAGTACTAATATTTTACTTTTTATAAAAAATTAAACAAATATATAGTACCTTAATATAAAAAAGTATTTTATTTTGAAATATACAAAAATAGAACTTTTGTATAAAAAACACCTAAATGGTACTTTTTAAAAACAAAAGTACCAACATACTTTATTTTGATAATAAAAGTACCAAAATAATCCTTAAATGGAAATTAAAGCATAAATTACACATTACATACACATGATACGCCTAGAATCAAAATTTCAAGAATTTACAAACATCAACATAAACTCGTTGAACCCTGTTCCACTGCGTGTTGTAGGGTATACAAATATAGTTTATGGTGCATTTGGCGACAATGCATTTAAGCCAAGAAGATTTTAATGTAGTAATGTTTTTTCTGTGTTTTTGAATGAAAACCGGTGTAAATTCTTGTGTTTATTTTTTTTTTGTATTAATCATTAGAGTAGGGTGAAAATTTATTTTGTTGCTTTTTGTCGAATATTAGAGTGAAACCCGTGTGGACTAAAATTGAAAGGATAAATTCTTAATTGATCTAGCGAAGTGCGGGTGTCTGCTGAAAACACGTCAACTTTCGAAAAAAGACAAATTTTTGTTCAGTTTAAAACGGGTTATTTTCTGTCGTTGTTAATGTTTGGAATTTCTGTTTAACTTAAGACGCTTTTTAACCACACTATACACCTATTTAATTATTCAATTCACATGTTCATCCAGGTTTCTTTATAGGAGGGAATGTGTTGTATACACAACAAGATAAATCATAAGAAAAGTTTAAACAAATGTAGATTTTTCCGTTGAAATGGTATGTATTTACACTGAAAGAATTATTGTTCATTATATCTATGAACAAATTTCATAAAACCAAATTCATAGATTCTATGAAATAATTCATTGGCTGAATGAATATTCATTAGTATTTTGAAATATTTCATAGAATTTTATTCATAGATTTTATTAAATTCATAGAAAAAATTCATAGAATTTATGAATGTCATTCATAGAAAAAAATGCCATCAATATGCCTTTTAATTCTTTTAATAATTAAAATAATGTTACAATAATTAAAATAGTTGAATAAATTTATTAAAAAAATAAAAAAAAAAATAAAAAAAACATTAAAAAAAAAATATCATTGCTGCCCGGACCGGGGTTCGAACCCAAGACCTACCGGCTGAAGTGGTAATTGTCGACGCCTTAGCTGTCAGCGCCACCAAAGAAGAAAAATCTCGCCAACTAACGCATGGTTTTATAACGCTTCATTTTTGTAAATACACAAAATATTTGTTTTCTACAAACACACACACAGCTTTTGGCAGAGCATTGTGACAGAGCATAAACACAAACTCAATATATTAATCAAAATTCATTTTAAGTGTTGTTACTTGTTTAAATAATTTAGCTCAGTGGCTAGAGACTATGCTTTACGAACAACAGGTTCTCTGTTCGAATCTCGGTAGGGATAAGTTAAAATAAAAAAAACATATAAATTTTTAAAAATAGAAAATTGTAAATAAATAAAATAATTAAAATAAATAAAAATAAAATATAAAAAAATAAAATTAAAATAAAAAAATAAATAAAAATAGAATTGAATAATAATTTTTTTTCCATAGCCTATGAACTTTTTCATAGGTTTCTGGTTTCTATGAATTTGATTCATAGATTCTATGAAAGGCATCATTGGCTCACTTCTAATGATTTTTTTCATAGAATCAATGTACGTTTTCATAGCCGTAATGAACAAAATTCTTTCAGTGTACCAAATAAAAATACTTTTTATTAATAACTGGATTTTTGGAAATTATTAGCTCTTTTGATATGGAACCTCTACACCATTTACAGATGTTATTCGAAAAAAATCAATTGTTATTCAAAAATTCTACTTGTAAGTCAAAGATTTCATTTGTAATTCAAAGAATCCATTTGTAATTTATAGTCTACTTATAATTCGAAAATTCCATTTGTAATTCGAAAATTCCAATTTTCAATCAATTGTAATTCGAAAAAGATCAATTTTAATTCGAAAAAGATAAATTGTAATTCGAAAAATATCTTTTTTTTTAATTACAATTGATCTTTTTCGAAATACAATTTATCTATTCCGAATTACAATTGATCTGTTTCGAATTACAATTGATCGAAATTTAATTGATCTATGCATTTCGAATTCCAATCGATGTTTTAATAATTACAATTGATATATTTCGAATGACAATTGATCTTTTTCAAATAACAATTTATCAATTTCGAATTCTATCTTCGAAATTGATCAATTACAATTGATCAATAAAATTTAAAAAAACAGGTGTTTTTTCGCAACCATGTAACTTATGTATTACAGAAACAATAGTATTATCTATAGTTTTTAGGAAAATTTGTCTCAAGTATGTTAGATAATTCTTCAATATTTCGAAAAAAAAATATATAAAAAAAATTGATTTTTTTTAATCCAAGAATTTGTTGTCAAATCGGACTCTTTTTTGGAACTAAAAAAAACGGTTTTAAATTTTTAGCATATCGAGGGCCTATATTCAAAACCCTCTATCTAAAAAACACAACTTTTCATGAGAGCCAAAAAACTGTTTAATTCGCGTATTGTTAGAGTAATTAAAATTCGATATTCTACAATATTTTTTTAAATCAACTACTGAATCTCACATATAATTCGTTTTAAAAATTTTGTACTAGTGGGGATTTTATGATAGATAGAGGGTTTTGCATTTTAACAAAACTGAATTATTATGATTTTATTTACGACATCGGTAAATTTTTAACATGATTTATTAAAGATAACGGCTTATAAAAAATTCCGAAATCGCGGTTTTGGTCCACAGGTGCTGATTTTTACAGCAAAAATATTTTTTTTTTACAGAATTTATCTCAAAAGTTCACAAACTGTTGAGTATGTTATGTAAAAAATAGAAAAAAAAATTACAAAAGCGATTTTGGTCCACAGATGTTGATCAGCATCGCGATTTTGAAGATTAAAATTTTAGTTTTATAATGTACACAAGACATCAAAATTTGAGCCATATTTTTCAAAAAAGTCAAAGAAGAATTTTCAGAAAAAATTAGCATCAGTGGACCAAAATCGTGGTTATTGAATTTTGTTGACAAATTCATGTTCAGCGTGCAAAATTTAGTATGAAAACATGTAATGTGTGACGAAATTATTCAAAATAAATATTTATAAATTAATTATTTGAAAAGATAGAGGGTTTTGCATTCAGAAAAATTAAAAAAAAAAAAAAATATTTTTGTTCTGAATTTTACACCATAGATGAGGGCCGTTTTACTGAATATTTTGCCATCAAAAAGTCATTTTCGTGAAAATGGAAGATAGAGGGTTTTGAATATAGGCCCTCGATATGCACTCTTAGGGATGGGATAGTGTCTCAGTTTTCGATATCGATCCACTACACCCTCTCATTTTGTAACCTTTCTAAATGGGAAAAATCCACAAAAAGCCTTAAAACTGCCCAAGAAACGCCCCTGGTGGGATGAAATTTCAGACCGACCTCCTCCGCCCTCGACATTTTTCCTGAACATACCTAATCCATATCTCAACTTTCTAAGGGGGCTCCCGTACAAAATTACTTTTTATAAAATTTTGCTTATATCGCTCTAACTGTCCATACACTGAAAGAAAGACATAACTAAAATTTAGGAAAAAAATTCTTTAAAAATTATTCATGAAATTTCCGAAAATTGAGTTAATTTAACTAAAAAATGGGAAATTTTCCTAACTATGAGGAAACCATTTTAGTTCATGTACTTATAAATAGTTCATAGTTTTCTTAAAATGGACTTCGTAAATATAAGGAAAAAAATTCTTACTGCCAAAGAAATTTTCCCCAAATCTAAGGAACATATATTTATTTTTAAGACACATTTCTTAAAAATATGTTCACACAAAATTTAGTTCAAGTTTAGTTAAAATTTACTACAAATAACTTCACCGAATTTTACTCCTTAGAATTGAGGAAGCGGACTTCTTAGAATTTAGATAAAACCATCTTAGGATTGAGTTAAAACTTTCTAGAATTTAGTTTAAACTTCTTAGAATAAAGTTAAACATTTCTTAGAATTTAGTTAATAACTCATATTTGATTTCTTAGAATTAAGTGAAAAACTTCTTAGAATTTTGTAAAAACTTTTTAGAATTTAGTTAAAACTTCTTAGAATTTGGTTAAAAAAATCTTAGAGTTCTTTGTCATTTAAAATAACTAACATTGTTAGTTGATTTAACTGAAAAAGTAGTTGACCCCAAAACAACTTACAAAGCAGTTATTTTAACTGACATTTTCAGTTGATTTTACTAACATAATTTTTTGAGTGTTGTAATTTGAAAATTTCAATTGTAATTCGAAAAAGATCAATTGTAATACGAAAAAGATCAATTATAATTCGAAAAATATTAATTGGTACACGAAAAAGATCAATTGTAATTTGAAATAGATCACTTGTAATTCGGAAAATATGAATTGTATTTCGAAAAATATCAATTGTGATTCGAAAAGATGTGTTGAATTTCGAAATAGATAAATTTTAGTTCGAAAAAGATCAATTTTAATTCGAAGATTCCAATTGTAGTTCAAAAAAGATCAATTGTAATTCGAAAAAGATCAATTGTAATTCGAAGATTCCAATTGTAGTTCAAAAAAAAAAATCAATTGTAATTCGAAAAAAGTCAGTTGTAATTCGAAAAAGATCATTGTAATTCAAAAAAGATCAATGTAATTCGAAAAATATCAATTGTAATGCGAAAAATATCACTTGTAGTTACAGTTTATCTTTTACGAATTACAATTGATCTTTTTCAAATTATAATTAATTGTTTTCTAATAACAATTGATCAATTTCGAATTCTAATTGATCTCTTTCGAATAAAAATGGAACTTGTTCGAATTACAATTGATCTTGTTCGAATAACAATTTGAATCTTTGAGTTGCAATTGATCTTTTTGAATTCAGTTGTTAAGTTAACTGAAAGAGTTTTATTTAACCAAAATTGGTGAGATATTTTAATATTTTAATTTTTTTTTTTAAACTCGTGTTGAATAATTTTTACATACTTTTTGACCTATAGTAATTAAATGTTAGCTCTTGTTTATGTCTACCACGAAAATGGATACGATAATAATTTGTTTTATTCGTTTCACGCATTTTCAATAAAAAAAATCATAATAAACACAACAAACAAACAAATAACGCCCTATAAAAAAATATAAAAAGAAAAATATACAAATTGTAAAGTGTCACAAAACGATTAAATGCAACACTCACTATAACTTAATTGTAATGGCACAAGTAGCATACACATCTGAACAATAGAGTTGGCTATAAAAAAAAAAATCATGCCTGAATTGAAATTTTATTCAAAAATAAAAAATACTTTCAAGACCTCTTTGACGTTTTTGTGTTAAAATCCGAAAAAATTTTACATGTTAAAGAATTGTTTTCAGGAATTTTTTTTTTATAAAGAAACAAGTAAAACTTAGGCACTACAATTTAATAATATTTTTGAGAATAGTATTAGCAGCGCCATCTTATGTTGATCTGACGAACTACTTTTTGACACAGCTTCAAAAAGTCATTAAAAATGAACCTGGTTGATATATACTTAATTTGGCCAACATTGGAAAGATTTTGACATAAAATTAGATTTGATTAGATACAATTGAATACAATCAGATGCAATCAAATTATATACAACCAGATCAGATATGATCAAATAAAATGTTTATACAGGGTGATTCAGTCACGACCCGCTGAATTTTACCAGCGTATTCCATGGCTCATTTCATGAAAATATGTCCATTACGACCATCCCCGAAAATGCAAGTGTGCGAAATGGCAGCGGTTTGAAAATTTTCGGATTGGTGGTTGGAGGGTATTAGGATAAAATTTATAACTTCTGAGCCAGGGGTCGGTTTTTTTTGTTTTTGGACTTGTTGGAAAGTTCATTGGGAGACCTTTCAGAATCAATAACAAAAAAATTAAAATAAAGTGAAATCGTCGTGATACAGAGCTTTTAAAATAAAATTTGAAAAAACAAGACATAAAAATTTGCACATCGGGCCCCTGGCTCAGAAGTTATAAAATTTACCCTAATACCCTCCAACGACCAATCCGAAAATTTTCAAACCGCTGCCATTTCGCACACTTGCATTTTCGGGGATGGTCGTAATGGACATATTTTCATGAAATGAGCCAAGGAATACGCTGGTAAAATTCGGCTGGTCGTGACTGAATCACCCTGTATACTTATAACACAGTATTTTTTCGAAATTTTGCAAATCGATATTTTTGTCCAAGACTTTGTCCAACCCTCCTGGAGGTCAATCTTGAATTGTTTTTTTTTTTTTTTTTAATTTTCACTCCACTTTTAAAGCTCACACAATTATAGCAAAAACTGTTAAGATCGCTAGACATTTATTTATTGGAATTAAATTAGACAGCTATGAGTATTTAAAAGAATAACAATAACAAAAAAATCCAAATAACATTCACAAAACTTGTGTAAAAAATAAGTGAAATGAACATTTATTATATTAACCTTATGTGTGATCATGTCACGCATATTTTTCGTTGAATTTTGAACTGAACTACAAAAAAAAAATAAATACAAATAAAATGAAGGTAATAAGATCAATAGTTTACCTTTTATTTAAATTTTTTAACATTTAACGATATAAAACCGCAAATATATGTTTAATATAATGGCAGGGCATTAAAAGAAAACATTTTTTAATATTTATTTATTAAATAAAAAATATTATGTATTTGCAAAAAAAAATTAAAAATAAAAATAAAACTTCCGCGAAAAACCTTTTTTTTTAAATTCCATTTTAAAAAACACAAAAATGGACATCGCCAAAATGTCTTGGAATCAATCACTGATCGATTCTCAAGTCTCAAGTGACACAACTTTTAAAACCGTTGACTTCCTATCGGGATTAAATTTGCACCAAGGTTAGTCCTATTTGGCAGTAGTTTGGACACAATTTTTCAACGAGATCGGTCAATGACTCTCTGGGTTAGAGGGGGACGAAATTTGACATTTTGGCCAAACAGGTGTTTTTTCGCACCCAAGTAACTTAATACCAGGTAAACCAAAAATATGCTCTACACTCAAAAAATTATGTCAATAACTGTTTGTAGGTTATTTAAAAAGTTTTCCGTTTAGTCGTTTTTAAAAGAAAAAACATTTGTTTGATGTTCAGTTTTTATTAATGACAACTTCAGTCCTTTGTTTCAAAAATAAGACACTAAAAAATAAAGACTTTCACTAACATTTAATTTTTAAAGTCATTTATTTTTGTTCTGTAAGTAAAAACTACTGATTATTCTTTTGATTTTTAATGATTTGTGTCAGTAATTTTTTTTTAAATTGTTGGTATTTTTTAATGAAATATCATTAGTTTTTACCTACACAAGTCAGTTATTTTTTTGTAGAAAAAAAAAAACAAAAAATTATATATAGAAATATAAAAACATGTTTGTATCAAGTCACTTTGGCACGATGGGTAGAGTGTCTGCCCAGAATGTAGTTGATTGCGGGATCGATTCCCCAAAAATTTTATTAAAAATTTAAAAAAAAATATTTCAATAAAAAATTGTAAAAAATTACCTACGAAATCATTAATTTTTATTGTTTTCGTAGGTTATTTTTTTGAAATTTGTTGGTAAAAATAACAGAACTATCATTAATTTTTAATGTTTTCGTTGGTTATTTTTTTCGAATTTGTTGGTAAAAAAGAGTGAAAAAAACGTAATTTTTTAATGTTTAATGTTATTTATTTTAGAAAATTTTGTCAACAGTAAAAAATAAATGTTGATGTTTGTTAAAACAAATGAATAATTACTGGGATGGTTTTCAATTGTTTATTCACTGGTTTTAAGTGTGTTTTTCATTTGTTTTTGCCTACAAAATATTTTGAGTGTAAAAACACGTTTTATGCGCTTAAAAAATGCACTTAAAAACGGAAAATATGCTCTAAAAACAATAAAAATATGCTCTTAAAAAAATTCTTTTTCCTTTTTTGCGGTATTTTTTTACAATTTGTTAAAGAATAAACTCAAAAAATACCGTTATGTGGAGGAGTTAGAGGGTTAATATGTTCCACAAAAATATTTGCCTTAACATTTTCTACAAAGTTGCTGAACATACCTTACATTTAGATCTAAAAAAACATAGTTTCTTTAGATCTTAGCAAGAATAGGCTAAAGGTGATTCAATCGTCAGAACCCCGTAATTTTGGAAAAGGTTTGAAATTGTTGTCCGGTTTAATTTTTTTCTTCTAGCAGAGAGAACAAAACCAAAACAAACATTTTAATACAATAACAAAAATTAAAAAAAAAAAATCCAGTAAAAATTAAAAAAAAAAAATTTTAAAATAAGTTACACTCAAAATATTTTGTAGGCAAAAACAAATGAAAAACACACTTAAAACCAGTGAATAAACAATTGAAAACCATCCCAGTAATTATTCATTTGTTTTAACAAACATCGACATTTATTTTTTATAAGGGTTCAAGTTGAAAAAATGCAGAAGAAAAATTGAATTTCTAAAAATTATAGACTTTTCTGGTATTTCCCATACCGGTTTCAAACACCCCAGTTAGTGTCATCATCAGTAGGATTTTAAATGTCGGTTTGGCTTGTTAATGAAAACTGTTTTTTATATATGTGAATATTTATAGTTTCTACAGAATAAATTTTGACAGTTTCCAACACTACAATTCTATTTCTAGCAATCTCAACCTTACTTCATACTTTCTTTCAACTTTTTTGTCTCTTACATTATTTCGCAAGGGTTACCAACATGATCTGGAATTGCAGACACAAATGAAGGAATTTGCATTTTCAGTTTCGGAGACGTGCCTAATGGCGACATATTTTGTCAGTAATTTTATTTGATTTTTTCTGTAAGTACAGATCGAGCACGGGCTCTAATTATATTTGTTATAAGGGTTCAAGTTGAAAAAATGCAGAAGAAAAATTGAATTTCTAAAAATTATAGACATTTCTGGTATTTCCCATACCGGTTTCAAACACCCCTGTTGACAAAATTTTCTAAAATAAATAACATTAAACATTAAAAAATTACTTTTTTTCACTCTTTTTTACCAACAAATTCGAAAAAAATAATCAACGAAAACGTTAAAAATTACTGATAGTTCTGTTATTTTTACCAACAAATTTCAAAAAAATAACCTACGAAAACAATAAAAATTAATGATTTCGTAGGTAATTTTTTACAATTTTTTATTGAAATATTTTTTTAAAAATTTTTAATAAAATTTTTGGGGAATCGATCCCGCAATCAACTACATTCTGGCCAGACACTCTACCCATCGTGCCAAAGCCACTTGATACAAACATGTTTTTATATTTCTATAAATAATTTTTTGATTTTTTTTTTCTACAAAAAAATAACTGACTTGTGTAGGTAAAAACTAATGATATTTCATTAAAAAACACCAACAATTTAAAAAAAAAATTACTTACACAAATCATTAAAAATCAAAAGAATAATCAGTAGTTTTTACTTACAGAACAAAAATAAATGACTTTAAAAATTAAATGTTAATGAAAGTCTTTATTTTTTAGTGTGTTATTTTTGAAACAAAGGACTGAAGTAGTCATTAATAAAAACTGAACATCAAACAAATGTTTTTTCTTTTAAAAACGACTAAACGGAAAACTTTTTAAATAAACTACAAACAGTTAATGACATAATATTTTGAGTGTAACATTTTTTAAAATTATACTCGTTTGATAACAATACCGTTTAGTACTACTACAGAGTACTTCTACAGAGTACTACTACAGAAACGTTTCTAATAAGTTAACAACCACTGTATGTTTGAAACAATGGCAGGGCATTAAAAGAATACATTATTTAATATTTTTTTGTGTCATACAAAGTTTATTTAATGTCCAATCGGCAGAAAAATCTGGTAAAATTAGACATTTATTGAGTCATATAATAAATCTGGGGATTTGATAAATTTTCATCTTGAATTAGTAGAAAAATTTTCTAATTTATCAACAGAAAAATAGACTGATTTCAGCAGACTTGATTAAAGAATTTCTGTCGAATCACACATAAATTTGCTAAAATTACATTAAGTGTAAACCATATCATTAATTTTCTGATTTTAACAAAGTTGGTGTGCTATATTTAGTGGTATTCAGAGTCTTTCTTGTTACCACAGAGTTGTTTTTTCTTTAAATCTAGGGGAATTCTCTCTCGTCTAATCACGCCTTAAAAGGGTCAAGGGAAAAAATTTAAAAAATTTTGTTAAAAAATTTCTTGAACGTAAGAAAAAATTACCATTATTGTAAATTTCAAACAGCGATACCCCGAAAAGTGTTCGACCGACTAAAATTTTTGTTTTAATATTCGTGTTTAGTGCATCATGATGTGTCACAAGAGATATTTTTAAAAAAAAATTTTTTCCCCAAATCCAAATCTTTAATCGCCGGCAACAAGGATTAATTTAATACGATTTGCCTACAAATCTAGTAACAAAAAAAAATTACCTGTACACTTGGGAAAATCAGTTTGTTAAAGAAAAAAAAAGTCAGTGTGGCATTCAATAAAAAATATTTAATTCTCTACAGTTCTGTTATGATTATGTTAATAAAACAAATTTAAATATTTTCTTAAAATACGAATACATTTTGGTTCAGTTTGTTATTATTTTTTTTTAATAATTAAACGACAATAATAGAAAATTCATAACAAAGTGTATATAAAAATCAACTGATCATATATACTAAAAACCTATATATAAAATTTCTGGTATACATGCATAAATATAGACTTTTAATTTCAGATATGAATTTGTATTGAATCAAAATCTTACTTAAAATCAAACAAAGCATTTTAATTTGGAACAGTTTAAAAAGTCAATAATCTCTTTCTAAACTTATACACTTACAAAAAAAATATACAAAAATATACAAAAAATAAAAATCATAGTTTTTATTTAAAAAAAAAAACTATATTTGAAAAATAAATAAATATAATAATAACAAACAGTTTGCTAATGATCAATCATCAAAAATATTTTTCAACTCTTTTTTTTGTCATATCATTTCTTTTTGTCCAGGGTACGTGTGCTCATAAATTAAAAAAAATATTTTTTTTTTTTATTTGTTTTTGTTCGGACAGTATTAAACTAAAACATTGAATTGAACTATAATAATATTTACGATCGCATTTTTTTTGTTATTGTTTTTACAGTGTATAATATACACTGTATATAGTATAAGGTTATCATCATCCATAACCATTTGAAACTAAAATACTCTGTACTACATGGTCTAATAATAATAATAATCAACAATCTAATTGAATTTTATTTTCTTCCCTTTATCAATATTTAAAGTAATAAAATAGAATCTAACTAACAATAAGTATATGGTACAATATAATGTTTGGTTTTTAAAAGTTTTTAATTTTACAACAAATGATTTTTGCTTTTTAATATCCAACTATAATAAATTTATACTGTTTTCAACCAAATTTTTTTAAACAATAAATTTAAAATTTAATATCTTTTAAACTCATTTGAATTATTGCTGGAGAAAATTATCCAAAAATATCTTCTGTTTTTAATAATAGACTAAACCTTAACAAAAAAAAATGTAATTATATATGTATATTTTGCTATGTTTTGATAAAGAAATGATAAGAATAAAATCAGCCAACTTTTCTTTTTTTTTAAATCAGCAGATCTTTCTGTTGAGATCAAGAAATTTTTTAGACGTCTGGACAGATTTTTCTGTTGATTCTACCGATATGATTACTAAAAACCGATATTATTACTAGACTCAAAATAAAATCTCTGTCCAATCAGCAGAAAAATCTGCTGAAAATACACCCATTTTGAGCCATATGAGAAATCTGCTGATTTTAGCAGACACGGTTTGCTAAATATCTGTCATAAGAGGTGAATAAATATAACAAGAAAAAAAAAAACAGCCAGCATCGAACTCGCCACCTTCCGATTTGAAAGTACTCTTCTTAACCACTACGCTACGGAAGCTTATACTTTTATCTGGCGTTTAGTTATCTGCTAATTTCAGCAGAACAATCTGCTGATTTCAGCAGAGCAATCTGCTGACAATCTGTTCTACTTTTTTTTGTATATAAAAAAATTTCTTGAAAAAATAATGAAATTCAGCAAACAAAATCAGTATAAACATAGTAAAATGTCTGTTATTTTCTTAAACTGAATGACAGAGATTTTAGTAAAAATATCCTTCTCAGCAGAACAATCTGCTAAAAGATTGCTAATTCAAATTGAAAGTCGTTTTACAGATTTTTTGACAGAGTTTTTCTTTTGAGTGTACAAATTTTTTTTTTTTTTTTACCACCATTTAATATTATTTGGTGCAAAAATCTTTGACTGATTTTTTCAGATTTGAGAACGCAAAAAAAACTTTTTTTAGGTTGTATTGATATGGAACTAAAGGTAGAAACAGAACAAGCACGGCACGGAGGACGGTTGCCGTTGCCGGAGAATATAGGCCCAAAACAATGACGGGGGACGCCGACGGCAAAAAATGTCATTTGTTTGTTCAGTGGTGCTAACTTTTAATAAAATTAGACAAATTTTACGGAAAAAAATCGCTTATCACATAGTCATTGTGATTAAGTTGGCACTACTGTACGTTTGTTACACCATTGTGAATGAAAAAATAAAAAATTGTTGAGAAAATGCGGCAACCCTCGATTGTGAGAGGGAGGGAGATTGAGAGAACCCGGAGATAAAATAAAATAAGTTTTAATTTTTTGCCGTGCCGGTCACGGTTTTTAACTGTCAAATCGTATGGAAAAAGTCGTGCCGGGCTTGTTCTGTTCACAACTTAAGAGAGAACTTGCGTTTTTGGTTTTTCAATTTTACAAAACTTGGGCTTAAGAGGCGTGGCCAAATATTGAACGAATTGTCAAATTTGTGTCGAGTTCCTTGATTAAATGTTTACCCAATTTAAAGGGAATGCACCATAATCTTAAAAATTTGCGTTCTTGTATATTTTATGTCTATCGATTAAAAAAAAATTATTTTGAAAAATTTTCAGAACCCTTTCTGAAATTTCCCATTTTCCAAAAAAGTCAATTTATCAAAAATCCGGCCACTTTTTTTTATTTTTAAGTTTAAATGTTGGCTGATTCACACAAAAAAAAATTCAGATTCGCGTTGCTTGTAATAATTTTGGAATTTTCTTGTTTTTTCTTGATTCAACATAGCGTATGTGTAGGGTTGCCATCCGTCCTCTTTTCCCCGGACACCGTCCTCTTTTTTAGGGCGTCCGGGGCAGTCCTACTTCTTTTTTAGAAAGTGTCCGGGGTTGTCCTACTTTTTGCACTTTTCCCGATACATTTTTTTTTGTTAATTCTTAAGTTTTGAATTATTGGAATCGCTGTATTTTCGCTTACCAGCAGTAATATCAACTTTTTGAGAGCAAAACGAGCACAAAAATAAAAAAAAAACACTTTATGTAGTGCGAAAATAACTATGTTGACATCACTTCTTATCAGCTGCCGTGTGTTTTAAAGATTGCTCTCCGAAAAAAGATTTGGTATCAAACAAAATTTTCTAAATGGTTTAAAGCAAATTCCTTTTGAATTTACAAAAATTGTTTTTCAGAAAATCCCCATTGTATTTCAAAATTTTTTATTTGTAATTTTCTAAATGCTTTTTAAAAATTCCATTTGATAAACTTCCAATAGTATTTCAAAAATTTCCATTTATATTTCAAAATTTTCAAAATGCTTTTCGGAAAATTAAAAATAGAAAACTCTGATATACAATAGAAAATTTTTGACTTATATTTCGAATTTTTTGAAATATACATAACTGGAAATTTTTAAGTTATAAAGGAAAATTTTAAAAATAAAATTGAATAGATATTTCCAAAAAATTTAAATATAATTGGAGATATATTTTTTTAGTGGAAAAAAAAGGTTTTCTTAATAAAAATGATTTGTTTTTGCATATTGTATTGCTTTGTTGACTTGTTTTAAATAAATTTATTATTAAAAAAAATTGTCCTCTTTTTTGGGTCAAATGTCCTCCTTTTTTAAGGTTGACGTCCTCTTTTTCTCAAAATGCAAATGGTAACCCTACGTATGTGTAACATATTTGCTAATGTTTGTTACTCAAAATACAAGCAAATTACAATATTGTTATAAAATTCAATATTCAAATGCGATTTTCTCGAAAAAAAAGCAAAAATTACCTTCTAAATTTTTTTGAGTAGATCATCAAAACTAAAAAAAAAAAAATAGAAACAAAACAGTAGCCGGATTTTTGATATTTTGACTTTATTACATTTTTTAAATTTTCAGAACAGATTCTGAAAATTTCCCCAAGAAACAAAAAATTTAATCAATAGATAAAAAATTGATAAAATTTTTGATCAAAATCGAAAAATGTTTGAGTGAAAAAATTTTTAATCAATCACCTACAATTCGATGATTTTTATAACAATTTTTTTAATGGGAGAAATTTCAATCAAAAAATTGATTAAATCCGCGTTTTTGTTGATTGAAATTCGTTTAAAATTTTTTCTGCGTGTCTGCAGTTCCAGATCATGTTGCAAAATAATGTAAGAGACAAAAAAAGTTGAAAGAAAGTATGAAATGAATTTGAGGTTGCTGAAAATAGAGTTGTAGTGTTGAAAACTGTCAAAATTTATTCTGTAGAAACTATAAATATTCAGATATATAAAAAATAATTTCCATTAACAAGGCAAACCGACATTTAAAATCATATTGATGATAACAACAACTTGAGTGTTTGAAACCGGTATGGGAATACCAGAAAAAAAAATTAATATCTTTTAAAATCGTTAGAATCATTGCTTGTAAAAATTGTCCAAAAATATCTTCTTTTTTTTAAAAATAGACCATACCTTAGGGTTGCCATTTCCTTTTTGAGAAAAAGAGGACGCCAACCTCGAAAAAGGAGGACATTTGACCCAAAAAAGAGTACATTTTTTTTTAAAAATTAATTTAAATAAAGTAAACTGCGCGACACAATATGCAAAAAAACTGCATTTTTATTAAGGAAACAATTTTCATTTCCACTAAAAAAAATCACAAAAATACATAAAAGAAAATCTTCCAATTTTATTTCAGAAAATACCAATTATATTTCAAAAATGTTTAACTATATTTCCAATTATATATGAGAAATTTTCAAATATATTTTAGAAATATTCATTTTTAATTCAAAAATGTTTGGTTAATTTAAAAAAAATGTACAATTATAATTCAAAAAATTTCAATTGTATATCAGAATTTTCTATTTGTAATTCAAAATTTTCTAAATGGTTTTCAGAAAATTCCATTTGTATTTTAAACATTTCCATTTCAAAATTTTCTCAATGATTTTAAGAAAAATACTTTTGAATTTAAATAAATTCAATTCAGAAATGTTCATTTTTATTTAAAAATTATCTAAATGTTCAAATTCTGATTAATTTTTATTAAAAAATAAAAATTGTTGTACTCGACCTTTAAAATATTATATTTTGAGTAGGTTTTTTTCTAGCTTGAGGTCATTATTTCCTTTACTAATTAAAACTACGATATTCTCATATAATAATTTTCAAGAAAATTATTTTTTTGTTTTAAATTTATTTATGTTGGTCATTTTTTGCAAGACTTTATCGACACGTGTTTCGGGATTTGTCTGTTTTTAATATTTGTTGGTTAATTAGTGACCTTACTACGATGGTACAATTTTCGTCTTCTAATTCCCAATGGGAATAATGTCGAATACGTATTTTTATTTTAGTTTGATCATTAACGACTGTATTAAAGACCCTTTGCTACTTGTAGTATAGGGTTTTTATTTTTGCTAAATAATCTTGACAATGGGATCTGACAAATCCCGAAACTCGTGTCGATTAAGTCTTGCAAAAAATTACCAACATAAATAAATTTAAAACAGAAATATAATTTTCTTGAAAATTATTATATGAGAATATCATAGTTTTAATAAGTAAAGAAAATAATGACCTCGAGCTAAAAAAAAAATATTTTTTTTGATATAAAAATCTTTTTTCGGAGAGCAAACTTTAAGACACACAACAGCTGATAAGAATTGATGCTAATGTAGTTATTTTCGCACCACCTAGAGTGAATTTTTACTCGAAATATAATTAATTTGAAGCGTTTTTTTTAATTTTTGTGCGTTTTGTTCTCAAAAAGTTGACATTACTGCTGATAAGCGAAAATACGGCGACGAAAATAATTCAAAAGTTTAAAAGTAAAAAAAAAAATGTTATGGAGAAAAGTGCAAAAAGTAGGACACCCCGGGCACTTTCTAAAAAAGAAGTAGGACTGCCCCGGACGCCCTTAAAAAGAGGACGGTGTCCGGGGAAAAGAGGACGGATGGCAACCCTACCATACCTTAACGAAAACTCCCAAAAAATGTAGTAGTAATTATTTATTTATATTTTTCAATGTTTTGAAATAATAAAAAAAAAACAGCCAACTTTTCTGCTGAAATTAGCCGACTTTTCTGTTAAAGTCAACAGATTTTTCTGCTTGAATCAGCAATTTTTTTAGATTTTTACACAGATTTTTCTGCTGATTCCACCGATATTATTACTATAAAAATTTTTCAAATTGCATATTTCTTATATTGCTCAAAATGGATGAATTTCCAGTACATTTTTCTGCTTTTATATAAAGTCTACATGGTGTCCCAAGCATCACTTGGATCGTTACGTTAAAAGATGCTCTACAATTTATCGAAATCGCCTCATAAAAGGCAAAACTATCATCATTATGACAAATATAGCAAATTAGTTATTATCATAAAATACTACACAGAAAAAAATAAAAAAAATATTTGAGTAAATTTTTAATACTATTGAGTAAAAAATTACTCAATTTTGCACCAGTAAACGATTTAATAGTATTGAGTAAATTTTTAGTAAAAATTTATTAAATGTTTGAAAAAAATTTCAGTAAATTTTTAATTAACACAATTAAAAATTTACTCAAAATTTATCTATTTATTTTTTTTTAAAAGTTTAAAAACAGCGTTGCCAATTCAGCGCGTTTCGCGCTAGATTTAGCGCTTTCTGACCACCCAAAAAGCGCATTTTCTAAATCTAGCGCGTTTTTAAAAAAGGCGCTGAACTGGTGCTTTTTCATCTTTTTATTTAGCGCCTTTAGCGCTTTCTTTCGATAACTAAGCACTTTGAGAAAAAATATATATTTTTCAACAGAAACGTCCTTATAACAATCTTCAATCCATATTTTTCACATAGTTGTTGTAGTACAACAATAGAAATATGAAAGTTTGTTGAATATTAAAAAAAAATGTGTTTTTTTTTTAATAAAAAAAAAATTGTTTTAAAATTATATTTAGCAATTTTTTTTTACTTATTCTGTGATGATCAGATGATTTTATAAAAATTTAAAATAAAACCGTGAAATTAACAGTATTTTGTTGGCGCTTTTTGGTGCTTTTTACTTTATTTAAATTTTGCGCTTTTTAGCGCTTTTTGAGTCACTGTCTTGCGCGTTTTGGCTGTAAAAAGTTGGCTTCACTGTTTAAAAAAGTTTTAAATTTTTTTCCAAAAAAAAAAAAAACAAAAACTTGGTTTTTTCAAACTTTACCAAACATATTTATATCTCAAAAACATAGGAAAATTTTATAAAGACGATTACAAACTTTTATATACATACACAAAAAACTATAAACTAAACGAGAATTCAAAAAACTATGAGAGTTAATAAAAAACTATTCAATTTTTATTAAATTATTTACTTAAATTGATTTTAGAATTTTTAAGTAAATTTTTAATTGCGTCAATTAAAAAATTACTCAATTTTTGTTTTTAAATTTAAACAAGTGATTACTCAAATTTGTTTCCTCTACATTTTTTTCTGTGTATAATATGACTAAGCTACATTTCATCTTAAATGTCTACACTAAATTGTTTATATGATAACAATTTACATAGTATATGTTTTTAAAATTAAGACATAAAACTATAGTTCAACATTCGATCGGCTTCTTTTTTTTATTTAACCGCATTTTTAACTGGTTTCATTACTAAACTGGCATGTGTTGCTACTTATGATATATTCATACTGCAGTAAAGTGGTTTTTTTGATAGCTTGGAACTTACATTAGTTATTCAATAATCCATGAAATATTTATAAAAAAAAAAAAATCAGACTCTATTCATAATATGTAGTATGTATGCCATAGGAAAAATCGTGCAAGGCTTTTAATTTTTTTTAATATAATTAGCAAAATAATTAAAACAAAATAAATTAACAAAAAAAAAAATGTTATTTTGTTGCTTACAGTAGGCCACAATTGTAGATAAATAAATAATATTTGAAAGTTTTAAATCATGGTTGATTTGTTAGTATTTAAAAGCAGCGCTTTCCAACCCATGACACTTGCATGCCTAATAAAATTGTAAATTTACAACTTTTTTGGCGAAATAAAACTTTTTCTCTAAAATTTACTAGATTTTTTTTTTTTAAATCTTGGAAATTTGTAAAATTACAAGAAAAACTGTAAAATTACAAAAAAAAATGTAAATTTCGATCGAAAATTATTTGTTTATAAAACAAGTAAAACTGTTAAATATTGGTAAAATGTGTATTACGAGACTTTTTCAAGTAATTTGACAAGGGGTTTTTTTTTTGAGTGTGCTAAACACCATTACTACACCATTTCCAATTGTATTTTAAAATTTTCCAAATGTATTTTAAAATTTAAATGTATTTTAAAATTGTCCAAATATATTTTAAAATTGTCCAAATGAATTTTAAAATTGTCCAAATATTTTTTAAAATTGTTCAAATGAATTTAAAAATTGTCCAAATGTATTTTAAAATTGTCCAAATGTATTTTAAAATTGCTCAAATATATTTTAAATTATCCAAATTAGTTTTAATATTCTCCAAATGTATTTTGAAATTGTCAAAATATATTTAAAATTATCCAAATGTATTTTAAACATTTTTCATTTGGACAATTTTAAAACTAATTTTAAAATTGTCCAAATGTATTTTAAAAATTTTCTAAATGTATTTTAAAATTGTCCAAATGTATTTTAAAATTATCCAAATGTATTTTAAATATTTTTCATTTGGACAATTTTAAAATTAATTTGGACAATTGTAAAATATATTTGGACAATTTTAAAATACGTTTGGACAATTTTAAAATACATTTGGATAATTTTAAAAACATTTGGACAATTTTAAAATACATTTGGAAAATTGTAAAATACATTTGGAAAATTTTAAAATTCATTTGGACAATTTTAAAATACATTTGGACAATTTTTACATTTAGACAATTTTAAAATATATTTGAACAATTTTAAAATACATTTTTACAATTTTAAAATTAATTTGGACAATTTTAAAATTCATTTTGACAATTTTAAAATACATTTGGACAATTTTAAAATACATTTGGACAATTTTAAAATACATTTGGACAATTTTAAAATATATTTAGACAATTTTATAATACATTTGGATAATTTTAAAATATATTTGGCCAATTTTAAAATACATTTGAACAATTTTAAAATTAATTTGGAAAATTTTAAAATTAATTTCGACAATTTTAAAATACATTTGGATAATTTTAAAATACATTTGGACAATTTTAAAATACATTTGGACAATTTTAAAATGCATTTTTAAAATTTTAAAATACATTTGGACAATTTTAAAATATATTTAGACAATTTTAAAATACATTTTGATAATTTTAAAATATATTTGGACAATTTTAAAATACATTTAAACAATTTTAAAACTAATTTGGATAATTTAAAAATATATTTGGACAATTTTAAAATACATTTGGATTATTGTAAAATATATTTGGAAAATTTTAAAATACATTTGGAAAATTTTAAAATATATTTGGACAATTTTAAAATACATTTGGACAGTTTCAAAATTAATTTGGACAATTTTAAAATACATTTGGATAATTTTAAAATACATTTGGACAATTTTAAAATACATTTGGACAATTTTAAAATACATTTGGACAATTTGAAAATACATTTGGAAAATTTTAAAATTCATTTGGACAATTTTAAAATACATTTCGAAAATTTTAAAAACATTTGGACAATTTTAAAATTCATTTGAACAATTTTAAAATATATTTGGGCAATTTTAAAATAAGTTTAGACAAGTTTAAAATACATTTGGACAATTTTAAACACATTTGGACAATTTTAAAATTAATTTGGACAATTGTAAAATATATTTGGACAATTTTAAAATTCGTGTAGACAATTTTAAAATACATTTGGAAAATTTTAAAATTCATTTGGATAATTTTAAAATACATTTGGACAATTTTAAAATACATTTGAACAATTTTTAAATACATTTGGACAATTTTAAAATACATTTGGACAATTTTAAAATTAATTTTGACCATTTTAAAATACATTTGGACAATTTTAAAATACATTTGGACAATTTTGAAATCCATTTTTAAAATTTTAAAATACATTTGGACAATTTTAAAATATATTTAGACAATTTAAAAATATATTTGGACACTTAAAAATACATTTGGACAATTTTAAAATATATTTGAACAATTTTAAAATACATTTGGACAATTTTAAAATTAATTTGGACAATTGTAAAATATATTTGGACAATTTTAAAATACGTTTAGACAATTTTAAAATACATTCGGACAATTTTAAAATTCATTTGGACAATTTTAAAATACATTTGGACAATTTTAAAAACATTTGGACAATTTTAAAATTAATTTGGACAATTGTAAAATATATTTGGCCAATTTTAAAATTCGTTGAGACAATTTTAAAATACATTTGGACAATTTTAAAATTCATTTGGACAATTTTAAAATACATTTGGACAATTATAAAATACATTTGGACAATTTTAAAATGCATTTGTAAAATTTTAAAATACATTTGGACAATTTTAAAATACATTTGGACAATTTTAAAATATATTTGGACAATTTTTAAACACATTTCGACAATTTTAAAATTAATTTAGACAATTGTAAAATCTATTTCGACAATTTTAAAATACATTTGAACAATATTAACATACATTTGAACAATTTTAAAATTAATTTAAAAATTTTAAAATTAATTTCGACAATTTTCAAATACATTTGGGAAATTTTAAAATACATTTGGAAAATTTTAAAATACATTTGGACAATTTTAAAATATATTTGGACAATTTTAAAATACATTTGGACAATTTCAAAACTAATTTGGACAATTGTAAAAAATTTGGACAATTTTCAAATACGTTTAGACAATTTTAAAATACATTTGAATAATTTTAAAATATATTTGGACAATTTCAAAATACATTTGGATAATTTTAAAATATGTTTGGACAATTTTAAAATACATTTGAACAATTTTAAAACTAATTTGGACAATTTAAAAATTAATTTGGACAATTTTAAATACATTTGGAAAATTTTAAAATACGTTTAGACAATTTTAAAATACATTTGGACAATTTTAAAATACATTTGGACAATTTTAAAATACATTTGGAAAATTTTAAAAAAAAATTTAAAATGGTGTAGAGGTTTTTCTTCTTTTTTCTAAGTCTCTTGATAATATCTTTCACAAATAACTGGTAAGAAAAAAGAGTTAGAGCGGATACGACATTTTCGAATTCTTTTATTTTTAGGTAACATCTAATCTTATGAAAGTACATTTGTACTATCTTTCTAGAAATGGAATCTTAAAACTACAACTAAAACAACATGCATATATACAAGAGTACAACTACAACAAAAATTCAGTCACAGCAATGAAACAATATGTTTTAGTTTGGTTCTTCTTGTGACGATGAATTCAGAACTTTAAAAGAATTTATTGTAAAAATCATCCGAATGCCAGGCCCCTCGAAAGTACGACAGAATAATAGAGTAGGCAATAAAAATAAATTTGACATTTGTTTTTCTTTTTGCGCATTATATTAGTTTACTCTTTCTGGCACAAAAAGTTGGAACAAAATGAAAAAAAAAAAAAAAAAATAAACATATGGTTCAAGATTACTTTTTTGACATCTGTCATGAGTGTCACATCTGTTAAGTCTTTGTTGCCACTGTTGCACAAGAGCACTTTTCAAAAGATTTATGTAGTTTGAAAAAATTTTAAAAAAGGATTTCGTTTGTCGCATTACCAGGGCTGAGTCCATGCAAAAAATATATTTTTTTTATTAAATTTTCTGTCAAAAAAAAATTTTTTTTTTGTTAACAAAATATGAATTAATTCTTTTAAATTCTGAAAGTTGTTGTACGTGTTGTTGTTGACATTCCGCTCTTTCTGTTCACATAGATAAAATGATGATGAAGTATAACATATAGAGTACGAGTGTATGGTATGTTAAGTTATTTTTAACCGCGTGGGGGCTTGACGTTGTATTAGTTGTTTGAACGCACTGCGTCTTCATACATGTTTCTGTCTATCATACTAAAATATATACAATTCATTCTTATTCAAATGAATATATGTATGATCAATAGAGTGGACTGTAAAATTATTTTTGGTGGATTTTTAAAACTTTTCTCCACCGGTAGATTTCGAAAATTGCAAAATTTCAAGTTTCGACTCCCTTTTACTTATGATAGTTCATACTAGAGATGGGCACGTAGGTGGATTTTGAGTCACACTCAATCACGCTCACGACAGGATTTTTTGAATCACGCATAATCACTCACGAGCATATTTTTTCTATTCACACCCACTCACAATCACGTAAGTAAATTTAATACAACTCACGTGCACTCACTCAAGCTTCACTCACACTCACGTTAACTCACATTTACAGCAAAATTTGAAGTTTAGCGAAATTTTAATTTTTTTTTTCTTTTTTCGGGATGAAATCTTAAGCTGAGCCAAATTTTACGATTTTTTTGTTGCTTTTTATGGTACGAAAGGAAATATGAAGCGAAAATAAATCACGCAAACTCACGCAAACTCACTCACGCAAATTCTCTATTTTTCAAATCTTTTATAAGTGTAAAAAAAACACCCATAAACCAAATTTGAGTGAAATAGGCTTATATTTGTTGACAAATAACACCTTTAACTGTTTATCGGGCGAAATTTTGCACATGTCCAAAACTGGACCGATGATAATCAGATTTAATAAGGTTATTAAAGTACGCTTTTAACATACACAAACAAAATTTTTATTATATATTTTCAATTTTCATAAATTTGAGAGATTTATTTAAAATCGGGAAGGTGGTTTGTATTGGGGCTACAAGAAGAACTGGTTCGATTTCTTTAAAATTCGGAATGGTGATTTGTGAAGACAAAACATGTTTACCTGCCAAATTTCAAAAAGATACCTATTATAATACGGTTATTAGAGTCATTTGAACCAAAATTAAAAAGGACCTTTGTATGGGGGCTAGGTCTAAACATGGACCGATCTTTTCCAATTTCAATAGGGCCAAAAGAAGCTTAAGTGTCAAATTTCAAGTAAATTGATTAAAAATTTGAACCTGTATCGAGTTTACACCGTTTACATGGACAGACAGACGGTCGGACGGACGGACATCGCTAGATCGACTCAAAAAGTGATTCTGAGTCGATCGGTATACTTTAAAGTGGGTCTAGGACCAATATTTCGGGTAGTTACAAACATCAGCAGAAACTCATTATACCCTGTACCAAAGGGTATAATAATTTAGAACCTAAGAAGTTTTCTATGGGGGGAAAAGTCACTAAATTTGAGAATTTTTCTTTACGATATGTATAGGAATTTTTTGGTGGAAGAATTCCATAAGTATCTGAGAATTTTCTGTATGTAATTGTATCAGAATTTGAAAATGTTTGTATAAATTTTAAAAGCTTTTCTGTCAGCTTTTTAGAACCTCGGAATTTTTCTATTGGGATAATGTCTCAGAATCATAACACAGGCCAACAAAATTTTAAAAAGATCAAAACCCCGGGACTAGAATATACTTTTCTAAGGGTTTGAGCTGCGCTGAATCCGAATCTGTACTCAGAATTTTCCCATTACATCAGGTTTTTGATATATCTTAGCTTAAAGTTTTAAAAACCCCTGTTTTTCGCTATATTCGAGACGTCATAACTGCACAAATTCACCTTTATTTATAAAACCTGATATGTAGTCTGAAAGTCCTACTTAAAACCTTTAATATAAATGTTTGACCACTGCAATATCTTGTTCCTTCTCTGAGATATCTTAACATGAAGTTTAAAAAATTCAGTTTTTCGCTATATTCACGGGTTTTCGCTATATTCGCTACATTTCGCCTTTATTTTACGATGAACCTATAAATTCCCAATTAAAAAAAACAAAAAATGCTTCTTGAATTGCTTAGATGTCCTTTCTATTTCTGAGATATCGCCCGTTGAAATTTATATGATGTATTTAATGAATACATACCACTCTCAGCCGCATCCAGACTCACAAAACGAGAACAAACTTCAGGTTAAGATATCTCAGAGATGAAACAGGATATTATAAAGGTTAAACATTCATTTTAAAGGTAAATTGTAGGGCTTTCCGATGACGTATCGGGTTTTATAAATAAAGGTAAATTTTCGCAGTTATAACGTCTCGAATATGGCGAAAAACGGCGAAAATTTTTTCAACTTCAAGCTAAGATATCTCGAAAACCTGATGTGATAGGCAAATTCGGAGACCAGATTCGAATTCAGCGCAACTCAAACACTTATAAATGTAACCTCTGGTGCATGGGTTAAAAATTTGTTGGCCTGTATAATCTTTTTCTTTAAAGGTACCTACTAGGGATGCCAAACGGGAAGTCCCGAATCCCGAAATCCCGGGATTTTTCGGGATTGACAAATCCCGAATCCCGGGATTTATTTTTTTTCAATCCCGGGATTTTTCGGGATTTTCCGGGATTGAGAAATCCCGAAAAATCCCGGGATTTAGGGATTTTTTTGTCAAATATTGTAATCAAAATTGACTATTTCTTCAGTGTTTGTTGTCCGATGGTAACAAAATGGATATCGTTTGAAAGGTGTTTGAAATATCTTTCAAATGACGCATGTTGGGCTTAAATTCTCTTACTCTTTTGGAGTACAATTTAATTTTCAGGTCGTATTACTTAATATACAGAAGGGTGAAGCATATCTTCCTTTTTTCGAATTTAAAAATTGTCGGAGTCAGAATTTATGCCATTTAGGGTCAATATTGTTCCTGCAGGGAAATGTCTTTAGGTTCCTTTTTTACTTCAAAATCGGAAAATTTCGAACAAAGTAAAACATTTTTTTACTTTGTTTGAAACTTTCACATTTTCTTGTCTAAAAAGGTCCAATACTTTTTTGTATAAATATTGACCCTAAAAGGCAACTATTCCGACCACGACGATTTTAAAATTCGAAAAAAAAAAATTGTGTCAACCTAATATGCAGTTAGCTGCCGATTTATGTAAATACCAACATTTTTAAGAAACAGTTAAATTTTGCTGAGATTTTAATTTATAAGGGATCATTAAGTAATTCATCTGTAAAGTTAATTTTTAACGGTTTTAGTGCGTAAATGAGTTAAAGCGGATGAGGGGAAAATTTCCCCCTTGAAGCACCAAAACAGCATCTGAAAACCCAAATTTGTTTACCAATTTGTACTTTTGTTAAGCAAATGACACATTTTTAAGTTTCACCTAGCCAAAAAAACTAAATTTTTTTCGTCCCGCCCCTTTTTGTGGGCGTGAATTTAAAAAATAATATAAATAATGATAAAATTCTGTTACTTGGGCGTAATAAATGTATTTGTAAACATTTATCGCAAAAGGGAAGAAAACCGTTAAAATGCGATTCGCCTACCAATAAGACAATTAATACAAATTTTGTATTGGCAGAGGACGTTGGGGACACCTTTCCCTCGTGAGGAATTGTAACATATTTATTTACACAATTTTATCATTATTTAAACAAATATTTTATATCCACGTCTACAAAATAGGCCGTCCGAAAAAAAATTATTTTCTAATCTTTTGAATTCGACTGCATCGCGTCTTTCACATACGCACATCGTTCGAGTCTATTCAAATCGGCCATAGCTGTTTCTAAATTTTCGGGATTTCTGTGCTAAATATGTGAAACTTTACGAAAAATATTCAATGGTTATGAATTAATTGAATATTTAATTATAAAAAAAATATTAAAAATATTACGTAAAAAAACTTAATTTTATTAAATCCCGAAAAATCCCGGGATTAGGATTTTAAAATCCCGAATCCCGGGATTTGCAAATGTGTAACGACGTGTTTTCACTGGTTGCTGGGATAGAACTCGCGGCGGCCAGGGTTCGATACAAAATATTTATTTTTGAAGACCGAGAGAGGAGAGAGGCAATAAAACGGCACAAACATATTTTTTCCATAAAACATTACAATCTTTATTAAACGTAAAACATATGTCCTACATATAAAACTACGGCACGACGAAAATGCAGCACGAGGTAAGCCTTATGAGAGATAATTGTTGTTGGTGGGAATCACTGACAGCTCCAGTGGACTGGCTCGGAAATTTGGTACAACCGCAAATCCTCACCGAAAGCTAGTACAACTAGACGATCTTGTCCACTGTGGTGATGGCCAATACTGGGTAGACGAGAAATTTGGTACAACCGCTAATCCCGTCTTCGAAAGCTAGTACAACTAGACGATCTTCCAGCACTGCCAGTGAACTTTATTTAGTTGCCAGATGTAAAACGTCTAACCCAACTAAATAAGGTCTTACCTCAGTGCCGTCCAGGCAACCAAGCCGACACGAAATTTTCGGCGGCGGCGGCGCGACTAATTTTGCTTGCCGGCGGCGGCTTTTGTACTTTTCGGTCGGCGGCGGCTCATTCATCGGCTCATTTGCCTTTTCATTTTTTTTTCGTTGTAGGGTTGTATTTTTGCGAGTTTGTGTTTGGTTTTTGTAATGATACAATCAAAATTTGCATTTTTTTTGCCAGTTTTATTGTGCATCAGAATTAAAATAAAGAAAAGAATTAAAATAAAGAAAATTATGTTTTCGCTTGTAAGTTGATTACAATTCTCATTAAATTTTGTACCGGTCATAAATCTGTTGCAATATTTTAAATTAAACCTTGTGAAAAAACATCTCTTATGAATATCTCGTTTTTATACCCTGTACTTACCCAGTGGGGCGAGAATCAAAGGTTCCATTGCCATAAAGTATATGGGACATTCCAGGCCAAATCACTCACTTTTAGACCCGACCCCTTTCGATTTATTTTATTTTTGGATATGTTTTAGTACTTATTAAATGCAACTTGGACACCAATTTTCAGCCTTTTATTCCAAGATGGTTTTGAGTAATCAATTTTTCAAAATGGCGATTTTCTTAAAAAAAATTAAAAAATTTAAATTTTTAATTAATTTTGACCATTAAAAAATATAGATATATTAAAAAAAGTTGGACAACGTTTTGTTGGTATTTAAATGTAGTTTAAGAAAAAATATGTACAAATTATTCGAAGTAATTATCACTTATTTTTTGACGTTTAAAAATTAAAATCTACTTTTTGAAAAAGTCCGAAACCTTCGATTTTTTTGTAAAAAACTCTAAAAATTCTACTCTAAATTACGCAACTTTTAAGCTTTAATTCGAGATGTGATCACAATTCTTTCTATTTTTTTAAAATTTTTAAAATTGCACCTTTTTTTTTTTGCTCTGATTTATTTTATGTGGTGCTCCAAAAAAAATAAATTGCTAAATACTGACCCTAACTCACCCAAGATATATTCATTTGGAGGTAAAGATACGTCTCACAAAAATTAAGGACGATCGGACATGGGTAAGGCGTTCAGCATGGTCCTTGAAATTTAAAAAACGGATTACAAGGAAAAATATGATTTTTTTTTCTGTTTTCGCAATTTTTTTTTGTATTTTGAATTAAGTATAAATTCTAGTGGTTACAGAACTATGATGTGGAGTAAAATGCCTTTCTAATAAGGTACTAAAATCGGTTAAAAATCAGCCAAGTTATTACAACTTCCTCAGGCATCTAATATGTGTCACACCACTTGATTTATGAATTCGAGTCCCATTTTTTAAATTTATTGAAATTATCTGCTTTAATAACATTTTTTTATTATTAATGTTTCAGTGTAATATTTTTTTTGTTTTTCCAAATTTAAAAATCAAAAATAAATAAAAATTTTAAAATGGAGATTTCAAAATAGTGTTGAAAATGGAGGCATTTTTAGCACTAATTTAAATCATGTTAGCAAAACACAATACCAAAAATACTTGTCATCTAATAACATTTGAACTTGAAGAATAAAAAAATGTTATTACAGTAGAAAATTTCAATAAATTTCAAAAATCGGATTGTATTGCTTAATCAAGTGGTCTGCCACATATTAGATGCCTGGGGAAGTTGTCATAACTTGGCTGATTTTCCACCAATTTTAGTTTTTGGTACCTTATTAGAAAGGCATTTTACTCTATATCATAATTATGTAACTTTAATTAAAATTTAACTTAAAGTACCAATAAAATTGCGAAAACAGAAAAAAAATCCTATTTTTCCTTGTAATCCGTGTTTAAAAATTCAAGGCCCATGCGGAAAGTCTTATCCATGTCCGATCGTCCTTAACTTTTGTCAGACGTATTTTTACCTCCAAATGAATATACTTAGGCTAAGTAAGGGGCAGTATCTACCAATTTTATTTTTTTGGAGCACCATATAAAATAAATCAGAGTCAAAAAATAAAAGGTGCAATATTAAAAATTAAAAAAAAAGAATTGCGATCACATCTCAAATTATGGCTTAAATTGCGTAATTTAGGGTAGAATGTTTAGACTTCTCAAAAAAAAAATCGGAGGTTTCGGACTTTTTCAAAAAGTCGATTGTAATTTTAAAACGTTAAAAAATTTGTGATAATTACATAGAATAATTTTGTAATATTTTTTTTTTCTAAAACTACATTTAAATACTAACAAAACGTTGTCCAACTTTTTTTAAGATATCTATATTTTTAACTGGTCAAAATTAATTGAAATTTTTTTCATTTTTTTGAAAAAATCGCCATTTTGAAAAATTGATTACTCAACACCATCTTGGAATAAAAGGCTGAAAATTGGTGTCCAATTTGCATTTAATAAGTACTAAAACATATCCAAAAATAAAATAAATTGAAAGGGGTCGGGTCTAAAAGTGAGTGATTTGGCCTCGAATGCCCCATATATATTAGAGTGCCCCTTATTTTGGAAATGCTGGAGACGGTACCCGCTCATTTTTTTCCTTTTGACTTAAGAATAACTGATGAAAAATTTTACGCCCCTACGACCACGCCTTTTCTACGCGACGGGGCCTTAAAGAGCGGTACCTAAAAAATCATTTTTCCATACAAACCAAACAATTTTTTTTTTATTTTTAATTTTTTTGTTATTAATTATTATATTACTTGGTTAGCTTATTCATGACAAAAAATTTGATTTTTGTGGGATAAGGCTTTCAGCTCTAAAAAATTTTTCTAAGAAAAAAATTTAGAGCCGCAGGGGTCCTATGGTAAAAAATTTTTAAAAAATATTTTTTTGTAGTTTTGACAAGCAACGGTTATAGTTGCTATGTTGCTTTAAATGATATATATTCATAAAAAAATATTATTTGCATCTGTGACATCTTTATCGTGTTCTAATCAGACTAAAAAAATTGGATTCATTAACCCATTTTGGCATAAACCTAAATTTTAGATTTTTTAATCGAAGTTTTTTAAGAAAATGCTCAAAATTGTAAAATTATGCATTATTAAGGTATTTATTTTTATAACTAGGTTTATAGCCTAGATATTAAGCTTTAATTTTAGCCTTCATTTGACCATTCAACCCTTATATGACCGGAGTTATTAACGTTTAAACATTGGAAAGCATATTTAAATACTTATGTATACCAGACCCAGTGTTGCCATAACTGAATTTTGAAAAAAAATGGCAGAAAAAAAGTGCTAAAATGCTCTACAGACCAAAAAAAAAGTGCCAGATTTTTTTTCTTTTATTAAATTAACAAACAATGATTTTTTTCAATTACTCTAGTTTACAACGATAATGCGCAATAACTATGTCTACATATTTTTTTTGACTGCTAAACTTAAAAATTTTATCGAAAAAAATATTTCTAATAATTTTTTTTGCGGTTTTTGGAGTTATTTTCACTGTTTCCCCTATATCTTGAGTAATGTACCTCCGATCTACTCGTGATAAAAACCAAATTAAAGTTAATCAAATTTGCAACAAACTTTACACACGTTACTTTCCCATCAGTTCAAAAGTTTACGCCCGATAGACAAATATATTGTAAAAGTACATTTTTCGATCAAAAAAATTAATTTGCTGATCAAAAAACTCATTTTTTATTTTTTAACGAATCTTTGTAAATTAACAAGTTTTTTTATTTACCTTAAAAGCCTGAACCTATACAAATATAACAAAATGGGTTTCATAAAAATCTATGGGCAATCACCAAAGTTAAAATGATTTTTTTGAAACTACGCATACAAATTTCCTTATTTTTTTTTGTATTTAAAATAGAAGAATAAAAACTTGGTTAAATACCATAGTGTTTTTTGTGTGTATTTTCATATAATAAGTCATAACTTTGGTGATAACCCATAGATTTTCATCAAACCGACTTTGTTATCTTAGTTAAGGATCAGGCTTAAAAAAACCATAACAAATTTTTTTGTTGCGGTTTCAATCAAATTCATATATTCATAATGCATTTATGTATGCAAATTCCACGTTATTTAATGTGTTGATTGGAAAATAATGTTTGTACGATTTGTTGCAAGTATGATTCTCTTTACAATGGTTTCAATTGCGAGTAGATCGGATATATACAACGCGATATATAAGAAAAATTGACAGAAAAAGCTATTTTTTTTTTTAAATTACGGAATCCGTGAAAACATTTTTTGAAATTTTTTTTTTTGAGATTAGTAGTCAGTAATACATAAAACAAGTAGAAAAGTTAAATTTGACTTTGCCGAATCTATGAATATTAGGGTGGTTTTTAAAAAACAAAAGTTGGATTTCTGCACCGGACGCCCCCTCAGTTTATTAAGATTCATGAATGTTTTTAAGGTCGCACCGGGCTCTTGAAGTTCAGGCCCTGGAGCAAAATAGACCTTTAAAAAAAAAATTGTAAAAAAAAAATTAAATAAATCATTATGAAACCGGTTTTGATTAACAATTGACCCTTAGTATTTAATTAAAAATTTATAGATTTTTCGGACATAGTTAACCCTTTACTACGTAAGGTCAAACAAATTTAGTTTTTTTGAGATCACGCCCAAAGACACAATTTCATGGATTTTTAAATTTTATTCCCATAAATTTAAATGTCTCCAAGTTCTATTGCTCAATTTTGTTGAATACATCTTGCATAATTAACGTTCAATTTTGGGTATTTTTCGCTCTTTCCATTTAGCGCATGTAGCGATTTAATTTTTATCGATTTTCAAGAAAATGCGTTTTTTCAACCATTATTGTGTATTTTTTTGCTTTGACCAAAATTTGGGCAACAATTAACTAAAGTTCAATTGAATATTGTTTCAATTTACCTTTATTACACAGATTTCAAATTTTACTAGTCCAGTAGCGGTGTTCTATAACTCTCGAATCGAAAGATTTCTCACATGAAACATGAAAAACGAAACAGAAACATCGTGAATCGGCACAAAACCTGACTTTTCGTATTCGACTGTTTCTGTAATTTTGTTATGCGGAAACTTTCTGTCAAATATGATTTTTTTCAAAATTATTGGAAAGATGCGATAAAAACTGTTTCTCTAAACCAATTGATCGAAAACTTTTGAAGTTGAAGTGTCAAAATCACTCACATTTAAAAATGGTGCGATATTTCGTAAATTAATCAACTTTTGAGTTATAATAAATGAAAAACAATATTTTTCAAGAATATACTATCAACTAATATTATAACTGATGTACTACACATTATTTTCATTAAGTTTATTTATTATTTCATTTTTGTTTGCCAATGTTACGAGTGTTGTTTAAAAAAATGAGAAATTGAGTTTTTTTTGTTGTGATTTTTATTATTTTCTCGCCTTATTTACCTTTTTGACAGCTGATTTGGAATATTCCAATAAAAATGCTGCCGGTTTCGCATTGATATACAGAAACAATTTTTTTTCCAGAATCGAGAAACGATGGAATTTTTTGCTTCATACTTTTCGATGCGAAAACTTTTCGCATAAATTACAGAACACCCCCACAGGACTTTTTTTACCCAAGTTTACCGACGGCCAAGTGGCTAAAAACCGAAATTTGTCTTTATTACAAAAACTTATTGATAGTAACTAATACAAAGTTTTATTTAATCATAAAAGCTTTGTATTGAATTATTTTTACACAGAAAATCATAAACCCGTGTCTACCAAAGACCATCAAGGCTTATTTGGTCGCCAAGCCAAATGCCGTCTATTGTCGCGCAGACAAAAAAAATGGGTATTTTAACCTTTGGTAAACAAGGGTTAATGATTTTATGAGTAAAAATAATTAATTGCTTAGCTTTTATGATTAAATAAAACTTTGTATTAATTACTTTCAATAATTTTTTGTAATAAAATTAAATTTTGGTTTTTGGCCACTTGGCCACTTGGCCGTCGGCCAACATGGGTTAAAAACCCATGGACTAGTAGCATTTGAAAACCGTGTAATTAAGGTCAAATTGAACAATATTCAATTCAATTTTAGTTAATTTTTTCCCAAAATCTTGGTCAAAGCAAAAAAATAAACAATAATGGTTGAAAAAACGCATTTTCTTGAAAATCGCTAAAGTTAAGTCGATACATGTGATAAATGGAAAGAGCGAAAAATACCCAAAATTGAAAATTGATTCTCCCAGATGTATTTAATAAAATTGAACAATAAAACTTAAAGATTTTAAATTTATGGGAATACAATTTTTAAAACCATGAAATTGTGTCTTTGGGCATGATCTTAAAAAAAGGAAATTTTTTGGTAGTAAAGGGTTAACTATGTCCGAAAAATCTATAAATTTTTAATTAAATACTTAGGGTCAATTGTTAAACAAAACCGGCTTCCTAATGATTTATTTATTTTTTTTTAAAAAGGTATATTTTTCTCCAGGACCCGAACTTCAAGAACCCGTTGCGACCTTAAGAACCTTTTCGAAAATTTTAAAAAAATTTTGGTATAACTTTTTCATTAATCTTAATAAACTGAGGGGGCGTCTCGTGCAGAAATCCAACTTTTTGTTTTTAAGAACCACCCTAATGAATACCCTCCTGTAAGTGAGAGCGGGGTATAAGGCTACGGTCTCACAACAAGAACTTATACCCAATTCACAAATAAGGTGAAATCTCGTTTGAACGAGATTTCGATCATATGGTTGTGTATGATATGATACAGACCATATGATCGAAATCTCGTTTAAACGATATTTCAACTCAGGTGTGAATAGGCCTTTATAATGATAAGTTGAGATGATTTTATGTTTTTTTTTATGATAGTACAATTTAAGATGATCTTGTTTTGTTCAATGCAAAATCACATAGTAAAGGCTAAGCCTAAAATCGTAATAAAAACTATTAAAAACGAGAACTTTAAAATATTAGAAAAAAGAAACAATCATAACAAATCTTAAATGTCCATTTTATTGCATAATTATTGCGATTTTATATTCTTAAAATCAGTTTAAAGAATTTCCCCACAATATAGCCGCGTTGCAAAAATATTTTTTCGTATGCAGTTTTTTTCATGTGAACACGAACAGAATATGCACCTTAAAATGTAAAAAAAAATGTCACCGCGCCGATTGATTTGACGGAGTCGATTGATTCGGCGGCTTGGTTTAAGCCGATGGGAGCCGACAAAATCGGCGGCGGCGTAAGATGTCAAAAATGGGTCGGCGGCGGCGCGCCGCCGATTTTGAGCCGATCGGCTTGGTTCCCTGGTGCCGTCTGCTGACGAACTCCCTAATTTTGCAAACAACACTGCCTTTTATATGATTTTGCGATCAACATGTACACACACTAATACTAGTAAATATATAAACAACACAACGAACATCTGTAGACTACAGTTGTACAAAACAAACAGTAGTATAATTTAGTACGAATTTTATAAAAGACAGTGTTGTATTTTAGAGGAGGTTATCCGTTACTTAAATTTAAATTAAAAATACTAAATAAAATAATAATAATACACAGTATGATACATTACAATATTATATGGGGACAAAAACGAGTCCAGCGACTTTTGTCGTCACAAATGTCAATCCCGTTTGGCATCCCTAGTACCTACAGACGACGCAATATAATTGAATATTGTATATAATATTGAGTCGTCTGTAGGTACCTTAAGCAAATGACTAAGAAACATTTTTTGAATAAACTTATCTCAAACCTGACTTATTTTCTATTGGAAAATTGTGTCGGAATCTGGGTCTTTTGCTTTCAGCAAAATGATTTAGAACCTGAAAATTTCATAAAGGGACATTTTTCAAAATTGTATCAAACATTTCTTAAGTTTTCGTAATAGGAATAAATTTTTAAAATTTGAAAATGTTTAGAAAAAAACCTAAAAAACAATAGTTGAACACTAAAAACCTTAATTAATGATTCACATCCTACCTGAGGTTCCCTGTAAAAAAAATCCCCCCCCCCCCCCCCCCAAACACAAGAGCTGGATACGCGCCTGATGTAATCTTATATAAAACTTTTTTACTCGGGTATGTAATTTTAGCAGATAAATCTGTGATTTGACAGAGATTTTCAAAATTTCTGCTAAAATCAGCAGATTTTTCAGCTGTCTGCAGATTGGACCGAAATTATTATACAATGGCATTAAACAATAAAAATGTTCGCAAGGAATCAACCGCTAAAAAAATTTTAAAATTTCATCCCACTGTAATAGTTAATTACTAATGTGTATGTTGTTTAATATGTATTTGTTTTAAATATGTGACGACAAATTAACAACAACAAAATATTCTATGATAAAATACAATAAATACTCACTGTTGAAACAACAACATAAATGAAGTACATGTTCCTTATAATAAATAATATGAAAACATCCGGTGTAAGATTTTACAAATAATTCCTACTTGTAATTGTAAATAGATGAAACCTGTTAAAAGGATCATCATCATTGTTGTGTGATTATCACTGGCACTCTCTTTAATCTGCATCACTTTAATCTGCATCACTTGTGTACATACACTTTAATAAGTGTTTTGACAAAGTGGTTCTTCTTGTATTTCTTCATAATGGAGTTGCATAATATGTATTTTGTAGATTTATACATATGAACTTATTTGTACTTGAAATTATTTTTAAAATAATTTTTTTTAATTTTTTTTTTTTAAGAATTATTCCATGAAAAATTGTTATTGTATTTAAGAGATTATGGGATTTAGTATTGTTGCTGTAGTTAGTACAAATAACATTTAAAATGTTTTCTTAATTTAATTTAGCTGGTTTTGTTTTGGTAGTAAACACATACATGTTTTAATTACTTTCATAATATTTAATATGTACTTTTCTAAAATATATTACTTTTTAAGTGCTAAAAGAGCTAAATACTTATTATGGAAAAATAAACACACTAACGAGGAAGGTCTTTAATACGGCACCCACCGATTGTCCTGAAACTTGCCTATATGAAAAAGGACCAATCCCACATTTAGTGGTTCAAAGTGGGGGGGGGGGGGAGGGTTGAGAAAAACGTGATTTTTTCGTTTATTTTTTGTGACGATTTTTCACATTTTTCTAGAAGAAAGTATATGAACATTTTATACAGATCGAGAGGTTTTTAAAAAATGTAAATACCTTGGGGTCCCAGCAGAAGTTTTGCTGAACTGGCAGCAGCTTTTTGAAAGGAAACACGAGACAAGGAGCGCATCTAAACCTGCTGAATTCATGCACGATTCTCTAAGGCGATGTCACACTTTAGAGCGCTAGTTGGATACACCGAAAAAGCGCTCTTAAGATGCACTGAAATCATGTGTCTTTAGAACGCTGATTAAATCATTATTTTATAGCACTGATTAAGCGCCATAAAGATGCAGTGAATTCATGTATTTTTTAGAGCTGATTTAAGCAGAATAATGATGAAATACATTTGACTATTTCTAAAATACAATTGGAAAATCTGAATTACAATTGACTATTTCGGAAAATCTGTTGAATATTTTTGAAATACAATTGAAAATGATGTAAACCAACCTCTTTTGTAGTATTTAGAGTTTCTGTTTCGGTTATAACCGTAACCGAAACCGCGGTTATTCACGACGAAAACCGAACCCGAAACCGACCCATATTTGTTCGGTTATCGGCTTTTTATTAATTGTATTATAGATTTGTTATATTTTTTTGTTGCATTAAAAAAAAAAATATTTTAAATTAACAACTATTTACATATATACCCAGTTGGCAAAATAAAATCACACCTGACATACTGCTGACTCTCCCTTTATGAAATCGCTGACATCTTCATACAATTTTTCAAAATGTCATCAATGACATGTCAGCAATTGGTCAGCAGTGTCCAACAGTGTCGGTGGCCACTAACAATTCGTTTAAACTACCGCTGACCAACTGCTGACATGTCATTGATGACATTTTGAAAATTTGTATGAAGATGTCAGCGATTTCATAAAGGTAGAGTCAGAAGTATGTCAGGAGTGATTTTTATTGCCGACTGGGTATTACGTTTTTCGTTAAAAAAAAAGTATTTATTAACTTTTCTGATGACATAAGTGAAATGTCACTGCTACGTAGTCACTTTAACATTTTAATGTTACAGTGACTGCATGATTCATATTAAATTCGCATTTAAAAGAACTGCTAACATTTTTACTCGCAATTTTTAGTAGTGAAAGTAAGGCACTCGTTTTATTTTTATAATAAAGAAAAAAGTTACTAAAATCGAGTGCCAAGTTTTCCCTTTTAATTAAAATGAGTGTGAAAAAGTTAATTGCACGTTTTTTGTTATGAATATAGCCGTTACAGCTTAATTTCTTAATTTTTTTCAAATTCAAAATTGAAAAAGTGAGGAACCACCACTCAATCTTTGGAAGATGAATTAAATTCGGCTTTTTAAAAAACATAAGCGGAAGCTAAACCAAAATGGGAATTGAAACTCAATTCGATTCTAATAAAAAACTATTCAAAAATAAAGTTTTTCCACCGGAATAAAAATTTCACTTATAACCGAAAATAACCGAAACCGATCGGTTATTCAATTTTTGATACCCGAAACCGCGGTTACTAAATTTATCGGTTATTCAGAAACTCTAGTAGTATTGCTATAAAAATTAAAAATTTTTATGTCAAAAAAGTGTTAAAAATTTTAAAAAGGAAAGCAAGTGTGTAATTTTATCAAAAATAGTTTTATATTGTAAGTTTTATATAAAAAAATCTTAACAAAAAATTAAAACTCTTTCCCCTTACTTTTACTGCATCCTCAAGAGCGTTTGGCGAAATTCCTGCTACACTGATAGAAAAATGCTTCATGTCACTAATGAATGGAATTCATTGACGTTGTTGGATTACAGCAATGAAATATTTCATATGCTGAATGAAATTTCATACATATTGTGCAAGATTTTCATTAATTTTGATTCATTAGATTTCGTAATTTCATTAAAAAATTTCATTAAGTTTTGTTTACAAAATTTGCTGTCTTTTGACACCTGTCGTGTAGCGTCTGTTTAGTCTGTTAGTTTACGCGCGCAAAAAACAGCTGATCAGAGCGTGATTTTTTTTTTTAGAATTTTTATACGCATGAAATGTTGTTGATTAATTATAAGTATTTAATAAACTCGCGTTGTTTTATATTATTTCGTGGTTTTACTTTTGTATTAAAAGTAAATGTTATAGTAAAATTTTGTGTGAGAAAACTGAGTGAAATCTATAGATAAAATAAAAAATATGTGAAAGTGTTTTTTTAACTTGGTTGTTTCGTGATTTTTTTTATGAAATTTGAAATAAAAAGTAAATTATTTATTTTATATTTACTAAATTTGTGCTGTTTTATATAAGTTAGTGGTTTTAATTACGTATTACAATTTAAGGTTGGAGTAAAATTTTGTAAGAGAAAACTAAGTGAAACCTATATTTTTATTATTTTTTATCTTTACAATTTCATAAATATATTTAATTTTAAAAATAAAAGTTGCATTTATTCAATGAAAGTATTTCATTTCAAAAATAAAAAGCATGGTTGGTTACCGTTACCCTTATTATACCGTTACCGATTCAAAACCCTTTCAAATCGAATACCGTTACCGTTACCGATACCGCTAAAAATATTTTTAGAATACCGTTACCCTTACCGTTACCGTTATAATTATTAGAAGTTACCGGTATTGTACCGGTATTCAAAATTTTACCTGTTTTAAGGGATTTTAACGAACAAAAAAATAAAATAAAATTGCTAACATAATTTTAAATTTATAATTTGCAAATTATCATAAAATAAATGACAAAAATAATAATCATATCAAATCTATACTGGTTTTTGGGTCTATAAAATATTTTTAGCTTTCAGTTCTATCTTTTTTCAAATTTTTAACTAAATTAATAATACCGGTACGTACCGGTTTGGTTGGTTCGGTACCGGTACATACCGTTACCGAAACGATTTGAAAACACTTACCGTTACCTTTACCGAAATAAATAAAAATTAGATACCGTTACCGTTACCCTTACCGTTATTCGTTTCGGTAACCAACCTTGATAAAAAGTAGGGTTTATTCAATGAAAGTATTTCATAAGAATTAAATACTTTTTCATTAAAGTTATGAAAAATTTTCATAAAATACAATTTATATTTTGTATGAACAATTTTCATTAATTTAATGACACTTCTTTTTGCAATTACATTTTATGATACCTATTTCATTAATTCAATGAAACCCTACATAGGTTCCTTTTTAACTTCATTTTTTCATAACATTAATGTAGATTTTCATTATTGGCATGTACAAATTTCTATCAGTGTAGTTGAGATTTTATTTGGGTTTTCCCGAAAGTACACATTTTTTCATAAGGTGGCAACCCTTTTTTAAATTTGAGATTGGGCAGCTAAAAAAACATTTAACTCTTATTTTTCTCCCCTTATTCTTATATGCAAGTTTCAGGACAAACGGTGGGTGCCCTCTAAAAGACCTCCCTTGTAAGCTAATTAAACTCATTTATTTTCATTGTGAATTTTTACAATATTGGCCCAAGACCCCATAAATTCTTCTATATATTTCCATGATCGATTCCAAGGAAGACATCTGTCTGTGGAGGACAAGATGTAGTCGCTGACATGTCAGAGCCACACCTGACATCCACAAGACATCTCTATATACTAAATTGAGGACAGTTTAATACACAGAAAAAAAATTAATAAAAAAATTCGTAGATTTAATTAAAAAAATAATTAAATCCGGGCCAATTACTAAAATGCGCATATAAATTAAAAATATTTGTATGTCATTAATTAAAAACAAATAAGAAAATTATAGTCGGTCAAGACCGACCATATAATACCCTACACCAGAGTTTCCCGAAAAATGGGTCCCAAGTTCAAACATGGACCGATTAGCTTTATATTTTGCCAAATCTTTAATACGTGTAAAAAACACTCACAAGTCAAATTTGAGTGAAATAGGCTTTTTTGTTCACACTTAACCGCTTTAACTGAATATCGGGCGAAATTTTCAGATGGGGCCTAAGTCCAAAAATGGTCCGATGATAATCAGATTTGATAAAGTTATTAAAGTACGCGTTTAACATACACAAACAGAATTTTAATTAAATATTTTCTATTTTCATGAAATTTGAGAGATTTATGTGAAAATCGGTAAGGTGGTTTGTATGGGGGCTACAAGAAGAACAGGTCCGATTTATTTAAAATTCGGAATGGTGATTTGTGAAGACAAAACATGATTCTCTGCTAAATTTTGAAAAGATACCTATTACAATACGGTTATTAGAGTCATTTGAGCCAAAACTAAAGAGGACCTTTGTATGGTGGCTAGGTCTAAATATGGACCGATTTTTTCCAATTTAATAGGCTTCGTCCTTGGGCCAAAGGAGGCTTAAGTTTCAAATTTTAAGGCAATTGATTAAAAATTGTGACCTGTATCGTGTTTACAACGTTTACATGGACAGACAGACATACGGACGGACAGACGGACGTACATCGCTAAATCGACTCAAAAAGTGATTCTGAATCGATCGGTATACTTAAAAGTGGGTCTGGTACCAATATTTCGGGTAGTTACAAACATCAGCACAAACTCATTATACCCTGTATCACAGTGTGGTGTAGGGTATAAAAATGGTTCTGACCCAGAAACTAGACCGACAAATCCTTATGTATTTTGACCTCCTGAATTCGAATCCGCCATCAGAACTAAAATCTATCGTCGGGTTTTCCTGTAATTATGTGGAATGTACCAATATTTTCGAGGTGTCCTTACATTTTCGTTCATAATTTCCATATTGGCTAATCCAATATGGCTCAAATGCAATATCGGGGCAGCAACAAGTAAATATGTTGAGATTCAGTCATATCTGTGTAATATTTTGGCATTGATCGCCATTTTAACACTCCCCGAGTAAAAAAGTTTTGATGTAATCTTATATTTTGTGGCATAATTATAATTATATATATATATATCAATTGATCTATCGTTTGATCCCAAAAATGGAGGATCCAAAAATATATGATTATATCTTATTAGATCAAATTTGATATTATGAGACATAATTAGATCCCGAAAATGGAACGGTAAATTTCATCTAATTTGATATTGATCATATTAGATCTAATAAGATGTAATTATATATTATTATATCTTATTAGATCTAAGTTTTTATAATATCAAATTAGTAATATTTACCGTTCCATTTTTTGGGATCTAATTATATATAACTATATTAAATTTTATCTAGTAAGATAAACTCATATATTTTTGGATCCTCCATTTTTGGGATCAAATGATATATGGCGCCGCATTATTATTTTTAAGTCGGGTCTAAAGAGCGTTAAAATGGCCTTAGAATTGGTCGCTGATCAATAATATATATACTTTATGGGGTCTTAGACCAACATTTCGATGAGTTAGAAACGGAATGACGAAATAAAAATTATGTAATACAAAGTAGTGTAGGGTATAATTATTTAAAATATTGCAAAATATTTAATTATTACAGTTATAAATATCTAGTTTAGTTAGTGTAACTAATTATTTAATGACTAATTGAAAAAATAAAAGTTAAAAAAAGTGTATTTTAAAAATTAACATTGAAAGTCAAGGTTTTGTTATTGTTGTTAAACCTTCATGTTTGTTAAATTATTTAGCGTTTATTTTATTATTTTTATTGTTCTTTCACTTGCCTAAATGATAATTATAATAATTGTTACTATTTAGCATTATTTAAATGTAGGAGTGAAATTATGTTTTAAAAAAATTAACAATTGTTAATTTAATTAGCTAAAAATATTAGGAATGATATAATTTTATTAAGCATCTAACAAAAATTATTCAAATTAAAAGTAGGAAGTTTAAGGTTTTGATTTTTAAAACAAGAAACATTTGGAAATTAATCTGAAACTAAAATCTACAGATATCTAAACTGTTTTATTTATTTAACAGTTATAAATTGAAAAAGTAAGGTATTTGTCAATTTGAACCATAGCAGGTGTAAGCGAAGAACCCCATTATTAGACAAATATGTAAATATATTTAGTACCCAATAAACCAAACGATACTGTTATGATATCGAATCAATATCACCACACACAAAAAAATTTTTTACCAATAACTTGGGAGGATATGCGTTTTTAAAGTTTTTTACATTAATTATGAAAAATTTTGTAACATTTTACCAAGTTTTTGCATAACTTTGGTTAAGATTTGTAAAATTACGCAAGGTTAAATACTCTTATGAATATTTTTTAAACCTTTATCAGAAACAAGCAAAAACTTGGTAAAATTATGCTATTTTTTGCATAATATATGCAAAAAACTTTAAAAACGCATATCCTCCCAAGTACTTGGTAAACATTTTTTTGTGTGCAAATTATCACGAAAAAGCGATAATGTTTTTGTTCTTAATGTACCTGATGTCGTTTTCAGTATCGTTAATTCCTTTTAAAAACGATAGTAAAATCGTAATTTTTCAGAATTTATCGAAAAACAAGTAAGAAAATTATAGTCGGTCAAGACCGACCATATACTACCCTACACCAGAGTTTCCCGGAAAATGGGTCCCAAGTTCAAACATGGACCGATTAGATATATATTTTGTCAAATCTTTAATAAGTGTAAAAAACACCCACAAATCAAGTTTGAGTGAAATATGCTTCGATTTGCTGCCAATAAACCGATTTAAGTGAATATCGGGCGAAATTTTTACATGAGGCCTAAGTCCAAAAATGGTCCGATGGTAATCAGATTTCATAAGGTTATTGAATTACGCGTTTAATATACAGAAACAAAATTTTAATTAAATATTTTCTTTATTTCATGAAATTTGAGAGATTTATGTGAAAATCGGGAAGGTGGTTTGTATGGGGGCTACAGGAAGAACTGGTCCGATTCCTTCAAAATTCGGAATGGGGTTTGTGGAGACAAAACACGTTTACCTGCCAAATTTTGATAAGATACCTATCATAACACGGTTATAAGAGTCATTTAAGCCAAAACTAAAGAGGACCTTTGTATGGGGGCTAGGTCTAAATATGAACCGATTTTTTTCCAATTTCAATAGGCTTCGTCCTTGGGCCTATAGAGTCTTAAGTTTCAAATTTCATTAAAATTAAAAAAAAAATGATTAAAAATTACGACCTGTATCTTGTTTACACCGTTTACATGGACAGACAGACGGACAGACGGACATCGCTAAATCGACTCAAAAAGTGATTCTGAGTCGATCGGTATTAAAAAGGGTGTAGGACCAATATTTCGGGTGCTACAAACATCAGCACAAACTCATTATACCCTGTACCACAGTGTGGTGTAGGGTATAAATATAGTTTTTTTCAGGCGATAACGATATTTTTCAATATGAATATGTGATACCATTTTAGCTATCGAAATATCCAAGAATGACGATAGCAAAATCGCCTAAAATTCAAAAATTCCAATATGATATTGTTTTCGCTATCGTTTAATTTAAGCCATAACGATAGTAAAATCGCCATTTTCCATAATTTATCGAAAAACTATCGTTATTACAGGCGATAGCGATATCGGATCGATATAAAAATGTGATATCGTATTCATTATCGAAATTTCCAGCAATAACGATAGTAAAATAGCCTAAAATTTGAACATAGTATCATAATTTTAATTTAAAGTGATATCGTAAACAGTACCATACATCTGACACTATTTTCGCTATCACTTATCGTTATTTGGTTTATTGGGAGTAAAACAGACGATACTGTTATGATATTGCGGCAATATCACCTTATTATCACATGTTATACGAAAACGATAGTGTTTTCGTTCTAAATGTACCTTTCCTTATGATATCCTTTTTCCATAAAATATGATATCGTTTTCGCTAACGTTAATTTAAGTTTCCATAATTTTCCATAATTTATCGAAAAAATATTGTTATTCCAGGCGATAACGATATCGTTTCGATATGAAAATGTAATATCGTTATCGCTGTCGAAATTTCCAGAAATGACGATAGCAAAATCGCCTAAAATTCGAAAATTCCAGAATTTACCAAAAAATATCGTTTTTCCCAAAGAGTATAAGAAAGAGATACAACTCGCTAGTTTTAAAAAAATTCGGCGAAACGAAAATCTTTTGAGCAGCACACTTGTCGAATGCTTTGTTCATTTTCGTAAATTTCACTAATACATTCTTATATTTAAAGAAGAATCGCAGAAAAAACACTAACACTGTCGCAGTTTTTATTGTGTAAATGAAAATAACAAAACAGAATAGGAAGTGTGCTGCTCAAATTATTTTCACTTGTTAAAAGTCGGAGGGCTTGTTGTTGTAAAAATTGAGCGACTGCCACCCTTTGGTTTTTCCAGGAGATAACGATATTTTTCGATATGAATATGTGATACCGTTTTCGCTATCAAAATTTACATGAATGACGATAGCAAAATCGCCTAAAAAATTCAAAAATGGTATCATAATTTTAATTTAAGGTGATACGAAAACGATAGTGTTTTCGTTATTAATGTAACTTGTAAAATATGATATCGTTTTCGCTATCGTTAATTTAAGTCATAACGATAGTAAAATCGGCTTTTTCGATAATTTATCAAAAAACTATCGTTTTTCCAGGCGATAACGATATCGTATCGATATAAAATGTGATATCGTATTTACTATCGAAATTTCCAGAAATAACGATAATAAAATCGCCTAAAGTTTGAAAATGGTATCATAATTTTAATTTAAGGTGATATCGTACCATTTATCTCGATACTATTTTCGCTATCACTTATCGTTATTTGCTTTATTGTGTATAATTATTAGTTTTAATATAAAATGTTGCTTTAAATAAATTCATAAAATATTTTACAAAACTAATTTATTAATTAGGTATCACGTGAATTTTTAAAATTCTTAACAAAATTAACTTGTTTACATACTGTTTGTATTTGTGTTGTATAGAAACTTGTCAATGACTTGTTTTTATATTTGAGTAATAAGTTCAACAAGTTTTAATAAAATCTTTATTTCTTATCATGTTATTATCGTCATCTGAAAATTTGATAACATGCAATATAATAGAAAACTATAAGTACATAATATAATCAGCTTGTAGTCATTGGCGTCGATAGGCGGGCCAATCACCTCAAAATGTTTTTTACAACAATTACTTGGATTAGGATTTGAAACAAAGAAAAAAATTGCTACATTAAAGTTATGAAAATTTTCATAAAATCTATGAAAAATTCATTAGTATTGGGCCAATGATTTTTTTCATTCGATGAACGTTTTTGTTTATAAAATTGATGAAAAATGTTTTGGCAATAATGAAAATGTTCACATATTTTATGAAAAAGTTTTATATACATATAAAAAAATGGTTTTTACAACAATCACTTGGATTAAGATTTGCTGCACAGACAGAATTGTCTACATTATAGTTATGAAAATGTTCATAAAATCTATAAAAAATTCATTAAAGTAAGCCAATGATTTTTGTTCATTAGATAAAGGAGTTTTTTACAAAATTGATTAAAATTCCATTACAATAATGAATATATTAATACATTTAATAAACAAGTTTCATCTAGAAGAAAATTCATAAAATTAATGATTATTTTCATAAATGCAATGAAAATTTTCATAAATTTTTTAAAAAAATCATAGTTTTTATGAAAAAAACATTGATCTAAGAAAAACTTAAAAAACTAAATTAGACCGGATTTTTCAGCTCTTTCGACAGATTTGTCTGTTGATTCGACTGAAATCATCAAGATAAATATTCAGCAAGTCGTGTCAGTCAAAATCAGCAGAGATTTCTGCTAAATAATACAAAAATCCACTCAAAATGGTTGTATTTTTAGTAAAATTTTCTACTGATTGGATTGAGGTTTTATTTTAAGTGTTTGTATTTGTGTAGCATTAATAAAAAAATTTTTGTGGCATAACTTAAGGTGCATACACTATCCCCCACCCAGACAAATAATCTTTCTACGCCAATGTTCTTAGCTCTAATACATAATTTTAAAAATTCATTTGAAATAATTGTTACTAACTTGTATAAAACTTTTATGATTTTTATACCCCCTTGTTAAACACATGATGGATTAGTTTGATTTAATTTAGATTCTTTAAATATGTGCATAATCTGAATTTGTTTTTTTTTTATACCCTCCACTTGGTGATAGAGGGTATATATAAATTTGTCATTCTGTTTGTAACTTATCGAAATATTGGTCAAGGATCCCATTAAGTATATATATTATTGATCAGTGATCGATTCTAAGACATTCTGACGATGACCGCCTGTATGTTGAAATGGCGATTCCGGCCACAATATTATACAGATTTGCCTAGAACTTAACATATTTACTTGTTGTTGCTTCGAGAAGTTTGGTATTGCATTTAAGTGATATCGGCTCAGCGTTTCAAAAGTTATGAGCGAAAATGTAAGAGCACCCCGAAAATTTTGGTACATTCAACATAACCTAAAAATACAAAAAAAAAATATTTTTACTGCTGGTTGACATATGTGAACAGAATTGAATACCAAAATTTAAACAAATACAAACATATTTTTTAATCAAAAAAAATTTTCGTTTATTTTCACCAAAAAAAATTTTTCGCAGATTGTTTTTTCTCTCAAAATTAAATTTTTTTAGCTTTTTTTTATTTTAGCACAATTTTTTTGAAAAAATTAAGTTTTTTAAAATATTTTTTTTTTCACATTCTATTAGAGATGGGCGCGTGAGTGACTTTTGACTCACACTCACTTACAACCGAAATTTTTCAATCACGCACACTCACTTACGTGCATATGGTTTCTACTCAAACTCACAATCACGTGATTAAATTTTATACAACTCACACTCTCACTCATGAAACTCGTTTTTATACAAAGCTAAATTTTATGTTTAGCCAAATTTTACAATTTTTTTTTGTTTCTTTAGGAAAATAGGACAGTACCGTTTTAGCCATTAGGGCGCCCCGACCTAAGGTGGCCCCAAAATCCCAATTTCATTTATTTGTTTTTAAAAAAATTTCACATTTTCTTACAGAAAATTCTCAGAATCTAAAAAATTTTTCGTATACCTCTGAGACTTTTCATAGAAAGTTTTCCTACATAAAAAGTTTCAGATTGTGAAATACTTTTTGTACAGAAAAAGTTTCTGATTCTGAAATTTTAAAAGTCTAAAATTCATGGAAGTTTTCCAAAAAAAAAGTCTCAGAGACATTTATCGTATGCAAAGTCTCAGATTCAGAGACATTTTTCGAATAGAAAAAAACTCACATTCTGAAAAATTTTTCGTATAGAAAAATCTCAGATTCTAAGACATTTTTCGTAAAGAAAAAGTCTCAGATTCGGAGATATTCTCCGTATATAAAAAGTCTCAGATTCTGAGACATTTTTCGTATAAAAAAAGTCGCAGATTCTGAGACATTTCTCGTATAGAAAAAGTCTCAGATTATGAGACATTTTTCCTATAGAAAATGTTTCAGATTCCGAGACATTTTTCGTATAGAAAAAGTTCATCGGGGTCACGTAAAGTCACGCAAAAAAAATCGACTCACGCACATTTACTTTTTTGGTTTTTGGGACATCGCCTACGTTAAAAAAAAACAAGTAGAAAAGTTAAATTCGACTTGGCCGAATCTATGAATACCCTCCACGATGCCCATTTTAAGTTCTAGTAAATTTTCTAGAGTGAAAAAATAACATTTTTGATTAGAAATATTTTATTTTGTGTAAAAAAACTTTTTTTTTTAACTAATTTTTGAAAAAAAAAAATAATTTACTAATTTTTTTTTTGAGTGTAAAATTTTTTTTGAGTGTAAAATTTTTTTCAATTTTTTTTTTTTTTAGTGTAAAAATATTTTTGAGTGACAAAAATGCGTTGTAAAATATTTTTGTGACTTACCAATGTTTTTAAAACCTGTCTAACGGGGTTTCAACACGTGAATTTAAGGTGAGGCGAATCTGAAATTTACGGTTTTGCTAATAACTTTTGAACCACTGGACGGATTTGACTGAAATTCAATACAAAACAGCCAAAAAGAACAGCAAATACATATGCCAAGCTTCAGCATCCTCAGAATTTCCTTTAGAAAGTTAGCGTGTTTTTGATCTCGTAAATTCGTGAAAAACCCTTGCCGAAATTCACTCTTTTGCTCATAACTTTTGAACCACTTGACCGATTTCGCTGGATTGCAATACCAACCTGAACAAGTAAATGCTCAACATATATGCCAAACTTCAGGAGCCTCCGTAAAGTCTTTCAAAAGTTAGCGTGTTTTCAACAGACAGACAGACGAACATACGGACGGACATCGCTAGATCGTCTTAGAATCGAACGAGGATCATGAATATATATACTTTATGGGGTCTTAGACCAATATTTTAGGTGTTACACACGGAATGACAAACTTATATATACCCTCTATCATATAAAAATTTAAATTTTTTCCATTGACTTTTTATAGAGGTTGAGGCAAACTTTTATGTAAACTTATTTTGAGCCAAATCAAAACATTCTAATCAATGGTGTCCTTCGATCAAAGCTTACAGTTTTGTTGAAAATTAAAAAAAAATCCAAAACTTAGATCGAAGGGCGCCACAAGTCAAAATTATCAGATTGGCTCCAATTAAATTTTGTCTCAAGATTCTTGGAGCCAATCTGATAATTTTGACTTGTGGCGCCCTTCCTACGGTCAAGAAATTAAAAAAAAATCTCACAATGTTTATTTCTTATGCCTTTCAAAGATCTTGAGTCAAGATCTTTGAAATGAATAAGAAGTAAACATTGTGAGATTTTTTTTTTTTAATTTATTGACCGTAGGAAAAACCCAAAATGCAAATTTGAAAAAGCTATATCTCAAAAACCGTTCGACCAATTTAAGTTTTTGTTTAATATTCGTGTTCAGCGAATCAAAATAAATAAATATGATGTATCGATGATTTTGTTTTATATATTTTTTTAAATGTTCAATAACCCGTGTAAAGAAATAATTGAATCAAAACATATCTCTTTTGATCAAAACATATATGGATCATATCTAAATGGATATAATCAGATCTACTCCATATATACTCATATCTGCTTCAGATATGTTTTGATCCGTAAATTGAGTCTATCTGGCATATATGACATATATGATCAGATATTTTCAGATAGACTCAATTTACGGATCAAAACATATCTGAAGCAGATATGAATATATATGGAGTAGATCTGATTATATCCATTTAGATATGATCCATATATGATTTTATCAAAAGAGATATGTTTTGATTCAATTATTTTTTTACACGGGAATTCAAACCTTTGATGGCCGTGCACCACAGGTTTATTTAATCCGATTGGCCTCAAATTTGTGCCACATAATTTTGGGTGTAGTAAAATAAAAATTTGCCCAAACACTTGGATAAATCAAAATTTTTTAAAAAATGTCACTTTACAACCTCATGCATACTAGGCAGCGAAGTTAATTTAGTAGTATTTTGGATGCCTTCATATTGAAAGTACACAGAAAAAAATATGGAGAAAACAAATTTGAGTAATCACTTGTTTAAATTTAAAAACAAAAATTGAGTAATGTTTTAATTGACGTAATTAAAAATTTACTCAAACATTTTAAAAACAATTTAAGTAAATAATTTAATAAAAATTTAATAGTTTTTTTAATTTTTTTTAAACTCTCATAGTTTTTTGAATTCTCATTTAGTTTATAGTTTTTTGTGTATGTATATGAAAGTTTGTAATTGTCTTTTTAAAATTTTCCTTTGTCTTTGAGACATAAATATTTTTGGTAAAGTTTGAAAAAACAAGTTTTTTGTTTTTTTTTTGTATAAAAATTTAAAACTTTTTTAAACTTAAAAAAAAAAATAGATAAATGAGTAAATTTTTAATTGTGTCAATTAAAAATTTACTCAATTTTTTTCCAAACATTTAATAAATTTTTATCAAATATTTACTCAATACTATTAAATCGTTTACTGGTGCAAAATTGAGTAATTTTTTACTCAACAGTATTAAAAATTTACTCAAATATTTTTTTTCTGTGTACCAAAATAATCATGCTTGTTGCATGTCTGTGGAGAGAATAAAGAAGATGAAATATTTTCAATGATTTTCATCAAATCTCAAAATCATAAAAAAATTTCATCGTACGCCGGAATGGAAATTTTCAAAATGCCACAGTTACAAAAAATTTTATGTCAACTTGTTTGTCCAAAATTTCAAACGTATAAAATAGATTAAAATCGGTATTTTGATTACGAAGCAAACAATAGTAATTGATAAGACTTAAAACTTATTTTCTTAAAGTTTAAACCGTAGAAACTAATTGTCGATTTAACGATTACTTAATGTTTTACTAAATTTAGGTACTTATAATCAAATTAAAAATTGAAGGTTTTATTGTAAAATATGAGATAATTTATTGGTTTTAATTCAAAATTAACAAGTAGCAATTGTTTTTTTATTTTGTTTCCCCGGGCATAAAGTTTAGTAGACAAAAAATTATTGTGGTTTATAAATCCAACGAGTTAACGATAAGATAAATTTTTAGTATTAGATTAATAATATTGCTCAAATCAACGTTTAATATATTTGCAAAAATAATATTATTTAATATTTGCAGATTTCACTTAACAATTTCACTTCAGAATTATTGACGCTTGTTTTAGTACTGCTGGTAGATTGTAGCTTTATTGGGTTATAATCGCCATGTAGCAAAACAAAAAACCCAAAATATTTATGAGTCGCCTCACTGAAGGAAAAGCAAAATTAGTTAAAGGTCTAAACAAAATATAAACTAAATAATTGATTTAAAACACTGTACAACAAATTTTGGGTGTAAGGATGAGTTTTTGTGATGTGGTTTAATGTAAAATTGGTAAAAAAACGAACTCCGCGAAAAAAATTTTTAACGTAAAAACATTTGCACCTGTTTAAATGCCCTTCGGTATCCGATTCTGTTACACATATGTCAACCAGCAACCGAATTTACGAATTTTGAGGTTATGTGGAATTTACCAAAATTTTCGAGGTCATTAGCAGAGCTTCGAAGGATTTCATTCCTTAATTCGATTTGCCATTCTGAATGAAAATTTTGTGATTGCATTCCCCAATCACATTTTAGCGAATTGAATGAATTCACTTTAGACTCATTCGATTTATAAATATCGAATGCATTCGATTTATTTTTCATTCGATTTTCAAAAATTGAATGCATTCGATTGTTTTTCATTCGACTTTTAAAAATCGAATGCATTCACTTGCGAATGCAATCGATTTTCGTTTCATTCAATTTGAAAAATCGAATGGCTTATTCATTCATTGCATAAAAAACTTAAAAAAACTAACCAAGATATAGCAAAACGGAGTCAATTTTTTATCCATAGTATCGCCAACACTCTTCACACTTTTTGTCGTGTAGGCAGATAATATATGCATTTTTAAAATTTTCTGGAACACCAATTCTTTTGGATTCAAAATTAGAGCCCATTAGGGTCATCGTATGTAAAGAGAGTCGGCGATACTATGAACCAAAATTTGGCTTCGTTTTGGTCTATCTATTTAAAAAATCGATTGCATTCGCAGTGGAATGATAAAAAATCGAATGCATTCGATTTTTCTAAATCGAATGAACATGAAATCGAATGCATTCATTTTTTTTCCATTCAATCGAATGAATTCCAAGGACTGCATTCAATGTTGATTTATAAAATCGAATGCATTCACTGACTATGAAAATTGAATGGATTTTTTTGAGAATTCATTCGAAAAGGATTTCGTTCTTCGAAGCTCTGGTCATTAGTCATTATTAGGGATGAGATTTCCATGCAAATGCATGTTTTTTGTCGATAGTCTAAAAACGATATCGACCAATTATCTTTCCGAATCAAGAAATTTGCGTTAAAATGGCATTGATTTGTTTTTGCATATTTTTGCATATTTTGGTAAAAATGCATATTTTTGCATATATTGGTTTTAAATGCATATTTTGTGCATATTTCCAACTTTTAAGTGCATAGTTTGCATATTTTGGCATGAATTATCAAAAACACAAATTGAAATTTATTTGTTTCAAAAACTATTTTAAATTTTAAAAATTTATTTTGAAAATAAGAAATTTTCTTTTTTTTCTTTAAAATTTTTTTTTACAGATTGTCTTAATTTCTAAAAAATCTTGCTTATATAAAAATTTAAATGTTACTATTTAAACCCGGCGTTACTTTTTGCTTTTTAAGAAGTTTTTCCTATGAAAACAAAATTTTTATTGCACACATTTTATTTTTTAGTGCATATTTTTAGGTTTTTTAGTGCATATTTTGAATTTTTTTTATTTTCGATTTTTTAGTGCATGAAAATCTCATCCCTACACAGAAAAAATTTAAAATGAATTTCAATCAACAAAAAACGCGGATTCAATCAATTTTTTGATTGAAATTCCTCCAATTAAAAAAATTGTTATACCAATCATCAAATTGTAGGTGATTGATTGAAAATTTTTTCAATCAAACCTCTTTTTGATTTTGATCAAAAGATTGATCAATTTTTTATTTATAATCAATTAAAATAATTATTGATTTAACAAATAAATTGTAAGCTTATGACAAAATCATCAAAAAATGCATCTTATTTGCTTTCCAATATGTTGCCAACAATGAAAAAAAGTAAAACCCGATTATTTTGAATATTTTTGATTTAATCTATTCAAATAAATTAAAGTGAAAAAAATCTGGTATGTTGAAAATTTGTAATTCGACAGTTAAAGAAAATAAGAAAAAATTTAATCAAAACATTGATTGACTCATTTAAATTTTGTTGATCAATAGATTTAATTGAAAATTGTTAGCAAATAATTTTTTGTGTGCAGTCATTATTATCTTGTTGAACTGTTGCACTGTGTAATCATTCAATAGTGGGCCGTATTAATTGCATGTGCAATATACACATATTTATTCGATTAACGATAACGCGCCTTTTCAAAAAAAAGGAAATGAAAGGTTGTCTTGTATAAATTGATTGTATTGACTGTTCAATGCCCTGATTTGAAAGTAACGTACTAAATAAATCACTTTCGTACTTTTAGCTTAATGTCACATATTATCAATAGCAGAACATGTGTGATCATGTTTTATATTTGCATTTTACAAATAATCTTTTTTTAAAATCCCATTTATTTGCTTGTTATAAGAAATAATGAATAACACAAATAATTAATTAGGACAAGTTTTTTTTTTTAGTGTAATACTTTTCGGAGTGTAGAAGAGAGCAGAGTTAAAGAGTAAGCAATCTACCGTTTTGTAGATCTGGCATCACAAAAAATAATTGGAAAAATCTAAAGTTCAAACGTAAAACAAAGAGAGACAAAAAACGATCTGCATTCTCACTGTATAACTGGTATCTTCCATCTGGCTCAGATTTCGATTTGTGAAACAATTTCGTAAACAATACCATATGGTTTTTGTTTACTACTTTTTCAAACGTCATTTGTTTGTTACCTTACTCCATAAAGCCAAGTACTCTGTTTTTTACGGTGAAAATTTCACTTAAACTTTAAGCGCCCCAAATCGCAATAAAACATTTAAAAATCAACAACTTTTGACAATTATAAGAAAGAAACAATCATAACAAAACTGAAATGTCACTTTTTCACGGCAATTTAAATTGTCTTGTATAATAAAAATGAGTGAAAACTTTTTTAGCAATTTCCCCATAATTCCTCGCGTTGCCAAAATTTATTTTTTTATACATATGGAGTTTGACAGATTTTTTCCCGTGAAATCGAACATAGTACTATGCTTAACTCTGGAAGAGAGCTTTACCACAGACTTAACAGACGTGACTCTTATGACAGGTGTCAGAGAAGTTATCTTGTACATTAAAACCGGGTTAGCCTAAAAACGTAAACGTGCCGTAGACTCTATACAATATTCAGTAACAAAAGTAGTACAGAACATTTTTATTTATGTTTTGATTTTTTCTAATGCATTGAATTTTATGATGAGTTAAAACATAGAAAAATTCTGTTGAGAATAGGTTCTCTCTGCGTTTTAACGTGACATGAAATACCACGAGTTAGAAAAAACATAAAAATACCAAATTAACGTCGTTTTGATTCTATCTAGCTTAATCAAGAAGTTACACTGAAAAAAAGACATAACTAAAATTTAGGAAAAAATGTCTTTGAAAATTTATCACGAATTCTCCTAAAATTTAGTTAAATTTAACTTAAAAATGAGAAATTTTCTTAACTATGAGGAAAAAATTTTAGTTCATTTACTTATAATTAGTTCATAGTTTTCTTTAAATGGATTTTTTTAATATTAGGAAAAAAAATTCTTACTGCCAAAGAAATTTTCCACAAATCTAAGAATCGTATCTTTATTTTTAAGACATATTTCTTAAAAAACAATTTAGTTCAAGTTTAGTTAAAATTTACTAAAAAAAACATCATCATATTTCTCTTCTTTGAATTGAGGAAGTGTACTTCTTTGAATTTAGTTAATGACTTTTGAGAATTTAGTGAATAACTTCTTAGAATTTAGTTAAAAATTCAAAATGGCGATATCTCTAAAACTAAGCGAGATAGAGCGAAACGGATGAAATTTTCAAAAGAAAGACTACGAAGAAAAATATGGAATAGCCTAGCTCTGCATATCTGTCGGGGTCTCAAGACCCTAATTTTAGATCTAAAATTTGAAATTCCCGAGATTTTATATATGCACATATCTCGGTAAATACTGCCAACACGAGAAAAGGTCCAACGGCATTTTTGTAGCTCTTGACTCGTAGAACACTTCCGCAAAATACCCGAAAGCCCTCCGATTAACAGTTTTTGAGTTATCCAGTTTTTAAGATTCTCAAGACCCTATCAGGCCCCTTATCACCGTATCTCAAAAACTAAGCAAGTTAGAGCGAAACGGACACAAGTTTTGGTTCAAAATCTATAGGGACCATTTAAGGACCCAACGGGGTCTCTAGTTAAATGGGGTCAGTATCCATCGGTCCAGGGTCTAGACCCAATCTATTTCTAAAATGTGAAGTATAATTTTTCCCATTTTCTAGTTAAAATTGGCTTAAAATTAAATAACTTTGTTTTCCTTATTTTTGGGAAAATTATGAACTAAAACCAAGAAAAAAAATCTTTGGAGCCAAATCATTCCCTCTTTTTCTCAAAATTGAGTTAATTTTCCCAGATTTTAGTTCACTTTTTTTTTTGTTCTCAAAAACTAAGCGAAATAGAGCCAAATGTATGCAATTTTTGACACTATTACCCCTTCATAACCCCTTTAGAGATCCCAAATCAATTTTTCTTTGCTAGATTTTTAAGTTGCTAATAACTTCTTAAAAAAGCTTGATACAAGCAAAAGGAAGTTAATTTGATATTTTCTTTATATCTCAAAAACAAAGCGATATATCCCCTTTAGCAATTCCAGATAAATTTTTTCTTTGCTAAATTTGTGATGTTAATTTGGCAATTTTAATTGTATCGTAAAAACTAAGCGATATTGATCAAAATTTATGAACTTTTTGACACTATTACCGCTCCATAACCTCTCTAGCGATCCTAGATAATTTTTTTCTTTGCTAGATATTCAAATTCCAAATAACTTTTGAAATAAGCTAGACACATGCAAAAACGTTAATTTGGTATTTTGTTTATATCTCAAAAACAAAGTGAGATAGAGAAAAACGGATTATATTTTTGACACTTTTACCCCTCCATAACCTCTTTAGCGATCCCAGATAAATTTTTTTTTGCTAGATTTTTAAATTTAAAATAACTTCTTAATTAAGCTAGACAGAAGCAAAACAACGTTAATTTGGTATTTTTATTACATATGTATATCTCAAAAACTTAGCAAGATAGAGCCAAATAATTGAATATTTTGACACTTCTTAAAAATGTTTTTTTTTTAACTTAACAAAAAAAAAAATTAATAAAAATAAAATATTAAATTAAAGTCCTTCTGCTTCTAACTTATCTCAAAAACTAAGAGAAATAGAGCCAAAATTCTGCGAAAAAATTTTTTTTCAAAAATTTTAGTCTGTTATTTATCCGTTTTCTGCTCTTTTTCATAAGTAAATAGCAAAATAAAAAAATTTGGAATTAAAATTTCGCAAAAAAAATCGCGAAAAAAATTTCCAAGAATAAAATTTTTTTTTGTATATTCAAAGAGTTTAGATGATAAAAATTTAGCAATTGTCTAAATAATATTAAAAAAATATTTTTTTCTACTTAAAAATTAAAAAAACAATCGCGAATATCGCTAAAGCTGTGTTTACATCATAGGATTTTCGGTATGATTACATGAACTATCGTCGATGTTTTGCATGTGTACCGAGAGAAAAAACTGATATTACAATGGGATTTAGTGTACACGAACTAGCTTTACCAGATGGCTGTCGTAATTTCAAATCAAACTAAAAATGTTTGTATTGAACCAATTTTTTCACGAAAAGAAAGATTTTTCGCAAACAAAAAATGTTTTTCGCGAAAAAATTCACGGTATTATGGCTTGTTGTGTTAGTTTAACAGACTTGAATGGTTTTAAATTGAAAAATGATCGCAAGAGTTTAAAAATGTCGTTTTTATTGTACTTAAGCATCCAAATTTTAAATCGCGAATATAGCGAATACGAGCGCTAACTTCGAAAAACAGCTAGCACCATTGAATTCAGCGTACTCGAATTAACTTTACCAGTAGGGTGCCCAGCTTGATAAAAAAAGTGTCAAATTCGAGCACAGTGAAATTATTGGACAGCATAAAAATAAAATTATATCAACGTTTAATCAATATTGTTTTCAACTTTAAATTAAAGTGGAACAACTTTAACTTTAGCATGACCGTATTTATTTTTACATTTTAAAAATAAACATCACTGTCTTATAGTTATTTTAAACTTGTTTCTGCTTGATCTTAATATTTTTTATCTTACAATTAGTATAAGTGGTCTAATCAAACGTTATTTCAAAAATCTAAAATCGTTATTCGGGAATTGGTTTTGCATTATATTCACCATTCGGTATATTTTTCAACATTAAAGTCAGGGTTTTAAAATGCATATAAATATTGATTGTGTTGGGTAAATGTGGTAATGAGGGAAAAACAATATTCCAATCTAGCTAGTTATTACAACACAAAGAAGATTGAAAGCAATCTGAAAACATGTCAATATTTAACTCACAAACAGGTAAACCTTGACTTATGAAATTGAATTTAAACGAAATGTCGTTTCAAAAAGGAAAAAAAAAAGATTTTTGCAAAAAAAAATTTAAAGAAAATAGTAGAAAAAAATGTTCTGGTGAAATGTTGTAAATGAAGTTAATTTTTGAAAAAAAAAAAAATCGACAAAAAAATTTCGCGAAACAAAATTTTTTGTTATGAAAAAATAAAAGTTTCAGCGAATTTTTTTTTTTTTTAATAAAAAAATGTTTTTATTTGTTTTAATACTAATTGCTATCAAATTATATTCGCATTTGTCCATCAGCAGCCGGATTAAACCATTTTGTATTTTTAGGTTATGTTGAATATACAAAAATTTTCGAGTTGTACTTACATTTTCGTTCATAACTTTTGAACCGCTAAACCGATATCGCTGAAATACAAATCCAAACTGCTCAAAGCAACAACAAGTAAATATTTGAAAAATAAACAAATTCCGAATTGTATGATCTAATTTTGTTAGGGTTACCTGTTAGTAGTTATTGAGGCATAATATATCTTGTAGATTTTCAAAATGCGTACTTTTTCGAATCGGTGACATTGATGTGGTTGTTTATTTCTTTTGTTTTTCAGCTGCAAATGGGCTTAAAAGTCACAAGTATTAACCAGAAAGAAATATTGTGCAAAAAAACTCAATATTATGGGTATTTGTAGGCGCGATTGTGACGAAAGGAAGCCGTATACATAATTGTTGTTATGATTGTTTTTAAGTTATTTTTGGATTTCTACGATATATGTATATACAAATATCGACTGTTGTTATTGTTGTCTACACAGAAAAAAATATCGTGAAATCACAAGTAACAAAACAAATTGTTAGCAACTAACTTCCAGTTCAACAACGTTTTTAATTGTATCAACAATGTATATAGTTAATGTGACAAAAATATAATTTAATTTCCAATTAAATGCATCAATTAAAATCATTGTTAAAAAACGCACAAAATGCTCATTGATAACACAGACACCTTATAAATTTATTTAATGAAGCTCAAATTTATGTGACGATAGCTCGGTGGTAGTGTGCTAGACTCAAATCATGAACATTGCGGGTTCGCTGCCAGCTGGCGAAAACATTTTTTATTTTTATTTTAAATTATTTTTGTTTTGCTAGTCTGCAACATCTTTTATACGCGTTAAGACAAGTAAAAAATATATGAGAAATAGCACGGTGGTAGTGTGCTAGACTCGTAGCATGTTCGTTGCCGGTTCGATTCCAGCTGCCGCTAGATGTTTTTTTTTTTTTTGTTTTTTATATTTTTTTTTAAATAAAATTACATTAAAACCGGTTTATTTCCTTTAATATACGCGTATAGTCAACTACAAATATATACAAGGAATAGCACGGTGGTAGTGTGCTAGACTCTTATCATGTTCGTTCCGGGTTCGATTCCAGCTGCCGGCTAATGTTTTTTTTTTTTTTTTTTTTTTTAATTTTTTAGATTTTTTTGTTCTATTTTTAGATTTTTTTTTATAAAATGACATTAAAGCATGCTTATTTCCGTTAATATAATTTATTACAAACTTTTCAATTAATTTCATTGTTGATACAACAATGAATTTAATTGACAAAAATGAGTTGGTATTTTTTTAAAAGTTACAAAAGTCAATGTTGTATTGACAAAATCCAATGTAGGCTCAGTTTCAATTAAATGTTTAATTGTATTAACAATGAAATTAATTGTATTGACAAATTTTTTTTTTCTGTGTATACATATGTAGTTGGACATAAACATAAAATGTTCCTATATGCATTAATATAAATATAAGATATTCCACAAGAAATGTACTAATTTTGACAGGAATATATAAAAAAAATATATATCGGTGGAACGGTTGTCGAGATATGGCTTTTTGAAATTTGAAAAAAAATTGCGGATTTTTCCCTACGTTTAAAGATTTTTTTATAAAAAATTTCAAAAATAATTTCCCTTAGTTTTTTCATAGAGCTTGAGACAAACTTTCATTTAAAATTAATTTAAGCCAAATCCGATTATTTTATCCCGTGGTGCCAAGCGATCAATTTTTTGGTTTTTTAGAAAATTTCGCCAAAAACTCTAAACATGGATCGATGGGGCCATGTGTAAAAGTTTTCCGAGTTGGCTCAAATCAAGTTTAAATAAAATTTTATCTTAAGCTCTAAAAAATGGTCATTAAAAAAAATTTGAGATATTTTTTTAATTTCTTAAACGTAGGAAAATTCAGAAATACCGTTCATATTTAGAATGAGAATATTAATAAAACAAGTAAAAAAATTTATAACAGAGGAAACTTTGTTTTTTTGTCAGAACAAAATACAAAGTATTTTCTTTTAATCTGTATTTTGACAGAAAACTCTGTCAAATATCTGTTGAATTGAGATTACAGTCATTTTACAGAGTATTTTACAGAGTTATTTTTTTGAGTGTATAGTCGGTCAAAACCGACCATAAGATACACCTACACCAGTGTTTTTCGGAAAATGGGTCCCTAGTCCAAACATGGACCGATTAGATCCATATTTCGTTAGATCTTAAATTTGTATAGAACACATACACAAACAAAGTTTGAGTGGAATTTGCTTCTTTTGTTGCCGATTTTACTGAATATCGGGCGAAAATGGTCCAATTGTATTCAGAATGGCGTACGGACATAGCGCCCAAGGTCTTATCGCCCAAAACCGTAAATGTTATATCGCCCAAGCTGCGACATATAGCCCAAAATGATAGGTCTAAAAATGTTATTTCTCCCAAAACAAAATTGTCAAAAAATCCAAAATATTTTTTTTGGACGAAATGTCGAAATTACGACTTCTATGATTTGTTTTTTTGTAATAAAGGTTTTCTGCGTAGCCGGCCTTCGGCCGGGTTTAAGGATTACATACTCTATGCATTAAACCCACCCTCTCTGCAAACCAAAGCTACACAGAAAGAAATAAAAAAAAAATTTGAGTAAATTTTTAATACTATTGAGTAAAAAATTACTCAATTTTCCACCAGTAAACGATTTAATAGTATTGAGTAAATTTTTAATAAAAATTTATTAAATGTTTGCCAAAAAAATTTGAGTAAATTTTTAATTGACACTATTAAGTGCAGGAACAGAACAAGAAGCACCACCTTTTAAAAACAGAACAAGTTTTATTTCACATCGGCGCCGGCCACCAGTTTAATCTGCCAAACCATATGGAAAAAGTCGTGCCGGGCTTATTCTGTTTCTACTCTAAAAAAAACAAAGTTTAAAAAAATTTCATATTTTTTTACAAAGAAAAAAAACATGTTTTTTCAAACTTTACCAAATATATTTTTGTCTTAAAGACATAAAAAAATTTTATAAATATGATTACAAACTTTCATGTATAAACACAAAAAACTATAAACTAAACGAGAATTAAAAAAACTAAGAAAATTCAAAAAAAAAATTAAAAAAGCTATTAAATTCTTATTAAATTATTTACTCAATTTGTTTTTAAATTTTTGAGTAAATTTTTAATTGCGTCAATTAAAAAATTACTCAAAACTTTTTTTAAATTTAAACAAGTGATTACTCAAATTGTTTTTCCCCATATTTTTTTCTGTGTATTTTGGTTATCAAGCCTTTTTGATGCATAACAAATTTGATAGTGTAAAGGCCTGCTACCCTAGAAAACTTTACTTTGCTGAGAGGGTGGGTTTAATGCATGGATTTTGTAATCCCTAAGCCCGGCCAAAGGCCGGCTACGCATAAAAACTTTAAAATATTGTGTTAAAAAAAAAACAATATTGGTGAATTTTATGATTATTTTTTTATTTTTTTGGGTTCTATGACATTTTATAAATTCAACATTTTGATATTTGGGTAATATGACATTTTTGACAATTTATATTAATTTAAAGAAAATTGTTAAAATACCCAAAAATAATGGCCATATAGTCCAAAAAATTTTGCAACAACAACTAACACACATTTTTTTTGGGTGGAATGACTTTTTTAAATTGGGCAATATGCACTTGGGCGCTATGTCCGTACGCCATTCAGAATTGATAAGACCACCAAACCACACATTTAACACCTACAAACAAAATGTTGATGAAATATTTCCAATTTTCATGAATTTTGAGAGATTTATGTGAATATCGGGAAGGTGGTTTGTATGGGGACCAGGGCTGCCATATTTGCCGATTTATCGGCATTTTGCCGATTTTTTTCCTCAAAATTGTCAAAGTGCCAATTTGCCGATTTTTGCTCCAAAAATGCCGATTTTTTGATAAACTCTAAAAACACGTTCACTTTTTATACTCTACCCTTCGTCATGGTAGGATTTATGTATAAAGATTTGTCATTCCGTTTGTAACACCCCGAAATATCGATCTAGGACCCTAATAAGTGAACATACTCATGGTCCTCCAACGATTCTAAGTCAATCTAACGATATCCGTCCGTGTGTCTGAAGAAAACACATCATTATTTGAGTGGAGCGATTTTTTTTTTCGATTTCACTTAGCGTAGGGTTCAGAAGAGTTGTTTTTTAGGGTCAATATCAACACAAACAAATATTTAACCTGTGAGGCAATGTCTGTGAGTTCATTTTTGACCTAAAATCGGGAAGCTCAGAAGAAAGTGGAAAATATTAGTTATTGACAAATTCCGAAACACATGTCGATTAAGTCTTGCAAAAATGACCAACATAAATAAATTTATTAGTAAAGGAAATAATGACCTCGAACTAGAACAAACCTACTCAAAATATATTATTTTAACGGTCGAATAAAACAATTTTTATTTTTTAATGAATCAGAATTTTTAGTTTTTTGCTGATAATATAACGTAATATTAGTGCAGTATTGAAAAATTTTAATTAGCGTATTAATTTTGTTTTCCTTTAATGCTAAATTGTTCTATTTTGCTATTTTTTTGTCAATAAAAATATTTTTTATTGCATTAAAAATGGTTATTAAAAATGGCCGATTTTTTAAATTGAAGTGCCGATAACGCCGATTTTTTTTGAAAATATGCCGATTTTTCATCAAAATCATCTGGCACCCCTGATGGGGACTACAAAAAGAACTGGTCCAATTTTTTAAACTTGGAATTAAGATTTGTGAATAGAAAATATGTTTACCTGCCAAGTTTCGAAGGTATACCTTATAATACGGTTATTAGAGTCATTTGTGTCAAAATAAAGCGGACCTTTGTATGGGGGCTAGGTCTAAACATTAAACGATTGTTTACAATTTCAATAGGCCAAATGAAGCTTAAGTTTTAAATTTCAGCCACATCGATTGAAAACTGCGATATGTGTCGTGCTCACAACGTTTATATTGACAGACGGACGGGCAGACGAACGGACAGACATCGCTAAATCGTCTTAAGTGCGTATGATACCTGCTTGTTTCAAGTTACTTGTTGCTGCATTTATTAGGGTTTTTCTATAAAAATTTCGATAACTTCAACTAAAAATTTTGAATTTATCGAAATTCCCATAGAAAAGCCCTAATAAATGCAGCAACAAGTAACTTGAAAAAAGCAAGTATCATTAAGGCATTAGAAAGTGACTCTGAGTCGATCGGTATTCTTGAAGGTGAGTCTAGGACCATTATTTCGGATAGTTACAAACATCGCGTTGTTAACAATATGTTTTTTATTTACAAAAAACGCGAAGTTTTTAGCTCGGAATTTAAATGTCTAATGTCATTATACCCTACACCATTCTGTGGTACAGGTTATAATGAGTTTATGCTGATGTTTGTAACTACCCGAAATATTGGTCCTAGACCTACCTTCAAGCATACGGATCGACTCAGAATTACTTTTTGAGTCGATTTAGCAATGTCCGTCCGTCCGTTTGTCCGTCCGTCTGTCCATCTATCGGTTCAAGCACGATACAGGTCGCAATTTTCAATCAATTGACTTGTAATTTGAAACTTAAGCATCTTTTGGCCCAAGGACGAAGCCTATTGAAATTAGAGAAAATCGGTCCATGTTAAGACCTACCCCCCATACAAACGCCCTCTTTGGATTAGGCTTAAATTATTCTAATAACCGTATTATACTAGATATCGCTTTGAAATTTAACAGGTAATCAATTCGTATACATGAATCATCATTCTAAATTTCAAAGGAATCGGGTCAGTCCTTCTGGTAGTCCCCATACAAACCACCCTCACGATATTCACTAATTCCCTCAAAATTCATGAAAATGTAAATATTTGATAAAAATTTTATTTTGAGGTGTTGAGCGTGTTCTTTAGTAACCTAATCAAATCGGAATAGAATTGAACCATTTTTGGACTTAGTCCCCCATATAAAAATTTCGACCGATATTCAGTTAAATCGGTCTATTTGGAAAAAAATAAACCAATTCCACAAAAATTTGATCTGTGTGTTTTCTACACTAAATAAAGATCTAACAAAAGGCAGATCTGACCCGGTCCATGTTTGGACTTGGGACCCATTTTCCGGAAAACACTGGTGTAGGGTATCATATGGTCGGTCCTGGCCGACTATAACTTTCTTACTTGTTTCTTTCATATCTCTGATAGTTTTCGAGATAAGGTTAATATGTAAATTTTTTGACGTTTGATCGCGATTTATTTAAAAATGGCTCTGGCGAAGATTTTGATTTTCGTCGAAATATAGTAGTAGGGCACCCCAACTTCATAATCAAGAGAGACATTTACAGTGTTCGCAACTTGAGGTTAAAGTTGTGTCGGCCGAGCCGTGGTAACAGGGAAGCACCAAAAACTGCCAAATTAGAATTCATTTACTTTTTTAAGCAGCGAATATCTCAAAAGCCGTACTTGCTTTTGCGATAGTGGTACATTTAATGAGGAATGCATTATTTTATCTTTTGTTTATGCTGAATAAACTACAATAAATATATTAACTGTGACATGAATATTAAGTAAAAACCATTATTCTTTTTTAATTATTCATCAATACAAAGAAATACACTCATAAAACAATTAACCATTAAATAACCATGTAACGGATATTTTAAATTTATTTCAGTAAACTCTAAAAACTTTTAGATTCTGCGACAATTTTCTCGTGAAAAAAATTAGTAAATGAAAAAAAATCTCAACAAAACTTAAGTTTTTGTGCCGGTACTTAAATCAAAAGTTTCTAAAATTTTTAAAATTTTAATTTTTTTAAGTGCTAAATGTCTTTTATATTTAACCATATTTTTAGGAGAGTAAAATAATTTTAAAATAATGGCTAAAAATTGTTGTTTATTATTAAAAATAATTTTTTTAAATATAATTTATTTTAAGATCACAATTTATTTTTTGAATAAAGAAATGTGAATGATCTTAATGGACGGCTACAACTTTTGTAAATTGTTTTTAAATCAAATTTGTTATAAAAACTCTTATTTTCAAAAAATTTATCTTATTTTCAAGATTTAATTTATTTTTTTTTTTTTAAATAAAGGAAATGTTAATGATCTTGGATTCGTTTTTCTTTATTAAAAATATGTATAAGTGACAAAAAATAATTTTCTTGTCTGAAATAAAAATACATATTTGAAAAAAAATACCTATATATAAATCACATGTTAAACATATTTTAAAATAAATTGTCTATCCATTTATTTTTTATTTAAAAAAAAAAAAAAAGTACAAAAAATATGCGCATCATTTCATTATCCAAAAAAACAAGTATTGGCTGCAGGCCATAGCAGTCACATTGAAAATAATGACTTGGACATTTTTATTTAGGATCCTACTTATAAAAATTTTTACCTTCTAATGCATAAGGCCGCTTTTGGTTGATTTTGAGAGCTAAGAGATTTATATTGTGCTCTTTTCCATTAGCTATTTTCTTATTTTTACAAATATTTATGCAAAAATTAAATTTTAAAACAAAAACAAATAGAAAAGTTAAATTCTACTTATTGTTAGCCGAATCCCCTCCACAATGCCATTTTTCACTGGTAGTAAATTTTCTAACGTGAAAAGTAACAATTTTGATTAGAAATATATTATTTTGAATAAAAAACTTTTTAATTTTTCAAAAAAAACCTTTTAATTTTTGGAAAAAAAATTAATTTTTAATGTATTTTTTTAGTTTTTGAGTTTTTTATATTTTTGAGTGACAAAAATACGTTTAAAAATATTTTTATGACTCACCAATATTTAACAAGCTTGTTAAACGGTTTTTTCAACACTTGAATTTTAGGTGAAACCAATCTGAAATTCAATATTTTGGGGTTTTGAACCGCTGAACCGATTTGGCTGAAATGTAATACCAACCTGATCAGGCGAACAACCAATATACAGCGGTTGTCATCTGATTAGAAACGTTTTTATACTATAACTAATTAGAAATGCTTCTATAATAAAACACCGTCCGACAGCCAATATTAAACATTAACCGGATGATACTTATACGTCTGAGAGAAGAGATAAAATGGAGTAAAACAGCATTTACAGTTTTTCATTTCGTGATCCTGTTTCCTTTTAAAAAGGACTTTAAATGTTTAAAGGATACATTGTGTAAAATATTTCTGAAATATTTGTACTTTTCCTAGGATGCCACTGGTGATGGCAAATTAAAGAGAAGGTTCTCCCCTAATTTTTTAATTTTTGTATTTTGTAATTTCAGGATAAAAGGATGTGAAAACTTTATCAAAATATTTTGTTGAAAATTTTGAATGATATTGAAGATAAAGTTTTGAAAGGACGTAACTTACCTCCTTTTTCATGATATGTAAAAATAATAAAAAAGGAAAATTAGGGGAGATCCCCCTCTTTAATTTTCTATCACTAGTGTCATCCTAGGAAAAGTACAAATATTAAATATTATTTTATAAAATTTAAACCTCTAAAATTTTGAAGTCCTTTTAAAAGAAAACAGGATCACGAAATAAAAACCTGTTAATGCAGTTTTACTACATTTAGTCTCTAGTTTCAAACGTATATTACCCAGTTCGTGTTTAACCAAGGAGGGTACAAATACAGGAGACGGAGATTGGAGAACACTCAACCTAGCACTAATCCAAGCACAATACCACGGCGTCAAAAAAACAAAATATTGCAAAGCAAATGGAAAAAAGAGTTGTCATGTTATTTGTATTTATTTAAAATTGTGGCATGGTTGCATTTTTTTGTTAAGGCAATGTTTTTTGGAGTTTAAATTACGAAGAAAACATGTATACAACTAGTTAAAAAACAAAAAAGTACGACACCAGCAAAGTACAATTAAAATAAATATAAAACATAAGCAAAATAGAGAAAAAACTGGTAATAAATAATTTTATTCTAGAAAAATGCAACCATGCCACAATTTTAAATAAATACAAATAACATGACAACTCTTTTTTCCATTTGTATTGCAATATTTTGTTTTTTTGACGCCGTGGTATTGTGCTTGGATTAGTGCTAGGTTGAGTGTTCTCCAATCCGCCTCTCCTATATTTGTACCCTCCTTGGTTTAACGACTTTTCTGATTTTTGTCGGATGGTGTAATACTCAACGTTATTATTATCAAACGAGTATAATTTACAACAAGTAGAAAAGTTAACTTCGACTTTGCCGAATCTATGAATACCCTCAACAATGCATTTTTTAAAGGATAGTACATTTTTAAACGTGAAAAAATTAACAATTTTGATTAGAAGTATTTTATTTTGAGTAAAAAACTCTTTTTTAGTCATTTAAAAAAAAAAAAAAAAATTACAAATTTTTTTTTTTAGTGTAAAATTTTTTTCGAGTGTGATGTTTTTTTTACTGAAAAAATATTTCTGAGTGAATGCACATACGTATGTACACAAAATATTGTTATTTTTGTAAAAAAAAAAAAAAAATTTTTTAGTGTAAATTTTTTTTTTGAGTGTAAAATTTTTTTTGAGTGTTAAATTTTTTTTTAGTGTAATTTTTAAGTTACCAATGCTTTCAAAACTAAACAAGTTTAAAAAGCATTGCTTTAAAATTAAACAAGTTTGAAAAGCATTGTTTAGTTACAACCAATGCTTTAAAAACTTGTTAAACACGTGGCATTTAAGATGAAACTAATCTGAATTTCAGGGTTTTGCTTATAACTTTTAAACCACTGGACCGATTGAGCTGAAATTTAATACCAAACAGACCTGGGGAACGCAAAGATACATGTCAAAAGCATTGCTTTAAAATTATGCCCTGATTCAGTATGTCGCACAAAGTGAGTGACTAGAAATTTTGTACGTAAAACAAAAACAAATTTGAGTTTTTTGTTTTTGTTTTACGTACAAATTTTGTAGTCACTCACTTCGACCGAGATAGCGAATCGCACAGTTAAACAAGTTTGAAAAGCATTGTTTAGTTACAACCAATGCTTTTAAAACTTGTTAAGCACGTGGCATTTAAGATGAAACTAATCTGAAATTCAGGGTTTTGCTTTTAACTTTTAAACCACTGGACCGATTGAGCTGAAATTTAATACCAAACAGACCTGGGGAACGGCAAAGATACATGTCAAGTAGTAATTCTTATTTTCAGTCAAAACTGAGGTGGCGTCCTGCACCTTTTTTTAAAATTATCATGTTAAAAAAATTTAGGCACAGAGCATTTTACAAAAAATGCACTCATTATAAAAAAAATCTTTAATTTCAAATACATTTCATACTTAAACTAACATTTCCTTTTTTCTTATAATTTCAGAATTTAATGGCCACAACAAATCAAAATCATCGGAAGCCCTCCACCGATGAACCGGCTGTCTCTGAATCTTTGGTCAACAAAGTTATAAATGAATCAGATGAAGTTGATAATTCAACAGCAGCTGTGGTGATACCGCCCGACAGTGGTTGGGCCTGGGTAGTTATGGTAGCATCGTTCCTTTGCTGTACTGTTATAGATGGCATTGTCTTTTGTGCGGGATTTTTTCTGGAGTCTCTCATGAAAGAATTTAAGGTAACTGATAGTTATGCCGCCTTTGTACCGTCTCTGCTCAGTGGTTGTTATTTAATGGCTGGTCCATTTGTAAGTGCATTGGCCAATCGTTTTGGTTTCCGGGCTGTAACTATAGCTGGTGCTTTATTTGCAGCTGTCTGCTTTGCCGTTTCCAGTCAGGCAACCAGTGTGGAAATGCTCTTTGTAACATTCGGCTTACTGGGTGGTATTGGTTTTTGTATGGTATACATACCGGCTGTGGTCATCATTGGTTTCTACTTTGAAAAATGGAGAGCTTTGGCTACTGGTTTGGCCATGTGTGGTTCAGGTGTCGGTACCATTATTTTCGCTCCTCTGTGCACTTACTTATTAAAGAATTACGGCTGGCGTGGAACTATGCTCATTCAAGGTGGCATAATAGTTGCGTGTGCTGTATTCGGTATAGCTTTTAGACCCATACAGCCACTAACATTGGCTGTAGCTGATGTGGAGGAGGAGAAGAGCAAATTAAATGGACATGGCAATGCTGTAGCACCTAAACCACAATTTGCGGTCACAGCCTTTAGTAAACCTTTGCCTGAAGGACGTTTTGCCTATTCCATGCCAAATTCTGCTCACAATACCTATATGGGCTCATCACCAAAACATCACTATCCTACCGCTGCTGAGGTCTTCAAGGGTGCCAACTTAGAGCGTAGACTATCGGGTATCTCGAAGGGAACTGAAATGAAAAATCTTCGTAAATCTCAACCCACTACTCCTAATGGTGAACCACAACATATTTCCTTCAATCTCAATAAAGAACTTTCAACAGTTGGTGAAAACGAGGAGGAAACCGAAAATGAAAATTTGTTGGAAACCGGAGTTAAGCCCACAATTGTACAAGGCCGCCGCCATACTGTGTCCGGCAAACGTCCAGCAAACATTGGCAGTCGCAGTAATGTTGGCTCACAAGATGCTGTCAACGTCAGTGTTACCAGGCCAATGTATCGTGATGATATATTCTTTACTGGCTCTCTTACACGTATACCCCAATATCAATCACAGTCGTCTTTGGCCTACCACATGTCTGTAACACGTTTGCCCACCAAACAAGAAGAATTGGAGTCACGTTCCAAAGGTTGTCATCTGTGTCCCGAAGCTGTACGTCGTACTCTATCGACAATGTTGGATGTATCGTTGCTGAAATCGCCTTCGTTTATGCTGTTGGCCTGTTCCGGTTTCTTTACAATGATGGGTTTCTTTGTTCCATTCACATTCTTAGTACCCAGAGCCACGTCCAATGGTATGGATAAGAACAGTGCAATGGCTGTAGTATCAGGCATTGGTTTAATCAATACAATTGCTAGGATAATTTGCGGTTCGATTTCATCATTTCCCAGTATTAAACCGCTGTATATGAATAACATTGCCATAACGCTGGGTGGTATTGCAACAATACTAAGTGGTGTGGTTGTCAATTCTGCTTCACAGTGGACTTTTGCTTTCTTCTTTGGTTTCTGCATTGCCTGTTTCTCGGCGTTGAGATCTATTATTGCTGTCGAAATGATTGGTTTGGAAAAGTTGACAAATGCTTTTGGTTTCTTGATGTTGTTCCAGGGCATAGCTGCTACCATTGGCAGTCCAATTGCCGGTGAGTTGATTTTTATTTTCTTCTAGTATTTCAATTAAGAAATTTGAAGTTGAAACCTACTTTGTGATTAGGCATATAAAAACATCAATCGACTCCGAATATTTGAAAATTACAGCGATTTTCGGATATATAGAAATTGATTCACTTTTTTTTATACTATTTTATTGTTTATATTTTATCTTTATATAAAATAGTTCATTCCCGGAAAATATATTCCGGAAAATAAATTTAATAGGTCTGGGTTTTGGGAAATTTCAATTCTAAGAGGGTAAAAGGGTTAAACAAATGTACTATAAAAAAATGAGTTGTGTGAGTGAGTAACTTACTGACTGATATACTCATTCCCGAACTAGTCTGAGTTTTGGGAAATTTCAATTCTAAGAGAGAAAAAAAGTTAAACATATCGCTCCTTTACTTGTATAGTGTCATAACTCAAAAAATGCGTTTTTTGAGTTAATGATGCAGAATTATTCGTTATATCGTGCTTTATATTGTGTCAAAAATTCGTATTAATATCTCTTAAACTCACCGTTTGAGAAGAGTACACGTCATTATTAATTTTTCTATGTACCGGCCTTTTTCAATTAAAAACCAGTTTCAATAGTAAACTTTAAACGTATTTTCTGCAAAATCAAATATTTTGAGTTATGACACTATACAAGTAAAGGAGCGATATGTACTTTGGTACTTTTTATATTTCCTAAAAAAATGGTCATAAGAACATGAAATTTGGAAGGTGGGATCGTCTGGCGGAAAATATAAGTGTAGTGTTTTCCAGGCCAAGGAACTTACAATTGACCTAAGACCTTGCGTCATAACATTTTATATTTTATATTTTATATTTTATATTTTATATTTTATATTTTATATTTTATATTTTATATTTTATATTTTATATTTTATATTTTATATTTTATATTTTATATTTTATATTTTATATTTTATATTTTATATTTTATATTTTATATTTTATATTTTATATTTTATATTTTATATTTTATATTTTATATTTTATATTTTATATTTTATATTTTATATTTTATATTTTATATTTTATATTTTATATTTTATATTTTATATTTTATATTTTATATTTTATATTTTATATTTTATATTTTATATTTTATATTTTATATTTTATATTTTATATTTTATATTTTATATTTTATATTTTATATTTTATATTTTATATTTTATATTTTATATTTTATATTTTATATTTTATATTTTATATTTTATATTTTATATTTTATATTTTATATTTTATATTTTATATTTTATATTTTATATTTTATATTTTATATTTTATATTTTATATTTTATATTTTATATTTTATATTTTATATTTTATATTTTATATTTTATATTTTATATTTTATATTTTATATTTTATATTTTATATTTTATATTTTATATTTTATATTTTATATTTTATATTTTATATTTTATATTTTATATTTTATATTTTATATTTTATATTTTATATTTTATATTTTATATTTTATATTTTATATTTTATATTTTATATTTTATATTTTATATTTTATATTTTATATTTTATATTTTATATTTTATATTTTATATTTTATATTTTATATTTTATATTTTATATTTTATATTTTATATTTTATATTTTATATTTTATATTTTATATTTTATATTTTATATTTTATATTTTATATTTTATATTTTATATTTTATATTTTATATTTTATATTTTATATTTTATATTTTATATTTTATATTTTATATTTTATATTTTATATTTTATATTTTATATTTTATATTTTATATTTTATATTTTATATTTTATATTTTATATTTTATATTTTATATTTTATATTTTATATTTTATATTTTATATTTTATATTTTATATTTTATATTTTATATTTTATATTTTATATTTTATATTTTATATTTTATATTTTATATTTTATATTTTATATTTTATATTTTATATTTTATATTTTATATTTTATATTTTATATTTTATATTTTATATTTTATATTTTATATTTTATATTTTATATTTTATATTTTATATTTTATATTTTATATTTTATATTTTATATTTTATATTTTATATTTTATATTTTATATTTTATATTTTATATTTTATATTTTATATTTTATATTTTATATTTTATATTTTATATTTTATATTTTATATTTTATATTTTATATTTTATATTTTATATTTTATATTTTATATTTTATATTTTATATTTTATATTTTATATTTTATATTTTATATTTTATATTTTATATTTTATATTTTATATTTTATATTTTATATTTTATATTTTATATTTTATATTTTATATTTTATATTTTATATTTTATATTTTATATTTTATATTTTATATTTTATATTTTATATTTTATATTTTATATTTTATATTTTATATTTTATATTTTATATTTTATATTTTATATTTTATATTTTATATTTTATATTTTATATTTTATATTTTATATTTTATATTTTATATTTTATATTTTATATTTTATATTTTATATTTTATATTTTATATTTTATATTTTATATTTTATATTTTATATTTTATATTTTATATTTTATATTTTATATTTTATATTTTATATTTTATATTTTATATTTTATATTTTATATTTTATATTTTATATTTTATATTTTATATTTTATATTTTATATTTTATATTTTATATTTTATATTTTATATTTTATATTTTATATTTTATATTTTATATTTTATATTTTATATTTTATATTTTATATTTTATATTTTATATTTTATATTTTATATTTTATATTTTATATTTTATATTTTATATTTTATATTTTATATTTTATATTTTATATTTTATATTTTATATTTTATATTTTATATTTTATATTTTATATTTTATATTTTATATTTTATATTTTATATTTTATATTTTATATTTTATATTTTATATTTTATATTTTATATTTTATATTTTATATTTTATATTTTATATTTTATATTTTATATTTTATATTTTATATTTTATATTTTATATTTTATATTTTATATTTTATATTTTATATTTTATATTTTATATTTTATATTTTATATTTTATATTTTATATTTTATATTTTATATTTTATATTTTATATTTTATATTTTATATTTTATATTTTATATTTTATATTTTATATTTTATATTTTATATTTTATATTTTATATTTTATATTTTATATTTTATATTTTATATTTTATATTTTATATTTTATATTTTATATTTTATATTTTATATTTTATATTTTATATTTTATATTTTATATTTTATATTTTATATTTTATATTTTATATTTTATATTTTATATTTTATATTTTATATTTTATATTTTATATTTTATATTTTATATTTTATATTTTATATTTTATATTTTATATTTTATATTTTATATTTTATATTTTATATTTTATATTTTATATTTTATATTTTATATTTTATATTTTATATTTTATATTTTATATTTTATATTTTATATTTTATATTTTATATTTTATATTTTATATTTTATATTTTATATTTTATATTTTATATTTTATATTTTATATTTTATATTTTATATTTTATATTTTATATTTTATATTTTATATTTTATATTTTATATTTTATATTTTATATTTTATATTTTATATTTTATATTTTATATTTTATATTTTATATTTTATATTTTATATTTTATATTTTATATTTTATATTTTATATTTTATATTTTATATTTTATATTTTATATTTTATATTTTATATTTTATATTTTATATTTTATATTTTATATTTTATATTTTATATTTTATATTTTATATTTTATATTTTATATTTTATATTTTATATTTTATATTTTATATTTTATATTTTATATTTTATATTTTATATTTTATATTTTATATTTTATATTTTATATTTTATATTTTATATTTTATATTTTATATTTTATATTTTATATTTTATATTTTATATTTTATATTTTATATTTTATATTTTATATTTTATATTTTATATTTTATATTTTATATTTTATATTTTATATTTTATATTTTATATTTTATATTTTATATTTTATATTTTATATTTTATATTTTATATTTTATATTTTATATTTTATATTTTATATTTTATATTTTATATTTTATATTTTATATTTTATATTTTATATTTTATATTTTATATTTTATATTTTATATTTTATATTTTATATTTTATATTTTATATTTTATATTTTATATTTTATATTTTATATTTTATATTTTATATTTTATATTTTTAATATTAATTTATTTTTATTATTTCTAGGTGCTTTGTATGGTGCAACTGGCAGCTATGATGTTTCGTTTTACTTTGCTGGCGGTTTGATTTTATTATCGGCTTTCTTGTGTTATCCTTTGACCTGGGTAGCAAATTGGGAGAGGAAGAGAAATGAAGAGACAGCACAATAATTACCTCATGCCTTAATATAACATTAATTACTGAAATCCTAGACTTAAAACAAAACAAATAACAAAAGTTTAATTATATTTAATTTTATACAATGTAAGAGCAAAGCTTTCTTCCTTTATCCTACTTTTGGGTAGGAATAAAAGTCCAAAAAAAAAACAGACAAAAACTATACGAAAAGAAAAAAATATTTACAAACTTTTGATTTTTAAGTCTTTATGCATTTTTTTGTTTTTATTACATATATCATAATAATTATATTTTTCAGTTGTAATCCCCCAAAAAAAAAAAAATATTTTTGCATTAAGTTATTTTAACTAACCAAGGTACAGTGGAATAAAAATATGTGTTTATTTTTTTTGAAAAAAATAAAAAATATTTTAAAATTGTTTTAACAGCTCCACTGTGCAATATTAGATTAAAACATAGAGAAACATAGAGGCGAAGGCGTCAAAAATTGAGTTGTCAAAGTACAACTTGTTTAAATGTATTTGTTGACAAAGTACGACTTGTAAACATGTATTGTGTGGTGAATTCACATCGACAACGTACGTGTGAGAAATTAGAAAAAGATAGCAATATTGTTTTTTCTTTCACCTTCGCCTCTATGTTTCTCTATGGATTAAAACCTTGCCTAGTAATATTGTTTTATAAAAAAAGGGTGATCAAATAAGACTGAAACAGGTTTTATGATTTTTATTTCTGATGTTTTTTAACTTAAAAAAAATATAATACTACTAAATAAATAAAAGTTACAGAAAAAAATATATTTAATAAAAAAAAATAAAAAATAAAAAAAAAAAAAATAGTAATAATTCTTTTTAATAGCGACTAACGGCCGCATTTATAAACAGGCAGTGAGTGTTTGCTGAGCTTTCTTGAACATCCCAGCAAAAAAAGTGCGGAGTACTTCTATTTGGAGTGCTTTAAAACTATAACAAATGTAATGAAATACAACAAAAATAACAAAAAACACAAGAAAAAAACACACAAACAGTTTTTTCTACTCCATAAAAAGTTGTTATTCAGCACTTAACTCATTACCTTCCGCGACACTCCCATACAAATGTAAGTAAATATTCAGTAGATAAGAAGTACTCCGAACTTTCAAACAACTTCCAACTACTTCCACGGAGTAGTTCTTATCTACTGAATATCTACTTACATTTGTATGGAGGTGTCGCGATAGGTAATGAGTTAAGTGCTGAATATCTATGTTTTCTCGAGTAGAAAAAACTGTTTGTGTGTTTTTGTCTTGTGTTTTTTGTTATTTTTGTTGTATTTCATTACATTTGTTATAGTTTTAAAGCACTCCACTGAGAAGTGGTAATGACTTTTTTTGCAGGGATATTATAAATATTCTTCATATGGTACACTAGAGTGGTATTTTTCCATCAACTTCCGCTTTTCCTAAGTGTCCGGATAAATTTTTATTGTACTACACTCTTATAAATTTTTGTTGAAATTTACCCACTTTATTGTAGGTAACTGTTCTCCTACAATAAAGTGGGTAAAAATACTCGATGTGTTTAAATTTACACACAAGGTGTGTAGTTGTAAACATTTTGTGTGTAAACCTACAAATGAACTGCTTTCAAAATTCTCTGGCAATACACACAAAATGTGTAATTTTAGCTTACTTGTGCTCAAAAATAGATTTAAAATGTTTAAAATTGCATCTTAAATGTTTTCTTTTACATAAAAGGTGCCTAATTTTTAACAACCTGCTAAAAAATTTATTCCTATAAACAAATAAAACCAAAAATGCATTTTTATTATTATTTTTATAGTTTTTATTTAAACTGAAATGAAAATGGGTATAATAGTGAAATATGTATAATATTCAAAAATTATAATTTAAATACAAATTTTTTTGGGGTTATAAAATTATTCGTAACTTAAACTAAATATTAATAACAAATGAAAAATAACACGTTACAATAACCAAATAAAAGATAAAATTTGTTAAATTAAAGAATTGACAATCGCAATGAGTGGAGAATTCGTTGGAACTTTACTTTCTTATTATAAGTTGTTGTCTCAAACTGCAAGTATAAAAAAATTTCACATTATTTACGAGATATTTTTGATATTTAAATCATACAAGGGAATGTTTTTAGAATCTGAGAAGTTTTTTCTGTAGAAAAATTCTCAGAATTCAAGATAATATTTCTTTACAAAATATGTCAGAATCTGAGACAGAATCTGAGATAATTTTTCTATAGAAAAATTCTTTGTAAAATTCTGAGATATTTTTTCTATAAAATCAGTATCTGAGATATTTTTTCTATAGAAAATTTTTCAGAATCTAAAGAATTTTTTCTATAGAAAAGTTATTAGAATCTAAAGAATTTTTTCTATGAAAAATTTTCAGAATCTAAAATATTTAAAAATTAGAAAAATTCTTAAAATTTGTTATATCTTTTTAAAGAAAAATTCTTAGAATCTGAGATATTTTTTCTATAGAAAAATTATCAGAATCTAAAATACTTTTTCTATAGAAAAATGCTAGGTATCTAAGATATTTTTTCTATAGAAAAATTCTCAGTATCTGAGATATTTTTTCTATAGAAAATTTCTCAGAATCTAAAGAATTTTTTCTATGAAAAATTTTCAGAATCTAAAATATTTTTTCTTTAGAAAAATTCTTAAAATATTTTTTACATATATTTTTTTATAGAAAAATTCTTAGAATCTGAGATATTTTTTTTATAGAAAAATTCTCCAAATCTGGGAAAATTATAAAATTTTCGGAATCTGAAATAATTTTTCTACAGAAAAACTCTCAGAATCTAAGATATTTTGTAATAGAAAAATTTTTAGAATCGAAGATATTTTTTCTATATTAAAATTCTAAGAATCTGAGATATTTATTCCATAGAAAAATTCTCAGAATCTGATTTGTTTTTTCTATAGAAAAATTCTTAGAATCTGATACATTTTTTCTATAGAAAATTTCTCAGAATCGGATATATTTTTTCTACAGAAAATTACTCAGAATCTGATATTTTTTTCTATAGAAAATTTCTTAGAATCTGAGATTTTTTTTCTACAGAAAGTTTTAGAATCTGAATATTTCTGTTATAGAATAATTCTCAGAATCTAAAATATTTTTTCTATAGAAAAATTCTCAGAACATAAGAAATTTTTTCTTTAGAAAAATTCTCAGAGCCTGAGATATTTTTTTCTATAAAAAAATTCTCAGAATCCATTGAATTTTTTCTATAGAAAAATTCTCAGAATCTAATGAATTTTTCTATAGAAAAATTTTCAGAATCTTATATATTTTTATAGACAAAATATAAGATTCTGAGATATTTTTTCTATAGACAAAATATGAGAATATATTTTTGTTCTATAGAAAAATTCTTAAAATCTGAGATATTTCGTATATAGAATAATTCTCAGAAACTGAAATATTTTTTCTATAGAAAAGTTTTCAGAATCAAAAATATTTTTTCTATAGAAAAGTTTTCAGAATCAGAAATATTTTTTCTATAGAAAAATTCTCAGAAACTGGTAAATTTTTTTTTGCAGAAAAAAATCTGTTGGAATCAGAAAATTTTTATTGAAATCTTCCCAGAATCTGCGAACATAAGAAATTTTTTCTTTAGAAAAATTCTCAGAGCCTGAGATATTTTTTTCTATAAAAAAATTCTCAGAATCCATTGAATTTTTTCTATAGAAAAATTCTCAGAATCTAATGAATTTTTCTATAGAAAAATTTTCAGAATCTTATATATTTTTATAGACAAAATATAAGATTCTGAGATATTTTTTCTATAGACAAAATATGAGAATATATTTTTGTTCTATAGAAAAATTCTTAAAATCTGAGATATTTCGTATATAGAATAATTCTCAGAAACTGAAATATTTTTTCTATAGAAAAGTTTTCAGAATCAAAAATATTTTTTCTATAGAAAAGTTTTCAGAATCAGAAATATTTTTTCTATAGAAAAATTCTCAGAAACTGGTAAATTTTTTTTTGCAGAAAAAAATCTGTTGGAATCAGAAAATTTTTATTGAAATCTTCCCAGAATCTGCTAAAAAATTTTTTCTGTAGATGAATTCTCATAATCTGAGACACTTTTTCTTTCCAAAAAATATTCTCAGATTCTGATATCCACACATTTTTGTAAAGAATAATTCAAAAAATCCAAGACATTTGTGGTACTTACCTTTCTAATTTATAATTGCAAATATTTAAGAAAAAATGCAATGTATATTTTTCATAAATATTACGAATTTAAAAAAATCGGGTTTGTTTTTGTGTCTTTGATCAGCAACGCGTTGGTTAATATTTTCACTTTTTTTTTAATTTATTTGTTTTCATTTTATGGTTTTTTCGCGTTATTTTAGTTTAATTGCGAGCATAACAAAATTTTCTGGTTAAATTTTCCTTTTTTATTTTATTTTGACAATTTGTATTTTAAAATTGTTGAACATTACGCATTTAATGTTTAATATTGAAAATTAAACACTTAATGTTTACAATAAACATTAAATGTGTAATTTTAAAAATTTTGTGTTTATAATTTTAAAAATATATTTATAAACTCACAAAATACTATAAAATGTGCGTAATATTAAAATTTTTGTGTGTAAACTAAAATTTTAAACACTTGGTGCTCAATTTTAGGCGTTGTGTGTTATTTTACATAAAAATTTACCCACTTTATAGTAGTATTTTTACAAGGACTTTTTAGAGTGTAGGCCTAAAAATTATTTGGTACAACTATTATTAAAAACAGATTAATTTAACCCATGGCGCCCACCGCTCAAAGTTTTGGATTTTTTGAAATTTTAAAATAAAAAAAATGTCTTGCGATCATTATTTGAAATTTGCAAAAAAAATTATGTTTTTTCCTAAGGTCAAGAAATTAAAACTTTTTTCCTTCCCCCTTTTTAGAGAATGAGGCAAACTTTTATTTAAAATTAATTTGAGCCAAATCCGAACATTTTAACCCGTGGCGCCCTTTGATGAAAGTTTTGGTTTTCGTTTGATGAGTTTATTTTGGCTTGAGGTTATGGGGTTTTATATATAAAATAAAAATTCAAAAAATTTTTTGTGAAGTTTTTATTTATATATATTTATTTTTTCCAATATTTCTATCAGCATCGCTGATCATCTTCAGGGATCTGACAAAGATATACATATAACAATAATTAAATTTTATAATTTTATAAACAAAAATATTAACACAAATATCACACAAAAAAATAAATAAAACACAATAAAACATAAAAAACAATAATTACATTTAAAATATTTTTAAACCGACGTTGAGTTGAGGACTTCCTTACTCCTTTGTAAATTTTTGTCAACTAATTTTTGTTTTGTTTGTCTGTGCTTGTCAACTATGTGTCTATGGGGCATTCCATGCCAAATCACTCACTTTTAGGCCCGACCCCCTTCGATTAATTTTATTTTTGGATATGTTTTAGTACGTATTAAATGCAACTTCCAGCCAAATTTTCAGCCTTTTATACCAAGGTGGTGTTGAGTAATCAATTTTTCAAAATGGCGATTTTTTCCAAAAAATGAAAAAATTTAAATTTTCAATCAATTTTGACCAGTAAAAAATATAGATATATTAAAAAAAGATGGACAACATTTTGTTGGTAGTTAAATGTAGTTTTAGAAAAAAAAATATGAAAAATTATTCGAAGTAACTATCACTTGTTTTTTATCGTATAAAAATTAAAATCGACTTTTTGAAAAAGTCCGAAACCTTCGATTTTTTTTTAAAAATGTCAAAAAATTCTACTCTAAATTACGCAACTTTTAAGTCATAATTCGAGATGTGATCGTAATTCGTTCTATTTTTATTCAAATTTTGAAAATTGCACTTTTTTTTTTTTGACTCTGGTTTATTTTATCCCAGTCGGCAAAAAAAATCACACCTGACATACTGCTGACTCTCCCTTTATAATATTGCTGACATCTTCATACAATTTTTCAAAATGTCATCAATGACAAGTCAGCAGTTGGTCAGCGGTTGTTTAAACAAATTGTTAGTGGCCACCGATACTGGTGGACACTGCTGACCAAATGCTGACATGTCATTGATGACATTTTGAAAAATTGTATGAAGATGTCAGCGATTTCATAAAGGGAGAGTCAGCAGTATGTCAGGTGTGACTTTTTTTTGCCAACTGGGATATGGTGCTCCAAAAAAAATAATTTGGTAAATATTGACCGTAACTTCCCCTAGATATATTAACTTGGGTGTAAAAATACGTCTCAGAAAATTTTAGGATGATCGGACATGGGTAAGGCGTGCCGCATCGGCTTTGAAGTTTGAAAATCGGATTACAAGGGAAAATATGCATTTTTTTCTGTTTTCTTAATTTTTTTGGTATTTTAAGTTAATTTTGAATTCAAATGGTTACAGAATTGAAATGTAGAGTAAAATGTCTCTCTATTAAGGTCATAAAAACCGAAATCGGTTTAAAATCAGCCAAGTTATTACAACTTCCCCAGGCATCTAACGTGTGGCAGACAACTTGATTAATCAATACAATCCGATTTTTGAAATTCATTGAAATTTTCTACTGTAATAACATTTTTTTATTCTTCAAGTTCAAATGTTATTAGATGACAAGTATTTTTCATATTGTGTTTTGCTAACATTTTTTAAATTAGTGCTAAAAATGCCTGCATTTTCCACACCCTTTTGAAATCTCTATTTAAAAAAAAAAAAATATTTTTTTTGTTTTAAAATTTGGAAAAGTCAAAAAAATATTACACTGAAACATGAATAATGAAAAAATGTTATTACAGTAGAAAATTTCAATAAATTTAAAAAAAGGGCCTCGTATTTTTTAATCAAGTTGTATGGCACACGCTAGATGCCTGGGGAAGTTGTAATAACTTGGCTGATTTTCAACCGATTTTAGTTTTTAGTACCTTATTAGAAAGGCATTTTACTCCACATCATAATTCTGTAATCACTTGAATTAAAACTTAACTTAAAATACCAAAGAAATTGCGAAAACAGAAAAAAAATCATATTTTTCCTTGTAATCCGTTTTTTAAAATTCAAGGACCATGCTAAGCGCCTTACACATGTCCGATCGTCCCAAATTTTTGTGAGACGTATATTTACCTCCAAATGAATATATTTAGGGTAAGTTAGGGTCAGTATCTACCATTTTTTTTTTTTTTGGAGCTCCATATAAAATAAATCAGAGCCAAAACATAAAAGGTGCAATTTTAAAAATTAAAAAAAAAAAATAGAAAGAATTGTGATCACATCTCGAGTTATGGCTTAAAAGTTGCATAATTTAGAGTAGAATTCTTTTAGTTTTTTACAAAAAAATCGAAGCTTTCGGACTTTTTCAAAAAGTCGATTTTAATTTTTAAACGTCAAAAAATAAGTGATAATTACTTCGAATAATTTTTTCACATTTTTTTTCTAAAACTACATTTAAATACCAACAAAACGTTGTCCAACTTTTTTTAAAATATCTATATTTTTTACTGGTCAAAATTGATTGAAAATTTAAATTTTTTCATTTTTTGGAAAAAATCGCCATTTTGAAAAATTGATTACTCAACACCACCTTGGTATAAAAGGCTGAAAATTTGGCTGCAAGTTGCATTTAATACGTACTAAAACATATCCAAAAATAAAATTAATCGAAGGGGGTCGGGCCTAAAAGTGAGTGATTTGGCATGGAATGCCCCCTATATATTGGAGCTATTCTCTCTGTATCTGTTTTAAAATTCAATCTCATATTAATAGGGGTATTGATGATGTGGAGCATCTCCAGCGTGTATCTTTTGGTGTAATGCCTTTCTTCTTGTAAAACTTTTACGTCTTCAAAATTTGGTTTATGACCAGTTTTTACACTGTGTGCAGCTAGAGCCGTTTTTTGTTCCAAAGGTTTGTCTACTGCTTTATGATCTGACTTATGCGAAGAAATTCTTGTCTTTAATTTTGTTTTTGTTGTTCCAACATATACTTTGTTGCATATGTTGAATCCGTCTCCGTTACAATTTATCTGGTATACCAGATTCGACTTGTCCTCATTATTTATTTTGGATTTAGTATTGCTAAATAGTTGATTTAACGAATTATTAGTTTTAAGCGCCATCACAAACTTTTCGTTGTCATAAATATTTGAATTTTTAAGTCTCTCAGACAATCCAGGTATATATGTTACCGATTTATAAATTTTCTGCTGATCTTGTTTTTCAATCGGATTTTGCGCTCTCGTTGTGACATGTTCAATCAAATTGTTAATTGTCTTTTTAGGGAAATCATTTTTAATTAAAGTATTTGTTATTTTATTTATGTTTTCTTTGTGAAACATCGAGTCGCTTATACCTAAAACTCTTCTAATAAAATTCGTCGCTGTATTTATGATTATACGTCTGGGATGTTTAGATTGAAAATTGATTAGTCTACCAGAAGCTGTGGGCTTTTGGTTTTCTTAGAAAATTTTCATCAAAAACTCTAAACTTTGAACGAAGTGCGTCCTGGGTTAAAATGGACTGGTTTAGCCTTAAATTAAGTTTAAATGAAAGTTTGTCTTAAAACTTATTCTTCTTTATTTCCACTTAGCTCCTTGCGGAGCATGGGGCCTCATAGCCAGTTGTGCAAGTTTGCCATACTCGTTCAGAGTCTTTACATTTCAGCATGCTAGGATTCCTTCAATGCTTGTCAGGACAAAGAAGAGGTTAGCAGAGCCTGACACTCTTTATCCGACAAAGCACGGGCGTAGGCTTCTGGTAGCTTATGGGCACTACCGTTGACCCCTAAGGGTAGTATATGGGGCATTCCATGCAGTGTTGCCATATATCAAGATTTCCCCTTTTTTGCAAGTTTTTTGAGGTGCTAAAAAGATTTCAAGATTTTTTCTATAAAAACAAGTTTTTTGGAAAATAATAAAGTTTTTTCAAGTTTTTCTTAATTAGTTAAAAAATACAAAAAGTATCAGTTTTTTTGTAAATACCCGAAATATTGGTCCCACCCAACCTTTCAGTATACCGACCGATTCAGAATCAATATTTGAGTTGACTTAGCGTGTCCGTCCTTCAGTCTATGTAAACGGTTACAAATAAATACGGCTTTATTCTATAAACGTATGAGATATTCGATTAAAATTTTGTTTTTAGCTTGGTAACCTTATTAAATCCATTTAAAATCACATCATTCTTTGACTTGGTCACCATATGAAAATTCCACCCGATATTCATTTAAATCTGTAAGTTGGTAACATAGAATAATTTTTCACTTAAATTGTGTATTTGCTGCACTAATAGAAGATCTTATCACATATAGATCCAATCCGTCATATATTGTCGAGCATGCACTGGTCTTTGATATTTGCTTACTGTGTTCAATTTTCTGAGCCTTTAGAAATTATGACGCTCGAAACGCTCGAAATTTGGAGTTCTGAAAGGTTCATATTTGACTCTAAATTATGGATGTGTAAAAAATTCAAAATGTTTTTTAAACATTCATAAAAGAGTCTAAAAAGACTCAGAAAAGAATATGAACACATACTTTTCAGAATCTTTTATGAGTCATATAAAAACGCTAGCCTATAAAACAGGGTTCGATTCCCACTAAAACCTTGGTCGATTTCGATGCAACGAGACGACGATCATTGTAACCAGTGCCCAATTTCTGTAACTATGCGAAAAGTTTTCGAGAAAAAATAAATAATATTGTAGTCATTTAGTTTTCTACAGGGTGAGTATAATGATGCTAGTGTTAAAAACATCGAATACAAAAAAGAAATTAAAGCTTTTTTCTCAATCACTCTGTGACATACTGGATGACTATAATGTTATTTAATTTTTTTCAATGCGAAAACTTCTCGCATAGTTACAGAAATCGGGTACAGTTCTCGGTTAGGTTTAAATAATTATTAAAAATAATTTGTAATTAAATTGGGAAAACTAAATAAAAACTCATCATTGGATATACATATTATAAGAGCGCTCAGAAAAATGGACTATTTTGAAAGGAAAATGAACGCTGGGTCGTTTTTTTATTATTTTTTTACACTGTATATAAAAATTGAATTGAAAATACATAAATTTGTATTAATTTTTAATTATTTCAATGCTTTTGAAAAAAAAGATTTTTTTGACAAAAAAAAGATTTTTTTTTCAGAAATAAAAAGTTTTTTCCAAAAAATATATGGCAACACTGATTCCATGTCAAATCGGACACTTTGAAAAACATTTTTTTTTAGATTTTCACAATTTTTTTTCAGTTTTTAGTACCCTTCGAAAACTCATTCGTGGTAAATTTTCAGATTTTTTTGATGAGCCGTTCAAAAGATATCGAATTTTTAAAAATTGGTAGTTTGTTCCTTTACTCAAACTTATTTTACTCATAACTTCTTCTTCTTTTACTCATAACTTCTTCCAAACTTAAATTTTTTTTTTTCAAAATTTTTGTTTTTTTACTTTTTTTAAAAAAAAAAATCCCAAAAAATTCTTAAAAGCGCTCTAGTATGCGATTTTTAAGTTTTAAAATTTAAATCTCATTTTTGAAAATGTTTGTACTCTTCGATTTTTTTGAAATTTTTTTGTGTAAAACCTATATCGATTCTACAACTTTTTTGCCCAGGAAGATCGTGGGATAACGAATATTACTATTTTTTAAATTTTTTTTTAAAAAATTTTATTGTAATTTTCCACTCTTAAAATCATTTCTACTGCTCCAATGGTGCGTCATAGATGGGTCATTTATGAGACCGACCCCCATTAATTTTTACGTCTTAACATTTCTTTGGAAAAAACTAATACCCTATCTCCAATTTCTAAGGGGGCTCCCACGCAAAACGAAATTTTTTTAAAATTTGCTCCAACCGCTCTAACTGCCCTAATAGTGCCCTTAGAGCAGTGATGTCCAAAAATTTTTTGCATTAGTATTAGTGAGCACGAGAGAGACTGCACTGAGCAAAAATAATTGACCGAATTATAAAAGATGTCGTTAAAATCAGACTAATAATTGAAATATGTTTAATGATTAAAATATATATTTGTATTTATTTTTATACAATTTTAAAGATATTTTTAAAAACATATTTTTTAGATCTTCGAAAATTTAATTTACTATTAATTTACCATTAATAGAAGATCTTATTTAAGAAATATAAAAAGACCTTTAAAGAATTAATTTCTAATTGTGAATAAGTTCACATTATTTTTAATTAATGAATTAATTTATGTTTGAATTGACTTTTTAATTAAGTTTAAATTATTTAAAAAATAATTAAATAATTTTGTGAATAATTCAATTATAATTAATGTATTAATGCTTTATAAATAAATTCAATTTTGTTTGTTTCTGTCAGTGCATATAAAAAAATATAAGCGACGATCAGTTCAGCTTGTGCATTCTTTGATGTCTCATCAACGACTAAACGAATGAGCATAAGAATATGTGTGAAGAGCGTAATACACAATTGTGTAAAGAAATGGGCATCATTGCCTTAGAGCATCAAAATGTATGACCGACCCACAATATTTTTTTAGTTTAAACATTTTTTCTGAACATACCTACCCCTTATCTCTAATTTTTAAGGCGGTCCCCATACAATTTTTTTTATTTTTTGTAAATTTGTTTTATTTAATCAGCTTCTACCGGTCCAATGGTGCGTCCGAGAGGGGTCATTAGTGAGACCGACCCCCATTTATTTTTACCCTACAACATTTTTGTAAAACATACCTACGCTCTATCTCCAATCCCTAAGTTTTCGAAGGGTACTAAAAACCGTAAACAAATTGGGAAAATCTAAAAAAAAATTTTCAAAGTGTCCGATTTGACATGGAATGCCCCATATATAATTTTTCCCGTTATCAGCTCCAAAAAAATATGCACAGACGTTTTGCTATTAGTTAACGAGATTCGCAAATATGCAAATCATCAACCCACCCTATTGTTCCAATTCCGCGAATATGTCGGGTTGGCCCAAGAACAGATAAAAAATAGTCAATGGAAAAAGAATTTAAGATTTTTTTTTTTTTAATTTCTTGAACGTAGGAAAATACGTAATTTTTGGAAACTTTTTAATAAATTTCAAATGACGATATCTCGAAAACCGATTAACTGATTTCAAAATTCTTTTTGATGTTCGCAAGATATTTATTTTATTTTTCAAAAATTTTAAATTTTGGTGGAAATTTAAAACTTTGATCGAAGAGGGCCACGGGTGAAAACCCAGTCGGCAAAAAAAATCACACCTGACATACTGCTGACTCTCCCTTTATAAAATTGCTGACATCTTCATACAATTTTTTAAAATGTCATCAATGACATGTCAGCAGTTGGTCAGCGGTTGTTTAAACGAATTGTTCAAGGCCAACGATACTGGTGGACACTGCTGACCAACTGCTGACATGTCATTGATGACATTTTGAAAAATTGTATGAAGATGTCAGCGATTTGTCAGCAGTATGTCAGGTGTGATTTTATTTTTCCAACTGGGAATAATCGTATTTGGCGCAAATTAAGTTTTAATGAAAGATTGTCTTAAGGCGTATGAAATGGTATATTAACAAAATATTGAGAACTTTAAAAAACAATCTTGATCTTAGGAAAAAACCGCCATTTTTGGAAATTTTTTAATCTCGAAAACCGTGTTCAAATTTTTTTAAATTTCAAAATCCAAAACTTTGATCGCCGGGTGCCACAGGTTAAAAGCCGATTAGCCTCAAATTTGTACCACATAAGTTTTAGGCCTAAGAGAATACAAATTTAAATTTTGGAAAAACTTAATGCGATTTGAAGAACTACTGAAGATCTAGGGGCGCAAAACAAAATGTAAGTATTTTTTTCGCAGTTAAAAAAAATGTTTGCAGATGTTTGTTATGAATACAGGCGCCTGTGATGGAAATCAAACGATTTCAATTTTGATCGATTTCATTAAAAATCGAAATTTGAAAAGTTAACAGAAAAGCCAAAATAAATTGAAATTGGTTTTAAAGGCGTAGATACAATCAAATAAATGAATTCATACAATTTTATCTAATTTTAATTATAAATATTTCAAAATCGTCGAAATTGAATATTCAAATACGATCGATTTGAAATCGAACGATTTTCATCACATTTGGGACAGTCATGCATTCTTTACATTTTTTATGAATTCAGCAGTAAATAATCAGCCCATAAACCCATATCTTTAACTTTTAAGAAACCTTTTTTTTTAATTTTTGAGATTTTATTTAAAAAAATTTCTTGAACTTAAAAAAAAATCGATATTTTTCGCAAATTTCAAATAGCGGTATCTCGGTTCGACCGATTTTATTTTTCGGAAGAAAAATGTTTTGCATTAAAAAAGGCTGGTCTTACGTATTACATATAATTTTTGAAATTTCAGTTATTTGAGTTTAACTTCAAATAAAAACGTGAACAACAAAACACCAAACTCGATTTTATGTGATTCGAAAAATTTTATTTGAATTGAAAAGTTGTGAAAGACAGAACAGAAATTTTCTCAAACCGAACTACATAAATAAAAATTCAGTTACTTTTTCAAATAAACAAATTTTTTGTTGTTGGAAATTTTTCCCTAGAAATGCCTCCCTTGTGATGTTTAGTGTAAAAAATTATGGATTATTAAAGCATATTTTTAGGCATGCAAAAAAATTTAAATGATAATTTCCCATATTTTTAAAATTGCTTCCAAAAATATCAAATAAATCCAAATCTGGCTTCATAATTGCTCATAAAAGTTTCACTTACCCGTGGTATTGTAAAAACAAACATTAGCATTAACTTCAAACCTAAAAAAATTATTTTCAACAGATTTTTTGCAGTTAAATTTTAATTTACCGATCTGTGAGTTCCAGAACTATTTTTGTTAAATATATCTTCATATACTATTTGATCCCTTTTACAAATAAAAAACAAACAAAAAATATTTTTTTAGATAAGCTGTTGATCAGCATTTAGAATAAAAGAAAACAAAAAAAAAAATAATTGCTAAAAGTCGGTACAGATCGACCATAAAAAATACCCTATAGCACTTATTATATTAATATGGAAAATTAAATTAACACTTTTTCTAGAGGAAAGTGAATGACAAAAAAAAATGGTTATTAAAAAAAATTTTTGGTGAAAAAAAAAAAATTGATGAAAAAAACTTTTTGATGAAAAAAACTTTTTGATTAAAAAAAATTTTGGTGACAAAAAATTTTGATGAAAAATTTTTAATGAAAAAAAATTTCAGAGTTTGTTGCAGAGCCATATATTTGATTTTTTGCAAAAATTTTTAAAAAATCAAAATATGTAGTTGGCTTAATACAATTTTTTTTTTGTTATTTTACTTATTATTTACTTAGTTTAGTGTACGAAAAAACTTTGTGACAATACTGTTAATTAAATTACATATCGCTCCTTTACTTGTATAGTGTCACAACTCAAAATATTTGATTTTGCAGAAAACACGTTTAAAGTTTACTATTGAAACTGGTTTCTAATTGAAAAAGACCGGTACATAGAAAATGTAATAATGGCGTGTACTCTTCTCAAACGGTGAGTTTAAAAGATATTAATACGAATTTTTGACACAATATAAAGCATGATATAACGAATAATTCTGCATCATTAACTCAAAAAAAGCATTTTTTGAGTTATGACACTATACAAGTAAAGGAGCGATATGTAGATTTATGTCCAAATTCATAAAAAATAAAAGCATTTAATAACAGGTTTATTAACCGAATTTCCATAAAAAAAAAAATTATATAAAAATCTTATTAGCCTCTTGTAACTTTTATGAATTTGAAGGTTAAAATTTAGAAATAAAAAAAAAATTTAAACAAATTTCAACAAATGAAGGGCTTACTGCAAGAACTTGATAAGCAACATTTTATTTTTTCGCCTTCTGCTGATGTTCCATTGACAGATTTTTGGAAGAAGTCTTGCTTTAACCCTTCATAAGAGTATATTGAGAATAAAAGATCTGCAAAAGTACTATTTTCTAAATTATTTAAAAAGTTTTAAGGCAAAAACCCCCATAAAATGAAATGTTGCTTATCGAGTTTTTACAATAAGCCCTTCAAATATTTTTGAAAACAATATTCACACCCCTCTTCACGCAAGTTTAGGTTGTGTTAAAATGGTAACAAAATCGGCTAATGACATTTCACTCCTCTTTATTTTAAAGTTTAAAAATCGTTACAACGAAAATCCTAGCTGATCCTGTTTTCGAGTTATAGCTAAAAAAACTACACTATTCGACAACAAAAACCTCCCAGTGAAATATCCAAATGATTCTTATAGATTTTTCTCTCCTGACTCCAAATCTACCATCCAATTTTTTCCAGCACGTATCGTTTTTGAGATATTACCTGTTAATAAGTCAAAAAACCAAAATTTCATGGACCTCCTGGTTCCAAAACTTCAATCGAAATTTTTCTATCATGTTCCGTTCTTGAGATAATAACGTTTTCGAGTTACAGCTAAAAAATTAAACTGTTCGACAGCAAAAACCTCTCAGTGAAATATCCTAAAAATTTTTATAGATTTTGCTCTCCTGAATCCAAATTTGCCATTCAATTTTTTCTAGCACGTATCATTTTCGAGATATTCGCTGTTAAAAAGTCAAAAACCAAAATTTCACACTTTTGGTGGTTTTACAGATTCTTCCAAAAATTGGACTTGATTTCATATAAAATGGACTTCAATCTAAATTTTTCTAGCATTTTTTTGAGATATTCGCGTTTGAAAATTTTTCCCCACGAAAATCTCGAACACGAATATCTCGAAAACAGAATATGCTAGAAAAAATTGGATTGCAGTTTTGTAATCAGGAGGCCCAATTTATATGAAATCAAGCAACGTAACAGTGGACTCCAAATGCGCGAAATTGTTTTTATACCCTCCAATCACAGTATGGGGGTATACTCACTTTGTCATTTCGTTTGTAACGCATTAAAATATCGGTCGGGGACCCCATAAAGTATATATATTATTGATCTATGATCGATTCTAAGTCGTTCTATGAATGTCCATCCGTCCGTCCGTCTGTATAAAACACGATTCAGTCAAAAATGAAAGAGCTAGACTCCTAAAAATTTTCAAGAATATGCCTAATGTTTATAGGCCGCCATTTTTACAATTTTTTTTTGCCATTTTTGTTAAACAAATGAAAACTTTTTGTGTCAGAAGGAGTTTAAACTCCTTTACTTAACATTTTTGTTAAACAAATGAAAACTTTTTGTGTCAGAAGGAGTTTAAACTCCTTAACTTAGACCCAGGGGGCTGGAAAGTTTAGTTTTTTTCTGCCCACCCCCTTTTGTGGGCGTGGATTTAAAAAAATCATTAAAATATTGAGAAAATGGTATTACTAAAGTGCAAAAAGCATAATAAATAAATTAGTTAACATTTATCGCGATCCCCCACCACCGCCAGAGCCCCCACCAAAAAAAAAACGCCCCTGGATTTTTATACCCTCCAACTACAGTATGGGGGTATACTCACTTTGTCATTCCGTGTGTAACGCATCGAAATATCGGTCGGGGACCCCATAAAGAATATATATTATTGATCAGTGATCGATTCTAAGACATTTTAGCGATGTCCGTCCGTCCGTCTGTCCGTCCGTCCGTCTGTAGTTAACACGATGCAGTCCAAAATAAAATAGCTAGGAACCTCAAGTTGGGCACAAATATGTCTTATGTTCCTAGGCAGGTTAAGTTCGGAAATTGGCCAAATCGGACCAGGGGGAAAAAAGTTTCCCCTTGAATAACTAAATCAACCTCTAAAAAAATACACGTTTTTACATGTTTTTTTGTATTTTTGTTAAATAAATGAAACATTTGGTATATTTATCGCGATGGGAAGGTGCTCTCAACGTGCCCCACTGACCCTATCAACTTCGCCCCCCCCCCCCCCAAAAAAAAGAAACGCCCCTGCCATTTTTTTTTTTTACATTTTGGAGGGTATAAAAGATTCGGCACAGCCGAATTTAACACTCTCACTTGTTTTATATGTTCTAAGTTAGAACTTCTAACATGTTGGAGGGTATCAAAGATTCGGCACAGCCGAATTTAACACTCACTTGATTTTTTTACTTTTAACAGCGATTATCTCAAAAACGATACGTGCTAGAAAAAATTGGATGGCAAATTTGGATTCAGGAGAGCAAAATTTTCTAAGAATCAGTTGGATATTTACTGAGAGGTTTTTTTTGTGGAACAGTGTAATATTTAGCTATAACTCGCTAAATGTGAAATTGGGCAGCTAATAAAAAAACAGGTAACTCTTTTTTTCCTCCCCTCTTTCGCATGTGCAAGTTTCAGGACAATCGGTGGGTGCCCTGTGAAAGACCTGTAAGTGGAGGGAATAAAAATTTATTTTTTATACAAAATTAAAACACAATTTAAAATTTAAAAAAAAATAAGTGCTGTAGGGTATTTTAAAAACTAAAAGAAACATTGTGTCAAATACAAAGTGCCTTCCAATAAACATTGTTATATGTTAATTTTAAAAACACACACTTAAAATCATGTACTTCATTTGTTTCTTTTTTAATAACAATTTTAATAATTTATATTTGGTCTATAATACTAGTTTTTTTTTTTTTTTCAATTAATAATAAAACAAAAAAAGAGAACAATAATGTAACTTGTTTTATAGAGACTTTTCTTTTTATTTATACTACTATTTTTTAATAATTAAAAATTATACTGAGAGTTTATTTTACTGTTTGACATATTTAAACAAGTTGTACGTTAAGTTTATAATTTTTTTTTTAATTCAAATTACACTTAACAATGTATTTTGGATTTGTTTAATACGTAACAGATTAGAAACAGCAAAATGTTGTAATATAATTTTAATATTTTGTAATGAGCTTATAAGAAAAATGAAATAACTTATTGTTATGATAAAAAATAAAAACAAAAAAAGTTTCTAAATAAAAAGTCTCAATAAACTTAAGGTCGATATTGGTGATTTCAATATTTATTAAACAACAAATTGTTGTTACGAATTGTATTTCGTATAAAAAAGTAAGTAGACATTTTTAATATTCAGTTTATCTTCTTGTTTTATAAATAATTTAAAAGTTTGTTCAATCTTTATTCTAACGAGTTCAAAAGCTGTTTTAAATTTCAAAAAATGTGATGGAATTTAAATACAAAAAAATATAATTTTAATTTAACAAATGAATGTAACAGAAAATAAATAGTTTGCAGCAACAAACAAAAAAAAATAAGAATTATAGTAAAGATAATGAAGGACTAGAGATATTAATTTAATTCCTTAATGATATAAAAAGATCCTCAAGATCTTTCGGTAAATGGGGGCAGGTCATTAGTTTACTTTTCCTGATTCAGACTATTAATAAATTCTTCCAGCTTTTCTTGGATTTGTCTTACTTTAACTGTAAAGATAAAGAGAAACAAAATATTTGTTGTACCCCTGAAGTTATAATACAAATATTTAAACTTACTTAATTCTTCTGCTAATGTTACTCTTTTGCCCGTTAATAAATGTGCCTTCTTTTCATCATCTTCACTAAATTCATCTAAGACTTCTTTGATTTCTTTATCTAGCCTTCTGGCTTCACGATTTATAACTTGTTGACGCAAAGCATTACTGGTAACACGCATCACTTGTTGTATACGCCAAAATAAGACTACATCACTACAGTTGATCTGATTTAAAAAAATATATATTTTTATTAATTTAAATTTGTTTAATTTATTTTTTTCTTACTTCACATTCAGCTCCTTGTTGACTGTATAAATAATAAGCCTTACGGCAGTCATTTGCTCTTTGTAAAGCTTGTTTAAGAAAATGTCTGAAAATATAAGAACACAAATATATTGAGTTAAAACTCTGCAGAAAAAAAGACTGTCAGTCGATCCGAAATCAACCATCCTGTGATTGGTGAAAACGGAAAATTTCACTAAAATGTATAAAAAGGATTATCACGTGGCAGGTGAAAAGTGGACTAATCACTAAACCATTTCAAAAATACTTATTCCGTGACCAGAGGCAACAGTAAATATCAAACTTTTTCCCGAAAAAAAACAAATTTTTTTCCAAAAATAAATTTAAAAATTTTTCACGAAAAAAGGTTTCAAAATTTTTCACGAAAAAAAGTTTCGAAATTTTTTATGAAAAAAAAAATCCTAACACAAATTTTGTTTGCGTTTTTGTGTAAAGAATTTCATTAAAAATTATTTAAAAAAAATTTGACAAATTGAGAAAAATTAATCCAGCTCGAGGACACATTTCTTTATAACTCATTATAATATTGATATGATATTGTCAAAGTAATAATTTCCCAGAAAAAATGTATAAGGCCGTGTAAAAATGAATATATATCATTTGATCAAATCATATCCATTTTTATCTGAATACATATGATATCATATCATTTGATATCTGAAAAGATATCTCATATGAGCTTATATATGCAATGTTGTGCTGCACATGTTATCATATTCAAGTTGTTTGTTTTAAATTGATTATATATTTATTCCTTAAATTCCTAGGTAGAAGATAGGGCCGTAACAAATGCTTTCTATAATTTCTTATCGTTTGACATTCTTTTCATCTCAGTTTACGATACATCCACTTTCTTAAGCTCATTTTCAGTCTGTCGTCTCCAGGTATTGGCATGATGGTTTGTTTGTTTTAAAATGGAGATGGTATGGTCGGGCATTTCGTTTTAAATTTAAAGCTGTATTATGATGTGTATTTAGTACATAATTCTTATTATGTCTACTTGCATACGAAAAACTCTTGACAAGATCCCGACAAGATCGAAACACCTGTCGAGTAAGTCTTGCAAAATGAACATACCAATCAATTTAAAACAAGAAACTTTATAAATTCTTTCTTAAAAATAGTTACTTTGACAATATCATTCATGACTTCGAACTTGAGAAATCTTTAATTTATAGGTCAAATAACAAATAATTTTTATTAATTTAGAAGTTAAAATAGAATTTTGATAAATTTTGAAAAGTCCGAAAAGATTTTTGAAAATTTTTCAAGTCCCAGAAACATTATTTTTTTTGAGAAAAAAAAAAAATTGTTCGGACATCATTTTTGCGTTTAGAAAGTTAAGTTCCGAAAAAAATTTCCAAATAATTTTTGTGTTCCGGGATGTCATTTTTTATGGGAGCCCCCTTAGGAATTGGAGATAGAGTATACATTTATTCAGAAAAAAATTCGATTTTTCAACTTTTTTCAATTTCTAAAAAGTCGACTTTTCGACTTTTTTTCAAATTTTAAAAAGTCGACTTTTCGACCTTTCGAATTTTTTAAAAAGTCAAATTTTCGACTTTTTAAACTTTTTAAAAGATTTAATTATTTTCATCTGACAAAAGTAAAAAAAAAAACCAATCAAGTCAATTAAGTCGAAAAAGTCAAAAAAAGTCGAAACAAGTAAAAAAGTTAAATTCGGCCTTGCCGAATGTAGTGATAACCTACACAATTTCTAAAAGATTATTGCAAAAACTTTATTTAAAAGGAAATTACTTTTGAAAAAAAAAATTCCGCGAAAAAAAATTTCCGCGAAAAAAAAATTTGTTAAAAAACAAAAATCCGCGATTTTTTTCCACCAGGCTTATGTGAACATAGGCTGCATGGATAAGTAATCGAATACCAGATAGCTGGAAAACTGGTGTGGTCGTTACCATCCCCAAAAAAGGTGACCTTAGCCATTGTAAAAACTGGCGAGGGATAACATTACTAAACGTCATCAACAAGGTAATGGCTCTACTCCTATTACAAAGAATGTCACCAGTCATTGAACCACTTCTGCGCCAAGAGCAAGCCGGTTTCAGGCCAGGAAGATCATGTGCAGACCATATTAACACCCTCAGAATTATTATTGAACAGTCGCAAGAGTATAACAGCCATTTGTATATGCTGTTTGTTGATTTTGAACGTGCATTTGACACTGTATACAGGCCAGCTATATGGGCAGCGCTGAGGAGCAAAGGTGTTCCCATTAAGATAATTGAACTCATTCGCGAGCTATATAATGGTGCTGAATGTAGAGTAAGATTTGAAGGACAAGAGAGTCAATCGTTTTTATACAATGCAGGAGTAAGACAGGGTTGCGTATTGTCTCCCACATTATTCCTTATCCTCCTAGATGGAGTAATGGAACAAACAAATACCGAGGTCCCTAACGGTATACGATGGAACTTACACGAACGTTTAAACGATATCGACTATGCGGATGATATATGTTTAATGGCTCACCGATTCGATGATATTGAACAAAAGCTTATATGTCTTGATAGGAATGCTAGAAAAGTTGGTCTCAAGATAAACGTCAATAAAACGAAACTTATGCGGGTTGGTACCAACAATTCAAATCCTCTCTCAATTAATGGATCCGTAATTGAAGATGTTGACTCTTTCTGCTATTTAGGAAGCCGTATTACCAAAGACGGTGGTTCCGGTGTAGATATAGTAGACCGCATCAACAAAGCTAGAGTCGCATTCCACTCTCTGCACAAAGTCTGGCGTGCCAATAACATTTCCCAAGCCACAAAGCTTAGAATCTTTAACTGCAGCGTAAAATCTGTCCTTCTCTATGGTTGCACCACCTGGAGCACAACGCAAACCACCCAAAGGAAATTCCAAACTTTTGTTAACCGATGCCTTAGACAAATCCTTCGGATCTTCTGGCCCTGCTGGGTAACAAGGTTAAACGTCGCAAATGGTCTTGGATAGGCCATATACTTCGCAGACCAAGTAACGAAATCACACGAGCTGCACTTGACTGGAACCCTCAGGGTCATCGTCTGCCAGGTCGTCCCCGAAATACCTGGACTGAGATCACGTAAAACGATAGTTAACTATCGTCGATTTTTGGAGCCTTGCTGCTCCTAAACTAATCAAAATATTTCCATTTTTTTTAATATTTCTGTATTAGACAACACTCTTTAATAATTTAATAAAGAAAATCTTTAAAATTTCCCTTCAAAACGATATGTATTTTGATGTCGTTTATGCACCGTCTATCGTTTTCGTTTTACGTGATTAGCCCCCTGGGTAAGAATGGTTAAAAGAGAAGTCGAAAGCTGCAACAAATCGTGGAACCAAATCAAGTCTTTAGTCGCCGATCGTATAAAATGGAGAGAATTTACAGACGCCCTATGTTCAGCATGAACTTTGAAGATATGTATTTTGAAATTTGAAGATATGTATTTATACTGTCATTTAATTTATATAAATAAAAGGAAATATATATATAAGTCCACCAGCAGCCGAATTAAAGCATTTTGTATTTTTAGGTTATGTTTAATGTATTAAAATTTTTGAGGTGTCCTTACATTTTCGTTTATAACTTTTGAACCGCTGAACCGATATCGCTCAAATGCGATACCAAACTTCTCGGGAGAACTTCCAATAAATATGTTAAGTTTCAGTCATCTCCGTGTATTTGGCCGTGATCACCATTTCCACAGACAGACAGACGGACAGACGGGCATCTCTAGAATGTCTTAAAATCGATAGGGGATCATGAGTATATACACTTTATGGGGTCCCAGACCGATATTTCGATGAGTTACAAACGGAATTACAAACTTATATATACCCTCTATCACTAGAGTGGAGGGTATAAAAAAGTCGAAAGCAAATTTTCTCCCGAATATGTGTTTAAAAAATAAGATGCTTTTTGCACTAAAGAAATACAAGTTTATCGTGATTTAAGAAAAAAGGTTTTATTCCACGCCCATTGGGGGGGGGGGGGGTGTTGGGATTACCGAAAAAAAACGACATTTTCTAATTCTCTGGGTCCAAGTGCAGGACTTTGAACTTCTTGTAGCATAAAAATGTTGCATTTCTTAAACAAAAACACAAAAAATCACGTAAAAAATGCTATATTTCAGAGGTTGGTTTAGTTCTTCAAGGGGGAACTTTTTGCCCCCTGGTCCGATTTTGCTCATTTACGAACTTAACCTGCCTATTAACATAAGACATATTTGTGCCAAATGTCGGGAGTCTATCTCTTTTATTTTGGACTGCATCGTGTTAAATACAGACGGACAGACGGACGGACGGACATCGCTAGAATGTCTTAGAATCGATCACTGATCATAAATATATATACTTTATGGGGTCCTAGACCGATATTGTGATGCGTTACACACGGAATGACAAAGTGAGTATACCCCCATACTATAGTTGGGGGGTATAAAAATCGTGAACACGAAAATAATCCTTGCTGGTCCTATTTTCGAGTTATTGCTATTCAAATTTAAATTAAAATTTTTTACGTTAAAAAGGGGTTTTCAACTTTAATTCATTTGTTCAAAAGCATTATAGAGGGTATTTATGGATTCGGTCAAGTCGAATTAAACTTTTTTACTTATTTTAATTATCTTATTCTTTACTTACCTTCTATAAACAGGGAACCATGTTTGTCTAATATAATCTGTATCAACATCAATACTTTCTCTTTGTATGTTCTTGCGAACTGTTGTTAATTCATCATATGATAAAGTAGGTAAATGTTTCTAAACAACAACAAAAAATAAACAAATATTTAATTTTGCAATTAAAATAAAAATACTCCTAAATTTTCCACTCACATCATCGTTTCTTAAAATTTTATCTAATTCATTCTTAACATGTCTACGTTTATTTTGATCCTCTGTTAGAGACTTCCAATGTGTTATACGTGTAAATTGTCCTGGACCAAACATTTCATTTAAAGTTTCTTCAGTTTGTGCTAATTTTGATTTAACAGATGTTTCTAAAAACTTAACAGCTTGATCCCATTCGGATTTATCATGCACAAAACGATCTTCTAAAGTATTAAGTTGAATGACACGTAACATATCGATGGCTTTATCTTCCCAAGAATGTCGTTTAATAGCTTCATCAATAACGGCTGATTTAAGATTATCAAATATATCATCATGATCTGGAGATTTTTTAGCTTTTTCCATTAAAGTAATGAATTCTTTTTGTAAAGTTTCCCAACCTTTTGAATAATTTTGTAATTAATATTGTTAAATATTTGATAAAATTAATTTAAAAACTTACCCGCTTCTACGGATTTGGCAGGTAAAGCTTGTTCAGCCCATTGTCTTAATTTTATGTCCACCATAGTATTAAAGGAATCTTGGAATTTTAAATTTAAAAAAAATGTCATTAAAATATTGTTGAAAGGAAGTTTTTTTTTTTTAATTAATATTTTTTAATTTTAGGGTCGAACCTGAATCAAATTGCGTCGCGCAAGACGTAAAAAAAAAACAAAAACAAACACATCAAATTTAAAATTTTTACGTCCGTTTGATTTAGGTACGTCACATTTAAATATAAGACCGAATTTACATTGGGCAATTTTAATTGCGGCAATTCTGATTTTTTAGTGTATCAGAGAGAGAGATAAGATTCTTCCCTCTCTCTCCGATACACTATAAAATCAGAATTGCGGCAATTAAAATTGCCCTGTCTGAATTTGGACTTAGAAACGAAAAATTATTGGGCGTTACGCCTTACGCGACGCAATTTGATTCAGGTTTGACGCTTATATATAAAATGATATGAACAATGAAAATTTAGTTGAAACAAAACACCAAATAACCGAATAGAAAAATTATTTAAAATTTAAAATTTTTAGATGGAGATTTTAGAACGCAAAATGTGTTAAAGGATTTTGTGTATATTAAATTGGGTGTATTAAATAAAATAGTTTTATAAATGAATATAATTATTATGAATCCATATTAAATCGTGATTAGGTAGAACATTTTAAATACAAAATTTTAAAATAAAATTTTGACAATGGCTTATGTATTTAAAACAATCAATAACTGGTATTAATTTGGTTTTAAAGTTTAATTTTTATATTCTGCAAAGTTCGGATTAGAATTTTTTGATATTTGTATTTTATTTTATTTTATATATTTTAATAGCGATTTAATATGAAATCATAATGCATAAACAAACAAAATATATTATACTTCATTTTCAAAATAAATGTCTCATATGGAGTAGATATTTTAAAGAAATTGGAGACATGCCAATGAAAAAAGAATAAGATGAATTACTTATTATTTGAATATCATATACATTTGAATATACCTATCATCCTAGATAGGTCACGTGACATGTCACACGGACCCAAATACAGCACAAAATTGACAACTTTCATTTAAAACTTTTTAGACCAAAAAATTCTGTGGTAAAAATTTGAGGCCAATCGGATTTAATCAATCTGTGGCGCCCGGCGATCAAAGTTTTGGATATTTGGAATTAAAGAAAAAAAATTAAGAAAAAATTGCACAAAAATTCTTGAACGTAAAAAAAAAACGCCATTTTTTTTTAAATTCAAATGGCAATATCTCGAAAACCACTCTACCGATTGAAATTTTTTTTTTTGAATGTGTCAGAACACAACATTGGGTCTTACGAGCATTAAAATCAACTCTATTCATACGACTCCACTCGGAGATAGATAGTTAAGTGAGTCATTCATGTTAAGTCTCATGGAATCAATCTCATAACAATTGGGCCTGTAATCAAATGAGTATGAATGACTAATGTTGCTGTCATCAGCAAAAGAATATATGGGGTTAGACGTTGAGATGGCGAAAGAACGGATCCCTGAGGGACTCCCGAATTTAATATAAAATCACGGGAGGAAAAACCATCGATAACAACACGAATAGTCCGTTTATGTAAAAAGCTCGATATAAATCGAGTTAATTTGTTGCCAACACCGAAAGCTATCAATTTCGAGATAAGTGCACTATGCCAGACTCGGTCAAATGCCTTTGAGATGTCCAAAGCAACTACTTTACTCTCACCTAGTCGGTGAATAGAACGAGTCCATTGTTCTGAAAGAAACGCCATTAGGTCACCAGTAGAACGACTTCTACGGAAACCGTATTGACGGTCATTAAGAAGATCATTGGATTCTAAGTAGTTGACCAGATGAAAATTCAACATATTCTCCATAACTTTTGAGAGAGTAGAGTAAATTGCTATGGGGCGGTAGTTCTCCGGGTTGTTAGCGGCACCTTTTTTTAGGGATTGGTTGGACATTGGCGATTTTCCAATAGTCGGGAAATATACCTGCACGGTATGAAATGCAGAAGAGATTACGCAGAGGTCGAGCCAGTGCCGAATAGCATTTCTTCAGAACCAAGGCTGGAATACCGTCGGGCCCGGAGACTTATTTACATTAAGTTCTGATAGAACCTTTTTAACTGCACGTGTACGAAAAAAAAACATCGGGCATAGTACAAGATACTCTTGGGAGTATGGGCGGGGTCAGATCACTATCTGGAAGAGAAGCGTTCTTAGCAAAAGTTTCGGCCAGAAGATTAGCCTTATCGACTGGTTCGATACAGATTCGATCACCATCTAAAAGTGTCAGGATTGAAGAGCTTGAATTGTTCTTAATTCTTTTCACGAAAGACCAAAAGCTTTTACTGCCCCTATGGACAGATAGAACACTGGCACGAAGGCGTTATTCATGTAAAAACTTTTCATTCCTAAGCACCTTAGCACAATTAGTTCTAGCCTGCTTGCGCAGCAGGTCCGTAACCGGATTCGTATCCTGACGCCAGTTTCTAAAGGCCTCTTCTCTAGAACGGATAGCGTCACTGCATGTTCTGTTAAACCAGGTCTTATGTTTTGGTTTACCAGATTTATGGGACGAACTTTTTCATTCCAAGTGTAATTATACCTACAACCATTCGAGCGGCAGCATTGATATCGTTATCAAGGAAGCATAGACTCCAATTAAAACTCCGATAAAAGTTCTCAAGGTCGACCCAACGAGCATTTTCATATATAAAGACCGGACGTTCAATAACTGGCGTCGAAGTGAGCCGCAAGTCTGTGTATGAAAATGACGCAGAGATGGTAAGATGGTCGGAGTTACCGAGTGGTGCAAACACCTTTACAAAGTATTTTTCCGGATGCGAGGTCATAAAAAAATCTAAAGTGTTCGAAGTGTTCTTTTTTGAGTTAAGATTTTCATTAAAAATTGAACCGGCACGGGCTGTGTTCCTAGGAGACAGATCCAGTCACATATCACAAATGATGTATCCAGGGTTGAGACCTTTCCCACAAAAGTGCTGGTGTTTTTGTAAATGAAAGTTGTAAAATTTGCGATAGGTAATTTAAATCCATGAGACATGTCACGTGACCTATCAAGGACCGGTCACCTTTCCTGCAGGATATTAATAACCAAAAACTTGATATGTCTATTGACTTGTTAAAAAAAAATAATTTTGTTTGATTTATATTTGTATACTAAAACCATTTTTATAATAGTTCGGGAATTATCTAGTCTTGAAATGTACTTCTTTTGCAAAACAAATAGCACTGACACGAATGGGAAAACTTGAAAAAAATCTTGCAAACACGTATTTATATGAGATCTTGAATATGTTTTTGATTTGTCCTATTCTTAACATAAAATAAAATTATATAATATTACTTTGAGAACCTGACTGAGCAGCGGGCAGATAAATATTTTCAAATACATAATTTGAAAGTTTATCCCACAGTTTTTCATTTAAAGCTTCTTCCCATTTTTTAGCGGAAATTTGTGATAGGGTAACAACTTCATCCAGTATTTCGCCTTTAGCTTTATCAAATAGCTCATCACGACCAGATTCACGTAGTCTAAGAAGAATAGAAAAAAAAAAAACAGAAGTTGTTTAATGCCCATTTTATTTTTTTAATATAATACTAACCTAGGGAAATTGTTTTTCCATTCTGTTTCCAAATTAAAGCGAGTTGCTTTAAAAGCATCAGCCTGTTGTTCAATGGTTTCTCTAACCATTTTCCAAAAACGATCAGAAACGGCTAAACTTAAATTACGACTAGTTACTTGATGAGGCATAATAACACCACGACGTCTGAATAATAATTTAAAAAAGTCAAATAAATCAACCGTTTTTAAAATTTCCATTTTTTTGTATATTACTTACTGGAACAATTTAGAATTTTTAAAGAATTCTTCTTCATAATGTCTAATGGCTTCTATACTATCATCTTTACGTCCTCTTCCAGTAACAACAGCATAATAACCTAAAGCTTTCATTGGAAATAGTTTACCGGAAAGAATTTTTCTTATCTATTCAAAAAAAGAAGATTAAAAATTTATGGAAATTTAATCAAAGTAAGAAATTGTTTATTACTCTGTCAGGGTCTGCCAATTCTTCAGCTAAATCCACTTTTGTGAGTACGAATATAGTGCGACGTCCCAAAGGATCACATTGCATAACTATATCAGTAACATTACTACGTTCAGCATCTACGGAACCATCTTGTATGCACAAAATAATAGCATTTGGATTACTCATGTAATGTTTAGTCATTTGATGAATTGAATCTTTTGTATCCGAAGCCATATCAACTGTCATAGTCTGAAATATTTAATAAATCATAAATATTTAATAAAAAATGTTTATATATAAATGGTGTGAGGTTTGTGATAGGTCAGAGGAGGTAGTTTTGTGATGTATCACAAGTGGGTACAGCTGTAATGTGTTCTGCGACATGTCACTATTGAACCGGCGGCCCGCATTGTGTTCCGGGGTTGAGACATTTCGTAACAAAAGTGACAGGTATTTTTATATGAAAATTGTCAAGTTAGTTAGTTTTTTCGGTGATATCTCACGTGACCTATCAAGGACCGGTCACTTTTCCTGCAGGGTTACTTATGGAAAATCCCCGAAACGAACGTTAACTCATTCCTGGAAAAATGAGTAAACAACTTTTAGTAAAAAAATGCATTTCATGACGTTACATTTTTCATTTCGTTCCCAGTTCTAGTTCATTTCATGTAGGTTTCATTTCTTTTTTGTATTACACACACTAATGTAATAAACAATTTCAGATTCTTTTTCTCAATAGACATAAAAAGTACCATTTTACTCTACTTTTACGCATTAGTTATCCCTATTTTTTTAATAAACTTTTTTTTTATGTTTTTTATTTTTACTGGACGATCCCATATTCCAAGTCTGAAGTTTCTGCAACAATTATAAACAAGTAAGAAAGTTATAGTCGGTCAAGACCGACCTTATGATACCCTACACCTGTGTTTTCCGGAAAATGTGCCCCAAGTCCAAACATGGACCGATTTGACCTATCTTTTGATAGATCTTTATTTAGTGTAGAAAACACACACAGATTAAATTTTAGTGAAATTGGTTTATTTTTTTGCCAATAGCCCAATTTAACTGAATATCGGTCGAAATTTTTATATGGGGGATTAAGTCCAAAAACGGCCCAAATGTATTCCGATTTGATAAGGTTACCAAAGTACACGTTTAACACATACAAATAAATTGTTAATCAAATATTTAAATTTTTATGAATTTTGAGGGAATTATGTTAATATCGGGAGGGTGGTTTGTATGGGGACTACCAGAAGGACTGGTCCGATTCCTTTGAAGTTCGGTATGGTGGTTTGTGCATATAAAATATTATTACCTGTTAAATTTCAAAACGATGTCTATATAATATGGTTTTCAGAGGCATTAAAGTGGATTTTTCCAATTTCAATAGGCTTCGTCCTTGGGCCAAAAAAAGCTTAAGTTTCAAATTTCAAGTCAATTGATTGAAAATTGCGACCTGTATCGTGCTTAAACCGATAGATGGACAGACGGACGGACATCACTAAAATGACTCAAAAAGTAATTCTGAGTCGATCGGTATTCTTGAAGGTAGGTCTAGGACCAATATTTCGGGTAGTTACAAACATCAGCACAAACTCATTATACCCTGTACCACAGAGTGGTGTAGGGTATAAAAAATAGCCACAGGGAGGAACCTTCATTTTCTAATTTGTGTTATGAGATGATGAATCATTCAGTCAGTCCGTTAATAAAATATAATATACAGATAAAATATGCACTAATGTATCCATATTTAGCTTGGCCATGTCTTTAATATATATTTGTAAATTTTACTTACAGAAATAATACCAGGTAAATCAACTAATACCATACGTTGTAAGCCAGGACCTTTTACAGTCATTGAAATAACTTCATTACTAACAGTTTTACCACCACGTACGGAAGCACGCATACGGAACTCAACTTCTCTTCTTAATTCAGCCAAATCAGATTCTTTATTTAAATCAAATTCCCGATCGGAATCTCTAAATTGTGCAATATGATAGGGTCCTTCAGCTAAAGTTACTTTAACGGGTGCTCTAGTCATCATTTCACCACTGCCACGTGGGAAAATACGTGCTTTAGCAATAGATTCGAGTACAGAAGTTTTACCACTACTTTGATCTCCCACCACCACTACTCGTGGTAAATGATCAGCCATTGAATAGCTGGTATCATAGCCCGAAAGTTCATCCAAAACTTCCGAATACATATCGATAAGGGATTTTTTAATACGTTTAGTACTGGTCTTTTTATTTTGTTTTAATATTAAAAATTGTTGACGTAATTCACGATTTTCTTTTTCCATTTTTTCCAATTCCTTTTGATATTTTATTTGAACATTCATAATTTCAGTTTGTAAAGTTTCAACTTGGGATTGTAAAGTTTCTAAAATGAGAAGCGAATTAAAATCTAATAAAATGGAAAAGCTTTAAACTTACCATATTTTTTACGACTCTCGTCACCAGAAAGACTTAAGGCAGCTACTGTTGTTTTAGATTTAATATCATCTTTGGCTAAAGTTGCAATAAAACAAAAATAACAAAAAAACATAATTATTTAAAAAAAATACTAAAATTAAACGACAAAAATTCTTCTCTCACTTTAAAGGCTTTACTAAAATTTTATGTTTATTAAAAAAAAGTCAAACCTACATTCTATAATTGTTGTTGTTCCTTGATATTCGGCTGCTTCTATAGCATCATCCAAACGGCTATCAAACCATTGCCTCCATTCGCCTAATTTTTCCTCACCAAGTCGTTTTAGTCTGGGATCTAAATATAACATAAACATAAAACCCACATTTTGTAAGTTAGGTTTCGCAAAAGAAATTTGTATGTATGACATTGACAGTGTTAATAATAAACAAATGGAAAGGGTGAGATTATAAAATAAAAAATAGTTTTTGTCGCTATGTATTATGTACCAATAAATAAGCTTATAAAATAAATCAAAGCGAGTTTGTTTAACATTTAGAATATACATTAGAGCGGAGTGAATTGTTCGGAGCAAAATTTTTGACAAAATCGTCTAGGATATTTTGATTCTGCATAAAATTCTAAGAAAAAATGCCGAACAAACCATGTCTCAAAAATCAGTTTTGACCCCCCCAATTTTCAAAAATAGTTTTGTACGTTATACGCCTTTTCCATTAATCAGCACGAGAAAAAGGGTATTTTTTGACCTGGGATCTTTAGATTATGTACATAGATACACTATGGAGCCATTTAGATATTCCCATTTACAGTTTTATTAAATTCCAAAATCTCGCGATTTTTTCGCGATTTTAATTTTTTTTAAATCACTAAATATGAAAAAGTAGTGTAGTTTGATGAGCGATAACTTCTTAAGTAAATACCCGATTTTTTAAATCAAAATTGGAATTAAAAGCTTAAGTCCTCTACATTAAACTTGAAAGTTAAAAAAAATATGTTATTAAAAAAATGCATTTTAAATGCAAATGCATTTTTTTAGTGCATTTTCGTCAACTTTCACCTCTTTTAATTTTTATTTTAATTAACATATTATGAAAGTATGACATTTTTACAAAAAAAATCAGTCATCATTTTAATAGGACACAAAAGTCTTCTATTTTTAATATTTTTTTTTTTTAAATTATGCCCATATAAAAAGAATTTTTTTTTTTTTTTTTAATTTTGTTAATAAATGATTTTAGGATTTTCAAATCGTTTATCGATGTACTTTGAAGATCTATAACTCCCCAGCAAAAACATGGTAATGAGTTGTGAAAAGTAATCATTACCAAGTACATTATTTATAATGAGTACTCATTACCATTAACATTATTTTAAGCCCAAAAGTAACTACTTTTCAGTAATATGTTATAAAAGCACTTCTAAGTAATAATATCTCCTTGAACTTGGAGTTTTTAACCCTTACAATTCAATTAACTTAAAAAGTACTTAAAAACTTAATAAAAATTACGCAATTTTTAAGTTTTAGTAAAAACAAGTTAAATTTAAATTGTTTTAATTAACTAATTATTTTACTTCTTATTGGTAATAGGTTTTTACCCCTTATTAGTAATCCGAGTCAGTAACTACTTATTTATTTCCATACTCTTCACTAGTTATTTTTGTCTCACGCCCTTGTTAAAATAATTAGTGTTTCATTCAATAAGTAACTACTGATAAACATCTGATTCGGATTACAAAACCCATTACTAGTAATGCCAATTTTTGCTGGGTCCTTAAGTTAACATCGGATTTTGATAATCAAAACTGAAATTGAAAGCTAAAATCCTCTACTTTAAACGAAAAAGTTTTAAAAAATTGTAGCAATAAAAGAATGGTGTAATTTCCCACTTTTTAATTTTTTGTTGATTTTTAAAAAATTTAAATCGCGAATAAAATCGCGAGTTTTTGGAATTTAATTAAACTGTAAATGGGAATGTCTAAATGGCTCCTTAGAGTATCTGGCTTCATAATAAAAAAAAATCTGAAGACCCAAGTCCAGATTTCTGTTTTTTAGCGTAATCTAGCGGCGGTTTAGAGCAAAATAAATATCAAATATCGATTCCCCGTACACAAAAATACCAGGTACACCTCTTAATACAAAATAAAAGCAACATTTATTAGTAAAACAATACATTCCAAATAATAAGCCCAGCTAAAAAAGTCGTATATCGTGCAAAACTATTTTTGAAAATTGGGGGGGTCAAAACTGATTTTTGAGACATGGTTTGTTCGGCATTTTTTCTTAGAATTTTATGCAGAATCCGAATATGCTAGACGATTTTGTCGAAAAAAAAATTACTCCGCCCTAATATACATATTAATAGTTTATGTGGTTTTTTTATATTATAATGTTTTTAACTTTTAAATAAAATATTAGTCATAAAAAATAAACATTTTTTTATATAGAACAAAATTTAAAGAGATTAATGCCACAACATATCTATTTTAGATTTCATGGACTTTGGACTACGGAATTTCGTTTAATATAAAATTGTTTTTTAATTGTTTTTTTTTTAGCTTTTATGGTGTATTTTGCTATGTAATAATTTTATTTTTATTTCTTATACCATGATTATAATGTGTTATAATTTATTATACCAAAATTATAATGTGTTATAATTTATTATACCACGATTATAATATGTTATAAGTTATTATACCACGAATATAATGTGTTATAACTTATTTTATAACTATAATAAGGTTTTCTAATTTATTATACCAAGATTATCATGTGTTATAATTTATAATACTACAATTATAACGTGTTTTAATTAATTATATGTACCACGATTGCAATGTGAAATAATTTTGTATGCAACTAAACGAATGTGATATAATTTATTATACCACTATTATAATGTGTTATTATTAATTATTCCACGATTATAATCTGTTATAATTTATTACACCATGATTATAATGTGTTATAATTTATTATACAATAATTATTATGTTACGATTATAATGTGTTATAATTTATTATATTACGATTATATTGTTTTATTACTAATATCACGATTATACCATGATTATAATGTGTTATATTTTATTATACCACGATTTTAATGCCATTTTAAATTATATACTATTACAATGTATTAAAATTTAATATACCAGAGTTGTTTTGTGTTATAATTTTAAATACAACAATAAAAATGTGTTATAATTTGTTAAACAACAATTATAATATATTATAATTTATTATACCACAATTAAAGTGTGTTAAAATTTATTATACCATGGTTATAATGTGTTATAATTAATCATACTACGATTATAATGTGTTATAATTTATTATATCACTATAAACGTGTTAAAATTTTTTATACCACGATTATAATTTGTTATAATTTATTATACCACAGGGTAAAAGTTTTATTAATTATTATACCATAGTTATAATGTATTTTAATTTATTATACTACGATTATAATGTGTTATAATTTATAAAACCACGAATGTAATGTTTTATAAAATTTATTATATCAAGATAATTATACGATTTGTTATACCACGATTTTGTGTTATAATTTATTATACTACAATTATAATGTGTAATAATTTATTAAACCACGAATGCAATGTTTCATAATGCGTTATTATTTTTTATATCACGATTATAATGTGTTAAAATTTATTGTGATACGACTTCAATGTGTTTTAATTTATTATATTGCAATTAAATTGTGTTATAATTAGTTATATCGCGATTTTAATGTGTATAATTTATTATAATTTTTTATATCACGAGTATAATGTGTTATAATTTATTATACTATGATTATAGTGTGACATAAATTATAATACCACGATTGTAATGTGTTATAATTTTGTATACCACCAATATAATGTGTTTTATGTGTTTAAGTATATTTTACCACGAATACAATGTTTTATAATTGTTTTTTACCACAATTTTAATGTGTTGTAATTTATTATACGAAGATTTTAATGTGTTTTCATTTTACCACAATTATGAGTCCCCGCACAACAATGTCGGTGACGTTTTTTTCATACAAATTTGGCATGAAAAAACGCTCGACCGAAAACCGCTTGAATAAAATCAATTTTATTTTTGTGTCGGTTTCTCTCTCTCTTTTAATTTTTAATATGAAAATGTTACCACATTTTTATAAATATTTCGATTATTTTCGATAAAGTAAACAAAAAAATGTGATCTCTAACAAAAAAATATAGAAAATTCTAAAAAAAACAAAAAAAAAAACGAATCAATATGAAAAAATCATATTGATATTAAAAAAAATAATAAAATTAAATAAAAATGTGCAGAAAAAATTAAAAAATAATGTGAATATAAACGTTTGACAGAATTTTCCGCTGCCGCCTTTGTTTTGCGCCTATACTCTCCCACGACCGAAACCGTCAACCGCTCCGACATTGTTGTGCGGGGACTCTATGTGTTTTAATTTACTATACAACGATTAAGTGTTATAATTTGTTATATGAGTTATAATTTATTATATCACGAAGACATTCGTGATTATTTTACTGAGTAAAACAATCCGTCAATAATATAAGAAGAAATTAAATTTTTAATTGCGTAAAGTTAAAAAGAGTAGTTAATTCGGCTGTGCCGAATTTTAATAACCTCCAAAATTAAAAAAAAAAAAAAACAAGTAAAAAAGTTTAATTCGGCCTTGCCGAATGTAGTGATACCTTCCACAATTTCAAAAAGGTTATTGAAAAAACTTTATTTAAAAGGAAATTACTTAAATTACTTAAAAAAATTTTGAAAAAAAATTCCGCAAAAAAAAAAATTGGTAAAAAAAATCTGGGATTTTTTTCTTTTTTTGTCAAAAAATATGTTCGTACTTGTTTAAATACCATTTGGTGTTCAATTACGTTCACATATGTCAACCAGCAACCGAATTAAATCATTTTGTATTTTTAGGTTATGTTGAATGTACTAAAATTTTGGAGGTGTTCTTACATTTTCGTTGATCACCATTTCCACAGACAGACAGACGGACAGACGGACATCGCTAGAATGTCTTAAAATCGATCGGTGATCATGAATATATATACTTTATGGGGTCCCAGACCGATATTTCGATGAGTTACAAACGGAATGACAAACTTATATATACCCTCTATCACTAAGTGGAGGGTATAAAAATATATGGACGTTTTGAAAGAATGATGGTTTGAGCGGGGGAGGTTGCCCGACAATAATAATATTTAATAACTTTTTTAACTATAATTTTTGCACTTAAGTATTACAATTTTATCATTATTTAAGGACGAAACTTTTTCTGACACTTATGTTTTATTTGTTTAACAAAAATAAAACTAAAAATGTGTATTTACGTCGGGTTTTGTTCTTCCGCTGGTCCGATTTAGCCCATATACGATCTAAACCAGCCTATGGCCATAAGTAATATGTATTTTTGCCAAACTTAAAAATACTATATCTTTTAGATTGGACTGCATCGTACTTTCCATTGACGGAATGTCTTTAAACCGATCTCTGATCAAATGTGTTTATACTTTATGGGCTCCCAGACCGATATTTCAATCCGTTTTGGCGGATATAAAAACTTCAAAAAATCACAAAAATCGAGCGTTTAGTTTTGTCTTTTGAAAAATATAAAAAATTTTAATCTCGAAAAAAAAACAAGTAAAAAAGTTAAATTCGGCATTGTCGAATGTATTGATACCCTCCACAATGGTAAAAAGAAATTGCTTTTGAGGAAAAACAAAAATTTGAAAAAAAAATTCTGCAAAAAAAAATGTTAGTGAAAAAAACCATCCGCGATTTTTTTATTTATTTGTAAAAAAAATATGTTCGTGTTTAAATACCATTTGGTGTTCAATTCTGTTCACATATATCAACCAGCAGCAGAATTAAAGCATTTTGTATTTTTAGGTTATGTTGAATGTACCAAAATTTTCGAGGTTTCCTTACATTTTCGTTCATAACTTTTGAAACGCTGAACCGATATCGCTCAAATGCAATAACAAACTTCTCGGGGCAGCAACAAGTAAATATGTTAACAGATAGATATACGGACGGACGGACATCGCTAGAATGTCTTAAAATCGATCATTGATCAATAATATATACACTTTATGGGAATATTTCGATGAGTTACAAACGGAATGACGAACTTATATATACCCTACATCACTAACAAAAAGTGGAGGGTATAAATATCCTGTTAAGGAACTTTAAATCTTTTTAAAGTTTGAACTTAAATCTTAAATATCTACAGCATCTCCTGTCAGAGAAAGATCAAAACTACAAAAAATTTTAATGAAAAATAAGTTTCTTCAAAGTTTTGTTAAAGAATCCAAAGATTTTCTAAACTCTAGGATATCTTAAATAATTGTTAGTAACATATAAATACAAATGAATAATGCACCTTATTAAAAATATTAAATTGCAGTTTTAGCATTTAAAGTGAGAGATTTTAAGGAAATACTTTTTTTACTTTATACTCACCAATTTCTATAACATCCTTAACAGCACCACCAATTTCAATTAAAGTTTTTGAAAACTGACTCCATTTTTCACCTTGAGGCAAAGCTTCTTCTAACCATTTTAAATCTGGAAGACCATCTTTCCAGTCTTCATATTTCTAGAAGAACAAATTCCAAATATTATATAATAAAAATGTTATACATGACAAGAATATATATGTACTTACTTTATTTAAAGTCATACCACCACCGATAGCACCACCCAATAATAAATAACGTAATTTAAGGGCTCCCCGCAAAATACGCACAGCAATCATGCCATAACTACGATTGGGTGGTATAGTCCAACCGCGGGGTCCTAAAGGTGCTAAAAAATCATTACGTCCTTGATGATGGCGATAATTGCTGCCACTGCCATTACCATGCTGATGTTGACGATGCTGATTACCACCAAATCTTTGATTTAAGGTGGAAAAATTTGTTGTTTGACACGAGACCACAACTCTACTGCACAAATACGTCACACGTTTAGTTGAATCGCTGTCATCATTTAATATAGAAAAACGGAAATATAGAAAACAATTAGTTTAGTATTCTATTTGCAAAAATTATTACTTAAGCGAAAAAAAAAATGTTGGCTTATACATTTTTCAATTTTTCTTTTTTTAATTTTTGGCCAAGCAACGCCAATTTCATAATGAGTCCTTCACATTATCACATAAATTAATAAAACAACTTACCGGTAAGCTATATGTTTGGTGGCTCGTAACATTGTTTAATTTTTGCAATTAATTTTTATTTTATAAAATTTTATAAAAGAAATTCCTGATTCAACAAGAATATTTTTATGTAAAAATAAAAGCAAAAAATTTCTTTTTCTTCAGCGGCAGCAAATTTCTGATGATGACATGAGAACCAAATTCTTGTTCTTATCAATAGGGGTGCGTGCACGTTGTTACTAATGTTTTGTCACTCGCCTAATTTGTATTGCTTTAAATGCTGCCCAAAAAACGGGTGAACGGGGTGGGAAAAAATACGAATTCTATATTTGACGCGTGTTGAGTATCGTCCTGTCTGACCACAAATAAAGCTAGACTTTAAACCAAAAAAATGTCTGCAAGTATGTATAATCCCACTTAAGGTGGCTTCAGACTATAATATTTGTAATAATATCTGTCAAAATTTTGTGTAAAACCTATAAAATAGTATGGTGTAAACACAAATCGGTATAAAACCAAGAGAAATACGGATTGAAAAATGACAAGCGGATACGTATTCTCATTTTTAGAAATTTCTCTAAAAATGAGAAAACGTATACGTTTTTCATAAGATCAGGGTTGTATTTATTTTGATAATATTTAAGATGTGATGGTGTAAATACGCAAAGGATTTTTTAATTTAGGTTTTACACAAAATTTTGACAGATATTATTACAAATATTATGGTCTGAAGCCACCTTTAGGAAAAATAAACGAAAAACAAATAAGTTTTGCACACTCCTTAGAATACTTCTCTTTTTTCCTGCTATAAAAACAAATGTCAAATTCTTGGTCTCTCTCATTAATGGTGTATGTTCAGTGAGTGAAAATATTGAGATGTTGCCAGGTTATACAATAATTTGTGTTTCGAGGGGAACATTCATGATTTAGTTTATAGCAATGGTTCCCAACCTTTGATTCTCGCCCCACTGGGGTGCAATTTGAATGTTTCAGGGGGGCAACGAGCAAATTTTTAAGATTTCGTTTGTTAAAAAACTAAAAAAAATATTATTTTAGTTCAATTATTTAGTTGGTTGTTGAAAACTTTTGCTAAAAACTTTGTTAAAAAGATGATTTTAACAAAATGTTTGCTTAACTACAAGTTAATTTTGAATTTTAAAAACAAAATTGATAAATTTAGACATTTTTCTTGAGTGTAGGGGGGGACATTTAAATTTTTTTAACTTAAAAGAGGGACATGGCCCAAAAAAGGTTGGGAACCATTGGTTTATAGTATTATTTTTTGGGTGTTTTCATTAAAGTTTGATCTGTTAAAAAATAAAAAGATATTTTTGGAAAATTTTCACAAGGCCGCCCTTCACAAGGGGAGGGGGAGCCGTTCCTAAAAAATTTCATCAAATTTAAACGTTTAAATGTCCAATTATTATTTATAAGGGGACGAAAAGGGTTCGTTCCTCAAAGTTTCGTCTAAAAATTCCAATTTTTTAATTTCCGGTAAGAAACAGGTTAATAAATTATATCAGAGTTATAATTAGGGATGAGATTTTCATGCACTAAAAAATCGAAAATATGCGCTTAAAATATGCGCTAAAAAATTCAAAATATGCACTAAAAAACCTTAAAATATGCATTAAAAAATAAAATGTGTGTAATAAAAATCTTGTTTTCATAGGATAAACTTCTTAAAAAGCAAAAAATAACGCCGGGTTTAAATAGTAACATTTAAAACTTTATGTAAGCAAGATTTTTTTTAGAAATTAAGAAAATCTATAAAAAAATTATAAACAAAAAAATTGTTTTTCTTATTTTTCACATAAATTTTTACTGGGTTATTCAAAATGAGTAAATTAAATCTAAAGTAGGTTTATTTGACTGATATTGCATGAATAATTGTCAAATAAACCTACTTTAAGTATACTTTAAGTATTATGAATAACCCTTTTAAAATTTAAAATAGTTTTTGAAAAAAATAAATTTCAATTTGTGTTTTTGCTAATTTATGCCACTTAAAAGTTGGAAATGTGCACAAAATATGCATTTAAAATCAAAATATGCAAAAATATGCATTTTCACCAAAATATGCAAAAATATGCAAAAACAAATCAATGCCATTGTAACGCAAATTTCTTGATTCGGAAAGATAATTGGTCGGTATCGTTTTCAGACTATCGACAAAAAACATGAATTTGCATGGAAATCTCATCCCTAGTTATAATGTATTATATCAGGACAATAATGTGATATTATTAGAGTCCGACCGAAACCAGTTTTCGAGGCCGAACCGAAACCGAATATTCGGCCGAAAAAGTAATATTCGGCCGAAATCGAACCGAAACCGAATCTTAAAAAAAAAATTACCGCCTGGCATGAAGAAAATTATTAAAAGTTGTTAAAGATAAATAATATGCTGTATATTGCTTTTAAACCATAGGAATTGTTGTATTTTTGAAAAAAAAATATGTTTTTTAAAAAACTTTCAAAAAAATTGTATATTTCGTTTGAAGATGAGGAGAAAATAATTTTAGAATTGAAACAGTTTTTCATTTCATTTAAACTTGTAACATTTTCTTCAATTGAACTGAAACAAGTGTAATGAAATACGAAATCAAAAAATTCAGCGACTTTTTTTACATATTTTTTAAAATAGAAAAAAGTTTCGGTTTCGGCTAATATTCGGCCAAAATTTTGCCGAATACCGAATAGAGGCCGAAACCCCATTATTCGGCCGAAACCGAAACCGAATATTCGGTCGGACTCTAGATATTATGTTTTATATCAAGATTATGTGTTATAATGTATTAAGATTGTATTGTGTTATAATATATTAATCTTCTTTTTATTATTTTTTTATTATATTATATCAAGATTATAATGGGTTATAATATATTATATCAGAGTTCAATGTATAAATCAAGACTATATTGTATTATACCAAATTGTAATGTGTTATTATGTATTATATCAATAATCTAAAGTTTTATAATGTATTATATCAATATTATAATATGTTGGATTTTATTTCATCAGGATTATAAAGTGTTATAATGAATTGTATCAAGGATATAATGACTACAATGCATTATATCAATTATATAAAGTGCTTTTTTGTATTATATCGAAATTGTAATGTATTATAAAACATATTTTAATGAGTTATAATGTATAATAACATAATCATAATGTGTTTCTATTTGTTACATCACGCATATGTGCAATAATATTGAAGTGTAATGAGTTATACTAAGATTATAATGTGTTATATCAAGATTATAATGTGTTATAATATATTATGTTAGAGTTATAATGTATTAAATAAAGACATAACGTGATGTTATGTATTATATTAAGATTATAATGTGTTATAATTTATTATAGCAAGACTACAATGTGTCATAATGTAATATATTAAGATTGTAATGTGTTATGTATTATATCGAGATTATAATCTGTTATAAAGTGTTATAATATATAACATCAAGATAATAATGTGTTATAATATATGATATAAAGATTATAATGAATTATATCAATATTTTAAAGTGTTATAATATATTAGCGTCCAACCTGAATCAAATTGCGTTGCGTAAAGCGTAACGCCCAATAATTTTTCGTTTCTAATATTTAAATGTGAGGTACCTAAATCAAACGGACGTAAAAATTTCAAATTTGATGTGTTTGTTTTCAGAGTTATAATGTATTAAAACTCTGATCAATCTATCAAGATTGTAATGTGTTTTTATGTATTATATCAAGATTATAAAGTGTTATAATGTATTAAATCAATATTATAATGTATATCTCGATTATAATGTGTTATGTATAATATCAAGATCATAAAGTGGTATAATGAATTGAATAGTTAATAATAACATGATCATAATGTGTTTCTATATGTTATATCACGCATATGTGCTATAATATTGAAGTGTTATGAGTTATACTTAACCTGACCAACTGCTTTTGACTGAAAAGCGGGATCGAAAGGTTGAAAAAGCGGGATTTTGATCTAAAAAGAGGGATTTTTTTTAATAAGTGAAAATTGTCTGAACGAACCCACGAATACCCTCCAAAATGCACAAAATTCTGGAAATACTTTTATGGGATCGTAATTTTTTTTTATGTAAAAAAATGCATAAGAACTTTGACTAGAAAAATTTTATTTTGATTACGTCAGCAAACATAGTCTCTAGTCTAAGCAATTTTTTTACCAACCTTGGGATAAAATATTTAAGAATCAAAAAAATTGCATATGAAAAACTAAAATTAAATTAGAGTCGTAGACTGAACTTTTTCTTTTCTTATCATTTTCTAAGAGAAAGTAAATCTCATATATTTTTTATAGAAAAATGTTTCAGAACTCGAGACTGTCTTTAGAAAATATTTAGATACTTATTTGACACAGAATTTAAGAATATTTTAAAAGAAAAATTATTTAAAATTTTAAAAATTCTTCTGTAGGAAAAATGTTTAAGAATCTTATAAATTTTCTATAGAAAAAATCCATTGGCAACTGTTAATTTCCTTAGAATAAAATATTTTAGAGTCTGTCAAGAATTTTTCTGGAAAAAAAATCTTAAATCGGATAATTTTTCTACAGGAAAAACGTTTTAGAATCTGATAGTTTTTTAATGAGAAATATATTTCAGAATCTTAGAATTTATTATATGGAAAAAGAGATTTTTCCTGTTTAAATAATATTTTAGAATCAGAGAATTTTTCTACAGGAAAAGTTTTTCAAAATTTATGATTTTTTCCAACAAGACAAATGTTTTGGAATTTTTAGAAAAATTATATCAGAATCTAAGTTTTTTTTTTGTATGAAAAATCTCCCAGAATCTGAAAATATTTCTGTTGAGAAATTTTAAAAAGGAACTGTTTCTTTGAGTCTGTAAATTTTTCTTTTGAAGTTGCGTTTTAAGTTTTTCTTTAGAAAAATGAAATTATCTTAGAAAACATTGGAACTTTAAAAATTTCCCTTCTTTTTTCCCCTTCTCAAATATTTTCTATCGAAAAATGCCCCTTGAAAAAATCGGTTGGATCTGATTTAATATGTTTGGATCTAAAAAATATAATTTTATCGGATCAGGTCTTTTTGATCCGACGTTTTTCCACAATTTCAGCATCTGATTAGATTCAAATACGGATCAGATCTACCAGAGTTCGAAATTGGAGACAAATTTCATATCTGGTAGATCTTATCAGATACAAATGCCATCATTAGATTTTTACAAATCAGACCAGATCTAATCAATTTTTTTCACGGGGCTATAATATTTAAGAATTTATTTTTAAAAAAGGGTATCAGATTTTTTTCAAGGAAGAATTTTTTAGAAACCGATAGTTTTTTAGAATCTGATATTTTTCTTTTATGAAAAATGTTTCAGTATCTGAGGATTTTTGTATACAAAAAAATTCTAAGAATCTGAGAATTAGGAAACATATATTTAAGTTTAATACTTTTATATTGAAAGCTTTTTTCGGAATATTCGAAGTATCACAATGAAAAAATTTTATGTAAAAATTTAATTTAAATGTATTTTTGATTTAAATCAGTCCAGTAGGGTCTCTTGTGGACAGTTTTTTTTTTTTAGTAAACAAAATTTTACTTGAAATTTTCTTTAAACGGTAAGAAATAGTTTATACGGTAAATAATAGTTAATATATTTCTCAAAATATTATTAAAATAACCTAAAAATTGTACTTTGCTATTCCAAAAGTCAAAAAGCGGGATAAAGCGGGATGAAGCGGGACTTTTGTTAAAAAAGCGGGATCGGAATTCAAGGCGGGATGAGACATCAAAAAGCGGGATAATCCCGCCAAAAGCGGGATGGTTGGTCAGGTTAGTTATACTACGATTATAATGTGTTATATCAAGATTATAATGTGTTATAATTAGGGCAAGTACTTTCATGAAAATGCATATTTTTACTCAGCATTGTAAACATAACATAAATTAAATATCTATCCGAATCAAAGAATTTGTAATAAAATGGCATTGATTTGTAGTTGCATATTTTTGCATATTTTGGTATAAATGCATATTTTTGCATATTTTGATATAAATTAGACTTTTTTTAATTTCATCAATATTTTTTCAAAATTTCCTTAGGAAAATTCAAACCCTATCCCCTATTTTTTATAGAAAAATGTATTTATTTATCGAAATCATATTCTAATGAATTTTTTAAAGAAAATGGATTCTGGAAGTATAATTTTTAGACTCTGAAAAATGTTTCCTATTTAAAATGTTCCTATTCTGAGATATTTATGAATTTCTCTTCACTAATCCTAAAGAAAAAAATGTTTTCGAATTTAAGATTTTTTACAGGAAAATTGCATTTTTATTTTGATTAGAGTTAGGGTGGGGTCTTTTGCCTTTAAGTTAATTTTTTGACTTGAAAATCGGAAAATTCCGAAAAAAAGTAAAAACGTATTTTAAAAATAAATATTTTTTTTAGAATAAATAAGACAAAGTATTGAAAAATAACTTGTTTTAGAAAAATATTGTATTTTAATATTTTTTTTTTCGTTTAAGGAACTTTTTTTCTTCAGAACTAAAAGTCACTAAATATGACTCAGAGAAAAAAACTTCTCAAGTAAAAAAATATTTTACTAACTAAAAATTGTTTCCACTCAATAAAATATTTTTAAGAATTGTCGAGGGCCTTAAAATATTTGACAAACCCTAATTTATGTTGACAAATTATTTTTTTTAGTAAAAACAATAATTTTTAGATGCATATTTTTAAAGTTTTTAGTGCATATTTTGGATTTTTAGGCGCATATTATAGGCACATATTTTCGATTTTTAGATGCATGAAAGTACTTGCCCTAGTTATAATATATTATATTAGAGTTGTAATGTATTAAATAAAGATTATAGCGTGATGTTATGTATTATATCAAGATTATAATGTATTATAGCAAGACTATAATGTGTCATAATGTATCAAGGTTATAATGTGTTATAAAGTGTTATAATATATTATATCCATATATTAATGTGTTATAATATATTATATCAAGATTATAATGTATTATATCAATATTTAATGTGTTCTAATATATTATATGAGTTATAATGTATTATATCAAGATTGTAATATGTAATTATATATTATATCAAGATTATAAAGTATTATAATGTATTATATCAATATTATAATGTGTTAAAATGTATTATATCTCGATTATAATGTGTTATTATGTATAATATTAAGATAATAAAGTGGTATAATGAATTGTGTGAAGTTTATAATAACATGATCATAATGTGTTTCTATATGTTATATCACGCATATGTGCTATAATATTGTAATGAGTTATACTAAGATTATAATGAGTTTTATCAAGATTATAATGTGTTATAATATATTATATTAGAGTTATAATGTATTATAAAGACTATAGCGTGATGTTATGTACTATATTAAGATTATAATGTGTTATAATTTATTATAGCAAGACTATAATGTGTCATAATGTAATATATTAAGATTGTAATGTGCTGTATTATATCAAGATTTAAAAGTGGCATAATGTATCAAGGTTATAATGTGTTATAATATATTATATCAAGATAATAATGTGTTATAATATATTATATCAAGATTATAATGTATTATATCAATATTTTAATGTGTTATAATATATTATATCTCGATTATAATGTGTTATTATGTATAATATTAAGATAATAAAGTGGTATAATGAATTGTGTGAAGTTTATAATAACATGATCATAATGTGTTTCTATATGTTATATCACGCATATGTGCTATAATATTGTAATGTAATGAGTTATACTAAGATTATAATGAGTTTTATCAAGATTATAATGTGTTGTAATATATTATATTAGAGTTATAATGTATTGTAATGTGTTGTATTACATCAAGATTAAAAAGTCTCATAATGTATCAAGGTTATAATGTGTTATAAAGTGTATTATATCAAGATAATAATGTGTTATAATATATTATATCAAGATTATAATGTATTATATCAATATTTTAATGTGTTATGTATTATATCAATATTATAATGTGTTATAATGTATTATATCACGATTATAATGTGTTATTATGTATAATATCAAGATCATAAAGTGGTATAATGAATTGTATGAAGTTTCTAATGTGTTATACTATATTTTATCAACATTATAATGTGTTATGATGTATACAAACATGATCATAGTGTGTTACTATGTGTTATATCACGTATATTTGTTAAAATATTGTGGTATAATGAGTTCTACATTGATTATAATGCTTAGTAATAAATTTAAATATAATACATTATGTCATGGTTGTGGTTTTTAATAAATATAATACCAAGATTATAATAAGTATAAAAATGACATCGTTCCATTATCCTTTTTAAACCTATGATCTTTTACATATGTTGAAAAAACTTGATGAAAAAATCCAAACAAAGTCCATTTCTGGTTTCTCTATAATAAATGATATAAAAAATCGCTTAATTCACAAGTGCTATTTGAAATCAAGAATTGACGATTAATCAGAAAATTTGATTAACTGCAGATTTGTATAATTAAAAATTCCAAGACTTACCAAAAACTTCAAGTCCCTTAAATTAACCCTTAAAAAAAAAACACAACTTGCTAAGGTTCAATCTATACTTTTTATTTTCTTAAAGATTTTTTAATAGTTTATTACATGAATTATTTTTTTTTTTATTTTCTTCTGTTATTAATGAGGGGGGTGTTTTGTGTTGTTCATTATCATCATAATTGCTAAACAAATATTGCATTGAATAGTTTGTTGTTTTGTTTGAAAAGAAGGGGGAGGGGTGTGGCATTAAATAGGTAAGTATGTATTTTGATGCATGCATGTAATAGGTAGAGTAGTAGTAAATTGTATGTATGTTGAAGGAGTATAGTATTTAAAGTAATAGATTACACTTAATATTAATATTAAATTAAAAATAAACTATGCAAATATAGAAATATATAAGTTTGTATGTATAATTTTCTTTATGTTTTTTTTTATAATGTATTTTATGGATTTTTCTCTTGTTGCTGTTTTTTTTTATTTTTTATTTACTAGTTTCTAATAAACAGGCGATAAATCTAAAGATACGACGACGACGATGATAGTACGACGAGTACGACACATATTTAATATGAATGTAAAGGGGTTTTTTGCATTAACCACAATTATTTAATTATTTTTAAAAATCTAAACTTATTTTTAACGAAATAGTGCGTCTTGTTGGTTTGTATAATGATTTTTAAAAATGTTTTCTTAACAGTTTTTAACTTTTTCTTGGAGTTTGTCTTCCTTTTTTTAGATGTTGCAGATTTAGATTTCAATTCTTTAGACAGACAGGTGGGGGTTGAGTGATTTCTGTTTGTTTAGCTTAGATTTATTACGAAAAATTTACTACCGGAAAATACTTGCCTAATTTGCGTATTTTCCTTATAGTAACAAAACATTTTGAGCTTGTAGCCTGTATAGTTTTAGTTAAGCTCTTCTCTTTGAGAATTAAATCGATTTCTTCTATGGAATTTAATTTATAAATGCTGCTTGCGGAACTATGAGTATGGGAGGATTTTAAACTACTTGTATTCGAGTTGGTTGTACTATCGCCACCATCACCAATGCCACCACAAACACCACCACGTACTTTAAGGGTATTTAACGAATTTCGCAATTGTTCTGCCTGATTGGCAAAATCTGAATTATTTTCTCCACCACCGATATTGGATTCATTATCATCATATTCTTCCTCTTTAGCTTCGGGAAATGTGTGCAAATTGAATAGAGAATTACGCTGTTCATAAGTGTAACGTTCTGTTTCAGAATATGATAAACGATGATGATAATGCTGATGACGCATCTCATATTCTTGAGCCTCAGTAATACGATCTAAGGATTGACTTTCACGTATTCGTCTTCGTCGAACATTTTGATTTAATGCCGCCAATTGTTTTTTCTCTGCTAGAGAATTGTGCTTCTCTAAATTATCTTTTGGTTGTTTATTTTTATGTTTATGTGAATGATGTTGATGTGAATGAGTATGTGAAGATTTGTTGCGTGTATCTGATTCCGATTTATTTTGCTGAAAAGATTAATTTTAAAACAGATGTATTAAATTTTATAAAAAAATAGAGTACATTTTGTGTAGTTTCATACGAAACTGTATGCAATTCAATTTAAAATTGTCTTGATAAAGATTTTAAAAAATTTTATCTTGATTTTTGATTTTTTATAAAACAATTAAAAAATTAATTAGAAAATTCCTTTTGTAATTCGAAGATTATAGTTGCAATTTCATTATTTAGTATGTAATTTGAAAATTAGTTTTATTTCGATTCCAATTGTAATTCGTAAAGTATCAATTGTAATTCGAAAAAAATCAATTGTAATCCGAAAAAGATCAATTGAAATTTAAACAATTGTGAGTGTTAAATTCGACTGTGCCGACTATTATACCCACCAGGGGTGTTTTTTAGGGTCGTTGGGGAACCCATCCTCAACGAGATAAATGTTAAAAAAAATAATTTGTTATGATTTTTGCACTTAAGTAATGCAATTTCATTATTGTTTTAATTACTTTTTTATATCCACGCCCACAAAAGGGGGCGGACCAAAAAAAAAATTAACTTAAAATTATCCACTGGGTCCAAGTGCACGCTATTGAACGTCTTCCTTTATAGAAAAATTACAAAAAAAACTGTAAGAAAATGGCTTTTTTTAGAGACTGGTTTAGTTCTACAGGGGAGAATTTTTTCCTCCACTGGTCCGATTTTACCCAACTCCGAACTTAACCAGCCTATGACCATAAGACATATTTGTCTTCAGGAGTCTAGCTCTTTAATTTGGGACTTTATAGTGTCTTCCACAGACAGACGGACGGACTTCGCTAAAATGTCTTAGAATCGATCACTGAACAATTAAAAATATACCTACTTTATGTGGGTACTAGACCGATATTGAGATGCGTGACGGAATGACAAAGTGAGTTTGCCCAAGAAATATGTTCGGACTTGTTTAAATACCATTCGGTGTTCATTTGTGTTCACATATGTCAATCAGCAGCCGAACTAAAGCATTTTGTATTTTTAGGTTATGTTGAATATACCAACATTTTTGAGGTGTCCTTACATTTTCGTTCATAACTTTTGAACCGCTGAACCGATATCGCTCAAATGCGATACCAAACTGCTCGGTAGAACGTCCAATAAATATGTTAATTTTCAGTCACCTCCGTGTAATATTTTGTCCGTGATCACAATTTCCACAGACAGACAGACGCACATCGCTAGAATGTTTTTAAATCGATTACTGATCAATTATATATATACTTTATGGGATCCTAGACCAATATTTTGATGAGTTACAAACGGAATGATAAACTTATATATACCCTCTATCACTAAGTGGAGGGTATAAAAACATCAACTGTAATTCGAAAAGGATCAATTGTAATTCAAATTAAATTAATTGCTATTTGAAATAGATCAATTGTAATTCAAAAAATGCCTGCGAATTTTGTACTCTTGCCCAAAACATTAAATCATGATAATGTTTTGCGGAAGATTTGATTGTACTTGCCAAAGCAAAGTTTTTTTTAGAAAAAATAATGTTGTGTTACTTTGCTATTCCATGCAAAAAGAATTGAAATATCAGTCTAGGACCCCATTAAAAAACCAAAAGACCGTAAGTGAGTGCAAAAAAAGTGCAAAAAAGTGTTTTTACATTTTGGAGAGTATAAAAGATTCGGCACCAAAGAATATAACACTCTCGCTTGTTTTATGTATATTTGATAAACAAACGGAAAATTTTTATGCGGAAAGCTTAGACTTGGTGAAAAAGCAGTTTTGGTAAAAAAAAATATATTTTTTTTTTCACGAAAAACAAAATTATGTTAAAAAAAAATTTTAATGAAAAAAAGTTTTTGATGAAAAGAAAAATTTTTGGATGTAAAAAAAAATTGATGAAAAAAAATATGAACAAAAAAATTTTTTTGGTGACAAAAAAAATGATAATAAAAAATTTGATGAAAAAAAATATAATAAAAAAAAAATTATGAAAAAAAAATTTTGATGAAAAAAAAAATTTGATGAAAAAAAAATTAATGAAAAAAAATTGATGAAAAAAAAATTTGATGAAAATCAAAAAATTTATGAAAAAAAAAATTTTGATGAAAAAAGAAAAATTTGATGAAAAAAAAATTAATGAAAAAAAAAAAATTGATGAAAAAAAAATTGATGAAACAAAAAAAAAAAAAATTTATGAAAGAAAAAAAATTTATAAAAAAAAAAAATTTTATGAAAAAAAAAAAATTGATGAAAAAAAAAAATTTGATGAAAAAAGAAAATTGATAAAAAAAAAAATTGATGAAAAAAAAAATTTGATGAAAAAAAAAATTGATAAAAAAAAAAAATTTGATGAAAAAATTTTTTTTTTTTTGAAAAATAATTTTGTTACTTTTTATTCACCAGCTGGTGAAAAACAGTTTTATTCACCACGAGGTGAATTATTATCCAAGTTACAAATCCAAGTAATTTAAATTTTTGGTTTTAAGAAAAAAAAAACTTAATGAAAAAAAAAAAAAAAATTTGATGAAAAAAAAAAAAAAATTGATGAATCAAAAAAATTTGATGAAAAAAAAATTTATGAAAAAAAAAAAAAATTTTTTGATGGAAAAAAATTTTGATGGAAAAAAAGTTTGATGAAAAAAAAAAAAATTGATGAAAAAAAAAAAAAAATTTATGAAAAAAAAAATTTGATGAAAAAAAAATTTGATGAAAAAAGTTTTGATGAAAAAAAAATTTGATGAAAAAAAAAAAAAATTGATGAAAAAAAAAATTTGATGAAAAAAAATTTTTTTTTTTTGAAAAATAATTTTGTTACTTTTTATTCACCAGATGGTGATAAACAGTTTTATTCACCACGAGGTGAATTATTATCCAAGTTACAAATCCAAGTTATTAAAATTTTTGGTTTTAAGAAAATTAAAATAGTAATTCTTGTTTTCTTTTTCGTTAATTTTTAGCTTATATAGTCAAATTGAGGTGGCGTCCTGCAACTTTTTTAAAATTAGACACCAGCCTAAAAACATTATCATGTTAAAAAACTAAATAAAAAAAAAAAAAGTTGGCTGATCACGGGATTCGATCGCCGGACCTTCCGTTTTCCAGTCTGGCTCACCTCAGCTAGGCCACCGTAGCTTGTTTAAATATTTATTTAAATTTTGTTATGTTTCTCTTACAAGTAGATATTCGATTTTCAAATATACTGGTTAGTGCTGCCATGTGGTAATATTTTATTGGAAAAAATTTGCGATGATGGTAAACAAAGACATATATAATAAAGATGCACCAAATGCTTCTTTTCTATACTGCTCACTAGATGGCGTTATTTTAACTGTTTCCGGCAGTTTATTAAAAGTTCCTAATTTCACTTGTTAATTACTGAAATCTTGATTACTACAAAAAAATCAATAAAGCATATAAAAACAAATCGTTTTTGCACTTATTTGGGTTTATTTGCTTATTTTTCTAATAATAATTATTTTTTTATTCTCTTCCGTTTCCGGAATTTACTGGAAAAAATAAGCATGCGCCCTCTATATTTACAATGCGCATACAAGCTCTAGGTGTCTGATGGTAACTATTTTTTTATTTTATTTTATTTTATTAAGAATTACCATATAATTACAAATTATATACTAATTTTACCTAACCGAGAACTGGTAACAATGACCTTCGTCTCGTTGTAGCGAATCAGACCAAGGCCTCTGGTGGTAATCGAACCCACGACCCCCAGACTCATAGGCTAGCACGCTACCAACTAGCCTACTGGGGCGCCTCTGATGGTAACTAATCTAATTGGAAATACGATATTCGGTATGGCAATACTGCGTTACGAGTGACACCTATCGCCGCTAGGTGTTACTACCAGAACTATATCTTTTTTATTTTATTTATTAAGGTTGTAAAAAAATGAAAACTGTAATTCGTATTTTCTTTTTTGTTTAATAGTTAGCTTATATAGTCAAACTGAGGTGGCGTCCTGCAACTTTTTTAAAATTAGACCCCAGCCTAAAAACATTATCATGTTAAAAGATAAATTTTTATTATTTTATTTATTTTTATTTTATTTGTTATTTTTATTAAATCATCGAATAATAATTGATCTTTTTTAAATTACAATTCATCTATTTCGAATTACAATTGATCTATTTCGACTTCCAATTGATCTTTTTCGACTTTCAATTGATTTTTTTCGATTTAAAATTTATTTTTTTCGAATTACAATTGATCATTTTCGAATTACAATAAATCTTTTTTTAATTACAATACAAATCTTCGAAATACAATTGATCTTTTTCGAATAACAATTGATCCTTTTCGAATTACAAATGATTTTTTCGAAACACAATTAATATTTTTCAAATTTCAAATGATCTTCTTCGAATTCAAATTTAACAATTTCGAATTACAATTGATATTTTTCAAAAAACAATTGATCCTTTTCGAATTACAAATGATCTTTTTCGAAAAACAATTAATCTTTTTCAAATTACAAATGATCTTTTTCGAATTAAAATTTATCAATTTCGAATTACAATTAATATTTTTCGAATTACTATTAATCCTTTTCGAATTACAATTGATCTTTTTTGAATAAAAATTGATCTTTTTCGATTTACACTTGATCTATTTCAAATTACAGGTGATCTTTTTCGAATTGCAATTGATCTTTTTCGAATAACAATTGATCTTTTTTAAATTACAATTCATCAATTTCGAATTACGAATTTCAAATGGAATCTTAAAATTACAAATGGAATCTTGACATAACAAGTAAAATCTTCGAATTACAATTGACCTTTTTCGAATAACGTTTGTAAATAGTTTAGATTGTCTTAAACTCGATCCAGGATAATAAATATATTTACTTTATGGGATTATAGACCCATATTTCGAGGTGTTAAAATCGAAATTATAAACTTTAAAATAACCTCTACTACTATACTAAGTGAAGGGTATAAAAATAAATAAAGAATTTCAATTCGAAAATTTTATCTTAATTTATTGAAAAACTGAAAATATTTTTAAAGACCAAAAATATTTTTTTTTTTTAAATCTTACCTGATTTTGTCCCTCTTTTTTATTGCTAACATTAGATGTTGCTATTAGATCGTGTCCTCCATGTTGCCCTGCAGTTGGAAAACCCTGATCTTGTGAATCACTAGAATCATCATGTGAATCCCTACGATGCATACGGAAACGTGTAGGTGTATCACCTACTAATTTGTGCATCTTTTTTTTACTACGACTTTTAGTATCATCATCTGATGCTTCCGAACTGCTGCAAGAAGGCGTACGTATTTTATTCAGCTTCGAGTGACGTCTATGTGTCATCACTGGATTTTTACCCGGTAAATGTTTAAGTTTTCCTATTTCCAATTCTTTTAAACCTCTTAAAGTGTCTTGCATTTCAAGTGATTTGTCTAAAGTATCATTTTGTTGCAATTCTTTATCTTCAATTGTTGCATCTTTGTCAATTTGTTTAAGTTTTTGCGCCAGCGCAGCGTCAACTGATACAACCATTTTTGCTTGGGTATCCATATCATCAGCATCTGTATCGACCGCATCACCACCACATTTGTTAGAGGCACCTGTTGAAACTACATTTGAACATTTTTCCTGTACAGAACGATTCAATCGCCCATCCGATATGGATTCACGTCTTGTAACGGCCACCTTTAATTCATTGCCCTCACAGGAGAGTTCGTGTGATGAATCTTCTTCATCCTCTTCACGCACAATACTACATTTTCTGGTGCGTTTGTCCTTTACATTTATAAATAAAACATAGTAAAATTGAGTTAGTTTGGTTAAATCAATTAAAAAAATAAATCAAGTTAAGTGTTTCTAGCTAAAGGTTAATAAATAGAATACAAATAGTAGAAAAGTGAAAACACACCGTTTTTATTTCATTCTGTAGTGGCTCTGGTGCACATACTATATTAATGGGCACCACCATTTGTTTGCCACCCTCTAAGGGTTTATCTTTATTATCCGGTACTTGAGCACGCCCCAGCCCCACACCACCAATAATATTTCTTTTTGTAATAGGTCAACATATGAAAAATGTAGGAAGTTTTTTAGTTATGATTGTGTTTTTTTTAATATTAAAAAAAAAATAATAAAACTACACCATTTACAGATTTAATTCGAAAAAGATAAATTGTAATTCGAAGATTCCATTTAAAATTCGAAGATTGCATTTCATATTTAAAAATTGCAATTGTAATTTGAAGATTCGATTTGAAATTCAGTTGAGCTTTTACGAATTGCAATTTAAAATTTTGAACTACAAATGAAATATTCAAATCAAGTAGAATCTTCGAACTACAATATAAAAGTTTCGAGTTACAATTAGAATCTTTGGTTTACAGTTGAAATTTTTTTAATTACATCAGTAAATGGTGTATACATTGTACTTTGCTAAACAAAAACTTACTTTTTTCCTAAAGCCAAATGGGGATTTTGTTTTAAATGTTGTTCTTCTCTTCGTTTACGAAGACGCATTTCTGCTAAAAGAAAATATGTGGCTGTTATATGATTATATTTATCCTTATCTAAAGCTCTGAAAATTTAACAAAATTAAAAAATATTTAATAAAAATATATGTAAATTGCATATTCTTTAAAATCTTACTGTAAAATATCCTCTTTGGGCGCTATGTTGCCATTTATCATTTTTTGTATAATAAAAGCATGATCTTCTTCACTTAACTGCTGGCGACTTATTAAGGGTAAAAAATCTGTATTGTCCCCCTCGGGACTTTCTTTAACCCAGGCATCCGATGCAATTTGTTCAAGAGTAGCACGTTTTTTAGGATCTCTTACTAGCATAGAAGCTATTAACTTACGACATGTTGAAGATATTTGTGGTGGAACTGTATATTTACAATCCATAATCATTGTTAAAGTTTCGGAATCATTGGCCTTTTCGAAGGGTGGTTGACCACATACTAACATATATAAAATAACTCCTAAGGACCAAATATCTAAAAGGAGAAAAATTGTTTAGAAAAGAGTATGACGGTAAAATAAGTAAAAAAGTTAAAATTCTAAAAACATTTTTGTAATTGTAATTTTTTTAATGTAAAAAAAAACAATAGAGGTATTCAGAGTCTTAATTGCCAGACCTAGTACTGGTGGTAAAAGAGCACTTTTTCAAATTACCTTTCAAAATACATGTATTTTTTGAAAGAAGTACTCTTTTGCTACATTGCCAGGGCTGGCAACAAGACTCCGAATACCTCTAATAGTTTTATATTCGACTGTGTCGAATCTTTGATACCCTCCAACATGTAAAAAAAATAATTGTGCGTTTTTTTTGTGGGGTAGGGGTCGGCAGAGGTCATATGCTTCAATTTCCCCCTTGCGGTTTAGTTTACAAATTAATTTATTATAATACTTAAGTAAATACAATTTTATCATTATTTAAATATTTTTTTAATATACACGCCCACAAAAGGGGGCGGGCCAAAAAAACAGATTTTCTCATCTCCGGCGTCCAAGTGCAAGACTTAAAACTTCTTTCGACATTAAAATGTTTCATTTGCAGGAGTCTTTTTATAGGTTGAAGCACGGCTTCTACCAAATACATTTATATCTGGAAAACTCTAGAAGAACGCGAAAAGCATCAAAAAATAAAATGTGGCGTATTAAGTTTTTACAATAAGCCCTTTAATTTTTTTTTTCGAATGGCTGTTGATCTTTTTCGAATTAAAATTGATTATTTTGGAATATTAATTAATTTATTTCAAATTACAATTGATCTTTTTGGAATATTAATTAATTTATTTCAAATTACAATTGATCTTTTTGGAATGACAATTGATTTATGTTAATTAAAATTTATCATTCTTTAATTACGATTGATCTTTGTCGAATTACAATTGATCTTTTTCGAATTACAAATTTTACAATTGATGTGTTTCGAATTAAAATTGATATAATTGAATTACAATTGATTGCTATCGAATTACAATTGATCTTATATGAATTGCTATTACTGTTATCGAATTGCAATTAATATATTTCGAATTACAATTGATCTTTGTCGAATTAAAATTGGAATTTTCGAATTGCAAATGGAATTTTCGAAATACAAATGGAATTTTTGAATTACAAATAGAATTTTCGAATTAGAAATGGAATTTTGGAATTACAAGTAGAACTTATTTTTTTTTTTTTTTTTTTTTTTTTTTTTTTTAAATTTCAATTGATCTTTTCCGAAAAACATTTGTAAATGGTGTAACGAATTAGAATTATTTTTCGAACAACAATTTGAACCTTTGAATTACAATTGAAACTTTTGAATTACAAATGAAATTTTTGAATTACGAATAGAAAGTTTGAATCTTGGGATTTCAATTGATCTTTTTCAAAATACATCTATAGATGGTGTAGTGATGTCCGTATGTCTGTACCTCTGTGTAAAGCACAATGGAGTCCAAACCAAAAGAACTTCCGAAGTTTGGCACAAATATGTCTTGTGTTTATAGGCAGGTTTAAGTTCTTAAATGTGCAATATCGGATCAGGGGGAAAAGTTTCCTATGGAAAAAAGAAAAGTGCAAAGTCCTACACTTGAACCCAGGGGATTAAACAAAAATATTTTTTCTGCGGGGGTGGAAATTATTTAAATAATGATAAAATTTTATTACTTATGTGCAAAAATCATAATAAATCAATTTGAGAACATTTATCGCGAAATGAAAATGTCCCCTAAAGCTACCCAGTCGGCAAAAAAGTCATCCCTGACATACTGATGACCCTACCTTTATAAAATAGATGACATTTTCATACAATTTTTCCAAATGTCCCAAGGAAAAGTCAGCAGTTTGCCGGCGATTGTATAAAAGCATTGTTGATGGTCACCGATGCTGGTGGACACTGCTGCCTTGTCCTTGTGAACATTTGGAAAAATTGTATAAAGATGTCGGCAATTTCATAAAGGAAGGGTCAGCAGTATGTCAGCGGTGATTTTGTTTTTTATCAGCTGGGTACCCGCCGAATATTTTTGTTCATAACTTTTATACCTCTATACTGATTTCCTTGAAATGCAAAACCAAACTGCTTGAAGCAGTTTATTGCAAGTATGCAATAAAATGCAATACCAAACTGCTCGAAGCATTAAAAATTTAGCATTTCGCAATTTTTCAAGGGTAAAAAGTGCTGAAGTTAATACCACTATTATAGATGCAGTCTTCTTTGAGTTATATTTTTACCTTGATCGCAATTTCAACAGACAGACATATAGTGTTAAATAATTTTAATACATTAGACTTACCCACAGCTGGAGCATCATATGAATCACCTAATAATATTTCTGGTGCTGAATAAGCCAAACTACCACAAAATGTTTCCAACTTCTGGCCGGGTGAAAATTTATTACTAAAACCAAAATCGGTTAACTTAACAACACCCAATTTTTCAAAGAACACCACATTCTCAGGCTTAAGATCTCTGTAAGATAAATGATGAAAAGGTCAAAAAAATCGATTAATGTGTTTTATTTATATATTTATTTATTATCTTCCTCCTTGTGAGCATAGGCGTAGATAGCCCTGTCTGGGGGGGGCTTAGCCCCCCCAGAATAATTTTAGCCCCCCCCAGAATTTTAATCATGCAAATTTTTTTTTTTTTAATAATTTAATGATTTCATTAATTTTTGCAACAATAAATAATAATAATATGTAATGAGTCTTTAGGACTCGTTATGATTATTCAATGAGTCTTAAGGACTCGTAATGATTATTATATAAGATCTAATAGTTTTTCCCATTGAAAAATAGTCTGAATTATTGAAAAAAGTTTTTATATGAATCTGATGTTTTTGTCAGTGATAAAAACTTTACCGAATCTTAGGGTTTTACCTTCGGGAAAACATTTTAACTTCTTTGATTAAAAAAGTTTCTAAATTCTAAGGGGTTTTTTATAGACAAAAGTTATTGAAAGAAAGAATCTGAGAATTTTGACTAATAATCATCAACTTTTGCAATCATCAGAACTTTTTCTTAAAAAAAATCCTAGTAATCTAATGATTTTACTATAGGAAAAACATGAAAAATCTTTCATTCTCAAAACATATCTAGCTAGGAGTTCTAAATTTCCGAAAAATCTACAGAATCAAAATTTAAAAACAAAAAAATATGAATTTTTAACCGCTTTCGGGGGCATTCGTTTCTAGGACACCTAGACGCATGTTAAAGGGAACGCTTCAGGAATAGGTCTAGGTTTTTCTATTAAAAAAAAAATACCAAAAAATTATAAAAAATCTAGGGGGGCTTTAGCCCCCCCCCCAGAAATGTTGGCTTCCTACGCCAATGCTTGTGAGGGTTTTTTTTTGTGTTATATACCTATGTACAACATGCAATTGATGACAGTAGGTGATGGCACGCAATATTTGACGAAAATATTTACGTGCCAAATTTTCTGTAAGACCACCATCATGTTTCATAATGTAATCATAGAGATCGCCACCATCACCCAATTCCAAAACTAAATATAATTTGGTTTGTGTATCAATGACTTCATATAAACGTACAACATGGGGATGTTGAACCAATTTCATGCATCTATTAATAAATAAAAAAAGAAGTTAGAATATGTCACAGTGTTTTTCATATTCTATCCGTTTTGTACTAACCTAACTTCCTGGAATAAATGGGCCTTGGATACTTCATCTAGTTTTGTTTTGTCAACTACCTTGACGGCAACTTTGGCTCCCGTAAAAACATGTCGTGCCAATTTGACCACTGCAAAATGACCCGAACCCAATGTCTCTTCCAAATCATAGAGGCCAGCAATTTTACCATCATACGAAGCACCACCAGATGTATGAGCAGCAGCCGAAGCTTCCAAGGTTCTGGTATGCTGATGTTGCATATCACAATATCCGCAAAAGGTTTAAACCTTTATAATTTATTACTGTTTTTTTTAAGATTTATTATTTTTTTTCTAATTTATTTTATTATTTTCTTCTTTTTCTCATAAGATTATAAGTAAGAATGTGTATGTTGCGCAAGGTTTGTCTTTTTTTTTTTTAATTTTTTTTATTTGGCGATCGTACACACATGCATACTCACTAACACAAAAGCACACACGCCAACTGCAAGTTAATGCTTCTTCTTGCAACAATTGACACTTGAAAAACGAATGGAAGAAAAATTTTTAATTGGAATTTTCCTCTAAACAATTTTGTTTTTTTTTTTTGCTTTTGTAACAGAATTTTTATATAGCTTTTTGCATTTCTTTAAACTTTATTTCTTAATTTTTCTAGTTTTTGTTGTTTATACAGAGCTTAGATAAAAAGCCCTGTAACTAAAAAATTTCTGGCACAAATCTATGTATCCATGTTCAAGAGTGAAAATCGATTCCGGGGGCCACGCACTTACATACAACAGAACAACAGCAACTATAAAATCACTATACGAATTAAACTTTTTACATAAATACAGAACTTTAAATAACTTTAGTGATTCAATTTTTTATTAGATTAATTTAACACTTCATAATTTTTTTGCACAAATTGCTTTATTTTTTTACGATTAATTTTATGTAGAAAAATTCCAAATTCCTCTACAATTTTTTTATTTTCTCTCGCTTTTTTAAGAACAGGCAACCAAGCCGACAAGAAATTTTCGGCGGCGGCGTGACCAATTTTGCTTGCCGGCGGCGGCGTTTGCAGTTTTTAGCCGGCGGCTGTTCAATCATCGGCCCATTTTTCCTTTTTGTTGCGGAGTAGTATTTTTGTGAATTTGTGTTTTGAATTTTGTAATGATGAGTCGATCGGAGTCGACTGATTCGGCGGCTTGTTTTAAGCGGATCCCAGCGGCTTAAAATGTAAAAAAATGGCGGCGTAGAATGTAAAAAACGGTCGGCGGCGACGCGCCGCCGGTTTTGAACCGATCGGCTTGCTTCTCTGACCAAGAAAACAAGAAAAACGAACCCCATGTATTTTGTTGTTGTAGCTGTCAAATTTTTATGTTTCTTTTCTCCTATTCTTTTTTGTTTTCTATCACAGAACATATAGACATGCAGCAAGCATTATAATTTTGGTACTTTCAATATGGAGGCCAAAGTTATAAAGTAATCAATCGACCGTTTTGTAGATCTGGCATCATCAAAGATAATTGGAAAATTCTGGCAATTCCAAACTAAAGTAAAGCAAAGAGAGACAAAAAACAATCTACATTCTCACTGCAAAACTGGTATCTTCCATCTCGCTCACATTTCGATTTGTGATAAAATTTCGTAAACAATACCATATGGTTTTTGTTTGCTACTTTTTCAAACGCCATTTGTTAGATTACTCTACACGCAAAAAAAAATCTGTGTCGGAGTGAGCATAAATCTGGCATAATTTTACCAAAAATATGCTAAAACTACAACCGACGAAGTAGTTTTCGTAATTTATCCAAAACACTTATGTAAAAAATTTTGAAGAAAATGCTAATGCTATTTAAGCAAAAACTTGGTAAAATATACCAAAAGAAATATGGTGAAATATACCAAAATTATTAGAACAGGTGACTAAAAATAATGCTAAAAATTACCACATTTATGCTAAAATAAATTTTCTATAAAATTTTTGTAAAAATTTGTATATTTGTTGAATTTAAAATTTTCACAGAATAAATCCATATTAATGGCCGCTGTTCAAAAAAAAAGTAATTCACATAAAAAATTTGAAAATGAAAATTTCCGAATTTTTTTGGTGTTCCAGATTTCACATCCGAATTTCTTTTTCGTTTTGTTTCACATAAATAAAATTTGGTGAAAGTAAAACGAATGCTCTTTTTTCTTTACAATTTTTTAAACTTTAATTGTTCGGTTTCAACTTCGAATGAAAACATGATCAATTAAACACTAAACTTGATTTCATGTGATTCGGAAATTTTCATGTGAATTGAAAAGTTGTGAAAGACAGAACAGATGCCAATATAATAAATGTTGTGTAGGATTTTATTTACCACCGACCAACTGACCCTTTATGTACAATTTTCTCCAGTGACTGCTGCCTACGCTTTTTCTTGAAGTGAAGGATCCGCTATAGCTTCACGAATTTATTTAAAAGCATCCTGTTAAAATAGAAAATTATTACAAAACATAAATTTTTAATTTAGAAAACTAGTAAACCCCATTGGTCTTTTGGTTAGGAGGAACGAACACTTACATTGTGATTCCATTTGTAACTCATCAAAATAGGTCTGGACTCCATTGGCTTTGCTATATAAATGAGTTTTTAGGTTTTAATTTTATAGTTAAAGGGAGGACTGGTGCCCACGCTCTTTATTGTAGTGAAGGATTCGCCATAGCTTCAAAAATTTATTTAGCAGTACCCTGTACACTCATAGAAATATCTTAGTAGAAAAATTAGTAAACCCATTGTAGATCAAGTTTTACAGAATATTGCCGTATTCAACAAAAATTAATGTTGATATCGTTGAATAATCAGTAAAGTTGAATCAACTCTTTACATCGCTTATACAGAATTCAATAGATAAAACCAAAATAGAAAAAACAACCCTGTTCGTTCATTTTTGTATTATCAAGTTGGTAGCAATGCATTGCAATGTGAAATTTGTTTGTCTCTTATACGGCGTTCACACTTGCTGTTTTGAAGTGTTTAAAAGTGAGATGTTTAAAAAAGTCTTTGTTCTGTATCCATTACGTTTTTATTCTGTTACTGGTGTTTTGTTAAACAACTTGTTTAAAGTCGCTAGTGTGAACTCCATATTATATGCTATTTACATATAACCCGAAATCCACATAAATTTGGATTTCAAATCCAATTAAAATCTATACCGTTTACATATGCTTTTTTGACATTTAGCGGGATTTTGTTTGTACTAACTCTGTATTTTCTTTTGATTTGTGTACAGGGTTGTTAGTTGGAAAATTACCCAATTTTATAAATATTTCTAAAAACAATGATTTTTCTTTGCCGGAGCCAATATTTTCAATCCCACTAGTATATGTTGGGACCACAATATCAAAAAATGTGTTTTTATGTAGAGCTGCTTCTTTAAATGCAAGAAAATTAACATTTTTGCCAAGTTTGGGGCCACCACCATTGAGTGTTTTTCTTTGTTAGGAAGACCAAATTGGTCAACTAAATTGTGCGTTTACCATTTGCAATGGTAAATTTTAAATGAAACATTGTTAAACATTGTTTTAATTAATCTTTTAATAGTTTTAAAAAAATAAATTTTAATTGTTTTTTTACTTTATAAAAAATAACAACAGCTGATAAAAAATCGCGTGCAGCGTTGTAAAAAAAGCATTAGGGATGATTATTTTGGGAAAACCCATAGTTGTACAATTAAGTAGTAGAATTTTTTTGGATTTTAAATTGCGATTTTCCCAAAATCCAAGTTTTTTTTGTATGGGATTTGACATTTGAAATCCAAAAAAGTAATTGGATTTACTTGGATTTTCATTGAAATCCCATTTTTTTTGGATTTCGAGGTATATGTAAATGGCCTATTATAAAATTATTTTATGTGTTTGTTTCTTATAAAAATATTTAATATTATAAAAATAAATAAAAATAGGATCTGATGATCAGATTCTGATCTGTAAATATTTGGTAAGTAATAAAATACATTAGTTACTTTATGTATTTATACTATATTATACTTTTGTTTGTTTTTTTTAAGGCTTTTGATTTGGTGTCATTAGAAAACTGGAGAATGGCTTACGAGTGCAAAACATAAATAAACGAAGTGTGTGAAAATCTTGTGGTGAAATATTGCAGCTTAAAAAGCCGGTGATAATTCTAAAAAATATTGTGATTTTTACTTAATAAAAGAATATTAACAAATAACAACAAGCTTTTTTTTATTAATAATATTTCTTATATCAACAAAAATATGAGTTGAGTTTACAAAAAATACGAGTTGATTTACAAAAAAACGAGTTGATAAACTTTTACAAAAACTGACAACAATTTTTATTAAAATCAACATAAATATTTGTAGGGTCAAAATCAACAATGATTTCTGTTGAATTTACAATGATTTTCTTTGGGAATACAATGATTTTTGGGTTGAGTGTAAAAATAGAAAATTATTACCAAACACTATTTTTTAACTAAAAATCTATTAAACCTTATTGGTGTCTTCGGAATTGGGGTATACTCACTTAATCATTCCATTTGTAATTCATTGAAACAAACGTCTGGGACTCCATTGGTTTTGCTAAATGAATGGTGTTTTAAGTTATGACTGCAAACTTAACTTTAGCATTTTTTTATCTTACATTTATTTATCTTTTAAAAAACTAATTATTTATTTATTAATTTATTTTAAATTTTATTTATCAATTTCCTTTTTATAACACAAAAAATAAACGAAGCACGCACACAAAAATACAAAATGAATATGGCGGTCTGTGTTTGTTTTGTTTTTTGTTGTTGTTTTCTTTCGATAAATTTTTGTGCAAGTAATTTGCGTTATTGTGCAAGCTACTTGGTTATTTTACATAAAAAACTAATTATGTTACTTTAACATCGACAAGCATAATTTTAGCAAAAATTTGGTTAAAAAATTTTTTTGGTATGAAAAAAGTTTTACCAAGTAGGATTGCTCAATCTTACACAGATTTTTTTTTTGCGTGTATGACTCTGGTGACCAGGGATGCCAACTTAGTGCTTTTCGCGCTAGATCTAGTGCTTTTTGATGTGTCAAAACGCGAAAATTTTTGACCTACACTCAACCAAAAATCATTGTATTCCCAAAGAAAATCGCTGTAAATTCAACAAAAATCATTGTTGATTTTGACCCTACAAATATTTATGTTGATTTCAATAAAAATTATTGTCAGTTTTTGTAAAAGTTGATCAACTCGTTTTTTTGTAAATCAACTCGTATTTTTTGTAAACTCAACTCATATTTTTATTGATATAAGGAATTTTATTAATAAAACAAAGCTTGTTATTTGTTAATATTCTTTTATTAAGTAAAAATCACAATATTTTTTAGAATTATCACATTATTGTGAAAATCTCGTGCAGCTTAAAAAGCACGAGATTTTCACACACACTTCGTTTATTTATGTTATGCACTCGTAAGCCATTCTCCAGTTTTCTAATGACACCAAATCAAAAACCTTAAAAAAAAAAACAAAAGAAAATATAATATAGTATGAATACATAGAGTAACCAATGTATTTTATTACTTACCAAATATTTACAGATCAGAATCTGTTTTATTTTTATTTATTTTTATAATATTAAATATTTTTATAAGAAACAAACACATAAAATAATTTTATAAGAGACAAACAAATTTCACATTGCAATGCATTGCTACCAACTTGATAATACAAAAATGAACGAACAGGGTTGTTTTTTCTTTTTTGGTTTTATCTATTGAATTCTGTATAGGCGTTGTAAAAAGTTGATTCAACTTTACTGATTATTCAACGATATCAACATTAATTTTTGTTGAATACGGCAATATTCTGTAAAACTTGATCTACAATGGGTTTACTAATTTTTCTACTAAGATATTTCTATGAGTGTAGTGCCATATTAGAAAAACGCACTAACTTAGTGCTTTTAAAAATTTCAGTTGGTGCTTTTAGTGCTTTTTAAAATTAATTTTTATAGCCTCAAAACAAAATATGGCACATCGGAAACATTAGTCGGAGACTTCACAAAGTATATATTTTATTGATTTTAATCGGTTCAAAGACATTTTTGAATGTCCGTCTGTCTTTCCGTGGAAAGCAATATGCAGTTCAAACTAAGAGGCGCCTGAAATATGGAACGAATTTATTATTATGGTCAATAACCATTGGTCGTATTAAGTTCGGAAAAAAGGGCAAAATCGGATTAAGGGGAAAATGTTTTCCCTTGAAGAACTAAACCAACCTCAAAAAATATGCCATTATTTGTAGGTTTTTTTTTGTATTTTGGTTAAATATTTGAATTCTGTTCTGGGTGAAGTTCAAAGACCATGTAAAATTGTACAACGATTTATATCGGTTGCTCAAAAGTTTAACCAACAAACAAACTTATCAAAAATTTTGTTTGAATAAAAGAATTATTTTTTTATCTATTTAAAAAACAGTCCAGTGCCTTTTTAGTTGGCATCTCTGCTGGTGACCACCTTATGCACTCTCCCATTCTTCATTCCAAAATATCCCTCATAAAACATGCATCCGGCAACACTTTATGTCAAATATTTTCTTCTCAGGATCGAGGCAACTCTATAAATCTGTCATTTGTCATTGTAATCGTAAAAAAATGCTCACGATATATTTTTTTTTTGGAACTTTCTTGTAATTTTAATAATAATCTATAAAAACAATACAAGAAAACTTTAAAAACTAAACAAATAAAAAAACACAATTTAATGGTTTTACATTTCTATAAAGGAGGTTTAATACATAATGAATAAACTTCCACAACCTTGTTCCCATTTTACCAACGAACATTCCAATTTATTGGACATTAAGCAAATTGATGGGGTATGTTAACAAATTCGTTGTTAGTTTGGATTATAAATAAATTTAACTTCCTTTGCAGAACAATACATGTGCCAACTGCCACTATGCTGGACCAAATTTATGGATCTGTCTGTATTACAAATGTATGCAAATTGGTTGTTCCGAGCAAGCGAATGATCACAGTACGAATCATTTTCAACGCAGCAAAGATAAACAATTGCATTGCATACATATGAACTTGTCATCGCAACGGGCATGGTGTTATTTATGTGAACGTGAGATACCCATTGGCGGTGGCATTGAACGACCAGCTAATGTAGGGCAAGATCCGGTTGTCAGAGGAAGCATGCGTTATTCCGATGATGATTATGAATCGGAAGCGGAAAATGAAAGTGGTTTGGGCACAGGTTTGGTGGGTTTGCAAAATATAGCCAATACTTGTTACATGAATTCAGCTTTGCAAGCTCTCAGTAATGTACTGCCCATGACCCATTACTTTCTTCATTGTAGCGATTTAGTTGATTACACCCTAGAACAAGGAGCCCATCGTAGTAAGGCTGGTTTAGCTAAAAGTTATCAACGTTTAATGCGTGATATGTGGCGTAAACGTGAAGAAGGAAAATCATTTATAGCTCCACGTAGTATACTATATGGCATACGTTCTGTTCATCCTATGTTTAGGGGATTCCAACAACATGATACCCAAGAATTTCTGAGGTGTTTTATGGATCAACTACACGAGGAACTTAAGGAACAGGTCAGCAATCATAACGTCAAATCTGGTGGGGCAACAATGAAACAATCGTCAGTTGACGAAGGACGGGGAGTAGGTGGTGAGGATGAGGATGAAGATACAACCTCTGAAATGAGTTCTTCATTAAGCTCAAATTCTCTAGCTTCTGATTATATAACATGTGACAGTTCAGCATCCGAGCAATCTAGTCTTTGGGAAGAACCTATAAACAATCACAGATCATCGGGTATGATGATAAATCCAGCATTTTCACCCTCAAAAACAGTAGGTGGTGGTGGCACATCCTCATCAAATTCATCGTGCGCTTCAATACGTTCTATTGTTAGTGATATATTTGATGGTAAACTTTTATCTTCGGTACAATGTTTAACCTGCGATCGTATATCTAATAGAGAAGAAACTTTCCAGGATCTTTCATTGCCCATACCAAATCGTGATTTCTTAACTGTCCTACACCAAGCCAATAGCATGAGTGTACAAAGTTTAAATAGCATAGACTCTGGTTCGTCTGCACGTGCAAATGATGGTTGGATATCATGGATTTGGAATATAGTAAGATCTTGGTTATGGGGTCCATCGGTTAATTTACACGACTGTATGGCTAGTTTCTTTAGTGCCGATGAGCTGAAGGGTGACAACATGTACAGCTGTGAAAAGTGCAATAAGCTTAGAACAGGTGTCAAATATTCCCGCATTCTTGATCTACCTGAAGTTTTGTGCATACATTTGAAAAGATTTCGTCATGATTTGTCATACAGTTCCAAAATATCTTCTCATGTAGAATTTCCTTTGGAAAATTTGGATATGCGTTCCTATATCCATAAAGATTGTAAATCTCAAGTGGGTCTTTACAATCTTAGTTCAGTAATATGTCATCATGGCACTGTAGGTGGTGGCCACTATACCTGCTTCGCTCGCAATGCTCTTACCGATCGTTGGTATGAATTTGATGATCATCATGTTAATGAAGTTCAACCAGATGTTGTACAAAATTGTCAGGCTTATGTGCTATTCTATCATAAAAATAATACCCAAATGGAGTTGATAAGATTTGAGGCTAATGAAATAGCTTCTTCCTATCCGGCATCAGAGTCTGACATACGATTTTATATATCCCGAGAATGGTTGGCTCGCTTTAATACCTTTTCCGAGCCAGGACCCATTAGTAATTGGTCTCTGCTTTGTCCTCATGGTGGTGTATTACAGACAAAAATCTCTGTAATTTCACAGTTGGCCATACCAATCTCTCAACAATTGTGGGAATTTTTATATCGTAAATTTGGTGGTGGTCCTGCCATTAGTATGTTGTTTGAATGTGAAACATGCAAACGTTCGGCCGAAGCCTTAGCTAATCGTCAACATTACGAACATTCCGTTTTTCAACGTTATAATGGTTTAGATGCTGAACTAGAGTCATGTGCCATATACGCTATTTCTATGAGTTGGTTACGTAAATGGCAACAATTTACTAGAGGTTTGACCCACAAAGAACCAGGTCCCATTAATAATGCCAGCATTGTTTCATCTACTAAAGATGGTGGAGCAAAGAATTCTCCTGTACGTAATGTTAAATTAGGCTCAGATTATGTACAAATCAATGCGCCTCTATGGAGATTTTTACATGATATATATGGTGGTGGACCGGAAGTTTTATTAAGACCATCGATAACAGAAGAGGTAAGAATTTTACGATTGTATAATTTAATGTTTCCTACTCAAAGTTTTTTTTTTTTATTAAATAAAAATTAGTTTTTTTCCTTTTCTATTAATTTTATATTATTTTTATCTTCATTTTAATTTCTTTTTTAAGATCGTTATCATCGATGAAGATGAATTAGATGAAAATGATATTCTACATGGTAATATATCTGATACTGAGAGTAACATGGGAAGTCATAATTATAATTTGCCCGATTCAAGTCAAGTTAATAGTACTACAGAAAGTGCATTAAACGAACAAGAAGAGTATGAGGAAGTTTCCTCAACTACAACTACCAAAATAAGCCAAAAACAAAAAGAACGATCAACGGGTAAAAAATACACAAAAACAACAAATTTATCCACTGGACTATCCAAAAGAGCCAAAAATAAAGGAAATCAAGAATTATTTGGACCTCAAGGTACTTTAATACATACTAAAATAAAAAAATATTAGAACCAAAATCTTGGGCCTCTGTTCTGTCTTTCACAACTTTTCAATTCACATGAAAATTTCCGAATCACATGAAATCAAGTTAAGTGTTTTGTTGATCACGTTTTCATTCGAAGTTGAAATCGAATAATTAAAATTTTAAAAATTATAAGGAAAAAAGTGCACTCGTTTTACTTTCACCAAATTTTATTTATGTGAAACAAAACGAAAAAAAAAATTCGGATGTGAAATCTAGAACACCAAAAAAATTCGGAAATTTTTATTTTCACATTTTTTATGTGAATTACTTTTTTTGGAACAGCGGCCTTGGTCACATTTTCTATATATTATTTCTCTTAGCCACATTTTTTATAAAAAAAAATCTTATGGCAACATTTTGAATAAAAAACTTCTCTTGTCAACATTTTCTATATAAAATTTCTCTTCACAACGTTTTATGTAAAAAATTTCTTTTAGCAACATTTTCTATAACAAATTTTTCTTGGCAACATTTTCTAAAAAATTTCTTTGAAAATATTTTCTTAAGAAATTTCACTTGAAAACATTTTTGATAGAAAAATTTTCTTGGCAACATTTTGTAAAGAAAATTACTCTTGGCGACATTTTTTATAGAAAATTGTCTTGGTAATATTTTTTATAGAAAATTTGTATTTGCAACATTTTTTATAGAAAATTTGTCTTGGTAACATTTTTTATAGAAACTTTGTCTTTGCAACATCTTCTATAGAAGATTTGTCTTGGGAACATTTTCTTTTCAACATTTGTCTTGGCAACATTTTCTATTGAACATTTGTCTTGGCAACATTTTCTATAGAAAATTCGTTTTGGCAACATTTTCTATAGAAAATTCATCTTGGCAACATTTTCTATAAAAAAATTGTATTGGAAACATTTTCTGTAGAAAATATTTTAGCAACATTTTCTGTAGAAAATTTGTTTTAGCAAAATTTGTCTTGACAAGCATTTTTATGAAAAACTTGTCTTTGGCACGTTTTTAATAGAAAATTTGTCTTAGCAATATTTTTGGTAGAAAATTAGTCATAGGCCGCTGTTCCAAAAAATGGAATTCACATAAAAAATGTGAAAATGAAAATTTCCGAACTTTTTTGGTGTTCTAGATTTCACTTCAAATTTTTTTTTTCGTTTTGATTCACATTAATAAAGTTTGGTGAAAGTAAAACGAATGCACTTTCTTCCTTATAATTTTTTTAAAATTTAGTTATTTGGTTTCAACTTCAAATGAAAACGTGAACAACAAAACACCAAACTCGATTTCATGTGATTTGGAAAATTTCATGTGAATTGAAAAGTTGTGAAAGACAGAACGGAGGCCATAGTAACATTTTTGAACGTAAAATCTAAAACTAATTAAATTTTTTATATTTTGAGGATGTTTATTCTGGCTCGAGGTCATTATTTTCTTTACTAATTAAAACCATGATATTCTCATAGCATAATTTTCAAGAAAATTATTTTTTGTTTTAAATTTATTTATGTTGGTCATTTTTGCAAGACTTAATCGACACGTGTTTCGGAATTTGTCAAGATTCCATTGTCAAGATTATTTAGCAAAAATAGAAACGATTTACTACAAAGTAGCAAACGAGTCTAATGACAAATCGTTTGGTGCACAAACTAGCAAATTAATACATATTCGCCTCTATTCGCAATGAGAATTAGGAAGACGAAGAAATTGTACCATGCTAATAAGGCAACGATTATCAATAACCAACAAAAATATTTAAAACAATTTTACATACGATAGTCCATTGGACTACAACAATATGTTTTTTGTGTTTTTGTTGTAACAAATACTCCATATTAGGGTTATTCATCACATGGCGTGCCAACCATTATGTTCAAATTCTGATTAATTTTTATTAAAAAATAAAAATTGTTTTATTCGACCTTTAAAATATTATATTTTGAGGATGTTTATTCTGGCTCGAGGTCATTATTTTCTTTACTAATTAAAACCATGATATTCTCATAGCATAATTTTCAAGAAAATTATTTTTTGTTTTAAATTTATTTATGTTGGTCATTTTTGCAAGACTTAATCGACACGTGTTTCGGAATTTGTCAAGATTCCATTGTCAAGATTATTTAGCAAAAATAGAAACGATTTACTACAAAGTAGCAAACGAGTCTAATGACAAATCGTTTGGTGCACAAACTAGCAAATTAATACATATTCGCCTCTATTCGCAATGAGAATTAGGAAGACGAAGAAATTGTACCATGCTAATAAGGCAACGATTATCAATAACCAACAAAAATATTTAAAACAATTTTACATACGATAGTCCATTGGACTACAACAATATGTTTTTTGTGTTTTTGTTGTAACAAATACTCCATATTAGGGTTATTCATCACATGGCGTGCCAACCATTATGTTCAAATTCTGATTAATTTTTATTAAAAAATAAAAATTGTTTTATTCGACCTTTAAAATATTATATTTTGAGGATGTTTATTCTGGCTCGAGGTCATTATTTTCTTTACTAATTAAAACCATGATATTCTCATAGCATAATTTTCAAGAAAATTATTTTTTGTTTTAAATTTATTTACTAATTAAATTTTTTTTTATATCTTTTAAGGAAATTATAATACAAAAGATAATGAATCACATTCCCAAGATGACGAAAAACAACAAAATGACCACATGGAAATGCAACAAGATGCAGCATTTAATACTAATAAAAAATCCCAACATGCCAATAATACAACCAACACTAACTATAAAACCAATAAATCATTCCGTAATGAAAAACGTTCTCATCAACGTAAATCAAATGCTGCTGTACCCGAGAATTCCTTAAATACTAATGAAGTATTAGAGAAACGTTCGTCGCACGGTAAACGTGGTAGTAAATCCAAAAATACTGTTGTTTTGAAGAATTTTCAACAATTACATGACACAGCTGCCAGTGATTCCAATGAAACTGATATTTAGTGTAACATAAAATATGAAACAAAAGCTACTGTCATCTTTTAAAAACTAAATGTACTTTATCTCTTTTTCTAGTTCGTTGTATAAACAACGAAAATTTATAATAATTATAAATTTAGTTCTTGTTTTTTTCATTGTTTATTTAGTAATGTAACTTATTTTTTTTTATTAGTTTATTGAATAAAAAAACTCTGCTTAATGAGTTAAATGTGGGTAGAGGCTTTAAACTTACAGATAAAAAAATAGTTTATTATTGAGGTATTAAAAAACTTGTATTTGGAGAATAGTAAACCAATAACTTTAAAATTTGAGGGTAACTTCCAAGTTTAATGGGCATTTTTGTGATCTACTCGACAAAACTAACAACCTTCATAAATTCACTTCATTTTTAATTTTTTTCTATAGAAAATTTGTTTAAGCAACATTTTCTATAGAAAATTTCTTTTAGCAACATTTTCTATAGAAAATTTCTTTTAGCAACATTTTCTCTAGAAAATTTCTCTTAGCAACGTTTTCTATAGAAAATTTCTTTTAGCAATATTTTCTATAAAAAATTTCTTTTAGCAACATTTTCTATAGAAAATTTCTTTTAGCAACATTTTCTATAGAAAGTTTCTTTTAGCAACATTTTCTATAAAAAATTTCTTTTAGCAACATTTTCTATAGAAAATTCTTTAAGCAACATTTTCTATAGAAAATTTATTTTAGCAACATTTTCTATAGAAAATTTATTCTAGCAACATTTTCTATAGAAAATTTATTTTAGCAACATTTTCTATAGAAAATTTGTTTTAGCAACATTTTCTATAAAAAATTTGTTTTAGCAACATTTTCTATAGAAAATTTGTTTTAGCAACATTTTCTATAGAAAATTTGTTTTAGCAACATTTTCTATAGAAAATTTGTTTTAGCAACATTTTCTATAGAAAATTTGTTTTAGCAACATTTTCTATAGAAAATTTCTTTTAGCAACATTTTCTATAGAAAATTTCTTTTAGCAACATTTTCTATAGAATATTTCTTTTAGCAACATTTTCTATAGAAAATTTCTTTTAGCAACATTTTCTATAGAAAGTTTCTTTTAGCAACATTTTCTAAAGAAAATTTCTTTTAGCAGCATTTTCTATAGAAAATTTCTTTTAGCAACATTTTCTATAGAAAATTTCTTTTAGCAACATTTTCTATAGAAAATTTCTTTTAGCAACATTTTCTATAGAAAATTTCTTTTAGCAGCATTTTCTATAGAAAATTTCTTTTAGCAACATTTTCTATAGAAAATTTCTTTTAGCAACATTTTCTATAGAAAATTTCTTTTAGCAACATTTTCTATAGAAAATATGTTTTAGCAACATTTTATATAGAAAATATGTTTTAGCAACATTTTCTATAGAAAATATGTTTTAGCAACATTTTCTATAGAAAATTTGTATTGGCAACATTTTCTTTAGAAAATTTGTCTTAGCAACATTTTCTATAGAAAATTTCTTTTAGCAACATTTTCTATAGAAAATTTCTTTTAGCAACATTTTCTATAGAAAATTTCTTTTAGCAACATTTTCTATAGAAAATTTCTTTTAGCAACATTTTCTATAGAAAATTTCTTTTAGCAACATTTTCTATAGAAAATTTCTTTTAGCAACATTTTCTACACCGAAAAAAATCCATGCAACATTTTACGAAATAAAATTTCGTACTTACTTGTTTCGTAAAATATACGAAAATTTACTTTATATTACGAAAAATAAATTAGTCCGGACTTTTGTAAATTTACGAAACATACGAAAATATTTCGTAATTTTGAACGTTTTTAATTTCCCTGCACGAAAAGTGACCGGTCCTTGATAGGTCACGTGGCATATCACAAGGAACGCAATGACCTATCACAAAGTTTGAAACCTTTTATATAAAAAGGCCTAGGACTTACAATTAGAAAATTTTCAAAGTTTTTTTGAACTTCGAAAATTTATTTTAAGATTATTTTTCCTTAATGCATTTTTAATGAATTTCTTAATTCCAAAACGCAAAAAAAAAGAAATGCCAAAAAATTGTTGTGTCCGAAAACAAAATTTCGTTAGAAAATTTGTGAAAAATATTGTTTTTTTAAGAAAAATTTTAAATAACATTTTTTAAAATTAAACTTTTTTTTTGTAAATTTACAAAAATATATATTTTACTAACTTTTTTTATGCTACTTGTAGTATAGGTTTTTTATATTTTGCTATATAGTATTGACAAGAACTTGAAGAGATCGAAACACGTCCTTTTTTAGAAAATATATCTAATATGTACGAATTTGTTTTTGTAATTTACGAATTTATTTTGTGTAATATAGAAAATTGTTTCATACTTTTTCGTAAAAACTTGTAATTTTTACGAAACAATTTTCTAAGCAAAAAGTACGAAACGACTCTTACAATGTACGAAACATTTCGACCTTATAAGACATACATTTTTTTGTAGTTTTTTATATCTAATATGTACGAATTTATTTTTGTAATTTACGAAATTATTTTGTATAATAAAGAAAATTGTTTCGTAAAAACAAAAAAATATTTCGTAGAATGTAGTAAACCTTTTCGTAAAAACTTATAATTTCTACGAAATAATTTCGTAAGCAAAAACTACGAAACTTTTCGTACAATGTACGAAACATTTCGTTCATATAAGGCATGAATTTTTTTCGGTGTATAGAAAATTTCTTTTAGCAACATTTTCTATAGAAAATTTCTTTTAGCAACATTTTCTATAGAAAATTTCTTTTAGCAACATTTTCTATAGAAAATTTCTTTTAGCAACATTTTCTATAGAAAATTTCTTTTAGCAACATTTTCTATAGAAAATTTCTTTTAGCAACATTTTCTATAGAAAATTTCTTTTAGCAACATTTTCTATAGAAAATTTCCTTTAGCAACATTTTCTATAGAAAATTTCTTTTAGCAACATTTTCTATAGAAAATTTCTTTTAGCAACATTTTCTATAGAAAATATGTTTTAGCAACATTTTCTATAGAAAATATGTTTTGGCAACATTTTCTATAGAAAATATGTTTTAGCAACATTTTCTATAGAAAATATGTTTTAGCAACATTTTCTATAGAAAATTTGTCTTGGCAACATTTTCTTTAGAAAATTTGTCTTAGCAACATTTTCTATAGAAAATTTCTTTTAGCAACATTTTCTATAGAAAATTTCTTTTAGCAACATTTTCTATAGAAAATTTCTTTTAGCAACATTTTCTATAGAAAATTTCTTTTAGCAACATTTTCTATAGAAAATTTCTTTTAGCAACATTTTCTATAGAAAATTTCCTTTAGCAACATTTTCTATAGAAAATATGTTTTAGCAACATTTTCTATAGAAAATATGTTTTAGCAACATTTTCTATAGAAAATATGTTTTAGCAACATTTTCTATAGAAAATATGTTTTAGCAACATTTTCTATAGAAAATATGTTTTAGCAACATTTTCTATAGAAAATATGTTTTAGCAACATTTTCTATAGAAAATTTGTCTTGGCAACATTTTCTTTAGAAAATTTGTCTTAGCAACATTTTCTATAGAAAATTTCTTTTAGCAACATTTTCTATAGAAAATTTCTTTTAGCAACATTTTCTATAGAAAATTTCTTTTAGCAACATTTTCTATAGAAAATTTCTTTTAGCAACATTTTCTATAGAAAATTTCTTTTAGCAACATTTTCTATAGAAAATTTCTTTTAGCAACATTTTCTATAGAAAATTTCTTTTAGCAACATTTTCTATAGAAAATTTCTTTTAGCAACATTTTCTATAGAAAATTTCTTTTAGCAACATTTTCTATAGAAAATTTCTTTTAGCAACATTTTCTATAGAAAATTTCTTTTAGCAACATTTTCTATAGAAAATTTCTTTTAGCAACATTTTCTATAGAAAATTTCTTTTAGCAACATTTTTTTCTATAGAAAATTTGTTTTAGCAACATTTTCTATAGAAAATTTGTTTTAGCAACATTTTCTATAGAAAATTTGTTTTAGCAACATTTTCTATAGAAAATTTGTTTTAGCAACATTTTCTATAGAAAATTTGTTTTAGCAACATTTTCTATAGAAAATTTGTTTTAGCAACATTTTCTATAGAAAATTTCTTTTAGCAACATTTTCTATAGAAAATTTCTTTTAGCAACATTTTCTATAGAAAATTTCTTTTAGCAACATTTTCTATAGAAAATTTCTTTTAGCAACATTTTCTATAGAAAATTTCTTTTAGCAACATTTTCTATAGAAAATTTCTTTTAGCAACATTTTCTATAGAAAATTTCTTTTAGCAACATTTTCTATTTTCTATTTTCGATACAATTTTTTTATAAAAATAAAATTGGAATGGTGTAGACGGTTTGTTTAATAGAGTTTTACAACTATGAATGTATTTCAAATCATTTGCGGTATTACAGTGCACAATGTGCACATGTCTTCATGATGATTATTTAAATAATTTTTATCTTATTAGAAAAAGCTCATCTCTCTTTGTTCATGTTTTATATAGAAAATTTCTTTTAGCAACATTTTTTTATAGAAAATTTCTTTTAGCAGTATTTTCTGTAGAAAATTTCTTTTAGCAACATTTTTTATAGAAAATTTCTTTTAGCAACATTTTCTATAAAAAATTTCTTTTAGCAACATTTTCTATAGAAAATTTCTTTTAGTAACATTTTCTACAGAAAATTTGTTTTAGCAACATTTTCTGTAGAAATTCTGTTTTAGCAACATTTCTGTAGAAATTCTGTTTTAGCAACATTTTCTGAAGAAAATTTTTATAAAAAAGAAATTGGAATGGTGTAGACAGTTTCTTTAATAGAATTTTACAACTATGAATGTATTTTAAATCCTTTGCGGTATTACAGTGCACATGTCTTCATGATGATTATTTAAATATTTTTTTATCTTATTAGAAAAATCTCATCTCTCTTTGTTCATGGTCTTTTCTCCCTCTTAAACAATTATTGATCAACCAACAAGATGATGCTTGAAACATCTCGAAAAGAAAATGTGTAAAAAAATATTTCTTTTCCCCCCTATGAGAAAAATCTATTTATAGCAATTTTCATGTGGAACAATTTAGTTTTTCTTCAATTTTCTATACATGCTGCCGATTTTTTTAGTAAAGAATATTTTATTTTTTTAATTAATACAAAAACTAAATTAAGTTTTTAATAAAAAAATGAATTCTTGTGCAATTTGTAAAACTGAAACAAAAAATAGTTGTTCCAATTGTAAACAGGTATTCTATTGTAGTGCTGAACATCAAAAACAAGATTGGAAAAATCATAAGAAAAATTGTCATCCATATAAGGTACTTACTAGCTCTGCATGCACCCAATAATAAATCATACAAAATGGAAAATTTTTTACCATGTATGTATGTCTGTTTTATTTTAAGATTGTCCATAATGAGGAATTGGGTCGTCATTTAATTACCACTCGTACAATTAAACCATTTGAGATTATTTTAAAAGAAGCTCCTCTATTTCGTGGTCCCTCACAGATGACACCACCTGTATGTTTGGGTTGTTTAAATGCTATTGAACCGTCCGATTATATAAATTGTGAACAATGTGGTTGGCCGTTGTGTGGTGTTGAATGTAAAAATAAGGACGAACATCGATTTGAATGTGAATTAACCGTTAAAAGAGGCAAAAAGGTTAATGTTCAAGAATTTACAAATCCCCATCCATTGTATCAATGTTTAAGCACTGCACGTTGTCTTATGTTGCGCGATAAAGATGCTGAAAAATGGAAAAAAATAAATGAATTGGAATCATTGGAGGATCAGAGACGTGGTTCCATGCAGTGGAAGGCTGATTATGAAAGTGTCTGTAAATTTATTTTGAGGTAGGTTTTTAAAATGCACACTAAAAAAAATGAACTAAAAATAGTTTTTTTTAGTTCATTTATAGCGCACAAGATTAAGCGCTATTGAGTTCATTCATTCGTTTTAGTTCATATTTTTCTACACCATTTACAGATGTAATTCGAAAAAGATCAATTGTAATTCGAAGATTCTATTTGTAATTCGAAGATTCCATTTGTAATTCGAAGATTCCATTTGTAATTCGAAGATTCCATTTGTAATTCGAATACTCCAATTGTAATTCGAAGATTCCATTTGTAATTCGAAGATTCCAATTGTAATTCGAAAAAGATCAATTGTAATTCGAAAAAGATCAATTGTAATTCGAAAAAGATCAATTGTAATTCGAAAAAGATCAATTGTAATTCGTAAAAGATCAATTGTAATTCGACGATTCCAATTGTAATTCGAAAAATATCAATGGAAATACAGTTGATATTTTTCGAATTACAATTGGAATCTTCGAATTACAATTGATCTTTTACGAATTACAATTGATCTTTTTCGAATTACAATTGATCTTTTTCGAATTACAATTGATCTTTTTCGAATTACAATTGATCTTTTTCGAATTACAATTGGAATCTTCGAATTACAAATGGAATCTTCGAATTACAATTGGAGTATTCGAATTACAAATGGAATCTTCGAATTACAAATGGAATCTTCGAATTACAAATGGAATCTTCGAATTACAAGTAGAATCTTCGAATTACAATTGATGTTTTTCGAATTACATCTGTAAATGGTGTATAATCTTCGAATTACAATTGATCTTTTTCGAATTACATCTGTAAATGGTGTAGTGACCTACTAAAGCCGAATATTTGGCCAAATTTTCGTAAAATGTATTTCCATTGATATTTTTTGAATTACAATTGGAATCTTCGAATTACAATTGATCTTTTACGAATTACAATTGATCTTTTACGAATTACAATTGATCTTTTTCGAATTACAATTGATCTTTTTCGAATAACAATTGATCTTTTTCGAATTACAATTCATCTTTTTCGAATTACAATTGGAATCTTCGAATTACAAATGGAATCTTCGAATTACAATTGGAGTATTCGAATTACAAATGGAATCTTCGAATTACAAATAGAATCTTCGAATTACAATTGATCTTTTTCGAATTACATCTGTAAATGGTGTAGTGACCTACTAAAGCCGAATATTTGGCCAAATTGTCGTAAAATGTATTTCCATTGATATTTTTCGAATTACAATTGGAATCTTCGAATTACAATTGATCTTTTACGAATTACAATTGATCTTTTACGAATTACAATTGATCTTTTTCGAATTACAATTGCAATCTTCGAATTACAAATGGAATCTTCGAATTACAATTGGAGTATTCGAATTACAAATGGAATCTTCGAATTACAAATAGAATCTTCGAATTACAACTGATCTTTTTCGAATTACATCTGTAAATGGTGTAGTGACCTACTAAAGCTGAATATTTGGCCAAATTGTCGTAAAATGTATTTCCATTGGAATCTTCGAATTACAATTGATCTTTTACGAATTACAATTGATCTTTTACGAATTACAATTGATCTTTTTCGAATTGCAATTGGTCTTTTTCGAATAACAATTGATCTTTTTCGAATTACAATTCATCTTTTTCGAATTACAATTGGAATCTTCGAATTACAAATGGAATCTTCGAATTACAATTGGAGTATTCGAATTACAAATGGAATCTTCGAATTACAAATGGAATCTTCGAATTACAAATGGAATCTTCGAATTACAAATAGAATCTTCGAATTACAATTGATCTTTTTCGAATTACATCTGTAAATGGTGTAGAAATTTAAAATTTTAAGACGCAGCAGGAATTATTACCAAACAATTTCAACCGTTTTTTGACGTTTAGAAGTTTTTTTTTTGTTAATAAAAAAATTCAGGCAATTTGAGTTACAGTAAAAACAACTGTAATTTAAAGTTGTTTTTACAGTTTTATGTAGTTGCAAATCAAAAGTTTAAAACAACAACAATTTTTGGCTGATTTTACCGTAAAATGTAGTAGACGCCTAAACAACAACAAATGTAGTTGCTTTAACAGTCTTTTGTAGTGGAATCTACCGTCATAATTTTTTAAGCGTACATTCCCATATTCCCATTTAAAGTTTCAAGAATCATAATTTCTAGAATTATGATTTCGTACCCAAAGTACTCTTCTTTACCCCTTTGTACCCCTTTACAATCGCAGTTTCCGAAAAACCAGTCTTAATTTCATAGTTAAAAAAAAATTTGTATATTTTTTGCAGATATTTTAATACTCAATTATTTAGCGAAGATGAAATTATGCGTGTAATTGGTATTTTACAAATCAATGGCCATGAAGTACCCACTTCGGATCCTGCCCATGTGGGTATTTTTTATAATGCCTCATTCTTGGAACACTCATGTACTCCAAATTTAGCTAAAAGCTTTAATAAAGACGGTCATTTAGTTTTATGGGCTCCCAAGGAAATCAAGAAAGGCTCACATTTAAGTATTTGTTATTCCGATGCCGTTTGGGGTACAGCCGATCGTCAACGTCATTTAATGCAAACAAAAATATTCAAATGTCAGTGTCAACGTTGTGTGGATGTTACGGAATATGGCACGAATTATAGTGCTTTAAAATGTGAGAAATCGAATTGTAGAGGTCTGATGTTACCGGCAAATTTAAATGATTGGCATAAAGATTGGACGTAAGTTTTATTAAAGATTTGATTTTGTTTTTTTACATATTTGTAAGTTTTTATACCCTCCACTCTGGTGATAGAGGGTATATATAAGTTTGTCATTCCGTATGTAACACATTGAAATATTGGTTTAGGACCCCATAAAGTATATAAATTCATGATCCTTGATCGATTTTAAGTCGATCTAGCGATGTCCGTCTGTCTGTCTGTCTGTCTGTCCGTCCGTCTGTCTGTCTGTCTGTTGAAATCACGTTTTTGGCAATACTACGAAACCGATTTAAACGCTTGGGGTACCAAAAGTTGCGTAATTTTCCCAGGCAAAAACTGATGTATTTTTTTTTTTAAATCGGTTAAGTATTTTAAAAGTTATGAGCGAATTACTAAAAAACACATCGTTTTTTTCAACATAACCCTAAATTAACTCATATTTTGTGTGATACATAAGAAAGAAAACGGAAATGAAAAAAAAATGAGAAAAAGGAAAAAAATCTTTAAAATATGTAAAACAAAATCTAAATTTAATTAAAAAAAAGTTCGTTAAGTAATAATAAAAAAATTAATAGTTATTTTTATATAGCATGTGTGTGTGTGTGTCCATTTTTTGCTTCGTCATATTAACGGGGTTGCCAGACTTTATTTTGGCTTTGTCGCCAAATCGGATGTAAAATATCGCCAAAATTCAATTTTGTTCAGATTTCTTAAAAAAAAAAAATATTTTCATTTAAAAAAATAAATTTTGTTAAATAATAAAATACAGAAATAAACTTTATGGCAAAAATCGCCCAAATCCGGAAAATTTATATATATAAAAGAGTAATATGACTGACTGACATACTCATTCATCATCGCCCAGCCCAAACCGCTGAAGTTAGAGACTTGTAATTTGGACTGTAGTTTGACCTTCCGGAATAAAGATCCACTATGGCTGGATTTTTGCCAATGTTGATTCTAAGGGGGTAAAAAAAATAAAAAACTGTACTTTTGGTATTTTTTATATCTCCCGATATAATGGTCATAGAGACTTGAAATTTGGACTGTATGTTACCCTCCCGCAATATAGATCCACTATGGCTGGAGTTTAGCCAATGGTAAGGGGGTAAAAATGGTAAAAAACTGTACTTTTGGTACTTTTTAAATCTTTGGATATAATGATCATAGAGACTTGAAATTTAGACTGTATGTTCACCTCCCGGAATATAGATCCATTAAGGCTGGATTTTTGCCAGTGTTAATTCTAAGGGGGTCAAAAGGGTAAAAAACTGTACTTTTGGTGCTTTTTATATCTCCAGAAATAATGGTCATAGAAACTTGAAATTTGGACAGTATGTTCACATCCTAGAATATAGATCCAGTACGGCTGGATTATTGCCAATGTTGATTCTAAGAGGGTAAAAAGGGAAAAAATCTGTACTTTTGGCACCTTTTATATTTCCTTAAAAAATTGTCACATAGACTTGAAATTTGGACTGTATGTTCACCTCCCGGAATATAGATCCCCTAAGGCTGGGTTTTTGCCAATGATTTTTCTAATAGGTTAAAAATATGTACTTTTTTTACATTTATATTTCCTTAAATAATGGTACTAGAAAATGGAAATTTGCAATGTCGGTTCACCTTCCGGAAAAAAGATTCACTAAGGCTCGGGTTTTGCCAATGTTGATTCTGCTGAGGTAAAATGGGTAAAAAAGTACTTTTGGTACTTTTTTTTATTTACTGAAATTTTATTCAAACTTGAAATTTAGAATGTAGGATCCTGAAATAAAACATTCTGGAACAAGTACTTTCCGAAAATTCTGTACCGTTTTCAAAAAGTACCTTTTATAAAAAGTACCTTTTATAAAAAGTACCTTTTATAAAAGGTTCCTTCATAAAAAGTACCTTTTATAAAAAGTACCTTTTATAAAAAGTACCTTTTATAAAAAGTACCTTTTATAAAAAGTACCTTTTATAAAAAGTACCTTTTATAAAAAGTACCTTTTATAAAAAGTACATTTTATAAAAAGTACCTTTTAAAAAAAGTACCTTTTACAAAAAGTACCTTTTATAAAAATTACCTTTTATAAAAAGTACCTTTTATAAAAAGTACCTTTTATAAAAAGAACTTTTTATAAAAAGTACCTTTTATAAAAAGTACCTTTTATAAAAATTACCTTTTATAAAAAGTTCCTTTAATAAAAAGTATCTTTTATAAAAAGTTCCTTTTATTCAAAGTACCTTTTATAAAAAGTACCTATTATAAAAAGTATATTTTATAAAAAGTACCTTTTATAAAAAGTACATTTTATAAAAAGTACCTTTTATAAAAAAAAACTTTTATAAAAAATACCTTTTATAAAAAGTACCTTTTATAAAAAGTACCTTTTATAAAAAGTACCTTTTATAAAAAGTACCTTTTATAAAAAGTACCTTTTATAAAAAATACCTTTTATAAAAAGTACCTTTTATAAAAAGTACCTTTTATAAAAAGTACCTTTTATAAAAGTACATTTTATAAAAAGTACCTTTTAAAAAAGTACCTTTTATAAAAAGTACCTTTTATAAAAAGTACCTTTTATAAAAAGTACCTTTTATAAAAAGTACCTTTTATAAAAAGTACCTTTTATAAAAAGTACCTTTTATAAAAAGTACCTTTTATAAAAAGTACCTTTTATAAAAAGTACCTTTTATAAAAAGTACCTTTTATAAAAAGTACCTTTTATAAAAAGTACCTTTTATAAAAAGTACCTTTTATAAAAAGTACCTTTTATAAAAAGTACCTTTTATAAAAAGTACCTTTTATAAAAAGTACCTTTTATAAAAAGTACCTTTTATAAAAAGTACCTTTTATAAAAAGTACCTTTATAAAAAGTACCTTTTATAAAAAGTACCTTTTATAAAAAGTACCTTTTATAAAAAGTACCTTTTATAAAAAGTACCTTTTATAAAAAGTACCTTTCATAAAAAAAGTACCTTTTATAAAAAGTACCTTTTATAAAAAGTACCTTTTATAAAAAGTACCTTTTATAAAAAGTACCTTTTATAAAAAGTACCTTCTATAAAAAGTACCTTTAATAAAAAGTACCTTTAATAAAAAGTACCTTTTATTAAAGGTACCGAAAGTACACTTTTTGGTACTATTTTATTTCCTGAGGTATAAACTTTTTTGTTTTTTAAATCATCACATTGGTGGAGGGTATTTAAAGATTCGGCACAGCCGAATATAGCTTTCTTACTTGTTTTTTTAACAAATTGTTATTGTTTCAGATGTAATGAATGTAAAAATCAAGTGGATAAGGCATATGTTAATACTACTTTGGAAAGGGCCAGTAGTGATCTGAATGCTATGGAAAAAACTAAAGAAAATTGTATCAAGTAAGTTTGATTTATTTAATTTATTGTAAATTATAAGAATATTTAGAATGAATGTTTTAACATTGATTTTCAAATCGTTAACCCAAAAATGGATCGTTAATTTCATCTAATTTGATATTCCCGACATGAAAAAAATAATACGGTACAGCAACTGTCTAAATAATATAAAACAAGTAAGAGTGTTAAATTCGGCTGTGCCGAATCTTTTATACCCTCCAACATGCAAATAAAAAAAAAAATGCAGGGGCGTCTTCTTTTTTTTTTTTTTTTTTGGGGGGGGGGTCGGTAGTGGTATTTGGGGGGCACAATTCCTCTCGAATAAGTGTAAAAAAAATAATTCTTATGCTTTTTGCACTAAAGAAATACAAATTTATCATTATATAAAAAAAAATTTATTCCACGCCCATAAAGGGGGGGGGGCGTACCGTAAAACGATTTTTTCTAATTCTGTGGGTCCAAATGCAGGACCTTGAACTTCTTGTAGCATTAAAATGTTGGATTTGTTAAACAAAAACACAAAAAATCATGTAAAAATATGGTATTTTTCAGAGGTTTGTTTAGTTCTTCAAGGGGGAACTTTTCCCCCCTGGTCCAATTTTGCCCATCTCCGAACTTAACCAGCCTATGAACATAAGACATATATGTGCCAAATTTCAGGAGTCTACCACTTTTATTTTGGACTGTATCGTGTCTTCTACAGACGGACGGACAGACGGACGGACAGACGGACATCGCTAGAATGTCTTAGAATCGATCACTGATCAATAATATATACACTACGGGGTCCTACACCGATATTTCGATGCGTTACACACGGAATGACAAAGTGAGTATACCCCCATACTGTAGTTGGAGGGTATAAAAATAGTTTTTTTTTTACTTAAATAAAAAAAATTCAACCGCGAATATCGCTAACACATACCCCAACTTTGAAAAAACTTATATTACAAGGGGATTTGGTGTACACGAACTAGCTTAACCAGATAGATGGCTGCGTAAATTCAAATCAAACTAAAAATATTTGTATTGAACTAATTTTTTCACGAAAATAAAGATTTTCCGCGAACAAAAAATGTTTTTTCGCTAAAAAAAATTTGTGTCGTTCACGAACGTACTAGTTCAATTGAAATATTCACTTAAATGAGCGGTTTATCTAGTTCGTTTTTTTCGCTCTTTTAGGTCTTTTCATTTAGCTCAATAGGTCATTAATTCATTTTGATCTTTCAGTTCGGTCGTTCAATTTTTTTTGTTAATTTTGTCATTAGGCGTTAGTTTTCTCTTCTCTTTTGGCACACTTTCTTAGCATTTATGTATGTTTTTTTTAAAAAAATTTTTATGTTTTTTTTAATTCATGTTTTTATTCAAAATTTTTGTATTTTTTGAACAAAAGCCAAAACAACAGACATGATCAAAACGATTCGTTCACGAACTGTTGAACGAAAACAAAAACTGAACGATTTGAACTAGATGAACGACCAACAGACATTATCAAAATGATTCGTTCACAAACTGTTGAACGAAAACCACAAAAGAGCAATTGAACTAGATGAACGAACTAGGTCTTTTATCTGAAATGAACGAAAATCAGCGCTCACTCAATTGAACGATTAAGCACAAGTCTACACCACAGACATATAGGGGGGAAATTAAGAAATTTTAGGAGAAAACAGAGCGGTTTTTAGTCCGTTTTACTTTAGCATGGCAACACTTTCTACGACTTAGGAGTGAGTGAAACAACAAAAACCGATCTGGCATCTATTTTTCTTATGGCGTGTTATATCAGTTTTCTCTTTCTAACCTAATTCGTAGAATAATTTGAAATAATTAACCATATGCTTCAAGACTACTTTTTTGACGCCTGTCACTTATGTCGAGTCTGTATTAGTCTGTGTCTACACGGTATTATCACAGACTAATACAGACTCGACATAAGTGACAGGTGTAAAAAATGGAGTTCTGAACCATATGGTTAATATTTTCAAATTATTCTACGAATTAGGTTAGAAAGAGAAAACTAATATAACGCGCCATAAGAAAAATAGATGTGTTCAAAAATGAACATGTGTTTTATTCTAAAATATTTCATAAACATTTTGTTTATCCTATTTATGGATTTTCTTAGTGATAAGGATTTTCCTATCATTTAAGACAAGATGTGCTATTTTAGAACAGCCATTAAACTCATGTTAAATGACTGTTTTTCCCAAGCAATAAAATCTGTGTGTGTGATAAGTTTATGTTATCACATGTTCCATGCAGGGGTTGCTTGTGCGCAGCGGTAGAATCACTAGTTCTAGGTTAGTTTTAAGATTATTGTAGTTAGTTCTTAAGGTTTTAATTTTAATAAACATTTTAGTATCTCAAAAATACTCAACGAGCACTTTACAACTGCTCATATTCTAAAAGCGTGTTTTTATTTATTTAATTATACGTTTTTAGACAAGATGCCAGATCGGTTTTTGTTGTTTCACTCACTCCTAAGTCGTAGAAAGTGTTGCCATGTTAGCGTAAACCGGACTAAAAACCGCTCTGTTGTCTCCTAAAATCGCTTAGTTTTCCCCCATTTTTTCTCATAAAACTCTACTGTCGAGTCTGTTTATAGTCTGTGGTATTATGGTTTGTTATGTTAGTTTAACAGACTTGGATGGTTTTCAATTTAAAAATTATCGCAACGTTTAAAAATATCGTTTTCATTGTACTTGGGCATAAAAATTTAAAATCGCGAATATGAGCGCTAACTTCGAAAAACGGCTAGCACCATTGAATCCAGCTTACTCGAATTAACTTTACCAGTAGGGTGCCCAGTTTGATAAAAAAAAGTGTCAAATTCGAGCAGTGTTATATTAAACAAGTAAGAGTGTTAAATTTTGCTGTGCCGAATATTTTATAACCTCCAACATGCAAAAAAAAAGGATCGTTTTCTTTTTTTTTTGGGGGGGGGGGAGGTTGGCAGTGGTAATTAAGGGGACAAATTTCCCCTCGAAATATATGTTTAAAAATTCATTCTTATGCTCTTCGCTCTAAAGAAATACAAGTTTATTTTTTTTTAATCCACGAACACAAAAGGGGGGCGGGCCGAAAAAAAAAATATATTTTCTAATCCCCCGGGTCCAAATGCAGAACTTTGAGTTTCTTGAAACATAAAAATGTTGCATTTGATAAACAAAAACCCAAAAAATTATGTAAAAATATGGTGTTTTTCAGAGGTTGGTTTAGTTCCTCAAGGGGGAACTTTTTTTCCCCCTGGTCCGATTTTGCCCATCTCCGAACTTAACCAGCCTATGACCATAAGACATATTTGTACCAAACTTCAGGAGTCTAGCTCTTTTATTTTGGGCTGAAACCAAATTTGAAAGAAATAGTATTTTTGTTGCGGTTAGACCGATTAAACTGAATATCGGGCGAAGTTTTTATATGGGGACTGAGTCCAAAAATGGTGCAATCAAATTTGATAAGATGACCAAAGTACACATAATCTATCTACATATAACATTTTAATCAAATACAGGGGGAAGTTGTCCCACAGCGCGCTGCAGTGTCCCCATGCGCCCACCAAAAAGCCCCTGTTTAATTTTTTTTTTACATTTTGAAGTGTATACAAGATTCGGCACTGCCGAATTTAACACTCACTATTGTATTTTTTCACTTGGTTATTAACTTTATCAATACTTTGTTAAAATAATTGATAAACCTCAATAACATCAAGAAATATTGGATAATTTTTTTTTTTTGGCAAATCACGTTGATATACATAAAAAAATGTAGGCAGGTCATAAAATAAGATAAAATTAGGTACATTTATACACAAAATAATATTTAGAGGGTTATATTAATTATTTTGGGATCAAAACAACTGATATTACATCGAAAAATTTCGTTGTCTCCTAAGCACCTAAAAGTATTGTTCCTTCATCGAATGTACGATAATTCTAGCGATGTCCGTTCGTCTGTCTGTGGAAATTAAGATGCAGTCCAAACAAAAGGAGCTATACTCCTAAACTTTGGCACGAACATGTCTTGTAGTGATAGGCAGATTAAGTTCGTAAATGAGCTAAATCGGACCAGGAATGAAAAAGTTATCCCTGAAGAACTAACTTTTTGTACTTTTGTTAAACAATGTGAAACTTTATTGTGTCTAAAGAAGTTCAAAGTCCTGCACTTGGACCCAGGGGGTTTAAAAAAAATTTCATAACATTTGTTTTAGTTTTGAAGCACTCCACTAGAACGTGGTAATGACTTTTTTTGCATTGTACTTTCACTTTTTTTATATTCAGATAAACACAGTACGATTAACTTGATTTGTACACTCAACCAAAAATCATTGTATTCCCAAAGAAAATCGTTGTAAATTCAACAGAAATCATTGTTGATTTTGACCCTACAAATATTTATGTTGATTTCAATAAAAATTGTTGTCAGTTTTTGTAAAAGTTGATCAACTCGTTCTTTTGTAAATCAACTCGTATTTTTTGTAAACTCAACTCATATTTTTGTTGATATAAGAAATTTTATTAATAAAAAAAAGCTTGTTGTTATTTGTTAATATTCTTTTATTAAGTAAAAATCACAATATTTTTTAGAATTATCACCGGCTTTTTAAGCTGCAATATTTCAACACAAGATTTTCACACACTTCTTTTATTTATGTTTTGCACTCGTAAGCCATTCTCCGGTTTTTCTAATGACACCAAATCAAAAGCCTTAAAAAAAAACAAACAAAAATATAATATAGTATGAATACATAAAGTAACCAATGTATTTTATTACTTACCAAATATTTACAGATCAGAATCTGATCATCAGATCCTATTTTAATTTATTTTTATAATATTAAATATTTTTATAAGAAACAAACACATAAAATAATTTTATAAGAGACAAACAAATTTCACATTGCAATGCATTGCTACCAACTTGATAATACAAAAATGAACGAGCAGGGTTGTTTTTTCTTTTTTGGTTTTATCTATTGAATTCTGTATAAGCGATGTAAAGAGTTGATTCAACTTTACTGATTATTCAACGATATCAACATTATTTTTTGTTGAATACGGCAATATTCTGTAAAACTTGATCTACAATGGGTTTACTAATTTTTCTACTAAGATATTTCTATGAGTGTATTTGCTAATAAATATTTAAACTAAATAAAATATTATTTGCAAAATTTGGAATGACGAATATTTTGCCCGAGGCAATATATTATAGAGATAATACAGCGCAACAGCCATATTAGGGACTCAACCAAACCAAGACAGTTTGAAAGTACTTATGTGTTGAAAATTGTTATTTCTTGGTTAGGACCGATTTCGCTGAAATTCAATACCAACCTGACCGGGACAACGACAAATATATTTCAGCCTCTGTATACTCAGAGTTGTCTTTCGAAAATGTAAATGTTTATAATTTTCTGAATTAAAAAAAAACTATCTTTACGTTTCATAACTTCAGTTGGAGAGTTTAGCAGTTTTCTAAGTTAACCGAAAAAATTTCCTAAAACTTTTTTATTAAAAAAAAGTTATTAAACTTTAATAAATAATATTTTTTTTATATTTTTTTTAATTTGGTCATGTTAATTTTGTTAACGTGCAAAATATTTGTGTAATAATTACTTAACAAACTATTACTACAATGTAGTACTTTTTAACAGTTGATTATTGAAAACATCAAAATAACTACTCAAAACAACTGTTACTACATTGTAGTCGTTTTAAGAATTTTAAAAATTACTTCATAAAACATAAAACAACTGTCATCAATACAAAAGATAAAAGAACATACATATACACCAGAAAGCGGCAGCTCTGTTCAGCAAGTCTTAGTTTTTAATGATCATAAATTTAATCGCCGTTAATCAATAAATTTTATCAATACATTACAGCTTAGTGGATTTACGAATTAAAATCCAAACTTAATACTTTTTTTTTGTTAATAATATAATCTACAATATTAATCAATTAAACAATAAAAATTTTCAAGCACATGTGAGTGAGTATTTGAGGCCTGCTTTTTTGTCTGAGAAAATGATGAAATTAAAATAAAATCAACATCATAATTAGTGTTTTTTTTGTTTTATTATCAAAATTTTTTTATTGATTGTTGATAAAATTGAAAACATAGCAAAGTAGATAATTGTACATGTGTAGTAAATCGGGGAAAAAATTAACGCTCATTCTTTTGTGACGCATTTTAGCATTGTTTAGAATTTTTTGCGAGTTTTGCGCACTTAAAAAAAAACTGTAGGAAAAATGAAGTAAATTAACATTTTATTTTAAATTTTTGTAGGTTGAATATGGTTTTTTTACGATTAAAGATATTGGCACAGACTAGTACAGACACGAACCCAAGAAAACGAACTGGGTTAAAATCCGAAGTCTTGTTAAAGCATTACCGGCTCCAGAAATGGATAAACTGGTCAGCATACAGAATTTGGAGAAATCTGTTAGTTTATTCACGAACTCCATTAGGGAAGCTTATCTTAAATCGTGTCCAGAGCGCTTGCCCCCGAAGAAGATCCATCAACCATGGTGGACGTCGGAACTCAAGCTTCTAAGAACAGAAAGTAGGAAACTCTCAATATGGCAAAGAAAGATAACACAACGGAAGACTGGGAGAACTTTCGTCTCAGAAGACTGGGAGAACTATCGTCTTTGTTTTAATGCTTTTAAAAAGGAAATCCGAAAGGCGAAAAAAGAATCCTGATCCATTTTCTGTGGAGAATTGGAGGAAACTACGGAAGCGTCGAGACTCCGTAAAGTTGTTTCTAAAGCCCCCAGTGTACTAGGATTTCTTAATAAGCCAGATGGATCCTTTGCAGAATACAGGCAGGAAACCATTGAACTTGTGATGAATACCCATTTTTCGGGTTGCAGAGACTAGGTAAAGAAAGATATTCCCTTGGGTACACTTTCACCAACTACAATTTCGGTAAATGAATTCATCAAAACAATGGTGGACGAACGCAAGATAACGTAAGAGGTTCGCTCCTTCAAGCCCTACAAATCGTCAGGGCCTGATAGTATATTTCCGGGCCTCTTGCAGGAGTCCCTCGGATAATCATGCCATGGCTACTACGTATCTTTATGGATAGCCTCGCGTCAGGGGATAATTCCTCCGAATGAAGGGAGGTAAGAGTGGTCTTTATGCACAAAGTGGGAAAGATAAACCACAATACCGCAAAGGATTACAGACCTATCAGTCTGCCATCGGTTTTATTGTAAACACTGGAAAGACTGGTAGATGTCTATGTCAGAAGTACCCTCACATAAAACAATTTTAGCGAGGCCCAACACGCCTATCTTAAAGTTAGGTCTGTTGAGATGGCTTTAAGTGAAGTTGTCGGGCTGATTGAGAATATCAAAATATTATGAATTCTTAATGCCCTACAGAATACTGGCACGGACACACAATTTATTTAATGAACGGGCAACATGCTGAAAAGCAGGGCAATAAACTCCAAAGTAGGCGGTGGTGAAGCGAGGAAAGTAGTTACATGGTGAACTCCACAAGGGGGATTGTTCTCTCCTTTTCTGTGGAATATTGTAATAAATGAGATCCTCGAGATCCTTAACGGAATGGGTATCAAGGTGGTTGCCCACGCAAATGACGTTGTGATCCTAATAAAAGCCAAGCTTTTACCAACGATTAGCGAACTCATGGAATCAGAGCTTAAGATACTCTCAACGTAAGCAAATGACAACGGTCTAAGAGTTAATGCCGCCAAAACCGAACTTGGCATATTCACAAAAAGAATTAAGATGGACAGGTTTTACGGCGGGACGGAATTAGAACAGAAAACCGACTATATCTCACCGCAGACGAACTTTGATAGGAACTTCGAGGTCCAAATACCAACTAGGGAAGACTGGGTGGATAACTCTGTTATTACGGGGAATGCGATCTCAATTTTCACGGACGGATCGAAGATGGAGATGGGTACAGGTACGGGGGTATACTCTGAATGCCTCGGAATCAGGGCCTCAGTGAGGCTCCCGGGCAAGTGTAGTGTTTTCCAGGCCGAAGTTCTTGCAATCGACAAAGGACCTAAGTCCTTGCGCCATTAACATTTATGTGGATAGCCTTGCAGCTCTGAAAGCCTTAGAATCGAATACTGTAAAATCGAGAATTGTTAGTAACTGTATACAATCCCTTCATCGAATCAGTCAGCACACAGTTAAGCTAATCTGGGTTCCTGGACATAATGGGGTCGATGGTAACGAATTAGCTGATGAATGTGCAAGAGATGGCTCTGAGTCGGTGGGGGAACGTGTCGAACCTAATATCTCGATTCCTATAGTGGAGTTGATGAACGAAATTGATAGGATATCGGAAAATAGGATGAAGAATAGGTGGATATCACTGACCACGTGCAGAATATCTCGAACCATGTGGCCACTGCCGGATCCTAAGAGGACAAAAAGTCTTCTTACCTTTGGCAAACGGACGGTTAGCCTATTAGTAGGAGTACTGACAGGACACTGTATAATATCTTAGGGAATCGGGGTGGTTTGAAAGGTAGAAATTTTTGTATATCAGGTGGAGTAGGGAAACAACTTTAGGGGAATCATAATGGGCCTTATGGCCTCCGAGTGAATTCGCCAAATTGGCGAACGCCCACCCAACCTGGACAGGTTTGCTCTTATCAAGTTAGATGGAATCACCCTGAAACTATCTAATGAGGAGAAATACCTGAGTGTGATCCTAGACTCAAAGCTGTCTTGGAAAAGAAATACAGAGGAAAGGATGAACAAGTCGTTATGTGCTTTTTACACCTGCAGAAGAACTTTCGGAAGGTGGGCTCTTAAACCGTATATTGTCCACTGGATGTATGTTGTGATAATTAGACCAATACTTATTATAGATAAAAAAAATCATATCTCTGCAATCTACAGAAGGTACAACGACGGAAGTGTGTGGGTATCACAGGTGCTATTAGATCAGCACACCAGGCCGGCCTCGAAGTGATGCTAAACATTCAGCCTGTAGATAATTACGTCAATAGCACAGCAGCAAAATCGGCTCTCAGGTTATGAGAGTCGCCAATGCTTAAGCAACGCTCCAGGACGGAACTGGAACAGATAACCGACTATATATCACCACAAACGAACTTTGACAGAACCTTAGAAGAATACCAACTAGGGAAGACTGGGCGGAAAACTCTGTTATGACAGAGAATGCGATCTCAATCTTTACGAACGGATTAAAGATGGAGATGGGTACGGGCTAGGGAGTGCACTCTGAATGCCTCGAAATCGGGACCTTAATAAGACTTCCGGATAAGTGTAGTGTTTTCCAAGCTGAGGTACTTGCAATTAATAAAGCTGCGCTGATGATTAACATTTTCGTAGATAGTCTTGCAGCTCTGAAATTGTAGAATCAAACACTTTAAAATCGGGAATCGTTAGGATTCCTCGTCGAAACTGCAATAAACTCTGACTTTATGAAATAAAACAATTCGAGTTAATTTAATCTTAATTTATTTAGTTTATTAATTTCCACTTATTATTAATTTTGGCTAGCAAATCATTTGCGGCACAAAAGTGAGATTTAATAGTATTGATCTCTAAGATAAAGTAAATACCCTACAGCATACAATACCTTCGTCAAATCAGTTAGCGCATAGTCAAGCTAATCTGGGGGAATGTGTAGAACCTGACATATCGGTTCCTATAGTGGAATTGATGAACGAAATTGATACCACATCTAAGAGGACGAAAAGTTTTCTTACTTTTGGCAAACGGACGGTAAGCCTGTTAGTGGGAGTACTTACAGGACACTGTATAATTAGCCAAATGGCCGTGCGTATGCGAATTTCAGATAGGGACTATTGTAGAAGTTGTGGGGAAGTAAAGGAGAAGTCAGTGAAGCACTTGTTATGTGAATGTCCAGGCCTGATGAGAAGCCGCCTTAAGCATTTGGGGTAAAGATGACTGGGATTGCCTAAGCGGTGTCTCATTGACATCTCTAGCAGAATATGTTAGAGAATCTTGGTGGTTCAAGAAGTAAAAAGTTTTTGTATCAGAGGGGAAATACAATTAAGAGAATCACAATGGGCCTTATAGCCTCCGAGTGAATTCGGCAAATTGGCGGACACCCATCCAACCTAACCCAACCTTATGCAAATATAAAAAAAACGGCGAAAACAATATTAAGAGAAAAGAGAGCAGTTTTTAGCTAGTTTTAACCAAACATGGCAACACTTTTTACCGATTAAGGGTACTTTTCACTATCACACATTTCCATTATACAAGCGTAATTTCACCATGTTAGCGAAATATTTTTTTAAAAAATTTGGCCAGATATTGTTCACTTATTAGATACGACTAGGTTTCAATCAAAAAAGAATCCAAAAATCTTTGGGAAGTTGGTAAATTTTTATGTGTATAATGGAAAAGTGTGATAGTGGATAGTACCCTTTAGGAGTGAGTGAAATAATAAAAACCGATCTGGCATCTATTTTTCTTGTGGCGCGTTATATTAGTTTTCTCTTTCTAACCCAAAAAGTATATCAAAATGAAAAAAAATAACCATATGGTTCAAGACTACTTTTTTTTGACACATGTCATAAGTGTCAAGTCTGCATTAGTCTGTGTTTTTTGTACACTTAACCAATTAATTAAGTAAAATACACGAAATATGACAGTAAGCAAATACTATTTTAGTTGTTTTAAAACTGATATTTTCTGCTAAGTTGATAGATATATTTAATAGAAACTTTTTTCAGTGTATACACACTCTAATCAAAATTTGTTGAAATTTACCCAATTTATAGTAGGAAACTGGACTCCTACTATAAATTGGGTAATTTTACTCTGAATGTGTAAATTGAATAAATTGACCATTAGTGGTTAATTTAAATAAAAAAGAGGTGAATAAATATAACAAAAATAAAAAAAAAAAAAAAAAAACATTCGGCGCCAGCAAGCATCGAACTCGACACCTTCCGATTTGAAAGTACACTTCTTAACCACTACGATACGGAAGCTTATAGTTTTATCTGGCGTTTTAGTTATTTAACATGTGTGTATGTATATAGAATGAAACCAAAATAATTATAATAAAAGCTAAAGAAAATTAAAATAGGTATAAAAACGTCAATATGTGTTTTTATATAACTTTTTTAATTATTTAACTATAATAATATTAATACAATGTTAAAAAAGTAATAATTAAAAAAAAAAATTAAAAAAAAAATAACTTGATTGCCAGCGGAGACGAACCAAGGACCCGTTGCACGCAAAGCTGGCACGCTTCAGCTAGGCTATAGTACTTGTTGAATTGATTGAAGATATAAATCGTATTGTGTTTATTTTCTTTTTGTAGTTGTTTGACAATTTTGTTTACACATTTGTGTGTAAAATATTTGAATTAACGGATAATATTAATGATTTGCTGTGTTTAATTTGTTTCAAATTATTTTACGCATTTAGTGTTTATATTAACACATAATGAGTGCTATTCAACAAAAATTTACCCAATTTATAATAGTAAGTTTACATGCGTTTTTAAGAGTGTAGGCTATAGTACTTGTTGAATTGATTGAAGATATAAATCGTATTGTGTTTATTTTCTTTTTGTAGTTGTTTGACAATTTTGTTTACACATTTGTGTGTAAAATATTTGAATTAACGGATAATATTAATGATTTGCTGTGTTTAATTTGTTTCAAATTATTTTACGCATTTAGTGTTTATATTAACACATAATGAGTGCTATTCAACAAAAATTTACCCAATTTATAATAGTAAGTTTACATGCGTTTTTAAGAGTGCACATTTAAAGATTATAAATTGAACTTAAAAGTACACATGTTTTAAGTATCTATGTCTGTAGTTTTTAACAACATCTTATCAATACTTTTCGAAAAGTATTTTTTACTCAAATGACTTGAGAAATTGGTTTAGTCTTTTTGTTTATGGATAAATGTGATTTTTTTTTTTGTTTGGAAAACCATTTTATTCGTAAATGGATGACTTTTTACAATCGTGACATATACTAAAATGACTTTTGTGAAATTTTTTATAACTTTTAATTTGAGAACTTTGATTTTTGTTCCTTTACAGGTATTTAAATCATTATGCAAAATGGTTACCCGGACATCATTATTTTATTTGTGAAGTAAAAATGGCTTTGGTACAACAATTAGGAAAGGAGCAACATGAATTAATGATTTTATCTGATCAAGATTTGGGTATCAAATTGGAGTATGGACGAGAATTAATAGAGCTGTATGAGAAATTAGCACCATGTAAGTTATTTTGTATTAAACATTTTTATTTTTTTTCGATTTCGCTTAGATTTGTGGTAGAAACAGTTGCCTTTTAAGATCAATATTAACACTAACAAGTAGAAAATATAAACTTGACTTGGCTGAATTCATAAATACCCTACACAATGACCTTTTTAAATGATAGTCATGTAGGGTAACAAAAACAAAAGTATTTAAAAAAATTTCGACTAGAAATATTTTGTTTGGGCAAAAAAAATTTTTAGCGATTCAGAAGCAAAGCCGTAAAATTTATATTGCGATTTACAAAGTATTTTTGACACTCAAAAAAAAAATGCACTTAACCAAAAAAATTACACTCAAAATTTTTATTTTACAAGAATTACTACATAAAGATTTTTTCTCAAAATAAACAACTGTTACTACAGTATAGTATTTTTTCTTAATTATTTTTCAAAATAACTGTAAAAAATTATTTAATATTTTTTATACAGCTGAAATTTACATAATTACTTTTCCATTTTTTGTTTTAGGTGAAGTCCGTATGTTGGGAACTTTATGCTTTGAAGTTCACTCAGCTGTATCTGAAAATACACGTCGCATATCACTGCATACCAGTTTATCACCTAAAGAACTTTTAGAAGAAGCCTTAATGTATGTGGAAAAAGCCGTTAATTATTTACAATTTGAATCTGATATATTTGTAGAAGGGCTGATGTTAAAACAAGCCAAAATTAATAGAGATGCTTTGAAAATGGTCATGAGAATGTAATTTATTTGAATTTATGAAAATACTTCTTTTTTTTTTGTATGCAATAAAAAATCCTTAAAACAATTAATTTTAATTATACATGATTTATTGTTTTTTTTATATTGAATCACCATTACGAATGTAAGAACTTGTTCAATCAAAGTGTGCTCAAGTGGTTAAAACTTAACGATACTGACTGGTTTAAATAGTTGGCAGACTAAACTATTTTTCATATAGAAAGTTAGACCGCCATTTTTTTGTATGGCAAAAAAAAATTTTCTTCCGACTTTGAAAGTCCGGCCAAATTTTTATTCTACTAGGTCTTAAACATATGTGGTATAAATTTCAGACTAATCGGATTAAATTAACCCGTGGGGAACGGCGATCAAAGTTTTGGATGTTTGAAAATTAAAAAAAAATAAATAAAAAAATATGTCTTGCAATACATCATGTTTATTAGTTTTTATGCTCTGAAAACGAATATCAAAAAAAATTAAAATCGGTCGAACGGTTTTCGAGATATCGCCATTTGAAATTTGCATAAAATTTCGGTTTTTTCCTTTATATTTAAAAAATTTCCATAAAAAAAATTGTTTTTTTTTTGAAAAATTAAAATGATGATTTTTATTTATTTTGGCATGATGAATACAAATATCAACAAAATTCAAAAATCAGTCGAGCGGTTTTGGAGATATCGCCATTTGAAATTAGTTAAAAAAAATCTCAACATTTTTTTTATTGACTATTTCATATATCTTGAGACGAACTTTCATTTAAACTTAATTTGAGCCAAAGCAAACCATTTTAACTTGTGGCGCCCTTTTATCAAAGTTTTTAATTTTTGCTGGAAATTTTCTAAAAATCCAAAACTGGTCGAAGGGCGCCATGGGTTCAAATGATCTGATTTGGCTCAAATTAATTTTTAATAAAAGTTTGTCACAAGCTCTATGAAAGGATCAAACAATTTTTTTGAAATTTTCTTAAAAAAACTTTTGAACGTGGGAAGAATCCACCATTTTTGAAAATTTGAATTATCCCAGTTGGAAAATGTGTCACTGAGGAAATTTCCACAGTGATTCCTTGAGGAAATGTCTTCAGGTTCTGACAAATCATAGGCAATCCTTGATGACATGTCCTAACATTGTCAGCACTGAATGTTTGCTTTAAGAGTGTGGACAATTCCTCTAAGACGTCAAAAAGGAAATGTCTTCAGAATAGCAGTATATTAAATTAGAATTTTAAATCTGGGCAACTCTTCAATTTCCAAGAAAAAGATGGCAATATTATCGACTTAATTAAAATACTTTACTTTAGACCCTCTAAAGTACTCTACTCTTAGTAGAGTGTATATGGGGCATTCCATGTCAAATCGGACACTTTGATTTTTTTTTTAGATTTTCCCAATTTGTTTGCAGTTTTTAGTACCCTTCGAAAACTTCTTTGTGGTAAATTTTCAGATTTTTTTGATGACCCGTTTAAAAAATATCGAATTTTTAAAAATGGTTAGTTTGTTCCTTTACTCAAACTGCTTTTACCCATTACTTCTTCAATAATGGTCCAAATTTCAATTTTTTTTTTTCAAAATTTTTGTCTTTTTACGTACTTTCTAAAAAAAAATCCCAAAAAATTCTTAAATGCGCCCTAGTATGCGATTTTTAAGTTTTAAAATTTAAATCTCATTTTTGAAAATGTATGTACTCTTTGATTTTTATGCGATTTTTAAGTTTTAAAATTTAAATCTCATTTATGAAAATGTTTGTACTTTTCGATTTTTTTGAAATTTTTTTGTGTAAAACTTCTATCGCTTCTACAAATTTTTTGCCCATGAGGATCGTGGGATAACGATTATTACTATTTTTTTAAAATTTTTTGAAAAAAATTTATTGTAATTTTCCAATCTTTAAATCATTTCTACTGCTCCAATGGTGCGTCATAGAGGGGTCATTTAAAAGACCGACCCCCCATTAATTTTTACGTCTTAACATTTCTTTGGAACAAACTAATACCCTATCACCAATTTCTAAGGGGGCTTCCACACAAAACGACATTTTTTAAAATTTGCTCCAACCGCTCTAACTGCCCTAATAGTGCCCTTAGAGCAACAATATGTATGACCGACCCACAATATTTTTTTAGTCCAAACATTTTCTCTGAACACACCTACCCTCTATCTTTAACTATTAAGGGGGTCCCCATACAATTTTTTTTATTTTTTGTAAATTTGTTTTATTTAATCAGCTAGTACCGGTCTCACTAATGACCCCTCTCGGACGCACCATTGGATATTTCAGGCAGAACTTTATGCCATATATATATGCGTGTCCGAATGTTTACGTAGGTGCACAAAAAGGACAAATATATATATAATATCTGACAGTCAAGCAGCATTGAAGGCTTTATCAGCCTACGATGTATCTTCGAAACTTATCATGGATTGTATTCTTTCCCTAAACGGACTAGGCCGTAACAATGAACTTACTCTCAGTTGGGTCCCGGGCCATGAGGGCACTTGGGCAACGAACGGGCAGACTGTTTGGCCAATCGTGGTGCAAGTCGCCTTTTTATCGGTCCGGAACCCTTCTGTGGTTTGCCCATTGGGCATATCAGGGAAAGTTTACGATCATGGAGAGAATCTGAATTTGCCAATCACTGGAACCATTGTTCTGGACAGCGTCAGGCAAAAAGATTTATCTCTCCATCCCCTGGGGTATCTAAACGACTACTGAATCTCGACAAAAAGGATCTAAGGATTCTAACTGGTTACCTCACTGGACTTTGTAATCTTCGCATCAACTTAGGAAGAAAAATTTATCGGACACTGAAATATGTAGATTCTGTGAAATTGACGCCGAAACGGCGGAACACATCCTTTGTGAGTGCCCAAGACTCAACATCAGACGAATTCGACATCTAGGGTGACATTCATTAACTCCAAGTGACATATGGGAATCCATGCCAAATAGGATACTTGGCTTTATCAAAAGCCTTAACTTATAGGGCAACTGCTAGGCTGCACAAAAGATCATATTGGTCGCAGTGCATAGGGCCTTTTCTAATCTAATCTAAATTAGTTTGTTTCAAAGAAGTGTTAAGACGTAAAAATTAATGGGTGTCGGTCTTATAAAGGACCCGTCTATGACGCACCATTGGAGCAGTAGAAATGATTTTAAGATTTGAAAATTACAATAAAATTTTTTCAAAAAAATTTAAAAATAGTAATAATCGTTATCCCACGATCTTCCTGGGCAAAAAATTTGTAGAATTGATAGAAGTTTTACATAAAAAAATTTCAAAAAAAATCGAAGAGTACAAACATTTTCAAAAATTAAATTTAAATTTTAAAACTTAAAAATCGCATACTAGAGCGCTTTTAAGAATTTTTTGGGATTTTTTTTTAGAAAGTACATAAAAAAACAAAAATTTTGAAAAAAAAAATTGAAATTTGGACCATTATTGAAGAAGTTATGATTAAAAGAAGTTTGAGTAAAGGAACAAACTACCAATTTTTAAAAATTCGATATCTTTTTAACGGGTCATCAAAAAATTTACCACGAAGGAGTTTTCGAAGGGTACTAAAAACTGTAAACAAATTGGGAAAATCTAAAAAAAAAGTTTTTCAAAGTGTCCGATTTCACATGGAATGCCCCATATACATATTATTGATCAGTGATCGATTCTAAGACATTCTAGCGATAACCGTCTGTACATGTTTGTTGAAATGGCGATCACGACAAAAAATATACACAGGGATATGACTGAAACTTAACATACTTTTTGGGGCAACAAGAGCTATATCGGTTCAGCGGTTCAAAAGTTATGAACTAAAATGCGAGGACACCTCGAAAATTGTGATGCATTCAACATAACCTAAAAATAAAAAATGCTTTAATTCGGCTGCTGGTTAGCATATGTGATCAGAATTAAATACCGAATAGTATTTAGACAAATACGAACATATTTAAAGACAAAAAAATCGTGATTTTTTTTCACCAACATTTTTTTACGCGAAAATTTTTTATTCAATTTCTTTTTTTTAAAATAAGAACTTAACGAAGCCAATTTTGGAAACGATCGATACGCCATTAGACTGGCATTCAAAAACCTTTCGATCTGTATACAATGTTCATATAGTTTTTTCTAAAGAAATGTGAAAAATCCTCAAAAAAACCAAAAAAAAAAAAATCCGTTTTCCCACTTGCCTTTGGCGCGCTAAATTTGTGAACGGACAGCTAAGAAAAAAAAACAGCCACATGCAAGTTTCAGGACAATCAGTGCGTGCCCTGTGAAAGGCCTTAATTGTAAGTAATGGTGCAAGATTTTCTTCTGTAGGTGGCTAAACAAGCTAAGGAGTTGACAATAAATACTGCAACTGAGAGACCGTGGGTTCAAGTCCCAGCAAGGGCAGGAATTTTTTTATTATTTTTTTTTTAGTTTTATTTATTTTAATATTATTTTAATGGTTAAAAAAACATTTAAAAGGCATATTGATGAGACTTTTAGATGAAGAAATGTATAATAACTTATTTCTTCAATTTTGATGACATGTTTCATAATGTCAAAGAAAAGCTTCATTAAGATGATGAAATTTGTTATCAAAATTGATGCCTGCAAGTGATGAAGCCGTTTCATCAATATGATGAAGCCATTGTAAAATAAAAATTTGCCTGGACACTGGGAAAAATCAAAAGTTAAAGAAAAAATGTCACTCTAATGGTAAGTATTCGTAAATATTAATGCCGCGAACATTTATAATCACTGTCTATAGTATTTGTTTCGGTGAGGATTGCTGATTGTACGCCAACTTATATATGTATATATAGAATTACTATCACCCGATATCTAATCAGGCAAATTATACCAATTTAATAAATAAAATAATTTCAATTTTCCAATATATACAGGTAAAAGAATTTCGCTCATAACTTAGTTAACAACGATATTTTGGCAATAACAGTTGATTTTTTTTAATTAATTAAAACCTTGAGAAGAAAAAACTAAATAGATATTGTTAGATTAAAACAGGAAGTGATTTGCAAAAGTTAAAAAACTCGTGATGAGTGTTAACGACAATCAAAAGGACGATACGTCCTTTTATAAAAGTAATATTACTTTAGGTGAAGAGCTACCAGCAAAACAAAATGGTGCTAGTGTGTAAGTGTGTTTTAAACAAAGATTTCAAAAGAAATTTTAAATAAATTTTAAATAAATTCTATAAAATAAATTAAGAAATAGAAATTTTTTTAAAAATTTGTTGTATGCCTGTCATATAATATCATGCAGTGTGGATGCAATAAAAAAAATGTTTTAAAGAAACAAATATGAAACAAAAGCGTATAAAAAATTAATTTAATTAATGATATCGATAAAATATTATCAAATGTTATAGAAGTTTAAGTGGTATCGAATATAAAGGTTTTTGTAAAAATAAAATAATAAAAGCAAGAAAAAAACTAAATTCGACTTTGCTGGATCCAGGAATATCATCCACAATGCAAAAAATATTTTGATTACAAATAAAACACTTTTGAGTGATTGTAATTTTTTTAACTAAAAAAAATATTTATAAAAATTTGGACTTTAAAATTTTATTTTGAGTAAAAAACAGTTTTTAGTAATTTTGTCAAAAAAAATTTTTTTAGTGTAATTTTTTTTAAAAAAAAATTTTGAGTGCATAAATTGTTTCGAGTGCCAAAAACACTTTGTAAAATATTTTTGTGGCTTAACAATGTTTTTCAAAAAGTATTTTTTTGCGGTGAAAAGCCATCCACAATTCAAGCTACAGTAGCCTCAGAGTTGTCTTTCAACAAACGACAAATGACATCGCTAGACGACTTATACTCGCGGATTACACCGCTCAACAAGCTTTTCCGATTTGAGTTCTGATGATTAATTTAAGTAGTCTTCGATCTCCTGTTACAAACGTGTTCTCCAAATTTTTCCATCACGTCTAAAATCACTTAAAAATGTGAAAATGGCGATTTAAATATGTTTGGCCAATAATAGTGCAACAACTTCAAGTTTTTTTTTTCCTATTTTGAGACAGACTATAGATTTTTATTCCAAATTTGGATCACACATTTGGAATCAGACAGTCAAAATCTTTAAAAAGTTTCTATGAAACTTTAAACCGGAGACAAAAACTAGAAATGGGCACATGAACAGATTAGAGCGTGATTCACGCGTGATCACGCGTGAGTGTGACTGAATTCAATTTTACTCACGTGATTGTGAGTGAGTGTGAGTCGGGAAAAAATTTGCATGAGTGAGTGTGAGTGAGTAAGATTTTTGCGTGAGTGACCGTGCATGAGTCGATTTTTTGCTTGAGTTTGCATGATTTATTTGCTCTTTATATTTCCTTTCGTACCATAAAAAGCAACAAAAAATTGTAAAATTTATCTTAAAAAAAGCAAAAAAAAATGGAAAATTTCGCTGAACTTTAAATTTTGCTAAAAAATTTTAAAGATTTTTGAAATTTTAGTTTTTGAAGTTTTTTTTTTTATAAATAAGAGTTTCGTGAGTGTGAGTCAACGTGAGTGTGAGTGAAGCTTGCGTGAGTGCACGTGAGTGTGAGTTGTATTAAATTTACTCACGTGATTGTGAGTGAGTGTGAGTAGAAAAAATATGTTCGTGAGTGAGTGTGAGTGATTTAAAAATTCCTGTCGTGAGCGTGAGTGGGTGTGAGTCAAAAATCACTCACGCGCTCATCTCTAACAAAAACCTCCGATTTGTTGAGCGGTGTTATCAATAATATCGTCCATTTGCTGCAACGTCGTCATAGCTCAAAAAATGTGATTTTTGAGTTAATGATGCGTGATTTTTGTTTTTAGAGTCCAATGATAACGTCGTTAAACGTTCATACACTCACAAAAAAAAACTTTGTAAAATTACAAGAAAAGTTTGTTACTTTTTTTCGCTACCTGCTATTTGACAAGAATTCCTATTAATTTTACAAGCTTTTTACCGATAATTTTGCAATTTTACAAGGTTTATACTAATAAGATTGTAAATTTACAAATTTTTTGAGGCGACAAAATTTACAAGGAGGTTTCGTAACTTAACTAAATTTTTTGCTACCTCCTATTTTACGAGAATTCCTAGTAAAAATTACAAGTTTTTTTGTAATTTTACAAGCTCTTTACCAATAAAATTGTAAATTTAAATTTTTAATATATTTTAAAAAAATAGTTTAAAAATTATAAAGTTTCTACCCAGGCAGAAAAATACAATCGCAACACCGTTGTAAAAACGAATTGTAAATCTATTCCCAATAATTGTTGTGTTCAAAATTTAAATAAAAATATCGGAACTTAGAAAATTAATTTTTTTTAAAGCATTTTTAATGAATTTGTTGCTCCAATTTTTTTTTTTGTTGCTGAAAATAGAAAAGTTTCAAAAATTTTTTCCGAACTTTGTCAAACATTTTTTTTTCTAAAATCATTTTTACTGAACAACGCAAAAAAATGTGTCATAAACTTTGAAATTTTTTTTAAACAATCGTGCAAACTTTCTTAAAAAAATAACATTCGCTTTTCATAAGTTTTAGAAAAAAATATTATAATATTATTTTAGATGTTTAGATTGTTTATCTGAAATCAACGGATTATTTAGCAGTATATTTTTCCGCTGCCTAAAGACTTTATCTCATATGACTCAAATTTTCCGCAGATTTTTCTGCTAATTGGAATTTGAGTGTAAAAAAATTAAAAAAAAGTCCGCAGAAGAAAAAAAAATTGGCAAAAAAAAAAATCCGCGAATATAAATAACACAGTTAGAAAACATGATTCCGGGATTCAATCTACAAAAAAATTTGAAATTAAGATTTCGTTGATATTCTAGAAATTGTAGCTCTACACCATTTACAGATGTAATCCGTAAAAGATCAATTGTAATTCGAAGATTCCATTTGTAATTCGAAAATTCCATTTGTAATTCGAAAATTCCATTTGTAATTCGAAGATTCCATTTGTAATTCGTAGATTATACTTGTAAATCGAAGATTCTATTAGGGAATTCACATGGGTATCGTATTTGGTGTTGTATGTTGTATGTCCTATCTAAAAACAGGGTTGGTTAAACTTTAAATTAATAATACGACACTTACACGATATGACGATACAACATTTATACCTATGTTTTGTGTGCTATTTTCAAGTATGCTAACAAGAAGAGAATCTAAGAGAAAATTATCAAATGAGCGATAAATAATTTTTACTAACCCTGTTTTTAGATACGACATACAACATATACAACAAATACGATACCCGTGTGAATTACCTATATTTGTAATTCGAAGATTCCATTTGTAATTCGAAGATTCCAATTGTAATTCGAAAAATATCAACTGAATTTCCATTGATATTTTACGAATTACAATTGGAATCTTAGAATTACAAATAGAAACTTCGAATTACAAATAGAATCTTCGAATTACAAATAGAATCTTCGAACTACAAGTCGAATTTTCGAATTAAAAATGGAATCTTCGAATTACAAATGGAATCTTCGAATTACAATTGATCTTTTACGAATTACATCCGTAAATGGTGTAGTTATATTCCTATTATTATTCGGTATTTAATATAACGGATAACGAATAGCCGGGAGGTCAGCTAGTTTTTACATAAACGTTTGTTGATAACATTTTAAATTTTAACATTACTGTATTTATCCGTTTTGTTTTGATTACAAATTATGTAAATAACGGTCTTTGTTTTCAATGAATTAAATTTCGACATTCTTCTTTATTGTCGTTAAGATTTTAAGTCGTTGCAATACTTATTTGCGGCTAATAGATAGCACTTTGAAGTGTTTGCATTGATAACGGAAAAAATAGTGTAAAAAGAAATGAGTGCATATAGGTAAATATTTTTAAATGACCAAAATTTAAAAATTTCTATTAGAAATTTTTAAAAGATCAATTACAATTTAAAAAAGGGAAAAAAGTTTAATTTAATTTGGCCGAATTCATTAATGCTCTTATGAACTCACAATATCCAAAACATTTTCAATAAAATAGAATTTTCAATAGAATTGAAAAAAATTTTTTGTTATGATGACAATTTTTTAGTATAAAACAAGTAGAAAAGTAAGATTCGACTTTGCCGAATCTATGAATACCCTCCACAATGCCTTTTTAAAGGATAGAACATTTTTTAATGTGAAACAATTAACAATTTTGATTAGAAATATTTTAGTTTGAGTAAAAAACTCTTTTTTTGTCATTTAAAAAAAAAAAAGAAAAATTCCAATTTTTTTTTTGAGTGTACAACTTTTTTCGAGTGTAATGTTTTTTTTACTGTAAAAATATTTCTGAGTGGATGAACGTACGTATGTACACAAAATATTGTAATTTTTTTAAAGAAAAACTAAATTTTTTTTGAGTGTAAAATTTTTTTTGAGTTTAAAATCACACAAATGATGATTACATGCAGTGTTTCACTACAAAATAGAACTTGTTTTTTTTTTACAGGATTTAAAAACTATTCAATTTAGCTTCAATCTTACCATTCAAGGAGAAAAAAAATCAATATTTCGCACAAATAATTTGTCAAATAATTTTTATAATCCCCTAAATTCAATTAGTTTACAAGCATTTATAGCAATTCATGATGATAAACATTTCTTTCTTATCAGACTTTCGAAAATGTAATAAAAAATTGATAACATGATCAAAAACAACAAAAAACACTACAATAAATATTTAAAAAAACGTTCATATCTATCTATGAAAGCTAATCATATGCTTTCCTAGACTATACTTATAATCAATATCGAATAACATTGACTATTTGGGAACATTGACATTTTATAGGGGTTTGAGAAAAAATTTTAATGTCTCTGTATTTTTATATGGAGTGCATTACGTTGATTTTTTTTTTTTTTTTTTTGTAGTTCGGTTTGAGTCCATATTAATTATTTCTGAGAAATAATAATTGTTGTACAATGAGAAAATCTGAAAAAAAAAATCAAGTGATAACACAGAAAAAAAAAAAAATTTTAGTAAATTTTTAATACTATTAAGTAAAAAATTACTCAATTTTGCACCAGTAAACGATTTAATAGTATTGAGTAAATTTTTAATAAAAAATTATTAAATGCTTACTAAAAAATTTGTAACCCGGGTAAAAATGAAATATATATGATCATATATGAAGATATATGGATCATATATGATCATATATATTTCATTTTTACCCGGGAATGGATACTATTAAAAATTTAATTAAAAATTTTTCAATTTATTAAGTAACTTTTTAATTGTGTCAAGTAAAAATTTACTTAAAATTTATCAATTTATTTTTTTAAAAAGTTTCACATTTTTTTTTCGAAAAAAATGTTTTTTCAAACTTTACCAAATATATTTATGTCTTGAAGACATTGGAAAATTTCATAAAGATGATTTCAAACTTTCATATACATACACAAAAAACGATAAACTAAACGAGAATTCAAAACACGAAGAGAATAAAAAAAATTATTAAATTTTGTATTAAATTATTTAGTTTTTGAGTAAATTTTTAATTGCGTCAATTAAAAAATTACTCAAATCTTTATAAATCTTATTTCAAAATTTAAACAAGTGATTACTCAAATTGTTTTTCTCAATATTTTTTTCTGTGCACAGGCTAACTGTAAGTGGAGATGTCGACAGCTTTCGGAAGATGCCACCCTTGCATAATCCGCACCAGGGTTGCAAAAGTTGGTACAATTGTACTTTTTTTGGTACAATTCGAAACTCAAAAGTACAATGGTACACCAATGACTCATTTGGTACAATTTTAAAACTTTCTCTGTTGACGTTTTTTTGAACCCCCACTTACAATTAGTAATATGAGGAATTAGAGATGCATTTTTTACAACTTTTGATTTTCCTAAGTGTCTGGGCAAATTTTAATTCTACTACACCTAAAAATCATGTGGTACAAATTTGAGGTCAATTGGATTCAATTAACCCGTGGCGCCGGCGACCAAATGGATTGGATTTTTTAAAATTAAAAAAATGTCTTGCGATTCACCATCAATTATTTTGGTGAGCTGAACACGAATATTGAAAAATTTGTCGCTATTTGAAATTTGAAAAATGGCGGATTTTTTTGCGATCAAGAAAGTAAAAAAATTTGAATATTTTTTTTACCCTTTCATATGTGCCATGAGTAAAAATGGTCTGATTTGGCTCAAATTAGGTTTAAATGAAAGTTTGTCTTCAGCTTTATGTCAATCGATATAATAGTCAATAGTCCTGAACCCAGAAAAAAAAAGTTAAATTAAAAAAATAAAATTAAAAAAAAAAATTAAAATTTCCAAAAAAATAACATTTTGCTGAAATTTTCCAAAAAGTCCAAAACTTTGATCGAAGGGCGCTTCAGGTTTAAATGATCAGATTTGGTTCAAATTTAGTTTAAATTAAAGACTGTCTGAATCTCTATGAAAGAAAAAAATTTTGAGATTTAAAAAAAAAAAATAATAAAAATTTGTTTTACGTTTATTTCAAAAGAAAGAAAATAAAAATGGTACAATTGTGGTCGAAAAAGTATAATTTTATCAGCTCGTTGGTACAATTTTGATGTTCTCGTTTTGCAACCCTGATCCGCACTCCTTCGATTGCCAAACACTTACCCCCAGTTTCTGTAATACGAACGCCATTCGTCTGCGACGAATTTGCATGTATTTTGTTTTTGTTACAATAACAAAATACACACAAATTCGTCACGAACGAATGGCGTTCGTATTAGAGAAACTGGGGGTTAATGTGTGTTAGATTAAAATTTGCCATTTAAATGAAACTTTTGAACAAATCGAATATACGAATTACTTTTCTTACGAATAACCCGTATACCCACCATCATTCGTGGTGTATTCATTTGGCAGAAACTCAACTTTTTACAGAGTTGTATTTTTCTCATAACCCTTATGGCTCCGACACAATGTCGGAGTACCATCTCTAAAAATAGAGACGACATCATACAAAAAATGTATAAGTGCGAAAGAGAAAGGAACAAAATCCACTCTCTGGCACAGAGTACTCCGTCATTGTGAATTTAGCTTTAGTAGGACTTTTAAAGTCTTGAAAATGTCCGTTAGGTGTGAATTTTTGTTTCATATTTATAATTCTTAGAAATATTACGTTTTAAGAAATTTTTTAAAAAAGATTTCAATGTTGTTTTTCTTGACCCTTTTATAGAGCTCGAGACAAGCTTTCATTTGATATTAATTTGAGCCAAAATTCGATCATTTTAACCGGTGGAACCCATTGATCAAAGTTTTGTTTTCTTTTAGAAAATTTTCACCAAAAACTGTAAACTTTGATCGAAGGTTGCCATGGGTTAAAATGTTTGGATTTGGCTCAATTTAAGTTTAAAACAAGTAGAAAAGTTAAATTCGACTTTGCCGAATCTATGAATACCCTCCACAATGCATTTTTTTAAAGGGTAGTACTTTTGTTAACGTGAAAAAATTAACAATTTTGATATGAAATATTTTATTTTGAGTAAAAAACTCTTTTTTTGTCATTAAAAAAAAAAAAAAAAAAAAATTACTAATTTTTTTTTTGAGTGAAAAATTTTTTTCGAGTGTAATGTTTTTTTTACTGTAAAAATATTTCTGAGTGAAAGCACGTAAGTATGTACACAAAATATTGTCATTTTTGTAAAAAAAAACTAAATTTTTTTTGTGTAAATATTTTTTTGAGTGTAAATTTTTTTTTGAGTGTAAAAATTTTTTTGAGTGTAAAATTTTTTTCGAGAGTAATTTTTAAGTTACCAATGCTTTTAAAACTAAACAAGTTTAAAAAGCATTGCTTTAAAATTAAACAAGTTTGAAAAGCATTGTTTAGTTACCACCAATGCTTCTAAAACTTGTTAAAACACGTGGCATTTTAGATGAAACTAATCTGAAATTCAGGGTTTCGCTTATAACTTTTGAACCACTGGAACGATTGAGCTGAAATTTAAAACCAAACAGACCCGAGGAACGGCAAAAATACATGCCATGCTTCAGTAGTCTCATTATTGTCTTTCGAAAGTTATCGTGTTTTTTATCTCGTAAATTCGTAAAACACCCTTGCCTAAATTTACACTTTTGCTCATAACTTTTGAACCACTGGACCGATTTGGCTGGATTGCAATACCAACCTGACCAGGTAAATGACAAACATATATGCCAAACTTCAGTAGCCTCTGTAAAGTCTTTCAAAAGTTAGCGTGTTTTCTACGGACGGACAGACAGACAGACAGACGGACGGACGGACGGACGGACGGACGGACGGACATCGCTAGATCGACTTAAAATCGATCGAGGATCATAAATATATATACTTTATGGGGTCCTAGACCAATATTTCGATGTGTTACAAACGGAATGACAAACTTATATATACCCTCTATCACTAGAGTGGAGGGTATAAAAAAGTTTGTCTCAAGCTTTTTGAATAGTGAAAATAAAATTTTAAGAATTTTTTTTATATTTTAAACGTAATTTTTAGAAATTTTTTGACAAATTTCAAATGACGATATCTCAAAAACCGCTTGACTGATTTCAAAATTTTTTTGATATTCATATTCAGCATACCAAAATTAATAAAATATCGCAAGATATTTATTTTTTATTTTTTCATTTTTAAAAAATCCAAAATATGGTAGAAATTTTCCAAAAATCCAAAACTTTGATCGAAGGAAGCAACATGTTAGGTTAGGTTGTAAGTGGCTGCTGACGTTTTACGTCAACACATGTAGACTCTGAGGTCCATTGTTTCATTCTTATGAAACTCCTTAGATGTTGAATTTTGACATCCGACAAGTCAGAAAGATCGTACAGCTCCCTAGATCCCAGTGAAGCAAGTCTCTGGCCAGAAAGTGCCGGGCAATGGCAAATAAAGTATTCGATAGTTTCCAACTCCTCTTCATCCATGCAACTTCGGCAAAAGTCATTCGACGGCACATTTAACCGCTCTGCGTGCTTTCCTATAAGACAGTGTCCGGTCTCCTCTTGGTAGCGATATCAGCTCACTTGTGCGCCCCTGATTAAGAGAAGGCCAAATCAGTCGTGATGTCTCACACGTCCATCCATTTGCCCATCTTTGATTGGTCTCCGTCGCAGAACAAAGCCGTAGGTTTTGCTTGCAAGTTTCTAGAGGCATACCAACATATTCCAATTCTGTTGGACCCTGTAAGGACGTTCCTAGTCGTGCAAGCTCATCGGCTTTGCAATTCCCTGGAATGTGTTTGTGCCCTGGGACCCATATGAGTCGTATGTTAAACTGCTTGGCCATCTCATTTAAAGACGTGCGGCAGTTGAGGGCAGATCTTGTTTTCAGAAACATTGAATCCAGGGACTTTACCGCGGCTTGACTGTCAGTATAGATGTTGACTGCGGTTGTAGACAAGACATTGCAGTTCAACCAGTCAGCCACTTCCTTTATTGCCAGCATCTCTGCCTGGTAAACACTGCAATGATATGGCAATCTTCGAGCCAGGCTCAATCCAAGCTCTTCCGAATAGACTCCAAAGCCCACTTGTTCGTGCAGCCTCGATCCATCTGTGTAAAAATGTATGGTGGCTCCACTACCCGGAATGTCCCCCATCCAAGACTCCCTGGATGGTATCATAGTGGTAAAGTGGCGCTCAAAGAGGAAGCACAGTCCACATTTTGTGGTAAAAGTTTGTCTCAAGCTCTATTAAAGGGTCAAGGAAAAGAAATATGGTGATTTTTAAAAAAAGTTCTGGAACGTAGGAAATAGCGCAATTTTTTTTGCAAATTTCAAATAGCGATATCTCGAAAACCGTTTAAACGATTTTTTTTTATATTCGTGTTCAGCGCATGAAAATTAATAAATATAATGTGACGAAAGACAAATTTTTAAATTTTTTTTTTTGTATTTAAAAATCCCAAACTTTATTCGCCGGGCGTCACTGGTTAATTTAATCTAATTGGCCTCAAATTTGTGCGACATAAGTTTTAGACCTTGGAGAAAAAAAATTGTACCGGATAATTGTTCAACATCGGAAGAAAAAAAATCCATAATATAATAAGAACCTCAAAAAATGTTCAGTGGTAAAAGTATTGAGTAAAAAATTTTTTATTGAAAAATAATGAGCGAAAAAAAATTTTGAGTGAACAAATTTTTAGGTAAACAAATTTCATTCCATGTCGTTCCCTGTTGAATTAAATTTTGTTTCCTGTTTCATTTCATTTCGTACAATGAAGGTTTTAATCCTTCCGTGTAACATGAGTTATATAAATAATAAATTTTAGAGGCTTTATCTCAATAGATATAAAAAGTACCATTTTACACTTCTTGTTTACTATCCAAAAAAATTAAATTTCTAAATATATCCTTCTCTTGAATTATAAGAAGAATGCTACATGTCAAATTTGATGAGAAGAAAATAATAAATGTCAAATTTTGAGATTCTGTGATCTTTAGTTCAATAATTATAAAAAAAGTACCAATTTTCCATTTGTACCCTTTTTATCCCCTTAAAATAAAAATTTTCAAATACCTTTTTTTTCAAAATATGTTTTTTTGTCTGTACGATTCTAAACTCAAGTTTATATGACCATTATTTTAGGAAATCAAAAAGTACCAAATTAAAATTTTTACACCTTTTATTGGAAATTTTTAAGTATTTTTTCCAAATGTTTTATTCCGATGAAGGATCCTACATTCCAAAAATCAAGTTATTCTGGTCATTATTTCTGAAGATCTAAAAAGTAGAATTGAAATTTTATAAAAAAATACTTCTGGCAGAAGTTTTTTTTCGCATGGAGGATCTAAAATTCCGAATTTTATATTTCCATTTAAATGAGAATTTCCAAAAGGTACATTTTTTACTAACAAGGGAAGTATCACAACCCTTATGAACCGATTTGCCTGAAACTTAAAATATATATTAAAGAGATGATTTTAAGGTTGGGGTGTCTCGGCTTATCGGCCATATCGGTGTTTAAAAATTTCGTTGTCCCCTTATGAAACCATGTGGACCTTCGGGAAAATTTTGATAACTTCCGAACTAACAGGAATATCATCTAGGGCAAAAATACGGGTCGACTTAAATTTAATAAAGATTATTTCTTATCCATATGGATATCGTAGGTCTATGTCTTCACATAAGTACCCCCTAAAATTTACACAATTTCCTGAAAAAATATTTAAAGAAGCCGAATTTTTACAAGGTTATGCCACCATTAGATAGGTATTAAAAAACCTTTCTTCTCATATGAAAACATCATATAGTTTCTTAAAAAGAAATAGCTGAAAAATCCAAAAAACGATTTTTTCGCCATTTTTTGACCCATGTTTTAAACCCCTAAATCCCTGATATGGCCGATAACCCGAGACACCCCAACCTTAGAATTGTCTCTTTGATATATATTTTAAGTTTCAGGCAAATCGGTTCATGAGGATTGAAATACTTCCCTTGTAAGGTTTTTTTTTATTTCAGGTTATGAAAAAAGTACCAAAGTACACAATTTTGCCCCTTTTTTGCACCCTTAGAAATGGAATTTCCAAAAAGTACTTTTTTTTAAATGTTTTTCCGCGGAGGATCCAACATTCAAAATTTCAAGTTGCTAGATCCATTATTTCAGGATATATCAAAATTCTATTATACAAGCGTAATTTCACCATGTTAGGGAAATATTTTATAAACATTTTTTGACAGAAATTGTTCATTTATTAGATAAGACCAGGTTTCGATCTAAAAGGAATACCAAAATCTTTTAGAAGTTGGTAAATTTGGATGTGTATAATGGAAAAGTGTGATAGGTATTAAAAAAAAATTCCAAAAACCACCCAACATTCCGAATTTCAAGTCTCACCTTAACTTATTGACTTTTCTTTTATATTTTAGACCCATAAATGGTGAAGAGAAAAAATCTGGCTGGTGGAGTCGAAAAAAGCCCAAGGATAATATATCGGAAAATAGTGAAGAAACTGAAGATGGCAAACCTAAAGATGATACTGAACCCGTGGCATTTTTTAAAATGTTTAGATACAGTACGCCCATGAATAAATTCATGTACTTTTTGGGAATATTGGGTGCCATTGCTACAGGTTTGACGACACCAGCTAACAGTTATGTTTTTGGTAACCTAGCAAATGTAAGTTAATTTTTTTTAAAGAAAATTTAATTTTCGCAAATGTAGTATTGATTTGTGTATATTTTGATTTCAAATAGAGCATGATTGATTTTGCTGAATACATTGGTGGTTATACCAGAGCGGATGAGGCTGACCAGTTATTAAGTGCTGTCCAAAGATTTGCCATTGAAAATACTATTATTGGTGTTGTTATGTTGGCTGGCAGTTATATGTCCGTTACCTTATTCAATTATGCGGCGCATGCGCAAATTTTACGTATACGTGGTAAATTCTTTAAATCCGTTTTACATCAAGATATGGCATGGTATGATTTCAATCAAAGTGGTGAAGTGGCCAGTCGTATGAATGAGTAAGTTTTTGCTTTTTTTCTTTATAAAGGAATATTGCTAAAAAAAAATTTCTATTACACTTTTTCAGAGATTTATCAAAAATGGAAGATGGTTTAGGTGAAAAGGTTGTAATGTTTGTCCATTTTATGGTAGCCTTTGCTGGTTCCCTTATCTTGGCATTTGTTAAGGGTTGGCAATTAGCTTTGGTGTGCTTAACCAGTTTGCCGGTGACTTTCTTAGCCATGGGTTTGGTAGCTGTGGCCACTTCAAAGTTGGCCAAAAAGGAACTAACCGTTTATGCTTCGGCTGGTACTATTGCCGAAGAAGCTTTAAGTGGCATACGTACAGTTAAAGCTTTTGAGGGTGAAAACAAAGAGGGCACAGCTTATAAAAATCAAATTGTCGATGCTCGTAATTTAAATATCAAACGTAATTTCTTCTCTGGTATGGGTTTCGGTATGTTGTGGTTCTTTATTTATGCCTCCTATGCTTTGGCCTTCTGGTATGGCGTGGGTTTGGTTTTGAAGAATTATGCAGGTGAAGAATATTATGCAAACTATGATCCTGGCACTATGATTACAGTAAGTATACTTAATTTTTTGTTTATTTATTAATCATACGTTTAGGTGAACATTTAATTCAAATAGGATTTGGGAGGTAATTCACAACTGTCCAGCAATTTAAATTCAAACAAGTAAAAAGTTAAGTTCGGACCTGCCGTATTAATTGATATTCTCTACAATGAAAAAAAGATTATTGCTAAAAATAAAAAAATGTAAATAAATTTCCGCGGAAAAAAAATTTTTGGTGACAAAAAAACTTTGAAAAAAAGTTTTTGTGTAAAAAAATATGTTTAATTGCTTAGATACCATTCGGTACCCTTTTCTGTTCTGTACCCTATTCATATGTTCACCAGAAGTCGAATTAAAGTATTTTTTATTTTTTAGTTATGTGGAATGTATCAAAATTTTCTAGGTTGGATGGGCGTTCGCCATTTGGCGAATTCACTCGGAGGCCATAAGGCCCATTGCGATTCCCTTAATTCTACTTCCCTACTCCCCCTCTGATACACAGTTCTACTTGGAAAATTTTCTAAGTTTTTTTTACATATTCGTTCATATTTTTTTTACCGCTGAACCGATATGGTTCAAATGAAATACCAAACTTTTCAGGACTGCAGAAAGTAAATATGTTAAGTCACAGTCATACCTGTTTAATACTTTGGCCGTAATCACCATTTCAACAGACGAGCATCGCTTAGAATCTATCACTGGCCAATTATTTACTTTGTGGGGTACTATACCAATATTTCGACGAGTTACAAACGGAATGACAAACTTATATATACCCTCTACCCAGGGCCGTATTAAGGTATGGTGGGGCCCTAAGCACACAAGAATTTAAGGGCCCCAGGAAAGTTAAAAATCGCACGACAAGAAAATTTTTTTTTTTTGTTTGGGTCATTATTTGTGAAATCAATCATGAATATTTTCGACCCCCTCCGATATTGATGAAATTTGGTTAAGTTCTTACACTACGTAAAAAACTAACAAACGCAAATTTTCAGCCGTCTAAGTCAACAGGGGCCGAAAATACGAAGGGTCAAAATTTCCCCCAAAATCTCCCAGTCGCGACACTTTACACCGTAAAAACTTAATATCGTTGGTTCTATTATAGCTAGAAAGCCCATTTTGGGTTTGTTTAGAAGCTCATAATATGCTCTACAAGACCTACCATAACCAAAAAATTTTCGAAAAAAAATAAGGGTTACCTCCCATATTTTAAGGTCGTGATAAAGGGAGGAGAAAATGGGGAGGATGGTATCCTCCGATTTTTTTTTTACTTGCTAATCTTTGAGAGAAAGTCCTAAAGAATATATTCTAAAATTTTTAAGTTGGGACAGCAATGGGATCACTCAAAATCAAAATTTTTCACAACTTCCCCTAAAATCTCTAAATCGCAACACTCTTGAACCTTAAAAATTTAATAGCATAAGTGCTATTGTAGCTACAGAGCCCATTTTTGTTTGTTTTAAAGCTTATAGTACGCTCTACAATACCTACCTTAACCAAAAAATTTTAGAAAAAAAGGAAGGGTGCCCCCTTAATTAAAGGTCGTGACAAAGGGTGGAGGAAATGGGGGGAAAGTATCCCCCGAGTTTTTTTTACTTGGTATTCTCAAAGTGCAAGTCCTAATGAACATATCCTAAAATTTTTATGTTGGGACAACAATCAGATCGACCAAAATCAAAATTTTTCACAATTTCCCTTAAAATCTCCAAATCGCGACACTCTTGCACATTACAAATTTAATATCGTTGACTGTATTGTAGCTACAGAGTCCATTTTTGGCTTGTTTTAAAGCTCTTAATATGCCCTACAATATTACTATCACAAAAAAAATAAAAAAAAAAAAGAGGGGTGCCTCTTGTATTAAAAGATCGTGGCAAGGGGTGGGGGAAATTGGGGGACAGTATCCCCCAATTTTTTTTTCATCTTGTTTTTTTTTTTAAAAGAGTAAGTTCTAGAGAGCATATCCTGGAATTTTTATCTTGGGAGTCCAATGGGAGGCGCAAGAATGTCGCGATTTGTTGATTTTGGGGGAAAATTTTGAAAAATTTTGATTTTGGTCGACCCCATTGTTGTCCCAACATAAAAATTGTAGACTATGTTCATTAGGACTTGCACTTTGAGAATACCAAGTAAAAAAAAAAATCAGGGGATACTTTCCCCCATTTCCTCTACCCTTTGCCACGACCTTTAAATAAGGGGGGCACCAATTCCTTTTTTGGAAATTTTTTTGGTTTTTGTATGTCTTGTAGAGCGTATTATAAGCTTTAAAACAAAAAAAAAATGGGCTCTGTAGCTGCAAAAGCACTTATGATATAAAATTTTTAATGTTAAAGAGTGTTGCGATTTGGAGATTTTGGGGAAAATTGTGAAAAATTTTGATTTTGAGCGATCCCATTGTTGTCCCAACATAAAAATTTTAGAATATATTTTTTAGGACATTCTTTCAAAGATTAGCAAGTAAAAAAAAAATCGGGGGATACCATCCTCCCCATTTTCTCCTCCGTATATCACGACCTTAAAATAAGGGAGGTAACCCTTATTTTTTTCGAAAATTTTTTGGTTATGGTAAATCTTGTAGAGCATATTATGAGCTTCAAAACAAGCCAAAAATGGGCTTTCTAGCTAAAATAGAACCAACGATATTAAGTTTTTTCGGTGCAAAGTGTCGCGACCGGGAGATTTTGGGGGAAATTTTGACCCTCCGTGTTTTCGCCCACTGTTTACTTAGAGGGCTGAAAATAAGTGTGTGTCAGTTTATCACTTAGTGTTACAACTAAACCAAATTTCATCAAAATCGGAGGGGGTCACGAAAATTTTTAGCTATTTTTGATTGATTTCACTAAGACTGACCCGTTTCTGTTTTAAATTAAAACTTTTAATAAGAAATAATAATATGTGACAACGCATAGAGAAAGGGACCTTAGGGTAAAAAAAAAAATAATTTTCACTTTTTTTTGATGTGGACAACATCTGAGCATCGAATGAGACCGATCCCATGCCCAAAATTGTTCCCTCCAAGAGATATGCGCGTTTTATGAGAGTGAAGTCGACGATTCTAAGCGCAAATAGAATCTTTAAAATGGCTCTCCTGAAAAAAACTGGTTTTTACCCTTAAGTCCCTTAAGTCCCAGATATATTTATATTTTGAGTAGGGGTTTTCTAACTCGAAATATTTTTTCTTTTCTAAAAGAAAAATGTTTCAAAATCTAATACTTTTTGTATAAGAAGAGGGTCTCGGAATCTCGGTCTCAGAATTTGATACATTTTTTAATAGGAAAAAGTCTAACAGTCTGAAATTTTTTCTATAGGAAAAAGGTTTCAAAATCTAATACGTTTTCTGAAACATTTTCTTTTCTTAAGGAAAATGTTTCAGATTATGAGACCTTTTTCCTTTGGAAAAAAGGTCTCAGAATCTGAAAATTTTTCAATAGAAAAATGGTCTCAGAATCAGAAACTTGTTCTAAAGGAAAAAGGTCTCATAATCTGAAATATTTTCTTTCCAAGACCTTTTCTATACGAACAATGTCTCAGACCCTGAGACCTTTTATGAAGGAAAATGAGTTTGAGACTTTTTATGAAGAAAGAATTTTTCTATAGAAAAAAATTTAGACTTTTTCTATACGCAAAATGTGTTAGAATTCGAAATTTTTTACGAAAGTGTTAAATTTATTTAAAAAACAAATTTAAAAGTCTTTCAGAAGTATAAAACGAAAACTTAGGATCTATTTTTCGTGCAAGCAAATTTATCAGCCTTTCGGGCCCTCCAGAGGTTGGGGGCCCTGGGCGCGTGCCCAGTGTGCCCTAATGTTTAAAACGGTACTGCCTCTACCACTAACAAGGAAAGTATTTATGAACCTTTATGAACCGATTTGTCTGAAACTTAAAATATATATAAAAGAAACGGTTTTAAGGTTGCGGTGTCTGGGCTTAAATTAAATTTAGCAGGTGAACGTATTTTGTATTCTCAAATCACCATTTTAAATTTTAAAGGAATCAGACCAGTGGTATTTGTAGCCACCCTCTGTAATGTACAAATAATTGTCAAATGAAAACTGATTGAAAAGTTTCATATTTGTGTAGAATTTCAAATCCAAAAACAAATTGGACTGACACTCTTTAGTATGAAAGTAAGGAAGAGGTCGGCGGGAGCCTTGAATCGCTAGCGATCAGTCGGTGCGGGGTTCGTGACCTTTCCTTTCTAACCTCGGTTCCATTACAAGTCTTTTATATAGACTCCCTTTTTAGTAACAAAATCTACTAAATCAACATTACTACGTTAACGAAATGGACTGGAATCGTCATACCAACAAAACAAAGCCCCTTTGTATGACTACTAAATTATGTAAATTTAACTAAACAGTATTGATTTTAATTGCCTTTCAAATGTGGATTTTCCAGGTGATATTGGAAACCACTGCCTCATAACCCACCCTTAACCATGATTCTACTGGCAAATACATTTAGATTGTAGAATCCCACGACGTTATTAACCCTTACCGATCAGCCCATGATAGAAAACACTATTATTTCTTTAGCAATTCATATTTAGAAAATTCATATTTATTCAACCCAAAATATTTTTACTTAAATGTAACATTACGGAAGATTAAACGTTATTGAAGAATGCTATTAAATTCCAAAATAACGAAGTACTTAAATAAAATCTAAATTATTGATTATTAGAAATTAAGAATAATACCTTAAATGTGCCAATTTTACTTTTTCAAGATGTTTAGGGTTTTTTCTTTAAAAATTCATTTTTTTATATTTTAGCGACAAGATTCAATGTAACGACTTTTTTCCCGCAACTAGGTGTATTTTCGCAAATGAAAAAAAAACACAAAACCAATAACAACATCTTGATCAGATGTAACTTAATCGAAAATTAAATTCATTAAACTATTTAAGAAATTTAACGGGCGATTAAAACTATAACCACGGTCTCACGTTAACCAATAATTTAATATTGTTAATTATTTTTTTAATATTTTTGTTTTTTAATTACAAAAAAAAAAATCTGCTTAATACTGATGTGTTGCTGTTTCAAACGTAGAGGTAAATTTATGACTGAAAATAAGAACACGATTATGAGCAAAAGTTGTAAAACGTAAACTTCATTATTGTCCAAAAACAATAACTGAATAAACCAACAATAAAAATATATATATTTTTTTTAGCAGAACAATATGCATGTAAAATTAATGCGTAAACTACTGTGACGTCATGATCTTATTGATAATTTGACAACTTTTACTCATTCATAATTCTTATTTTTTTGTTGTTACTATATGCAAGAAATTAAACAAATATAAAGGTACGGTTTCACTCACCCAACTTAACAATGATGAACGATGAGGCCTCCTCGGTCAGGGATGTTAATGTTGATGACGTTGCTAGGAAGTAAGATTAGTAATTACACCGATGATTCTTGCATATACCTTTAGGACTACAAATTTCACAGAAGATTTTTATTGGAGGTGGTTGATTTAAACTGATGCCCTACACCCGGCAACCATGATTTATCTATTGATAAGTTTTCTGGTTGATTATTATGTCAATTGATTTTTACGTGATTCTAGTTTTATACGTTATTTAGTTTTACGATTTCATGATTTTTCTTTACGATATTGATTTTAATTACGTGGTATGATTTGTTAACTATAAAATTGGCACTTGGGTTACTTATGTTTAATACCTAACTTAATTAGCTTAATGATCACTTGCTATATATATTTTGTTATAGGAACGAATGCGATAATGAAGTTTAATTTTTAAACAAATGTTTATAGGAAATTTACTTTAACGTGAAGTAAATTTACACGAATTTTACTTTTCTTTAAAATACCAATAAATTTCAACAAATTTCGTAAAATTAGGGATTTTTTTATGATCACGGTTTGTTAATTGACACGATGTTTATTTTTATTTAAGCTGGAGGAGCTATTCTAAATGGAATTTCAAAACCCGACACTCGATTTACAATTGAAATCCGCGTGTAAAAACCGTTCTCGTAATTCTAGATTTCGATTGAATTTTTTATTTAATTCTGGCTTCACAATTTGATTTCTTCTTTGTCTATTCGGTAACTATGCACACTTGAGTTGTTAGCGGTAATATGCAAGAAAAATTATTGTGGACGTTGAATAGCGACCTAGCAAACAAGAAATTATGGAAAGTTTTAGGTGTGTTTCTACATGCCTATTCTCTTTTGACTTAAACTTACCACCATATGCTCTCCTTCGTATGGTTTCCCAGTACGCTGGTAACCAATAGTTACGCGTTTACTTTCGCTCCTATCTTTATAAAATTGAGCTTCTGAAGTTTTCCTGGAGGTTATATGTTTTTGGAAGCTCGGAAGAATTTTAAGCAAAATAAGTGAAAGAAAAAAGGATTCGGGAACTATACCAATTATTCGAGAGCTGATCGAATTTGAAGCGAATAATTAACGTTTGGACAGGTATCCAACTTAGCCGTTAGAGCTTCGGAACTAGGTTTCTGACCACCTTGCAATTGAGGTTATGTTTCACCAATTCAGGTTTATCGAATCTTCCCAAACTACGTATAAAATTGGCCACCAAACGAGATAGCTGTTCCCAATTAGCAACACCGATGGGAGTTTAATCCCCGAATGACACTCTGCGAATGAAAAATCCTCGAAAGCGTCGAAAATCTACAGGATTTTTGTAAAGTTAATTTGGTTTAGATTTGATTCACATTATTCCGAATGTTTAAAAAAAAATTACCTTAATTCTCGATTAATTACGATTTAGAATGGTCTTTAAATTTATTTTTTTAAATTTTTACTTTATGATTATACCAAATAAATCGGATTAAAAATTCACGAGGCAATTTTAACTTCTAATTAGTTTGAAGACTTTTCCAAAAAGGAAGTAGCTAAAAATTTCTCTTCACCATCTAACCTATGAGAGAAGTTTCGATTGTCAAAATAAATGGTGAATTGCCACATTTATTCTATTCCTACCGATTACCTATTGACAACTCATACGGCATTACCTAATCGACGAATACGCACAATTTGTGTTAGGCCTGACTAACATAAGTTAGGCGGAAATGAATGAACTTACCATCCAAATAATTTTGGTACATTTTCATATTAACTAAGTTCTCAAAAAAAAAATACGTACTTTACGGTATACTAACAATAATGCATTACACCAAGCTAGTTCCCTCAAATATGTACTAAACGTACATAGTGTACCACTACTGATGTCTCTTGGCAATGTTTATATACATGTTGTACTTATGCAATGTTTATAAACATTTTGATCGTATGCAATGTTCATATACATTGTTTCTCTTCTTAAATGATACATGTTCATAAGAACTCTTTTTTGTGTTCAATTTACTATCATACTAATACACATGTATTAACCCTTTAAAACCCGTATTGCACAAAATTACCACAATAAAAAACAAGAAAAAAATTATATGGATAATTTATGTAAACATATATGAATTAAATATGTAAACAATAACATATGTACCCCGTGCGAAGAATTTTTACGTATATTAAAAATTATGTTTTTTAAATAGTAAAACTGAATTCAAAAGAAATCGGAAGAGAAAAACAAACTATTCATAGTTTAAATTTATCAAAAAAAAAATACTGATTTTGTTCATAGAGTAGGACAAAACATATTACAATCCGAATTGTTCACCACAAAACTAGATAACATTGACTCCATGAGTTACAATGTTAGCTTGAAAAACAAAAACAATTTACGCTTAGTGGGGTAGTTGAAAAAAAAAATATTGTTTGTTACATATTTCATATTGGTCTCATATTTCATATACTTCTAACGTTGGTTACCGAAAAAATTTTACTTCGCCCACAAAAAGAAGACAAAAATTATTTTCTTAAAAAGGCATTTTTCTTTTAAACCTTTTACGATATATGTATATAAACTTCTAGGTACCAAAGCTTGACTTTTAATAAATAACAATTTTAAATAAAACAAAAAACAATGTCACTTTCCGGTTTACGAGCGAAGATCTTTTGCGTGATATGTACCGACTGGTTTATCATTTAAATCTACCAAAATATAATAATGGTTTCCCAATCTTTCCTTGACTTTTGCCTTCACAAAGAGAGGTGCAAGTTTTGCGTTAAAGCGTTTTTCATGGCTACTTTGTACGAAATTTCTACGCAGAACTTCCTGCCCTACTTGATAGGTCTGGTGTCTGGTACGAAGATTATAGTGTTTTTGATTTTGCTCATATGCTTTTTTGAGATGCTTTTGCAAGTCTTTTCTGACTAACTGTAAGTTATCATCTCTGGATAAGCTAAAAGCTGGCTCATCCAAAAGTTTCAAATTCTTAAGCAGAGAATAAGATGACCCATGGGTTAACATATCGAATCCGAATAAAGCGTGATATGGGGACGTATGAACCGATTGGTGATATGAATTTCTGAGCGCGCAGCTAATCGCACTCAAGTTCTCATCCCACTTGGTGTGGTCACCCTTTAAATAAGCTCGTATGCCGGCAATCAGGGAACGATTAACCCGCTCTGAGGCGTTCGATTGCGGCGAGTTCACCGCCGTGTAAACGTGCTGTATCCCCAAGCTAGTGAAAAAGGCGTTAATATCGTTAGCCTTAAATTGAGAGCCGTTATCACTAACGATAGATTCAGGGACACCATATACGTGGAAAATCTGCTTCTCTAAAAATTCTTTAATAACGGGGGATGTAAATTTTCTAAGGGGCTGTAACCAATGAAATTTGGTAAGATGATCCAACACTATTAATAGCCCTATGTGACCTGATTTACTGCGGGGGTAAGGACCGAGTAAATCTATAAACAACCGTTGGAAAGGACGAATGGTTATTGTCTGTTTACCCATTTCAGGTTTAAGGATAAAATTAGGTGCTTTCGTAGTTTTGCAGGTGTTGCAGTTTCTTAAAAAGTTTCGCACATCTCTTACCATACCGGGCCAGAAAAAATTACGCCTGATAAGCTCTAGGGTTTTGAACATACCTCCATGGGAACAGGTAGGAGTATCATGGAACCGGGATATAAGATTAGCTCGAAGACCAGAAGGAACCCAAAGCTTCCAAGCTAGCTTTTCATTTGCGTCACATCCATCATAGTGCTCGGTGCGTATATACACGTAACGATCTACAATTTTTACATCCGGATATTTACTTTGATTTTCCTGAATTTTTAGTTTTAAATTTTCATATTCATTTTCGTTAAAACACGGGGAATCGAGGTCTATCTCAGGCTCTTGCAGTTCTAGTGCCGAAAGTTCATCACCAGGGATTCTGGACAACGCGTCCGGGACAACATTGTCCTTCCCCTTACGATGACTTACCGAGAATTTGTACGATTGTAATTTTAGGATCCACCGTGCTAACCTTCCACTCAAGTTAGGCTGTCGCATAAGCCAGACCAGGCTTGAGTGGTCCGTGATAACTTCAAATTCTTGAAGTTCAAGGTAGCAGCGAAACCGGTCAATAGCTTCCAGAGCCGCGAGACACTCACGCTCAGTGACGCTATAATTTCGCTGAGCGGAGTTGAGCTTTTTGCTCATGTAAGCTATGGGTTTTTCTTGCCCGTTCTCATCTAATTGGACCAAAACCGCGCCAATACCATAATCGCTTGCGTCGCAATGTAAGAAAAATTTCTTTTCAAAATCTGGATTGCTTAAAACAGGGGCCGAAGTAAGCAAATCTTTTATCTTCTCAAACGCTAACTGGGCTTCAGGGGTCCAGGTAAATTTCTTTTTGGTGGACAGAGTTTCTGTTATGGGAAAAACTACACAAGAGAAGTTCTCAATAAATCTCCTGTACCACCCTGCGAGACCTAAAAATCCCCTCACCTGCTTTAAGTTCTTGGGCACCGGCCAATCCCTTATAGCGCTGACCTTTTCAGGGTCAGTGGTGATACCTCCATCGCCTATTACGTACCCAAGGTATTTCACCTGTGTTACGCAAAATCGGCTTTTCGAAACGTTAAGCGTTAAATTTGCTCTTCGAAATTGCTCTGCAATTCGTACCAATATAGCAAGGTGTTCCGTAAAATTCTCCGATACTATTATTAAGTCATCCAAATAACCAAAAACACTGTTTTTGAGATCCGGCGGAATCAAGTCGTCCATTAACCTACACATCGTCTGGGGTGCATTGCACAGGCCGAAAGGCATTACTGTAAATTGATACAGAGGCCTTCCGGGCACTGTGAATGCCGTAATGGATTTTGATTCATCGGCTAGGCCGATTTGCCAGTATGCATCTTTTAAATCTAACTTGGAAATGATATTGGCTTTTGGAAGCCTCGCAAAAATTCCCTCAATTGACGGTAAAGGATATGCATCATTTTTGGTGACTGTGTTCACCTTTCTCGCATCTAAACAAAGGCGGACTTTATTAGGTTTAATTACCAATCTCATGGGAGAACTCCAGGGTGAGGTTGACGGTTCAATCACACCCAATGTCAACATACGATCTATTTCCATGAACATCAGTTTCTCCACTGCGGGAGAAACCGGATAGAACCGTTGTTTGATCGGCTTAGCATTGCTAACGTCGATCTCGTGCTTAATTAAGCCGGTTCTTCCCAACCCTTGCTTTTCAAAGTTTGGAAATAGTGAGATAACAGCATCAAGTTGCTGATGTTGACTAGAAGTTAGGTCATAAAAGTGTTCATCTGATTTCCCAGAATCAGATTTATCATTGGTTTCAGACGGACATTCGGACGTTTTAGAATCGGACAAATCAGACGAACATAAACTGAAAACGGATTTATCTACTAAATCCACCGACTCAATAACGTTCGGCATTAAACAAAACTTCTTCCAGAAGTCAATACCAAGTATAAGACGCTGTGCTATAGATGGTATTATAAACAAATTTAATAAATGACTAGTATCTTTAAACTTTACGTTAACACTAAGCCAACCGATGACTTTTTGCGACGCACCATCCGCGGTTTTAACAAAAGTTTTACCTTTTGAAAAATTTGGATATTTCGAAAAATCTTCTAAAGCCAAATTTGACCCAATGCAGCTTACGCTGGCACCGGTGTCAAGAAGACCGTACTCGTTAAAATCTAAAAATGAAACCTTGGCGTAATATCGTCCATCGTTCGGATTATTTAAAATAGCAGATACTAACAATTTAGAACACCGTTTTCTATTTTTAAAATATTTTCTCATTCTGAGAGTAGAGCGTTTAGGCTTGTGCGTTAAAGAAATTTCTGAAACGTCAAAATCCTTGAAGATTTCGTTACGTTTGGAGACGTACAGTTCCCATCTTTTATGGTAAGGTAACTTAGGGTATAAAATTCTAGAAAAATCATTGGAATTTTTATTCAAAAAAGGGTTTTCACGTTTTAAAATTGTAAATTTAGAAAAATCGCTATCTTTGATATCATTAGTATCAGAAGAAAAATCGGGGTTTGTGTCAATACCAGTAGTCGAATCAGGGGTTTTATCATTGCCGTTAGAAAATGCAGGGGTCATATCCGGGAAATTTTTAGTAACATCAGGTAGTTTATGGCCAACTAAAGATTTACATGTTAAATGCAAATCTACATTTGGCTTTTTGACGAATTTAGTGTCTGGTAGTTTTTTGATGTCTTACGATTTTGACATTTCGTACACTGGGGCAGGTACACATTTTTGGTCCCACACCCGTAACAAAAAACGATCCTGTCTTTCAGGCAATGTTTAAAAATGTGACCGGATTCATCACAGTTCCAACACAAATTTGTATTTGGGGCATGAACTGCATCGACCGTCATCTCTGGGCCTGCCAGTGTCGAATCCTCTTCTACATCCATCCCCGCCACTTGTTTGCGAGAACTGAAAGAAGTCGGTTTTTTATTTGAAAAAGTTTTACCCTCTTGTTCATCCTTTAAGAAATTCTCTTCATCTTGAGCCATTTTCCTTAATACTGCTACAGAGGGAATTGTGTGATGGAGAAGTTCGTGCCTGATCTCAGGTCTTAAATTGTTAGTGGCTATTTCTAACAGTTCTTCGTCCTCTAATGGCTTTTGAAGTCTATCCATTATTTCCAGAAGCGAATCAAAGAACTGATCAAACGTCTCCCCAGGCTTTTGTTTTCGCTTTCGAATTTCCTCCCCTATAACAAAATTAGATTTACCGTCTTGATATTGATCACGTACGGCCGCGCAAAATTCTAACCATTTTACCACCTTAACCCGTTTGTGGTAGCGCCAAAACCATTCACGAGCTTTTCCCGTGAAAATAATATGAAGGTTTTTACAAACTGAAGCAAAGTCACCTTCTAAGTTATCGGTTGTGAGAGTTGTCAATCTATACAAAAAATGTTCCACATTCGTGGTACCATCGTATTTAAATTCCCACTTTTGGATTATAGCAGTGATTTTCTCGGGAGTAAGTAATGAATAAGAATTATATCGTCGAAGTGGTTGATTGGTAAAATTATTTGGAGGGCTAGTTTGATTTGAAGAATTAGAAGAACTGCCTTGACGAAGAGACGATTGTAAATTTCCACTATTGTGGTGTGAAATTGCCTGATTATGGGTATTTACTACTACTGGTGGATTGTTGTTAACAGGGTTAGATTGTGGTCGACCTTGAGGCATAAGATTTAGACTGGATAAAATCCTTGTTAACGTAAATTCGATCATATTATTGATCTCATTATAATCTACAGCTAGAGAAACATTGGGTTGTGGAACAGCTGGAGTTGCCCAACCTTCCAACGGTGGAACACTAGCGGGTGACGTAAGAAGATTCTGACCTGTTCTGACAGGTCCCTGAGTGCCCGATCTCCCAGGCTGTTGAGAGTCGGATTCCCCAATCTGTTGAGAGACAGATCTTGCAGGCTGTTGATTAATAGTTTCCAACTGCTGTTGGGAACCAGATATACCAGGCTGTTGAGAGTCAGATCCACTAGGCTCTGGGAAATCACTGTCACTTGCATCTTGCGAAAGATTGGCGGATTCTTGAAAAAGGTTTCGATTGGTAAAACTCCGAGTATGAGCGGGTCTAGTATGCCCACCTCGGGGTTTTCCCTTTGGCTTTTGAGCTTGTTTGATTGGCAGAATAAGTCTCTGCAAATCGGTCAGCTCACATTGAACAGTACAGACAGGACATGCAGTTGCATTTGAAAGGTAGTTTTCAATGCATGCTCTGTGAAAAGCGTGATTACATTTTTTAATAATTAGACACTCGATTCTCTCGTCCATTTTTTCTCTACAAATATGGCAAGTCAAATCGGGTCCGCTCGCAACTGAGGAAGCTTGAGTTGTTTGCTCTGGAGGCAGTGCCGCAGCACCTTCTCCCCCAATCGGAGTTCTTGGAACGTTACTCATTTTAGTAAATAAAGAAACAAACAGTATCAATGTTTAATAAAGAGAAACAAATATATAACATACTAAGGTTACGTTATACCAATATAGATTTGTTTTCGGTAAACAAGCTAAATTCGCTTACTTCTACCTTATTACGTTTTTCCACGAAAAACTTAAATAACGATTTTTTTAAATAATGAACTATTATTCACAATTAAAAAAAAAAATATAACTTTTAACTTGATACAAAATTTTCATAAAAAATATGTTTTCTAACATGGTTATGCTGACAATAGGGTATAAAAAGCAAAAATGATCAATACAGGATTCAAAACCGGGCTATAGAATATTTTTATAAATGAAAATATTTCCAAGTTTCGTAGCAAACCAAACAGTAAATACTTTTTTTTTTTTTACTCTACATCTACTATACTATTAATTACGAGATGTTAAATTACACTCAGCAAAATAACATAATCCACCATAATTATAGTGTTTGGCAACACAGCTACGAAAACTAAAAGAAATTTAGACTTTTATCAAAAAATGCAAGAGTATCCACTAATCCCTATTTTCGATTTCGAATACCAGGAAAGGAAAGTATAGAGGTTGTTGGTTAAATGGCTCGAACTATTAGACCTCAAGTATTTAATTTTCCAGACAACGTTTACTTTTATTCATACTAAAAGATTTCGAAAATAGAACTTATTGAGCACTCTGCTGAAAATGAACTCTACTACTTTAAAACAAAATTTGGGAATCGAAAATGCACAAAATTGTGGACACTTCCGAACCCACGTTGGGCGCCATTTTCTATGTAATGTACAAATAATTGTCAAATGAAAACTGATTGAAAAGTTTCATATTTGTGTAGAATTTCAAATCCAAAAACAAATTGGACTGACACTCTTTAGTATGAAAGTAAGGAAGAGGTCGGCGGGAGCCTTGAATCGCTAGCGATCAGTCGGTGCGGGGTTCGTGACCTTTCCTTTCTAACCTCGGTTCCATTACAAGTCTTTTATATAGACTCCCTTTTTAGTAACAAAATCTACTAAATCAACATTACTACGTTAACGAAATGGACTGGAATCGTCATACCAACAAAACAAAGCCCCTTTGTATGACTACTAAATTATGTAAATTTAACTAAACAGTATTGATTTTAATTGCCTTTCAAATGTGGATTTTCCAGGTGATATTGGAAACCACTGCCTCATAACCCACCCTTAACCATGATTCTACTGGCAAATACATTTAGATTGTAGAATCCCACGACGTTATTAACCCTTACCGATCAGCCCATGATAGAAAACACTATTATTTCTTTAGCAATTCATATTTAGAAAATTCATATTTATTCAACCCAAAATATTTTTACTTAAATGTAACATTACGGAAGATTAAACGTTATTGAAGAATGCTATTAAATTCCAAAATAACGAAGTACTTAAATAAAATCTAAATTATTGATTATTAGAAATTAAGAATAATACCTTAAATGTGCCAATTTTACTTTTTCAAGATGTTTAGGGTTTTTTCTTTAAAAATTCATTTTTTTATATTTTAGCGACAAGATTCAATGTAACGACTTTTTTCCCGCAACTAGGTGTATTTTCGCAAATGAAAAAAAAAACACAAAACCAATAACAACATCTTGATCAGATGTAACTTAATCGAAAATTAAATTCATTAAACTATTTAAGAAATTTAACGGGCGATTAAAACTATAACCACGGTCTCACGTTAACCAATAATTTAATATTGTTAATTATTTTTTTAATATTTTTGTTTTTTAATTACAAAAAAAAAAATCTGCTTAATACTGATGTGTTGCTGTTTCAAACGTAGAGGTAAATTTATGACTGAAAATAAGAACACGATTATGAGCAAAAGTTGTAAAACGTAAACTTCATTATTGTCCAAAAACAATAACTGAATAAACCAACAATAAAAATATATATATTTTTTTTAGCAGAACAATATGCATGTAAAATTAATGCGTAAACTACTGTGACGTCATGATCTTATTGATAATTTGACAACTTTTACTCATTCATAATTCTTATTTTTTTGTTGTTACTATATGCAAGAAATTAAACAAATATAAAGGTACGGTTTCACTCACCCAACTTAACAATGATGAACGATGAGGCCTCCTCGGTCAGGGATGTTAATGTTGATGACGTTGCTAGGAAGTAAGATTAGTAATTACACCGATGATTCTTGCATATGAGGCATTCCACACCAAATGTCCCGCTACAGAAAAACATGTGTCCCGTAAATTTCTGAATAGGTTGTTTGGATAGCCCTATATGTAACTAAGAAAATTGCGTTTTTGGTTTTTCAAATTTTCGAAAACTGGGCTTAGGAGGCGTGGTCAAATATTGTAAAAATGGTAAAATTTGTGGCGAGTTGCCTTGATTAAATATTTATCACATTAAAACGGAATGCACCACAATGTCAAAAATTTACGTTCTTATATAGTTTTGTATGGGCTATCGATTAATTTTTTTTTTTTTGGAAAATTTTCAGAACCCGTTCTGAAATTTTCCATTTTTTAAAAAAGTCAATTTATCAAAAATCCGGCCACTTTTTTTTTTCTTTTTTCTTTATTTTTTTAAAAGTTTAGATATTTGTTCATCCACACAAAAAAAATCAGAAACACGTTCATCTTTTTTTTCGAGAAAATCGCATTTGAACTTTAAATTTCATAACAATTTTGTTATTTGCTTGTATTTCTTTGTTTTAAAGTTGCGAATGAGTAATATTAATTACATAAATATTCGTCATACGCTCTGTTGACACAAGAAAATACAAGCAAATTACTAAATTGTTATGAAATTTAAAGTTCAAATGCGATTTTCTCGAAAAAAAAGATGAACGTGTTTCTGATTTTTTTTGTGTGGATGGACAAACATCTAAACTTTTAAAAAAATAAATAAAAAAGAAAAAAAAAAGTGGCCGGATTTTTGATAAATTGACTTTTTTAAAAAATGGAAAATTTCAGAACGGGTTCTGAAAATTTTCCAAAAAAAAAATTTTAATCGATAGCCCATACAAAACTATATAAGAACGTAAATTTTTGACCTTGTGGTGCATTCCGTTTTAATGTGATAAATATTTAATCAAGGCAACTCGCCACAAATTTGACCATTTTTCCAATATTTGACCACGCCTCCTAAGCCCAGTTTTTGAAAAATTGAAAAACCAAAAACGCAATTTTCTAAGTTCCATATAGGGCTATCCATACCACCTATTCAGAAGTTTACGGTACACATGTTTTTTTTCGCTGGACATTTGGTGTGGAATGCCTCATATACCTTTAGGACTACAAATTTCACAGAAGATTTTTATTGGAGGTGGTTGATTTAAACTGATGCCCTACACCCGGCAACCATGATTTATCTATTGATAAGTTTTCTGGTTGATTATTATGTCAATTGATTTTTACGTGATTCTAGTTTTATACGTTATTTAGTTTTACGATTTCATGATTTTTCTTTACGATATTGATTTTAATTACGTGGTATGATTTGTTAACTATAAAATTGGCACTTGGGTTACTTATGTTTAATACCTAACTTAATTAGCTTAATGATCACTTGCTATATATATTTTGTTATAGGAACGAATGCGATAATGAAGTTTAATTTTTAAACAAATGTTTATAGGAAATTTACTTTAACGTGAAGTAAATTTACACGAATTTTACTTTTCTTTAAAATACCAATAAATTTCAACAAATTTCGTAAAATTAGGGATTTTTTTATGATCACGGTTTGTTAATTGACACGATGTTTATTTTTATTTAAGCTGGAGGAGCTATTCTAAATGGAATTTCAAAACCCGACACTCGATTTACAATTGAAATCCGCGTGTAAAAACCGTTCTCGTAATTCTAGATTTCGATTGAATTTTTTATTTAATTCTGGCTTCACAATTTGATTTCTTCTTTGTCTATTCGGTAACTATGCACACTTGAGTTGTTAGCGGTAATATGCAAGAAAAATTATTGTGGACGTTGAATAGCGACCTAGCAAACAAGAAATTATGGAAAGTTTTAGGTGTGTTTCTACATGCCTATTCTCTTTTGACTTAAACTTACCACCATATGCTCTCCTTCGTATGGTTTCCCAGTACGCTGGTAACCAATAGTTACGCGTTTACTTTCGCTCCTATCTTTATAAAATTGAGCTTCTGAAGTTTTCCTGGAGGTTATATGTTTTTGGAAGCTCGGAAGAATTTTAAGCAAAATAAGTGAAAGAAAAAAGGATTCGGGAACTATACCAATTATTCGAGAGCTGATCGAATTTGAAGCGAATAATTAACGTTTGGACAGGTATCCAACTTAGCCGTTAGAGCTTCGGAACTAGGTTTCTGACCACCTTGCAATTGAGGTTATGTTTCACCAATTCAGGTTTATCGAATCTTCCCAAACTACGTATAAAATTGGCCACCAAACGAGATAGCTGTTCCCAATTAGCAACACCGATGGGAGTTTAATCCCCGAATGACACTCTGCGAATGAAAAATCCTCGAAAGCGTCGAAAATCTACAGGATTTTTGTAAAGTTAATTTGGTTTAGATTTGATTCACATTATTCCGAATGTTTAAAAAAAAATTACCTTAATTCTCGATTAATTACGATTTAGAATGGTCTTTAAATTTATTTTTTTAAATTTTTACTTTATGATTATACCAAATAAATCGGATTAAAAATTCACGAGGCAATTTTAACTTCTAATTAGTTTGAAGACTTTTCCAAAAAGGAAGTAGCTAAAAATTTCTCTTCACCATCTAACCTATGAGAGAAGTTTCGATTGTCAAAATAAATGGTGAATTGCCACATTTATTCTATTCCTACCGATTACCTATTGACAACTCATACGGCATTACCTAATCGACGAATACGCACAATTTGTGTTAGGCCTGACTAACATAAGTTAGGCGGAAATGAATGAACTTACCATCCAAATAATTTTGGTACATTTTCATATTAACTAAGTTCTCAAAAAAAAAATACGTACTTTACGGTATACTAACAATAATGCATTACACCAAGCTAGTTCCCTCAAATATGTACTAAACGTACATAGTGTACCACTACTGATGTCTCTTGGCAATGTTTATATACATGTTGTACTTATGCAATGTTTATAAACATTTTGATCGTATGCAATGTTCATATACATTGTTTCTCTTCTTAAATGATACATGTTCATAAGAACTCTTTTTTGTGTTCAATTTACTATCATACTAATACACATGTATTAACCCTTTAAAACCCGTATTGCACAAAATTACCACAATAAAAAACAAGAAAAAAATTATATGGATAATTTATGTAAACATATATGAATTAAATATGTAAACCATAACATATGTACCCCGTGCGAAGAATTTTTACGTATATTAAAAATTATGTTTTTTAAATAGTAAAACTGAATTCAAAAGAAATCGGAAGAGAAAAACAAACTATTCATAGTTTAAATTTATCAAAAAAAAAATACTGATTTTGTTCATAGAGTAGGACAAAACATATTACAATCCGAATTGTTCACCACACCTCCCTATATTTACAAAAATCTCTCAAAATTCATGCAAATAAATAATTTTTTCATTAAAATTTTGTTTGTAGGTTTTAAGAGTGTACTTTGGCAATCATATTAATTCGGGTCATTTTTGGACTCAGTACCGATTTTGAAATTCTGACCGATATTCAGTTAAATCAGTCTATAACCACAAAAATAAGTTAATTTCGTTCAAATTTGGTTTGTGTGTGATTTCTACACCAATGAAAGATCTAACAAAGATAAATCTAATAGGTCCATGTTTAGACTTGGGACCCATTTTCCGGAAAACACTGGTGTAGGGTATTATATAATTTTCTTACTTGTTCATTATTGTATTACTAAATAATCTTTTTCAAATTTACACTCTACTAAAGTTTATTTCTATATTTTAGGTTTTCTTCTCCGTCATGATGGGTTCCATGAATATTGGCATGGCTTCACCATACATTGAATCATTTGGCATAGCCAAAGGTGCCTGTGCTAAAGTATTCAAATTAATCGAGCAAATACCCATCATTAATCCCCTGGAACCAACAGGTCGCAAACTAAATGAACCCTTAACACATATTGAATTTCGTGATGTTGTTTTTAATTATCCCACGCGAAAAGCGGTTACAATTCTTGATAAATTTAATTTAAAAATTCATCGTGGGCAAACTGTTGCATTGGTTGGCTCCTCGGGTTGCGGTAAATCGACTTGCATTCAATTGATTCAACGTTTTTATGATCCTGAAGGTGGTCAGGTTCTGTTCAACAATTATGACTTAAAAGACATCAATATCAGTTGGTTAAGAGAACGTATCGGTGTGGTGGGTCAGGAACCCATTCTATTCGGTACCTCCATCTATGAAAATATTCGTTATGGTCGTGAAGATGCTACAAAAGAACAAATAGAAGATGCTGCTAGAGCTGCTAATGCTATGATATTTATTAGTAAATTACCACAGGGTTTTGATACTTTGGTTGGAGAACGTGGTGCCCAGTTATCGGGCGGTCAAAAACAACGTATTGCTATTGCTAGAGCTTTGGTAAGAGATCCAGAAATTTTATTGCTAGATGAAGCTACATCAGCTTTAGATACGGCTAGTGAAGCTAAGGTACAGGCCGCTTTAGAAAAGGCTTCTGAGGGAAGAACTACCATTATTGTGGCCCATCGTCTATCTACTATTCGTCGTGCTGATCGTATTGTTGTCATTAATAAGGGCAATGTTGTAGAGAGTGGCACTCACAAAGAGCTAATGGCTATGAAAGAACATTATTTCAATTTGGTTACAACTCAATTGGGTGAAGATGCTAATAGCGGCACTCCTGGTGTAGGTCAAAAAGAATTTTTCGAAAAAGCCAAGGATGAGGACGAAGAACAAATTAAAATTGCCCAGGTGGAAGAAACTGTTGAAGTTGTAGAAGAAACTAAATTCTCTTTATGGAGCATTATGAAAATGAATGGTCCTGAATGGCCTCAAGTCCTCTGTGGTGTGATTTGTTCGTGTATTATGGGTTTTGCTATGCCACTATTTGCCGTACTCTTTGGTTCAATTTTACAAATTTTGGCTGTCAAAGATAATCCTCAATATGTTAGAGACAATACTAATACCTTCAGTTTATATTTCTTGATTTGTGGTATTGTTGTGGGTATTGCTACATTTTTACAGGTGAGATTTTTAAGAAAACATATGGGACATGGCAAATCGGATACTTGAAAAATTTTACATTTCTTAGTACCCATTGAAAACCCTTCCCGGTAAATTTTGAGAAATGAGAAAATGGTCAAAATTAAATTTTGTGTGTCTTTTTTGAAGAAGTTATTAGAAAAATACGAAAAAATCTAATTTTTTATTTTTTTGAAAATTTGAATTTTGAAAATAATCTAGCTTTTTCTTATTTTTCTCAAACTCCTTCAAAAATTGGAAAAATTAAATTTTTTGGGTCACTTTTAAAGATGTCATGAGTAAAAGACGGAAACAGACAGATTTTTTTTTTAAATTTAAAATCTGTAGAAAGCGTAATCAAAAAAATCTTAAAAACTTCCTTGAAGGGTTTTCCGTTGTAAAAAAGTGAGAAAATTTGAAATTTTCAAAGTTTCCGATTTTGAATTTAATATTCCAAATATAATATTAATTTATTCTAAATAAAAAAAAACAGATTTATACCTTTGGTATTGCTGGTGAAAAATTAACTGAACGTTTACGTGGCAAGATGTTTGATGCTATGTTAAAAATGGAAATTGCTTGGTTTGATGATCGTGCAAATGGTACTGGCTCCTTATGTGCTCGTTTATCTGGTGATGCTTCTGCCGTGCAGGGTGTAAGTATTTTTTTTGCAAAATTTATGGAAAAACCCATTTACCTAATTTTCGTCTTTTTTAATTCATTTTAGGCTACTGGTCAACGTATTGGCACCGTTGTACAATCATTGGCAACTTTAGGTTTGGGTATAGGTCTTGGCATGTACTATGAATGGAGTTTGGGCTTGTTGGCACTGGCATTTACTCCTTTCATCTTGATTGCTACTTATTTGCAAAGAAAAGTTATGGCAGAGGAAAATATGGGCACTGCGACAACAATGGAGAAATGTACTAAGGTAATTTTAAAAGGCGACATAAGCCAAAAGTTAACGAAACGTTAATTTACTTTGAAATTCTCTTTAAATTGCAACTTAACGTAACATAATTTTAACTTTGATTAGTAAATGTAGCAAGATTGACCTTAACGTAAATAAATTTACTTAACTTTATTTCAGCTCGCTGTCGAAGTTGTTTCAAATATACGTACTGTTGCCTCGTTGGGTCGTGAAGATATGTTCCATACGCAATATATGGACATGTTATATCCTGCTGTTGATGTAAGTATAATCAAAATAATCAATCTGCATCAATTACACAGTCCCACAAAAAAAGAATTCTGACCCAAAAACTAGACCCACTAATCTCTATGTATATTGACCTCCTGCATTCAATTTCGAAATCAGAATTGAATTCTATCGTGGGGTTTTCTTGTAATCTTACAAGGAAAGTCCGCATTTGGAACATTGGAAAAATAAAAACTGCATACCAGAGAAAGTGCCTAAAAATTCCCTTTAGAATGAAACCGATATGGTACACTCAGAAAATTATGTAAGTTACTACATGTAAGTTGTTTGTATATTTTACAGTAGTTAGTTGTTTTCAACTACAAAGTCAGTTATTTTTGTATGAAAAATATCAAACAACTATTTCTGTTAGTTATTTTTAGTCGTTTTTTTAATAACTAACAAAAAAGTACTGTAATGTAGTAACAGTTATTTAAAGTAGTTAATTTTATTTTTTTTATTTCTCAAAAATTTTCAAAGTTTTTTCCAAAAAAAAAAAAATCGTTTTTTACTTTTTTTTTTTTAAAAAAACTTGGAAAAAATTTGGTCTTCAATTTTTTTTTTTTCTGAAAAATTTTTTGAAAAAAAATTATACATTGTTTATTTTTACTACATATTAGTTGTTTTGACTACAAATGTTAGTAATTTTTACTACATAAGTCAGTTGTTTTTTTGTCAGTTAAAATAACTAACATTGTTAGTTGATTTAACTGAAAAAGTAGTTGACCCCAAAACAACTTACAAAATAGTTATTTTAACTGACATTTTCAGTTGATTTTACTAACATAATTTTTTAAGTGTATATGTGCAAACTATAATATAATAACTGAAAACGGGTCATTTTTGAACCGCCGTTTAACCCTTTAAAACTGAATTAATGCCAATAATCTCAGACAGTTCAATCTTACATTATATTATTTCTCTATCTTGTGTAGAAATTTCAAAGAAATCAGTAGGTTCGCTTTGTGTACTTTGCGGACTCTGGGAACTTTGCTGGACTTTCCTTGTAAGATTAAAAGAAAACTCATCCATAGAATTCAATACTGATGCCGGAATTGAATTCAGGAGGTCAAAATACATAGACATTAGTTGATATAATTTCAGGGTCAGAACTCTTATTAATAAAAAGGAATGAAATGTCATTACCCGATTTTGTCACCATTTTTACAAAACCTAAACTTGCTTCAGGTTGAACATGTATTCGGTTTTATTGACCACGCCCATTTTTTTTTTTTCAAAAAATTTTGAAAATCTCCGAAGCTACTCATCCGATTTCAAAATATTCCGGAAAGGGGTAAAGTAGTGTACTTTGGTACTTTTCTATCTAGTAAAAAATGGACATAGGAACTTAAAATGTGGGATCCTTCAGCCCAAAAAACATTCAGAAAAAAGAAACTTTTGAAAATTCCGATTTTAATGCTAAGAGATTTAAAAATTGTACTTTGGCACATTTTTTTATAATAATGATTGTAGAAACTTAAAATGTGAAATGTACGATCATCCAGCGAAAAAAACATTCCGACAAAAGTACTTAACAGAAAGTTTCGATGCTAAGAGAGTAAAAAAGTGTACTTTGGTACCTTTTCGATCTCCTGAATTTAGAGATGGGCGCGTGAGTGATTTTTGACTCACACTCACTCACGCTCACGACAGGAATTTTCGAATCACGCACACTCACTCACGAGCTTATTTTTTCTACTCACAATCACGTGAGTAAATTTAATACAACTCACACTCACGCAAGCTTCACTCACACAAAAAAAAAGTTAATAACGAAATATACAAAAAAAAAAAGTTAATAACGAAAATTTCAAAAACCTTTCCAAATTTTCAGCAAAACTTAAAGTTCAGCGAAATTTTAAATTTTTTTTTGCTTTTTTTGGGACGAAATCTTATTTTGGGACGAAATCTTTTTAAGCCAAGTTTTACAATTTATTTGTTGCTTTTTTTTGGCCCAAAAGGAAATATAAAGAGAAAATAAATCACGCAAACACACGCAAAAAAATCGACTCACGCACACTCACTCACGCAAAAATCTTACTCACGCAATTTTTTTCTCCACTCTCACTCACTCACAATCACGTGAGTAAAATTGAATTCAGTCACAATCACGCGTGAATCACGCGGGAATCACGTGAATCACGCTCTAATCTGCTCATGTGCCCATCTCTACCTGAAATAATGGTTTAAAAAACTTGATTTTATTGGTGACCTCCCAATTTTAATTTTCAAAACTTTAACAAGGCGTTGTAACCAGAGGTGACAACTTTCTTTCCTTTTACCCAAAAAGTAATCATGTTAGTAATAAGCATAGCTTATTACCAGGTAATGACAATGGGAAGGACTAAACATTTTGTTGTACTCCTTCCCATTTACCATACCTGGCAATGAGCTATGTCAATAATAATTACTTTAACGCATGTTATATGGAAATAAATGAATTCTACATGGAACACATTGAAATCGAACGGGGGACGGAACGGAATAAAACGGGGAACGAAATGGAATGGAACATGGAACGAAATGAATGAAATTTATTTTCTCAAACATACTTTTACTTAAATTTTTCACCGAAGGGGAGGATTTTAAAAATGTGGACGAAGTTTCGGGAGGGCATGCTAGTGATACACATACTCTATTGAGTCCCAGACCGATTTTTCGAAGCTAATACTGGCTGGAGGGCAAAGAAATCATAAGAACTACAAAATACTATCAGAACTGTAAAAAAAATTTTTGTATTTTAAATTTTCGTAATTCAATTGATAAATAAAATCTAACCAAATCACTTTATTTTCTCATTATAGAAAGCAAAACGCAATACACATTATCGTGGTTTAGTCTATGGTCTAGCTCGCTCAATAATGTTTTTCGCCTATGCCGCCTGTATGTACTATGGTGGTTGGTGTGTAGTCAACAAGGGTATGGATTTCGGTGATGTCTTCAAAGTATCACAAGCTCTAATTATGGGTACAGCTTCAATTGCCAATGCTTTAGCTTTCGCACCTAATTTCCAAAAGGGTATCTCTGCTGCTGAGGGTATTTATAAATTAATAACCCGTGAACCTCAAATTGTCGATCGTGATGATGTGTCCAAGGCACCTTGGAATTCTGAGGGTAATGTGTCTTATAATTCAGTTAAATTTTCATATCCCACACGTCAAGAGATTACTGTACTAAAGAGTCTCAGCTTGGCTGTGGATAATGGTCAGAAAATTGCTTTGGTGGGTCCATCGGGATGTGGTAAATCAACATGTATTCAATTGTTGCAACGTTTCTATGATGTGGATGATGGTACAGTGACCATAGATACATATGATATACGTAATGTTTCCATACAAAACTTACGTAAACAATTGGGTATTGTATCACAAGAACCCATACTATTTGATAGAACTATTCGTGATAATATTGCATATGGTGATAATATGCGCATGGTATCGGAACAAGAGATTATGGAAGCATCCAAAAAAGCTAATATTCATAATTTTGTATCTTCCTTGCCATTGGTAAGTTATTTATTTACTTTAAACCGAAGTTAAACTAATAACTGCTAATTTCTTTTTTTTTTAGGGTTATGAAACTCGTATGGGCGAAAAGGGTACACAATTGTCAGGTGGTCAAAAACAAAGAATTGCCATTGCTCGTGCATTAATCAGAAATCCCAAGATCCTTTTACTCGATGAAGCTACATCAGCTTTAGATGCCGAAAGTGAAAAAGTTGTACAAGATGCCCTCGAAGTGGCCAGTGAGGGTCGTACTAGTATTAGTATTGCCCATCGTTTATCTACCATTGTAGATTGTGATATCATATTTGTCTTTGAAGAGGGCAAAGTGTGTGAACAGGGTACACATAAGCAATTACTCGAAAATCGGGGTCTTTACTATACTCTCTATAAACTACAGACAGGTGCTGCTTAAATAAAGAATCCCTAAATAATTTTACATTCACATTGTATTTTTTTACTCTTGCACAACATATACCTAAGTACAATTAAGTTAATTTATCTAAGTTTAATAGTTGTAAGTATTCGAACAAAAGTCATAACAAATGAAACGAATTAAATAAAAATTGTATAATTTATTTTTAGTATTTAAATAACTGACCTTGTAAAAATTTATGTATAAAATTAATATTTTTTTTTTTCATTTGCTAATAATACATAAGTATAATTTGTATAATTTTTTTATTGTTGATAAGTAGATAATTTTTTGTTAATAATTGTAAAATAAAAAAGAATTATAAAGATAAGAAATTTGTTTTCAAAATACTATTGGCATTAATTTTTATGAGCAAATTAACAAATATTTATGACGGTTGCTATCCACAACGCAAAAATAATTAATAATTCTTTGTTTTTACTTCGATTATGCCCTTTGAAGCTAGAAAGTTTTCGTTGCTTTATCAGAAGAAACTCATTGTTGTGATTTCTAAGAGTTACCAAAAAATGATAAGGTAAGGTGAGTTATTTAAATTTTCCCCAAAAAAATAGTGGTGTAATATTAACCAAATTAACCTTAAACTGCCTTAAACTCAGAGAAGTTTGACTCACTCAAACGAGAAATTTAGGCAAAAAGAATTCTTAAACGATTTTAAATTAAAGATCAAATGGAGAAAAACTGCATTTACAGTTTATCATTTCGTTATCCTGTTTCCTTTTACAAGAACTTCAAAGTTTTAAAGGATACATTTTGTAAAATATTTCTGTAATATTTGCATTTGTCCTAGGATGCCACATTTGATGGCAAATGAAAGAGAACGATCTCCGTTAATTTTTTTATTTTGCCATATTAAAACTTTATCGAAATATTTTGTTAAAAATTTTGAATGATCCTTTTTCCTGATATGTAAAAATAGGAAAATTAGGAGAAATCCTCCTCTCTCATTTTCTATCACTCGTAGCATCCTAGCACAAGTATAAATATTAAAAAAATATAAAATGTCATCCTCTAAAACTTTGAAGTCCTTTTAAAAGGAAACAGGATCACGAAATGAAAAACTGTTACTACATTTAGTCTCTAGTTTCAAACGTATGTTATCCAGTTCATGTTTAACGACTTTTTTCATTTTTGTCGGTTGGTGTTATGATTGGAAATTGTATCATAATATGATTATAGCAATCGTAAAATTTTTGTTGCATTAATATTATGGTCATAAATTAAAATTTTTCGAATATTTATGATCACACACTCAAAAAATTATGTTAGTAAAATCAACTGAAAATGTCAGTTAAAATAACTACTTTGTAAGTTTTTTTGGGGTCAACTACTTTTTCAGTTAAATCAACTAACAATGTTAGTTATTTTAACTGACAAAAAACAACTGACTAATGTAGTAAAAATTACTAACATTTGTAGTCAAAACAACTAATATGTAGTAAAAAAAAATAAACAATATATTTTTTTTCCAAAAATTTTTTTAAAAAAAAATTAAGACCAAATTTTTTCCAAGTTTTTTTTTTAAATTGTGAAAAATAAAAAACATTTTTTTTTTTTTTGGAAAAACTTTGAAAAATTTTTAGTGATAAAAAAATAAAATTAACTAAAATTAAAAATTAACCTTAAATAACTGCTACTACATTACAGTACTTTTTTGTTAGTTAATAAAAAAAACGACTTAAAATAACTAACAGAAATAGTTGTTTGACATTTTTCATACAAAAATAACTGACGTTGTAGTTGAAAACAACTAACTACTGTAAAATATACAAATAACTAACATGTAGTAACTTACATAATTTTCTGAGTGCATTATTGCTGCAAAAATGTAATGATTGCTACAAACAAGTTATGATACAATTTTCAATCATACACTCAGAAAATTATGTAAGTTACTACATGTTAGTTGTTTGTGTATTTAACAGTAGTTAGTTGTTTTTAACTACAAAGTCAGTTGTTTTTGTATGAAAAATATCAAACAACTATTTCTGTTACACAGTAAAAAGTTTTGGGTTATATGTAAAACCTAGCGGAGCACATTTTAAACTACTTTGGAATTAAACTCAAAGTTAAATCCGAAATGGGTTATATGCTAAACCACATAGGTATTAAAAATTTGATTATCTTTATGTCATTTTTTTTAGTTTTATTTTGATGCCAAAAAATAATTAAATTTCTCTCTTGAAAAACTTCTAAAAAATAAACGTCAAACGTCATCAAAAAATTGTCTTTCATCAAGTTTAAGATATATTATCAAAATTTGTGATCCAGAAAGTGAAGATTTTACTCCGAACGAAATATAAATATCAAGTAAGTATTGACTACAAACGTTTATCAATCATTTTAATTGATTTTTGGTTAACTTTACTTTTAGGCCAGCTGAATCTTGAAGCAGAAGGCAGAGAGAGATGGAATAATTAGATCACGACGGTGCCTACCCCCAGGAATAATTTCTTAAGTAGCAATTTATTTTATGCAGAGTTGTGCTGAGTTTGGGTGACAAATCAACAATCCTCTGGATTTTAACTTTATTCATGTATTTGGTCTGTATTTGTATTCAATACACAAAAATATTAAAAACATAACCTTACATTTGTTTTATTTTTTTTTTGGAGAAATTTAAGTCCTGCCTTGTTTAAATAAACACCTGTTTAGGTGTAAAATTATTTCCATATTTTGGTTTTATTATAACGCCCAAAAATAAATTCAAAATCCATTCTCTCACTCTCTTTTTATCTCTTTAAAAGTAAACTTTTTATGGAATAAATTAAATTATTTTTGGCATTGTTATATATACACACCAGCTAGTAATTAAAATTAACCCAAAACTTTTTACTGTGTAGTTATTTTAAGTCGTTTTTTTGAACAACTTACAAAAAAGTACTGTAATGTAGTAACAGTTATTTAAAGTAGTTAATTTTATTTTTTTTATCTCTGAAAAATTTTCAGTCTTTTTTTAAAAAAATAAAAATAAATTTTTGTTTTTTTATTTTTTACAACTTTTTTTTTGAAAAAAAAAACGGAAAAAATTTGGTCTTCAATTTTTTTTCTGAAAATTTTTTTTGAAAAAAAAAATTATATTGATTATTTTATTTTTACTACATTTAAGTTGTTTTGACTACAAATGTAAGTAGTTTTTACTACATAAGTCAGTTGTTTTTTGTCAGTTAAAATAACTAACATTGTTAGTTGATTTAACTGAAAAAGTAGTTGACCCCAAACTAACTTACAAAGTAGTAATTTTAACTGACATTTTCAGTTGATTTTACTAACATAATTTTTTAAGTGTATTATGACGCTCTTAAATTATGGTTGCCACAATCATATCTCTTCTCTGTGTGTAATCTTTGAAACTACTCATCCGATTTCAAAAATATTTTCACCAATATCACAGTGCAACACCCAAAAACGGAATGGGATGAAACCAAAAGCAAATGAAAGTTGGCATATCCCATAACAAACCCCTCAATGCTTTTTTCTAGTTCAGAGCTAGATTTTTTTTACACGCATTTGAAATTAGTGTACTTTTATTATAATTATAATAAAAAATGCTTGAAAATTGTATTAGTGGCGAATGATTAATATTGTAATTGCCTTTAAATAACAATCATACGCAACGGTGTCCAGTAGTTTATATTAATAATTGCCTTTAAATAACAATCATACGCAACGGTGTACAGTAATTTATTTTAATAATTTGGCTATTCAGTAAATAGGTATTGGAGCGATTGCAGAAAAATTCATACCAGTCAAAGCTGAAGTAATTTTGAGCTTAAGTTTGGAAACTGGACCCTACATGTCCAATAAGGGCACCACCAGGGGCCTTTAAAGTAGGACATGTTTAGTACACAAAAACTTTAAATGCTTTAACATCACCAACTTTAAATGCGTGTAAAATAAAATCTAGCTCTGACCTAAAAAAAAGGCCTTGAGGGTTTTGTTATGGAAAACGTCAGCTTTCATTTGCTTTTGGTTTCATCCCATTCCGATTCCGAAAGTTCGATTTTGTATCACTGTGTATTTAGAATGTTTTTTTGGGCGGACATACACTCAGAAAATTATGTAAGTTACTACATGTAAGTTGGTTGTATATTTTACAGTAGTTAGTATTTCTGTTAGTTATTTTAAGTAGTTTTTTTGAATAACTAACAAAAAAGTACTGTGATGTAGTAACAGTTATTTAAAGTAGTTAATTTTATTTTTTTTTATCTCTGAAAAATTTTCAAAGTTTTTTTTCAAAAAATAATAATAAATTTTAATTTTTTTTATTTTTCACAACTTTTTTTAAAAAAAAAAAAATATTTTTCACAACTTGGAAAAAATTTGGTCTTCAATTTTTTTTTTGAAAATTTAAAAAAAAAAAAATATTAAATTGATTTTTTTATTTTTACTACATATTAGTCGTTTTGACTACAAATGTTAGTAGTTTTTACTACATGTCAGTTGTTTTTTTGGCAGTTAAAATAACTTACATTGGTAGTTGATTTAACTGGCAAAAGTAGTTGACCCCAAAACAACTAAAAAAGTAGTTATTTTAACTGACATTTTCAGTTAATTTTACTAACATAATTTTTTGAGTGTAGGCTTCATCGAACACGCCATTTCTACTCCCATTTCTACGACCACTTTTGGAAAAAAATTAAATCTAAAAATCTATGAAAGAACTTATTCGATTTCAAAAGAAATTAAGAAGCCAGCCACATAGTTAATTTCGTTCTGAAGTGGTTTTAAAGTTTTCCTCTAAAACGTAAAGCGACATAATTTTTCGAAATGAAACCACTTCCATGCAATTCAATCCACTTTGATTTTATTCTGAAAAAAATATTCATTTTGCGTTTTAAGAGTAAACCACTCACTTCCGAACGGCATTTAGTCTGTGACATGCCCTTAAGAATGGTCTGTCAGGGTGGATGGGAATTTTTATTTGGCATTGAAATTTCATTGACATTAGTTGGAATTAGATTGCCAATGTAATTTTTTGACATTGGCATTATTCCTACTAAGTAATGCCAATGAAACCGCACAAATGCCTAAAAAAAATGTTTACAATTGAGGAAAATGCATTTGTTTACTTTAAATATTTTTTTTTTTTAAACTTAAAATGGCGATAACTCGAAAACTAAGCCCGATAAAGCAAAATGGAAGGCATTCTTCACATGTGTGGACTTTGCTCTATTATATCTTGCTTAGTTTTTGAGATATAGCCATTAGTGTCCGAGCGAACAGTTCGGCCAAAAAACGTAATTTAATCAAAAATTTGGTATTTGGCAGTACTTTTAACAACTTTTTTATATGGTGTAGAATTGTTGAGGCGATGGAAGAAGATTCTGAGTGTTAAATTTAAGGACGAGTACGAAGTTAAGCCACAACTTCGAAGTTCGGTAACCGAACTTTTTTCAATTTGACCGAACGTTCGGTTACCGAACATCTAAATTGGTGCTTAACTACGTCCTCGCCATTAAATTTGAAAGTCAGAACAGTCTTCTATCGCCTAAACAAACAAACGGCCATCAGAAAAAGCTGTTAAAAATGCTTGCAAATATTAATTTTTGGCCAATACCTTTTTTTGACCCATAAAATATTTTTCGCAGAGTAAACAACCTGCCGACGGAAATAAGACGTTTAATATTGTTAATGGTTTATTTTCATAAAGGCATAATATGCCTTATATTAATGCCAATGAAATTTTTAGTAATGAACATTAGTAATGATACAAATTCCTTAACGGCATTTGCATTGATTAAAACTAAAACAATGCTAAAAATATCATTGGAATTAAATTGAATTTAATGCTAATGAAATTGTCAATTAAAAAGTCCCATGTATGGGATATGCCATATGTTTCATCGACCACGCTCATTTCAACGGCCATTTTTGGCAAAAAAAAATAAAATTTAAAATCTCCGAAACCACTCATCTGATTTCATATAGCATGGCACACGGCACATGCGCCCTAGTATGCCCAGAGCTTCAAAGAATGAAATCCTTTTTGAATGAATTCTCAAAAAAATTAATTCAATTTTCATAGTCAGTAAATGCATTCGATTTCATAAATCAACAATGAATGCAGTCCTTGGAATTCATTCGATTGAATGGAAAAAAATGAATGCATTCGATTTCTTGTTCATTCGATTTAGAAAAATCGAATGCATTCGATTTTTTATCATTCCACTGCGAATGCAATCGATTTTTGAAATAGAAAGACGAAAACGGAGACAAATTTTGGTCCATAGCAGCGACAGGCAAAAGCACTACGCGGCGTTTTTACTCTCACACCTACATGCTCTCACTCATTAAACAAAATCAAAAAAACACAATTTTCTCCTCTCTTCTTGTTTAAAATATACTTAGAGAAATAATCAATAAAGAATTTTAATGTCAAATTCTTGTTTAAGGAACATTTTTTGGTAAACCAGAATGCTTAGTTTGTCCCTATTCACTAAATATTACATTGCTAGACATTTTAACCAATGTCATTTAGTATCTTTTTTATTTTTTAAATGGTTAAATGTGTTATTATTTTTACTATAAATTTCTTTAAGTGCATTGAGTACGAGAGTGGTACATCCCAGTAAACCAAAGGTTCCGACTTTTTCGGAAGTCAGACATTTCGTAACGAATTCGTTAAGACATTTCGGTAGTTTGTCTAAAGTCAGACAATCTACCGAAATGTCTTGACGAATTCGTTACGACATTTCGGTAGTTTGTCTGAAGTCAGACAAACTTCCGAAACGTCTTAACGAATTCGTAACGACATTTCGGTAGTTTGTCTGAACACGTGTTTTTTGGTCAGTTCATGTTTCATTTTTTTAATGCGAGTTGTGCAAATGAAAGTTTCTAAATAAATATATAAAACTTCGACTTATAAGAAAGCAAAAGCCAGTGAAAAGTTTAAAGCAATGAATTAAATAAAAATAATTTCAATAAACATGGAAAAATTCAATAAATATGCAATGAAGAATTTCCACGAAAGCAGCATGAAGCGGTACTTCGCAGTTAAAACAAAAACATGTCGCGTCAGGCTTTTAAAAACTCCTTTAATTACAAAGACAAAAACAAAGACGACTAAAGAATCTGATCCCAAGTTATAATTATGGTTTTATATATTTATTTAATTTTTTGATTATTATTTTATATATTATTTAATACGATTTTTATGTATCATAACATATTGGAATAAATAAATAAAATAAAAAATATTTTTTTCATAGATAATTATTAAATCTTGCCGAAATCGTTACGAAATGTCGTAACGAAATCGTTAAGAAATGTCGTAACGAAATCGTTAAGAAATGTCGTAACGAAATCGTTACGAAATGTCTTAACGAAATCGAACCGACACTTCGTTCCGAATTCGTGCAACCATTTCATGACTTTCGTTACGAATTCTTAACGATTTCGGTACCGAAATCGGAAGCTTTTGCCGACATGTGGTTACGAATTCGTAACGAATTCGGAACCTTTGGTATACTGGGATGTTACACAAAAAAAGAAAAAATATGATAGTATGTGTTTGCCTGTCGCTGGTCCATAGTATCGCCGACTCTCTTTACATACGATGGCCTTAATGGGCCCTAATTTTGAATCCAAAAAAATTGGTGTTGTGTAGAGTGTTGGCAATACTAGAGTGTTGGCAATACTATGGACAAAAAATTGGCTCTGTTTTTCTCTATCTTCGTTAGTTTTTCAAGTTTTTTATGGAATGAATGAATAAGCCATTCGTTTTTCAAATTGAATAAAAAGAAAATCGATTGCATTTGCAAGTGAATGCATTCGATTTTTAAAAGTCGAATGAAAAAAAAATCGAATGCATTCGATTTTTGAAAGTCGAATGAAAAATAAATCAAATGCATTCGCCATTTATAAATCGAATGAGTCTAAAGCGAATTCATTCAATTCGCTAAAATGTGATTGAGGAATGCAATAACTAAATTTTCATTCAGAATGCCAAATCGAATTAATTGAAATCCTTCGAAGCTCAGAGTATGCCACATTTCAGATGCGTCATGTGCCGCTAGCATGGCACATCTAAAATGTGCCGAGTGCCATACTAGCGCACGTGACACATGTGCCATGCTATGGGCACATTTCGAAATGTTATATGCGGCAAATTTGTGTGTGCCCCGATAGAAACTTGAATGTTATACGAAAAGGAATGAAGCATAAATGGAACGAAATAAAACGGGGAACGAAATGAAAAAAAAAACGGAGAATGAAATGGAATGAAACAGGGAACGAAATGGAAGGATTTATTTCATTTTTACTCAAGTTTTTTTATTTTGTTCTTCGCAGAAACTCATGACTTCTTTGGTATGTTATAGCATAACTCGGGATACTTTCATTAGAAGAGTAAATTTATAAGCCAACAAAGAGTTGCAGTTCATATTCCCCATTAAATAAAAACAAAATTTTGAAAAATATATTTTAAGTTTTTTTATTTTATTTCTTTGTAAATCATAAAATTAAACATATGTATTTATAATTAATGTTTTGGTTTAATTTTTTTTTTCAAGTTTCCTTCTTTTATTATTACATTTGTATTAAAGTTAATTACCGAAATAATTGGTAATTTAATTCAATTAACAGACAAAAAACGGCTTAAATTAAAAAATAATAAAAAAAAGAAAAAAAAAACAAAACATTCTAAAAACTACCAAAAGAAATCTTGGAAATATAAAAAAATGTCGTTTTTATTCACAAGTAGTTTTTTGTTTGTTTCACTGACTGAAATTATCCTGTATAATGTATGTATTCTTTGCAATGTGATCATTATAAACTAAAAATTATGGGTAGAGAGTAGGGGAACAGATGTATTTTTTTTTTCGTAACAGGATCGAAGTTGATCTACTACTCTAGTTTCATTTAATTTTTACAAAAAGGGGAATTAAAAAAGCGTAATACGCTACTTCTACTAATAAGCACTAGAAACTAAGGGTAAACATCTATAATAGTTGGATTACGTTTGAAACGTATTACGCCTAAATATGATGGGTATGTGTGTATTAATTGACCTACAGGTCTTGGCTGCCAAACAAACTGGGAGTCAAGATTAAGGAAGCATAATAAACAATAAAAACTTTATACTGCCAACCAGAGGATGATGATTATACATTCATCATTTAAATTTTTTTCTAAATAAAATTATTAAGCCCTAGAGTAGTGAGGAAATAACTTATAGTCAAAAAGAAATAATAGCACTGTGCTACAAATGACCAAAAATAAAATATGCAGGGGTTCTCATATGAAAATTCGGGTTGGTTGGAGTCCATAGAGTACTGATATACTCATAGTTTTTCTGGATCACTTCGTTAAGTACGTTTTTTATTGGCAAATGTGTTGAAAAACGGCAATTCTTAAATTACAACTTTAAAAAATTATTACTTTGTTAGTTTATAACCGATTTTCGATTTTATGGATTTTTTTGAAAGGTATAAGTCTTACCTTTTAAACAAAACAAAAATATTAAAAATCGATCAAGAATTGGCTGAGCTACGATCGTTTAAGTTAAAAAAAATCAAATTTTTTGAAAAATTTGTCATGTTCTTTATACTCTAAGTTGAAAGTGCATCATTAAACAATTTTTGTTTTATTTTTGTATAAAAGTATAGTAAAGTAGCTTTCCAAAACACTAAAAAACATAACAATCGGTTAAAAAATGAATGAGTTATGCTAAGTTTTGTGATAGGATATTTTTAATTTTTTTCAGAAATGCTTGTAATTCAGGTATTATTCATAAATCTTATTGCTAGTAGTAATTTTATGTGCCTATGCATATAAACAAGAGATGGTAACATAATTAGATTTGTGCGTGATTGACACATGATCACAAGTGAGCGTGATTGAAAATCAATTTTACTCACGTCGTTCTGAGTGAGTGGAATAAAAAAAATGGGCGTGTCAGTTGCTTCTAAATACCATTTACAATTTTTTGGTTTTGTTTGAAAAATATGAGTGTTACTTCTTAAAAACAAAAATATTGAGAATAGATTGAAAATAGGCTCGTTTAAGTAAAAAATCTTTTTTGAAAAGTAATACCTGGAACATTTTTATGACAGAAAAAGTTGTACGTTCGCAAACATTTTTGAAACGAAATTGGTAAAATTGTAGGATCATTTGATGGAAATTTTACCTATTTATAAATAAACGTATGAGGCATTCCACACCAAATATCCAGCAAAAAAAAACATGTTTACCGTAAATTTCTGAACAGGTTGTATAAATAGCCCTATATGGAGCTAAGAAAATTGCGTTTTTGGTTTTAAAATTTTTCAAAAACTTGACTTAGGAGGTCAAATATTGGAAAAATTGTAAAATTTGTGTTGAGTTACCTTGTTTAAATATTTATTAAATTAAAACCGAATGCACCACAATCTCAAATTTTTTTTTGGAAAATTTTCAGAATTAGTTCTGAAATTTTTGCATTTTTAAAAAAAGTCAATTAATCAAAAACCCGGCCACTTTTTTTTTAAGCTTAGATGTTTGTCTATCCACACAAATAAATTCAGACATATGTTTTTTTGAGAAAATCGCATTTGAATATTAATTTTCATAACAATTTTGTAATTTGCTGGTATTTTCTTGTTTCAACGTAGCGAATAACTATTAAATATTTGCATTAGTCATACGCTACGTTGAACCAAGCAAATTACCAAATTGTCATGAAATTCAAAATTCAAATGCGTTTTCTCGAAAATAACGAAAAAAACACATTACAATTTTTTTGTGTGGATAGACAAACTAGAGATGGGAACATGAGCAGATAAGAGCGTGAGTGTTTTACTGAATTTTTCACACTCACTCACGTGATTGTGAGTGAGTGTGAGAAAGATTATTGCGTGAAAGAGTGAGCGTGAGTTGATTTTTTTTGCGTGAGTTTGCGTGATTTATTTTCTCTTCATATTTCCTTTCATTCCAAAAAAAGCAACAAAAAAAATGTTAAATTTTGCTTAACTTCAGATTTCGTCCCGAAAAAAATCAAAACAAATGTAAAATTTTAGATTTTGCTGAAAATTTTGAAAGATTTTTGAAATTATTTTTAGTATAAATAAGAATATCGTGAGTGTGATTCAACGTTAGCGTGAGTGACTCTTGCATCGGCGTACGTGAGTGTGAGTTGTATTAAATTTACACACGTGATTGTGAGTGAGTGTTAGAAGAAAAATTATGCTCGTGATTGAGTGAAAGTTAAAATTCACTCACGTGACCATCTCTTAGACAAACATCTAATCTTTAAAAAAAAATTAAAAAAAAAACAAATGTGGTCGGATTTTGTATAAATTGACTTTTTTAAAAAATGGAAAATTTCAGAAAGGGTTCTGATTTTTTTTTTTTTATTTCACTCACACTTTTTTATTCCACTGACACTCACTCACAACGACGTGAGTAAAATTGATTTTCAATCACGCTCACTTGTGATCATGTGTCAATCACGCACAAATCTAATTATGTTTCCATCTCTTGTTTATATGCATAGGCACATAAAATTACTACTAGCAATAAGATTTATGAATAATACCTGAATTACAAGCATTTCTGAAAAAAATTAAAAATGTCCTATCACAAAACTTAGCATAACTCATTCATTTTTTAACCGATTGTTATGTTTTTTGGTGTTTTGGAAAGCTACTTTACTATACTTTTACACAAAAATAAAACGAAAATTGTTTTATGATGTACTTTCAACTTAGAGTATAAAGAACATGACAAATATTTCAAAAAATTGGATTTTTTTTAACTTAAACGATCGTACCTCAGCCAATTCTTGATCGATTTTTAATATTTTTGTTTTGTTTAAAAGGTAAGACTTATACCTTTCAAAAAAATTCATAAAATTGAAAATCGGTTGCAAACTAACAAAGTAATATTTTTTTAAAGTTGTAATTTAAGAATTGCCGTTTTTCAACACATTTGCCAATAAAAAACTTACTTAACGAAGTGATCCAGAAAAACTATGAGTATATCAGTACTCTATGGACTCCAACCAACCCGAATTTTCATATGAGAACCCCTGCATATTTTTGGTGTAGCACAGTGTAGTTAATTATATATAAAATTATGGATTATTATTATTCTTTAATTCTTATCTTCCTTCTTTTTCTCATCAGAGGTGTTAGTTTCGTCTGTACTGCTGCCACCTTGTTGGCCTTCACGTTCTGCAGCCATCTAGATAGATAAATTATAAAACAGATTAATATCCAGCCAAAGTTTAAATAAATGTTAACAAAAATATTACCTTCTTGTATGCCATCTCGAAAAGTTTCAAAGATGATTGTTGCAAAGTGCTGGTAGCCTTACGTACTTCTTCGGGATCAGCTGTATCTTTGTTGGCCAACATTGTACGCAAATCAGCAATTTCTTTTTTCAATTTTTCACACTAAAATTAAAAACAATTATAAATTGATTAATTATTTTTGCTACTTTTTGTATGCGTTTAAAATTCTTACCTCTTCAGCGGGTAATTGAGCCTTAAATTCTTCCATTTTGGTTTCTGTATCATGAACTATGCTTTCGCCTTGATTTACCAATTCAACAAGTTCACGCTTGACTTTGTCGGCCGCAGCAAACTCTTCAGCTTTCTTAACCATGTTTTCGATTTCATCTTTGCTGAGACCACCACTAGATTGAATCACAATTTGTTGTTCCTTACCAGTACCCTTATCCTTTGCCGAAACATGTACAATACCGTTAGCATCAATATCAAAGACAACTTCAATTTGTGGAACACCGCGGGGTGCTGGAGGAATACCGACTAAAGTGAATGAGCCCAACTTTTTGTTGTCATTTGCCATTTCACGTTCGCCTTGATGTACTTTGATTTCTACTTGAGTTTGACCATCAGCAGCGGTAGAGAAGACCTGTGATTTTTTGGTAGGAATGGTTGTGTTGCGGGTGATAAGACGTGTGAAAACACCTCCCAAAGTTTCAATACCCAAAGACAAAGGTGTAACGTCCAAAAGCAAAACATCGGTTACATCACCAGCCAAGACACCACCTTGTACGGCAGCACCTACAGCAACAGCTTCATCGGGATTAACAGCGCGGGAAGGTTGACGTCCGAATAATTCTTGCACGGTAGCTTGTACCTTAGGCATACGAGTCATGCCACCTACCAACAAAACTTCACCAATGTCAGACTTGCTAACTTCAGCATCAGACAAAGCCTTTTGACAGGGTTGAATGGTACGCTTAATAAGATCGCCTACCAAACTTTCCAATTTGGAGCGAGTCATTTTCAAGTTCATATGTTGGGGACCAGCAGCATCCATGGTCAAATAAGGCAAATTGATGTCAGTTTGTTGAGAGGAGGACAATTCGCACTTAGCTTTTTCAGCAGCTTCCTTAAGACGTTGCATGGCAATTGAATCCTTAGTGATATCAATACCGCTGGACTTTCTGAATTCAGCAACCAAATAGTTGACAATATGGTTATCGAAATCTTCACCACCCAACATGGTATCACCATTAGTTGATTTTACTTCAAAGACACCCTTTTGAATTTCCAAAATGGAAATATCGAAAGTACCACCACCCAAATCGTATACAGCAATGCTAAATATAAAAAAAACTCCATCATCATCCTTTCTAATTCTTAAATTTCCAATTAACTTACATTTTATCATCAGTTTTATCCATGCCATAAGCCAAAGCTGCAGCTGTGGGCTCGTTAATAACACGCAAAACATTAAGACCAGCAATTTGACCAGCATCCTTGGTGGCTTGACGTTGCGAATCATTGAAATAGGCTGGTACAGTAACCACGGCATTCTTAACGGGAGTATTCAAATAGGCTTCAGCAGTTTCCTTCATTTTCATCAAAATGAAAGCACCAATTTGTGAGGGTGAATATACTTTACCATCAGTCGATGAAACCCAGGCATCACCATTGGAGGCTTTAACAACTTTGTATGACAAATTCTTCATGTCCTTTTTAATTTCGGGATCATCAAAACGGCGACCAATCAAACGTTTTGTTGCATAGAAAGTGTTGGCAGCATTGGTAACAGCTTGACGCTTAGCGGGCATACCAACCAAACGTTCACCATCCTTAGTGAAAGCAACGTGTGAGGGGGTAGTACGAGCACCTTCAGCATTTTCAATAACTTTAGCTTGTTTTCCTTCCATAACAGCAACGCAAGAGTTGGTGGTACCCAAATCGATACCGATAACGGCACCTTTAACTTCACCAGATCTGGAGAGAAGGGCAGAAGAAGGGGGGAGGAAATATTGTGTTATTGTTGTTATAAATTGTGTACATTTCCTTTTTTTTATCAATTGATGAGATGAGATTACAAAGTGTTAACAGCAAAATGATATGAATAATTTACACAATATGAGATAAAACATTTATTCAAAATACACATGTATACCCAAATTTGACAACATTAAACTATTTTTTGTTAATAAAGATAAAAGTTATTCTTTTATTGCCAAAAGACCAAGGGTTCTGTCGGGAATCGAACCTACGACCCCCACGTTTAAAGGCTAGCACGCTACCAACTAACCTACAGGGGCCCCTGAATTAGCTTGTATTCAAAAAAAAAAAAAAACACTGGGCATTGTGGAAAGTATTTATGGATTCGGCTCACAAGGGAAGTCTTCCTCGTGTCAACCTCCGATCTTCATGAAATTTGGATATGTTGTTTAGAACGAAAATTAATTTGACACTTATTTTTTAAGCAGCATAAACTCATTTTTAGGGGGGTCGATTTGTATGGGGGAAGTTGAGCTTTTTCGTTTTTTTACGATTGACGCTTATTTACTCAAAATTAATATAGGCATGTTTGGTTTCAGATAAAAGGTATTTAAAATATCCCGTGATGCTAATAACCAAAAAGTATAGAATAAATAAGCCCAGGTAGAAAAATACAACCGTTAAAACGCTTTAAAAGCGCTTTGTATGGAAGTACGAATGCTCTCAGACCATACTGAAAACCATCATCAGAGCGCTTTCAGACTGTCATAATGATAACACCGTTAGACGGTTTATTTGAAGCGTTTTTAAAGACATTTATAATAATGATTTTAGAACGCTTCGTTATAGCGCTTTTAAAGCATTGCAAAAACCAAAAATGTATCACTTTTAAAACGGTATGTAAAGCAATTTTAAAGTGCTTTATATGCAAAAAAAAAAGCAATTTACAAGCATTTCAGATACAAAACCTAAAGTAATTTTCCATTAATTTAAAAAGTTTATTTTTGTTTTAATTTTTATTGTTTTAAGAAAAAATAAATATATTATTTTTTTTATAAAAAATAACTGTTTTTTATACCAAAAACTAAATATAATTTCGTTTAGTTATTCTCTCTTCTGCTGCCGCTACCCAGCGGCTTGTTTTGGTCACGATAGACTTGTCGGACTCATTTTCAAATTGTAGAAGAAGGTGTTCTGCAACAGGAAAACAAAATGAGTTTATTAATATAATAGGTATAAAGCATTTCTGATCTGACGAAAACTGCGATGTGTTTTTTTAAATCTTTTGAAAAGATCTAGAAATTTGCTTAATTTGATGATTTCGCGGTAAGGCAAACTTCACAAATATCAAAAAAAAAAAATTGAAAAGTTTCAAATATAACGCGAAGTGACGAAATTAGGTTGATACCTAAAATTGTTTTGTGAAAAACACATACATGTTTTGGTCAAAGATATATAGTTGTTGGCCAGCATAATATTACACTCAAAAAAAAAAATATTGTAAAACTAGCAAAAAAAATGGTTAAAATTAGCAAAAAAAACTGTAGTTTTGGACGTTGCAAAAATTTTGGTAATATTAGCAAAACCATTTTGCTAATCAAAAAATTAGGAAAAAAATGGTAAAATTACAAGAATACCATTTTATTTTTGTAAAAAATCAACCTTGTAAAATTATCAAAAAATATGGTAAAATTACTAGAGTCCGACCGAAACCAGTTTTTGAGGCCGAACCGAAACCGAACCGAATATTCGGCCGAAAAAGTAATATTCGGCCGAAACCGAACCGAAACCGAAACTTAAAAAAAAATACCGCCTGGCATGAATAAAATTATTAAAAAGTTGTTAAAGATAAATATACAGCATATAATGCTTTTAAACCATAGGAATGTTGTATTTTTGAAAAAAAAAAATATGTTTTTTAAAAAACTTACAAAAAAATTTTATATTTCGTTTGAAGATTAAGAGAAAATAATTTTTGAACTGAAACAGTTTTACATTTATTGCATAAACTTGTAACATTTTCTTCAATTGAACTGAATCAAGTGTAATGAAATACGAAATCAAAAAATTCAGCGACTTTTTTATATATTTTTTAAAATACCAAAAAGTTTCGGTTTCGGCTAATATTCGGCCAAAATTTTGCCGAATACCGAATAGTGGCCGAAACCCCATTATTCGGCCGAAACCGAGACCGAAACCGAATATTCGGTCGGACTCTAAAAATTACCAAAAAAAAATGGTAAAATTGAAATAGATAAACAAATTTGTAATTTGATAAAAAAAACTGTTTTATTTAGTATTTTTTTTTCTGATTAGTAGTTGATTTAAAATTTGGTGAATATACTAAAAATTGTTTATCCTGGTTTTGAGCACCACGTTCTTTAAATGTAGTAATAGCAGCATCAACAATTTCTTCAGTTGTTGGATGGTTTCTTCGGCTTTATGGCATCTTATTTTGCCTTCTTCTCAGCAGCTGTAGTTGCAGTAACTGGACTTCCAACAACATCAAAATCCAAAATGATTTTTTTTTTCACTTAAACACTTTAAACAAAAAATTTAAAGAACAACACTTCACTTTTTTTATTTTTTTGCGTCATTTTTTTTTAGCTTAAGTAGAACAAATGAGAATTGCGTAGTAGTCTACACAAGAAATTTCTTACATTTTCACGTAAAATTTGTAAAAAATTAACAAATTTTTTTTCGAATTTTTAATTTTTTTCACATGTATTTTAAAAAAATATAAAAAAAAAACTTTTGGATATCGAAGAATAGATATTTAAGTATGTGTTAAAATTTAAAAAAAATAATTTTTCTAAATTATCAACTTTTTATTAACAATTTAGGTGGCAAATTTTAAAAAAATTTCATATAAAATTAGCAAAAAAATATGGTAAAATTAGCAAAAAAATATGGTAAAAAATACTAAAAATTGTGTAGCCTATTTTTGAGCGCCACGTTCAAACGAATAGCATAATCAACCACTATTTCAGTTGATGGATGGCTACTTTACTATGGTGTTGGCAGCATCATCTTTTATCTTCTTCTCGGCAGCTGGACTTTCAACAGCAGCAGAATCTGCAATGATTTTTTTCACACTAGAACACTTTAAATTTTTTTTTTTCTTAAAATCAAAAAAAAAAAGTATTACCATTTCTTTAAAGAAAATACTAATATGTTTGCTAAAATTATAGTAAAATAAAAAAAAAACTAGCAAGAAAATATAGTAAAAGTACCAAAAAATGTTTGTATTTTACCAATAGTAAATTGCCAAAAAAATCTGTAAAAGTTAAATTTTTACAATTTTTTTTGCTAAAGTTTGGTTGAAGTAAATTACAACACCTTTTACCAATATTTTGACTAAGTTATTTTTTTGAGTGTACCTTTCAATTCATTAAAAACTTTAATGGTGCTAAATTTTTTTTTCGAAACTCCTTTAGTCGGTTTTCCAACGCCGCTAAACATTTGCTGTAAACCTGGGGACATTATAACGGAAAGGATACTTCCAATGGCCTTATATCATACATGGGAATTTTTAATTGGCATTGAATTTTCATTGGCATTAGTTGGAACTAATGCCAATGCCAAAAAAAGCATTAAAATATATTGCCAATGAAATTTTTTGGCATTGGCATTATTTGTACTAATGCCAATGAAACGGCACAAATGCCTAAAAAAAACTATTTACAATTGATAAAAAAAAACATTTTTTTACAATAAATATATATTTTTTTAAAAAACTTAAAATGGCGATGTATCGATAACTAAGCCAGATAGAGCAAAATGGAGGGAATTTTTGGTTCTTAGAATCTCCATACTTTCGCGGGTCCTCTTCACATATGTTTACCCCAATGGGTCCTAACTTTGAATCCAAAAAATTTGGGATTCCGGAAAATTTAATAATGCTTATGTCTCGGTAAATATTGGTGACACAACAAAAAGTCCAAAAGCATTTTTGTAGCTCTTAGTTTCTAGAACTCGTCTGCCAATACTAAAAAACCCTCAGAGCAATAGTTTTTTAGTTATTCAGTTTTTAAAATTCTCAAGACCCTATTGGGCCCCTAAATTGCAGTACCTGGAAAAATAAGCAAGATAATGCTAAAGGTATGTGAATTTTAAAACTTTCGGGACTGCCAATTTTTTAGATTCTAAATTTTGACCTATTAGGGTCCACACATGTGAAGAGGACCGGCGAAACTATGGAGATTCTAAGAACCAAAAATGCCCTCCATTTTGCTCTATCTAAATTAGTTTTCGAGATATTATGCCTGTTCGTTTACCTAACTACAATCATCTCATTTTTACTACTTTTAATGCAGCTGGAAATTTGTAATACAAAAAGTAAACAAAACTTTCCAGTTGTAGTAAAAAAAAGTAAGAAATTTGGGTAAACAAACAGACCTATAGCCATTTTAAGTTTTAACCAAAAAAAATTTTTCACAACTGGTTGACGGAAATACGACTTTTAATATTGCTAATGCTTTGTTTTCATTAAGACATTTATTAATGCCAATGAAATTTTTCATAATTGGCATTACTAATTCTACTAATTCCTTAACGGGCATTGATTGAAACAATGCTAATGCTAAAAATTTCATTGGCATTAGTTTCAATATAATGCCAATGAAATCGTCAATTAATTAGTCCATTTATTTAAATAGTCCCATGTATGCCTCATATAATGAGTCGGCCTTACATTTTACCCGCATCAGGTCACGCTGAATAACAAAATAAAAATTAGTAATTTTGATTCAAATGTATACATTTATTTATAAATATAGAAAAATACATACCAGTGAATTGCAAAATTGCTAATCAGTTTTACAGGCCTATTCTCAGTTATGACTGGTTATGGCTAATTTTATTATTTTCAAACTTCATATTCCCTGTGTTTGTTGTAAACAAAATCATAAAAAGTCTCAAAATTTAAAATTATTTGTCAATTTTGAGACGATGTGGGTAGCAGGTCTTTATTTTTTTGAAATTTTCAAACAAAATTTAAAATTTTTTATGATTGTTTACAACAACCACATGGAAAAAATTGAGTTATGATTGAGTTATGACTTTTTTTGTGAATAGGCCTTGTTGTCAAACTCCTCAAACTTAACTAAATCTGTTATGAGGTCGTCTAGAGTTAATTCGCTTTTAATGTCGGCTTTTTGGTCGTCGTAAACCATATTTAAAAAGTAGTGTAAAAAATGTTGTAAAAAAAATTGTATTCCTAAACCAACATAAATTTGGCGAAAAAGTAATCTCAAAAAGCTTTTTCAAAACGTTCATAAAGCGTTATGAAATAATGCTTTAAAAATGCTTTATTTTTGATAAGTCATGACTTTTTTTTTTACCGTCATGAATTTATACTTGAAAGTGCTTTAAAAATGCTATTATTTTATTACCGTCATGAGTTTCTACTTTCGAGTGCTTTAAAAACGCTTTTTTTTATAACCGTCATGAATTTCTACTTGGGAGAGTATTCTTCCGCTAAATTTCAGAGGCACTCCTCTCTGGAATTTTGGTCCTTAAATCGGCTTATCTCGAGCATGTTTTGACAGAAAAAAATTAGGAAAAAAGTGATAAAACACATCGAAAAGTGAAAAAACACATCAAAAAGACAAAAAAACACATCGAAAGGCAAAAAAACACATCGAAGAAGAGAAAAAATAAAGAGGAATTAAAGAAAACACATCGAATAAAAAAAAAGACAAAGAAGAAATAAATATGAAAATGTCAAACTAAAAGGAATGTCAGATATTCAGTGAGAGGATTCGAGCAATTCCATGAGAGGATGAGAGCTAATAGTACGCTAATTAAAGACTTTTTGAAATAATCCGACTTGTTAGTAAACTACTAATGGGACGAATACTCTTATTTATTCTATACTTTTTGTAATAACGTACCAAAAAAGTTGATATTTTTCAACTTATTAACAAAAATGTCCAAACATTTTCGTATCCTACTCAATATGACGAAAAGTTGTGCATGTTTGGACACGTTTTTTGCATACGAAGATATGTTTTCCAAAGACCTTTCATTTGGAATGCAACATGACTTGGTTTTTTTTTGCATAATATAAGAGATAAACGCAAAAAACTGAAAAATTACCATTTCTTCCCCTCATTTTTACTCCAAAATATGAATTTGGGCCGCTAAAAAAATACGTGTCCCTTTATTTTTCCTGCTCTACAAAAAAAAAAAACAATTCCATAAAGATCGGCGGGTGATACTAGGGAGACTTCCCTTGTTAGTCGAATTTAACTTTTTACATGTTATTTGATAAATTTGCACAATACGTATGAGCGATATTTTTATAGTAATTAATATAACTCATACGCTTATACATTCTTTACAGAATTGCTTATTTGTATTAATGTTGATCATACGCTTATGTTTTTCTAAGAGATTATCAGAGATGCCAACTATTTGCGAGCAAAACGCGCACAAAAATTTTATAAACGGGTAAAAACGCGTAAATTTGCTTGAAAAAATGGGTAAAAAAGCACTGGACTGTTTTTTAAATAGATAAAAAAAACAATAGTGGTATTCAGAGTCTTGCTTGCCAGCCCTGGCACTGGTGGTAAAAGAGCACTTTTTAAAATTACTTTTCAAAATACATGTATTTTTTGAAAGAAGTACTCTTTTGCTACATTGCCAGGGCTGGCAACAAGACTCTGAATACCTCTAATATTTTCATTTAAACTTAATTTTTGATAAGTTTGTTGGTTAAACTTTTGAGCAACCGATATTAATCGTTGTACAATTTTACATGGTCTGCATTTTCCGCTTCAAAAGCCAAATTTAGTCTTTGAACTTCACCCAGAACAGAATTCAAATATTAAACCAAAATACAAAAAAAAAAAACTACAAAGAATTGCATTTTTCATAGGTTGGTTTAGTTCTTCAAGGGGAAACATTTGCCCCTTAGTCCGATTTTGACCTTTTTCCAGAACTTAATACGACCAATGGTTATTGATAATATAATAATAATAATAAATTCGTTCCATATTTCAGGCGTCTAGCTCTTAGTTTGAGCTGCATATTGCTTTCCACAGATAGACAGACGGACAATTAACAAATGTCTTTGAATCGATCAAAAATCAATAAAATATATACTTTGTGAAGTTTCCGACTAAAATTTCGATGCGTTACACTTGAAATACACAACTAAGTATACCGCCATACTTTTTTTGGAGGCTATAAAAATTAATTTTAAAAAGCACTAAAAGCACCAACTGAAAATTTAAAAAGCACCAAGTTAGTGCGTTTTTCTAATTTGGAACTAGGTGAAAAATTTTCGCATTTTGACACATCAAAAAGCACTAGATATAGCGCCAAAAGCACTAAGTTGGCATCCATGGAGATTATAGTGTACATCAGCGGTTAACAACCTTTTTGGCTCGCGTACCCCTAATTGTAAATTTTATCAGCCGCATACCCCCTAACGAGTTTTTTGTATTCGTTAAAAAACTATACATAAAAATAATAGACCCGGTGAAAAATGTCAGATGTTATTCATATATTATTCATATATGCTCGTCCATATGTATTACATATATGAAGCAAATGCGAAAATTGGCGGCATATGTAAATATATGGACACATATGATCACATATGTAACATATATTTTTTTAATTCCGTTTTGCATTTTGGTGTAAAGAATTTCATTAAAATTGTTTTTGAAAAAAAATGCTTCACTATTTTTGAAGTCTTAAAATCTTTTTTAAATTTCACAAAAAAACTTTTTCTATGTTTTTTATTTCATTTTTTTTTTTTAATTTTCAAAGTTCCAAAATTTTTGGTTTTTAAGTCCCAGACACAAAATTTTTTGACAACTTTTTTTCGGTTTTTAATAAAAAAAATAATTATAAAATGTTTTGAGAAAAAAAAATTTTGAAAAATTTTCTAAGTTTTTTTTTTTTAATTTTCGAAGTACCAAGTGTTTGTAGTAAAAGTCATTAAAAACTGTTTTTAGAAAATAAATTTTGAAAAATTTTCTAAGTCCTGAGAAAAATTCAAACATCTTGTATCGGGACACATATGGAAGTACATGTCATATATGTGCAAATGTGTACATACTTATCTGAAATTTTTTTTTTGAAAATTTTCAAAGTTTTTTTTTTGGAAATTTTTTTATGCGTTTTGGAGTAAAAAATTTCATATCAAAATTTCAGTTCAAATGCTTTTGAAATTTTTTTTTGAAAATTTTATAAGTCCCAGACATATGTACGTGCAGATGTGTGCATATGTGTTTTCATACATCAGCATATATGAAAAAAAATCAAGAAATATTGCTTCATATATGTATTCATATGGAGCATATATGATCACATATTTTTCATATGTGATCACATATGAAACATGTATGTGCATTAGAGTGTCCCTTATTTTGGAAATGTTGGAAATCTTGAGACGGTACCCGCTCATTTTTTTCCTTTTGACTTAAAAATAACTCAGGAAAAATTTTACGCCCCTAGGACCACGCCTTCCCTACGCGACGGGCCCTTAAAGAGCGGGGCCTAAAAAATCATTTTTCCATACAAACCAAAAAATTTTTTTTTTGATTTTTAATTTTTTTGTTATTATTTATTATATTACTTGGTTTGCTTATTCACAACAAAAAATTTGATTTTGGTGGGATAAGTCTTTCAGCGCTAAAAAATTTTTCGCAAAAAAAAATTTTGAGCCGCCGGGGTCCTACAGTAAAAAATTTTTAAAAAATATTTTTTTTTTAGTTTTGACCAGCAACGGTTTTAGCTGCTATGTTGCTTTAAATGATATATATTCATAAAAAAATATTTTTTGTATCTGTGACATCTTAATCGTGTTCTAAAAAAGGGTAAAAAATGCATTGATGATTTTTTTCGATACACGATAAAAATGTCACAAATATGAATAATATTTTTTTTGGAATATATATCATTAAAAACAACATAAAAACTAAAACCATTGCTTTTCAAAACTAAAAAAAAATATTTTTTAAAAATTTTTTACCGTAGGATTCCTACGGCTCAAAATTTTTTTTTTCGAAAAAGATAAAGATGTCACAGATATGAATAATTTTTTTTTGGAATATATATCATTTAAAGCAACATAGCAGCTAAAACCGTTGCTGGTCAAAACTAAAAAAAAATATTTTTTAAAAATTTTTTACTGTAGGACCCCGGCCGCCCAAATTTTTTTTTTGCGAAAAATTTTTTAGCGCTGAAAGACTTATCCCTCCAAAATCAAATTTTTTTGTCGTGAATAAGCAAACCAAGTAATATAATAATTAATAACAAAAAAATTAAAAATCAAAAAAAAAATTTTTTGGTTTGTATGGAAAAATGATTTTTTAGGCCCCGCTCTTTAAGGCCCCGTCGCGTAGGGAAGGCGTGGTCCTAGGGGCGTAAAATTTTTCCTGAGTTATTTTTAAGTCAAAAGGAAAAAAATGAGCGGGTACCGTCTCAAGATTTCCAACATTTCCAAAATAAGGGACACTCTAATGTGCATATATGAACATTTTTCACCGGGGAGTTAATTTTGAATTGATTTATGGGAGATTAAAAGGATTTAGGGGTGATCAAAGCAATGGTAGTATTTTTTGCATCTGAAAACGTAAATTTTGAGCCGATTCTTCTGCAGAGCAAAAACGGCTGAAAATATTGCAAATCCGATTTCATCAGTCAATTCTACACCAAAAATTAAAACAACGGAGTTTTTTGAACTCTCAAAAAAAAGTTTAAAAAACCCAACGCATGGAGCGGAAATATAATGTTTTTATTTTTGTTTTTAAATGCTTTTTTTTAAACGAGGGCAGACCAATAATTCCGTGACTTTTCGAATTAAACACCCTCGTATATACAGTGAAAGACCATTTTGAGCTTAACAAAATGGTACCAAAATTTCCACTCTATCACAACCCGTCTCAAAAATGCCCAAAAACGAACTTTGACTTAAATTTGCTCAAAAACCTGACATCATAGACAAATTTGGGAACCATATTCGGAATCAGCATCGAAAGGTTAATCGAAAACAAGTGGTCAGATCTCAAAATATCATCCAAAAATATCGCAACAATGCTCTCTAAATTGCACAAAAATACGTTTTTTGTGAACTTTGACCTCAACTTTTATAAAAACCTGAAGCCAGATGAGGAACCAGCATTGAAATGTTAATCTTAAACGATAAAACGATTACATTTGTTTTAAGTTTAAACTGAGTTCAAACTATAGGGTGTTTTTTTTAGAGGTTCACAACTTTGAATTGGTAATACTGCTTTATTTGACAACCGATCTAACTGCTGATAGTTGTGTTTTGTTAAGTATGGTTTGACATTTTATCATGCAAAGACTTACATAAGAGCAACGCTTTCAAAATGTAGAAATTTTTTATCAAAAAAATGCTTCTTTTCGTCGAACTTAATAAAATTTAAGTTCAGTTCAAAGATCCTATTAATTGGTTACCAATATCGCTTGATATAACCCCACTTGTCTTTTCCGATAAATTAGAGACAATTAAACACCTGGAAATAAACCTTCGACGAGTTATTGGAGAAATTCGAAAAACGGCCTCAAATTCTGTGAAAATTGTGTGAAAATGGAGGTTCAGATTACTCCATGTACGAGCCATTTTTGGTATCGATATGGCTCCAAATCATTTTTAAACATTAATGTCATAAAATTATCTATCCAATAAAGTCAGTTTGATTGATATTAAAAATATTTTTCCTTACTTTATTTTAATTTGAAGTTCGGTAACAGTAAAAAAAAACACCCTATACAAATTCTGCTTTCTGTTTTTTTTTTCTGTTCTGTTTATTTCCACTTTAAGATTAAGGACATGAAGTCAAAAGTTTCTGTTTTTTTTTTTCTGAAAGAAAAAGGTCTCAGAATATGATAATTTTTCTATACGCAAAATGTCTCAGATTTTGAAAAAGGTCCAGAGCTTTTAGTTTTGCAAATCTCAGAATCAGAATTATATTTGCAAATCTCAGAATTAGAGACTTTGTATAGAAAAAAGGTCTCATAATCTGAGACTTTTTCTTTTTGAAAATATGAGTCTTTTTGTATAAAAAAAGTCTCGTAATCTGAGATTTTTTTCTATAAAACAAAAAACTCATAATCTGAGACTCATTCTACTAAAAAAAAGTCTCAGAGTCTGAAACTTTTCTATAAGAAAAATGTCTTGGAATCTGAGACTTTTTCTACTAAAACAAAAAGGTCTCAGAATCTGAGACTTTTTCTATAGGAAAAAGATCTCAGAATATGAGACTTTTTCTTCAGATACAAGGTATCAGAGTCTGAGACTTTTTCTATAGGAAAAAGGTATTTTTTAATATGAAAAAGTTCACAGAATCTGACCATTTTTCTTTAAGAAAAATGTCTGATTATAAAACTTTTTCTATGGGAAAAGTTATCAGAATTTAAGATTTTTTTTATGAGAAGAAGGTCTAAGAACTGATACTTTTTCTGTGACAAAAATGTCGCAGAATCTGGAACTTTTTCGATAGAAAAATTTGTTAGAACCTGAGACTTTTCTCTCTATACAAAATATTTCACATTTTCCAAACGAAAAAGGTCTCTGAACCTGAGACCTTTTATGAAGGAAAATGAGTATGCGACTTTTTATGTAGGGCGATTTAAAAACCCGTAATGTTAATAAAAACAGCAGCATAAAACTGAAAAATGTAGATCTTTTTTTGGTAGGGGTGTCGGGGGGTCCTTTAATGGTTAAAACGGTACTGCCAATAGTCTATAGTTAAACCCTTGAATTTATTTTGAATTTAATATTAATGTTTACAAATTTTTGTGTCTCATTACAATTTCATCAAAAAAAAAATCAAGGGCTAATTTCGGGGCATGTCACAGACTCAATTCCGTTTGGATTTTAAAAAAGTGTTTTACTCGTAAAAAGCAAAACGAATATTATTTTTTTCGTAATGAAATCACTTTCAAAAATCAAAGTGGAATTAATTGCATAAAAGTGGTTTCATTCCGAAAAAAATATTTGCTTTGCGTTTTACGAGTAAATCACTTATTTCACTTCCGAGTGGAATTGAGTCTGTGACATGTCCCTGAATTGCATAAAAGTGGTTTCATTTCGAAAAAAAATATTCACTTTGCGTTTTATGAGTAAACCGTTTATTCAAATCAAGTGAATTGATTCTGAGACATGCCTTTACAATGGGCTTATCTTGTAACTCAATATGAAACGGAAATATTTTCGAATTGAAATCATTTAAAAGTAATAATTCTACAACATTCTACATATTTATAAAATTAAAACTTCATTGTCTTATCAGAAAACATCATTATAGTGAATAATTCATATTGATACACAAAATGTATAAATCGAATGTACATAGCACTAAACTCAGCTGTTTTCTTATATAATCGTGTACACATGTTTGGAACAAGTAAATGCGTATGAGATAAAACAAAGAAAGTTTTATTAATGATGAAATATATATTGGAAATTAACTAAAACTTTTATGTGTATTTTATCCGCATTTGAAAATTTTTAAAAATTAACAATGACGTATAAATGACGTAACAAATAGCGAAAAAAATCTAAATAAAAAATGCATTAATTTTTATGTTAAGCTCACATGACCCCGGCCGGTTAAACAAATTATTAAGAAAGAAACTTTCAAATTACATAACAGAAATAGTAATAATTAAATATCTTAATAATTTAGTAATGGAAAAATGATTAAAATGATAAAAAAAATTGTAGAAAATTTCATACAATTACACATAACTTACTTGTGACGCAATTGGGTGGAGAGTCCATTTAATACGGGTGTTTGCTATAAAATAAGAGTAAAAAAACATTTTTAATGAATTTTCTATAACTTTTTAATAAAATTTTAACAAATTCTTATAAATCTATTATGTAAAACGTTTTTTTTCCTATGCCTTTACGTAGGCAAGCAAGAAAATACGTCTAAATTATTTTTTTAGGCACTTACATTCTCGAATATGCTAGAATATTTTCCGGCCACTAAGCTGGCTTGACGTTGACCAACCAAACGTGGCAAAAACTTTGTAACACGTAACATGTTTATTATATTTTTTGTGTTTTTAATTACTTTTTAACAAAATTTTAATTAATTTTCTTTTAATTTCACAAGAAATTTTCGTTTGGGAAAATTTGTTCTCGAATTCACACAAATTCGTGCACGTTTTTCAAAGAGGAATGAGAAGTATAATAAGATTGTTACTGAAATGTCAAATAAAAAGAAATTTTCTAACAGGGTGATGCGAAGTTATTTAAACATGCAAATATATTGTTTCATTCCAGAATATTCCGATTCAAACAATAACAAAGCTATTGTCAGTAAAATGTGGCCAGATTCGACGATTTTTTGACAGTAGCAGTAAGATTGCCAGATCATTAGGGTTCTGTATCGCGGCTAAAATAAATTTAAGGGGGGAAGATTAAAAAAATAAACGTTCTCCCTCGCGATAAGTGCCATTATTGTATTTTTTTTTATGAATTTCTCACTTAAGTCTGTTGACTTAAGTCAACTTATTATAAAACCATTTTTTTTATTCCGCAAAAATATATCCAAAATATTTTTGTTTAATTACCTGGGTCCAAGTGCAGAACTTTGACATAAAAACGTTTCATTTTTCTTAACTCTTTAATTCTTCAAAGGGCAACTTTTTCCCCTTGGTCCGATTTAGTCCGTTATATAATATAATAACTACTACTCGTGCTAAACTAGAGGAATCTAGCTTTTTTAGTTTGGACTGCATCGTGCTTATCACAGACAAAGGGACAGACGAATCGCTAGAATGTCTAAGAATCCAACGCATCGAAATATCCCCGACCGATATTTTGATGTATGGCATACAAAAATTATAAAAATCTTAATTCGACGCAATATTATGTACAATATGCAATTATATTGATCGTGTGTGGGTAATATTGACCATTGTACAATCGTCAATCTAACTCACACACCATCAATATAATTGCATGTTGTATATAATATTGTGTCGTCTGTAGGTACCTTAACAGTGGTTTCATTTCGAAAAAAAAAATATTCACTTTGTGTTTTACGAGTAAATCACATTTTCCAAATCCGAACGGATTTGAGTCTGTGACATGCCTCATAGTTTAGGGGTTTTTTCCTAATTACCCCACATGACACATCACCGGTAATATTAAATACGCATGTAATCATCCCTTAAAACTTTTAGTAAGAACCCTACACTTGTACAATTTTCGTAAAATCTGGCATCTTCAAACGACATTGAGGTTATTTAACAAAATAGAATAAAAAAATATTTTTTTTTATTATCTTAGTACAAATTTCAAAATTTTATTAATAAAAACATTGCCAACAGTGCAATAAATATAACCGTCTTAAATCTTCATATTACTGCAACAGGGAAATGTCCGAGGATCTTGGATCTGACAATGAGATGGAGGAGAATTACTATACCTTTCTAAATTTGCCCAAAGATGCAAGTATTTTGTGTTGTTGTTTTTGTTCCACAACTTCTAACCATGTTTCATCACCTCTTATTTACCAAAACTAATGAACTAAACTCATTGGAATTTTTGTTTTAGGCTAATTCAGATCAAATAAATTCTTCCTATCGTAAGCTCAGCAGGATTTATCATCCGGATAAACATATAGAGCCGGAGAAAAAGCAAAAGGCTGAATTGATGTTTAATCGTACAAAGAGGGCATATGAAGTTTTGTCGGATCCTCATAAAAGAGCAATTTATGATTCGGTGGGTGAAAAAGGTTTACGTACCGATGGCTGGGAATTGGTGCATCGTACAAAAACTCCTGCAGAAATAAGGGAGGAATATGAAAGACTAGCTCAATTAGCGGAAGAACGTAAACTATTGCAAAATACTAATCCTCGGGGAAATGTTACCATTAATATAAATGCCACTGAAATTTTTTCACCCTATGATGAGGCCGAAATGCCTCATATTGAGGTATCTTCAATGAGTATATCCCAGTCCATTGAGGCTCCTTTAACACGAAGGGATACAATGACATTAAGTGGAAATTTAATGTCTTCTAATGGCAATGGTTCGGGAGGATTTATTGTATGCGGTAGACGTCTGCTAAACAAAGGTTGGCTAGAACTGGACATTGGTGCTGGTAATGGCTTAATTATGGGAGTTAAGGGTGGTCGAACTTTCAATTCAATAGTAACAGTAAATGCTGGTACTCAAGTCAACTTTAGGGAGAATGGTGTTATTCCAGGGCTCTTTTCAACTTTAGCCGTGCAACTTGACAAACATACGGTGGGTTCGTTAACGTTGAATGCTGGTTCACAGCCAAGTATGACCACTCAAGTTGATCGTATTAATGAACGTTATGCTTGGTCTACCTCTTTTGTAATTGGTACACCTCATATATACTATAGTATAGCCTACACCCACAAAATGATTGAAAACGAACTTAAATTGAAGGTGGCTGCGAAAGTAGGAACATTTGGTTTCTTGGCAGAATATGGTGCAGAAAAAAAGATATCAAAATATAGTTCAGTCTTTGCATCAGTATCTGTAGGTGTACCAACGGGAGTTATACTGAAATTCAAGTAAATATTTGTTTTCTCTAACTCACAAAGTAATCAGTTTTTTAACTCAATAATTTTTTTTCTCTCACAGAGTTATACGTTCCCAACAGACTTACGTATTTCCTATACATTTAAGTGAAGAAATTGTTCCTGCTGCTGTTTTTTATGCCACTGTTACACCAGTTATAGTATGGTTTTTTGTTAAGAAATCTATTATTGAACCTATGCAGTCTGAACGTAAAAATATTGAAATTGAAAAGACAAAACGTACTAATGAACAACGTATGACGGTGAGACGTCAAGAGGCTAACGCCGCTATAGAACTAATGCAACATACCTATCAACGTATTGTCAATGAAGAAACTGAACGTAATGGTTTGGTAATAACCAAAGCTGTCTATGGTCAATTGGAGGAAAATGGTTTTGAATTTATTTCGTCTGCCTCCATAGATGTAACCATACCTGTACAATGTTTAGTTAAAGATGGTGTCTTAATACTGTACAATTCTTCTAAGGTATGTTTTTTTTTTAAATATTTTGTATGCATTTTTTTAACTTAATTTTCTATTCCAGAGCGATTTACCAGGATTCTATGACCCAAGTATTGGAGAATCTAAAGTTTTACGCATTGACTTTAAGCACAATAATGTCAGTAAGACAGTGGTTATTAAAGATTTAGATGCTGCTCGACTGCCATGATAACCTAGTTATGTGTAGACTTTGTATTTTTTATTATTATTAAATTTATTTAAATTTTCAAACTTTTTTAGGGTTTTCCTTTAGAATCCTTTTTGCATTAACAAAAATCAAAAAATATTAGGCAAATGGTTTTCTATGTTAATTATGTTGTATAAGAATAGATACGGACTAAAATTTTCTTAAATAAATGCTTTTTAAAAGTATATGTAAATAAAATAGTTAATTATTATTTTTTTAAAGAAAAAGTTTCGCAATGCGGATCTTTTTAACCCCACAAAATTAAAAAAAACAAGTGAGAGTGTTAAATTCGGCTGTGCCTAATCTATTATACCCTCCAACATGTAAAAAAAATTTAAAAATTTTTTTTTGACAGGGGCATTGTTTTAAAGGGGGGGGGGTGCAAGGTAGGGGGAGGGGTCGGTGAGCTGGGGTGACTCCTTGAACCTCACGGTATATGTTTACAATTTCATTTTTGTCTGCATTGTGCACTTAAGTATTATAGTTTTATAATTATTTATTTATATTATTTTTTATCCACGCCCTTAAAAGAGGGGCGGGGCAAAAAAACGACATTTTTTAATCCCCTGGGTCCAAGCGCAGGACCATAAACTTCTACGAACATACATATGTCTCATTTGGTTCACAAAAAATCGTAAAAAAATTAGTATTTTTAAGAGGTTGGTTTAGTTTTTCAGGGGGGAACTTTTTCCCCCCTGATCCGATTTGGCCCATTTCCGAACTTAACCTGCCTAGGATCATCAGACATATTTATGCCAAACTTGAGGGGTCTAGCTCTTTTATTTTGGACTGCTTCGTGTTAAATACAGACGGACGGACAGACAGACAGACAGACGGACGGGCATCGCTAGAATGTCTTAGAATCGATCAGTGATCAATAATATATATACTTTATAGGGTCCCCGACCGATATTTCGATGCGTTACACACGGAATGACAAAGTGAGTATACCCCCATAAGGTGGGTAAGTTGCTCGGTTTTCACGTGAAAATCTGTCAAACTCCATATAAAAAAAACATAAATTTCACACTAGCTTTACAAAAGCGTAAAAATTTCGCTGAAGAGGTATTCTGTTCACTGGTGAAAAACCGGCAAAATAACCCGGTATATGTTGCATCAATACGCAACAACACTATAAGCAACATTTTTTTAAATTGTACAGACCATTTAAAAAGCGGTGAAATTTAACATTCAGAAATAAAATGAAGTAATTATAAGTGTTTGGCACTGTAAACATTAATTATATCACATAAATAGACAAAAATTATCAACAAAATTTTAATTGAAGGTATTTTATGTATGCTGATGCGCAAAACATAACCAAACATATGACTGTCAAATTTTCACTACAAATTAATTGATGTTTCGAAACATTTTTTTTCACCGGTGAACAACTTACTTAGCTATACCACAGACTAAATACAGACTCGACAGTAGAGTTTTACAAGAAAAAATGGGGAAAAACTAAGCGATTTTAGGAGAAAACACAGCGGTTTTTAGTCTGTTTTACGCTAACATGGCAACACTTTCTACGACTTAGGAGTGAGTGAGACAACAAAAACCGATCTGGCATCCATTTTTCTTATGGCGCGTTATATCAGTTTTCTCTTTCTAACCTAATTCGTAGAATAATTTGAAAACTTTAACCATATGGTTAAAAAATACTTTTTTGACACCTGTCATATTTGTCGAGTCTGTATTAGTCTGTGCCCATACCACAGACTAAATACAGACTCGACAGTAGAGTTTTATAAGAAAAAATGGGGAAAAACTAAGCGATTTTAGGAGAAAACACAGCGGTTTTTAGTCCGTTTTACGCTAACATGGCAACACTTTCTACGACTTAGGAGTGAGTGAAACAACAAAAACCGATCTGGCATCCATTTTTCTAATGGCGCGTTATATCAGTTTTCTCTTTCTAACCTAATTCGTAGAATAATTTGAAAATATTAACCATATGGTTAAAGAATACTTTTTTGACACCTGTCACTTATGTCGAGTCTGTATTAGTCTGTGCCCATACTGTAGTTGGAGGGTATAAAAAAAGATTTGGAGTGAGAGAGATTTCTGGACTTCTTTCAATAAATGTTGTTAAATTACTGAATTAAATTTAAAAATTTTTGCAGTTAATTAATACAATTTTATGATTATTTAAATCACTTTTTTATTTAAAAATACCCTTTTTTAATGCATTCGATTTTATTTTTCATTCGACTATTAAAAATTATTTTTTTTTCATTCATTCGAAAAAAAGTGATTCATTCATTTGAAAGTGGTGATCAGATTTTTTTCTTGTCATTCGATTGCAAAATTAAATTAGCGATATCTCAAAGACTAAGCAAATTGGAGCAAATTTTTAGTCCCCATAATCCCCTCATATACACCCAAAAAAAAACAATTGTGAAATTATTTAATTTTAGGGTATAATTTACCTAAGATTTTTCGCAGGAATCCAACTTGAAAAGTTTCTTTGCATATTACCCGAATCAACTTAGGTAAACTTACAAAATGCATTTAAGCATTATTTCAAATTTAATTTTGTTTATTTAGCCACTATATTTAAATAAATGGTACAGTTTGATTGGTCAAATAACGTATTTTTTAGGTTGATTTAATAGTTTTATATATCCCCTTCCATACAAAATGCTCAATATTATAAATTTTAATTACATTTATTTTTAATATTTTTTTTTTAATATAAAGGACAATTTTATAATAAAATATAAATACTAACAAGCTTAAAATACATACTTAGCATGATCAGTGACAACTAAATTTTTCTATAGAAATAAAAAGACAATTCTTCTTTAGAAAATTCCTGACAGACAATTTTCTATAGAAACTTTCTGAAAGACAATTCTTCTATAGAAAATTTCTGAAAGACTATTTTTCTATAAAAAATTTCTAAAAGACAGATTTACTATAGAAAATTTTTAAACAGACAATTTTTTTAAAAAAATTCTCAAAGACAATTCTTCTATAGAAAATTTTTAATAGACAATTTTTCTATAGAAAATTTTTCAAAGACATTTTTTTTATAGAAAATTTCTGAGAAATAATTTTTCTACAGAAAATTTTTGAAAGAAAATACTCTTATAGAAAATTTCTTAAAGTAAAATTTTCTATAGAAATTTTCTCAAAGACAATTCTTCTATAGCAAATTCCTGAAAGACAGTTTTTCTATAGAAACTTTCTGAACGCCAATTTTTCTATAGAAAATTTCTGAAAGAAAATTTTTCGATAGAAAATTTCTGGTTGACAATTTTTCTATAGAAAATTTCTGAAAGATAATTTTTCTATAGAAAGTTTTTGACAACAATTTTTCTATAGAAAACTTTTTCAAGCCAATTTTAAAAAAAATTTCTATGAAAAATTTCTCAAAGACAATTTTTCTGTAAAAAATTTCTCAAAGATAATTCTTTAATAGAAAATTTTTTAAAGATAATTTTTCTATAGAAAATTTCCCAAAGACAATTATTGTACAGAAAATTCCTCAAAGACAATGCTTTAATAGAAAATGTTTTAAAACCAATTTTTCTATAGAAAATTGGTTTTAAACCAATAAAAAAAGATAATTTTTCTATAGAAAATTTCACAAAGATAATTTTTCATAGAAAATTTCTGAAAGGCAATTTTTCTGTAGAAATTTTCTGAAAGACAACTCTTCTATAGAAAATTTTTCGATAGAAAATTTCTGGAAGACAATTTTTCTATAGCAAAATTTCTGAAAGACAATTTTTCTAAAAAAAAATTTTGATAGTTAATTTTTCTATAGAAAATTTTTGAACAACAATTTTTCTATAGAAAATTTTTTATAGAAAGTTTCTGAAAGACAATTTTTCTATAGAATATTTCTCAAAGACAATTTTTCTATAAAATATTTCTCAAAGACAATTTTTCTACAGAAACTTTTTCAAAGACAGTTTTTCTATATAAAATTTCTGAAAGACAGGTTTTCTGTAGAAAATTTTTGAAAGACAATCTTTCTATGGAAACTTTCTCAAACACAATTTTTCCATAGAATACTTCTGAAAGGCAATTTCCATAGAAAAATTCTCAAAGACAATTATTCTATAGAAAATTTCTTAGACAATATTTCTATAGAAAATTTCTGAGAGAAATTTTTCTAGAGAATATTTTTGAAAAATAATTTTCCATAGAAAAATTCTCAAAGACAATTCCCAAGGACAATTTTTCTACAGAAAATTTCTCAAAGACAATTCTTCAATAGAAAATTTTTTAAAGATAATTTTTCTATAGAAAATTTCCCAAATATAATTCTTATATAGAAAACTTCTCAAAGATAATTATAGAAATTAAAAAAAAAATCTATAGAAACTTTCTCAAAGACAATTTTTTATAGAAAATTGCTGAGAGACAATTTTTCTGCAGAAAATTCTGAAAAACAATTTTTCTATATAAAATTTCTAAAAGACAGGTTTTCTATAGAAAATTTCTAAAAAAAAAAAAAATTTCTGAGAGACAATTTTTTTACAGAAAATTTCTGAAAGAAAATTTTTCTATAGAAAATTTCTGAAAGACAGGTTTTTAGAGAAAATTTCTAAAAGAAAATTTTTCTGTAGAAAATTTTTTAAAAAATTTTCATAAAAAATTTCTCAAAGACAATTTGTTTATAGAAAATTTTTCAAGGACAATTTTTCTATAGAACATTTCTATAGAACATTTTTATAGAAAATTTCTGAAAGACAATTTTTCTATAGAAAATTTCTTAAAGAAAATTTTTCTATAAAAACTTTGTCAAAGACAATTTTTAAATAGAAAATTTTTCAAATACAATTTTTCTATAGAAAATGTCTTAAAGGCATTTTTAAATAGAAAATTTTTAAATACAATTTTTCTATAGAAAATGTCTTAAAGGCATTTTTTTCTATAGAAAATTTTTGAAAGACAATTTTTAATAGAAACTTTTTCAAAGACAATTTTTGTAAAGAAAATTTCTTAAAGATAATTTTTCTATAGAAAAGACAGTTTTTCTATAGAAAATTATTCTGTAAAAAATTTCGTAAAAACAACTTTTCTTTAGATATTTTTTTGTTTTTTTAGAAAGTATCTATAGAAAAATTGTCTTTAAGAAATTTTCTATGGAAAAATTGACTTTGAGAAATTTTTAAAGAAAAATTGTCTTAATACATATTTTCTATAGAAAAATTGTATGAGAAATTTTTTATAAAAAATTGTATTTAAAAAATTTTTTATAGAAAACTTGTCTTTAAGAAATTTTCTATAGAAGAATTGTCTTTCAGAAATTTTCTATAGAAAAATTGTCCTTGAGAAATTTTTATACAAAAATTGTTTTTAGAGATATTTTCTGTGGAAATATTGCTTGAAAATTTGTTTATAAAAAAATTGTCTTTCAAAAATTTTTCTAAAGAAAAATTGTCTTTCAGAAATTTACTATAGAAAAAATTCTGTAATTCTGAGAATTTTTTTCTATAGAAAAATTCTCTATTTCTGAGAAATTTTTTCTATAGGAAAAGTCTTGCATTTTGAGACAATTTTTTTTATAAAAAAGTCGTAAATTCTTTAACAATTTTCCTATAGAAAAAAAGCTCAGATTCTGACACAATTTTTCTACAGAAAAAATTTTAGATTCTGTGACAATTTTTCTACAGAAAAAGTCTCAGGTTCTGATACAATTTTTCAATAGAAAAAATCATAGATTCTAAGACAATTTTTCTTTAGAACAATTTTCAGATTCTGAGACAATTGTTCTATAGAAAGTACCATATTGTGAGACTATTTTTCTAAAGAATTTTTTCTGTAGATGCTGAATAATCACTAACCGGAATCTGCAATCAAAAACCTCAAGTCATTTTCTGGATCTGCTTTTGTGTCTACTATTGAACCAACACTGCGAACCGGCGACCAATTGTTTTATGTTTTTTATGGCGTTCCTTAAAATTTAAACGCCTACATTGGGTGGAGATTCCAAGTAATGTATTTTTACAAGTTGCGTGGCGGATGCCGCAAATGTTCGGATAAACCACCACCGTCTGCAACTGAAAGTTAATATTTTGGTTAATATACGTTTATCAAATATATAAACTCATTATTTTTGCTTACCTTTTTAATTAATTAAATAAATTAGTTCCTCATACATAAATACATATATTTTATAAAAAATTAAAGACAATTTGTTGTCAATGTGTTGTTTACAATGTGGCATTAATATGTCGACTTTATCGAATTAAATTTATTTATATTTATAAAAAAAACTTAGGTAAAAGATTCAAGTTTGTGTATGTTAAATTTAATATTGTAAACAATGCTATTTTACAAAATAAATGTCCTATACAATTTAGTTAAAACTTGAGCAATTCCTTGAACTCAATATAAAAAAAAATTACCTAAGTCACATTAGACTGTTTAACACTAGTTATTTTTTTGGGTGTATGTGTCGACCCAAATGGTTCTTAATTTTAAATCTAAATAAATTAATTGACATCGAAAATTTAAAAATTCACATATACGTATACCCTGCAGGAAAAGTGTGTCTCTCGATCCGAAATCACCTATCCCGTGACTGATAAAAACGGGACATATTACCAAATGCCTATCACGTGACCGGAGACAAAAGGGCAAAACCAAATTTTCAAATTTTTACTAAGTCCTGAACAAAATTTAAAAATACACATTTTTTTGCATTTTGAAGAAAAAAATTTCATTAAAAATGATTTTACAAAAAAAAAAATATAATAACTTTTTAAAAATTTTCCGTTTTTTTTTAAATTTTCGTCAGATTTTTTTTTTTTGCTTTTTGGTAACAAGTATTTTAAAGCAAAAAAAAAAAATTTTTTAAGTTCAAAAATTTTCTAAGTATAAAGTTTTTTTGTCTTTTTAGAGTAAAAAAAATCAAAAATGCTTTGGATTTTTTGTCGTGTCGGCAGTATGTAGCGAAATATATAAATTTTTAATTAATCGATAATGCCAATATATTTATAATCAAAACTTGGACCCATTGGGGTTGACTCATGTTAAGAGTACATTCTAAGGACCAAAAATTTGCTCTATTATTTTGTATCTTGCTTAGTTTTTGAGATATCGCTATTTTTTTTAATCGAATGTTAGGAAAAAAAAAAATCATTCCCAATTTTAAAATCGAATGAATAAGCTATTCGATTTTTTCAAGTTGAATGCATTCGATTTTTAATAATCAAATGAAAAAAAAAAGAATGCATTCGATTTTTGAAGCCGAATAAAAAAATATATCGAATGAATTTTATTTTTTTTAAATCGAATGTGTCCAACTCAAAATCACTCAATTCGCAAATTTGTGATTGGGGACTGCAATCACTTATTCCCTTATATTGTAAAACTCAACTCTCTGCGGTACAAAAATTTCAATGCAATTTAATTTATGTCCAAAAATTTACAAAATTAGGACGTAAATTTTAATTCGGAATGACAAATCGAATTAAGAAATAAATTCCTTCAAGGCTCTGAGGGAATCCCACAAATAATTTGTAAATTATGGATAACCTGCAAAAAAAAAATGACTGGTCACCCTGTACCCAAATTCGACATGCATCTGGCATCACTTTGTTTACATCAAAACAGCTGTTTATATTTTTCAAAAAAAAAAATTCATTGCTGTCAAATGTCAAACGATTATATTGATTTAGAAAAGTTGGTGAAAAAAAACGAAAATAAATTAGGTTGTCCAAACTTAACTAAATTTTAAGACCTAAATGGAGTCTTTCCAGCCATAGCACCATTTAAAACTCAAAATAAACTTTACACCTACAATCCTTTAACTATTGAATTTTGGGTGAGTGGAGTAGTGTGCGGTTGTTTGGTAGTGGATAATGACGAGTAAAGTGTATGTCGCATTACGTTATTTATTTTGTGGTGTTTGTATGCTGTTGGCTCTTAATTTGTTAATTGACTATTTTGCTGATAAATCTAACGTCTCATCATCGTTTAGCAGATTGGGGTAAGTAAATACAAATAAGATAAAATGATGATAAATTTCAGTAATTGATGATAATTTTGTTTAATTAGATTACGCAAAACTTTTAAATATAATGGTACCATACTAAATCAAAACACAACAACAAATCATAATGATAAAAATAATTCTTTACCATATGCAACATTGTCATCTTCCGCTGCTGCTGCTGCTTATGCAAATAACGCCACACTATTTGTCAATGCTTCCAACAATAACAAAAACAACAAGAATGATCAACAAGAGCACAATATTAGTAATAATAGCAATAGCATTAGCAAAGAATTGCAAAATACTACAGCTTTACCACCCTGTCAAGATCCTATAATTGAAGAAAGTAAGTATTTTTGTATAATTTTATTAAGGGGCCGAGTTTTTCCATGCGGTTGAAGTACAGTCATAAATTTTGTTTGTTAAAAATTTGTTACGGAAATCATTAATTGCAACTGACGATATTTCAGAGAAGAAAAAAGAAACCGCAAACTTCAAAAAGTTTATAAATGGGGTATAGTAAAATTTGCATTTGTTTTGTGGAGAGTGGAAAAAAATGCCCCATGTTTTGCGACACATTATAGTTATTAATTTTGATGCGCTTAACACGAATATCAAAGAATTTTTAAAATCGGTCAACGGCTTACGAGATATTGGTATTTGAAATTTTTTAAAAATGCCGGTTTTTTCCAACGTACTAGAAATTAAAAAAAAAAAAATCTTAAAATTTCTTACCCTCGACCCTATCAAAGGGCTTAACACAATCTTTCATTCAAAATTAATTTGAGCCCAATCCGATCATTTTGACCCGTGGCGCCCTTCGATCAAAGTTTTTGCTTTTTTACAAAATTTTCACCAAAAACACTAAACTTTGATCGAAAGGCGCCATGGGTAGGGTGACCATTTTTTTCTGAACTCAAATCAGTACGCCCAAGTTTTTATTAGTATTTCAGTAAAAACAACTGTTTGAAAAGAGCTGTTTAAAAACAAAGGTTTAAAAACAACTGTCTTAAACTGTTGTAGTTATTTTGCAAAAAAATTTTACTGACTTCAAACAACTTAATTATAATGTTGATCATTTCAGTGCAGAAATTATAACAAACAAAAACCTACAGGTTTTGAGTATAAGAAAATACCTCAAATTCCTCATGAGGACTTTTTTCCATAAGTTTTGATAACTCTGACTTTTATAAAACTTCCCAGATAAAAAGCACATGTTTTTTAAATAGCGGCTGATGTTCTGAGTGATTTGTCCAATAAATTCTGAAGACATTACCTCATTGAACATCTCAGAATCATTTGAATTGATGCAATTACATTATCTTTCTAAAAAAATATAAAAAATCCATCATCCCGTGAACTTTTCGTTTAGAAAACCTCAAAGATTATGGGCGTCTTTTCATATAAACCTTTTCATATTTAAAGGATCAAAATAACCTCGTGCTCAGATACATTTTTGCGTTAATGAACATCTTGATTCACGATCTCTGAACTTTTAAGAATTTATTTACTCAAAGTATCTCTTTGTCATACTTAAGTTATAAAAAACTACTTCGATGACTTATTTTATGGAAATTCAAGTTTTTGTATAAAATTTTCGAAGAAAATTATTTTTTATGTTGAAATAATCAAAAATCAGTACATATATTTCAAAAAATCAGTACAAATCAGTACAACGTCTTTTGATCAGTACACGTGATCAAAAATCAGTACATGTACTGATCAAATCAGTACGTATGGTCAGCCTAGCCATGGGTTAAAATGGTCTGATTTGGCTCAAATTAAGTTTAAATGAAAGCTTGTCGCCAGCTTAATAAAAAAAGCTAACGGAAACAAAATTTTAAGATTTTTTTAAAAAAATTTCTTGAACGTAGGAAAAAACCGCCATTTTGTGAAATTTTTTGACAAATTTCACATGGCAATAACTTAAAACCCGCTCGACCGATTTAATTTTTTATTTTTAAAAATCTAAAACCTTGGTGAAAATTTTCCAAAAATGTAAATTTTGGATTGAAGGGCGCCACGGGTTAAAATGATCGGATTTGGCTCAAATTTATTTTGAATGAAAGATTGTGTCAAGCTCTTTGAAAGAGTCAAGGGTAAGATATTTTGTGATTTTATTTAAAAAAATTCTAGAACGTAGGAAAAAACCGCCATTTTTTGCAAATTTCAAATATTTTAAAAATTCTTTGATATTCGTGTTCATCGCATCACAATCTATGTCGCAAGACATAGTTTTTTTATATTTTTTTTTTTCTAAAAATTTTCAAAAATCCAAAACTTTGATCGCCCGGCGCTACGGGTTAATTTAATCCGATTGACCTCAAATTTGTACCACATAAGTTTTGGGCATAAGAGAATAAAAATTTGCCCTGACGTTCAAAATCGGAAGAAAAACTTTTTTGCCATACAAAAAAATGCCGTCTAATGTAACATTACAGCAGAATTTTTTTTGTATTACATAAAAGTTTTTCTTCCAATTTCAAACATCCGGTCAAATTTTTATTCATCTAGGCCTTAAACTTATTTTGCTAAATTAATGGACAACCGGATTAAATTAACCCGTGGCGCCCGGAGATTAAAGTTTTGAATTTTTGAAAATTTTTTATTTATTAAATTTGATGCTCTAAACACGAGTATTAAAATTGGTTTAACGGTTTTCGAGGTATCGCTATTTAAAATTTTCAAAAATTCAAGAAATTAAAAAAAGTCTAAATTTTTTTTTCCTTGACCCTTTTATAGAGCTTGTGGAAGTCTATCGTTTAAAGTTTAAACTTTAAACTTAATTTGAGCCAAATTCGAACAATTAAACATTTTGATGAAAATTTCGGATTTTTAGAAAATTTCAACAAAAATTTTTGATTTTTGAAAAATCAAAAAAAAATTTCGTGCGATACGAGTACATTATTTTTATTAATATTGGCATGCTGAATACGAATATTAAAAAATTTCTGAAATCGGTCCAGCCATATGAAAATTGTCAAGAAATTTCCAAAAATTGAGTTTTTCCAAACTTCAAGAAATTTTGTAAAACAAATCTAATATTTTTTCCATGGACTATTTAATTTAATAGATCTTGAGACAGACTTTCATTTAAACTTATTTTGAGACAAAGTTTAGAGATTTTGGGACAACGTTTAGAGTTTTTAAGCAGTTGTTTAGAGTTGTTAAAGAATATTTTCCGAAACGGGTTAAAGATTTGGTCAGATTTAGTCAGATTTGGCTCAGATTAGTTTAAAATGCAAATTTGTCTTAAAGTCGCATAGTCACAACAAAAAGTCGACTTTTCGACTTTTTTTTAAATTTCTAAAAAGTCGACTTTTCTACTTTTTCCAAATTCAAAAAAGTCGATTTTTCGACTTTTCGACTTTTTTCAAAAAGTCGACTTTTTTCAACTTTTTAAAACTTTTTACAACTTTTGAAAATTATTTTTTTTTGTAAATAAAAGTTTGTTTTTGACCTGTTGTAAGCATTTAGGTTAAATTTTTTATTGTATTTTTTTTAACAATTTTGGGTACCAAAGTAATGAAGGTTATAAAAGTCAAAGATATCGAAAAAGTGGAAAAAGGTTGGAAAAATCGAAAGCATAACTCGACTTTCGATTTATAGAACCCTACCACTGAGGTTTTTACAATAATCAACTATTGGTAAATATTGCACTTTATAATTTCTAACTCATGAATTTGAGTTAGAAATTATTAAGTGCAATATTTACTTTTGAGAAAAAATTTAGCAAAAAAAAATTTTTGCGAAATTTTTTTTTTTCTAAAAATAAAAATCCGCGATTTTTTTCTGCATTTGTAAAAAAATAAGTTTTTACTTACTAAAATACCATTCGGTGTTTAATTCTATTCACATATGTATGTCAACCAGCAGCCGATTTAAAGCATTTTGTATTTTTAGGTTATGTTGAATGTACCAAAATTTTCGAGATGTTCTTACATTTTAGTTCATAACTTTTTAACCGCTGAACCGATATCGCTCAAATGCAATACAAAACTTCTCGGGGCAACAACAAGTTAATATGTTAAGTTTCAGTCATATCCATGTAATATTTTGGCCGTGATCAACATTTCTACAGACAAACAAACGGACATCGCTAGAATGTCTTAAAATCAATTGTTACCGTTTTTACTTTATTAAATTTGGAATTCTTAAAAGGTACCTTTTTCAGAATGTTGTTTTTCCTGAAGAGTACTATATTTCAAGTTTTCATTCAAAGTCTCAATGTTAATTATTTAGGTACCAAACAAAATACATACACTATTTAACCCTTTTTAGCCCCTTTAAATCGGAATTTGCAAAAAGTACTTTTTCGGAATGTTTGTTTTGTCAGAAAACCGGGATTTTGTTTTCTTCTCAAAACATTTTTGCGATACAATTGTATTTCAGAAATTATCAATTGTTTCTTTTTTTATGTTTTAGAAAATTTAGAAAATTTTACTACAATTTATTTAAATTCCTTTAAATTCCTTTAAACCTATTTAAAATTTTATCCTCCATCTAATAATTTATCACTATTTCTTTTCTAGGTAGCCCCTTTGTACCTAATATTACTTTAGAATCTCTTGATGTCGTCGATGCCCAATTGGGTCCTCTATTGGAATCCGGTGGTGCTTTCAAACCAAAAGACTGTATAGCTCGGCATCATGTTGCTATTGTGGTGCCTTTTCGTGATCGCTACGCACATCTATCGATCTTCCTGCGGAATATCCATCAGTTTCTCATGCAACAACATATAGCATATAGAATTTTTATAATCGAACAAACAAATGGCAAACCCTTTAATAGGGCTGCTCTTATGAATATTGGCTTTTTAGAAGCCATGAAGCTATACAAATGGGATTGTTTTATATTCCATGATGTAGATCTGTTGCCATTGGACAATCGTAATTTATACAATTGTCCGCGTCAACCGCGACACATGTCAGTGGCCATAGATAAATTTAATTATAAGTAAGTGAATTTTTGTTTTTCTTTGTATTTTGATAAATATTTACTAAAAATTTTTGTTGGTTTACATATATTTTAGGTTGCCTTATCGAACTATATTTGGTGGAGTTTCTGCTATGACTAGGGAACACTTTTTAGCCGTAAATGGATTTTCAAATTCATATTTTGGTTGGGGTGGTGAAGATGATGATATGTCAAACAGGTATTTGAATATTTATAATTTTAAAATAAAATTACACAAAAAAGGGAAATTACATGAAAAAACTACAATATGAGAAATGTCCCTGCAGGAAAACGGATAGGTCCATGATAGGTCATACCCAAAACACCTATCACAAAGTCGACACCTTTTATATAAAAATGTGTTCCCAAGGAACACAACCCGTGCCGGTTGTACCCACTTTTAGGATCTTAGAAATTTTGAAAAAAAAATTCATAAAAGCAGTTTTAAGTATTTTTTTTACTCCAAAACACCAAAAAAAGTTGACAAACATTTTTGTGAACGGGACTTAAAAAATTTTCTAAAATTTTTTGCTTTAAAATATATGTAACTCGTATTCCAAAACGCCAAAAAAATTGTCAAAAAAATTTTATGTCTTCGAAAATTTTCAAAAAAATTGTATGTCTTCGAAAATTTAAAAAAAAAATCGTGACTTGGAAAATTTTTCAAAATTTATGATTTTTTTTTTTTGTAAAATCATTTTTGATGAAGTTTTTACTACAAAACGCAAAAAAACATGTTTGGGATTCAGAAAATTTTTAAATTTTGTTCGGGACTTATTAAAAATTTTAAAACTTAGTTTTGTCTATTGTCTGCGGTCACGCGATAGGCATTTTAGTGATATGTACCGTTTTTACCAATTACTGGATAGGTGATTTCGGATCAAGAGACACACATTTCCTGCAGAGTTGTAACTAAACGTCTCCAGGGCGTGACACAAAAAAAAATCGACGTTCGGAAAAGAATTTTTGAAAAAGTGCGGGAAAAAAATATTTGGAATTTTTTCTAAAAATTATCTAAGTCCCGCTTTTTTTTTAAATTTTCCATTTACCAGGAATTATACATGGGCGCGTGAGAGGGCTTCTAACCACACTCACTCACGCTCACGACAACAATAATCGAAACACTCACGCAAACATTTTTTAAACTCACGCTAACTCACTATTCACGTGAGTAAAAAAAATTACGGACGCTCACGCGTGACTCACGCAAGATTCAATTAAGCATGAGTCACGCAATCTCTACTCACGTTGTAAAATTTTATTGCAAAAAAAAACTATAAAATATTTTTTTTGCAAGAAATAAAAAAACATAAGTAAAATTAAAAATCAAATCACACAAAAATACGCAAAAAATAAATGGCTCACTTACTAATCACTCACGCAATTTTTTTTTTTTCAACTCACGCTCACTCACAATCACGTGATTGAAATGAAAATCACTCACACTCACGCGTGATTCACGTAAATCACGTGTTTTTTTTGGCATATTTCGGAAAATTTTTTCCCGATTTTTTTTGAAAATTTTCCCATTTCCAGGCATTTTTGTTTGCGGTTTGGAGTAAATAAATTTATTAAAAATGCTTTAAGAAAAACATTTTTTTAAAATTTTCGAAGTCCCGAAAAAAATTTAAAAATTCAGACACACATTTATTTTTGGCAATTTTTTTTGCGTTTTGAAGTAACAATATGCATTAAAAAGGCATTTCGCAATTCCAAAAATTTTCCAATTCCCAGACACACAACTTTTTTTGCAGTTTGGGGTAAACAATTTTTTTAAAAAAGCTTTAAGAAAAAAAAAAATACTTTGAGTCCCGAAAAAAGTTCAAAATTTTCCAAGTCCCAAACACACATTTATTTTTGACATTTTTTTCGTTTTTTTTTTTTAACTTTTAGAGTCCAGGCACAAATTTTTTCCTAAGTCATAGACAAATTTTTTTGCATTTATTTGAAAAAAATTATTTTGAAAATTTTCCAATTCCCAAGCCCAATATTTTATTTCAGTTTTGAGTAAACAAATTTATTAAAAATGCTTTAAAAAAATTATTTTGAAACATTTTCGAAGTCCCGAAAAAAAAATTTAAAATTTTCCAAGTCGCAGATCACATTTATTTTTAGCAATTTTTTAGCGTTTTAGAGTAAAAAAAATCATTTAAAATGCATTTCAAAATTTCGAAAATTTTCCAATTTTAAGTCACAACATTTTTTTAAAATTTTTTAAAAAAGCTTTAAGGAAAAAAAAAATTTGAAAAATTTTCTAAGTCCCTAAAAAAATTTTAAATTTTTCCAGACACACATTTATTTTTTGCATTTAAAAAAAAAAAATCACTTAAAATGTTTTTTGAATTTTTTTTTGAAAATTTTGCAAGTCCTAGGCACAAATTTTTTTTCTAAGTCCCGGACAAAATTTTTTTTTTTGGCATTTTTTGAAAAATTTTCTAAGTCCCGACTTGTTTTGAAAATTTTTCAACTCCCAGACACAACATTTTGTTCAGTTTGGAGTAAACAAAGAAAAAAAAAATTGAAAAATTAAAGTCCTAAAAAAAAATTTAAACATTTTTCAAGTCCCAGACACACTTTTATGTTTGGCAATTGTTTTTGCGTTTTAGAGTAAAAAAAATCATTAAAAATGCGTTTCGAAATTTTGTATTAGGTCATTGGGTCTTTGTGACATGTTACGGGACCTATTAAACCCTGGCAACTTTTCCTTCAGGGCTGCTTACTACACGCCTTTAATTTCATGATTTTATTTAAAAAAGAGCTTGCATGTCATTTTTAACTTATCAATTGATAAATTTTATATAAAATTTCCATTATATTTTTTCAGATTACGTAATGCTAATTTATTTATAGCACGCTATCCTATAAATATTGCCCGTTATATGATGTTGAAACATCAAAAAGAAAAGGCCAATCCCAAACGTTATGAGAATTTAGTTAATGGCATCAATAAAATTGGTAATGATGGTTTAAACTCAATTAAATATGATATTTATAGTTATAAATTATATCCAACATTTAGTTGGTATTATGCTGAACTGAAAGTTTCAGAACAGAAAAGTTAAGCATGAGGGTTAAGAACAAAACTAACATACATTCGAACAAGTATGTTTAATTTCACAGTGATAAAAAATCGAACTTTCGGAATCGAAATGGGATGAAACCAAAAGCAAATGAAAATTGACATTTTATATAACAAAACCGTCAAAGCTTTTTTTAAGTTCAACGCTAGGTTTTTTTTAACACGCATTTAAAGTTGGTGATTTTAAAGGATCTTAAGTTATTGTGTACTAAACATTTCCTACTTTAAAAGACCCTGGTGGTGCCCTTATTTGACATGTGGGATCTAGCGTCCAACTTAAGATTGAAATTAATTTAGTTATAACCGTTATGAATTTCGCTGCAAACGGTCCAGTTTCTACTTACTGAATAGCCAAATTATTAAAAATAAACCAGTGTGCACCGTAGCGTATGATTATTATTAAAAGGTAATTACAAAATTAATCATACGCCACTTATACAGTTTTTAAACAATTATTATTATAATTATAATAAAAGTTTACCAACTTCAAATGCATGTTAAAAAAATCTAGCGCTGAAATAAAAAAGCCTTGAGGGTTTTGTTATCGAATATGTCAACTTACAATTGCTTTGGTTTAATCCCTTTCCGATTTTGGTTGTTGCACTGTGTTATCCAGGCAGTAATTGAAAATAATGCACATTGCACAACATTTTATTGTTACTTTTTTAAAAAGACTTTTTTTATAATTTAGAAGCCGTCAATTGAAAATATGTTCTTTTAGAAACATTTTTAACTTTTTATATACAAATTTTTAAGATTTAAGTTTGAAACCTATTTATTTTTTTTTTTTTTTTGTATAAAATGTTTTCTTTAATTTTAAGTCATTACACCATTTTTAGATGTAATCCAAAAACATCAGTTTGAAAACTTTATTTAAAATTTGAAATCAAACTTGAACAATCTATTTAAAATAGAGCAATTAATAGTCGAAAAAGATCAACTGAATTCTGAAAAATTTTGAATCAAATTAGAAAAATATGAGTTATAATTCGAATAAGATAAATTGAAATTCGTAAAAGATCATTTTAAATTTGATAGAAGTTTCGAAAAAAGATCAATTATTGAAATTTAAAAAAGATCAATTGAAGTTTAAACAAGTAAGAAATTTAATTTCAACTGAATATATATCCTCAGCAATGTAAAAAAGATAATTAGATTTTTTTGAAAAGGAAATTTAATGAAAAAAAAATTTATTAAAAATAATATTTTGTGAAAAAAAATGTTGATAAAAAAACAAAATTATTAATTTTGATGAAAGTATTCTTGCGTCAAGCCCGCGGCATAGACCCGACCGATGTGAGGTAAAAGGTTACCCAAGCAGCTATTCATGGGCGGTAAACATTCACCAATATGCGGTTAGGTGAGACTACTGCCTAGAGCGATCAGGGCTATCTTATAACAGCTACTTTCTGGAGTCCAGATTCTTAACTCTTAAGAACACTAAACAGCTACCTATCCCTCTTAAATCTAGAAATACCCGACAAATGTCTGCTATGAGGTCAGTCACCGCATATCATCCGACATTTTTTTTATATGTCCTGCAAGTCCCACAGACCTGACATCCAAATCCCTTTGGACCCATTCAATAACAATTCGAGTTTTAATCAAGTGATACGGTTTTTTGTAGAAAAAAGAAAATGAAATGGCTGCAAAAGAAGACTAACATTACCAAAAAGTGTTTTTAAACTAATTTAAATTTTGCCGAATATTCGGCAAACTGTTGACGAATATTTATTTCACCGAATATTCAAAAACCATGCCGAATATGCCGAATACCAAATAGTGACGAATATTCGCGACATCTCTTATTTAAACCCATGGAACCCTTTGATCAAAGTTTAGAGTTTTTGGTAAACATTTCCTAAAAACCAAAACTTTGATCGAAGGACACCACAGTTAAAACATTAATTTTAAATGACAGTTTGTCCCAAGCTCTAAAAAAGGGTCAAGGAAAAGATATATTGAGATTTTTTAAAAAAATTTCTTGAACATAGGAAAAAACCGCCATTTTTTTACAAATTTCAAACAGCGATATCTCGAAAACCGTTTGATCGATTCATTTTTTTTCTACACCCAAAAAATTTCCCAGTTACTGGCTACTAAATATTCAACTAAGTCCCAGTTGAAATACACCTAACTAAGCCCCAGTTGATTTATTCAGTTGACAATAACTAATTTTTTATACAACTTTGAATTCAACTAAATTCCCAGTTATTGGTAACAAACTATTAGTTAATTTTCTAAAATTCTTGGAAATAGTTGAAAATAACTGTTTGAAAAATTAAAACTGTCAATAGGATCACAAAATTTTTCACTTATTTATTGCATTAAATAAAAAATCTTTATATATGTATGCTTAATATTCACATTTTATTTTAGATAAAGTACAAAACAATAGCAGATTTGACCAGTTTCGCACATGTGTCAGCGCATATCACCCAACTCCTTCACATCATAAATCCCTTTATAGGCTCCGAAATCACAGATTTTCAAATTTGTTAGCTGAAAAAATATTATCTGTTATTATGTTTTAAAGATCAAAATAAAAAAAAAAAACTTACCATGAATTAAAACCAGAATAATATTTTTTGTTAAATTTTTGTAATTAAATTGAAGTTTGTTTTTAAAATTTGTTAACAGTTTGATGAAATATTATTTACAGGGTAGCTGATATGTTGCTATAATTAACTGAATTACCAGTTGTTTTAAACAATACCAGTTATTTTAAAATTATTTCAAATCAACTGGCTTTTTTTGTAACTATCTAACTGGGGAATTTTTTCGGTGTATATTCGTGTTCAGCGCATTTATAAATATGATGTGTCGCAAGACATATTTTATTATTATTTTTTTTTAATTTTTAAAAATTTCAAGATTGATCGCCGGGCGCCAATTGGGCTCAAATTTTTAGGTCTAGTAGAATAAAAATTTTCCCGAACACTTGGGAAAATCAAAAGTTGTAGAAAAATGCCCTGATTCGGTATGTCGTTTAAAGTGACCCTGTGGAAAAGTGTGTCTCTCGATCCAAAATCACCTATCTCGTGACTGGTGAAAACGGAACATATCACTAAAATGCCTATCACTTGATTGGAGACAATAGGACGAACCCAAATTTTCAAATTTTTACTTAGTTCCGAACAAAATTTAAAATTTTTTCCAAGTCCCAGACACATGTTTTTGCGTTTTGTAGTAAAAAATTGTATCAAAAATGATTTTTGCGATAAAAAAGTTCCATAAATTTTGAAAAATTTTCCCGAAAAGTCCTGATTTTTTTTTTGGAAAATTTTCAAAGTCCCGGACATAAAATTTTTTTGACAATTTTTTGGCGTTTTGGAATAACAAGTACTATTTTAAAGCAAAAAATGTTGAACATTTTTCTTAGTTTCCAAAATTTGTGTCGAGTTTGTGATAGGTGTTTTGATAGGTCACTTGACACCTATCACTTTTCCTGCAGGGAGTGACTTGAAACTTGGTGCGTAAAACAATAACAAATATTAGGTTTTTATTTTTGTTTTACGTACTAGTGTGACTACAAACTCACTTTGTTCGAGTTAGCAAATCGCATAGAAAATGTCACTCAATATGACATGTCATTTTTGAGCTGGCACGGTTGTGTTCCTAAGGGACAGATCCAGTGTCAGCGACGTATCCAGGAATTTGAAAACGGGGGGGGGGGGGGGGGGGGGGGGGGCACAACTCCCAAATTTTTTTTTAGTCATCGTCGATTTATATTTTTTTCTAACTAGGACTACACTACAACTTGTGTAAATAAAACACATTTTAGATGTTCAGATTGCTCATCTAAAATCAGCATATTTTTCTGGTAAAATCAGCTGAAATATGATTTTTCTGCTGTCTTAAACCCTATTTGCTGCTAGCTGTCCCTAGAATACTCAGACAGAAATTTAGCAAACCGTGTCTGCTAAAATCAGCAGATTGATCATATGGCTCAAAATAGATGTATTTTCAACAGATTTTTGAAGTTTATTTTTGAAAATTCGAAATTGCAATCAAACCCGGAAAAAGTGGTAGATGAAAATTTTAGATTTTTATTTCAAAATTTTTGTTAGTTAGATATACCAAATTAATATTAATAAAAATATGTCTGGTGATCGCACTGTTTTAGATTTGAGCTTGTTCCATGGTTTCATTTGAGGATTTTTCTATAAAAAAATGTTTCAAAATTTAAGTTGTTTTTATAGAAAAAGTCTCAGTACCTAAAAAGTTTTTATAGAAAATTTGTTTCAGAATCTGATATGAAAATATATCTTATATCTTATCTGATGCATAATTTTTATTGGATAAATCCAATATTATGCGTGTTTAAAACATATTTTTCAGATATTTCAATAAAAATTACTTTTCAGAGACCAAATTTGCCTAAACTCTAGAGTTTTTATAAAGAAAACTAAAATATTTTCTTTAAAACCCAAAATATTTAGAAACTTGTGTATTTTTCTTGTAAAATTTAAAAAATTTTCAAATCGAAAGGGGAGGGGTGGGGGGCACGTGCCCCCTGTGCCCACCCCCCTGTATACGTCCATGTCCAGTGTCATAAATAATGTATCCATGTTTAAAATGTGTCAAGTTTGTGATAGGTCATTCGCCGGCTCGGTAATAAATTAAATCCAAAAATTTTTAATGTGCACACTAGGAGTGGCATTTGTTTTTAACTTTGGATTGTTTTCGGGGTTTCCCAAATTTTTATTCTAGTGGACCTAAAAAATATGTGGTACAAATTTAAGTTCAATCGGATTAAATTAACCCGTGGCGCCCGGCGATCAAAGATTTGGATTTTTGAAAATTTAAAAAAAAAAAATAAAAAAACTATGTCTTGCGCCACATTATAATTATTATTTTGATGCGCTGAGCACGAATATCAAAAAAATGGTAGAACGGTTTTCGAGACATCGCTTTTTGAAATTTGCCAAAAGTTACAGTTTTTTCCTACGTTCAAGAAATTAAAAAAAAAACTCAAAATTTCTTTTCTTTTACCCTTATATAGAGGTTGAGACAATCTCTCATTTAAACCTAATTTGGGCTAAATCCGATCATTTTAACCTGTGACGCCCTTCGATTAAAGTTTAGCTTTTTTAAAAAATTTGTACCAAAAACTCTAAAGTTTGAGCGAAGGATGCCATCACTCAAAAAATGTTAGTAAAGTCAACTGAAAATGTCAGTTAAAGTAACTACTTTGTAAGTTGTTTTGGGGTTAACTACTTTTTCAGTTAAATCAACTAACAATGTTAGTTATTTTAACTGACAAAAAACAACTGACTTATGTAGTAAAAACTACTTACATTGGTAGTCAAAACAACTAAAATGTAGTAAAAATAAAATAATCAATACATAATTTTTGTTTTTCAAAAAAATTTTCAGAAAAAAAAAATGAAGACCAAATTTTTTCCAAGTTTTTTTTTTTGAAAAAGTTGTGAAAAATTGAAAAAATCGAAAATTTATTTTTATTTTTTGGAAAAAAACTTTCAAAATTTTTCAGAGATAAAAAAAATAAAATTAACTACTTTAAATAACTGTTACTACATTACAGTACTTTTTTGTTAGTTATTCAAAAAAAGGACTTAAAATAACTAACAGAAATAGTTGTTTGATATTTTTCATACAAAAACAACTGACTTTGTAGTTGAAAACAACTAACTACTGTAAAATATACAAACAACTAACATGTAGTAACTTACATAATTTTCTGAGTGATGGGTTAAAATTGTCTTATTTGGCTCAAATTAAATTTAAATGAAAGTTTTTTTCCAGCTGTATAAAAAAATCAACGGAAATAAAATTTTGAGATTTTTTTTTAAAAATCTCTTAAACGTAGTAAAAGCCGCCATTTTTGGAATTTTTTTGACAAATTTCAAATCTAAAATTTTGGTGGACATTTACCAAAAAATGCAAAACTTTGATCGAAGGGCGCCACGTGTTAAAGTGATCGCATTTGGCTAAATTAACTTTAAATGTGTCAAGCTCTATGAAAAAATTTTAGAACGTAGAAAAAAACCGCAATTTTTCGCAAATTTCAATTAGCGATGTCTCGAAAACCTTTCGACCTATTTTTAAAATTCTTTGATATTTGTGTTCAGCGCATCAAAATTAATAAATATGATACGTCGCAAGACATAGTTTTTTTTAATTATTTTTTTAAAAAATTTTTGAAAATCCAAAACTTTGATCAATCCGATTGACCTTAAATTTGTACCACATAAGTTTTAGGCCTAGGAGAATAAAAATTTGTTCTGACGTTCAAAATCGGAAGAAAAACTTTTTAGCCATACAAAAAAAAATGCCAGTCTAGTAGACACATATTTGCACAAAATTATTTTTCGCGAATTTTTTTTCACCAAACATTTTTTTCACCAAAAATTTTGTTTTTTGTGGGAATTCAAACAAAAAAAAATTTCTTGTACTAATTTTAAAAACAGAATTTAACATTTTTACTTGTTTTTAATTTCAGTTAACATATTCAAATGATATTTTCAATTAAATTTACAAATTTCGATATAAATAGTGAGTTAAATCCAAAAACAGCATTCAAGAAAGTTAAAAAAAAGTTATTCAAATATTTTCTATACCTTCCATCACTATTTTTTTTTGTTAAATCCCTGCCACTATTTAACCATTAGTATTTTAATGCCTGGGTACTTAAAAAACTACAGTCTTCTTGAATTATATTTTACAGACTTCCTTTAAAGTTTTTTTTTTATGTTTTTCTTAGACTTTTTAATAGACTTTAAAATATATAGTGATATAGTTATTAGCTTGATGAAGAGTAAAGTATTTACAGTAGCGGAATTTTTTTTTTTTAGATTTTTATTAATATGTTATACATATTTAGAAAATAAAAACAGAAAAAAATTAAAAAAAAATATTTAGCATGCAGTCTTACACAAAACTATTACTTCCATATTTGCATTCCAATGAATCTCGTTTTTTTTATAATATAATAAAATTAATTAATTAAGTTTTTTCAACAATTTTGTGTATATAATACTTTTTTGCGGATTTTTTTACACTTTATTAACGATTTAAATGGTGATTTTATTATATTATTTTTAAAATACAATATATTAACTAAAAATTAAGAATCTCATTTAAAAATAAAATTTAATTTTAATTTTTGAATATATATATAAAACAAACTAAGAATCTCTAATTCGAACAAATATAAGAGTTACTAAAGAATCTCATTTGAATCTCATTCGTAATCAAAATTCGCCTTAAGATTCAAAATTTAACTCATAATGTTTAATTAAACTCTCAAAATTTAAAGCCTACTTAACGGCGGAAATTTTTTAAAAAATTTAAAGCATATTTTAAGAAACCCAATTTTTTTTTTATTTATTCAAAATCATCATCTTTAAATCGTTAATAATACAAAATTTTTTTTAAGCTGTTAATAATTTTAGTTTAAAGTATAAAATCTCACTTAGACCACGCTGTAAATCTTTTTTTTTTAGTCTGATATTAGAATTACATATTTAAAAAATCATTTTTTTTTTACTTTTGAAAATTTTATTCTATATACATAAACTACTCTTTCGAACTATTTGAGAATAATATATATTTGTATTATATGTAATAAACAAATTTTATATACATAATAAAAAAAAATTGCTTTAATAAAATTATATAAAGAACAATTGGAATCTAATTAAATTGTTTGTGATACAATATTATTGTTAAAGAAAATACTAAACAAAATCAACATACAAATTATTTGTAAATTATTATTAAACACAAAAAAAAAATTATTTAGAAAAATCTTCAAAAACTAAATTGTATATATAAAAAAAAAAAAACTTTTTTCTTTTTTTTCAATAAAATTTTCAAACTAAACTTAAAAGAGTTTTATTCTGAAATACAAATGCTGTCAAAATTACACATTAAACCTAAAATTACACATGTTATATCTATATCCAACGCTAACGCAAAAATATTCTTTTGAATAAAATGTGAATTTAATTTTATTCATCTGAAAAGTGATTTGAAACGAAAAATTTATTAATTTAAAAATTTTGAAGTACCACCTTAAAGTACCACCTCTCTTCTCTAACAACTCTGTCCAAAATTAATTGATTCAAAAAAGTAAAAAAAGGTTTGTAACTTCGATTTGTAACTTGGATAATAATTCACCTGGTGGTGAATAAAAACGTTTTTCACCAGCTGGCGAGTAAAATGTAACATAATTATTTTTCATCAATTTGTTTTTTCATAAAATTTCTTTTTTCATAAATTTTTTTTCAATTTTATTTTTCATCAAAAAGTTTTTTTTTTCATAATTTTTTTTATAACAAAAAAAATTTTTTTTTCAGTTTTTTTTACATCAACATTTTATTTTCATCAAACACATTTTTTTCATCAAACACATTTTTTTTCAACAATTTTTTTTCATTAAAAATTCTTTTTTATCATTTTTTTTTCATTTGTTTTCATAAAACATTTTTTTCACCAAAAAAAAATTTTTTCTTCAAAATTTTGTTTTTTTTTATCAATTTTTTTTCACCAAAACTTTTTTTTACCAAGTCTAAACTTCTGACCAGGGAAACCAAAAATATGCTCTAAAAAACACGTTTTATGCGCTAAAAAAATGCCCTTAAAAACGGAAAATATGCTCTAAAAACAATAAAAAATATGCTCTTAAAAAAAATTATGTCCCCTTTTTTGCGGTGGTTTTTACAATTTGTTAGAGAATAGACCCTGCACATACCGTTATGTGCGATAGTTAGTTAAATATGTTCTACAATAATATTCTCAACCAAGTTGCTAAATCTAAAGAAATCATAGTTTCATATACCGATATGATGCAAGAAAAGGCCAAAGGGGAATCAATCGTCACAATTCCGTAATTGTTTGAAAAAACGTCCTTGTTGGATAAAAAATTTCAAAATAAATGTTGTCGCAAAAAAAATTAGAAAAGAATGCTCTAAAAATTGAAAAAAAAAATCTCTAAAAATGTAAAAATATGCTCTAAAAATGGGAAAAATGCTAAAAAAATTGAAAATATGCTCTAAAAGTATGCTCTTATGCTAAAATATGCTCTTAAACCTAAAATATGCAAAAATATGCTCTTAAGGCTAAAATATGCAAAAATATGCTCTAACAAATCGATGCCAGATTTCTTAAAAACTTCTGAAACGGGTAAATATCTTGTCCATTTATCAATAAAATGCACAGGAAAAAACATGATACTGCATATTTTTGGTTTCCCTGCTTCTGACATAAAAATGATCCATTTGTTTAAAAAATGTACAATAAACATGTGAGAGTGTTAAATTCTTCTGTAGCGAATCTTTTATACTCTTCAAAATGTAGCGAATCTTATATACTCTTCAAAATGTAAATACACTATTTTGCCCTCCAGTAATACACTGATTTACCAAATTTCCAGCTCTTTTGGTTTGGACTGCATCCACGGATAGATGGACGGATGTATATTAGGGTGGCAGCTATTTTGCAAAACTTCGAATTTCAAGGAGTGCACCCCTAATTTTTTTACATTTGGCTTAAATGCTATGCCAAAAATTTCAGCCAAATCGGAGAACGTTAACACGAGGCGCATCGAGGTCAAAGGTCAAACACACGAAAATAGCCATATTTTGATGAAAAACATTAAATAAATGGTGTTATTTTTTTTTTGAACCAACACATAATGCGTGTGTTGAAGGGCAGTCTCGGAACACTCTTGACCTTTTTCTCACTTCACATCCCGGGAAATATGAAGTGAGAACATTTGCTCCCCTTGGTAACTCGGATCACAGTACCATTTCCGCATCCTTTTCATATTCTGCTCTTCGTAGCGTCTGAGGACCAGCCCCGAAACGCTCTATTTTTATCTATGAAAAGGCTCGTTGGGCAGAGCTCAATGATTTCTTTCGGCATTTTAACTGGAAACTTTGTTTTCTTGACGACAGCGGTGATGCCGCTGCAGAAATGATAATAAATGTAATAATGCTTGGAATGAAATCGTTTATTCACACGAAGCATATTGGTTTAACCAGACGTGCAGAATTGCAGTCAGATCCAGAGAGGAAGCATTTAGTAATTGGCGTTTAAACAAAAACGTCGTTACTGATCTGCTGCGCAAAAAGGCAAGAACCGAGTGTGCCAAAGTACTTAGGCGTGAAAAAGTTCTATACGAACAGCGTCTTTGTGCTAAAGTGCTTTCTGCTCCTCGGGGCAGTAAGACCTTTTGGTCATTCGTTAAAAGAGTTAGGAATAATGCTAGTTCTACTATTCCAACACTTTTAAAGGACGATCATTCATTCACGGACCCGGTTGATAAGGCCAACCTGTTGGCTAAACTTTTTGCGTAAAATTCATTCTTGCCGGAAAGCAATCAACCACTACCCGTTCTTGAAAGAATATCGAATACTATGCCTAAGATTTTCTTTCGAGCTCGAGCAGTCAAAAGGGTTCTTGCAGATCTCAACGTAAACAAGTCACCGGGGCCGGATGGTATTTCAGCACTGGTGCTAAAACAGTGCTCTTCGAGGTTGGCGCGTCCATTGGCACACCTTTTTAGCTCTTCGTATCGTGTGGGAGTTTTTCCCTCGTGCTGGAAGGTGGCTAATGTACAGCCAATCCCTAAAAAGGGTGCGGCTTCAAACCCCGAAAATTACCGCCCAATTGCAATATGTTCTACGCTTTCAAAAGTAATGGAATGTATGATTAATTTCCATCTTGTGAATTATTTGGAGTCCAATTCACTTCTCAACGATCGACAGTATGGCTTTCGTGGTGGTCGTTCCACGGGAGACCTGTTAGCATTTCTTTCGGAATGTTGGAGTCGGTCCGTCCACCGATTTGGTGAGAGTTAAGTGGTTGCTCTTGATATTTCCAAGGCATTTGATCGTGTGTGGCACGAAGCACTCGTGTCAAAACTTATTGCTTTTGGTGTCGGCAATGACTTCTCTCGATTTATCTCGAGTTTTCTCAGAGATCGCACTATTCGTGTTGTTCTAGATGGGGTCTCTTCAGATGAGTTTCGGCTAAATTCGGGGGTACCGCAAGGTTCTGTTCTATCTCCTACTCTATTTCTTATATTTATTAATAACCTTCTTATTCAAACTTCCAACCCTATCTATTCTTTTGCAGATGACAGCAACATTTGTCATTCATTTTCCTTTGATCGCAGGCCAAACCTTATTGAGGTTGGGATCAGGCGGCAAAATATGAATGACACTAAACCATGACCTTTCTACAATCTCTGAGTGGGGTCTTGCAAATAAGGTAGATTTTAATGCACGCAATGTTGTATGTTAACCCACAGGACTGTGGATTTAACATTGTCATCTGTATCAATGGGTGGTGTAGATATTGAGGAATCGGACACTCTTGATGTTCTGGGCATGCGTAAAAACTATTTTACTCCGTCCGATCTCCTCACTATTTACACCAGCTATATCCGATCGAAAATGGAATACAACTCCCACATATGGGCAGGAGCTTCAGAGTCTATTCTGAGGCTTCTGGACCGTGTACAAAGGAGTGCGGTGAAACTTATTAATGACAGTAGGGTATCCAACTCTATTGATTCTTTAGAGCATGGTCGGAATGTGGGTTGTGTGACACTGTTCTATCGATATTACCATGGGAGGTGTTCATCTGAGATAAGTGAACTTATTCCCGAAGCTCGGGTATTTGTTCGGAGTACTTGCTTGTCCAGTAGATCGCATCCATTTGTAATTGACTGTCCTTTGTTTCGCACATCGCATTATAGAGAAAATTCGTTTTTCGGTCGTACAACCCGTATGTGGAATAAACTCCCCGCGGAGGTCTTCCCAGCCACTTTCAATATACAGAAGTTCAAATCAAATGTCCACAAACACTACTCCCTCTTTCCTCCTTCCCACACCTTAATTTCCTGATCAACACAATGCACTGCATTAGTAGGGGGCATCCCCTGAGTGTTGGTTTAAATAAAAAAAAATATATATATTGTTAAAAAGTGGTACACGAGTTGATTTTAGCATAAGAAGATATATTAAAAATTTTTGGGTTTTCAAAAATTAACCCTTGTAAGCCTTTCGGGGTCAAAATGACCCCTAAAACACGAAAATTAGCCCCAATTTTTTAATTTTATTGAAATAAACCAATGGAAAACGATATTTATATTCTTTTCTATTATAAATACTCAGATACGAAATACTGTCTTTCTAGGATGTCATTAACCCGTTTCATGGTAAGGCGAAAAATATGCATTATATTTGGCGTGGTTCTCTAAACTGATATTTTGATTTTTTAAAAATTTTCTTAAACAAAATTAAGAAAAATGCTGAAAAAATCACAGAATCTTATAAAATATATGTTAGTATATAAAATAATTTTTTTTGGGGGAATATCCCTCGGATAGTTTGGCGGGGGCATCGATTTAAACTCAGCGGATTTCGAGGAAAATGCATTCTTTGCCCACAATTTACTCAATGTGGAAAAATTTTGTAAATATTTTAAAATTTCACAAAGTAAGGGCCATTAATTATTTAAAACAATGTTAGACTTTAACCCTAAACGTTTTAGGAAAATGGACCAATATTAACCCGGATTTTATTCGGGTCAAAGGTCAAATTTTAGAATATTGAGAGTTTTTTTTAGAAAAAGGCATCTAAATATGAAATATTTAGGTAAATATTTTTGGTAAAAAAAAGTATCAACATATTTTTTTTTTCCTCATAAAGTATTGCCATTTTGATAGATTTTTATAATTTGTTTCTTTTTGTTAGTAATTTTTTATTAAAAATAACAAAATGGTACTAATTTACATTAAATAGTAACATTACAGTTAAGTTTAAAAAAAAAATAGAAAATGGTACTAATTTACATTAAATAGTAACATTACAGTTAAGTTAAAAAAAAAAAAAATAGAAAATGGTACTTTTTAAATATTTTTTTTCGTAAAAACAACTATTATGGACTGTTATTTGAAAGTACCAAAATAGTATTTTTAGGTAACAAATTTGGTACTTTTTGATAAAAAGTGAAAAAGGAAAGTATCTATTATCTACCTGGTATTAATTAAGTGAATTTTTTTATTTTAAATAAGTATCATTAAATTTGAGTAAATGACAATTTTGGCAGTCGCCGTCCATCGTTATTATTTCAGACATATTTCCTCTGACAACGGCAAACGTCCACCATGTCCCATAAACATAAAATAAATACACAAAAAAAAAAAATATTTTGGTTTGTTAGAAACGCCGGCAGCGTTTTAATTTTATTTGTTTTTTTATATTATTAATTTGTTATATTCAATATAATTTTTTAAAATAATTTTTAATTTTAAAATTTCGAAAATTATTATTATATTAACTTATATTTAATATTCGATACAGCAGCAAAATTTGAAATCTTATTTTCTTTATAAGAACATAAGTTTTTAAAAATTTAAAATTAGTAAAATTTATGGTTTCTTTTAATTATTTTGTTTGTTTTTTTGTATAAATCTAAAAGCTTTAAATGTTAGTTGTTTTAAAAAAGAATAATTAACACTTTGAGCAAAACATTTAAAAAATGGAGCATTACGTCAACATTTACAAAAAAGAAATAAATGTTAATAATCTAATTTATTTAAAAAAAAGCAAAATAACAATTATATTTATATACACAATAATATTGGCCGACTAACATAATTTTTTTTCTTTTTTTAAAACCAACAGTTGTAAAGGCAATAAATTTAAAATTTAAACAGATTTTAAATTTGTCACGTTCCAAAAAAAACTACGACAAACTTTTACATAATTGAGCAGGGCATAGCACAACAAAGTGGCAAGCAAACAGGTACCACGGCACCACCAGTTTTAGTTTTACTCTTTGATTTATAACCCGACTCATATTCGTACATGCCAGATCCTTTAGCCCAACGACCCTGAAAAATTAAAAAAAAATAGAAATATTATAAAAAATACAATGTTCACTTTAAAAATGTTTATCCTTGCAACAGTGCAAGATTGCAACATTGCAAGATTGCAACAGTAAAAGATTGCAACATTGCAAGATTGCAACATTGCAAGATTGCAACAGTGCAAGATTGCAACTTATATTTAAACAAATGGTGCAAGAAAAGAATTATAATGGAATTCACGTCAGAATTTTTAGTCTTGCAAAATTGCGCAATGCCAAAATTGCAACTTAATTTGCTTGTTTGTTTGTGAATAGAAGCAATTGTATTACTATTAAAATAAATTGCGAGCCTTTTTTTGCAACGACGCATCATATAAAAGTTTATAGAAAAATAAGAAAATTTATTAAAATTTAAAAAAAAAGTTGCAATATTGCACTGTTGCAAGGGTCAAAAATTTCTGAAGTGAATATTTTATTTCAATATTGCTACTGTTTACAAAATAACATGCAAATAAAGTTGCAATTTCGCATTTTTGCAAGACTAAACTTTGTAACATTTAATTGTAAAACTTACTCCTGCTTGTGAACCAGCTTGCATTTCTTCACGTTTGGTTAACATCATTTCATGACCTGGAGGATAGTAAACATCTCTACCGGCTCTATTAACGGATGGTATAACTTGTTGTTGATTTGGTGTAGCTACAGATGTTTCAACTTCACGTTTACGTGGTGTATTCAAGTCAGTTCTATCAACAACATCAGACTAAAAAAGAAACAAGTAAGAAAGTTACAGTCGGTCAAGACCGACCATATGATACCCTACACCGGAAAATGGGTCTCAAGTCCAAACATGGACCGATTTGATCTATCTTTTGTTAGATCTTTATTTAGTGTAGAAAACACACACAAATCAAGTTTTAGTGGAATTGGTTTATTTTTTTTGCCAATAGACCGATTTAACTGAATATCGGTCGAAATTTTGATATGGGGGACTAAGTCCAAAAATGTTCCAATCATATTCCAATTTGATTTGGTTAATAAAGTACATACACCTTTAACACCTAAAAATAAAATGTTTATCAAATATTTCCATTTTTTTGAATTTTGAGGGAATTATGTGAATATCGGGAAGGTGGTTTGTATGGGGACTACCAGAAGGACTGACCCGATTCCTTTGAAATTTGGAATGATGATTTGTGCATACAAAATTTGATTACCTGTAAAATTTCAAAGTGATATCTATTAAAATACAGTTATTAGAGTCATTTAAGCCAAATCCAAAGGGGGCGTTTGTATGGGGGCTAGGTCTTAACATGGACCGATTTTTTTCAATTTCAATAGGCTTCGTCCTTGGGCCAAAAGATGCTTAAGTTTCAAATTTCAAGTTAATTGGTTGAAAATTGCGACCTGTATCGTGCTTAAACCGATAGATGGACAGACGGACAGACGGACGGACGGACGGACGGACGGACGGACAGACGGACGGACGGACGGACGGACATCGTTAAATCGACTCAAAAAGTGATTCTGAGTTGATCGGTATGCTTGAAGGTAGGTCTAGGACCAATATTTCGGGTAGTTACAGCACATCAGCACCTGTACCACAGAGTGGTGTAGGGTATAATTAATAAAAAATAATTTAAGTAATATGTATACATAGGTAAATTATAATAGAAAATATTTTTTGAAATTTTTTTTTATAATTTAATTTTCCTAAAAAAATTTTAAGGCTGGATTACTCAATGCTCCGTTATAAAATAACTCCGTTAAATTTAACTTTTCATACAAATTTTGAAATAAGGCTCCGTTAAATCGGCAGTTAGCAGCTAACTTTTCATTGAGTAATCCGCCCTAAAAGTTTTTAGTTTTAACAAACAATTTTTTTTTAATTTTTTTGTTTGCACTTCCCTAGGAAAAAAGTTTATATATAATTATATACAGTGGGCGACAATACATTGGAAACTTTTTTATAGTAGATGAAATTTGTTAAAGACAAAGTTATCAATACTAAACGTTATTTAAAAAAATGTTATATAGGTAATTTATCAAGCTTTAATTTAAGCTTAATAGCGTCCAGATTGGGTAAATAATGAATGTGTTACTAGGGTCGATGTGCAAAATGAAATAATTTATAGACATTTTTCAAAACATTTTTAAAAAATGAAAAAGAGTTTATTCTGATTCGAGGCCTTTTCATGTTCCCCATTATGAATTAACATAACAAGTACTTATGATAACTCTACTTTCTTTATTAGGATATTCTCCCATTAAATACTCATAGAGTTTCTTGCTTTCAAAAATTTTGGCAATTTTCAGGAATGAATTGACGATCGTTTCGGGGGTGTTCCAATTCCCCCATCATCAGAATTCTTTAGAAAATAAGGTAATACTGTTAGCATGCAAACATCAAATATTCATATTCTAAATAATCTCAACTTAGTGAGAAAGCAAATATGATTTTCGAAGTTCCACCAGCATTACACCAAATATAATTTGAAAGCAAGTTTTTTGGTTACTGCATATACTACCTTCGGTAGTTGTTAAATACAGTTTTTGTTTTTGCCTTCTGTTATATGGTAGAAACAGAACAAGCACGGCACGGGGGACGGCGACGGCAAAAAATGTCATTTGTTTGTTCAGTGGTGCTAACTTTTAATAAAATAAGCGTAATTTTACGGAAAAAAATCGCTAACCACATAGTCAATGTGGTTAAGTTGGCACTACGTACGTTCGTTACACCATTGTGAATGAAAAGATAAAAATTTGTTGTGAAAATGCGGCAACCCTGGAGTGTGAGAGGAAGGGAGAATGAGAGAACCCGGAGAACAAATAAAATAAGTTTTAATTTTTTGCCGTGCCGGTCACGGTTTTTAACTGTCAAATCGTATGGAAAAAGTCGTGCCGGGCTTGTTCTGTTCATACCTATAGAAAACAAATTCTCTCGTATCAAGAGGGTTACCAAGTGTGTTTTAATTTTTATTAAATAATAAAAATTAGTTATTTATTCGACCTTTTAATTGTGCAATGAAAAAGAGTTTATTCTGATTCGAGGCCTTTTCATGTTCCCCATTATGAATTAACATAACAAGTACTTATGATAACTCTACTTTCTTTATTAGGATATTCTCCCATTAAAAAATATTTCTGAGTCTATTTTTTCCAAGTTAAAACATTAGAAATTTAAAAAGAAGTCCAGTTGTTTTTATTCAGTGATTAAATAATTTTTCCAATAACCCAAACAAACAGTGGAATATTTTAAGTACAGTAGCAAAAATCCACATTCTTTGACCTACAATTATTTTGACCACCAATTTTTTGTTAAGGGGGCCCCGTAGGGTAGTTGGTAGCGTGCTGGCCTTTCAACGTGGCGGTCGTGGGTGCGATTCCCACCAAAACCCTTGGTTTTTTCGCTACAACGAGACGACGGTCATTGTTACCAGTTCTCGGTTAGGTTGAATTTATTAAAAATGAGTTGTAAATAAATAGAAAGAATAAATAAAAATAATTGATCATGTGATCAAAACTATTATTAGGTCTGTTTGTTTACTTAAGTTTCTTACTATTTTTACTACAACTGGAAATTTTTGTTTTCTTTTTGTACTGAAAATTTCCAGCTGTAGTAAAAATTAGTAGATTGTAGTAAGGTAAACGAACAGGCATATTATTATTATTATATGGTGGTTAAATTCTTCAAAAAGTTGGATAAAATTATATATAAGTAATTTTATAAAATTATATAAAATTTTATCAAATTATATATAATTATTAGAGTTCGTTTGATGACTACACTCAAAAAAATACGTTAGTAGATTTACTAATTTTTTTTGCTAATGCTAGTTAGCTAACTTTTAGCAAATTTTTAGTTGAGATTAGCATGTTAGCAAAAAATTCTTGTAAACTTCATTTAGCACATTAGCAATTTTTAACAAACTTTGAACTAATATCTTTTGCTAAATTTGAAATTGAGTTGACAACATTTTTACAAGATTTTTTGCTAACATTAGCAAAAATAAATGGTAAATTTTTTTTTATTTTCAGAAAACTTAAAATGGCGCTATCTCGGAAACTAAGCCAGATAGAGCAAAATGAAGGGCATTTTTCTTAGAATCTCCATACTTTCGCGGGTCCTCTTCACATGTGTGGACCCTAATGGGACCTAACTTTGGATCCAAAAAAGTTAGCATTCCCGAAAATTTTAAAATGCTCATATCTCGGTAAATATTGTCGACACAACAAAAAATCCTAAGGAATTTTTGTAGCTCTCAACACGTAGAACAAGACCGCAAAATAACCAAAAGCTCTCCGAGTAATATTTTTGAAGTTATCGAGTTTTTTAAATCTCAAGACCCCCAGTGATCCCCTACAATCACGTATCTCAAAAACTAAGCAAGGTAGAGCGAAACGGACAAAAATTTTGGATCAAAAACTATGACGATTTTTATGGAACCCAACTAGGTCTAGGCCCATCGGGGTCTGGACCTATTGGGTCCGAACCCAATGGGGTCCTCAAATGTGTATGAACTAAGTTAAAAAAAAAAAAATCAGTTAACTAATTATTGGCAAAACATTTTTGCTAACTTTAGCAAAAAAATTGTGGGTTCAAAATCAGCAAATTTTCCTGTAGGTTTACAAGCTTTTTTTGCTAACTTTACAGTTTTTTTTTTTGAGTGTATATTTAATTGATGAAATTTATCCGGTTTTTATTGGGGATAGTATGAAACATTAATTTACGTTGATGTTGTTAAATTCTAATAATAATTGCAGTTTTGAGATTTTTTGTTTTCAATTAAAATCTTTAAACCGCCATAACTTTTGCGCCGTCAGATGAAAGTTCTTCACGCGAACGGATTTGAACTTACTAAATGTTAAAAATTTTAATATTTTTTAAACCTTACAATCAAAAGTTAAATGGAAATGTTCATATAAGTATATTCCGTTAATATTGACCCCAAATGCCAACTTTTCTGACCCCGACTACTTTGAAATTCGAAAAAAGGAAAATTTGCCCCACCCTATTGCCCATATGTCACTTAAAACTGTTTCGTTGTAATTTTATGGGGTTTATCTTAAACTAGGGCAAATTCTAAGAAGTGTCAGTGGTTACAAAGAAAAACAACTTTAACTTCATGTTTAAATATTGTCTGTTATTTAATGTTAGGTCCGTTCGATAAATGAATTAATTCAAAAAATTAATTAATTAAAAAAATTAGTTGAAAATGAATTAAATGAAAATGAATTAATTCATGTTTGAATTAAAATTGAATTATACACAAAATGAATTAATTATTTTTTAAATAATTTAAATTAAATTCAAAGAATTAATTCAAGCATGAATTAATTCATTAAATAAAAAATTAATGTAACCTAATTCACAAATTAAATTCAATTCTCCAAAGGTCCGATTTTTTGATCAATTAAAAAATAACACACTCTTCTGCTCTATTATAATTCGAAAAGAAAACTTATCGACCCAGTCTAACGTGTATGTTTATTTTGAATCAGATTTTAATAAGAAATTGTCTGTCTTTAAACCCAGCATGTATAATGCTTTATTATTTTATCAATTTTATTTATATTTATTTTAATATTTTATTTATTTAGTAAATACATATTGTAGGCCTATTGAATTACATTTCTTTACATCCTAGAGTATATAATGCTTCTAACAAGAAGAATCAATCACAGTCCGTTATTAAGTAACCAACCAACACAATGTATAAACCAGGAACTTGTGCTCTGCTGGTGTTAATTGTATTTAGTATCTTACGATCTTCTTGGTCATATGAAATTCCGAATGTTCAAATTGCAACAAGTGGTAACGGTTTCGAAGTATTTATACCACATGAAGACGGCATCACTCTTTTTGCCTTCCATGGAAACTTAAATCAAAAAATGAATGGCTTGGAGGCCGGAAGATGGTCTGGGGATGTAACGAGCCCGGAAAATGGACGCTGGGTATATCGTGTCTCAACTAAGCTCAATAAGGGCGATATAATTTACATGTGGGTGTATGTTATACATAACGGTTTGGGTTATCGCAAAGAAAATTTAATGTATACAATACCATAAGAAAAACATTAAAAATTAAAATATTTTCCCAAGTTGATGGTTTCTAAAGCTTAACATTCATATGTATTTGTCATTGTTTTGAATAAAATATATTTTAAATCTTGCATACACTTAGAAAACTATTTCAGTTACGACATGACGGTCATTTGTGTAGTAAGTAGTAGTTGTTGTTTTCAACTACAATTTCAGTTGTTTTTGTATGAAAAATCTTAAACAACTATTATTTTTAGTCGTTTTTAAAAATAAATACAAAAAATTACTACATTGTAGTAACAGTTGTTTTATGTAGTTGTTTTAAGTCTATAAAAAAACTTATAATTTTCTAGAAATTTTTAGAAAAACGGATGTGTTAAACGAGCTGGGAGTGTCAGATGCAGCAGGAGTTATTTCCAAATAATTTTAACCGTCTTGACGTTTAAAAGAAAATTCAGACAATTTCAGTTACAGTATAAACAACTGTAATGTTAAGTAGTTTTTACAGTTTTTTGTAGTTGTTAATCAATAGTTAAAAACAACAACAAATGTAGTACTTTTAACTGTCTTTTGAAGTGGAATCATAAATTTTTGAGTGTATAGGCCTTCTTGAAGGTAGTTGTTTTAACTGAAAAAAATATATAACTGTCATGTGTGGTTAAAAAAACATACAAATGGGGAAATCAATTTTAAATCGGTCACTTTCAAATTTTTTTAAGGTTTCCAAATTTTTTTTACAGTTTTTAGTACTATACTCTTCAAAAACTCCATCGTGTTAAATTTGCAGAATTTTTTGATAAACCGTTCAAAAAATATCGAATTTTCACAAATTGGTGGCTTGTTACATACTCAAATTTTATTTAATCATAACTTCTTCAAAAATTGTACAAATTCCAATTTTTTTTTTATTTTAATTTTTGTTTTTAAAAATATTCTAGAAAAAGTACTTTTTTGGAATTCCGTTTCTTATGGGTGCAAAAGGGATAAAAAAGTGTAATTTTGGTACTCTTAATACTTCCTGAAATAATGATACTATCCACTATCCATATGGAATGTAGCATCATTCGGTTAGTAATTTTTATAATTTCTGAAATAATGGTCCCAGAAACATAAAATTTGGAATGTAGGATCCTTCGGTGAAAAACCCGGCTAGAAAAATAATTTTTGAATCTTCCGTTTCTAACGGGAGTAAAAGCGGTAAAAAGAGTACTTTTTGATACTTTTTATATTTACTATGTAATGGTACTTAAATTGGTAAAAATTATACTTTTTATATTTTTATAAAATAAAGGCCAGTACCATAGAAAAATAAAAAGTCTATTTAAAAAAAAAATTTATTTTAAATTTATTTCTATATGAAGCATATATGATCATATATGCGCACAAATATGTTCATATATTTACATATATGCCATATATTTACATATGGGTTCACTTTACGTATATGGACGTATATGATTCATACATAATTATGTATGCCCACTAAGGGTGTTCTTAACAGTAAGGGAAAAATTTAAAATGTTTTAATTGCTTGGCACTGGGCAGAATTTTGTTCCTTTGTACTAAAAACTTAATAATAAAAAATTTGAAGTTAATCCGATAACTTTAAGTGGACGCGGAAACGACCTGAAGTTTGAATAACGGATTACAAGGGGAAAAAATGACTTTTTACTCATTTTCTCAATTTTTTCGATATTTTAAGTTAAGTTTGAATTCAAATGGTTACAGAATTGTGATGTGGAGTACATTACCTTTGTAATAAGGCACCAAAAACTAAAATCGGTTAAAAATCAGCCAAGTTATTACAACTTCCCCAGGCAACTAGCGTGTGGCAGACCACTTGATCAAAGATTTCGAGTTCAATTTTTGAAATTGATTGAAATTATCTACTGTAGCAACATTTTCTTATTCTTTACTTCCCAATGTACTAAGGTGATAGGTATCTTTCATATTGTGTTATGCTAACTTGTTTTAAATTAATGTTAAAAAGGTCTAAATTTTTCAGCCCTGTTTTCAAATCTCCAATTTTAAATTTTAATTTTTTTAGGCAAATAAAATTTAAAAAATCGACCATTGGACCATAGGATTTTGTTAAGCACATATAAGGGAATAAAAATTATAAAAATTGTAGACATTCCTTTTTTTCATTCAGCTAGTTTAGCGATTTTATTTCGGCGGATTTCGAGATAATAGTGATTTTGGTAACTTTTTTAGCTTTTAGTTAATTTTTTTATTTTTTTTAACAAAGTTCATATATTTTCTACCGAATTACTACAGAATAATATAGACTACTTCAATTCCTTTAATCAGGGCAAAATTGAGATATGAAAAATTGACCCAGTTAAAGGTCAAAGGTCAAATTTGAGAACAATTTGAATTTTTAAAGATTAACAATTTTTTTTTGAGCGGATATTAATGAAACTCCTTGATGTTATTTTAATATGACTAAATATAAATGGCTTATTATTAAAATTCGGAAAATTAACCCATAAGTGCTATTGGGGTCTAAATTTTTTTTTATTTAATGGAGAAAATATAAGTATATTATTTCATAGGGTCATATAGACCCCAACAACACTTAAGGGTTAATGTTCTGAATTTGTATAAGCCATTAATTTGTACATCTTATTAATATAACATTTAGGAGTTTCATTAATATCCGCTCGAAAAATCTGTAAATCTTTAAAAATTCAAATTCTTCTAAAATTTGACCTTTGACCTTGAACTGGGTCAATTTTTCATATCTCAATTTTGCCCTGATTAAAGGAATTGAAGTATTCTATATTGATCTGTAGTAATTCGGTAGAAAAAATACGAAGTTTGTTAAAAAAAAATAAAAAAATTAAGTAAAAGCTAAAAAAGTTACCAAAATCACTATAATCTCGAAATCCGCCTAATTAAAATCGCTTAACTAGACGAATGAAAAAAGGAATGTCTACAATTTTTGTAATTTTTATTCCCATATATGTGCTTAACAAAATCCTATGGTCCAGTGGTCGATTTTTTAAATTCTATTTGCTTAAAAAAATTAAAATTTCAAATTGGAGATTTGAAAACAGGGCTGAAAAATTTGGACCTTTTTAACATTAATTTAAAACAAGTTAGCATAACACAATATGAAAAATACCTATCACCTTAGTACATTGGGAAGTAAAGAATAAAAAAATGTTGCTATAGTAGATAATTTCAATCAATTTCAAAAATTGAACTCGAAATCTTTGATCAAGTGGTCTGCCACACGCTAGTTGCCTGGGGCAGTTGTAATAACTTGGCTGATTTTTAACCGATTTTAGTTTTTATTGCCTTATTACAAAGGTAATGTACTCCACATCACAATTCTGTAACCATTTGAATTCAAACTTAACTTTAAATATCGAAAAAATTGAGGAAATGAGTAAAAAGTCATTTTTTCCCCTTGTAATCCGTTATTCAAACTTCAGGTCGTTTCCGCGTCCACTTAAAGTTATCGGATTAACTCCAAATTTTTTATTATTAAGTTTTTAGTACAAAGGAACAAAATTCTGCCCAGTGCAACACAAAAATCCGAAATAAAAAAATAAGAACACCCTTAATGCCCACACATATGTTCATATATAAACATATGTGTTCATTAGAGTGTCCCTTATTTTGGAAATGTTGGAAATGTTGAGACGGTACTCCCTCATTTTTTTCCTTTTGACTAAAAAATAACTCAGGAAAAATTTTACGCCCCTACGACCACGCCTTCCCTACGCGACGGGGCCGTAAAGAGCGGGGCCTTAAAAATCATTTTTCCATACAAATCAAAAAAATTTTTTTTGATTTTTAATTTTTTTGTTATTAATTATAATATTACTTGATTAGCTTATTCACGACAAAAAATTTGATTTTGATGGGATAAGGCTTTCAGTTCTAAAAAATTTTTCGAAAAAAAAAATTAGAGCTTTTGGGGTCCTACAGTAAAAATTTTTTAAAAAATATTTTTTTTTAGTTTTGACAAGCAACCGTTTTAGTTGAATTGTAGCTTTTAATGATATATTTTCATAAAAAAATATTATTCCTATCTGTGACATCTTTATCGTGATCTAAAAATGGGTAAAAAATGCATTTTTGATGTTTTTCGATACACGATCAAGATGTCACAGATATGAATAATATTTTTTTATGAATATATACCATTAAAAGCAACATTACAACTAAAACCGTTGCTTGTCAAAACTAAAAAAAAAAATTTTTTTAAAAATTTTTACTGTAGGACCCCAAAAGCTCTAAATTTTTTTTTTCCAAAAATTTTTTAGAACTGAAAGCCTCATCCCACCAAAATCAAATTTTTTGTCGTGAATAAGCTAATCAAGTAATATTATAATTACTTAATAGCAAAAAAATTAAAAATCAAAAAAAAAAATTTTGGTTTGTATGGAAAAATTATTTTTAAGGCCCCGTTCTTTAAGGCCCCGTCGCGTAGGGAAGGCGTGGTCGTAGGGGCGTAAAATTTTTCCTGAGTTATTTTTTAGTCAAAAGGAAAAAAATGAGGGGGTACCGTCTCAACATTTCCAACATTTCCAAAATAAGGGACACTCTAGTGTTCATATATGGTTCATATATGGTCATATATCTTCATATATGAATCCATATATCCTCGTATATGTTTCCATATACGAACTTTTTTCACCGGGAATGGTAAATTTTCTAACGTGAAACAAATTAACAATTTTGATTAGAAATATTTTATTTTGAGTAAAAAACTTTTTTTTGTCATTTTTGTAAAAAAAAGTAAAATTACTAATTTTTTTTGAGTGTAAATTTTTTTTCGAGTGTAATTTTTTTTTTAATTGTAAAAATATTTTTGAATGTCAAAAATACTTTTTAAAGTAATTTTGTGGCTAATGTTTTTAAAGCTCGGTTTTTTCAGCACGCGAATTTAAGATGAAGCGAATCTGAAATTTACGGTTTTGCTAATAAAACTTTTGAACCACTGGACCGATTTGGCTGAAATTCAATATGAACCAGTCCAGGGAAACGGTAAATATATATACCGAGCTTCAGAATCCTCGGAATTGCCTTTCGAAAGTTATCGTGTTTTTATACCCTCCAACCACAGTATGGGGGTATACTCACTTTCCGTTCATTCCGTTTGTAACGCATAGAAATATCGGTCGGGGACCCCATAAAGTATATATATTATTGATCTATGATCGATTATAAGTCATTCTATGAATGTCCGTTCGTCCGTCTGTATAAAACACGATTCAGTCCAAAATGAAAATTGGCACGAATGTGTCTCATGGTCATAGGCCGGTTAAGTTCGGAAATGGGTAAAATCGGATAAGGGGAAAAAAGTTCCCCTTAAAGAACTAAAAAAACTTCTATAAAAACGCCATTTTTTAACGCTTTTTTGTTAAACAAATGAAACCTTTTTATGTCAGAAGGAGTTAAAAGTCATACACTTAGACCCCGGGGCTACAAAATATTGTTTTTTGTCCCGCCTCCTTTTGTGGGCGTGGATTAAAAAAACACCTATGATTTTTTTTTATGTATTTTAACATAAAATTCGGCACAGCCGAATTTAACACTTTCACTTGTTTTATTTCGTAAATTCGCGAAAAACCCCTTGCCGAAATTCACTCCCTTGCGCCATAACTTTTGAACCACTGTACCGATTTCGCTAGATTGCAATACCAACCTGACCAGGTAAATGCCCAACATATATGCCAAACTTCAGGAGCTTCCGTAAAGTCTTTCAAAAGTTAGCGTGTTTCCAACAGACAGACGGACGGACGGACGGACATCGCTAGATCGTCTTAGAATCGATCGAGGATCATGAATATATTTACTTTATGGGGTCCTAGACCAATATTTCGAGGTGTTACAAACGGAATGACAAACTTATCTATACCCTCTTACTAGAGTGGAGGGTATAACAAAAACCCCGTGGGGGAACATTTTAGCATTCGGGACTCTAATTCTAATGTTTCTATTATCCGGTAATTTGTGCACAACTTCAAAAATGAAAAGAGCTTCTTTCGATGCGATAGTAGAGTTATTAACTAAAAAATTGTCACTTTACTGAATTATAAGATTCAAACCGTGGACTTTTCGACCCAGTCTAACGTATTGTAATTAATACATATTGTATTGCAGGATTGTAGGTATTTTGAACCACAAAAGGTTAACTGCCTTTAAACCTAAAGTATAAAATGCTTTATAATTTATTTTATTAATTTTATCTATTTTATTTATTTTTATTATATTTATATTTTATTTACTTAGTAAATACTTCTTGTGAAACACATTATTTCCATCTTAGAGTATATAATGCTTCCAAACAGAAGAATCAAGCACAGTCTTATTTGAAGTAATCAGATCTACACAATGAATAAATCCGGAACTTGTGCTCTGCTGATGTTAATTGTGTTGAGTATTTTGCAATCTTCTTGGTCATATCAAGTGCCAAATGTAAAAGTGATTGCAAATAAAAATGGTTTTGAAGTATCTATACCGCATGAAAAAGGCATTACTCTTTTTGCCTTCCATGGAAACTTAAATAAAAAAATGAATGGTTTGGAGGCCGGAAGATGGTCACAGGATATAACGAGACCAGAAAAAGGACGCTGGGTATTTCGTGAATCAACTAGGCTTAACAAGGGTGATACTATTTACTTTTGGGTTTATGTTAAACATAACGGTGTAGGATATCGCAAAGAAAATTTATCATATAAAATAAAAAATTAAAAATGTTTTTTTAAACGTTGATTGACCTTAAAAATATATAAAATAATCTTGAACATAATCCCTCTTGAAGGCCAGTCAACGAAATGGTTTCTAAGCATGAAATTATGTTTCCACTGCATTCAAAAATAAATGTTTTCGCAAAATATGTTGTAACAGAAGTATTGCTCAATTGTAATAGCATAAAGAGCAGAGCGACATGATTTTCAAAAACATATGTTTTTAAATGCTGTGGAAGCAAAACATGATATTAGGTCTGTTTGCGTACTTTCCCAGTAAAAATTATCAAGCAACAAAATTTTAGAGAATAAAAAAGAAATCGCTCTCAAAAAGGAAAAAATGTAAAAAGTACGCGAACAGAAATCCGTAAAAATTTGCAAGTTAGTTAAACAGCTGATTTAAATCAGCTTATACAAAATTTTGCCTTCATTTGTAAATTTTTAGTATGATCGTATTTATTTTTTAGCTCGTTAATAAAAGAAATTTAATTTTAGGATGTATTTTTTTAATCATTCGTTGATATTTAATCATCTATATATATAAAAGAGTAGTGTGACTGACTGACTGACTGACTGACTGACATACTCATTCATCATCGCCCAGTCCAAACCGCTGAAGCTAGAGACTTGAAATTTGGACTGTAGGTCCACCTCCCGGAACATAGATCCACTAAGGCCGGATTTTTGCCAATGTTGATTCTAAGGGGGTTAAAAGGGTAAAAAACTGTACTTTTGGTACTTTTTATATCTCCTGAAATAATGGTCATAGAGACTTGAAATTTGGACTGTCTGTTCACCTCCCGGAATATAGATCCAGTAAGGCCGGATTTTTGCCAATGTTGATTCTAAGGGGACAAAAAGGGTAAAAAACTGTACTTTTGGTACTTTTTATATCTCCTGAAATAATGGTCACAGAGTCTTGAAATTTGGACGGTAAGTCCACCTCCCGGAATATAGATCCAGTAAGGCCGGATTTTTTGCCAATGTTGATTCTAAGGGGACAAAAAAGGTAAAAAACTGTACTTTTAGTACTTTTTATATCTCCTGAAATAATGGTCACAGAGACTTGAAATTTGGACTGTATGTTCAACTCCTGGAATATAGATCCAGTAAGGCCGGATTCTTGCCAATGTTGATTCTAAGGGGGTAAAAGGGGTAAAAAATGTACCTTTGGTACCTTTTATATTTCCTTAAAAAATGGTTCTAGACACTTGAAATTTTGAATGTAGGTTCAGCTCCCGGAATATAAATCTACTAAGGCTGGATTTTGCCAATGTTGATTCTTAGGGGTAAAAAGGGTTAAAAACTGTACTTTTGGTACCTTTTATATTTTCTTAAATAATGGTCCTAAAAATTTAAAATTTGCAATGTAGGTTTTTGCCAATGTTGACTCTACGGGGGTAAAATGGAAAAAAGTGTACTTTTGGTACTTTTTTTAATATACTGAAATAATGGTACCTTTTATAAAAAGTACCTTTTATAAAAAGTACCTTTTATAAAAAGTACCTTTTATAAAAAGTACCTTTTATAAAAAGTACCTTTTATAAAAAGTACCTTTTATAAAAAGTACCTTTTATAAAAAGTACCTTTTATAAAAAGTACCTTTTATAAAAAGTACCTTTTATAAAAAGTACCATTTATAAAAAGTACTTTTTATAAAAAGTACCTTTTTTAAAAAGTACCTTTTATAAAAAGTACCTTTTATAAAAAGTACCTTTTATAAAAAGTACCTTTTATAAAAAGTACCTTTTATAAAAAGTACCTTTTATAAAAAGTACCTTTTATAAAAAGTACCTTTTATAAAAAGTACCTTTTATAAAAAGTACCTTTTATAAAAAGTACCTTTTATAAAAAGTACCTTTTATAAAAAGTACCTTTTATAAAAAGTACCTTTTATAAAAAGTACCTTTTATAAAAAGTACCTTTTATAAAAAGTACCTTTTATAAAAAGTACCTTTTATAAAAAGTACCTTTTATAAAAAGTACCTTTTATAAAAAGCACCTTTTATAAAAAGTACCTTTTATAAAAAGCACCTTTTATAAAAAGTACCTTTTATAAAAAGTACCTTTTATAAAAAGTACCTTTTATAAAAAGTACCTTTTATAAAAAGTACCTTTTATATAAAGTACCTTATATAAAAAGTACCTTTTATAAAAAGTACCTTATATAAAAAGTACCTTTTATAAAAAGTACCTTTTATAAAAAGTACCTTTTATAAAAAGTACCTTTTATAAAAAGTACCTTTTATAAAAAGTACCTTTTATAAAAAGTACCTTTTATAAAAAGTACCTTTTATAAAAAGTACCTTTTATAAAAAGTACCTTTTATAAAAAGTACCTTTTATAAAAAGTACCTTTTATAAAAAGTACCTTTTATAAAAAGAACCTTTTATAAAAAGTACCTTTTATTAAAAGTACCTTTTATAATAAGTACCTTTTATAAAAAGTACCTTTTATAAAAAGTACCTTTTATAAAAAGTACCTTTTGTAAAAAGTACCTTTTATAAAAAGTACCTTTTATAAAAAGTACCTTTTATAAAAAGTACCTTTTATAAACAGTACCTTTTATAAAAAGTACCTTTTATAAAAAGTACCTTTTATAAAAAGTACCTTTTGTTAAATATGCCGAAAGTACACTTTTGGTACTTTTTTATTTCCTGAAATAATAAACATAGAAACTTGAAATTGGAAAAGGTTCGCCTCTCGGAAAATAATGGGGTTAAAAGGAATAAAAAAGTGTACATTATATAATTATTTATTATATTTATATAATGGCCCCAGAAACTTAAAATTTGGAATGTAAAATCCTTCGGTGAAAAAAGAGATTGGGAAAAGTTTTTTTTGGAAATTCCGTTTCTTAACTGAGATAAAAAGTACTTTTAATATTTGCTGAAACAATGATCCTAGATAATTGAAATATGGATTGTAGGATCCTTCGGTGAAGAAAAAACATTCTGAAAGAGGTACTTTTTTTTAAATTCCGTTTCTAATGGGGGTAATAAAGTGTACTTTTTGTATTTTTTCTGTACCTATAATAATGACCTTAGAAGATGGAGATGGAATTGGAAATGGAGTAGAACGGGGAACAATATGGAATAGAGCAGGGAACAATATGGAATGATATTAAATTTTTGGTGTTTAGCTTTTTTTACTCCACATTTTTTTTTATTCCAATTTCTTTTTTCACTGAAAAATTTATTCACTCAAAATCCAAAATCCCGACATAAGGGCTCGAAAATTGTCATTATATTTTTCCCCCGGAACGAACATGATAACGTACCAGCAAAGTTATTAAAACTTTATTGTTTATATTATTCGTTGAAATATTTTTTTATGGAAGACTTAAACGTCGACAAGTAAAAAAAACAAAGACTACGTAGGGGAATTTTTTGAAAATCGATAGAGTAATCCTGATCCTTCTATTATCCGGTATTCAATACAACCGGTAACGAAGTACCGGGATTGTAAGCTAGTATTTTATACACAAGAATTTAACTGCAGAATATTTTGTATTTTGTTTACAAAAATATAATCATATGTTTTTAAAACATATGTTTTTTTGTGCTTGATAATTCTTGCTGGCAAAAATTTATCCAGTAAAAACTTGCAAGTTTCTAAAATAGAACTGTCACTTTTTTCTCTCATTTTCTCTCTCGTTACTGGGTTTTTAAAGTACGCGAACGACTTTTATACAAAATTCGTAATAATTTGTACAAATTCGTACAAATTATTGAGTTCGCGAACACAGCTATTATTTGTCATTGTTATGAATAAAAATTTTATATAAAATAAATTCAGATATTTTTCTATTGCACTCAAAAAAATACGTTAGTAGATTTACTAATTTTTTTTTTGCTAATGCTAGTTAGCTAACTTTTAGCAAATTTTTAGTTGAGATTAGCATGTTAGCAAAAAATTCTTGTAAACTTCATTTAGCACATTAGCAATTTTAAACAAACGTTGAACTAATTTCTTTTGCTAAGATTTGAAATTGAGTTGACAACATTTTTACAAGATTTTTTGCTAACATTAGCAAAAATAAATGGTAAATTTTTTTTTTATTTTCAGAAAACTTAAAATGGCTCTATCTCGAAAACTAAGCCAGATAGAGCAAAATGGAGGGCATTTTTGGTTCTTAGAATCTCCATACTTTCGCGGGTCCTCTTCACATGTGTTGACCCTAATGGGCCCTAACTTTGGATCCAAAAAAGTTAGCATTCCCGAAAATTTTAAAATGCTCATATCTCGGTAAATATTGCCGACACAACAAAAAGCCCAAAAGCATTTTTGTAGCTCTCAATACGTAGAACAAGACCGCAAAATAGTCAAAAGCTCTCCGAGTAATATTTTTGAAGTTATCGAGTTTTTTAATTCTCAGGACCCCAGTGGTCCCCTATAATCACGTATCTCAAAAACTAAGCAAGGTAGAGCGAAACGGACACAAATGTTGGATCAAAAACTATGACGATTTTTAAGGAACCCAACTAGGTCTGGGCCCATCGGGGTCTGGACCTATCGGGTCCGAACCCAATGGGGTCCTCAAATATGTCAAAAAAAAAAAAAATTTTGTTAACTAATTATTGGCAAAACATTTTTGCTAACTTTAGCAAAAAAATTGTGGGTTCAAAATCAGCAAATTTTCTTGTAGGTTTACAAGCTTTTTTTGCTAACATTACAGTTTTTTTTTTTGAGTGTGGAATGCATTTTTAAATTCAAAAATTTACCAAGAAATTTTTAACTTTTCCTATTTTAGATCACTTAACTACACCATTTTCAGGTGTATTTCGAAAACTATCAATTGTAATTTGAAAATTCTACTTGTAATTTGGAGATTCTATTTGTAATTCCAAGATATAATTTGAAATTCGAACATACTACTTGTAATTCAAAGGTTCTATTTGTAATTCGAAATCTTTAATTGTAATTCGAAGAAGATCACTTGTTGTTTGAAAAAGATAAATTGCAATTCGAAAAAGATCAATTGTAATTTGAAATAGTAGATCAAATGTAACTCAAAAAATATCAATTGTACTGCGAAAAATATCAATTGTAGTTTGAAATAGATTAATTGCAATTGTAATTCGAAAAATATCAATCGTTATTCGAAAAAGATTAATTGTTATTAAAAAAAAATCAATTATAATTCGAAAAAAATCAATTGTTGCTCGAAATATATCAATTGTAATTCGAAAAAGATCGATTGAAATTCGAAATTGATCAATTGTAATTCGGAAAAGATTAATTCTTATTCGAAAAAGTTCAATTGTTATTCAAAAATGAACAATGGAAATTCAGTTGGTATTTTTTGAATAAAAATTGTAATCTTCGAGTTACAATTGATCTTTTTCAAATTACAAGTGAGTTTTTTAATTACAATTGATCTATTTCGATTTACGATTGATCTTCTTCGAATTACATTTGATCTTTTTCGAAGTACAAATGATCTATTTCGAATTACAATTGATCTTTTTCGAATTACAATTGATTTTTTATACCCTCCAACTACAGTATGGGGGTGTACTCACTTTGTCATTTCATGTGTAACGCATCGAAATATCGGTCGGGGACCTCATAAAGTATATTATTGATCTGTGATCGATTTTTAGACATTCTAGCGATTTCCGTCCGTCCGTCCGTTTGTCTATCTGTCTGTCCGTAGTTAACACGATACAGTCCAAAATAAAAGAGCTAAATTCCTTAAGAGTGTCACGATTATATCTAATGGTCCTAGGCAGGTTTAGTTAGGAAATGGGAAAAATTTGTCCAGGGGGAAAGAAGTTCCCCCTTGGAGAACTAAACAAACCTCTAAAAAACACCAATTTTTTAACGGTTTTTGAATTTTTGATAAAAAAATTAAACATTTTTATGTTCGCAGAAGTTCAAAGACCTGCGCTTGGACCCAGGGGATTAAAAAATTTCGCGTTTTTTGGTCCGCCCCCTTTTTAGGGCGTGGATAAAAAATAAAAATAAAATTATAATACTTTAGTGCATAAAGCAAAGTACAATGAACTTGTAAAAATATACCGCGAAGGTCAAGGAGTCACCCAACCCACCCCCTCCCCCTAAAAAAACTCCACTGTCAATATTTTATTCGGCACAACCGAATTTAACATTCTCACTAATTTTAATTACAATTGATGTTTTTGTACCCTCTAACCACAGTATGGGGTTTCGGTCCTCGACCCATAAAGTATATGGACATTTCCATTTAACTTTTCATTTCTTTGAAATTTTGGTTTTTTGGCAAAAACTTTTTTTATTTGCATTAAAATGACAATCTACTGATAGAAATGCATAAAGGACTTCTAATGCAATTAGCTTGCAAACACATAAGGCCAAAAATCATAAATTGCGGTAGTTAGCGACAACCAAACTTCCGAAATGTGGAAAAGTCGATTGAAATTTCATAAAAATTATGTACTCTTTGGCCAATTTTACTTGCGCCGTCCAACGTATTCTCCGAAGATTTAAAATATATGGTCCCTATACTTGTTCAAAAAAGATGTATTTATGAATTTGATGTGCCATCAATAATAAAAACGTTATTTGGTGGTAACGGTTTGAAATTAAAATTTCTTCATTTTCAATTTTTCGTCGTTTTTTTATCAGGAAATTTGCGCCGCTTCATACTTTTCAAAAGCTAATACGAAGAATGATAGCTGTCGTAATTGGCTACAGTTTAAAACCAGTCTCATGAATGTGCCCTCATTAGGAGCGGAGTACTAGCTAGACAAAGGTTGAGAGACAAAACGTGAAAGTCATCAAAAATCCACTTTTTTGCGAGGCACATTCGCAATATTACTTAAAAGTGGCCAGCACATCGCGTGATCAAAATATTTTTTGATTTTTTATAATAAAATCGATATAGCGTGTTAAAATTTTGATTAGCAAAAATTTTGCAAAAATCTGCCATTTCACGATTTTAAACGTTTGCTTGTATTTTATCGTGAAAAGAATTTAGATTTAAAATATACCCGTCAGACGATTGCTTGTAATGCGTATTATGGATCGTGTGCAAAAATTGGGACTTAATGTAACTGTACGCTGAAAACGCGCCAATTTTGTCTCCAGATAAACCGCCAGGGCACACCCAAACCGCTAATAGAAATTAATTTCTGTAAATGGCAATTGCTAGTACTTATGAAGCTTTATCCCAAAACTGAACGGCATTCAAAAATTTTGAAGATTGTGGGTTTAATGCATCTCTCAAAATTTCATTATTCAGAAACTGCATCACTTTTAAAAATTCACAATTTGGCATAATGCACAAGTTTCTTAACTAATTTGAGGGTGCTAAACACGAATATGGCCTTTAATTTGGTCCATCATCTTTAGATTTCGCGTAAATTGCATAACAAGCTTTAAAATAACAACTTTTAAAAACTAACTTTTAACGGGAAAATATCTTTATATAAATCCACGTTAAAGGATATAAAGTAACCAATTTGTGTTGGGGATAGTATGAAACATTAATTCACGTACTTTTTTTTTAATTCTAATAATAATTGTAATTTTCAGACTTTTGGTTTTCAAATAAAATCTTTAAACCACCATAACTTTCGCGCCGTCAGCTGAAAGTTCTTCACGCGAACGGATTTTAACTAACTAAATGCATGTTTAAACGCGTACTAAACGATTTTGATGTGCCTTAAAAAAAAATTTTAATATTTTTTAAACCTTAAAATCAAAAGTTAAATGGAAATGTTCATATATATTATTGGTCCATGATCGATTCTAAGACATTCTATGAATGTCCGTCCGTCTGTCTGTAGATAACACGATACAGTCCAAAATAAAACAGCTAGATTCCAGAAGTTTGGTACAAATATGTCTCATGTTCATAGGCAGGTTAAGTTCGTGAATGGGCAAAATCGGACCAGGGGGAAAAAGTTCTCAAAGGGAGAATAACTGAACTAACCTTGAAAAAATACACTTTTTTACATGTTTTTTTTTTTGTATTTTTGTTAAATAAATGAAACATTTGGTATATTTATCGCGTAAGAAAGGTGCTCTCAACGTCCCCCACTATCCCAGAAAAACCTCCCTGAAATTTTTTTTTTTTTAATTTTTTTTACATTATGAAGGGTATAAAAGATTCGGCGCAGCCGAATTTAACACTGTCACTTGTTCGAATTACAATTGATCTATTTCGATTTACAATTGATCAATTTCGAATTACAATTGATCTATTACAATTGATTTATTTAAAATTACAATTGATCTTTTTCGAATTATAATTGGAATCTTTGAATGACAAATGCAATTTTCGAGTTACAAATGGAATTTTTGATTTACAAGTAGGATCTTCGAATTAAAATTGGATGTTTCGAATTACAAATGGAATTTTCGAATTACAAATAGAATTTCCGAATTCAATTGATCTTCGAATTACAATTGATGTCTTTTGAATCAAAATTGTTCTATTTCGAATTACAATTGATCTATTTTGAATTACAATTTATCTATTTCAAATTACAATTAGTATTTTTCGAATTTGAAATGGAATCTTCCAATAACAAATGGAGTTTCGAGTTACAAATGGAATTTTTGAATTACAAGTAGAATCTTTGACTTAAAAATGGAATTTTCGAATTATACTTGGAATCTTCGAAATCCTTTTCGAATTACATCTGTAAATGTTGTATTTCGAATTACAATTGATCTTTTTCAAATTACAATTAATTTTTTTCGAATTACAATTGATATTTTTCGAATTACAATTGATCTTTTTCGAATTGCAATTAATCTTTTTCGAATTACGCATGGAATTTTCGAATTACAAACGCAATCTTCGAATTACAAGTAGAATCTTCGAATAAAAAGTAGAATCTTCGAATTACAACTAGAATTTTCGAATTGCTATTGATCTTTTTTTAAAAATAATATAATATATAAAAATTATACTTACATTACCAAATGATTGCATAAGTTCTTCAACACGTTGTGGTGGATTACCATTGCCCATAGGAGGATATTCAACACCATCTACTGGGAATGGTGCCGGTGGCATTGAATGAGGTGATGGTACACCATAATCAGGACCACGGCGAGTATTATTTGTGTTGGTAGTAGTTGAAGAATATTGATAAGAGACAGTATTTGTGGGAGGCACACCATTAGGTGGATAACCCCCAACACCATTTGGTGGATAACCGCCAACAGGCCTGGAAGATGGTGTATTATTCTTAGGCATAATTAAAGGTTCACTGGGTGGACCACCTGGACCTCCAGGACCTCCAGGACCACCATGAACAGTATTAACCGTATTGGTAGACTCTTTGTAATAATAACGATGAGTAGTGGGTGGTCCTCCATGTGGTGAGTGAGGTGAGTGAGGACTATGTGGACTGTGTGGTCCACTAGTATATGGCACTGGTTTTGGACTCAAATTGGGACTATGTGGATAACCTGGACGTTCTGTGGTAGTAGTTGTTGTATTATTAATATTATAAACAATTGTTGTATCATTTGAAGGATGTTGTGGTGGTGTTAATGGTAGTTGTTGATTTCTGGGCTGTAATGGCAAAGTATTATTCCTCAAAGTATTCGATTCATAATGTTCTCTCAATTCATAAGATTGATTGTTAACAATTGGTTTCTCTATGCCCTTATTCAATGTGGAATAACTTTCGGTATTGTAGACAACAGTTTGTGGGATGGTATTAACGGGATGTGGTTGTACCACATTATTAATTTCATTCGATTGCACCGTACTGTTGTACAACATATTCTTACGGCTCAAAGTATTCGAGGTAGCAGCAGCAGCAGGAAGAATACCATTTGCTGGTATTTCATATGTATAGGTACGTACGGTTGTGGTAACCTTGGTACCGGGCGCTGGTAAAATATCTTCATTGATGGTAATATTCTTAAAATCTTCTTGTAGATCAGCAGTGGTAGTGACGCTTGAATTGGCAATTGGTAAAAATTCGGGTTTGTTTAAAGAACGATTACTTTCATAAACTTTGGTTTTCTTTGTTTCATAATAACCACCACTGGGAGAAAGATTTTCTGGAAAGGAATTGAGGAATTAATGAAATGTTACATTTTATTGAATAAACAACTTAGGGCATGTCATAGACTCAATTACGTTTGGAAGTGGAATAAGTCGTTTACTCGTAAAACGCAAAACGAATATGTTTTTTTTTTTTTTTTTGGAATAAAATCACTTTCAAAAATCAAAGTGGAATTGAGTTGCATGGGAGTGGTTTCATTCTGAAAAATTATTTCGTTTTTAAAGGAAAATTTTGAAACCATTTCCAAATGAAATTGAGTCTGTGTCAGACCCCTTAGTACGACTTACTTGAACCATATGACTTATCCAATGTTGAATAATCATTACGTACTAAAGAACCATTTGATCTTAGGGTACTGTAGTCCGATGTAGGCAAAAGTTCAGCATCATCTATTAAACCACCACCTCCAGCATGTTTAGTGGTTTTTATAACTCTAGTAGTTTTGGTAACAGTACCACCCAAAGGATCTTCATTTGAAGAACGTTCACTAAATTATTGAAACAAGAAAGTTAGGTTAACAAATTTGTACTCGTAGACAAGAAACATGTTTGTGGCAACCATAGTGGAAGAAGTTTGAATATGTTTTAAAAATATGATTGTTTCATTCAAAATATGATCCTTACTGATCAAAGGTTAACCTGGTTGGCCAAAGGCAACTCATATACCAGTTTAGGTCGGTTTTATAATTTCATGATTGTTGAGGATCATGTTATAATTGCTAAAGTGATCAATCATATTATAACCCCTTATATTATGTTTATAAAGGGTTTCTACACTCATGTTTTTTCCTCTATTGTTCCCTTCGTGTATTTATTTCATTTTCTTTATACTTACATAGTTCTATAATTCAGAGAATGATCTTTAAAGAAAAAAATGTAGAAAACATATTTTTAGAAAATTTGTCTTTAATTCTTAAGACCAGATATGCGCTAGACTTACCTCTGTCTCTAGTTATTTCACGTTCATTTTTCAAATCTTCTAATAGAGCATCTAATTGATCAATATTTTTATCTGACGATTTATCATTGTATGAAATATTATTGTTATTATTCGTACCCGATGTGGAATACTGATATGAAGCTTGTTTGTAGGCATAACCCTTGTTGTCCTAGAAATAGTAAAATGAGAAATGTAACAGTTAGTAAACATCTTGTAAAATAGGTTTTATTTAAAAATTCTTAGAAACTGTGCCTTAGGGCGTTCCGTTAAATTTAAACTTTCTGTATTGGAAAATTATTTAAAAAAATCGAACACCGCGATTTTGGTCCACAGATGCTGATTTTTAAATATGAAAATCATTTTTAAACCAAATTGGATTAAAATTTGGGAAATGTTAAGTATGTTATGTAAAAAATATTAAAAAAGTTTAAAAACACGATTTTAGTATAAAATGCTGATCAGCATCTGTGGACCAAAATTGCTGACCAAAATCGTCTTTTCATATTTTTTTAATTTTTTTTAAATACAACACTTATTGTTAGCTTTTTTCAACTTTTGAGGCCAGTTTGGATAAAAAATCATTTTTATGTTTAATAATCAGCATCTGTAGACCAAAATCGCGGTTTTGGAATTTTTTAAATATTTTTCCAATAAAGTACGCAAAATTTCCGAATCTTAGACCCGGATTTGGTAAAAAAAATTCGGACATGAATTTTGGTGGAAATACTTAGTTTGTCCTCTGGTTGCCGACTGAAGATGACCTTGCAAAATTTTTTCATAAATTTTCCCATAATGAGCTCTAACGTGACCATCAGCAAGGTACTACGACAGGAAACTCGAAAGTTGGAATGGGACGCCCTACTGTACATGGAGCAAATTATCTGGGACATTAATTAGACTGGCATTTCTTTGTATGTCAAAACAGTTTTTCTTCTGATTTTGAACGCCCAGGCAAATTTTCATCCTCCTAGGCCTAAAACTTATGTGGTACATATTTGAGGCCAATTGAAAACCCGTTTTGGATTTATAAAAATTAAAAAAAAATATATATTCCTTTGCGACACATCGTATTTATTATTTTTGATGAGCTGAACACGAATATCAGAAAAAAAATTCAAATCAGTCAAATGCTTTTCGAGATATTGCTATTTTAAGTATGACGGTTTTTTCCTACGTTCAAGAAATTAAAAAAAAAACATCAAAAAATTTATTTCCTTGAACCTTTTATAGGTCTTGAGAAAGTCTTTCATTCAAACTTATTTTGAGCCAAGTCCGTTCACTTTAACCCGTGGCGCCCTTTGGTCAAAGTTTTGGATTTTTGGAAAATAACAAATATTTTTTATATTTTTAAAAATTAAAAAATAAAAAAAAGTTATTTTGCGATAAATTATTTTAGTAATTTTGGTATCCTGAATATAAATATCAAAAAATTCCTAAAATCGGTCCAGCAGTTTTCTAGATATCAGCATTTGAAATTTGTAAAAAAATGACTGTGTTTTACGTTCAAAAATTAAAAAAAAATCTAAAATTTTTTTCCACTGACTATTTTACAGTGCTTTAAACTTAAACTTAATTTGAGCCAAATCAGAATATTACAGCCCATGGTGCCCTACGATCAAAGTTTAGATTTTTGGTGAAAATTTTCTAAAAAAACAAAACTTTGATCGAAGAGTGCCAGAGGTTAAAATTATCGGGTTTGGCTCAAATTAATTTTAAATGAAAGTTTGTCGCAAGCTCTATGAAAAGGTCAAGGGTAAGAAATTTTGGGATTTTTTTTTTTTAATTTCTTGAACGTAGCCACACATTTTTTCATATTCAAATAGCGATATCTCGAAAACCGTTCAACCGATATTCGTATTTAGCACATTAAGGGCGGATTACTCAATGAAAAGTTAGCTGCTAACTGCCGATTTAACGGAGCCTTATGTCAAAATTTGTATGAAAAAGTTAAATTTAACGGAGAGTTATTTTATAACGGAACATTGAGTAATCCAGCCTAAATTTAAAAAATTTTTTAAACTTTCAAAAATCCAAAACTTCGATCGCCAGGCCACCACGCGTTAATTTAATCCGATTGTCCTTAAATTTGAATAAAAATTTGCCTCGCCTTTTGGTAGAATCAAAAGTTGAAGAAAAATGTCACTCAAATACAGACGCGGATCCACGGGGTAAAATAGGAAATAACTCCCCACCCAATCGGAATTTGAATGAAAAAAAAGAGAAGGAAAGAAAAGACGAGAAGAGAAAAAGATAAAAAACAAGTTAGAGTGTAAAATTCGGCTGTGCCTAATCTTTCATAACCTCCAACATGTTAAAAAATTGCAGAGGCATTTACATTTTTTTTAAAGGGGGGGGGGTGAATTTGTAAACAGGTCGCTGTTTATAAATTCATTTATTATGCTTTTTGCACTAAAGTATTACAATTTAATCATTATTTAAATTATTTTCTAATACCCACGCCCACAAAAGGGGGCGGACCAAAAACGAAATTTTACAATCCCTTGGGTTCAAGTGCAGGACCTTGACAGGGACCATAGAGTATATTAGGATAACCGAACTTTCAAGTTTGTGGGAATCACTTGGTCCATCTCGTCCAACTCGTCCAACTTATCAGTACCTGGTGGACTGGCCACGAGGACCGTAAACATTAACCCTGGAATGGGTAAATCAAAATAAATCGAAATTTGCCAAACATTTATCAAAACTTTTGTTTTAATTTTGAAAAAAATGAGAAAAGTTAAGAAAAATTCCAAAAAAAAAATATTAAAAATATAAAAAACAACAAAAAATTAATATTGAAGAAAACAAAGAATAAAAGTTTTCACACATTTTTATTATACAAGATAATTTAATTTAAATTGCCGTGAAAAGTGACATTTCAGTTTTTTACGATCAAGAAAGAAACAAGAAACTTGTCAAAAGTTGTTGATTTTTAAATGTTTTATTGCGATTTGAGGCTTTTAAAGTTAAAGTGAAATTTTCACCGTAAAAAACAGAGTACTAGTACTTTAAACGCCTAAAATCGCAATAAAACATTTAAAAATCATCAACTTTTGACAATTATAAAAAAGAAACCATTATAAAAAAAAAAAACTTTGAAAAAATTTAAAAACTTCAGTGGGCCATAAAAAAAGAACTCGAGCTAAGTTTTTAAAAACCCTTCGGGGGTTTTGGTCTTCTATTAGTATACTTTCATTATTTTGGTCCCGTTCCAGATACACTCGAAGACCCCAAATTTGTTGCACAGTGAAATAGACACAATTTCAATTTTCCCAAAAAATGTCCGAAATATTTTTTTGAAACCCACATAAATAATTAATTCCCAATCCTCAAATAAAATTGTGCATGAAATTCCCAGCATTGAAAATAAATCACCAAGTCTTGCAGACCTGCCAATTTTTAATGGAGGTTATTAAAAATTAGTGCCCCCATTTCCCGGTTTTCGGTATTGCCGGGAATATCGGTATTCTCGGTTCTGGTACCGGTTTCCCGGTTCTAGATATATTCCCGGGAATACCGGTATTCCGGGTTCTGATTCTGGTACCGGTTCTCAAAAACCAAAAAAATACTATACCATAAAATATTTAAATTACACTATTTAATCAGTATTTCAGAAATATCTAGTTATGTTTTTAAAATTATTTGAAAATCATGTAACTATTTTTTCGTAAATTCAAAAAATAAAATGGAAATGGTATTTTTCACATGTTTTGTATTGTTTTTGGTAAAATCAAAGAAAAAATTTTAATTGTACAAAATTTTACAAAATATACATACCAGTAGTCCCGGGAATACTGGGATTCCCGGGAATACCGGGAATGAATTAAGAATCAGGAAACCGGTATTTCCGGTACTACGGTACTGACCGTAGGCACTATTAAAAATACAATCTTTATATACATACCTTATTGCCACTTCCCCATTTTGATGGTGAATCTCTTAAAGAAGAGGAATAATTTTCAGAACGGCTGCTGTACTGCATTATTTATTTCCAGAAAATGCTGGGTTCCTGAAAAAAAAACAAAGTTTAATATTACAAACATAATTTAAACAAAATAAAAATGAAGTCATATTTAATTAAACATCATGATTTTGTAATATGTATTCGTACACTTTAATGTAATTTCTGATGATTGTTTATTTATTTTCCAAGGAATCCAACTTGTTTTTTTGAGAAAATTGAATTAAAAAAAAAAAATAATTCAATGCCAAAATTAGTCATTGTTTATATTTTGGATATATTTAACAAGTATTGTATGTATATTTTTTTGAAGTGTATGCATTTAACCTCGAAGATATTCAAAAAGGGATTACAGTGGATACAATTTATGATAAAGAAAATATGGAATAATGTCCTTGTAACAGTTTGAAAAAAAAAAATAAAAATTTGAAGTCTGATTTTTGTAAATTTTGACCTTAATATTTTTTGTGATAAACGTGATTCTATAGATTACACTGTGCAACAGTGAAAAATACACAAGAACTTGACTATATATGTTCGATTCTACTATCACAAGGTAAAACAATCCTATATTCGGATTTTTCAGTTTGGTGACCTATTCCTTTTTATTTCGAAAAGCACTGGGACCCACAAAATATGGTGTCATCAGTTTTTGTCCAACAGCTTTGGTGATACCGCTTAATTATATTCAGCAATAATGTGGCTAGTATTCCTTTGAACAAATTCTGTTAACATTTTATGTAAAAAAAAAAAAAAAATTCTTGACTTTGTAGGAAAAAATGTAAATTTTTTTACAATTTTTTTAGTATAACTAACAGGGTCTGTTGATTTTTCCGGGAATATCGGTATTCCCGGGAATACCGAGAACCGGGAAATGGGGGGTTTCATCTTAAATTCACGAGTTGAAAAACCGTTAAACAAGTTTCATAAACATTGTAAAGTCACAAAAATATTTTACAACGTATTTTTGTCACTCAAAAATATTTTTACACTAAAAATAAAAAAAGTACACTCAAAAAAATTTTACACTCAGAAAAAACTTTACACTCAAAAAAAAATTTACACTCAAAAAAATTTGGTATTTTTTTTTACAAAAATGACTAAAAAACTTTTTTACTCAAAATAAAATATTTCTAATCAAATTTGTTAATTTTTTTACTTTAGAAAATTTTTCTATCTCTTAAAAAGGGCATTGTTTTTTTTTAACTTTTCTTCTTTTATTTTTTTTTTTTTTAAATTTATTTTATGAAACCAGCTCCACGGCTCCCATTGTGACTCCTAGAGTGCTCAAAAGTAAGACCAACCCCTATTCATTTTTACCTCCCAAATTTTTTTCCGAACATAACTACACTCCACTTCTTAAGGGAGGTCCCGTACAAAATGACATTTTTATACAATTTGCTCCCACCGCTCTAATTGTACTGCCCCTAAGGGAGTTAAATGTATAACCGACCCCAATATTTTTTGAGTACCAACGCTTTTTCCCTATTTTTATACCCTCCAACTATAGTATGGGGGTATACTCACTTTGTCATTCCGTTTGTAACGCATATAAATATCGGTCGGGGACCCCATAAAGTATATATAATATTGATCTATGATCGATTATAAGTCATTTTATGAATGTCCGTCCGTCCGTCCGTCTGTATAAAACACGATTCAGTCCAAAATAGAAGAGCTAGACTCCTGAAAATTGGCACGAATTGGTCTCATGGTCATAAGTTCGGAAATGGGCAAAATCGGACCAAGGGGAAAAAAGTTCCCCCTTGGAGAACTAAACCAACCTAAGAAAAACCGCATTTTTTGCAGGGTTTTTTGTACTTTTGCTAAGCAAATGCAACATTCTTATCTAAGAAGAAGTTCAAAATCGCAAGGGGAAGGTGCCCCCTAACGTCTCCTACCAACTCCTCCCCCCCCAATAAAAACGCCCCTGGATTTTTTCTTAATATTGTTTTTTTACATTTTGGAGGGTATAAAAGATTCGGCACAGCCGATTGTAACAGTCTCACTTCTTTAAAATTGTATGGGGATGAAATTTACGAAATTGTATGGAGATATGGTGTAGGCACGTTCGGAAATAATGTTGAGGGTAAAAATAAATAGGGATCGGACTTGCTTTTGACCAGTCTAGAAGGCACCATATGAGCGGTAGGAGCTGATTTCACAAAACAAATTAATAAAAAATAAAAAATTGTATGGAGACTTTTGTTCTGAGAAGATGTTGGGGTGGAAAAAATATTGAGTGTCGGTCATACATTTGACTCCTCTAAGGGCACCATTGGGACAGTCAGAGCAGTATGAGCAGTTTTATAAAAAATGTAATATTCGTATGGGAGCCCCCTTAGGAAGTGAACCCAGTGCTTAGGTGTGTTTGAAAAATGTTTGGTGGTAAAAATTAATGGGGGTCGGTATTACATTTTATCCATCTAGGAGAGACTGATGGGGCAGTTTTGGGTTTTTTTTAGTCAAAAACGAGCATTTTTAAGGTACTGAGTGGTCTTCATGAGTTATTTAAAGTGCCTAAATGTGTTGGTATGTACCTAAGAGATCAGCTTTTCCGTGTCTACAATTTTTCCAAATATTGCTAGCGGAAAAACAACAGTCCAAGTTAGTTATTCTGAAAATAGTGTAAAAAAAAAATATTTTTTCCAAATTTTTCTTTTGGCATATAATGTGCTCGATTCTGGAATACGGTTTCACCATTCACCTAATTTTTAAAAATTTTATATTCTCTCAAGTTTTAAGATTTTTAAATTTGTTCTTGTAATTATTAAAGACTAGCTGGCCCGGTCCGCGTTGCTGGCCCAAATATATGATCAGTGTTATATTTCGTCTCGCTTAAAATATATAGCCCTGCAAAAAATGTAATGAATTTCTAGGCTTAGAAAAATTTGTGGGCGTGGTTTTAAAGAACCGATTAGGTAGATAATCATCTTCAAATTATATTTTAGGAACTAAAAAAAATTACCATGTCTCCGACTTTGCGAACTGTAAAAATTTAAAACTTCTTTAGTATCATTGCTCTTCTCATATATATTTTCTTAAAACAACCAATTATATGAACTATTACGAACATTTTAAACAAAAAAGTTATCCAAATTGGTCCAGGCGTCCTCAAGTAGTGCAAATTTTAAGGATATTGGAAAATAGGGGCTTTGAAGTAAAATTTTTACTTAGACTATAATGATCATTTAAGAACAAAAAATTACCAGATCAGGCCAGTCGTTCCCCGATTTTAGATGTATTAAAAAGAGTGGGAGTGGACAATTTTTCTTATCATAAAAACCATAGAGAAACATAGAGGCGAAGGTGAAAGAAAAAACAATATTGTTATCTTTTTCTAATTTCACACACGAACATTGTCGATGTGAATTTCCCACACAATACATGTTTACAAGTCGTACTTTGTCAACAAATACATGTATACAAGTTGTACTTTGACAATTTAATTTTTGACACCTTCGCACAGTGCTTCGTTCCCATATAACGAAGGGACAAAAATAGAAGGAGTTGTCACATATTTTTGAAATTTGGTACACGTGCATAAAACGTCTTAGTTAAGAAAAATATGAATTTTTGGAAAAATCGGTGCAAGGACACGCCTACCGCCCATGTGTCCTGAAATTGAAAAAATTAATTTTAGCTTCAATAATGCCCACAAAATTACAAAAAGTGGACAAGCTGATACACATTCAACTAGCAACTTGTGTATAAATTTTTATTTAAATCGGAGCAAGGACTCAAGGTCCTGCCATATATCCTTTTTCTTCAAAACGCTATAACACCTACGAAAATTGTCCGATCGTAAAAAAACTTTGTGAGCAAATTAATATTCCTTAGATATATATTAATACCAAATTTGGGCAAAATCGGATTAGTAGTGTGGAAAATATAAAAACATCCTTTTTTAAAAAATAACTTATTTTATTATTTTTTATGTCGTCTAGAATAAGTCAAAGAAATGTATTAAATCAACTTCTGAGCTACATAATGTTTACACATGTTTTAAGTAAAATTTGATGGCGGTTCTTTTTTTAAAATACATTAACCCTCTATCTTCCATTTTTAGGGGTCATTTTGTCCTTTTTTTACATATCCTCGTAGAACAACACTAAAACGGGCGTTTAAATAGTTAATATGTTCTACAAAAATGTTAAGCATCAAATTTTACTAGTGGTTGTCAAATGCCAAAAGATCGTGCGATATAATCAAAATGCTTAAAAAAGTAAAATTGTTAAATATCACATATTGCTAAATAGCGTTTACCAAATTAGATGGAAATAAGTCGAAAAATGTACTAAAAAACTACTGAGATAAAAAATATTTATACTTCTCTACAGTGAAATTTAATGGTGGTTCTTTTGTTAGAACATATTAACCCTCTATCATCCATTTTAATGGGTCATTTTAGTTCTTATTTCAAATATTCTTATAAAATTCAATAAAACGAGCGTTTAAAGGTTAAAGCGTAATACTAAATTCCTTTTTTAATGTTTCTTATAATTTATAATTTTTCAGTAGAATACACTGTGCAACAAATTTGGGGTCACTTTCACGGAGTGTATCTTATATTGAACAAAACAAAAAATGAAAGTATGCCATTTGTAAACCAAAACCCATTAATTGTTTTGAAGTCTTGAAAATAAGGCGATTGGAATGATTAGAAAGATCTACTAAATGTTTGTAGAACATTTTAACACTTTAAACACGTTTAAGTGGTTTTCATTAGAATATTTTAAAAATGGACTGAAATGACTCCTGACAATGGGAGATAGAGGGTTAATATGTTCTAAGAAAAAAGAAACATCGAATTTTACTGAATACATCTATTAACAGTAAGCTTAGAAGTACATTTGTTACATTATTTTAAATTATTTCACACGATTTTGGTGAAATACAATTTAACAATTTAAAAAAAAAAATTTTACTTTTTAAGCATTTTGCTTTTATCTCATGAACTTTTGGTCATTTACAACTAATAATAAAATTCTATGCAGAAAATTTTTGAATAACTTGTTAACCCTTTAATCGAAAGTGTAAGTGTTATTCTACGGGGGTATTTGGAAAAGGGACTAAAATGACCCCAAAAATGGGAGATAGAGGGTTAATATATTCTTAGAAAAGAACCGTCATCCAATTTTACCGAAGACATCAATTAACCTCATTTACCACACAATTAAATTTAATATTTTTTTTTACTTATTCTGAATGACTTCTTCTGAGCGCCTTTGAAAAAAAAAATTAACTTCAGTGGGCCATAAAAATTACTCGAGCTAAATTTTCGAAATTCTTCAAGGGTTTTGGTCTACTAATAATATACTTTCATTTTGCTTTTTTACCCATTTAAAACATAAAATCGTGTTGCACAATGATATTAAATACTGTTAAATGCCTGAATTTTGAGTAAAAATCATGAATTTAGACATTTAAAAAAATCGATTTTTTTTAATTTGTGGTCAAAAGTGGGCCCTAATTTTTGAATACGCTTTTAGACAAGAGTATAAACTAAGAAAAAATCGACGAAAAAAATATATAATTTTATATAATTTTTTTTTAAACTCCATCAAACTTTTGTAATTTTTGGATTTTTACCAGAAAAATATTGCTTTTCTGCGCAATAAAAAATATTTTTTTTGTAAATATATGCAAAATTCTATATTTTAATTTAATTACAAATATATCAAAGTACTTTAAAACAAAATTTCGAAACATTTTATTAAAAAATGGATTTTTGAGAATTATTTTTGTGAAACAACTAAAACACATTTTCCTGTTAAGCCATTTTTGCATAAAATTCTCTGAGTTTAGCGCCCTCTCGTGGTGGCAAAAGCAATCAGAAAAAATATTTTTGTTAATATTTATTTGAGATACCTTATTATCTTACAAAAAAACTGTATTTAAACACAATTTGAGACAATTATTTTTTTTTGATTTTTGTCCATGGGTCGAAGCATAGTGCTTCGCCTCTATGTATACTCTATGATAAAAACCTTTGTTGTACTATCACGAACGTCAACAAATACTACTAATAGCCAAATCGACCCTGCCGTTTCTCTATTTTCGATATGTCGAAATAAAAGTAGGCGTGAAAAAATTTTATTTCCGTTTAAATTTCAGTTGGACTATGACGAACATTAAAAACAAAAAGTTTAGTCAAATTGATCCAGCCGTTTTCCGATTTTAGACATATTGAAAAATGGAGGTGTAAAAGTGAGCGTAATTAATTTGTTTTCTGAAAAATCCTAAGTCGAACATGTAAAAAAAGAATAAGACGAACATTTAAAAAAATATTATCCAGATCGGTCAGTTCTCAAGTGATGCGATTACCAACGACATTTGATTTTCATTTATATTTTATTATTTTATATTTTATTTTTCTATAGAAAAAACTTTATATATATCGTAAATTAGAGTGGATGGAAAACTTTTCTTACCGTAAAAACCTTATTTGAATTTAACCAACTCGGTCCATCCATTCAAAAGTGGGCGTAGAAATGGAAAATTGTTCTTTCTGAAAACTCTTTGTTGGACTATGACAAACATTAACAACAAAATAAAACAAATTGATCCAGTTCCATGATTTAAAATTTATATATCGGGAAAAGTGAGCGTAAAAGTAGGCTCTAATTGGACTACTACGAACATTTAAATAAAAAAATACCCAAATCGGTGCAGCCGTTTGCCGATTTTAGATAAACTGAGAAAAGTGGGCGTAAAAGTGGGCGTGGTCAATTTTTCTTTACGTAAAAACCTAAGTTGGACTATGACGAACATTTCAAAAAAAAAAAAATTGTCCAAATCGGTCCAGCCGTTCTCAATTGATGCTGTTACCAACGAACGACAATTGATTTTTATTTATATAGATAGAAATATAGATATTAACCAGATTATTAATTGGTACAAGAAAAAAAATCTTAAAATTCGAAAGAATATCAAATTTTTAAAAATTGGGTGAATGGATCGAGCACAATGTTTACAGCATTTGTTCAACGAACTATTAGCCACATTATTTCCAAATATTGTTAGGCAGTATCACCAAGTCTAATAAAGCTGTTAGGCGAAAACTAATGACACCATATTTTGTGGGTCCCACTGCTTTTCAGAATCTTTGGAGGCCTATAAAAGGGAATTGGTCACCAAACTGGATAATTCGAGAGTAGGGTTTTACTGCCTTTTGGTAGTAGAATCGAACCTAATTAGTCAAATACTGTGTTTTTCAAAAAGTCCTTGTTTGTTGCATGGTGTTATTCTTAAAATGGACATTATCAATTTGTAGCACCCTTTCTGAAATTTCGCGGTTAAATTTCTAAATGCTGCGGGTTCGATGCTGGTTCCCGCCAATATTTTTTTTTTGTTTCTATTGCAGTTTTGATATATTTTTGGAGTATGATGAAATTAATACCTGCATTTAGAAAATGTGTAGGTAAAGATTTAAAAAACATTTTATTTGCATTAACAAATATGTTAATTGTATTTACAAATCACTTTTTACTCTGTAACATAATTTCTGTTCATCGTACATTAACAACAGATTTCTCCAAAATATGTTAAATATTTAAAACCTTTTTTTTGTTTTTAACCCTCTTATGTTAAGTTTCAAACAAAAATTTAATTGTACCAACAAAAATGTTAATTGTGTTTACAAATCACTTTTTTCTCTGTAACATAATATTTTAACAGCATACTTTAAAAACAGAATTTCCTCAAAAAAATCTAAATATTCAGAGTTCATTGTCCATATTTTTAAGTTTATTTAATTCAAGGTCAATCAAAAAAAATCTACATCATGTTTTATTCCTTTTTTTATAAAAAAAATAGAACACGATGATCACATCATTCTCTCACTCGCTCTCCCTGATGTGTGATAAAAATCTCATAAATTCATCATACTGTAATGGCTCCGTTCATCCATTAAATATAGTAAATCAAAAATGAAATAATGAAATAATAATAAAAAATACACTATAATGATGGCACCAGGTTGGTGTTTTGTTTTTTGTTTGTTTTTGTTTTTGTTACAAAAGTGTGCCTGCTGCTGTTGCTGCCTGTCATACAATTAATTCATTCATTCAGTCGTTCGATATTACAATTGATCATACATTTACGATATGATGGTTTGGGATTTTTACACAATACAAATATGTTGATGACCGTATATGCCCCTGAATTTCAATAATTATTTCATAAAATACTATCAAAACCGACAGACAGACTAACGGCCATAATATTTTTTTTACTTTATATATGAGAAATTTATTATGTATGTGTACTAGGGTAGTTTTTATTTTGAAAATTAAAAAAAAATTACTTTCAGTGCACACGATTCGTAAATTTTGATCTATACTGATCGTTTTATTATACAGTACAGTGAAGGATTTATGATATATTTTTTTGAAAATAATCCGGATATACTTTTTTTTTAGAAAAAAGTACTTTTTTTCTAAAAAAGTAGTTTAATACCTTTTTAAAAAAGTAGTTAAATATACTTTTTTAAAAAAGTACTTTATTTTAGGAAAAAAGTACAATTTTTTCTAAATAAGTACTTTTTACCTGAAAAAGTACGATTTTTTTAAAGGTTATAGTTATTTTCAAAAAAAAAAAAAACATTTTACAAAAAATGGCTATTTTTTCCAAAAAGTACTTTATTTTTATAGTTTTTAAAAATATAAATTTTTCTCATAAAATTTCTAAAAACCACCCTAATGTGTACTTGTGCGTTCATAAATGATCAGTTTTTGTTAGATCAAACTTCAATGAACATATGGCGCACCATACGTAAGGTGGCTTTTTATTATAATTTTTTTTTTATGTTTGCAATAGAGAACAGTTAAAAGAGAATTTAAAAATCTTTTTTTTTTTTTAAATATGTCTAAAAATAATTTATAATTCAATGAAAACAATATAAATTAGTAAAGAAAAACAAAAGCACAAAAACAAACAAAGTATTAAGTGCATTTGAGGGCGATTTTTTTGAAACGTATTTAAAAAAAAATAATTCCACATATGAGGCACTCCACACCAAATGTCCCGCTACAGAAAAACATGTGTCCCGTAAATTTCTGAATAGGTTGTTTGGATAGCACTATATGGAACTAAGAAAATTGCGTTTTTGGTTTTTTAAATTTTCAAAAACTGGGCTTAGGAAGCGTGGTCAAATATTGGAAAAATGGTCAAATTTGTGGCGAGTTGCCTTGATTAAATATTTATCACATTAAAACGGAATGCACCACAATCTCAAAAATGTACATTCTTATATAGTTTTGTATGGGCTATCGATTAATTTTTTTTTTTTGGAAAATTTTCTGAACCCGTTTGAAATTTTCCATTTTTTAAAAAAGTCAATTTATCAAAAATCCACCACTTTTTTTTATTTTTTTAATATTTTTTTTAAAGTTTAGAGGTTTGTCCATCCACACAAAAAAATTCAGAAACACGTTCTTCTTTTTTCCGAGAAAATCGCATTTGAATTTTAAATTTCATAACAATTTTGTAATTTCCTTGTATTTTTTTGTTTCAACAGAGCGTATGAGAAATATTTATGCAATTAATAATACTCATTCGCAACCTTAAAACAAGAAAATACAAGCAAATTACAAAATTGTTATGAAATTTAAAATTCAAATGCGATTTTCTCGAAAAAAGTGGCCGGATTTTTGATAAATTGACTTTTTTAAAAAATGGAAAATTTCAGAACGGGTTCTGAAAATTTTCAAAAAAAAATAAAAATTATCGATAGCCTATACAAAACTTTATAAGAATGTAAATTTTTGAGATTGTGGTGCATTCCGTTTTAATGTGAAACATTTTTAATCAAGGCAACTCGCCATAAATTTGACAATTTTTCCAATATTTGACCATGTCTTCTAAGCGCAGTACGGTACACATGTTTTTTTTTCGCTGGACATTTGGTGTGGAATGCCTTATATTCAAATTTACAGTGGTTTGATTTGGGTTGTTTTATTTTAATATTTTCTTTACATAGTGCAAACAATTTTTTAATTCTTTATCTGTCTCTGATTCTGAGAATTTTTCTAAAGGAAAAATTGTCTTGATTCTGAGACTTTTTCTAAACGAAAAATGTCTCATATTTAGCCACTTTTTCTATAGGAAATATGTCTCAGATTCTGAGAATTTTTTCTATTTGAAAAATGTCAAAGATTCTGAGATTTTTTTTTAGGAAAAATATTTTAGATTCTGAAACTTTTTCTATATGAAAAAGTCTCAGGTTCTGGTACTATATATTTCTGTAGGAAAAATGTCTCAGATCCTGAGACTTTTTCTATAAAAAAGTGTCTCAGATTCCGAGACTTTTTTTATAGCAAAAAAATGTCTCAGATTCTGAGACTTTTCCTATAGAAAAAATGTCTCAGATTTTAAGACGTTTTCTATTAGAAAAATGATTTAGATTCTGAGAATTTTTCTACAGAAAAAACGTTTCAGATTTTGATATTTTTTGTAACGGAAAAGTTTCTCAAAATTTAAGTAAAAAAAAATAAATTTGATGAAACACGTTTTTTGCACAAAGAAATACTATCTTAAAAAACTATACCAGAATGTAACAATTTTCTTGATTCGAGACTTTTTCTATAGACAAAAGGTTTTAGATTGTGAGATAAATGTATAACACCATTTCCAATTGTATTTTAAAATTGTCCAAATATATTTAAAATTGTCCAAATATATTTTACAATTGTCCAATTGATTTTTAAAATTATTTAAATGTATTTTAAAACTGTCAAATGAATTTTAAAATTGTCTAAATGTATTTTTAAACTCCAACTATATTTTGAACTTGTCCAAATGAATTTTAAAATTGTCCAAATGTATTTAAAAATTTTCCAAATGTATTTTAAAATTATCCAAATGTATTTTTAAATTGTCCAAATGTATATTAAAAATGTTCAAATGTATTTTAAAATTGCCCAAAAGTATTTTAAAACTGTCCAAATATACTTTGAAATTGTCAAATAAATTTTAAAATTTTTCATATGTATTTTAAGATTTTCCAAATGTATTTAAAAATTGTCCAAATGTATTTTAAAACTATCCAAATATATTTTGAAATTGTCCAAATGATTTTTAAAATTGTCCAAATGTATATTAAAAATGTCCAAATGTATTTTAAAATTGCCTAAATTTTTAAACTCTACAAATATATTTTACAATTGTCCAAATGAATTTTCATTGTAGTAGTTTCGTTAATCATTGAATATTCGGATAAGCGGATGATTCCAAATGTATATTAAAAATGTCCAAATGTATTTTAAAATTGCCCAAATGTATTTAAAAACTGTCCAAATATATTTTAAAATTGCCCAAATGAATTTTAAAATACCCAAATTTATTTAAAAAAAGTCCAAATGTATTTTAAATGTACAAATGTATTTTAAAACTGTCCAAATATATTTTAAAATTGTCCAAATGAATTTTAAAATTGTTCATAAGTATTTTAAGATTGTTCAAATGTATTTAAAAATTGTCCAAATGTATTTTAAAACTGTCCAAATATATTTTGAAATTGTCAAATAAATTTTAGAATTGTCCAAATGTATTTTAAAATTGTCCAAATGTATTTTAAAATTATCTAAATATATTTTAAAATTGTCAAAATGAATTTTAAAAATGTCCAAATGTAATTAAAAATTGTCCCAATGTATTTAAAAATACATTTGGATAATTTTAAAATTCATTTGGACAATTTTAAAATATATTTGGACAGTTTTAAAATACATTTGGAGAATTTTAAAATATATTTGGACAGTTTTAAAATGCATTTGGACAATTTTAAAATACATTTGGACAATTTTAAAATACATTTGGACAACTTTAAAATTTATTTGGACAATTTTTAAATATATTTGGACAGTTTTAAAATACGTTTGGACAATTTTAAAATACAATTGGAAATGATGTAATAAAACACTGTTGCTAACACTCCATAACAAATCAATTTCAACGATTTTTACACAATTTAATTAACTTAAGAAACCACTGTGCATACCATCATATAACAATTTTCTTGTTAAGTGAATAAATTTTTACCGTAATTTAAAAATATTTTCTAAAAATTGTTTAAATTTCTAATTTAATTTTGTTTAACTAATGAAATCATTTTGATTATACACGTATTATTATTATTTTGTTCTTTTAATGATGTTCACAAATTTTTATTAATGCCCACTCACGTGTGATTTTTGGAACGTAGGGTGTAAAGAAGGAAGAGGAAAAAAAATCACAAAAAAACTGGATTATAATTATGGATGGATGCTACTACACTAGCTAGACAAGTATTGTGGACGACAATGATGTTGTTGATGTACTGTAGTAACAAACAAATAAAATTATTTTGTATTCCTCTGGCGAAAGAACTCGTTCAATAAATACACTACAAAAAAAATTTTTAAAATATTTCAATACTGTTTAGTTTGATTTTTTTTTTTTGTAGGAGAGGAGATTCAAAACTTTCAATGTATTTCATTGTTGTTTATACTATATATAATTTCGTTTTCAATATTTTTTTTTTTTTTTTGCATACCCAAAGTCAACCAAAATGATCTCATCGTCGTCATAATAAACGCCAGTAGCCGTCTTTAGCTTACACACAAAAAAAGTGAGATTTTTTTTTTTATACATTTTTGTTTAAGATGTTGCTGTTTTTGAAAAAAAAAAACAAATGTTGATTCTTCCAAAATAAAAATCGCGTTTAGCAAAATAAGATGAAAAAAAGGCCATAAAAATAAACATCAACTGAACTAAACTGAACTACACACGAGAAATTATCATAAAATCAAAAACAAAAAAATTCAAAATACATACATGTGTAGTAAAATCAATATTTTTCATTTCAGTTTTGAAAATAGTGAAACTGGACAAGAGAATAAAAATTATAAATACAAAATAAAAAAAGTTTTGTTAATTCTATTGCAGTAAATTAGAACAGCTTAAGTAGACATTAGCGAAGATCTTGTTGAATTTGCATTTCAAAGTTAAAGCTTAACGTCCAAATTCATAAAAAAATAAAAGCGTTTATTAACTGGTTTATTAATCGAATTTCCATACAAAATTTTCTTTATAAACCTTTTATACGCCTTTTGTAACTTTTATGAATTTGAGGGTAAATTTTTAAGCATTCGATAGATTTTTTCATAGTGAATAGTTTAAAAATTAAAAAAAAAATCAGAACTTGTTTTTAAATTTTTTAAAAACTCATTTTTTTTTTAAATCGGCTTCATTTTTTCTTAAAAAAAGTTCACAAGTTTGTGATTCCACACAAATAAATTAAAAATGCTATTTTTATTCAAATATTCTGCAATTTTATTTGTTTTTTCTACGTACACCATAACGTATGAGAAATAATTATATTTTGTAATTATTAATAACTCATTCGTTATGGTGTACGACGTTTACCATTACGTATGATGAATATTGATTGTTATTATTTATTACTCATACGTTATGGTGTACGTGGAATAATGTGCTCGATTCTGGAATGCGATTTCACCATTCACCTAATACAGTCAAACTCGGTTATAACGAACTCGGTTATAACGAATTCTCGTTTATAACGAACTAATTCTAAAGTCCCGAAGTTTTAGCAGCAATTTTCACACTAAATACTTCTTTTATAACGAACTCGGCCATAACGAATCCTCGGCTAAAACGAACTGATTATTATGGTCCAAAGAACATAATTTCACGTATATTTATTTACCTTTTTATAACAAACTCCCATAAATATTTTTTAATATGCGGCAATCATGTTTATCAAACTAATAGAAGTTTGGAATTTTTGGTTTATATTATAATTTTGATAAAATTTATTTATATTTTTAATGATTTCTTCTCAATAAGTAGTTTATTGACGAAAAAACATAAAATAAAACAAAATTGGATCAATTTTTTTGAAAACAAAACTGGGTTGATAAAAAATATACCCCGCTTATAGCGAACTTCGCTTATAACGAACTATTTTTACTGGCTCCTCGGGATTCGTTATAACCGGGTTCGACTGTATTTAAAAAATTGATATTCTTTAAAATTTTGGGATTTTTAATTAGTTCTTGTAATTATTAAAGAAATTAACTAGAAATTTAATTGTTACAAGAAAAAAAAATTAAAATGTTAGAATTTGAAAGGATACAAATAGGATATTAAAAATTAGGTGAATGGTGAAATCGTATTCCAGAATCACAATATTTTTGTTAAAAAGATAGGCGGGTGATAAATTTTGTCTCACTCTTACTCACGTTTAAACAACAAAAAATTCAAATTACTTTTGACTCAATTTATTTTGTTTTTGAGTAAAAACCTTATTTTTTGGTCATTTTTGTAAAAAAAAAATGTGTTTTTTGATGTATAAAATGTTTGTAGAACATTTTAACCTATAAACCCACGCCTTAGTCGTGTTCTAAGAGGTTATTTGAAAAAATGGAAAAAATTGCCCATAAAAATTAGAGATAGAAGGTTAATATATTCTAAGAAAAGAACCGCCATCAAATTTCACTCCAGACACCCATTTTCGTAATTTAGGTCTGAAGCCGATTTATTAAATTTTTTGACTTATTTCACACGACTTCGTTGAAAAACAATTTAATAGTATGTGATAACTAGGGCAAGTACTTTCATGCACCTAAAAATCGAAAATATGTGCCTATACTATGCTTCTAAAAATCAAAAATATGCACTTAAAATTCGAAAAATATGTACTTAAAATTTAAAAATATGTATTAAAAATAAATTGCTTTTACTAAAAAAGAGCTTTTTACCATAAATTAGATTTTTTCAAATACTTTAATTCGCTCTACAATATTAAACAAATATTTTTTTAGTGGACTCAGCTTTTAATTGGAAAATATTTTTTTAATGACGCATTTTGTGATAAAAAATTTTAAATAAACAAATTTTCTTTAGATGTCAAAAAATATTTCTGGAACAAATTTTATAAATAAACAAGTAGAAAGTTTTAAATCGACTTGTACGTAAAAAAATGTTTAAAAATGTTTAAAAATGTTTACTAAAAATATTAAATTTGAAGTCAAATACTTCTTTAGTAATTTTGGAAAAAAAAAAATATTTTTTGGGTGTAAAATTTTTTTGAGTTTAAAAAAATATTTGAGTCACAAAAATTCTTAATAAAATATTTTTGTGGCTACCAATCTCTACACTCAAAAAAATACGTTAGTAGATTTACTAATTTTTTTTGCTAACGCTAGTTAGCTAACTTTTAGCAAATTTTTAGTTGAAATTAGCATGTTAGCAAAAAATTCTTGTAAACTTCATTTAGCACATTAGCAATTTTAAACAAACTTTGAACTAATTTCTTTTGCTAAATTTGAAATTGAGTTGACTACATTTTTACAAGATTTTTTGCTAATATTAGCAAAATAAATGGTAAATTTTTTTTATTTTCAGAAAACTTAAAATGGCGCTATCTCGGAAACTAAGCCAGATAGAGCAAAATGGAGGCCATTTTTGGTTCTTAGAATCTCCATAGTATCGCCGGTCCTCTTCACATGTGTGGACCCTAATGGGCCCTAACTTTGGATCCAAAAAAGTTAGCATTCCCGAAAATTTTAAAATGCTCATATCTCGGTAAATATTGCCGACACAACAAAAAGTCCAAAAGCGTTTTTGTAGCTCTCAACACGTAGAACAAGACCGCAAAATAGTCAAAAGCTCTCCGAGTAATATTTTTAAAGTTATCGAGTTTTCTAATTCTCAAGACCCCAGTGGTCCCCTATAATCACGTATCTCAAAAACTAAGCAAGGTAGAGCGAAAAGGACACAAATTTTCGATCAAAAACTATGACGATTTTTAAGGAACCCAACTAGGTCTAGGCCCATCGGGGTCTGTACCTATCGGGTCCGAACCCAATGGGGTCCTCAGATGTGTATAAACTAAGTTAAAAAAAAATATTTAGTTAACTAATTATTAGCAAAACATTTTTGCTAACTTTAGCAAAAAAATTGTGGGTTCAAAATCAGCAAATTTTCTTGTAGGTTTACAAGCTATTTTTGCTAACATTACAGTTCTTTTTTTTTGAGTGTACTAAAACGTGTTAAGCATTTTGTCCAACACGTGAATTCGGAATAAAACCAATCTTATTGTTAGTTTTACGTATTTGTTCATAACTTCTTAACTACTGTGCAAATTTCTCTAAACTTCAATACCAATCTGACCTGGAGAATAAATGTTTTTGTTTAGGCTTTTCTGAGTCCACTTTTCTCTAAGATATTTTCAAATTTAAAGCTTTATTTAAGAATCTATTTTTTTTTCAGAAACAAATTTCTATAAAAACTGTCTCAGAATATCATTTCTATCAGAAAATAATACTTTTTACAAGCAATGGTGGATCGGTTTTAGATTATGTTTGTTTGATTAAATTTTTGAAATGATTTTTTGAAAAATTGTTAATGAAAATTAAAAAAAAGTCCAATTTATAAGAAAATATGCAAAAATATGCATTTATACCAAAATATGCAAAAATATGCAACTACAAATCGATGCCATTTTATTGCAAATTTATTAATTCGGATAGATATTTAATTTATGTTATGTTTAGAGTGCGGAGTAAAAATATGCATTTTCATGAAAGTACTTGTCCTAGTGATAACCAAGAAGTGGACTTTAATGCAAATGCATGTTTTTTTTTTGGTCATAGAACAGCATAAACAAAATATCGAATAAAATAATTTGCTTTAAAATGGCATCGATTCGTTAGTGCATATTTTTTTGCACATTTTGCTTAAAATGCATATTTTTGAATATTTTGCTATTATTTCGCTATAAATGCATATTTTTAGGTCATATTTTGTTCAAGTTTTAGTTTTTTTTTAGCTATTTTTTAGTATTTTTAGCTATTTAAAATTAATTTTTTGTATTAATACAAAAAATTTTACAAAAATGTTGTAGGGTAAAAATAAATGGGGGTCGGTCTCACTAATGACCCCTCTCGGACGCACCATTGGACCGGTAGAAGCTGATTAAATAAAACAAATTTACAAAAAAAAAAAAAAAAATTGTATGGGGACGGCCTTAACAATTAGAGATAGAGGTTAGGTGTGTTCAGAGAAAATGTTTGGACTAAAAAAATATTGTGGGTCGGTCATACATTTTGTTGCTCTAAGGGCACTATTAGGGCAGTTAGAGCGGATGGAGCAAATTTTAAAATATGTCGTTTTGTGTGGGAGCCACCTTAGAAATTGGAGATAGGGTATTAGTTTGTTCCAAAGAAATGTTAAGACGTAAAAATTAATGGGGGTCGGTCTTATAAATCACCCCTCTGTGACGCACCATTGCACAGAGGTAAAAACCGGCCAAAACTAAAAAAAAAAATTTTTTTCTTTTTTTCCAAAGTGAAGCCAAAAGAGAGCTAATACTTCAAAACATGCGATTACAAAGTTTTGCGTCAATACCTTGAGTAGTTTAGGTTTTATAACGTAGCAAAGTTGAGTATTTGTATTTATTATTTTTGAAATTTAAAAGTTGTGATTTGCAACTTTGAAATCCAAGTAGGCTGTAAACTTAAAAAAAAAAAAATTTGCCTTGAAATTGATATATTTTGATAATTATCATTATTTTTGCATGTCATATGCATTTCGGCAATTTCAAGTGCGTGGATCAATTTAAACAGTGGTGGTGAAAATAAATCTAAAAAAATAAAAAATTTATAAAAAAAAAACTTTGGAAAGCCCAAAAAAATACTTTTTGCTCAAAATTGCTCTTAAGTCGCTATACCACAAATTAGTATAAGGGTTCCCAAGTAAGTACTAATTAACATCAGTACCAAGTTTAACCAAGTCTTTCAGTTAGAGCCTTTTAAAGTTTGGTCATTTATATCAAATAAAGAGCTTTTTGAGCTGTGGGAAACACATAAAAAGAGAAGATGGATAAAATACTGACGATTAAGAAACAATATCTTAAAACACCTTCAAAAAATTTTTTTTCGCGAACAAAAAAAATTTTTTTCGCGGAAAAAAAAAAATCCGCGGAAATTTTTTTTTTTCGCGAAATTGGTTTATTGTTATATTCTTAACCTGCCTACAACATTTTATAAGTTTACATAGAAAATTAAAGAAGTTATAGGGTTTTGGCCGGAATTTACCACTGTGCATTGGAGCAGTAGAAATGATTTTAAGATTGGAAAATTACAATAAAATTTTTTCAAAAAATTTTAAAAAATAGTAATAATCGTTATCCCACGATCCTCCTGGACAAAAAATTTGTAGAATCGATAGAAGTTTTACACAAAAAAATTTCAAAAACAATCGAAGAGTACAAACATTTTCAAAAATGAGATTTAAATTTAAAACTTCAAAGTCGCATACTAGAGCGCTTTTAAGAATTTTTTGGGATTTTTTTTTTAAAAGTACGTAAAAAAACAAAAATTTTGAAAAAAAAAAATAAAATTTGGACCATTATTGAAGAAGTTATGAGTAAAAGAAGTTTGAGTAAAGGAAAAAACTACCAATTTTTAAAAATTCGATATCTTTTGAACGGGTTATCAAAAAAATCTGAAAATTTTCCACGAAAGAGTTTTCGAAGGGTACTAAAAACTGTAAACAAATTGGGAAAATCTAAAAAAAAAAATTTTTCAAAGTGTCCGATTTTACATGGAATGCCCCATATATAGAGTTTTTCTTTTCCCGGACTTTTTCATTTCCCGGGAAAGCGGGATTCATTTTTAAATTTCCCGGGATCCCGGGAATTCCCACAAAAACTAAAAACCCAATTTTTTTGTCAAAAAAATATATAAAAACTTTATGAATGCGATTGCACTATTTATAATGTTTATTAACACCATAAAAATCTTATGTAGTACCTTTAAAACAAAAAAAAAAGTTTCCAGCAAAACAGATCAACATTTGTTACACAGTTTAAAAAAAAAAAAAAACGGCCCAAATATGTCAAAGTCTTTTAAAAGTATTTTTAAGGGAATGTGTTATTTCATTTCATTAATAAAAATTAATCATTTAATCTAATTCTCTCAGTTAATTTTTACAATTGGTTCTCAACGCTTTGCCTCTAAATCACAATGAAACTGATTCAGAGGAATTTCTCAATTATGTCTCTGAAACTGAATGTAACTATTTTATACAAGTGAAATTATAAGAAAATTTACCCCAAAAAATTATTAAAAAAAATTTAATCTGGTTTCTAAAAAAAACCGTTAATTTCTGAGTCATTCTTTACACAGATTTTATGCCAATTTATCGATTTAAAAAGAATCATGTCCAGAGACATAAATATTTTTTATAGAAACAAATAATCATACTGCAAAATTTTCTAATGCATATTTCAGAAAGATAATTTCTCAGCTTCTGAAAAAAAGTATCAGGTTTTGATGATTATATCCTATCGAAGTTTTAGATATTGTGAAACTTTTTTCGTTCCGTAAGTCTCAGATTTTATGAAATTTTTTATTTAGAAGGTCTCTCTTGGAATACTTTTTGGGCCCTCCTGGTCCCTTCGTACGTTTCTGCCATCAATTATCAAGAATTTTAATAAAATCTCTAAAAAATTACATACAAAATAACCAATAGAAGTCAAAAAATCAACAATTTCAAAGAAACGAAAATTCCCGGGAATTCCCGCTCTATTTCCCGGGATTTCGGGATCGAAAATTTACGGGAATTCTCGGGAAATCCCGTCCCGGGAATTCCCGTGAAAAACTCTACCCATATACTTTATGGGGTTCCCGACCGATATTTTTATGCGTTACAAACGGAATGACAAAGTTGGTATACCCCCATACTGTGGTTGGAGGGTATAAAAAGGAAAATTGATAACACAGGTTGACAAAAGTTGAAGTATTTCAATTTGTCTGACCTTTGACAACTGATTTATATGGACTTTAGTGTGCTGATTCCGATTCTGTTACCCAATTTTTTCCATCAGCTCACGTTCGCGAGCAAATCGCTATTAAAGAGTCGAAAAAGTGCGTTTTTTACCAACTTTGCTTGGCTATAATTTCCAAAACTAATATTAGAGCCTCAGTTTTAAACATGAACTTAACTATATTGGATGCGAGGATTCCAAAACTGGTATTCGTTTTTTTCTGACAGCTTTAGTTTTCGAGTTATTAAAAAGGGCATAAATATTCAGATAAAAATAAAGAGGGCATAAATTTAAAAAAATTATTTTAGCGATATCTCAAAAACTAAATATGACTCAACAAAAGGAAGAGCATTAGCGATATCTCTTGAAAGGTTGAGCTGATCCAAAAAAACGATGGCCAGATTTGAAATCAGCATACCCCAATTGCCCAAAACTAGCTATCAGAGCCCGGGCAAAAAAAGTGTTGCCCTGTGTAATGATTTACTTCCATTGCCATGTATTCCCACTTTTTAGTCCATTTTTTTTCTTTAAAATAAGGACCGATTTGAACTAGAAAATGAAAAAAAATTCCCATTTTTTGGTTAAAAAAAACATTTCTGAGGACATTTTTCCGTGAATACGCACAGAGTTCTCATTAGGTACATTTTTTATTATAAATAAAAAAAACTTTTGTTTTTTATAATCAGCTGATTTTTCTTTTAAAATCCACAGATATTACTTCTGAAATTAGCAGATTTTTCTTTTGAAATCAGCTGATTTTATCTCCTGAAATCAGGAGATTTTTCTTCTGAAATCAGACGATTTTTAAACTAAAATCAGCAGATATTACAGCTGTCTGAACAGATTTTTCTAGCGATTCGACCATCAATTTCTTGTTTTTTATAATTGTATTTTAAAATTTAAACATAACCTGCTTTAAATCATTGCCACAGACATATAAAATTCATAAATATTTTTATTATTGGTTACAAAATTTTTTTGTGAAGGTGTTTTTGCAAAATCGTATTTTTTTGCCTTTATTTAAATTTAAATTTAATGTTATATTTTTATACAAAGTTCTAACATCTTTTTTTTATCATTTTTAGGTAAATGTTTGTAGGCGAAAAAAATTATTCGTAAAACATGTTTATAATATTTTTGGGGAGATTTTTTTCAAGCAAAAATAAAATTTAATGTTTTTCAGTGGGTGCCAAATATTGTATATAAAAAATGTATGAAATATTTTAAACCAGTTTTTTGTTTTATATTTTTTTATTTATTTATTAAGATAAATACGAGCTTTTAATTGTTATTTGGTATTTTTATTTATGATGCATTTAAGTATTGTATCATTTTGTATTGGAAATTGTATTTTTTTATATTTGAATCGAAGATAAAATAAATTAACAATAATCTTTGGACAGTGGGATTAATCAGGTGTAAAAAATGGAGAAGAAATTTATGTTTTCTATGTCTTTGAATATGTTTGTAAAAAAAAATATTTTATTGAAAATCTGCAGTATAAATAGTAAAATTATTACGAAGCATTTGGTACAAATTGGTATTTAATCAAAGAAATTTAATACAAAATTTGCAATTAAAAGATCAGTCATTATTTGTTATAAAACAGATATTATTAAGCTATCTGGTAATGGTAAAATATAAATTTTTCTACCCAAATCTGCTAAAAATCAGTAATTTTAAAGAATTTTTTAAATCAGGACTGTGATCACGTATAACGATAGTTGAGTCTTGTTGCTCCTAAACTAAATACAATTTTTTGATGTTTCTGGGACAACACTCTTTAATAATAAAATTAAGAAAAACTTTAAAATTTCCTTTCAAAACGATATGTATTTTAATGTCGTTTATCCATCGTCAATCGTTTTCGTTTTACGTGATTAGCCCCCAGGTTTTTTTTATTTTACCCCACTGTGCAGCACAAATTAATTTCGATATGCATTTGTTTAAATTGCAGGTACATATATTTAAATATGTGCTTGATAGATTACGTATATGAACGAGTAAATAGATTTTTGCCTCTACACCATGACCAATATAAATTTTTGCAAATATTCCAAAATAAATTTTTATACCCTCCACATTAGACTGGTATTTTTTTATATGGCAAAAACCCATTTTTACCGATTTTGAACGTCTGGTCAAATTTTTATTCACCTAGGTCTAAAAGTTATGTGGTACAAATTTGAGGCCATTCGGATTAAATAAACCCGTGAGCCCGGCGGTTAAAGTTTTAGATTTTTGAAAATTAAAAATAAAAATTATGTCGTGCGACAAAATTTATTAATTTTGATAAGCTGAACACAATTAAAAAAAAAAATTAATAAAATCGGATGAACGGTTCACGAGATATCGCTATTTGAAATGTGCAAAAAAATGGCGGTTTTTTCTACGTTGAAGATAAATTTTAAAAAAATCTCGAAATTTCTTTCCCTTGACCCTTTTATAAAGCTTGAAATAGACTTTCATTTAAATTGAATTTTAATTAGAGTCAAATCCGATAAGTTCATCCCGAGCGCCCTTTGATCAAAGTTTTGGATTTTTGGAAAATTTCCACCAAAATTTAGGATTTTTGAAAAAATTTAAAAATAAAGACAAATATCTTGCGATACATTACTTTTATAATATTGGCATGCTGAATACGAATATCAGAAAACTTCTGAAATCGGTCAAACGTTTTTTTAAACATCGCCATTCGAAATTGGCTAAAAAAAATTCTAAAAATGGAGTTTTTTTTTCCTACATTTAAGAAATTTATAGAAAAAAGACTCAAAATTTAATTCCACTGACTTGAGACAAACTCTTATTTAAACTTAATTTCCGCCAAATCAGAATATTTTAACCCATGACGATCTGCAGTTAAAGTTAACGAGTTTTTGGCAAAAAAAAACAAACCAGAACTTTTATTAAAGGGCGCCACGGTTTAAAATGATCGGATTTGGATAAAATTAGTTTTAAATGAAAGTTTGTCTCAAGACTTTTTAAATTTTTAGGAAAAAACTGCCATTTTTGGCAATTTTAAATAGAAATATCTCGAAAACCATTCGACCGATTTTAATTTTCTTGATATTCGTGTCCAGCGCAAAATTGAGTGTTATTCAATACTAGGGTGTTCAGTCGATTAATTCTTGTTCGATCAATCGAACAATTTTAGACGAATAATTGTTAGATTAATTTAAAATTGCTAATTTCGATTAAAGGATTAATCGAAGAATTTATGCCGATTAATCGAATAATAATATACGGTTTTTCTGGAAATATGTATATTTTTTTTTAAGTTTTAAGTCCAATAAACAAACCAAATTTATGTATGTGGCCGTTGGAATTAAAAAAAACAGTCATGTTTAATTGAGTGGTCTTTATTTTAAATTTTGTTTCTAATTTTCGCTGCTCCTGAAGTTTGGATTTGTTAAACGACCTTAATAAGTATCTGATAAAGTTTTGGGCCAAATTGGTAACTGTATGACCGCGCTAAAATCGGTCAAAGTTTCGAGTTTTGGGCAAAAACGCACTAAATTATAAAATTTCAAATTTTATAAATATGCTCAACACAAAATATATTTTGTTTTAGATTTTTCCAAATGTAGTCAGATAATAAATATAAAAATTTTTGTGATATCGGTAATCCATATAAATTTTGCAAAAAAAATTGTTGTTGAATTCAAACAAACTAGCAGAAAACTTTAATGTTGATAAATTTTGAAATGATTTAAATTTTGTTTTTTATGTTAATAAAATGTTAAAATATTTGTAATTTATATTGTTCATTTACTCAAGTACCAATTTTTTCTAAAATTTTCGAAAAAAAATCTTTTAATTTAGAAAATTTCTGAATTTGTAATTATTCGATTAATCGAACAATTTTAAAATTTTTTCGTTTAATCGAATAATTTAAAAATGGCAAATGTCGATTAATCGTATAATCGAACAATAAAAAATCCCGATTAATTGAACACCCTATTCAATACAAAAACATTAATAAATATGAAAACATTTTGTATAATTTTGAAACACCAAGACTCTGAAAATCGACGATGGTCGACTCTCACTTTACGTGATCACAGTCTAGATCTACTACTCCAATGGTGCGTCTTAGAAGGGTCAATCCACCCAGTCAGAAAAATACAATCGCAAAAGCGTTGTGATGATCCGAATGATAACATCAGATGATCCGAATGATAACATCGATCTACGCTAGGTTTAAAGCGTTTTAAAAGCGATGTAAAAAAGTGCTTTGAGAACGTTTTTTTAAAGTCATCAAAGCGCTTTAAAAACCCAAAGTAGTTTTTAAGTTTTAGTTCGGTTATAATAATTTGTTTGATACAAAGTGAAATCCGAAAAAAATTGTGCTCCAAAAAAAAAAAATTTTCAAAAAAATTTTTGAAACTTAGAAAATTAAAAAAAATCTAAAAATATTTTTAATGATTTTTTTTACTTAAAAAACAAAACAAAAATTGAAAAAAAAAATTTTTATTCAAAAATAGTTTCGGAACTTATCTTAAGAACTCTTAAAAAGCTTTTCGAATACGCTCGCAAAGCGTTCCAAAAAAACGTTTTGAGATTGTTTTTTTTTTTGTTATAGAGCTTTCAGAACACTTTTCAAAAACGCTCGCAAAGCGTTTGAAAATAGCTTCTTGAGAATGCTTTTTTTTGTTACAGTACTTTCAGAACGCTTTTTTTAGAACCGTCGTCAATTTCTGCTTGGGCAAGACAGACTTTCATTAATTTTTTTTTAAACGTTTTTAACAAACAATCTTGCACTATATTTCCAATTCCTAAGGGTGCTCCCTTACAAAATTAAATTTCTTAAAATTTGCCCTTGTCACTCTAACTGCCAAAAGAGAGCCCGGGGTCAAATATATTACCGACCACAATATTTTTTCAATTTAAATTTTTTTTCCAAACATACCTATAAAAAATACATTTTTCAGTATTACTAACAGGGACTGCTGATTTGTTCCCTAACAGTATTTGCCAAAATTGTAGCCACGGTAAAGCTGAACAAATTATTTTTTGACAAATAATCCGCAAAAAGCCTAGATGTATAAAATGTAAGACCTACCCCCATTAATTTTCGCCCTCTTACATTTTTTCCAAACACACCTAAGCACTGGGTCCACTACCTAAGGGGCTCTCATGCAAAGATTACATTTTTACATGTAGGTATGTACTCAAAAAACGTTGGGGATTAAAGAATATTGAGGTCGGTCATACATTTTACTTCTCTAGGGGCACCCACGGGACAGTTAAGGCGGTTGGAGAAAACTTTATAAAAATGTAATTTTTTTCATATTTTTTCATTGATCAATTTTTTATAGATTTTTTATTGTCAGAGAAGATATTACTTTTAACTTACTTTACCAGTTGAGTAACGAGCCCTTAACTTAACGGTTAACTGAATACCATCGTTAGAAAGGTTATTGTTAAAAATTTCATTATTTAACAATAAAAATTCAAATATACAACTATGAAATATGATTTTCAATAATATTATTAAAAAGAAATAATGTTTCAATCATTAAAATTCATTCAGTATAGTAATATTATTAAAATTGGCATTTACATTTTTGTAAAAATTGTATGATAATAATTATTTAGCCCAAAGGGGTTAATTAAACTTTATGATTATAAAGTTTGTTTAAGTTAAGATCTTTTGTTTACGATTTTTTTTTTAAATTTATTTTCTTCATTCTTTATTTTTGCAACAGCATTAGATTGTATGGTTTTTTCATTATTTATTTAGATAAGATTGATAAAAGACAGGTTTTGCATGTATGTATAGAGCAGAGTTAATATCTGAAAGGAATTTGTGTGCACATTGTCTAAAGTTATTTTTTGCATTTTAGATATTTTGTTAAAATTATAATTTTTTTTATTTTTTAAAGGAGGAAATAGTTTTTTTGTTGCTGACAAGATTATTAAAATTATATTAAAAATAATAAATTGTCTAAATAATGATGTCATACACTGCAAAAATTTCGTTTGTTTACATCAAAGCTAATAATAAAAGATAAAATTTATTATAATTAACAAAACAACAAAATTTTAAAAACACAAAAATATTAAAAAATCATTAAACATTTGAATGTTTCGGTCGACTAAGAATAGAGATTCAATTGTTTCAAATAGAGTTTTTAAGTAGAATTTATAACACTGTGCAGCAAATTTGGGGTCACCGAGTGTATCTTAAATGTGGCAAAAAAAAAGAAAAGAAAGTATAACAATAGAATACCAAAACCCCGAAAGGGTTTTGAAAACTAAGCTTGAGTTCTTTTGTATGGCCCACTAAAGTTTTTATTTTTTTTTCAAATGCTTTTAGAATAAGTAAAAAAAAAGTATTATATCTAATTTTGAAGCAAATAATGTTGAAAGATGCCTTTAGTGATATTTAATGGTGGTTATTTTCTTAAAACATAAAAACCCTCTATCTCCCATTTTAGGAGTAATTTTTATATTTTTTCACATATTCTCATAGAACAACACTAAAACGTGCGTGTAAAAGGTTAAAATGATCGACAAAAATTTTTTCCATCAAATTTTTCTTGGAATTGTCAAAGGCCAAACAAATTGTGCGAAAAGTGCAAAATGCCTTGAAAGTAAAATTGTAAATTATCACATACTGTTAAATTGTTTTTACCAAAGTCGTGGAAAATAAGTAGAAAAAAAAATTATTTTCTTCAAACATATAACAATTCTCCCATTTTTAGGGGTCATTTTAGTAGTTTTTCATAGAACACAACTAAGGGGTGCGTTAAAATTTTCTGCAAAAATTTCTGCTAGGGGTTGTCAAAGGCCAAAGGTTCGTGCAATACAAGCAAAATGTTTAAAAAAAAGGAAAGTTTTAAGTTATTGTGTTCCACTATTATACGCTCTAAAAAATGCATGTAAATTTACTATTATAAATTGGGTAAATTTTTGTTGAATAGCACGCATTTTGTGTTAATATAAGCACAAAATGCGTAAACGTCTTAACATTTCTTTGGAACAAACTAATACCCTATCTCCAATTTCTAAGGGGGCTCCCACACAAAACAACATTTTTTAAAATTTGCTCCAGCCGCTCTAACTGCTCTAATAGTGCCCTTAGAGCAACAAAATGTATGACCGACCCACAATATTTTTTTAGTCCAAACTGGGTGCCCATAAAAAAATCGATCATATTTGATCTAATCTCTTTTTGGATTAAATTATTATATTTTATTTTATTGTATCTGATCAGATCAGTTTAATCCGATATTTGTATCCAATTTCGAAATCTGATTATAAATAATTACGGATTAGATCTAACTATATATCGAAATTGGGGACAAATTTCGTATCTAATAAGTCTTATCAGATGCAATTGATAAAACTACCCAGTCAGAAAAATACAATCGCAAAAGCGTTGTGAAAGCTTTGTGGACGGTTGTACGAGCGTTCTGTATACCAACTTCAAAGCGCCTTCAGCTGATCCGAATGATACCATCGATCTACGCTAGGTTTAAAGCGTTTTAAAAGCGATGTAAAAAAGTGCTTTGAGAACGTTTTTTTAAAGTCATCAAAGCGCTTTTAAAACCCAAAGTAAAGAATTTCTGTTTTAGTTCGGATATAATAATTTGTTTGATACAAAGTTAAATCCAAAAAAAAACAAGTAGAAAAGTTAAATTCGACTTTGCCGAATCTATGAATACCCTCCACAATGCATTTTTTTTAAAGTGTAGTACATTTTTAACGTGAAAAAATTAACAATTTTGATTAGAAATATTTTATTTTGAGTAAAAAACTCTTTTTTGTAATTTTTTTTTTTTTTAAAGAAAAATTACTAATTTTTTTTTTTTTGTGTAAAATTTTTTTCGAGTGTAATGTTTTTTTTACTGTAAAAATATTTCTGAGTGAATGCACGTACATGTATGCACACAAAATATTGCCATTTTTGTAAAAAAAAAAAAAAAAAATTTTTTTGTCTAAATTTTTTTTTTTGAGTGTAAAATTTTTTTTGAGTGTAAAATTTTTTTTTGAGTGTAAAATTTTTTTCGAGTGTAATTTTTAAGTTACCAATGCTTTTAAAACTAAACAAGTTTAAAAAGCATTGTTTTAAAATTAAACAAGTTTGAAAAGCATTGTTAAGTTACCACCAATGCTTTTAAAACTTGTTAAAACAAGTGGCATTTTAGATAAAACTAATCTGAAATTCAGGGTTTTGCTTATAACTTTTGAACCACTGTACCGATTGAGCTGAAATTTAATACCAAACAGACCCGGGGAACGGCAAAGATACATGCCAAGCTTCAGTAGTCTCATTACTGTCTTTCGAAAGTTATCGTGTTTTTTATCTCGTAAATTAGCGAAACACCCTTGCCGAAATTTACTCTTTTGCTCATAACTTTTGAACCACTGCACTATAGGAAATTTTACCCATTTTTTGGCCAAAAGTCAAAATTAAAATTTTTGCAAACATTATTTTTTTTCACATTAATATAAAAAAAACTTAACAAAGTAAACAATTCTTTCTCAATTTTCGGCAGAATTGATGTACTGTCACTTTATCAGTAGTTTTTCTTGCAATTTCTTACTTAGTTATAAAATAACGATTGAGAGCAGCGAATTTTGTGATAGCTTCTAACAAAAGTTTTTATATTTAGAATTTATAGTTTTTAAAAACTAAAAAATGGAAAATAATGTCAAAGGTGAGTACTTTAATGATAAATAGTAAAATGTTGGTGAACTCATCTATTAGATCGATTTTATTGGAAAAATTGAAGTGACCTTAAGATGAACTTATTGAAGTATGAATTGGAATTTTATTTTGACTTTAAAAAAAATGATAGCATATGTTAGCTATAAAACCATAAAAGTTCTCTAGGACAATCAATTACCTTCCGAATTTAAAAAATTTCAAGGTCGGATATGTGCAAACTTTTTTTTTATACCCATTTTTCCAGGTGACTACTGAGTGCCAAATTCAGAGTTATTTAATACATGGCGAGAGAAATAAAGCAGAGGTGGATAAGGAGCCGCTATTTCTGACCATTTCTTTGCATACATTGCTGAGAGTGAATGTTTCGAAAACTTTAAACAATATATAAAGGAGGAATTAAGAATATTTTGTTCAAATATAAATATGAAAAGGATTAAAAGTTGTAGGAGTTTGAAAATTTTTGAAAGACAGCATGCTGTTTGGCTTAAAGGCAATACTTGGCTAAAAAAAACTTGAAACGCAGCCTGCCTCCACTAAATCGAAACTTGGGCGACCGCAATTAACTTTTTTGTCAAAATCTGCGAGAACAAAAATACGAGTTACAGCAGAAATCTCTAAAGATCTAAATAGGGAAGTTGAGCCCCTAGCTCTTGCATCATCTACGGCTGCCCGTAGTGGCATTTTGAAATGTAGTTGACGACTTGGAACTCAAAATTAAAATTTTTGAATAAAATCCTTATTAAAAAGTAGATTTGTTTGACACTTCTTAACATTGTTAAAATAAATTTCTACTGTTATCTTCGAAAGTTAGTGTACACTCAAAAAAAAAAATATTGTAAAAACAGTTTAGAAAACCATATAATCTATCAAGGATCTAAAAAATCTTAGATGCGGCAACTTATTACCCGGGATCCCTGTTTGGAACTAATTATTAGGTAATTTTTTAGGTAACTTTACTAATTTTTTTTTTTGAGTGTATGAAAACCTTTAAGAGTCACTCCCTCCCTCTAAAGAGTCTTCCAAAAGTCAAATAAAAAAAAATCAGTCAAATCGGTCCAGCCGTTTGGCTGTAAATAATTTTGGCCAAAAAAAGGGTAAAATTTCCTATAGTGCACTGGACTGATTTGGCTGGATTGCAATACCAACCTGACCAGGTAAATTACAAACATATATGCCAAACTTCAGTAGCCTCTGTAAAGTCTTTCAAAAGTTAGCGTGTTTTCTACGGACAGACAGACAGACGGACGGACGGACATCGCTAGATCGACTTAAAATCGATCGAGGATCATAAATATATATACTTTATGGGGTCATAGACCAATATTTCGAGGTGTTACAAACGGAATGACAAACTTATATAGACCCTCTATCACTAGAGTGGAGGGTATAAAAACAAAATTTCTACTCCAAGAAACTACAGAATTTCTGTTTTAGTTCGGATATAATAATTTGTTTGATACAAAGTGAAATCCGAAAAATTTTTTTTTTTTTACTCCAAGAAACTTAGAAAATTCTTCAAAAAATTTTTCGAAACTTAGGCCGCTGTTCCAAAAAAAGTAATTCACATAAAAATTGTGAAAATGAAAATTAACCAATTTTTTTGGTGTTCTAGATTTCACATCCGAAAGTTTTTTTCGTTTTGTTTTACATAAATAAAATTTGGTGAAAGTAAAACGAATGCTCTTTTTATACCCTCCACTCTAGTGATAGAGGGTATATATAAGTTTGTCATTCCGTTTGTAACACCTCGAAATATTGGTCTAAGACCCCATAAAGTATATATATTCATGATCCTCGATCGATTTTAAGACGATCTAGCGATGTCCGTCCGTCCGTCCGTCCGTCTGTCTGTCTGTCTGTCTGTCTGTCTGTCTGTCTGTCTGTCTGTTGAAAACACGCTAACTTTTGAAAGACTTTACGGAGGCTCTTGAAGTTTGGCATATATGTTGGGCATTTACCTGGTCAGGTTGGTATTGCAATCCAGCGAAATCGGTCAAGTGGTTCAAAAGTTATAAGCAAATGAGTGAATTTCGGCAAGGGTTTTTTTGGAATTTACGAGATAAAACACACGGTAACTTTCGAACGGCAATTCTGAGGGTGCTGAAGTGTGGCATATATATTTACCGTTCCTCTGGTCCGGTTCGTTTTAAATTTCAGCCAAATCGGTCCAGTGGTTCAAAAGTTATTAGCAAAACCGTAAATTTCAGATTCACCTCACCTTAAATTCACGTGTTGAAACCCCGTTAAACAGGTTTTAAAAACATTGGTAAGTCAAAAAAATATTTTACAACGCATTTTTGTCACTCAAAAATATTTTTACACTAAAAGAAAAAAAAAATACACTCGAAAAAAATTTTACACTCAAAAAAAAAAAATTACACTCAAAAAAAAATTAGTAAATTATTTTTTTTTTTTTCAAAAATTAGTTAAAAAAAAGTTTTTTTAAACAAAATAAAATATTTCTAATCAAAAATGTTATTTTTTTCACTCCAGAAAATTTACTATAACTTAAAAAGGGCATTGTGGAGGGTATTCATAGATTCGGCCAAGTCGAATTTAACTTTTCTACTTGTTTTCTTATAATTTTTTTAATTTTAATTATTCGATTTCAACTTCGAATGAAAACGTGATCGATAAAACACAAAACCTGATGAAGAAGAGGAGGACGAATGATGATTACTAAAAAATTTAATTTATTCACCATAATGCAATTTCACCTTCTTCTGTACGAAAAAACAACAGCAACAACCACACAAGAATTGAAAAACCATGATTTAGTTGATACTTGCTTAACAGCCAACTTAGCGTATCGGTCTAGAGAGATCGTACCTAAGAGGCAGTTAATAGCAAAAACATTACAGATCATGGGTTCAATCCCTGGCGGCTGCGATCTGTTAATAATTTTCACATATAGAATAAAATTGACTATTAACTGAATAAATTTGACATTAAAAGTTTTTCTGATGATTATAATAACTGGATTATATGAAACTAGTAAAAAACGAACCAGGATGTCTTAAATTTTTAGGAAAATAAATTTTTCTTTCACACCTATCTCAATTCAAACCATATATAACATGATTAAAAAATTATAATACATAATTATAATTACAGCCTGAGCTCAACTGTCTTTACAGAAAAACAAAAAATCTGATTTCATGTGATTCGGAAATTTTCATGTGAATTGAAAAGTTGTGAAAGACAGAACAGTGGCCTTAGAAATTAAAAAAATAAAATCTAAGAACATTTTTGATGATTTTTTTTTACTTAAAAAACAAAACAAAAAAGAAAATGACAAAAAAAAATTAAACTTAGAAAAAATCGGAACTTAGAAATTTCAAAAAAAAATCTAAAGAACTCTTAAAACGCTTTTCGAATACGCTCGCAAATCGTTCCAAAAAAACGTTTTGAGATTGCTTTTTTTTTGTTATAGTGCTTTCAGAACACTTTTCAAAAACGCTCGCAAAGCGTTTGAAAATGGAGAATGCTTTTTTTTGTTACAGTGCTTTCAGAACGCTTTTTTTTTAGAACCGTCGTCAATTTCTGCTTGGGTAGTTCTCAACAGATTAGACCAAAAAGTTTTTTTTTTAATTCCTGTAAAATGTGAGCTGTTTTTTAAAAGGACCAAATAGCATTTTCCACTGAAAAGTTTTGGCCACGCGGATTTAAAGTTGGAGCAAATTATTGTTTTTCAAATTTAAAATATACTACGTTCAACATTGAACAGTTGGTACAAGATGGGTTAAACTATTTCGACTTGTTTCCACAGTTTTTTTTTTTTTTGTTTTTTTGCACTTTGTGTTTATGTTAATAATAAATATAAACATTTGGCACCAAAGAACAGACAGAAGGGTTAAAACACATGAATATTAAAACTCATTAAAGATATATATAATTTTGTGTTTTTTTTTTGTTAATTTATATACATTTTTATTATTTTTTTTGTTAATTTTTTTTTCTTTGTATTTTTGGCAAAGTTTAAAATTAGTTCACTGCCACTTGTAGAAAGAGATTTGTTTCTTGTTTTTTTTTTATTATTTTCCTGTTAAATTTATTTTTTTTATTTATTTTATTAGAATAGAATCATGATTCATGCAGACTACGCATATTTTTTTTGTGTATTTTAGTTAAAATTTTTTTTACAAAGTTTTTTTTGTTAAATTTTTTACACCCAAAATGAAAAGTTTGTTGATAGATGTTTAATTTAGTTTTTTTTTTTAGTTTCTTAGGTTGTTTTGTACACTTTTGTCATTTATTTTAGATGTTGTGTTTATTTTATTGTTTTTTTTTTTCTTTAAAGTCGCTTTATTTAAACAAAATTATAAAAAAAAAGTTGGCACTATCAATTACTTTAAAGTTTTTAAGACATGTAATGATCGTTTTATATATTTTTCTCTCTGTTGTTTTGTTTTTGTTTGATTTTCTAAGTGTAATTACGCACTAGTTGTTTCATTTTTTTTTTTTAAAAGGTATAAAGTTAAAAGTTTTGTTATATGTATGATGATGATGATCATTCATAATGATGTTGATGATGATAATAATGATGTAGTAATGTATATATGTTTGGTATGGCAAACACGTTTTTCTATTTTCAAATTTCAACGGCAACAGAAAAACTTAAACTCAACTTAACTTTTAACAATAATACACTGTAAAATGAATGTCTTTCTCTTTTCTTCATATTAGAAATGTGCCAATTTTTTTTTTTTTTTAATTTTTTCAATTGTTCATTGTCATATTTTTACAAAAAAAAAATATATATATTTCAAATACTAATCTTAAACGAGTACATAATTTTTAAATTTTTGTAATATTTTTTTTTTTTTATTTAATTTTAATTATTTTTATGTTATTTTTACATACTTTTTAATTTTTTAACCAAAAGTGTCGGTAAAATTTTTCAATTCTCTATAAACAAATTCGTTTGGCTATTTAAAAGTAGCTCAGTAGCAAAAAAAAGCTATAGGTATTATTTTTTTTTTTTTCGTTTATATTCGTTTTATTAGTTTTTCTTTTTTTTTTTGTTTAAACAATTTTTTTAGGATTGTATTCGCGATCACTACAACGCTCCAAAAGTCAGATCTATACTAACATTTGCCATATACTCTTGGTATGGTAGCAGCTAGGCCAGCCAGCAGCACTACCAGACACTTTTTTGTTGTTTTTTTTTTGTTGTAGACTGGCTAGTTGGTTGACTTTTTTTACACACTATACAATTAGCAAAAAAAAATATTTATATACAATACAAAACATCACATCTTATTGCTCTTTTGTTTACAGAGAGGCATCCATCCATGAGATACATACGAGCAGTGTTGTCATTTTAGTGATTTTTGTATAAATTTTTTTTTGCAATTTTATTCAATACCCGGCTAAAAATAAATGTGTATGTTCGTATATGCTTATATATAGATCTTTATATGATCATATATGACATATATGGAAACATATATGTGACCATATATGCAAGAAACGATCCCATATATGTGGCCGTATATAAAATATGTGCCATATATGATATCATATATGGAAACATATATGTTATCATAAAATGTTAAGTTTTAGTGCATGGGTATGAAAATATCAACCGGAATTACAAAACAAAAGTTTTGTACGATTGAAATTATTTTTTATTACCATATTTATACCTTAATACCGATTCGTATGAATAATTTAAAAAATATTAGAGGTATTCAGAGTCTTGTTGCCACCCCTGGCAATGTAGCAAAAGAGTACTTCTTTCAAAAAATACATGTATTTTGAAAAGTAATTTTGAAAAGTGCTCTTTTACCACCAGTGCCAGGGCTGGCAAGCAAGACTCTGAATACCGCTATTGTTTCCTAGTTGCAAAATATTCTGATTAAAAAAGTTACTTTTACATAAAGAAAATGGAAAAGGTAAGTTTTAATTAGAATTTTAAATGAATTTAGAATTTTAAAATCATATGTATTATTTTTTTTTTTAGTTCATCGTCATAAGAAATATAAGCGTGGACATTTTATTACAAAACAAGATCATATTCAAAAGGAGTAAATGAACATTTGTCGCAAATACAATAATATAGAGTGCTTTGATGTTGAAGAAAATTAAACTACGCAGCTTCGTTAATCTCGTGCAACTTCGTGAAGAGGGCATATGCACCACCATTATGTTTTCACTGCGATTGCAATACTGCAAACTATTTTGAAATCCCTTAATGTCGCCATAACAAATTGGAAATGATAGATCGTATAAGCAGTTTTGAGCCCTAATAAGTTTAAGCTCACTCAACTTGAAGAAGAGGACATATGCACCACCAGAAACGTTATCACTACGATTCCAACACTATAAATTATTTTGAAAACCCTTACTGTAGAAAATTTGAAATGGAAAGAACGTATAAGAAGTTTGAAGGCCGAGTTACTAGAAAATTCAACCATGCGGAGGTACGTTGAGCTCGCTTAACTTAGAGCAGAGGGCATAGGCACGACCATAACGTTATCACTACGGTTCCAACACTACAAACTATTTTGAAATCGCTTACTATCGCCATAGCAAATCGAAATGAAAAGAACGATCAGTTTTAAGGTTGAGTAACGATTTGGGAAGGACAACGTTTTTATACAATTACAAGAAAGCTGTCTATGAGCGAAAGTGACAATCTGGCACATTGTCACCATGATGTAAGTAGAAATAGTTACTATCCATGTCCTTCAAATATCCTTACAAACATGATGTAAGTAGAAATAGTTTTTATCCCTATCCTTCAAATATTCTTACAAACATAACCCACCAAGATAAAATACATACTACTGAATATATTGCTTTTAATCGAAGTCTTAAGTAATTATTTTCTTGCTATGAATTTTGATGCGTGCATTTAGTAGTAGCAAGTTCTTTTTTGCTGGAATAAAAAAGAAATGTGTAATAATTTTTAATATTTTTTCAGATGGATTTCCGAAAGACAATATATCTTTCCTTAAAAAGCATTCCATAGTCTTTAGCATCCAATGGGCTTAAGCATCCCATGTTCTTAACAAAATACACTCCAACATGTATGTATGTAACTAGCAGTATCTGGCCAATCTTTAAAGGTAAATGGTTGCTTCGTTAAATGACATCCGTGTTATCATTGACCTATTAGCACCAAATGCTATCGTTGGTAATACTTTAATACAATAAAAATTCTAGAAATATATCTTAAATATTAATATTATTTTATATCCTTTTTAGATTTTGACTATAAATATTGTAAAAAAGAGTCTTATACCATAACAAAAACGCTAAGCCTGAAGATAATCGGAATTAACACTAAAATAAGAAAACACAATGGAAATCAACGTTCCTTTAATAAGCCCTTTGTTCGCATCTTTCGTAATTAATATCAATTGAAAAACTTGATATATAAGATCTTTTATGTTCGATTAATTTTGTTTACTATCAAAATGTATTCTCATATCTATAAGTTAAATTCTTTATTTTTATATGGTCACCAAAAATTCAAACGATAGTAACTAAAAAATGAAAATCATCAAACTAAAGGGTTTCATTAAAATATATGAAAACACCAAAATTAATAAAAAAATATTTTTAATTTTAAATTATACTTATGTACACCGTTTGCAATTCTGGTGAATATATACCAGGGTTGGCAACCGATACCCACCTAGAATAACGGTATTTGGCTATTGTACCGCAACCAATAAAGATATGGACATTTTCAAAAGCGATTATGAAAGCTGATGAAATTTCTAGTATTTTAAATGTGTCAGTTCGGGTTTCTACCGGTTCATTTTCGAAATATAGGTCAATACCTTTATAATACCGTTTGAAACGGTATTATAACGGTATTGGCCTATATAACTAAAACGAACCGGTAGAAACTCGCAGTGACACATTTAAAATGCTAGAAATTTCATCAGCTTTCATAATCGCTTTTGAAAATGTCTATATCTTTATTGGTTGCGGAACAATAGCCAAATACCGTTATTCTAGGTGCGTATCGGTTGCCAACCCTGATATATACATAATAATCTTTTACATATAGTTAAAAATGAAAAAAATAAATAAAAAATATGAAAAAGAATGTAAAACAAATTGAAAACAACATCATATATGATCCCATATATGATTCAATATATTATCCAATATATGATTCAATATATGATCTAATATATGATCACATATATTGGATCATATATGATCGTGTCTTATATAAGCGCCAATTTTGGAATATGGTCATATATGAGACCATATTTGATACTATATATGATACTGTATATGGTCTCATATATGATATCATATATGATAATATACAACATTTTTAGCCGGGTAGTCTATTCCCCAACAAAAGGTAATGAGTACTCCTTCTCGCTTACCTGGTAATGGCTAAATTCTCTGTTCAATCAGCAGAAAAATCTGCGGAAAATAAACCCATTTTGAGCCAAATGAGAAACTGGCTGATTTTAGTAGACACGGTTTGTTAAAATATCTTTCATAATTATATAGGTGAAATCAGCAGAGAAATCTGTCGAGACAGCAGATAAATCTGCTGATTTTAGCAGAAAAATCTGCTAAATATAATAATATAATAATAGTTTTGATCACTTGATCAATTATTTTTATTTATTCTTTCCATTTATTTACAACTCATTTTTAATAAATTCACCCTAACCGAGAACTGGTAACAATGACCGTCGTCTCGTTGTAGCGAAAAAACCAAGGGTTCTGGCGGGAATCGAACCCGAACTAGCCTACGGGGGCCCCTAAACTTACATCGAGTTTGAGCCATATGCTGATTTTAGCAGACTCACTTTGCAAAGACTCTGTATATGCAAACAAGTAGAAAAATTAAATTCGACTTGGCCGAATCTATGAATACCCTCCACAATGTTATCTGATAGTAATTTTCTAAACAAATTGCATTACAAATTTGTATTAGAAATATATTATTTTGAGTAAAACTTTTTTTAATCAATCAAATTTTTTTGTGAGTGTAAAATTTTTTTGACTGTCAACATTTTTTTGAGTGTGAATTTCATTAAAAAAAAAAAAAAATAAATTAAAAATGAAAAAAAAAAAATTTTTTTTTTTGAGTGTAAAATTTTTTTGAGTGTAAATATTTTTTTTAGTGTACCATTTGTTTGAGTAACAAAATTACTTTGTAAAATATTTTCGTTGTTTTATACCTATACGTGTATGTTAAAAAAAATATTTCACATATTTCCGTCATTTTATTTTACCATCCTCGTCTTTAAAAACCAAAAACAAACTAATATTTGATTTTTTTCCAAAAATACTTACTATACACCGTTACATACAGTTACAAAAACAATAACAAATATTTACTTGTCTAACAACTAAACTGCACCCCACGGCAGGAAAACAAACAACAACAAGTTTAAAAAAAACTGGTATTTCACCATGCTGTTAAAACTTGTTTAACGAGTTTTCAACAGTTTAAGGTGAAACAAATCTGAAATTCAGAGCCTTGCTTATAACTTTTGAACCACTGAACCGATTTTGCTGAAATTCAAAACCAAATAGACTTGGGGAACGACAAAGATATGTAACACGTTTCAGCACCCTCAGAATTGTCTTTAGAAAGTTAGAGTGGTTTTAATCTCGTAAGTTCGCAAAATTCCCTTGCCGAAATTTACTCTTTTGCTCATAACTTTTGAACCACTGGACCGATTTGGCTGGATTGCAATACCAACCTGACCCGGTAAATACCCAACATATATGTCAAACTTCAGGAGCCTCCATAAAGTCTTTCAAAAGTTAGCGTGTTTTCAACGGACAGACAGACAGACGGACGGACGGACGGACATCGCTAGATCGACTTAAAATCGATCAAGGATCATGAATATATATACTTTATGGGGTCCTAGACCAATATTTCGATGTGTTACACACGGAATGACAAACTTATATATACCCTCTATCACTAGAGTGGAGGGTATAAAAAAAATTTTAAATTTTAAGAAAAAACTACTTTTTCTAATCCCCAGAGTCCAAGTGCATGATATTGAACTACACCATTTCCAATTGTATTTTAAAATTTTACAACTGTATTTTAAAATTTTCCAACTGTATTTTAAAATTGTCCAAATGTATTTTAAAATTATCCAAATATATTTTAAAATTGTCCAAATGAATTTAAAAGTTGTCCAAATGTATTTTAAAATTTTTCAAATGTATTTTAAAATTTTTTAAATGTATTTTAAAATTGTCCAAGTATATTTTTCAATTGTCCAAATTAATTTTAAAATTGTTCAAATGTATTTTAAAATTGTCCAAATTTTTTTTAAAAATGTCCAAATATATTTTAAAAATTTTCCAAATGTATTTTAAAATTGTCCAACTGTATTTTAAAATTGTCCAACTGTATTTTAAAATTGTCCTAATGTATTTTAAAATTTTCCAAATGTATTTCAAAATTTGGACAATTTAAAATTACATTTGGACAATTTTAAAATACATTTGGGCAAATTTTAAAATTCATTTGGACAATTTTAAATATATTTGGACAATTTTAAAATACATTTGGACAATTTTAAAATACATTTGGAAAATTTTAAAATACAATTGGAAATGGTGTAGAGATGGGCGCGTGAGTGGATTTTGGCTCACACTCTCTCACGATCAAGCTCTATTTACGCAAGCTCTACTCACGCAAGCTCTACTCACGAAATCTCTACTCACGCTATTGAATTGTCTTACCAAAATAATAAAAATGCTAAAAAATATTCAGCCTTACCATAGAAAAATAAAATATATTTAAAATCAGCTTTTAATTTTATTTCCATACAAAATGTTTTTTTTTTAAATCGACTTTCAAAAAATGTATTGAAAATTTGAAATTTAAAACAAAACTTTTGTTAAAATAGACTTTTTGTTTTCTTGTGGTAAGGGCCATTATTTTGGCAAGAAGTCAGTAAAATCAAAAAATCAAATAAAAAAAAAAAAAAATAACAATTTGAAAAAAAAAAAATTCCTTGAAAAAAATAATTACAGCAAACAATTTCTATAAAATTTCAAAATAATCTGCAAAAAATATGTTTGAAAATATAGATTTATTGCGGATTACTCAATGAAAAGTTAGCTGCTAACTGCCGATTTAACGGAGCCTTATGTCAAAATTTGTATGAAAAAGTTAAATTTAACGGAGAGTTATTTTATAACAGAACATTGAGTAATCCAGCCTTAATTGAAAACAAAACAAAATTTACAATTTAAGCGTTCAACCTGAATCAAATTACGTCGCGTAAGGCGTAACGTCCAATAATTTTTCGTTTCTAATATTTAAATGTGAGCTATAGGGTTTCTATTCGGGAAAAATTTCCCGGGAATTCCCGGGAAATATTTTTCTTAAAATCCCGGGATTTTTTCTTCGGGAAATTTCGGGAATTCGTCGCTTATTTTTTTAAAAAAAATATATTTAACTTACACATTTTTAAAACAATTTTAAATGATTTATTAAAAATAACATTAAAACTTTGAAAAAATTAAATTTTTTAAAGAAAAACTAGTAAGGATACACTCAGAAAATTATTGCAGTTACTACATGACGGTCGTTTGTGTAGTAAGTAGTAGCTGTTGTTTTTAACTACAATTTCGGTCGTTTTAGTATGAAAAAATCTCAAACAACTTTTTTTTGTAGTAGTTTCAAAATAAATACAAAAATATACTACACTGTAGTAATAGTTGATTTATGTAGTTGTTTTTAGTTTTTTTTTCCAAAAACTCGTTTTTTTTTTTAGAAATTTTTATTGCAAACGAATGTGTCGAACGAGTTGGTCGTGGAATTATTTTTATACCGAATAAATAATATCTAAATAAATTAAATTACAATTTATTAAATATAATTATAACAAAAAATGTTTTTGGAAAAATATTCTTGAGCGAAAGAAAATAAGTGGATAAATGAGATAACAAGTGTGTATAATATAATGCTCACATAAGCGTGCGTAAAAACCAATCGGAAAAAAACAAAATTGTTTTGTTTTCTTTTAGCGTGCCATCTTTCTTTTCTTTGTACACACAACAGAACAGGTACATACTTTTTTGAAGCATTGCAAATTATTTTTTTTTTGTATAAATTAATTTTACCAAAGCATTTCCTTTTTTTTATTCCAGACAAATTTTGATCAGTAGCGGTGATAATTTGAAATAAACTATTAAAAAAACAAAGGTAAATACAATCAATTTATTTTGTTTAACATTTTATTAATATAATTTTTTTCTTCTATAATTCCAGATAAATACACAAAAAAATTTTAATTTCATGGCGAAATTCTATACAACCAACTGAAATGTATTGCTTTTTAAATAAATACTACCTCCGTCCCAAAATAATCTTAACATTTCTATATTTTGGCTGGGATTATGGAGCATTTTTTAAAAAAGCTTTGTTTTTTTTTGTTAATACGTATCGGGACATATCAATAATTTAAAAATTCTTTATAGCTTTGCAATTTTTCAATTCACGTGCAAAATGGATGCAATAAACTGCATCCAGATAAATGAGACAACTTGTTTTCGACGTTACAAACAGGCATGGTGTCCACTATGGTCGAAAAGATGAAAATTATTACAAAATGCGGCGTTTGAAATAAGAAATTTTACGCTAGAGGCCCTTTTAACGGTTTTTAATAAATGCATTATGGATGCAATAGGGACATCTTGCAAATATTTTTAATTAATTTTGTTACAGTTTTAGTACACGAGATTAGTATAAGATTGTTTTTTTAACTTTATCTTGTATTATTTCAACTAAAACACTGCTTAATAAAAATGTAAAGTTTATTTTGGGACAAAAAAATCAATAGAAATGTTAAAAATATTTCGGGACGGAGGTAGTAAATAAATAAATATCAATCACTTAAACGTTTAAGAAATTTTTTTAAATAAAATTTCAGGCAAGTGTAATAAAAACAACTGCACTAAAAAAAAAAAATTCTCAAATCAAGCAAAAACAATCTCATATTGAAAATAAAACAGTGACAAAAGTCAACAAACTTTGTTTTTTCTCAATTTGAAAATATTCATGGACACTTTTAATATGACTTGAGTAACAAACAACATTTTAAAAATAAAATGAAAGAACTGTGATTTGAAAATATTTATGTTTAAATCAACGGTGGCCATAATCAAATTAAAATGATAGTCATGTTCAATTTAAGATTGGCCATTATAAATATATAATTTTCTTTACACTTATCTCCTAAAATTTTCTTTTGAAATAAAACAAATAATATTTTTTATATGTATGTATATTTTTTTTATTTTACTACAGAATAATTAAAATGGTACATTTTTACTTTGTATAGGAATAATAATATTTCGTCGCTACCCCGAAAAAAACACTTGTGTGATTTTCAAAAAAAAAAAATTAAGATGCCCTCACAAATCTGCTTAATTTTGTCCTTTCGTGGTGATTTAAAGTAGATAATAATATTGCAACGTCCTATTTCCATTAAGGTGACTTATAAAAATCTCCCAAAAGTTCACAATTAAGCTTATCTTAAGGCCCTTTAAAAAAATTTAAACGCACACAGGTAATTTTGTAAGAGCAGCGACGGTATAGAAAAATAAATCAAATATATTAAAGTACATATTCCTGGAGGTCATTTAATGCTGTTGATTCCCTCCTGGACTCTGGTATTTCATATAAATTTTCACTTTTAATTTTTTTTTTATTTCTTTACACTGTTTTTAAACTTTTCTTTTCACAGTTTTTAAACTTTACTTCACACAGATTTTGTTAATGGTTTTATTTAAATTAATTTTTTATTGTTTTTTACGTTTTTCGTTTGTTTTTGCTAATGTTGCACCTCGATACTTTTTTAATATAATTAACATTTTTTTGAAGCGTCATTGTTAAAGTTGTTTAAAACTCATTTTTAATATGTTTATAATCAAAATGATGATTTTCAACATGGTGGCATCATAAAATGAAAGGGAGTTCTTAAATACTTAATTTAAACAAGGAAAATTTTTAAATTGAGACCGAAACATATTAAATTTTAAAAATTTCAACTTTAAAGTTAACATTTTTTTAAAAAATTTTAGGTTTTTAAAAATGAGTATGAACATTTTTGATTTGATTACGATTTTTTCCCTCAGTGTGTATACCGTCTTTTGTAGTAGTTTTTACTACATTTTGTAGTTGCAAATCAATAGTTAAAAACAACAACAGTTCAGTTGTTTTTACCGTAATATGTAGTGGACGCCTTTTCAACAACAAAATGTAGTCAAAACAACTGTCTTTTGTAGTCGATTTTACCGACATACTTTTTTGAGTGTATGCTTCAGCTTGCATATTATTAGGCCTTATAATTATTTTTCTTTAATCGATTGCGTGATAAATACGTAATGCAACCGAATTTTCGAAATTTGGTATTTCATATTCAAATCCACAATATCAATATTTAAAATAATATATAAAATACCTGCTTTTCAGCTTAAAATTTTATGCATGAAGTAAAAGTCTGATATCCATAGTATATTGGTGTTCTTATTTTGGAACGGATGCCTTAAACCAATTAATTTTAATAATTTGAAAGTTTTATTAAATACCCAGGAAAATTTTTTGGAACAAATTGCTTTAACAATAGATTCTTGAATATATTCTACGGTAATCAAAACAAAATTTTCTATGTAAAATTATTTTTCAAAAAAAATACTTGCTCTAAAAAACGATTGCTTTTTGGACAATTTCAAACAAAAATCATTGATTCTGGAATATAAAGTAGAACCGGTTGCGGAGTAATATGATGCGTTCTGGAACCGATTATTTGGAACAGAAAGTTTTTCTGGGTATATCTTCAATATATAATACTACTGTTTCTTAAAAATTTTTTGGAACATATTCCTGGTTCAATAGATTCCTGAATATATTCTACGGTAATCACAACAAAATTTTCTATGTAAAATTATTTTTTAAAAAATCTACTTGCTCTAAAAAACGATTGCTTTTGGGACAATTTCAAACAAAAATCATTGATTCTGGAATATAAAGTAGAACCGGTTGCGGAGTAATATGATGCGTTCTGGAACCGATTATTTGGAACAGAAAGTTTTTCTGGGTATATCTTCAATATATAATACTACTGTTTCTTACGGTTGGCGTAGTCAAAATTAGAAAAAAAGTTGTTACAAACACATTTTTTTTTAAATTCTAAAATCCGATAAGTTAAACACATTTTCCGAATCGTGAAATATTTTGTACGGAGTGGAAAAAACTAAAGCAAGTACTACAACTGTGATAAGGTCCAATATTTCTACAAAAAATAGATTTTATGAACTTTCTACACACAGAAAACAAATTTGGTAATTTCCAACTGAAATTCAGTTGTTGCAACAAAAATTCGGTTGATGCATTTGTATTAAGGTTGTTACAACTAAATATCTGTATTAACAACTAAATTTTGTAAATACAACTGTCTTTTAATTGAAGCAACTAAAAAATTTGTCTGCCACATCGAAGTTTAGTAGCATCAACCGAAGTTTGAGTTGATACAACTGAAAAATTCAGTTGGAAATTTATTTTTCTCTGTGTACGTATATTTTAGAGGTTCATAAAACTATTTTACAAAACAAGACATCTAAAATAGTTTTAAATTGAAAAATACGACCATATTTGTATTAAATTATTTGCTAAAAATAAGTTCAAAAATATTTTGAAATTCAGCATACAGAATCAGTAAAATGTTTGTTATTTTCTAAAACTGAATGACAGAGAGTTTACTAAAAGAGTTTTTCTTTTGAGTGCACTTTAAAAAAAAAAAATTTATTGAAAAAATTACAATCATTTTAAGTTTTAGAAAAAAATATGCGCTAAATCTTTTTTAGGTCTTTTTTTACAAAACTAAAATAAATTTTTGATCTTTAGATTGCTTACCTGAAATCAGCGGATTTTGGTAAAATCACCAGAATTTTTTGTTTAAATCTGCAGGTTTTTCAGCTGGCATCAGCAGATTTTTCAGCTGTCTTAACAGATTTTCTAATATGGCTCAAAATGGTTGTATTTTTAACAGACTTTTCTGCTGATTGGACATAGGTTTTATTTTAAGTGCACTCAAAAAAAAATCTGTAAAACGACTTTTAATTTAAAAAAAAAACTACTATAAGTAGATTTTGTTTGCTGAAATTGATATTTCAATTAAATTCTTGTTCATTTAGTTTTAAAAACGACTGTAATTTTTCTTTTATTTTACTAATTTGCTAAATTTTTAAAAAAAATTGTGCAGATTTAAGCAGATTTTACAGAAATGGTTTGTTATAATTTTATTTTCAAGTAAAATTACCAAGGCCTCTGTTCTGTCTTTCACAACTTTTCAATTCACATGAAAATTTCCGAATCACATGAAATCAAGTTTAGTGTTTTGTTGATAACGTTTTCATTGGAAGTTGAAATCAAATAATTAAAATTTAAAAAATTATAAGGAAAAAAGTGCATTCGTTTTACTTTCACCATTTTTTTTTATGTGAAACAAAACGGGAAGGAATTCGGATATGAAATCTGGAACACCAAAAAAAATCTAAAATTTTAATTTTCACATTTTTTATGTGAATTACTTTTTTGGAAAAGCGGCTCAAGTGTTTTTTTTTATATTTTTACTATGCAAAAGACACCGAGCGTATGATTAATAAATAAATTTTATTTAACAATAAGTATACGCATAGGTAAAATTTTGAATTTATATTTATGACAATAAGTGATAATAGCTTAAGTCATCAAAATAGCAACTAGAGTTTATGGCATATTGTTGTGCATTAGGGTGGCTCGTTTTTGGGCTTTTCTCCCTGATCAAATTCTAATACCCGCCAAAAGTGTCGATCCCATAAGGGTAACTCACATGCAAAATATCATTCCGATCGGAGTTTATCTTCTGTCTAAACTTTTAGCCTCAAAATTGGGGTATTCGCAAAAGAGGACTTTAAAAAAAAAATTTAAGTTTTTTTATTAAAATAATAAAAAAATATTTTTTATAATATTTGATCGTAAATACTTAAATATGAAATTTAAAGATTTTACGGTATCATTAACCCGTTCATACTTGATACCAAAAAAATGGCATGATTTTGGGGCGTTCTCAAAACACTTTTTTTCAAAATTTGAACATTTTATTTAAAAAATGTTAAATATACCATTTTTTCTTTCTGAATTCATTAAGAACACCTTGGAGAAGAAAAATGTGAAATATGGCGGATATCCGTCGAGCCACTTTTCGGGAATCGCGGGGGGAAGTTAGCGGATTTCATGGAAATGTTGGTTTTATCAATAATTTGGATTAATAAAATCTTATAAATTTCATTTTTGTGCAAATTAACGGTTTTTTGGTGTCGTGGCATTCTATTATATAACTTTAAGTCTGTCATGAAATCTTATCGATCTAGGACGTCTTTAACCCACATTGGCTGGGGTCAAAAATGACCCCCGAATAATTTAAATGCCGGCACTCATGTGTGCTTTTCATGAGTGCCGGCATTTAAATTAAAGTCCAAAAAAAAAAAAAGAATTACATCTTCTTTAGACTTGAACACTTTCTTTCGACGCTCACATCAACACTATTATCAAAAATTTTTTATTGATTAAACATATACCGGGCGATTTTACGGGTTTTTCACCAGCGAACAAAATAATTCTTCAGCGAAATTTTCACGCTTTTGTAAAGCCAGTGTGAAATTTATGTTTTTTTATATGAATTTTAATAGATTTTCACGTGAAAACCGAGAAACTTACTTACCTTAACCAAATATAAATCCATTCGGATTGTAGACCCATTTATCGCTTTAATTTACTTTGATTCTTATACACGTTTTTTTTTTAGCTTTAAATAGTTATCATCACTGTACACAAAATATCTCTATCCATCGAATTGCTGGCTCCTCTGTTTTCTTAACACTTGTTGGTGTTTATGATGCTTTTAGTTGGGGATAGATTAAATAAGCTTTTTGTTGGAGCTTTTTTGTTTTGGCGCTCTTAAGATTTTGACGATCTCTTCTGATTAACTCTTTAAACAGTTTTTTTAACAGCAGCAAATAAAAATGTTAATGAACAGTATTGATTTCAATACTGATACAAATACGTGGGCGGTTATGAAGTAATTTCTGATTAACTGATTTACCTAGAAAAATCCTACTACTTTATTAACAAAAAAAAAAAAATATGTAAGTGTAATAACCGAATACAGAGAACAACTAGAATTTAAAAAAACGGGTGCCAAACGAATAATTAAATTGAGATTTGAATATTAATGTGACTCATGTTTAAAAATTCAACAATTAAATATGAGTGATGATCATTTTTTTGTTATTTTCGAATGCTTGCACTTTAAAGTTACAGTGACTCGCAGCTTATTTCGTGTGAAAGATATTAGTTAGCATTCCATTCAAGACAAAGTTAACCAAAATAGACCTAATTATTATTAAATAAGTATTTTTGTAAAAAGTCCTGTGTATGTAATTAATCAAGCTTAAATTGAAGCTTAATGGCGTTCAGATTGTCTAAATATTAATGTGCTAAGAGGGTCGAAATGGAAATTGAAATTATTGAAAGACCTTTATTAGAAAATTTCTTAAAAATAGTTCTAGGTCGATTTTATCCAAGCTCAAACATGAAAAAATTAAAAAATAGTCCAATAGTTAATATTCATTTAATAAATAATTTTTCCAATGACCCAAACAAAATTTTTGAAATGCAGTCGAAGAAATCCGAATTTTTTTACCACCAATTTTTTGTAAAAAAAAATCGGATTTCTTCGACTACATTTTAAAATTTTAGATTTTTGTTTGGGTCCTTGGCAAAAATATTTAATAAATGAATATTAATTATTGGACTATTTTTTAGGGTCGAACCTGAATCAAATTGCGTCGCGCAAGACGTAAAAAAAACAAAAACAAACACATCAAATTTGAAATTTTTACGTCCGTTTGATTTAGGTACTTCACATTTAAATATTAGAAACGAAAAATTATTGGGCGTTACGCTTTACGCAACGCAATTTGATTCAGGTTGAACGCTTAAATTGTTCATGTTTGAGCTTGGATAAAGTCGACCTAAAAATATTTTTAAGAAATTTTCTAAAAAAGGTCTTTCAATTATTTCAATTTCCATTTCGACCCCAGTAGCACATTTAATATTTGGACTATCTGAATGCTATTAAGCTTTAATTAAAGCTTGATTAATTACATACACAGGACTTTTTACAAAAATACATATTTGATAATAATTAGGTCTATTTTGGTTAACATTTTGTTGAATGGATTGCTAACTAATATCTTTCACACGAAATAAGCTGCGAGCCACCGTACATATTTGGTTCAAAATGATAAAGAGTGATCATAAATGTTCTGCACGATTCTGGAATACGATTTAATCATCCACCTAATTATACCCTACACCACTCTGTGATACAGTGTATAATGAGTTTGTGCTGATGTTTGTAACTACCCGAAATATTGGTCCTAGACCTACCTTCAAGTATACCGATCGACTCAGAATCTTCAAGAAGACTTGAAATTTCAAACTTAAGCATCTTTTTGCCCAAGGACGAAGCCTATTGAAATTGAAAAAAAACGGTCCATGTTAAGACCTAGCCCCCATACAAACGCCCTCTTTGGATTCGGCTTTAAATAACTCTAATAACTGTATTTTAATAAATATCGCTTTGAAATTTTACAGGTAATCAAATTTTGTATGCACGAATCATCATTCCAAATTTCAAAGGAATCGGGTCAGTTCTTCTGGTAATCCCCATACAAACCACCCTCCCGATATTCACATAATTCCATCAAAATTCCTAAAAATGGAAATATTTGATACAAATTTTATTTTTAGGTGTTAAACGTGTACTTTATTTACCAAATCCAATTGGAATGTAATTGGACCATTTTTGGACTTAGTCCACCACAACAAAATTTCGACCGATATTCAGTTAAATCAGTCTATTGGCAAAAAATAAACCAATTTCTCTAAAATTTTATCTGTGTGTGTTTTCTACACTAAATAAAGATCTTACAAAAGATAGATCCAATCGGTCCATGTTTGGACTTGAGACCCATTCAATTTAAACTTGATATCGTCCAGATTGAACAAATATTAAATGAGATACAACATTTTCTTAAAAATTTTTTTAAAATATTTCTAAGTTGATGTTATCCAAGTTCAAACATTAGAATTTTTAAAAATAGTTCAATAGTTTTTATTTAGTGATCAACCAATTTTTCCAACAACCCGAACACACAATGAAATTTTTTAAGTACATTAGAAGAAATCCGCATTTTTTAACCTCCAATTTGTTCGACCATAATTTTTTTGTAAACAAAGAAGAGGACAACAAGCTACAATTTAAGCTTGATAGCGTCCAGATTGAACAAATATTAAATGTGATACGAGGGTCAATCTGGAAAATGAAATTATTTAAACAAACATTTTCTTAAAATTTTTTTTTAAATATTTATAAGTTGATTTTTTCCAAGTTCAAACATTAAAATTTTTAAAAATAGTCCAATAGTTTTTATTTAGTGATCAACGAATTTTTCCAACAACCTGAACGCACAATGAAATTTTTTAAGAAGAAATCCGCATTTTTAACCTCCAATTTGTTTGACCATTTTTTTTTTGTTGTTTATTACTTTTAGTACATCTAAGTGTGTAGTAATGAGATATTAAAATAATTTGAATTTTTATTTGTTTACAAAAAATTGTTCGTCAAAAGAATTAGAGGTCAAAAAATTTGGATTTCTTTTACTGCACTTAAAAAATTTCATTAATCGTTTGGGTTGTTGGAAAATTCGCTAATCACTGAATAAAACTACTGCACTATTTTTAAAATTTTTTATTAACTTAAAAAAATCAACTCAAAAATATTTTTTAAAAATTTTCCATAATTTTATTATCCAGAGCGACCCTCGTATCTCATTTTATATTTGAGGCATTCCACAGCAAATTTCCAGCAAAAAAAAACACGTGTACCGTAAACTTCTGAATAATTTGTATGGATAGCCCTATATGGAACTTAGAAAATTGCGTTTTTGGTTTTTCAATTTTTCAAAAACTGGGCTTAGGAGGCGTGGTCAAATATTGGAAAAATGGTCAAATTTGTGGCGAGTTGCCTTGATTAAATATTTATCACATTAAAACGGAATGCACCACAATCTCAAAAATTTACATTCTTATATAGTTTTGTATGGGCTATCGATTAAATTTTTTTTTTTTGGAAAATTTTCAGAACCCGTTCTGAAATTTTCCATTTTTTAAAAAATGTCAATTTATTAAAAAACATGCCACTTTTTTTTTTTATTTTTAAAATTTTTTTTTTTAAAGTTTAGATGTTTGTCCATCCACACAAAAAAATTCAGAAACACGTTCTTCGTTTTTTTTTCGAGAAAATCGCATTTGAACTTTAAATTTTATAACAATTTTGTAATTTGCTTGTATTTCTTTGTTTTAACATTGCGAATGAGTTATATTTATGCAATTAATAATACTCATTCGCAACATTAAATCAAGAAAATACAAGCAAATTACAAAATTGTTATGAAATTTAAAGTTCAAATGCGATTTTCTCGAAAAAAAACGAAGAACGTGTTTCTGATTTTTTTTGTGTGGATGGACAAACATCTAAACTTAAAAAAAAGTGGCATGTTTTTTAATAAATTGACATTTTTAAAAAATGGAAAATTTCAGAACGGGTTCTGAAAATTGAATTTTTAGAACCCGTTCCCGTTTTAAATACAAAACTATATAAGAATGTAAATTTTTGAAATTGTGGTGCATTCCGTTTCAATGTGATAAATATTTAATCAAGGCAACTCGCCACAAATTTTACCATTTTTCCAATATTTGACCACGCCTTCTAAGCCCAGTTTTTGAAAATTAGAAAAACTAAAAAACGCAATTTTCTTAGTTCCATATAGGGCTATCCAAACAACCTATTCAGAAATTTACGGGACACATGTTTTTCTGTAGCGGGACATTTGGTGTGGAATGCCTCATTTGCTCAACATAGATGCTATCAAGCTTAAATTAAAGCTTGGAAAATTTTCTATATAGATTTAAAAAAAAAACAGTCGATTGATAACACAGTCTGACAAAAATTTTGTTAAACACGAACTGGATAATATAAGTTTTAAACTAGAGAATAAATGTAGTAAAACCGCATTGACAGTTTTTAATTTCGTTATTCTGATTCGTTTTAAAAGGACTTCAAAGTTTTACAGGAATAAATTTTATAAAATATTTTTTTAATAATTCTACTTGTCCTAGGATGCAAATGTGATAGCAAATGAAAGAGGATCTCCCCTTTTTTTCCTATTTTTATACCCTCCACTCTAGTGATAGAGGGTATATATAAGTTTGTCATTCCGTTTGTAACTCATCGACATATCGGTCTGGGACCCCATAAAGTATATACAGCTGCGGTCAAAAAAATAGCACCAGGATAAAACAAAATTTTCTTCGTTGGTTTTTTTTTAACAATTTTAACTTATGCCACTGACAACGTGTCATAAGATACTTACATGAGTGTGAAACAATATTACATAAGAATGGGCTAATTCGGCTTTTTATTTTATTAAAAATTTTCAGAGTTTTTAAAAAAACTTCAAAAAGACTCAGTCAAAAAAATAGCACCACAGTACTTTTTGTATTAAAATTTAATTCTTAAATTTGAAAAACGAATGGATTATGAATTCAGTATTGTTTTGATATCTTTAAATTTTAAAAAAAAATTTTGTCGAGTGCTCATTGTTGACAATTGCCTCTGTACAACGTTTTTGTACCGAATTTGCGAGATTTTGGGATCTTTAATTCGAAATTGAGTTCCAGATTTGCTGAACAGCCACCCAAAGAGCTTCATTACAAGTTGGTTGTATTCGAGACACTCCCTTCTATATAGCTGTCCATTAACTATCGATTTGGTCTAGATCTGGGGACTCACCAGGCCATTCCATTACGTTTACTTTATTGTCCAGACCCAATTTTTCGCGAATTTCCCATCATGCTTTGGGTAATTGACGTGCTAAAAGACCTAAATTAGTGGCATTTGCTCAGAAACTTATGGTAACATTACTTTCTGGAGGATATAAACGTTAAGTGTATATCCACGGTTGATCTAGTCCAATATGTGAGCCATGGTCCAATATATGAACCCCACTCATCAGGAGGAAAATATCCCCCACACCATAAGCACCATTTTAAGTTATTTTTATTTCGAATTTTGGATTGAATTCCGCGTTTTAGGGTCTTCTAACGTAGGTATGTGATCCTATGTCTCAAAATAAAACAACAATGGGTTCATTTGTCCATAGAACATTGATCCACTTTTAAGCTGTTCATTCTGAATTACTGTTAGCAAACTTCAAACGACTTGCAGCATGCTTAAGTGAGAGTAGGCGCACTTTTCCGAATCTACAAGCGTTAATGTTGTTGTTTTGTAATCTTTGACAACCATTTTCGCCATTTGCTGTTTTTTTTTAGCTCTGGAGCTGCAGTAGATGGGGATTTCTTCCATTGTCATAACAAACACCTAACCACTAATGGTGACAAACATCGCTTGTGACTAAGTTTTTCAAGCTCTAAAGTTAATTTTGTTGAATTTCCAATCATTTAATAAGCGCATCCAACCAATTTTCCTATTTCAGAATATGGTTTATGTTCAGAAATCATATTTTTTACAAAAGCACATTTTTGAGGAGTGTAATACCCTCCACGTCATATTTTTTGAAAATAAATGTCAAATTTTATAATGAATTAATTTTTTTTATAAATAAAAACAATCTTTCTTTAATATTTAACACTTTTATTTAAATAATTAAAACAATATTAATTTTTTTAAAGAAATTTTGTCATTCGGTGCTATTTTATTGACTGCACTGATTCAGAGTTTTTTTAAAATATCGATCATTAAAAAAGAACCGTCCACAATTTTTGGAAAAAGTAAAAATATTTAAGGGGTATATACTTAGTATAAGAGTTTTGCATATTTACTTTAAACAAATACGCACATAATATTTTGTTTTAATTGAATGAATAGAGATTTTGTCATTGGTGCTATTTTTTTGACCGGCACTGTATATTCATGATGCCCGATCGATTTTAAGACATTCTAGCGATGTCTGTCTGTCTGTGGAAAATGTGATCACGACCAAAATACTACACGGATGTGACTGAAACTCAACATATTCATTGGAAGTTCTCCCGAGAAGTTTGGTATTGCATTTGAGCGATATCGGTTCAGCGGTTCAAAAGTTATGAAGGAAAATGCAAGGACACCTCAAAAATTTTAGTACATTCAACATAACCTAAAAATACAAAATGCTTTAATTCGGCTGCTGGTTGACATATGTGAACATAATTGAACACCAAATGGTATTTAAACAAGTACAAACATATTTTTTTGACAAAAAAATAAAAAAAAAAGTCGCGGACTTTTTTTTTACAGGCCTCTGTTCTGTATTTCACAACTTTTCAATTCACATGAAAATTTCCGAATCACATGAAATCAAGTTTAGTGTTTTGTTGATCACGTTTTCATTCGAAGTTGAAATCGAATAATTTAAATTTAAAAAATTATAAGGAAAAAAGTGCATTCGTTTTACTTTCACCAAATTTTATTTATGTGAAACAAAACGAAAAAGAAATTCGGATGTGAAATCTAGAACACCAAAAAAATTCGGAAATTTTCATTTTCACATTTTTTATGTGAATTACTTTTTTTGGAACAGCAGCCACAAATTTTTTTTTTCGCGGAAATTTTTTTTCAAAAGTAATTTCCTTTTAAAAAAAGTTTTTTGCAATAATCTTTTTGAAATTGTGGAGGGTAACACTCATACTATACACTTTTCTATGGTATCACTACATTCGGCCGAATTTTATTATACCCTACACCACACTGTGGTACAGGGTATAATGAGTTTCTGATGATGTTTGTAACTACCCGAAATATTGGTCCTACACCCACTTTTAAGTGTACCGATCGACTTAGAATCACTTTTTGAGTCGATTTAGCGATGTCCGTCCGTCTGTCCATGTAAATGGTGTAAACACGATACAGGTCGCAATTCTTAATCAATTGACTTGAAATTTCAAACTTAAGCCTCTTTTGACCCAAGGACGAAGCCTATTGAAATTGGAAAAAATCGGTCTATATTTAGACCTAGCCCCCATACAAAGGTCCTCTTTAGTTTTGGCTCAAATGACTATAATAGCCGCATTTTAATAGGTATCTTTTCGAAATTTGGCAGGTAATCATGTTTCATCAACGCAAATTAACGTTTCGAATTTTAAAGAAATCGGACCGGTTCTTCTTGTAGCCCCCATACAAACCACCTTCCCGATTTTCATATAAACCTCTCAAATTTCATGAAAATAGAAAATATTTAATTACCGTTCTGTTTGTGTATGTTAAACGCGTACTTTAATAACCTTATCAAATCAGATTATCATCGGACCATTTTTGGACTCAGGTCCCATGTGCGATTTATTGTCAACAAAAAGAAGCCTATTCTACTCAAATTTGATTAGTGAGTGCTTTTTACACTTATTAAAGATTTGACAAAATATAGATCTAATCAGTCCATGTTTGAACTTGAGACCCATTTTCCGGGAAACTCTGGTGTAGGGTATTATATGGTCGGTCTTGACCGACTATAATTTTCTTACTTGTTTTATATGTAAATATGTATCAGGAAAAATGAGGTAAGTTACGTCCATTTAAAAATGTGTCCTACAATATCATTCAAAATTTTCAACAAAATATTTTGATTAAGTTTTCAAATGACTTTATTCACCTCCTTTTATCCTGATATGGCAAAATAGAATGGCAAATATTTCAAAAATATTTTACAAAATGTATCCTTTAAAACTTTGAAGTCCTTTTAAAAAGAAAACAGGATCACGAAATGAAAAATTGTAAATGCAGTTTTACTCCATTTGATCTCTACTTTCAGACGTATATAATCCGGTTCATGTTTAATATTGGCTGCCGGATGGTGTAACAATAATGTTGAGTATTGTTAACTTTGTCTTTAACAAATTGCTAGAGTCCGACCGAAACCAGTTTTTCGAGGCCGAATATTCGGCCAAAGAGATATTCGGCCGAAACTGAAACTTACAAAAAATTACCGCATGGCATGAATAAAATCATTAAAAAAATTTTAAAGATAAATATACAGGACTTAATAATGTTTTGAAACTATTGGAATTGTTGTATTTATAAAATAAAATATATTTTTTAAAAAACTTACAAAAAAATTGTAAATTTCATATGTAGATTAAGAGAAAAAAATATTTGAACTGTAACAGTATTGCATATATTGGACAACCTTGCTTCTTCTTGTTCAAGTGAACTGAAACAAGTAAATTGGAACTCGAAATTAAAAAATTTGGCGACTTTTTTTTATATATTTTGTAAAATATTATGCCGAATACCGAATAGAAGCCAAAAAAGTCCTGAAGACAAAAACCAGAGTGGTGTTCCTTTATGACATGTCCAGTTAAATTTCACAAGTGATATATGTATCAAGGCTTGATATATTTCCTTACAAAGATGACAGATGTTTTTATATGAAAGGTTTGAGATCGCAGGAGAATAGTTTTCCTATTTGTCTTAAGGTACACCTGTGATGTGTTCTTTAATCCCACTTATGGACTGGTCGATTGACATGTTTTTATATGAAAGGTGTCAAGTTTGTGATAGCGTCATTTGGGTCCGTGTAAAATGTCACGTGACTTTTAAATATAAACAACATTTTTGTTTTTACTGACACCACACAGCCACCTGTGTTGTGCTGCATCAATTTATTTTATTTATAAAATATCTTCCATATTATCGAATAAAATGCATACGATACGTACGATTAAGAATACAAATTAAAAAAAAGAAAGAAAAAAAAAAGGAAATTAAATTTGAATGAAATTAAAATTAAAGTGCAGTTATATCTTTCTTCAATTGTGCGTCTGTAAAACTAGTAAAAGTTTAAGGATAAGGAGAAATTGGGATATCAAAAATTTTGGCCAATTAATCAAATACAACTAATACAGTTATTAATATATAATACATTATACAAAAAGTTACAGAATAAGTATAAATTTTAATAAATCAAAAAAGAAGATTGGAGTAAAAACTAATAAAACTAAATATTTAACAACATTTTCATAAAATTAATTTACGAATATACATCGATAAAGAGAATGTAAATTAAAATTTTTGTTTTTGAAAAATGAGAATAAAATTATGGGGAGAAAGGTAAGAGTAGGAGGACAAGAGATATAATTAAGGATTTACATAAAATTACGAGCCGCGTCACACCCAAGACTATTTTTTTTATTCAATTTACTTAATCCTTAGCTGGCACTTCAATAACACGGGGTTTGTCAATGATACGGGCAGTCTTGTTGCCCTTTTCAACAATTCCAATAATCCAGGCTTGATAACCTTCCTGCTTTTCGATATCTTTACAATAGGCAGCAGCCTGTTCACGGGGCAAGCAGATTAGAAGACCTCCAGAGGTTTCAGCTGAATGACCTTGCAACAGTTGGAACATATTACCGCAGGCTTTAGCAACAGCAGCCATTTTTGAAATCACAGGAAGATTGTGAATAACAAATGAAACATCCTTCTTTTGATGCGAAGCCAATGTCTGGGCATGACCCAAGAGACCAAATCCGGTAATATCAGTAGCACCATGAGCATTATACTTATGCATAAGACGAGCTGCAATACGATTGAGACGGGCCATAGAATTCATAGCACGATGATAGGCCTTACGAACATCTTCTTCGGATACCACCAACTTGATGCGATTCCAACGTTCAGGTTGATCTAACCATTGATGGGCATTAACTGCAACTTGGGTACCCAAAGGTTTAGTCATTACAAGAACATCACCCACTACTGCATTATCGGGTACTATGTATTCATTGGGTTGACAAATGGTAGAGGCTACCCCACCAATAGTACACCAGGGATTAACCACACTCTGACCACCTGTCACAGTAGTGCCAGCCTCCAAAGCAGAATCCTTGAAACCACGCATTATCAAGGGGATAACGACATCACGTTCCTTTTCGGTCATTTTGGTGCTGACCGCCAGCAACATCAACATATTGTCACAGTCCGTTACACCCATGGCATATAAATCACTTAAAACATTAGCGCAAGCTATCTTACCCATCATGTAGGGGTCGTCGACAATGGGGTAAAAGAAATCGGTGGTTTGCACCAAACACAAGCCACCATGGCGTAGGGGTATCACAGAGCAATCTAGACCAATGCCAATGCGAGGTATAGCCATATTCATGAATTGGGCATCCTGATCTTGCAATGAGTAATCTTGTTGCAAGGCAGACACCAATTTACCCAATACTTCCTGGGGCACCTTGCAGCCACGACCCTTGAGATCAGCAAAACGCGTTAAACGGAATGTAGACTCCAAGTCATGAGCTGTGGGGTCAAAGGGACGACGTAACTCAGCACCATTACCACCTTGCAATTCAAGATGAGCAGAATTTAATACATCACCCGAATAACTCATTGTTGAAATCGTTTTATAATTCTCACAATTTGTTAAGTCTTTGCACTTGAAATTTTGTAACACTTAATGTATATTAAATTTTTCACTAATTACTTGGTGGCGTCGATTTTCTTTATTAATTAATTTCCTTTTTTTCAAACTGCAACCTTTTTTGAACAAAAATCAAATCAGTTATGGCGGCGATGTACAAATTTCATGTAGTATGGCAAATAAAATCGCGTTCTCCCTTTGCACTAATACCAAGGCACAATTTCGTACATGTATACGAATTTTTCTTCAACTTGTGTCAGAGTGTGCGAAGCGAGTGCTGTTATTGGTTATTTAAGCAATGGCGGCACGAAACGGGAGCAAAGAATATTTCTCCCGCTTGTTTTTTACACTATACGTACACAACGGGTGGTGTTCACTAAAAAACACAGAGTTGTATTTTACAAAGCAATCACAATTGGTTAAAAACAATCACAATTGGCAAATACAATCACAATTAATGAAAATATACAAAATAATCACAATAGTAGAAGAAAAAATTAATCGTTTTTGTTTAAATTATAGAAAATTTTTTTAGTAAATTATTTTTGGATATAAATTGAAAACCGCTGTTATTCATATGACTTTGAAAGTCAAAATTTAATTTAATGATGGATTAACTTCAATGATTTTTTCAACATGTATCGCGACTACACCATTGACACACTCAAAAAATTATGTTAGTAAAATCAACTGAAAATGTCAGTTAAAATAACTACTTTGTATGTTGTTTTGAATCAACTACTTTTTTAATTAAATCAACTAACAATGTTAGTTATTTTAACTGACAAAAAACAACTGACTTATGTAGTAAAAACTACTAACATTTGTAGTAAAAGCAACTAAAATGTAGTAAAAATAAAATAATCAATATATAATTTTTTTTTTAAAAAAATTTTTCACAAAAAAAAAATTGTAGACCAAATTTATTCCAAAAAAATTTTTGAAAATTTTTCAGAGATAAAAAAAAATATAATTAACTACATTAAATAACTGTTACAACATTACAGTACTTTTTTGTTTATTCAAAAAAAAAAAGACTCAAAATGAGTAACAGAAATAGTTGTTTGATATTTTTCATACAAAATCAACTAACTTTGTAGTTGAAAACAACTAACTACTGTAAAATATACAAACAACTAACATATAGTAACTTACATAATTTTCTGAGTGCAGCATAAACCAAATGTCTTTGCAAATCAAAAACTTTGATTAAAAATGGCATCGATTTGTTGGTGCACATTTTTGGATATTTTGATGATATTTCACTTAAACTTTAAACGCCTCAAATCGCAATAAAACATTTAAAATCAACAGATTTTGACAATTATAAGAAAGAAACGATCATAAAAAACTGAAATGTCACTATTTTAAGGCAATTTAAATTGTATTGTATAATAAAAATGCGTGAAAACATTTTTTACAATTTCCCAATAATTCCTCGAGTTGCCAAAAATTTTTTTTTGTATATGGAGTTTGACAGATTTTTTCCCGTGAAATGCTTAAAGCTAAGTACTCTGTTTTTTACGGTGAAATTTTCACTTAAACTTCAAACGCCTCAAATCGCAATAAAACATTTAAAAATCAACAACTTTTGACAATTATTAGAAAGAAACGATCATAAAAAAACTGAAATGCCACTTTTTAACGTCAATTTAAATTGCTTGGTATAATAAAAATGCCTGAAAACTTTTTTTTAACAATTTCCCTATAATTCCTAGCGTTGCACACAGGGCCAGCATGATCCAATTCCATGCGAAAATCTTTATCGTTGTTGGATCCGTCTGAAAACGTGCTTCTAAAGGAAATTCGAGGTCACTGATTTCAAAATTTAGCTAAAAACCAAAAAAATCAAAATGACGGATCTAATATGGCAGACAAATTTTTTTAAAAATTGTCCGATTGAACTCAAATTTTGTTTTGTGCGGGTATTGGAGTTACTGAATAAGAATTGTTACTTCGAATTTTAAAAACAAAATGGCGTAATAAATATGCTTCTTAAAGTTTAAAGAATGATCCAACTACGGCCAAAAGTCTTAATCGTTGTTCGATCCGGCTGAAAATGTGCTTCTAGAGTATTTCGGGGTCGCTGATTTCAAAATTTAACTAAAAAAATCAAAATGGCGCATCCAATACGGCGGACCCATTTTTTTTAATAATTGTCCGATTTAACTCAAATTTTGTTTTAAGGGGTCTTGGAGTTACTGAATCAGAATTACTGGCGTGAATTTTGAAAAATAAAATGGAGGACTAAATATGCTTAGTAAAGTTTGTTACAAGTAATTAAAAAACAGTTATATTCCTTTTCTTTGTTGAAGCTAGCTGAAAGTGTGGCCTAGTAAATTTCCGGGTCTGTTATCTTAAAACCGAACTGATAAAATTCAATACGGCGGAAACAATATGGCGGCTAGATTTTTTAACTTTGTCTGATCTAACTAAAAATTAGTTTTAAGAGTATTAAGAGTGTCTGAAGTTAAATCTACGCACATAATTTTTATATATATATATTTTTTTATTTTTGATATAAATATGAAAATGGTGTAAATGACTTACTTAGTTTCAGAAAAGCTTTTGGAAATGGTGACGACAAATTATTCACTTTTATTTCTTTATTTTGGAAATTCAATAAAAAATCTTTGAATTTAATAGGAAATGGTGTAACTGATATTTTCCATAATTCTTCAAAAAAACTACACCATTTACAGATGTAATTCGAAAAAGATCAATTGTAATTCGAAGATTCTATTTGTAATTCGAAGATTCCATTTGTAATTCGAAGATTCCATTTGTAATTCGAAGATTCCATTTGTAATTCGAATACTCCAATTGTAATTCGAAGATTCCATTTGTAATTCGAAGATTCCAATTGTAATTCGAAAAAGATCAATTGTAATTCGAAAATGATCAATTGTAATTCGAAAAAGATCAATTGTAATTCGAAAAATATCAATTGTAATTCGTAAAAGATCAATTGAAATTCGTAAAAGATCAATTGTAATTCGAAAAAGATCAATTGTAATTCGAAAAAGATCAATTGTAATTCGAAAAAGATCAATTGTAATTCGTATATAAAATAATCACAATAAAAGAGTAAAATTTTAATCGTTTTTGTTTAAATTATAGAAAATTTTTTTAGTATTTTTTTTGTATATAAATTGAAAACCGCTGTTATTAATAATGATTAAAAAATTATATAATATAATGTTTTCTTCCTCCGTAGCTTCTCACCCACGACTAGAGATGGGCACATGAGCAGATTAGTGTGTGATTCACGCGTCATCACGTGTGAGTGTGACTGAACCAGAGCTTCGAAGAACGAACTCCTTTTCGAATGAATTCTCAAAAAAATTCATTTGATTTTTATAGTCAGTGAATGCATTCGATTTTATAAATCAGCATTCAATGCATTCGATTTTTTGTTTACTCGATTTAGAAAAATCGAATGCATTCTATTTTTTATCATTCCTTTGCGAATGCAATCGATTTTTAAAATTTTTAAAGGTTTTTTTTGTCATCAGATTGCAAAAAAAAAAAACTTAAAATGGCGATATTTCAAAATGTAAGCAAATTAGAGAAAAACAAAGATAATTTTTGGTTGGCATTTCAAAAATTTTTCAAATTGAATGCATTCGTTATCTATAAATCGAATGAAACTAAAGTGAATTCATTCAATTCGCTAAAATGTGATTGGGGAATGCAATCACTAAATTTTCATTCGGAATGCCAAATCGAATTAAGGAATGAAATCCTTCGAAGCTCTGGACTGAACTAAATTTAACTCACGTGATTTGACTTGCGCGAGTTTGCGTGAGTAAACACTTTCTTTTGAAAAAAAAAAAATTAAATTTAGCTAAACTTAAAATTTTTTCCCAAAAAAAAAAATTTTAGAAAATTTGGAAAACTTCGAATTATGCTAAAAATTTTGTTAGGGCTGGTAACTTATCACAATATAATCAATGATTAGGGCAGATCAATGTTTGCAAAGTATTAATCATCGATTAGCTTTTGATAAGATTTTTTGATTTTAATTTCCCTTAGATTTTTAAAATTTTAATTTCTTAATTTTTTTCTATAAATAAAAGTTTTGTGAGTGTAAGTCAACATTAGTGTGAGTGAAGCTTGTAGACTTGTGCTTAATCGTTCAATTGAGTGAGCGCTCATTCTCGTTCATTTCTGATAAAAGACCTAGTTCGTTCATCTAGTTCAATCGCTCTTTTGGCTTTTCGTTCAACAGTTTGTGAACGAATCATTTTGATCATGTCTGTTGGTCGTTCATCTAGTTCAAATCGGTCAATTTTGGTTTTCGTTCAACAGTTCGTGATTGAATCATTTCGATCATGTCTGTTGTTTTGGTTTTCGTTAAAAAAAATACAAAAATGTTGAATAAAAACACTAAAAAAAGAAAACAAAAATAAATATATAAAATTAAAAAAAAAAAACATAAATGATGAGAAAGCGTGCCAAAAGAGGAGAAAAGACTAACGCCTAATGACAAAATTAACAAAAAAAATTGAACGACCGAACTGAAAGATCAAAATGAATTAATGACCAATTGAGCTGAATGAACGAAAAGACCTAAACGAGCTGAAATGAACGAACTAGATAAACCGCTCTGTTAAGTGAATAGTTCAATTGAACTAGTTCGTTCGTGAACGACACAACTCTAGAAGCTTGTGTGTGTGTAGAAAAAAAAAACGAACTCGTGAGTGAGTGTGCGTGATTGGAAAACTCCTGTCGTGAGCTTGAATGAGTGTAAGTCAAAAGTCATTGAGCCATCTCTACCCCAGATTGCCTACAAAAAAAAACGCTAGCAAAAAAAGGCGTGCAATAAAAACTCAGCATGTAAATTGCCACTATTTTGTGTGTAATATATCGATATATCGGTCTAAGATCCAGTAAAATATATATGGAGCATTTCACGTCAAATCAGACACTTTGATTTTTTTTTTTTAATTTTTCCAATTTGCTTACAGTTTTTAGTACCCTTGGAAAGCTTATTCGTGGTAAATTTTCGAATTTTTTTGATGACCGGTTTAAAAGACATCGAATTTTTAAAAATTGGCCGTTTGTTCCCTTACTTAAACTTCTTTTACCCATAACTTCTTCAAAAATGGTCCAAATTCAATTTTTTTTAAATTTTTTTTTACGTACTTTTAAAAAAAAAAATGCTAAAAAGTTCTTAAAAGTGTTCTAATGTGCGATTTTTAAGTGGTAAAATTTAAATCTCATTTTTGAAAATGTGTGAACTCCTTTTTGAAATTTTTTTGTGCAAAAACATCTATCGATTCTACAAATTTTTTGTCCAGCAGGATCGTAGATAACGATTTTTACTATTTTTTATTTTTTTTTAAATAATTTTCCAATCTTAAAATCATTTCTACTGCTCCCACTTAGGGAGTGGAGAAAGGACGTAGGTATGTTTTAAAAAAATGTTGGAGGGTAAAAATAAATGGGGATTAGTCTCACTAATGACCCCTCTAGGACGCACCATTAGACCGGTAGAAGCTGATTAAATAAAACAAATTTATAAAAAATAAAAAAAATTGCATGGGAACTGCCTAAGAGTTAAAGATAGAGGGCAGGTGTGTTTAGAGAATATGTTTGGATTAAAAAAATATTGTGGGTCGGTCATATATTTGACTGCTCTAGGGGCACACTTAGGGCAATTAGCGCAGTTGGAGCAATTTAAAAAATGCCATGTTGTATGGGAGCCCCCTTAGGAGTTGAAGATAAAACTTAATGGGAGTAGGTCTTGCTATTGACCCCTTTACGACGCACCATGGGAGCAGTAGAAGGATTGGAAAATTACAATAAAACTTTTTCAAAAAAATTTAAAAATTGTAATAATCGTTATCTCACGATCTTAGTGGGCCAAAAAATTGTAGAATCAATAAAAATTTTCCACAAAAAAATTTCAAAAAAAAATCAAAAAGTTCACACTTTTTTAAAGATGAGATTTAAATTTTAAAACTTTTAAGTTTTTTTTAAGAATTTTTTTTTAAAGTACGTAAAAAATGGAATTTGGACCATTGCACTACTCTACAAAAATCCACTTTATTTTGCACAGACTTTTAAAGTACACGGATCTGTCATCAGAAAAGTTGTATCAAATTGCCTTCTCGAGATATAGGCGGCCCAAGCCCTCAAAAATTACCATTTTTTTTAATATTAAAAACTTTGTCAGTTTGGAGCGCCTCACAGTGGGGAAAAATGGACTTTTTTTGTCCGATTTTGCCTACAGGTCGCAATTCTTAACCGATTTTAGTTTTTCTTTTTTTGAAATTTAGCTAATAAAATTCCTCATCGGTCTATAATGGTGGCTTTCTAAAAATCGTTTTATTTGAATATTTTTTTAAAGTTCTGAAAATATTATTTTTTTTAGAATTTTTGCTCTAAAAAATGTAATAGGCAGGGGACGAATAAGCTGTATGGACAAAATTAAAGGTATTTGAACCCCTTATAAATGACATTAATAGCATTTGTTAATTTATTGTTATTTTGGTTTTTATAAACATATGAAAACTAAAAAATGTTCACTTTTAAGTACCTATATCATTTTAAATAATGCACCAATTTCAATGAATATTTTTTTTAGATTAAAGCATATCATTTTCTTAACCAATATTGGTAAATAAAGTATTTTTGCAAAATTGTTTTACTTCTTTTTTTGAATTTCCAATGTAACAACTTTTTTTTTTAAAAAACAGACTAAAAAATATTTTAAAAATTCCAAAAATCATAGGTAAAATTTAATATTTAAAAAAAAAAAAAATTGTGTACCAATTATGACTAAGCAAAACATAAGTTTTAATCTAAAAAAAGACTTCATTGAAATTGGTACATTATTTTTAAAGATATAGACTTTTAAAAGTGAAAATTCTTGAATTTTTGTCTGGTTATAAAAACAAAAATAATATATTTTCAAATGCTAATCACGTCGTTGATAAGGGGTTCAAATACCTTTAATTTAGTCTATAAAGCATATTCGTCCCATGCCTAATACATTTTTTATTCCAAAAATACTGAAAAAATTAAAATTTTCTGATTTTTAGGAAAATATAAAAAGTAATCCGAAATTTTTTTTCAAAAATCCACCACGACAGATCGATGCGGAATTTTATTAGCTAAAATACAAAAAAAGAAAAACCAAAATCGGTTAAGAATTGCGACCCGTAGGCAAAATTGGATAAAAAAAGTCCATTTTTCCCCACTGTGCGCCTGGTCCACAAACAAAAAATGCCTATATATCGAGAAGGCGATTTAATACAAATTTTTTGATGACAGATTCGTGTTTAGGAGGCCAAAATACTTTGGAAAATGTATTCCATATGAATGAGAAAATAACGTGTAGCATAGTGTTAAAGTTTTGAAATTAAGATATCAAAACCCATAATTTTTTTGTTTCATCCGAAACTAAATGACAAACCCCCGTTTGTGTTAACTATATAATTAAACTGAAATATTCGTTAAAATTTAGAAAAAATCGCCATTTTCTTTGCATGGTAAATAAATGTGTAACGGAAATACGAACGAGCATAATGGGTTAATAAAATCATTCACAATAGTAACATGCAAAATAAATCACAATAGTGAGAAAAACAAAAGGTATTAATTTTAATACAAGATAACTTGTTAATTATATTAATTTAGTTAGTTGAAAGGCAAAGTATTTGTAACAAAAAATACCTAAAATAGTTTAAAATCATACAATAAACAACAAATTTATACTAAAAAATACAAAAAATTTTATTTAATTCTTAATATTTAACAAAAAATAGCGAAAATCTATTGTAATTCAGTTTTTTTTCTTTGTCTTGTAATATTTTTGTTGTGAAAGTGAAACCTTTTTTTATTTTTGTTGTTGTGGCACTTAAATATAAATTTTCCATTACAATTAACTTTAATTTTAATAGTATACCTTTATTATTCCAGTTTTTTTTGTAGAAAAAACAGTAAGAACATAAAAATTTCTTAAAAACCAAAGACTTAAGCAACAAACCTGTTGCTAGAAGAAATGACTCAATAATCATCAGCCACCACCTTTTAAGGTCTTTATATCGAGCAAGTTACTAATGAGACACCATATTTTCTACAATGTATGCAGAAACAATTTCAATAACCTTGAGATATTTACTTGTGATCTTGTTAACGGTAACAGCAATAACGGAAGCAGTTTATGTTTATGGAGAACCAAAATATAAATGTCCAGCTAAGTATGATGGTTTTTTTTCAGATGATTTTTAAGGGAATTATTGAATTTTATTGGAAATTTATTAATTAAAACAAAAATAATGTAAACAAACAAAAAAAATCATTTCAAAATTAAAGTTTCTAGCACCATTATTTCAGGAAATATAAAAAGTACCAAAACTACACTTTTGGTACTTTTCACATAAAGTGACTTTTAAAATTTCATTAAAAAATGTAAAATTCGAAAAACTACTGTAATTTTTTTTAATAAAATGTCAAAAGTACTTTATGTGAAAAGTACCAAAATTTTGGTACTTTTAATATATCCTGAAATAATGGCAATAGAAACTTGAAATTTGAAATTTTCTGGCGGAAAAAAACATTCTTAAAAGTACTTTTTGGAAATTCCAATTCTAAGGGGACAACAAGGGGTAAAATGTTTTACTTTGGTACCTTTTTTCTTTCACCTAAAATAGTGGCCATAGAAACTAAAAATTTGAAATATAGGACCTTTTATCAATAAACAAAAAAAAAAAAATACACTCTGATAAAGACTCTAAAATTTTTTATATTAAATTCTGATTTATTAAAAATAGATTTTATTTATTAAAATATTATATTTTAAGTAGGGTTTTTTTTAGCTTGAGGTCATTTTTCTTTACTAATTACAATTAGAATAGAGTGTTTATGATTTACAAAATAGTCCTGATAAGATCTTGACGAGATTGAAAATTGTACTTCTGATATTTTTTATATTTACTGAAGGATGGTTCAGTGAAAAAATCATTCTGGAAAAAGCATTTTTTGAAAATTCCGTTTCTAAAAGTAGTAAAAGGGGTAAAAAAGTGTACTTTTGGTACTTTTTATATTTCCGTATGTAATGGTCCCACAAATTTGTAATGCAGAATTCTTCGGTGAAAAAAAATTTCTTGAAAACGAACTTCTTGAAAATACCGTATCTAAGGGGTGTAAAAAGGGTAAAAATTTGTACTTTGGTACTTTTTATATTTCCGGAAATAATGATCCTAGACACTTGAAATTTGAAATGTATGATTCTTCGATGAAAAAAATCATTCTGAAAAAATCTCTTTTTGGAAATTTTGTTGGTGCTTATATGTTTTCTAAAATAATGGTCTAGAAACTTGAACTTGGAAAGTATGATTGTGGAAACGTACTTTTTGGAAATTCCGTTTCTAAGGGGGGTAAAAGGGATAAAAAGTGTACTTTTGGTACTTTTTATATTTCCTGAAATAATGGTTCTAGAAACATAAAATTTGGAATGTAGGATCCTTTTTTTTTTTTTTTTTTTTTTTTTTTATTTATTATTGTTCAATTAAATAACTGAGCCCAAAGGGCCATATATAGTTATAAAATACTACTTTATGTAAATAAATACTACAATGGTATAATAAAATTTAATAATAAAAAACTTAATATTATATTATAAAATGCAGAAAAATTTAACCTAATGAAAGAAGAGCAAAAAAAAGTTCTTAAATAAGAGCAAAAGAATGAAATAGAAAAGTACATTAAAAAGATTTAGAGAAAAGCAAGAATAAAAAGAATAGAAAAAAAAAAAAAAAATTGACACTGTAAAACAACCTTTGGTGAAAAACATTCTGCAAAAAGTACTTTTTGAAAAAAGTGTGCTTTAGGTACTTTTTATATTTTCGGATATAATGATCCTAGACACTTGAAATTTGGAATGTAGGATTCTTCGGTGAAAAAAAATAAATATTCTGAGAAATGTACTATTTGGAAATTTCGTTGGTACTTTTTGTTTTCTGAAATAATGGTATAGAAACTTAAAATTTGGAAAGTAGTATTCTGCAAAAGTACTTTTTGGAAATTCCGTTTCTAAGGGGGGTAAAAGGGATAAAAAAGTGTACTTTTGGTACTTTTTTATATTCCCTGAAATAATGGTTCTAGAAACTTGAGATTTGAAAAAAGTGTACTTTTGGTACTTTTTATATTTCCGGAAATAATGGTCCTAGACGCTTGAAATTTGGAATGTAGGATTATTCGGTAAACAAAATTATTCTGGAAAATATTCTTTTTGGAAATTTCGTTGGTACTTTTATGTTTTCTAAAATAATGGTTTAGAAACTTTAAATTTGGAAAGTATGATTCTGGAAAAGTACTTTTTGGAGATTCCGTTTCTAAGGGGGGTAAAAGGGATAAAAAAGTGTACTTTTGATACTTTTATATTTCCTGAAATAATTGTTCTAGAACCTTGAAATTTGGAATGTAGAATCCTTTGGTGAAAAACATTTTTGAAAAAGTACTTTTTTTAAAAAAGGTTTGCTTTTGGTACTTTTAATATTTCCGGAAATAATGATGGTAGACACTTGAAATTGGGAATGTAAAATTTTTCGGCAAAAAATATCATACATTTTTTTTGGATAGAAACTTGAAATTCGGAAAGTAGGATTCTGGAAAAGTACTTTTTGGAAATTCCGTTTCTAAGGGGGATAGAAGGGATAAATAAGGGTACTTTTGGTACACTTTATATTTCCAGAAATAATGGCTCTAGAAACTTGAAATTTGGAGGATACTTTGGTGAAAAACATTCCGAAAAAAGTACTTTTTAAAAAAAGTGTGATTTTGGTACTTTAAATATTTCCGGATATAATAATCCTACACACTTGAAATTTTGAATATAGGATTCTTCGTTAAAAACTGTCATTCTGGAAGGTATACTTTTTAAAAATCCCTTTTCTAAGTGGGTAAAAAAATATGTACTTTTGGTACTTTTTGTATATCCTGAAATAAGGTCTTAGAAACTTGAAATTTTTAATGTAGAATTCTTCGGTGAAAAAAACATTCTAGAATGATCCTTTAGCAGAAATAACATCCAAGAGAAGTACATATTATATTGTAAAATTCAAAATTTAAATTGGTAAGAGTGGGGCAAAAGGTACTTTTTATATCTCTAAGATAAAAACTTTGAAATTTTTTTATTTCTTAAACGCATGTAAGCCACAAAATTACTTTACAAAGTATTTTCATCACTCAGAAAAATTTTTGCACTAAAAAAAAATTTGCACTCGAAAAAAATTTTACACTCAAAAAAATTACAAGTTAAAAAATTTACTAACCTTTAAAAAGGGCATTGCGGAGGGTATTCATAGATTCGGCCAAGTCGAATTAAACTTTTCTATTTGTTTTACTCTAAATTTTCTGATATCATAGGCTTTATTACGATATTATGGTTCAAAAATTTTAAAGAATTTTTTTTTTTGGAATGAAATTTTTTTTCTCCAATTTTTTTTTAATTCAAACTATTTTTTAATTGAAATTTGTTTGACTAAAATTTTTTCAAAATTTTCCGGATTTCACAGGTTTTATTAAAGGTTTCGAAAGATTTAAAGAAAAATGTTTATCGAAACAAAGATTTATCCGTGCTAAACGGTATTATTTTCATTTAAGTGTTTAAATTATTCTTAACAGTTTTTGTGAAGGATTTAAGCGACCACAATTTATTAAAATAATGATTCCGTAGAGGAGAATTCATGAAGTCGGGACTCAAATACTGATGCTTTTATTATCCGGTATTTAATATACTGGATAATAAAAGCATCACTATTTTTTCTAACCCCTCAGCTACACCTTCCATAATTATGTGAACATAAAGCAACAAACACACACAAAACAATAAACACAAACAAAAATTTGTTATAGTTTTGTTTGTGTTTGTTGCTTTATGTCAACATAATTATGGAAGGTGTAGCTGAGGGGTAGTTTTAAAATTTATTAAATTTTGCTAAATTAATTTTTTAATTTTTTAAAAATTTCAATAAGTAATTAATTCTGAATTTAAAAAAATTGTTTACTTTTCTTTCAGACCGAAACTAATCTATCCTTGCCAGTGTTATAATGGTTCCGATATTGGTATCTATGTTAATTGTGATAATACAAATTTGGCCACTTTATCAGTGGCTTTACAAAACTTAGCCGCTCTTCAGTTGCCCGTAGAACATTTAACCATAAATAAGGGTCACTTTGGTAAGTAACAACATTTTTTGTAATACTAAAATATGAAAATTTAAGTAATACGAAAATTTCAATTGTTTTTCCAGAACGTGTTTATGGTCCATTATTTTCGAAAGTACAAATACGTTATTTAACAATATTGGATACACCTATAGTAAATCTTGAAGATTATGTATTCTTTGGAGTAAATAAAACATTGGAACAATTGGAATTGATACGCACAAATTTAACACAAATAACACCATTATCATTTGGGGTAAGTACTGAGGACCCCTTTTTTCTAAAAAATTGTTCAGTTTTTAAAACCGTTAGAAATCTGAATATAACACTCATACCGTGTTAAAATCGATTAGATATTATATGTTAAGATCTGATCATATCAATTGTATCTGATAAGATCTATTAAATCCATGATTTGTCCACAATTCCGATATCCAATACAACTTCTGATCAGATCCAGAAATTAAGGAAAAATATTGAATATAACAGATCTGATCAGATATAATTGCTATAATTGGATATTAACAGATCAGTCTGATCTAATAAATTTTTGCACAATATACTTGTTTATTTAAATTTTATTTAATTTCAGATTTTAGGAAATCTTGTCAACCTAAAAGTAGATGGTCACAAATTTACTACTTTAGCGAAAAATTTATTTGTGGAACAAGAAATTTCAAATCGTGTAGAAGTGATACGTATAACAAATGGTCCCTTAAATGATGTACCCATAGAAGTTTTTCAGGTATGATGAATTTTAAATTTAATTAAGAAATAAACATCTAATAAAAATTCCTAATATAAATTTTATTACAGCCCCTCCGTAAACTTAAAACTTTAGATTTACATGGCAACGAATTGGAAAACTTAAAACGTAATCAATTTAAAAATCTCCGTGAATTAGAAGTTTTAGATATAAGTTTTAATAAAATCAAAAAGCTGGAAGCTCAACATATATCCGATCTTACGAAATTGGGTTGGTGTAATGTTTCGAATAATGCCTTATCGGAATTATCCCGTGGTACTTTTGCTCGTAATGCTGTCTTAAAGGTTTTACATTTATCACATAATAAAATACAGCGGTTAGATGCAAACAGTTTTAGAGGAATGAGATTTTTGAGGTGAGTACGTGCTTTATAATAACTACACACATCGATATTGGAGAGGCATTTTGTCTTCAACTTTTGATTTTACCAAGTGTCCGGGCAAGTTTTTATTCTACTAGACCTAGAAATTTGAGGCTAGCTCATGGCACCCAACGATAAAAATTCCGGATTAAGGAAAATTAAAAAAAAACAAGTAGAAAAGTTAAATTCGACTTGTCCGAATCTATGAATACCCTACACAATGCCCTTTTTAAGTGATAGTAAATTTTCTAACGTGAAAAAAATAACATTTTTGATTAGAAATATTTTATTTTGTGTAAAAAAACTTTTTTTTAGTAATTTTTGAAAAAAAAAAAAATAATTTACTAAATTTTTTTTGAGTGTAAAATTTTTTTTATGTATTTTTTTTTGTTTTAGAGTAAAAATATTTTTGAGTGACACAAATACGTTGTAAAATATTTTTGTGACTTTCTTTTTATACCCTACACCACACTGTGGTACAGGCAGGGGCGTATCCAGGATTTTATTTCGGTGGGGGCCCAACATTTTTTTTAAATTTTTTTTTTACAAAAAATTTACATAACAGCACATTTTTAAGAATTTTTCTCGATCTTTTCCTTGAACTGAATTTAACACAATCAGATTCTTCATTTTTGTGTAAGTTTAAAATTGTTGGGGGAAAAAAATTAAATTTTTTTATATTTTAACATTTTTTGAAAGACTAAGCCTTTTTTTTAATTTTAATTGTATCATATCCTGATACATTTTTACAAAGAAGATTATCAGAATCTGGATTTTTTTTAAGAAAAGTCTAAGATTCTGTGACAATTTCCAGTTAAGACAGTTTTTGTTATAGAAAAAGTCAAAGACTCTAAATCATATTTCCAATGGAAAACGTTTCTCGGGAAAAAGTCACTTTAGAAAATGATTCTATAAACATATTCATAAAATACTTTTCTAAAAGAAAAGACTCCGCCTGTAAGTCATTTTCCCAGAATCTGAGATATTTCTAGTCTAGCACATTTTCTCAGATTCTAAAACATTCTAACCAAAAAGTTTTAGATTCTGAGAAAATCTTCGCTTTATAAGAAAAATAATTCAGATTCTGAGACCTTTTTAAAAAGAAAACAGTATGAAAAAAAGTATTAGATTCTAAAACCTTTTTCCTAAGCAAAAATTCTCGGATTCTGAAAAAATATTCCTATAGAAAAGGTCTAAAATTCTTAGACGTTTTTCCTATAGAAAAAGTCTCAGATTCTTAGACATTTTTCCTATAGAAAAAGTATCAAATTCTGAGACATTATTCTTATAGAAAAAGATATTTTTACTATAGAAAAAGTCTCAGATTTTGAGCATTTTTCTATACAAAAAGTCTCAGCTTGGTCTCTGAGACATTTTTCCTGTACACAAAATCTTAGATTTTGAGATACTTTTCCTTAAGAAAAATTCGCTGATTCTGAGACATTTTTCGTAAAAAACTATAAGATTCTGATGCATTTCCCTAGATTGTAAGAAAAATTCAGAGAAATTGTTCCTATAGAAAGTTTTCAGATTCTACAACATTTTTCATATAGAAAAGCCTCAGATTCTAAGAATTTTTTTTATAGAAAAACTCTCAGATTTTGAGAAATTTTTTTAGATTCAGACACATTATTCCTATAGAAACTTCTCAATTTCTGAAACATTTTTCATATAGAAAAGCCTCAGATTCTGAGAATTTTTTATAAAAAAGTCTCAGATTCTGAGACATTTTTTCTATAAAAAAAGTCTTAGATTCTGAGAAAAAGGCCAATATTTTAAGACATTTTTCCTATAGAAAAAGTATTAGATTCTCAGACATTTTTCTTAAAGAAAGTTTTAGATTCTGAGACATTTTTTTTAGAAAAGTGTAAGATTCTGAGACATTTTTTTTTAAGAAATAGTCTCTTTCTGAGACATTTTTCTAAAAGACAAAGTTGCATTTTAAGATTTGACTACATTTTACTTACAATTAGGCCCATTTTTTGTGTATATAAAACTTCAGGTTCTAAGACATTTTTTCAATAGAATCTTAAGCTGAAAAGTCTCAAATTCTAAGAAAAAATTTTCAGATTTTGAGATTTTTTTAACAGAAAAATTTTCAGTTTCAAAACATTTTGTTTTTCGATTTTTTTAAGAAGTTTTTTAATATTGTACTTGTTATTTTATACTAAATCCTGAAATTTTTGAAATCATTTCGCCACTGGGTACAGGGTATAATGAGTTTGTGCTGATGTTTGTAACTACCCGAAATATTGGTCCTAGACCCACTTTTAAGTAAACCGATTAACTTAGAATCACTTTTTGAGTCGATTTAGCGATGTCAGTCCGTCCGTCCGTCTGTCCATGTAAACGGTGTAAGCACGATACAGGTCACAATTTTAAATCAATTGACTTAAAATTTGAAACTTAAGCCTCTTTTGGCCCAAGGACGAAGCCTATTGAAATTAGAATTGGTCCATATTTAGACCTAGCCCCCATACAAAGGTCCTCTTTAGTTTTGGCTTAAATGACTCTAATAGCCGCGTTTTAATAGGCATCTTTTTGAAATTTGGCAGGTAATCATGTTTCATCCACAAAAATCACCATTTTAAAGAAATCGGACCAGTTCTTCTTGTAGCCCCCATACAAACCACCTTCCCGATTTTTACATAAATCTCTCAAATTTCATGAAAATAGAAAATATTTAATTAAAATTCTGTTTGTGTATGTTAAACGCGTACTTTAATAACCTTATTAAATCTGATTATCATCGGACCATTTTTGAACTAAGGTCCCATGTGAAAATTTCGACCGATATTCAGTTGAAGCGGTTTATTGTAAAAAAAAAACCTATTTCACTCAAATTTGATTGGTGAGTGCTTTTTACACTTATTAAAGATTTGACAAAATAGAGATCTAATCAGTCAATGTTTGAACTTGGGACCCATTTTCCAGGAAACTCTGGTGTAGGGTATTATATGGTCGGTCTTGACCGACTATAATTTTCTTACTTGTTATATTTATATTTATGCAATTACTAATATTCATTCGCAACGTAAAAACAAGAAAATACAAGCCAATTACAAAATTGTTATGAAATTTAAAATTCAAAAGCGATTTTCTCGAAAAAAACAAAAAACGCGTGTCAAATTTTTTTTGTGTGGATGGACAAACATCTACAACTTAAAAAAAAAATTAAAAAAAAGTGGCCGGATTTTTAATAAATTGTCTTTTTTAAAAAATGGAAAATTTCAGAACGGGTTCTGAAAATTTTCCAAAAAAAAAAAAAATTTAATCGATAGCCCATCCCAGTTGGCAAAATAAAATCACCCCTGACATTCTGCTGACATCTTCATATAATTTTTCAAAATGTCCTCAATGACATGTCAGCAGTGTCTACCAACAAATTTGACCATTTTTCCAATATTTGACCACGCCTCCTAAGCCCAGTTTTTGAAAAATTGAAAAACCAAAAACGCAATTTTCTTAGTTCTATATAGGACAATTCACGCAACCTATTAAGAAATTCACAGGACACATGGTTGTCTGTAGCGGTACATTTGGTGTGGAATGCCTCATATATAAGTTTGTCATTCCGTATGTAACACAGCGAAATGTTATTCAATGTTATATATATATAAAATTTATATTTGTGGATCTCGATCGATTTTAAGTCTATTTAGCGATGTCCGTCTGTTTGTTAAATTTAGATTTTTTGACAAAAAACTGTTTTTTTAGATTTTTTTTTTTTTAAGAATTTTTTTTAAATTTTTTTACAAAAAATTTTTTTTTTTTTTTTTTTGACAAAAAAATTTTGACACAATTTTTACTCTGTGACCGAAAACCTCTTTATTTTTCATATGGCTCAAAATTATTTTTTTTTACAAAATTTTTACGCTGTGACCATTAATAAACCTCCAGATTCCTTTTAAGGCTCAATATGGCCTTATAAAGCAATTTTGTTAAAAAAAATTTTTGATCCTTGACCCACTTTTGAGTATACCGATCGACTCAGAATCACTTCTTTAGTCGATTTAGCGATGTCCGCCCTGCCTGTCTGTCTGTCTATGTAAACGGTGTAAACACGATACAGGTCGCAATTTTTAATTAATTGACTTGAAATTTTAAACTTACGCCTCTAATTTTCTTACTTCTTTTAAGTTCCAAAATTTCAAACAGTGACAATTTTTATTTCTTTTCGAATTTTTTGAATAATTAAGCTTAAATTAAATCAAAAGTTTAAAAACGTTTAAACTTTCATTATTAAATTATTTAAAAATTTTTTTATATAAAATTCAATAAAATAAATATAAGTAATAATAAATAATCAAGCATGAGACCTTTCTTTTATTTTAAAAAAATCTTTTTTATTTCATTCCTCCAATATTTCGTTATTCATTGAATGACATCCTCAGGGACAGTACAAAAAATTATCTTAAGTTAGTGCATTGCTGTTGCTGCATGACGACGAAAGCGAAATATTGGAGGAATGTAATAAAGAAGATTTTTTTTAAATAAAAGAAATACCTCGAGCTTGATTATTTACTTTTACTTATATGAATAAAAAGGTCGAATAACAACAAACTTATTTATAAAAATAAATCTTTTCTATGTATTTTATTTAACAATTTTGTTTTATTTATTTCCAGACGTCTCTATATGAATGACAATCGTATATCGGATGTAGGAAGAGGTACTTTTGGTTCTATAGCTCGTATAGGTACCATAGATTTGGCACGAAATGCTTTACAGAAAGTCGAATATCAAATGTTTTCACAACTTAATTATATAGAAGTAATTCTTTTAATTTTCATAAAAATACCTCAGACTAAACCGATGCGACCCGTATGAAAGGTGTCAAAAAATGGAATTTTTAATCAAATGTTTTTTTTCATTTGTTTATAACTTTTTGTGTTAGAAAGAGTAAACAGATGTTAAATAATTTTTTGTTATTGTTTCACTAATTCATGAGAAAGTAGAAAGAGTTGCCTTGTTAAGTTAAAATATACTGTCGCGTCTGTTAAGTCTATGTGATTGTATTAACTTGAACTAACTAAAGTAATTTAAATTTTATTAAACAGATTTTAGATTTGGCTGAAAATAATATTACGCTTATCGAAAAGAATTCATTTAAAGATATTTATCAGGCTTTAATAAATATATCACATAATGGTCTGGAGAATATCGAACCGAAAGCTTTTGAAAATTGTGTTAATATAACAACACTGGATTTATCATTTAACAAAATAACAACTTTTGCAAAAAATGTATTTGATGAATTAACATTTGCTACCAATTTTCAATTGAGTCATAATTTATTAACAAATTTGGGACATGTAAGTAATAAGGGCGGATTACTCAATCAAAAGTTAGCTGCTAACTGCCGATTTAACGGAGCCTTATGTCAAAATTAGTATGATAAAGTTAAATTTAACGGAGAGTTATTTTATAACGGAGCATTGAGTAATCCAGCCTAAATCATAAAATTAAAGTTATACTCCAGAAATAATAATTATTTTTATGCTTTCAGATTCCCATACAAAATATGACGGGCTTAAAAGTTTTGAATGCTTCCTTTAATAATATTAATCAAATTCCTAAAAATTCTTTTCCCAAACTTTATGAACTTCATACCATAGATTTAAGTCATAATAATATTTCCATTATATTCAATGCCGTCTTTCAAAGTTTATTTTCTCTACGTTCCGTTAATCTTTCACATAATAGTTTACAAGAAATTAAACCTTCCATGTTTGGTACTTTACCCACATTACTGGAATTGGATTTGAGTCATAATAATTTGACAAATCTACATCGTGGCGCTTTCGTTAAATTGGCCAGTTTAAGATTTTTAAATTTAGCTTATAATTATTTAGAAAAACTTTTTGAAATTCCCATATCTCTTAATGAATTGCATATGAGTAATAATCGGGTAAAGGCCATACCGCCAGAAACATGGCCCGTTATGAATGCTTTAATTTATTTGGACTTAAGTAAGAATCGATTGGAAGATACTTTAGATCGATTTAGTTTCTCGAAATTATTGGTCTTGCAAAGATTGTTTTTGCAAGAGAATGGCATTACCAAACCACCTTTGGAGTCATTGTCTATTATGTCAACCTTACAATATCTATATTTACAGGTATAAAAAAGGTTAAACATTTGATTTGGATAGATTTATAACAGATTCATTTTGTTTATATTTTTAGAATAACAATATAACAGTTTTAGAGAAAAGTGCTTTTGGTAAACTACCGGTATTATTTGAATTAAATTTACATGGAAATGGTGTTAAAGAAATTAGGTAAGTTACAAAAAGAGTTTATGTAAATGTAAAACTAACAAGGGAAGTCTCCCTGGTGTCACCCTCCGATCTTCATGAAATTTGGATATGTTGTTAAGAACGAAAATTAATTCGACACGTATTTTTTTTTAGCGGCCCAAACTCATTTTTAGGGGGGGTCGATTTGTATGGGGGGAAATTGACCTTTTTCAGTTTTTTACAATTTACGCCTATTTAAACAAAATTAATATGGGCATGTGTGGTATCAGATTAAAGGTATTAAAAATACCTATCTCGTGGTACTAACAACGGGCCGAAGAAGTTAATATTTTTCGACTTATTAACGAAAATGTCCTAAAATTTTGGTATTTTTCTCAATATGACGAAAAGTTGTGCATGTTTGGAAACGTTCTTAGCACACGTAGATAGGTTTTCCAAAGACCTTTCATTTGGTATGTAACATGACTAGGTTTCTTTGCATAATTTAGGAGATAAACGAAAAAAACTGAAAAATGGCCTTGTCTTCCCCCCTCCTTTTTACCCCCTAAATATGAATTTGGGCCGCTAAAAAAAAATACGTGTCCCTTTATTTTTTGTGCTCTACAAAATAAAACCAATTCCATAAAGATCCGCGGGTGACACTAGGGAGACTTCCCTTGTAAGTAAAATTTTGTTTTAAGTAAAAGAACTGGATCAAATTTTTATTCGACGAACAAAAATTAAATTTGATTATAATTTTTTTATACGTTTTTCGATCTGAATCAAGAGATTACACAGACCAACAAATTTTTAACCCATAAACCAGAGGTTATTTTCTAAGGGTTTGAGTAGCGCTGAATCCGAATCTGGTTTCAGAATTTGGCTATCACATCAGGTTTTTGAGATATCTCGGCTTGAAGTTAAAAAAAAAAGTTTTTCGTCATATTCGGGACGTTATAGCTGCAAAAATTTCCCTTTGTTTACAAAACCTGAAAACCCTTTAAAATGAATGTTTACCTTTTGAGGATGTTTATTCTGGCTCGAGGTCATTATTTTCTTTACTAATTAAAACCATGATATTCTCATAGCATAATTTTCAAGAAAATTATTTATTTTTTTTGTTTTAAATTTATTTATGTTGGTCATTTTTGCAAGACTTAATCGACACGTGTTTCGGAATTTGTCAAGATTCCATTGTCAAGATTATTTAGCAAAAATAGAAACGAATTACTACAAAGTAACAAACGAGTCTAATGACAAATCGTTTGTGCACAAACTAGCATATTAATACATGTTCGCCTCTATTCGCAATGAGAATTAGAAAGACGAAGAAATTGTACCATACTAATAAGGCAACGATTGTCAATAACCAATAAAAATATTTAAAACAATTTTACATACGATAGTCCATTGGACTACAACAATATATTTTTTGTATTGTTGTGAGAAAAAACTCCATATGAGGGTTATTCGTCACATGGCGTGCCAACCATTATGTTCAAATTCTGATTAATTTTTATTAAAAAATAAAAATTGTTTTATTCGACCTTTAAAATATTATATTTTGAGGAAAATATAATATAAAGCTTAGAAAAGTTAGCTTTTGTTTATGGGTTAAAAATTTGTTGGCATGTGTATTCTCTTGATTCAGATCGAAAAACGTTTAAAAAAAATTTAATTAAAAACCCTTAGAAAAGTATATTCTAGTCCTTTTCAAATTTTGTTTGCTTGTGTTATTGTCAAGACTCTTTAGCAAAAATAAAAACCTTATTACTTGATGCATAGTGAGTTTTTAGTTAAAGGAACAGCAACTGAAAGTTTTTCCTCAGAATCTGGCTATAACTTTACTGCAAAGAAATTCTCATAATCGAATGACTTTCCTTCAGGAAAAAAGTTAAGGATCTAAGTTTTTCTATAGGAAATATATTTCCAAATCTTAGAATTTTTGTTATGGAAAAATCTTTAAGAAAATGAGAATTTTTCTGATTGAAAAATCTTTTAGAATCTATAGGAAAGAGTCTATAGAAAAGTTTATTAAAATCTATGATTTTCTTTTTTAGAAAAAATGTTTTAGAAATTTTGAATTACAATTGGAATTTTCGAATTACAATTGATCTTTTTCCAATTACAATTCATATTCTTCGTATTACAATTTTCGAATTAATATAAATCTATTTTAAATTACAATTGATCTTTTTTGAATTACTATTGATCTACACTCAAAAAAAAAAAACTGTAAAGTTAGCAAAAAATTTAGTTAAATTTAACTAAAAAAGCACCTGATTTTGGGCCTACTAAATTTTTAGTTAATTTAACTAAAAATATTTAGCTAACTTTTCGTAGAATGAATGTAGCAAAAAAAACCGTAACTTTAACTAAAAATTTAGCTGAAATTTCGTAACGTTTTTATGTACATATATTAACAAAAAAATTAGTTGAATTCAGCTAAACTTTTTGTTACTTTTCGTAAACTAAAATTTACAAAATATTTTGTAAAAAATTTTAAGTTTATTTTTTCTGTTTTTTCATCAGCTTAAGTAGAACTTATGAGATTCGCATAGGAGGCTTCACAAGAAATTTCACTTTACAAATTTTTTACGAAAAATCAGCAAATTAATTTGTAAAAATTCGTAAACTCAGTTTTGAAGTCAACAAAAAAAATTAATTCAAAATTTGTTCAAAACTAGTATTTTCGTAAATTGAACTTAACTAAAAAAAGTAGTTAAAACGCTGATTTTAACTAAAAATTTGCTAAAAAGCCAGTAAACTCGAGTTAACAAAAAAAAATTTGTTAACTTTACAGTTTTATTTTTTTGAGTGTATGTATTTCGAAATACAATTGATATTTTTCCAATTAAAATTGATCTTTTTCAAATTACAATTGATTTTTTTCGAATTAAAATTGATCTATTACGAATTACAATTGATCTCTTTCGAATTACAATTGATCTTTTACGAATTCCAATTGGTCTTTTACAAATTACAATTGATCTATTTCGAATTACAATTGATCTATTTCGAATTATAATTAATCTTTTTTGAATTACAATTGATCTTTTTCGGATTACAATTGATCTTTTAAGAATTCCAATTGATCTTTTACGAATTATAATTAATCTATTACGAATTACAATTGATCTATTACGTTTTACAATTGATCTTTTTATACCCTCCAACTACAGTATGGGGGTATACTCACTTTGTCATTCCGCGTGTAACCCACCGAAATATCGGTCGGGGACCCCATAAAGCATATTGATCAGTGATCGATTCTAAGACACACTCTTATCAAAATTTGTTGAAATTTACCCAATTTATAGTAGGAAACTGGACTCCTACTATAAATTGGGTAATTTTACTCTGAATGTGTAAATTGAATAAATTGACCACATGTGGTTAATTTAAATAAAAAGGAGGTGAATAAAATATAACAAAAAAACAAAAAAACATACGGCGCCAGCCAGCATCGAACTCGCCACCTTCTGATTTGAAAGTACACTTCTTAACCACTACGCTACGGAAGCTTATACTTTTATCTGGCGTTTTAGTTATTTAACATGTGTGTAGGTATGTTGTTCGACAATTTTTTTTACGCATTTGTGTGTAAAATATTTGAATTAACGGATAATATTTTTAATTTGCTGTGTTTAATTGGTTTGAATTTATTATACGCATTTAGTGTTTATATTAACACATAATGCGTGCTATTCAACAAAAATTTACCCAATTTATAATAGTAAGTTTACATGCGTTTTTTAGAGTGTAGCTTTAGTGCAAAAAGCATAATACATGAATTAGTAAACAACATAATAAATGAATTAGTAAACATTAGTAAACACTAAAGCCCGTCCCGCCAAAAAACGCCCCTGTCAGTTTTATTTTTTTACATGTTAATGGGAATTAAAGGTTCGGCACAGCCAAATTTAACACTTGTTTTTTTACATATTTATTTTTAATTAAATTTTTATTTATATTTTTCAGTAAACGTTCATTTGATGGTCTTTTGCAACTATTGAATTTAAATTTATCCTCCAATGTCTTACATACCATACCAACGGAGGCCTTTGTAGGATTGCCATCATTGCGTAAATTAGATTTATCCCACAACTTCCTAACAAAATTGGATAATAAAACGAATGGTGTACTAGATGATTTATTAAGTTTAGAAGAGGTAAGTATTAAAAATTAAATATGTTTAACATGTACTAAAAAACTGTAATTTTAGGGAAATAGTCTTGCAAAAAATTGTGTACCAAAATTCTGATTACGTCAAAAACTACAAAAAAAAATAAAAATTTCGTATTTTTTAGTGAAGAGTTTTTGAAAAAAGAAAAAATATATAAATTTACAAAAGAATTATTTTATTTTAAATTATTTTAAAATAAATAATTTTTATTTTGAGGATGTTTATTCTGGCTCGAGGTCATTATTTTCTTTACTAATTAAAACCATGATATTCTCATAGCATAATTTTCAAGAAAATTATTGTTTTGTTTTAAATTTATTTATGTTGGTCATTTTTGCAAGACTTAACGACACGTGCTTCGGAATTTGTCAGATTCCATTGTCAAGATTATTAAGCAAAAATAGAAACGATTTACTACAAAGTAACAAACGAGTCTAATGACAAATCGTGTGTGCACAAACTAAAATATTAATACATATTCAACTCTATCCACAATGGGAATTAGAAAGACGAAGAAATTGTACTATACTAGTAAGGCAACGATTGTCAATAACCAACAAAAATATTTAAAACATTTTTACATATGATAGTCCATTGGACTACAACAATATGTTATTTGTTGTTGTAAATGAAATAATACCATATTAGGGTTATTCATCACTATTGCCAACCATTATGTTCAAATTCTGATTAATTTTTATTAAAAAATAAAAATTGTTTTATTCGACCTTTAAAATATTATATTTTGAGGATGTTTATTCTGGCTCGAGGTCATTATTTTCTTTACTAATTAAAACCATGATATTCTCATAGCATAATTTTCAAGAAAATTATTTTTTGTTTTAAATTTATTTATGTTGGTCATTTTTTTAATTTACCAAAAAAATATTATAAACAACAAGTTAATAATTGTGCACGTTTATGGTTAAATTTAACCGATTAGAAGATACTGGATGAGTTACCTAAGTTTTTTTTAAAAAAAAACTTAGGTAATTTATACAAAACATACTTTGTTATTTGTAATTAACCCAAAAACCGGAAATTTCTTTAATGTTTTGTGTGCTACATTACAAGGGCCTTTGCTTCTCAAATTTTCACTAGACCTGTCCCGTAAAATTACACTTTTTTTTGTAATTTTACAAAGTTTTTTTTAGTCTTTAAATTTAAATACCCATTTTTGTAAATTTTTCTTTTCTAGCTCAATTTAAGTTATAACAAAATAAGTTTTGTTACCAAAAAAACTTTCCCCGAAAATCAATGGATACCCTATAATTTGCGTTACCTGGATTTAAGTCATAATCAAATGCCGGTCTTAACCTATGACATAACATTTGGTACCAAAAAGTTATTAAAATTAAATTTATCTTACAACAATATCAATGAATTGAGACGTGGAGTCTTAGGAAACTTTACCCGTTTGCAACACTTGGATTTATCCAACAATGAATTGACTAATTTACAATCCGAAGAACATCTCTTTGATTTGCCAGATAATTTAACCACAATACTATTGAATAATAATCAAATTTATAAATTAAATTTTACGAAATTCTTAAAAGAACCTAAATTTGAAATGATCGATTTAAGAAATAATAGTTTAACGGAATATCCCCTGAGTTTGGTATGGAATATTAAAAATGGCACAGATGTTAGATTTGCGGGTAATCCGTTACATTGTAATTGTGCGGCACGACCTATAAAACATTATACTATGGAATTGGCTAATCTAAATGAAGATTTAAGTTATATAGCCTGTAATACTCCCGTCTTCAATAAAGATCTCTATCTACAATTTGTGGAAGATGAAACCTTACAATGCACGACAGAAGAAGAACGAGAACTTTATAGAGGTTTAGATTATGATAAATTATCAGATGTTCGTTTTAGAGATATAATTATGTGAGTAGAACAGTTTAAATAATATAAAAAAAAATCTTGATTTACGTAATGTAGTACCATGTAATGAATACCCCTTACTGCTAGCATTACATTATGCATTACTTTTGTTTATAATTTATTTTGAGTCTCTTTCCATAAAAATATCACCAGTTTCATGGGTCTAACAAATTATGCAAAAAAAAAAATAATGGGTTATGTATAAAATATTGCTAGTGGTAAGCAGTCCACATTACATAGTAATGCTTTATGTAATTACTGTTATTTTTAAAGGTTTTTCTTAATTATTTATAATAAAGAAAATTTCTTAGATTTTTTTTTAACTTTCCTTCCCTCCTTTTAGCAAAAATAACAATGTCAGTGTACGCTGGTTTGTCATCACCGCTCGTGATGTAGCCGATTTCATTGTTTATGTACGTGATCCGGAAAATAATATTCTTTATCAAGAAGATTTTGCTTATAATATACGTAAAGCCGAAATACCCACGGCTTTATTTAAAACTGAACTAACAATTACTAAAGAAATTTGTATTATTTCTAAGAATAGTAATGGTATTACGGGTAATTGGTTCCATGCCCAATGCGAAAAGTTACCTGTCATTAAAGAAAAACGTAATTTTTTCTTATTCGGCTCGTCCAAATCATCGAAGTTATTTAGAGATGTTAAACCAATAATTGTGTTCTTTAATTTATTGTTAATTACACTTAAAGTGTATTTGTTGTAAAAAAATATTTATATTTAAAAAAAAATTATAATACTCCCTAATAAAAATTTACTGCCATTTTAGAAACAAAAAAAAAAATAATTAAAAAAAAAATAAAACAAAATTTAAATATTTTGTGAGGATGTTTATTCTGGCTCGAGGTCATTATTTTCTTTACTAATTAAAACCATGATATTCTCATAGCATAATTTTCAAGAAAATTATTTTTTGTTTTAAATTTATTTATGTTTATTGACAATCGTTACTTACTAGCATAGTACAATTTCTTCGTCTTTCTAATTCACATTGTGGATAGAGTCGAATATGTATTAATGCTTTAGTTTGTGCACAAACGATTTGTCATTAGACTCGTTTGCTACTTTGTAGTATATCGTTTCTATTTTTGCTAAATAATCTTGACAATGGAATCTTGACAAATTCCGAAACACGTGTCGATTAAGTCTTGCAAAAATGACCAACATAAATAAATTTAAAACAAAAAATAATTTTCTTGAAAATTATGCTATGAGAATATCATGGTTTTAATTAGTAAAGAAAATAATGACCTCGAGCCAGAATAAACATCCTCACAAAATATAATATTTTAAAGGTCGAATAAAACAATTTTTATTTTTTATTTATTAATAAAAATTAATCAGAATTTGAACAAAATTTAAATGCTATAGAAAATAATTTTTAAATACATTTTAAACTATTATTTACACGTGAGTACAAGACCCCATTAAGTATATATAATCATGATCCTCGTTCGATTCTAAGACGATCTAGCGATGTCCGTCGGTCCGTCTGTCCGCCTGTTGTAAGCACGCTAACTTTTGAAAGATTTACGGAGGCTCCTGAAGCTTGGCATATATATTTGGCTTTCACCTGGTCAGGTTGGTATTGCAATCCAGCGAAATCGGTCCAGTGGTTCGAAAGTTATGAGCAAAAGACTGAATTTCGGCAAGGGTTTTGCATGAATTTACGAGATAAAAAACACTATAACTTTCGAAAGACAATTCTGAGGATGCTAAAGCTTGGCATATTTATTTGTCATTCCTTTGGCCTGGTTCGTATTAAATTTCAGCCAAATCGGTGGAGTGGTTAAAAAGTTATTAGCAAAACCGTGAATTTCAGATTAGTTTCACCTAAAATTCACGTGTTGAAATGAAAGCACGTTAAACATGTTTGAAAAACATTGGTAAGCCACAAAAATATTTTACAACGATTTTTTGTCACTTAAAAATATTTTTACACTAAAAAAAATACACTCGAAAAAATTTTACACTCAAAAAAAATTTTACACCCAAAAAAAAAATTTACTAAATTATTTTTTTTTTTTCAAAAATTACTAAAAAAAGTTTTTTTACACAAAATCAAATATTTCTAATCAAAAAATGATATTTTTTCACGTTAGAAAATTTACTATCACTTAAAAAGGGCATTGTGGAGGGTATTCATAGATTCGGCCAACTTATTTACTTGTTTTTAATATATTATCAATATATATGGGACATTCCATGTCAAATCGGACACTTTGAAATTTTTTTTTTTTAGATTTTCCCAATTTGTTTACAGTTTTTAGTACCCTTCGAAAACTCCTTCGCGGTAAATTTTTAAATTTTTTTGATGACCCGTTCAAAAGATATTGAATTTTTAAAAATTGGTAGTTTGTTCCGTTACTCAAACTTCTTTTACTCATAACTTCTTTAATAATGGTCCAAATTTCAAATTTTTTGTTTTTTTACGTACTTTTTAGAAAAAAATCCCAAAAAATTCTTAAAAGCGTTCTAATATGCAATTTTTAAGTTTTAAAATTTAAATCTCATTTTTGAAAATGTTTATACTCTTCGATTTTTATGAAATTTTTTTGTGCAAAACTTCTATCGATTCTACAAAATTTTTGCCCAGGAGGATCGTGGGATAACGATTATTACTATTTTTTAAATTTTTTGAAAAAATGTTATTGTAATTTTTCAATCTTAAAATCATTTCTACTGCTCCAATGGTGCATCATAGAAAGGTCATTTATAAGACCGACCCCCATTAATTTTTACATCTTAACACTTCTTTGGAACAAACTTAACTAACTTAGGGAGTGGAGATAGGGCGTAGGTATGTTTTGTAAAAATGTTGTAGGGTAAAAATAAATGGGAGTCGGTCTCACTAATGACCCCTCTCGGACGCACCATTGGACCAGTAGAAGCTGATTAAATAAAACAAATATACAAAAAGTAAAAAAAAAATTGTGGGGACCGGCTTAACAGTTAAAGATAGAGGGTAGGTGTGTTCAGAGAAAATGTTTGGACTAAAAAATTATTGTGGGTCGGTCATACATTTTGTTGCTCTAAGGGCACTATTAGCAGTTAGAGCGGTTGGAGCAAATTTTAAAAAATGTCGTTTTGTGTGGGAGCCCCCTTAGAAATTGGAGATAGGGTATTAGTTTGTTCCAAAGAAATGTTAAGACGTAAAAATTAATGGGGGTCGGTCTTATAAATGACCCCTCTAAGACGCACCATTGGAGCAGTAGAAATGATTTTAAGATTGGAAAATTACAATAAAATTTTTTCAAAAAATTTAATTTGCAAAAAGTTTGTAGAATCGATAGATGTTTTACACAAAAAAATTTCAAAAAAATCGAAGAGTACAAACATTTTCAAAAATGAGATTTAAATTTTAGAACTTAAAAATCGCATACTAGAGCGCTTTTAAGAATTTTTTGGGATTTTTTTTTAAAAAGTACGTAAAAAAACAAAAATTTTGAAAAAAAAATTTGAAATTTGGACCATTATTGAAGAAGTTATGAGTAAAAGAAGTTTGGGTAAAGGAACAAACTACCAATTTTTAAAAATTCGATATCTTATGAACGGGTCATCAAAAAAGGGTACTAAAAACTGTTAACAAATTGGGAAAATCTAAAAAATAAATTTTTCAAAGTGTCCGATTTGACATGGAATGCCCCATATATATATATGTATATATTTTTCAAAAACTTTTTCAGAAAAAATTGAAGACCAAATTTTTTTGAAAGATAAAAAAAAACGAAAATTAATTTTTATTTTTTGGAAATAAACTGAAAATTTTTCAGAGATAAAAAAAATAAAATTAACTACTTTAAATAACTGTTACTACATTACAGTACTTTTTTGTTAGCTGTTCAAAAAAACAACTTTATATAACTAACAGAAATAGTTGTTTGATAGTTTTCATACAAAAACAACTGACTTTGTAGTTGAAAACAACCAACTACTGTAAAATATAAAAACAACTAACATGTAGTAACTTACATAATTTTCTGAATGTAGTCAAAAATTTCCTTATTTTTGTACCTCCTCAACATTATTCAAAGTGTATTAGTGTTAAACATTTAGTAAATAATCGCTGCTGTCAAAATTAGCATGTGTTTAAAGAAAACACAAAAGCTTTCTTATAACGAAAACTAAAGCTTTTTTTTTACACATAAATAAAGGATAAAAGACACACAGGACTCGCGCTCTCAATTTTTAATATTGATTTTCAACCAAAAGAAAAAGTTTAAAAACGACAAGTTGAATAACAGTTGAAACATCATGAGAAAGAATTGTCAGCTTTATTACTCGTGGGCCATCCGTAACGTATAGTTTAAGCGAAGAGGAACTAAAGGAATTACGCTTTCGATTAAATAATACACAATAAAATATAGAGGTCCTTAAAAAAATTAGAAAAAAAGTTACATAAAATACTTTAAAAAAGGAAAAAAATTATAAAAAATTATAAAAAAAATTATTAAAAATATAGAAAAAAAGGAAAACCCACTAAAAATTAAAAAAATATAAGAAAAAGAAAAAATCTTGGATCATACAAAGAAATTAAAGTTATAAAATATAAATTTTTATGAAAAGAAGTCACAGAAAGAAAAAATGAGAGTCAAATTTTAGGAAGCTGATAAAATTTAAGGAAAAAAAAGTCATCACAGTGTAAAAGTGAGTGTATGTGTGTGTGTAAAATGAAATGAAAAGTTACATTTTTTCCTTTTTTTTTAACTTGAGGGTGAAAAATCGTTAAATGAAAAGTGAATTTTTTTTTCCTAAATGATGATGATGATGAAAAAGGCACCTTGAAATATTAAAGTGGTTTAAATAATTTTGAATAAAATATTTTATGCATATAATACAAAAAAAAAATATTAAGATTTTGAATATAGTAATAGTTTGAGTATATGCAAAAAAAAAAGAGTCCTTGTTTTTTTTTTTTTTTTAACAATGGCATGAATAAATTGTTAACCTTTTACATAAGTGTGCTAAGAAAAAAAAATTGTATATAATACAAAAAATACAATAAATCCTTTTTTTGTCCTTTTGTAACAAAAGGTGTGTGCGTTTGTAAGTGATTTCAGTTTCAATTTCTTTTCTTTTCCAATATATATTTTTTTTTTTTTCATTTTACATTGTGATAAAAAAACGATGACGAACTCAATCAAATTTTGTATCGGCCATATTCAATAAAAAAAGAAAGCAAAAAAAAAAAAGTAAGAGAATAAATTACATAATCAAACTAAATATTTTACGTACTCTTTAATAAAATTGTTACAAAAACAAAAAAAAAAAAAATATGAAAAAATAATGTTAAAGCATGAAGTAAGTAATCGATTCGCAAAAAACCAAAAACAAAAAAAAACAACAACAAAATGACATCAAAGTAACACAGGATATCAAAAAGAAAAAAAATCCAAAGAGAGAAAGTTTCACGTAAATTACAACAAATATATCATACAACAACCATAATATTAGTTAGCAAATCTAAAAAAAAAAAAAAAAAAAAAAAAAAACACCAAGAAATTAATTATATAAAACGTATACAATATGAAATATATTTAACAATTAAATACTACAACAACAACAAAAAAAAAGAAAAATAGAGAATTCACCTAAATATAGAGTGTTAAAACAACAACAATATCGTCATCATCATTATATTCTTCTACTTTTTTTACCTACTTGTGATGATTCCTCCTTCATACACTTGCAAAAAAAAAAAACTTATTCCTAGTCAGTGTTGCCAAACTATTTGTGAATTAGTTGCTTTAAAGGAAATTTTAAATACCCAATTATTTTGAGTAGGTTTATTTTAGCTCGAGGTCTTTATTTCTTTACTAATTAAAACTATGATATTCTCATAGAATAATTTTGAAGAAAATTATTTTTCTGTTTTAAATTTATTTGGGTTGGTAATTTTTGTAAGACTTAATCGACACGTGTTTTGGAATTTGTCAGATTTCATTGTCAAGATTATTAAGCAAAATAAAAACCATATAATACAAGTAAAAATAACACCGCTCAAAAATCGAAGGTTTTTGACTCCGGTCTGAAGTTTGATACAACATTTTTAAAGATTTTGTCTCGCTGATTCCAAATCTGTACTCTAAATTTTTCCACCACGTCTAGAATTTTAATTATTCGCGGTTGAAAATGCGGAAAAACGCGATTTTTGCATTTTTTGAAAGCCTGCACAGCAGCCACTGGGTGGAATAAAAATCTGGTATAAAACGTTAGAGTAGAATTGAACTATGAGCTCAAATAATATATGATCAAAAAATTTGAAGTTGTTGCACTATTATTGGCCAAACATAGAAAAAGCACAATTTTTAAAAGGCTCTAAAACAAAAACCGGATGATCAATCTTTACTGTACTGAGCTCAAAATTTAGACAAAAGTTCATTCTTTCTTATTCGCGGTTGAAAATGCGGAAAAACGCGATTTTTGCATTTTTTGAAAGCCTGCACAGCAGCCACTGGGTGGAATAAAAATCTGGTATAAAACGTTAGAGTAGAATTGAACTATGAGCTCAAATAATATATGATCAAAAAATTTGAAGTTGTTGCACTATTATTGGCCAAACATAGAAAAAGCACAATTTTTAAAAGGCTCTAAAACAAAAACCGGATGATCAATCTTTACTGTACTGAGCTCAAAATTTAGACAAAAGTTCATTCTTTCTTATAGACTTTTAAACCCATTAAATTTATCTTCCCGTTTATACAAAAAATAACACAGAAAACTTAAATTTGTAAAATATTTTTTTTTTTAGTTTTTCTATGAAAACTAACAAAAATGATAATTTTAACAGAGTCATTTTAAAACGCAATTGTAACCCAACCAAACGCAATTATTAGAAAATTTTTTTTTCTATGTTGGAGACCAAAGAAAAATTATACTTTTGCGCTTTATACCATATTTGTATTCCACTCAATGGCTGCTGTGCAGCCTTTCAAATAATGCAAAAATCGTAATTTTTCGCATTTTCAACCATGAATAACTAAAAATCTGGACGTGATGGAAAAAATTGGAGAACAGATTTGGAATCAGGAGATCAAAGTCTACTAAAATTGATCACCAGAATTTAAACCGGAAAATGAGTGTTGAGTGGTGTAATTTTTTTGAAAATTATTCTATGAGAATATTATAGTTTTAATTAGTAAAGAAAATAATGACCTCGAGCTAGAATAAACCTACTCAAAATATAATATTTTAAAGGTCAAATTAAAACAATTTTTATAAGGATTCAAGTTAAAAAAATGTAGAAGAAAAATTTAATTTCTAAAAATTATAGACATTTCTGGTATTCCCATACCGGTTTAAACACTCCAGTTAGTGTTATCATCAGTATGATTTTAAATGTCGGTTTGTCTTGATAATGGAAATTGATTTTTATATATGAGGAGTCGCAGAACAAAACGTACTTTTTTCGCATTTTTTGACAAATTGATTTTTTGTTCTTTTTATATTATTTGGTTCAAAATCTATCAGAAAAAATTTCCGTTTTTCATCAAGAAAATGGATTCCTTAAAAATTGGTGTGTAACAAAACGTACTTTTTTGTTAATTTTTTTATCAAAACGTACTTCTTTCATTGTATTTCATTTGCAAGATTTTTCATAATTTTATAATATGCCATTTTACTCTTATATTCCATATACATATAAATGCCCACCAAGATTTTTTGAGGCCTTCTTGCAGGCCAGTGAAGGATTTCCCCCTTATTCTTGTTATTGGTCTATTTACACCCCACAACCACAGTATGGGGGCACATTAACTTTGCCAATTCTTGTGTAACGTATCTAAATATGGGCCAATGAGGTTTTTTTGTAGTTTTTAACAAATAAGAACATTTTTAAAACACTCGGTCAAAATAGTATCGTCTAAAAAAATACGCACATCAAAACGTCGTTTTTCAATTATTTTTAAACAAAACGTACTTTTTTCATTATTTTTTAACAAAACGTTCTTTTTCCACAGTAAAAGTGGTTTTATATTAAACATATAATGGGGTGACTGATGGCAGTTTGATGCATCTCTTGATAAGCAAAAAACTTGTTACCATATTCAGGTTCATGCAGTTTTTTAAAGGGGCGAAAAAAATAAACCTCCATTTCCCAAAAAATTTTAATATGCGAAAAAGTACGTTTTGTTCTGCGGCTCCTCATATAATAAACCAATATGATCTGGAATTTCAGACACAAATGAAGGCAACCCTTGCGAAATAATGTAAGAGACAAAAAAGTTGAAAGAAAGTATGAAGTGAGGTTGAGATTGCTAAAAATAGAATTGTAGTGCTGGAAACTGTTAAAATTTATTCTGTAGAAACTATAAATATTCACATACACATATAAAAAACAAGTAAACAAATTATAGTCGGTCAAGACCGATCATATAATACCCTACAACAGAGTTTCCCGAAAAATGGGTCCCAAGTTCAAAAATGTTCCGATTAGATCTATATTTTGTCAAATATTTAATAATACACTTAAAAAAACACTCACAAATCAAATTTGAGTGAAATAAGTTTCGATTTGTTGCCAATAAACAGCTTTTATTGAATATTGGATATTTTGTGCATATTTCCAACTTTTAAGTGCATATTTTGGCATAAATTAGCAATAACACAAATTGAAATTTATTTTTTCAAAAACTATTTTAAATTTAATTTTTAATTTTTTGAAAATAAGAAAAAAAAAATTTTTTCTTCTTAATTTTTTTTATAGATTTTCTGTATTTCTAAAAGGTCTTGCTTATATAAAGTTTTAAATGTTATTGTTCAAACCCGGCATTTTTTTATTTTGCTTTTTAAGGAGTTTTTCCTATGAAAACAAGATTTTTATTGTACACAATTTATTTTTTAGTGCATATTTTAAGGGTTTTTAGAGTATATTTTTAATTTTTTAGCGCATATTTTAAGCGCATATTTTCGATTTTTTAGTGCATGAAAATCTCATCCCTAGTAATCAGATTTGATAAGGTTGTTAAAGTACGCTTTTAACATACACAAACAAAATTTTAATAAAATATTTTCTATTTTCATGTTATTTGAGAGATTTATGTGCAAATCGGGAAGGTGGTTTGTATGGGGGCTACAAGGAGAACTGATCCGATTCCTTCAAAATTCGGAATGGTAATTTGTGAGGACAAAACACGTTTACCTGCCACTAAAGACGACCTTTGTGTGGGGGCTAGGTCTAAACATGAACCGATTTTTTTCAATCTCAATAGGCTTGGGCCAAAAGAGGCTTAAGTTTCAAATTTCACGTCAATTGGATAAAAATTACGACCTGTATCGTATTTACACCGTTTACATGGACAGACAGACAGACGGACAGATGGACGGACGGACGGACGGACATCGCTAAATCGATTTAAAAGGTGATTCTGAGTCGATCGGTATACTTAAATGTGGGTCTACGACCAATATTTCGGGTAGTTACAAACATCAGCACAAACTCATTATACCCACCCAAAAAAAAGTGGGTATTCAATACTAAAAATTTAACTAAATTTTAGTCCAAAAGGACCTAGTGCAGGAATTGGTAACCAATACTAAAATTTTTTTACTAATATTATTCAAAACCAGTAAAAATTACTAATTTTAGTACTTTGAAGATACTAAAATTAGTGTTTTATTAGTAGATTTGGGTACAAAATCACTTACTAAACCTTTTACTGTAGTATTATTTTGAGTGTAGGGTATAACAATTTCCATTAACAAGAAAAACCGACATTTAAAATCCTACTGATGATAACACTAACTGGGGTGTTTGAAACCGCTATGAGAAATACCAGAAATGTCTATAATTTTTAAAAATTCAATTTTCCTTCCTTTTGGATTTTTTTCAACTTGAACCCTTATAAAAATTTTATAATTTGAGTAGGTTTATTCTAGCTCGAGGTCAATATTTTCTTTACTAATAAAAACCATGATATTTTAAAAAAATAATTTTCAAAAAAATTATTTTTCTGTTTTAAATTTATTTGTGTTCGTCATTTTTGCGAGACTTTATCGACACGTGTTTCGGAATTTGTCAGATTCCATTGTCAAGATTATTTAGCAAATATAAAAACCCGTACTACAAGTAGTAACGGGATTTAAAATGACAAAATCGCTAATGTAATGGAGCTAGGAAATTTGCGTTTTTGTTTTTTTTTCTAACTTTGACCACTGGATGCCGACTGAAGATGACCTTGCGAAATTTTTTCATAAATTTTCCAACAATCAGCTTACGACATGAAATTCGAAAATTTAAATTTGACAGGACGCCCTATTGTATAATTTTGTATGGCCTATCGTTTAATTTTTTTTGAAAATTTTTAGAACCCGTTCTGAAACTTTCCATTAAAAAAAAAAAATAAATTTATCAAAAATCCGGCCACTTTTTTTTAATTTTTTTTTTAAGTTTAGATGTTTGTCTACACTCAAAAAAATAAAACTGTAAAGTTAACAAATTTTTTTTTGTTAACTCGAGTTTACTGGCTTTTTAGCAAATTTTTAGTTAAAATCAGTGTTTTAACTACTTTTTTTAGTGAAGTTAAATTTACGAAAATACTAGTTTTGAACAAATTTTGAATTAATTTTTTTTGTTGACTTCAAAACTGAGTTTACGAATTTTTACTAATTAATTTGCTGATTTTTCGTAACAAATTTGTTAAGTGAAATTTCTTATATAGCCTCCTATGCAAATCTCATAAGTTCTACTTAAGCTGATGAAAAAACAGAAAAAATAAACTTACAATTTTTTACAAAATATTTTGTAAATTTTAGTTTACGAAAAGTAACGAAAAGTTTAGCTGAATTCAACTAATTTTTTTGTTAATATATGTACATAAAAACGTTACGAAATTTCAGCTAAATTTTTAGTGCCAGATCATTGCAGTGTGGCAATAAAAGAAGTGGCTGACTGGTTGAGCTGCAATGTCTTGTCTACAACCGCGGTCAACATCTATACTGACAGTCAAGCCGCGGTCAAGTCCCTGGATTCAATGTTTCTGAAAACAAGATCTGCCCTTAACTGCCGCACGTCTTTAAATGAGATGGCCAAGCAGTTTAACATACGACTCATATGGGTCCCAGGGCACAGAGACATTCCAGGGAATTGCAAAGCCGATGAGCTTGCAAGACTAGGAACTACCTTACAGGTTCCAACAGGATTGGAATGTGTTGGTATGCCTCTAGAAACTTGCAAGCAAAACCTACGGCTTTGTTCTGCGACGGAGACTAATCAAAGATGGGCAAATGGATGGACGTGTGAGACAACACGACTGATTTGGCCTTTTCTTAATCAGGGGCGCACAAGTGAGCTGATATCGCTTCCAAGAGGAGAGATTTCGACGGTGGTTTCTATAATTACCGGACACTGTCTTATAGGGAAGCACGCAGAGCGGTTAAATGTGCCGTCGAATGACTTTTGCCGAAGTTGCATGGATGAAGAGGAGTTGGAAACTATCGAACACTTTATTTGCCATTGCCCGGCACTTTCTGGTCAGAGACTTGCTTCACTGGGATCTAGGGAGCTGTACGATCTTTCTGATTTGTTGGATGTCAAAATTCAACATCTAAGGAGTTTTATAAGAAGCTCAAAATGGTTTAACGACAGGGACTAGTAGGGAAACCTATTACGGTCCCGTGGTATCACAATGGACCTCAGAGTCTACGTGTGTTGACGTAAAACGTCAGCAGCCACTTACAACCTAACCTAACCTAACCTAGTTAAAGTTACGGTTTTTTTTTGCTACATTCATTCTACGAAAATTTAGCTAAACATTTTTAGTTAAATTAACTAAAAATTTAGTAGGCCCAAAATCAGGTGCTTTTTTAGTTAAATTTAACTAAATTTTTTGCTAACTTAACAGTTTTTTTTTTTTTTTGTGTATCCACAAAAGTTCAGACATCTGTTTTTCGTTTTTTTCGAAAAAATCGCATTTGAATTTTAACTTTCATAACAATTTAGTAATTTTCTTGTATTTTCTTGTTTCAACAGAGCGTATGATTAATATTTATGCAATTAATAATACTCATTCGCAACGTTAAAACAAAAAAATACAGGCAAATTACAAAATTGTTATGAAATTTAATATTCAAATGCGATTTTCTCGAAAAAAAAAACGAAAAACATATGTTAGAATATTTGTGTGTGGATAGACAAATATCGAAACTTAAAAAAAAAAAAAAAATAAAAAAAAGCGGCCGGATTTTTGATAAATTAACTTTTTAAAAAAATGGAAAATTTCAGAACGGGTTCTGAAAATTTTCCAAAAAAAAAAAAAATATTCGATTGCCCATACACAGACCTTTGAAGAATTAATTCACTTTTTGATTTGATTCGCAAAAAGATTAATTCATATTAATAAATCAAGGAATTAATTCTTGATGATTTGATTCAAAAGAATTAATTTCAACTTTTTGTTGAAAGAATTAACTAATTTTTTGTTTAATTCCTTGTTTAAATAAAGATTCAAATCAACTTGATTCAAATCAACAAAGAATTAATTCACTTGATTCAAATCAATTGATTCAAATCAATTGATTCAAATCAATTTGATTCAAATCAATTGATTCAAATCAATTTGATTCAAATCAATTGATTCAAATCAATTTGATTCAAATCAATTGATTCAAATCAAAAATGTTTTGATTCAGTTCATTTAAACATTTTTTTCTTAAATCAAAGTATTTACTTTACACACGCACACACATACTATAACATATATTCTTGTGCGGTAGTAGCAAGCAAAAAGTCAAAGCAACAGAATTTTATAGTGTACATTTTATTGGCAGCATTTTTTAGCCTATGCATGCATAGGAATCACAAAAATGCAAGACATTGCTTTAATATAACATTTATTAATTTGCACATATACATTAAGAGTGGGATAATGCACGGCTTTTCGATATAATGGAAATGTATGTGTATAATAAAAATGTAAATAATTCATTGTTTTTGTGTTAAAAGTTATTTTTATGCTGAAGAGCCAAATTCGTTATTGACTAAAGTAAAGATAGGCGCGTGAGTGGATTTTGACTCACACTCACTAACGCAAAAAATAATCGGATCACTCACTAATCCCTCACGCAATATTTTTTTACTCACGCTCACTCACTATTCACGTGAGTAATAAAAAACTTACTCACACTCACGCGTGACTCACGCCAGATTCAATCACGCTCACGCGTGAGTCACGCAAATTCTACTCACGCAATAAAATTTTCTTACCAAAAAAAAAAAAAACTCGAAAAAAAATTTTTTTAGAAAAATTTTAAAAAAATTGGGCAAATCAAAAAATCTAATCACGCAGACTCACGCAAAAAATAAATGACTAACTCACTAATCACTCGCTCAGGTTTTTTTCAAATCACGCTCACTCACAATCACGTGATTGAAATGGAAATCACTCACACTCACGCGTGATTCACGTGAATCACGCAAATCACGTGACCAGCGCCCATCTCTAGACTAAAGGTACACATTTAATAATACTGTACAATTTGGAGTGTTGTTAATTGATGGCGTGGTGTGTTTAAAATTGACGATATTCCAATGAATTTAACGCAATCAGACCTGATAAGATTTTTATAATGTGCATTTTTAGTGTTTGATTTAAGTGAAAAAAGTTTAAATCAAGTTGATTCAAACCAAAAGTGATTTGAATCAGTTGATTTGAATCAAAAGTGATTTGAATCAGTTGATTTGAATCAAAAGTGATTTGAATCAGTTGATTCAAATCAAGTGATTTGAATCAGTTGATTCAAATCAAAATGTATTAATTCAATTGATTCAAATCAACGAATTAATTCTTTGCAATGAAATTAAGTGATTTAAATAATGAATTAATTCTTTTCGATTTATAGAAACAGGGAATTAATTCAACTATCTTAAATCAGATTTAATAAATTGAATTAGGGAATTAAATCTTCAAAGGTCTGCCCATACAAGACTATACAAGAATGTAAATTTTTAAGGTTGTGGTGCATTCCGTTTTAATTTGATAAATATTTAATTAAAGCAGCACGACACAAATTTTACCATTTTTACAATATTTGACCACGCCACCCAAGCCCAGTTTTTAAAAAATTAAAAAAAAAACAAAACCTCATTGTTCTTAGTTCCATATAGGGCTATCCATACAACCTATTCAGTAGGAGGAAAGAGGGAGCAGTGTTTTTAGGTTATGAGCAGGGACCTTCATGCAATTAAAAAACTACGTTTAAGGCGCCTAAAATATGCACTAAAAACACTTGATATATGCACTAAAAATCTTAAAATCTATATAAATAAAAATCAATTGTCGTTCGTTGGTAACCGCATCAGTTGAGAACCGCTCGACCGATTTGGACATTTTCTTTTTGAAATGTTCATCATAGTCCAACTTAGGTTTTTACGTAAAGAAAAATTGACCACGCCCACTTTTACGCCCACTTTTTTAGATTTATCTAAAATCGGAAAACGGCTGCACCGATTTGGGTAATTTTTTATTAAAATGTTCGTAGTAATCCAATTTAAGTTTCTACTGAAATAAAAATCGACTACGCCCACTATTACGCCCACCTTTTTTAATTTATCCAAAATCTGAGAATGGCTGGACCGATTTGACATTTTTTTTTTAAATGAATTTTCATCATATTCCAACTTTGGTTTTACGAAAAAAGAAATTTACCACGCCCACTTTGGCAAATTTTTGTTGAAAATGTTCGTCATAATTCAGCTAAGGTTTTAACAGATAGTAAAATTTTCCACGCCCACTTTTTTCTATGTATCGAAAGAACTATAATGGCTAGACCGATTTGGTTATAGTCCGCAAAAGATTTTTAAGGAAATAAAAATTTTCCTGATATATATATTTTAAATCATGGAATGGCTGGATCAATTTGTCGAATTTTGTTTTTAATATTCGTCATAGTCCTAAGGTTTTTCGAAAAGAACAATTTTCAATATCTACGCCAATTTTGAATGGATGGACCAAGTTGGTTAAATTCAAATAAGGTTAAATTCAAATAAGGTTTTTACGGTAAGAAAAGTTGTCCACCCAGTTGAAAAATAAAAAATAGAATAATAAAATACAAATAAAATCAATGTAGTTCGTTTTAAATGATCGTCTTAGGTTTTTTCGGATAACGAATCAATCACACCCACTTTTACGCCCCCATTTTTTAATGTATCCAAAATCGGAGCACGGCTGGATCGATTTGACTAAACTTTATTTTTTAAATGTTCGTCATTGTCCAACTTAGGTTTAAACGAAAATAAAAATTTTTCACGCCCACTTTTATTTCGATATATTTGAAATAGAAGATCGGCAGGGCCGATTTGGCTATTTATAGTATTTGTTGACGTTTGTGATAGTACAACATGATTTTTAGGGAAAGAAAAATTGTCCACTCCCACTTTTTCAATATATCTAAAATCGGAGAACGACTGGCCTGATTTGGTAAATAATCATTATAGGCCAAGTAAGAATTTTACGGAAATAATTATTGTCCTCCCCAATTTCAAAGCCCACATTTTTCAATATCCTTAAAATTTGAAACACTTGAGAACGCCTGGACTGATTTGTCAATTTTTTTGTTTTAAATGTTTGTAATAAATAGTCCATATAATTGTTCGGAAAGAAATATTGTCCTCGACACTTTTTTTCGATATATTTAAAATTTATTTTTACTGTAATTCGATCTTTTAAATAAAATATTTCCTAATAGATATTGCTTAAACTTGGTACAAATGATTTTAAATCATTGGGTATTGTTAACATATGTTCAAGTTTAACTTACCACACAAATTTTAGCGCCCACTTTTGTCTTAATATGTCGACTACTAATGACCGGACCGATTTTTTTATTTTATTTATAGTTCTAATTAGGTTTTTAAGGAAATATAAATGAGAAAAGTGTCCCGGAAAAATAGAAAATTCGGGAAAATTATAAAGGTTTGTTTGAATGCAAGGCAATAGCTCATATGCGTAATTTATTTTTGTGTTGTTCGTAATAATTATAATAAAGAAGTTTTAAATTTGTACAGTTCGCTAAGTCGAAAAAAATTTAATTCTTTTTCCTAAAATATAATCTGAAGATGATTATCTGCCTTCTTAGATTTTTAAAGTCAAGAAATTCATTTCAATTTTTGCAGGGCTATATATTTGAAGCGAAATGAAATTTAACACTGATCTTATATTTGGGCCAGCAACGCGGACCGGGCCAGCTAGTATGCACTAAAAATCATAAATATCCAGTTGTTTTTTTACTTTTATTAAAAAAACGTAACATTTGAATTCAGTCTGGCATTGTAAGCTCAGATATACATATATGAGGCATTCCACACCAAATGACCAGCAAAAAAAAAAACACGTGTACCGTAAACTTCTGAATAGCTTGTATGGATAGCCCTATATGGAACTTAGAAATTGCGTTTTTGGTTTTTCAAAAACTGGGCTTAGGAGGCGTGTTTAAATATTGGAAAAATGGTCAAAATTGTGGCGAGTTGCCTTGATTAAATATTTATCACATCAAAACGGAATGCACCACAATCTCAAAAATTTACATTCTTATATAGTTTTGTATGGGCTATCGATTAAATTTTTTTTTTGAAGATTTTCAGAACCCGTTCTGAAATTTTCCATTTTTTAAAAAGTCAATTTATCAAAAATCCGTCCACTTTTTTTTTTTTTTTAATTTTTTTTTTTTAAGTTTAGATATTTGTCCATCCACACAAAAAAATTCCGAAACACATTTTTCGTTTTTTTCGAGAAAATCGCATTTGAATTTATAATTTCATATCAATTTAGTAATTTGCTTGTATTTTTTGTTTTAACAGAGCGTATGAGTAATATTTATGCAATTAATAATACTCATTCGCAACGTTAAAACAAAAAAATAAAAGCAAATTACAAAATTGTTTTGAAATTTTAAATTCAAATGCGATTTTCTCGAAAAAAAAACGAAGAACGTGTTTCTGAATTTTTTTGTGTGGATGGACAAACATCTAAACTTAAAAAAAAATTAAAAAAAAAGTGGCCGGATTTTTGATAAATTGACTTTTTTAAAAAACGGAAAATTTTAGAACGGGTTCTGAAAATTTTCCAAAAAAAAAAAAAATTAATCGATAGCCCATACAAAACTATAGAAAATGTAAATTTTTGAGATTGTGGTGCATTCCGTTTTAATGTGATAAATATTTAATCAAGGCAACTCGCCACAAATTTGAAAATTTTTCCAATATTTGGCCACGCCCCCTAAGTCTAGTTTTGAAAATTTGAAAACCAAAAACTCATTTTTCTTACAAAGAAAGTATCTCAACCCTTAGCAACCGATTTGCCTGAACCCTAAAATATATATAAAAGAGACGATTTTAAGGTTGGGGTGTCTCGGCTTATCGGCCATATCGTGTTTTAAAATTTGTTGTCCCCTTGTGAAACAATGTGGACCTCCGGGAAAATTTCGATAGCTCCCGAACTAACACGAATATCCTCTATAGCAAAAATACGAGTGGACTTAAATTTAATAAATATTATTTCATATTCATATGGACATCGTAGGTATATGTCTTCACAATAATACCCCCCAAAATTTACATATATTCTTAAAAAAAGTATTTAACGAAGCCAAACTTTTACAAGGTTATCAAACCGTTGGATTGGCAGTAAAAAACTCTTTCTTCTCATATGTAAACATCATATAGTTTCTTCGAAAGAAATGGCTGAAAAATCCAAAAAACGATTTTTTCGCCATTTTTTGACCTATGTTTTGAAACTTAAAACCCCGATATGGCCGATAAGACGATAAGACCTTGAAATTGTCTCTTTTATGTATATTTTAAGTTTCAGGCAAATCGGTTCATTACGGTTGGAATACTTCCCGATTTAGACGATACACGTATCTAGCAAAAATGCCAAAATTTTAAAACAAATGAAAAAATAATTTCCCAAAAACTATTCTATAACTTAACAACTTTATAGTTTTTTCAGTGTTTGTCTTATTCAGAACCGAAATATGGCAACCATAGTTTTATAATAACAAAAGCTCAATTCACAATGAAGGTAAAATAATTGCCCTGGTAATGAAAAGTGGGGTATTATTTGAGAGTTTAATTTCAAGAACGTTACTTTCTAAAGTGATTAAGTATAAGAAAACATACAAAAGGTCACTCCTTAAAATTATATTTGATCTTGACTTAAAAAACAAACAAAAAATATTTTTTACGGATACATAGTTTCCAAATAGATGGCAACACTACGTGTGGTTCCTCCTTCACAGCCAGTTTATAAACACTAACACAAACACATACATCCATACTTGGACACACGCATCATTAAATTTAATTATAACTTTTTTTGCTGTCTATTTTTTTTTTTTTGTTTCCTTTTCATATAAAACTTATTAGCACATGCAATATACCACTCGTATACACACACACATACAAACAAACATATGTATTATAATAACATTTATATACAATTGTTTATGCATACACACACACATACAGTTTTACCATCCATATACAATGAACATTTATTATCCTTCATTCATATTCTTCTTTTTAAATAATTTATGTATACAAAGTACACGATGGTGTTTTCTTATTTTCTGCTTCAATGTTTTTTGCAAGAAAACTACCGAAAAAAAAATATAATAAATTTTGAAACGTTAAGAAAAGCTTTAGAAATTCTCGTGTATGTGTGTATGCAAGCGTGTGTAAGTTTCTAATTTTCTTTTGTATACAGTTTTTTTTTTTTTTGATTTTTGTAAATTGTGACATTGTTTTTATATGTCTATAATTATATAAGTTTATATACATATTACATACATTTTATACACATGAAGGTTAGGGTGGCAGGAAAAATTACTTTTTTTAAATTTCTCCGATTGCCGATTAACGAATTTATCTTTGAAATTTGTCGATTGTCAACGAAATTATAGTTTATTTTGGCCTAAAAACTCCATTTTTAAATATTAAAGTTTGGCCTAAAAAGTTTAATTAAATTTTTAATACTATTGATTAAAAAATTACTCAATTTTGCACAAGTAAAAAATTTATTTAAACAGTAAACTTTTAAAGTATTGCGTAAGCTTTTAATAAAAAGTTATTAAATACTTACAAAAAAAAATTGAGTAAAATTTTAATTGACACAATTAAAACTTTACTCAACATTTTTCATATTTTTAAGTAACTTTTTAGTTGTGTCAATTAAAAATATTCAAAAAATTTATCAATTTATTTTTTTAAAAAATTTAAAAAAGTTTTTTTCAAACTTAACCAAATATATATATTTATGTTTTAACAACATATAAAAATTTCATAAATATAATTTCAAACTTTCGTAAACATATGAGGCATTCCACACCAAATGTCCCGCTACAGAAAAACATATGTCCCGTGAATTTCTGAATAAGTTGTATGTATAAGTCTAAAAAATTTACATTCTTGTGTAGTTTTGTATGGGCTATCGATTAAATTTTTTTTCCATTTTTAAAAATAGTCAATTTATCAAAAATCCGGTCATTTTTTTTTTTTTTTTTATTTTTTTTAAGTTTAGATGTTTGTCTATCCACACAATAAAATTCAGGCATGTGTTTTTGGTTTTTTTTCGAGAAAATCAGATTTGCATTTTGAATTTCATAACAAATTAGTAATTTTCTTGTATTTTATTGTCTCAACATAGCGTATAAGTATATTTATGCAAATATTTAAAACTCATTCGCTACGTTGAAACAAGAAAATACAAGCAAATTACAAATATGTTAGGAAATTTAATATTCAAATGCGATTTTCTCGAAACAAACAAAAACACATGTGCCTGATTTTTGTTTGTGTGGATTAGGGATCGCAATTTCCCGCACTTTTCCATTTCCCGGGAAAGCGGGAAAAAATTTTGAATTTCCCGGGATTCCCGGGATCCCGCACTAAAAACCAATAATATTTTTTTTTAGTTTTTAACAAATTTTTTTTATATATTTTTGTTTGTGAAATTGGTACGTCTAACAAGGCCAATACATAACATAAATTTAAAAACAAAATAAAATAATAATTCAGTGTAATAAAAAAAAAACAACAAATTATGCTAAAAACTATATTAAAAAAAAAAAATAAGCAATGTCCTGTTAAGTTTTTTTTTTAAATCTTAAAACAGTTTAAAAAATTTTTGTTTTTGCTTATTTTTCAGATTTTTACGGTTATGCATATTTTTTCTTATTTCGTTATAGATAAGAAAACTGAAAATATTACACAAATTTTAATATAAATTAAAAGTAATCGAAAAGAAGTTTTTAGAGGTATAATTTATGATTAAAAAATATTTGTGTTGTACAAAAGTTAATGCATAGTATTTAGGAACTAATTCTCAAGAGTTTATTAACTTTTTTATAATATTTATGAACTTTTTCATAGTATTTATGAATAATTCTTAATACATGGAATCATGGACGTATTCAGGGGGGGGGCCCAGGGGGCCCGGGCCCCCCCTTTTGGATTGAAAATTTTTAAAAAATTAATTAACACCAACACATAATACAAGTAACAAACATAAGTTTTTCAGTGTTGCAAATATTTAGGTTTTTGAAGAAAAGATTCTAATATTTAAAAAAAAACTCTTGATTTTGATAAATTTCCGTTTCTGTAAAATATGTTTAGAAAACACTTTATATTGGGTTTATTTAATAAAAATTATGCATCAGGGCCATGAAAACAGTTTTCTATAATAAAATTTCAAACTCTGAGAATCTAAGAGACTTTTTCTATATTAAAAATATAAGGTTCTGAAATAATATTGTCATAAAAAATTCTCAGGTTTTAAATTTTTTTTTGTCTAAAGAAAAATTTTCATATTTAATTTTTATTCTAGCACTTTTTTAAAAAATTGGGTTTGAATTAAAAAACTTGTGTTTTAAATATTGAAAAAGGACTTAGGAAAATATTTAAACTGGGAAAAAAAATTGATTTTTTGTTTTATTTGAATGAAAATAAATAAATTTTCATAAAAGAATTTATAGAAGTACCATTAAAAAAAATTAATAACGTATTTGGGATCTAGAAATCCATTCTACGAAAATATAAACCTACAATGTTGCACCAACGCAATAATATGTAACAGAAGATCTATAAAAAGCGCTAAGAATTAATAAAATCCTCAAGTCCAAATATCTCGATAATGTTCTACATAAATTTGAATTGCTAATTTGGAATCAGGTTCTTTATTATGGCTCTTATGGAACTAAAAAAGGCATTTTTAAATTTTCAAACATGGATATCTCGAAAATGGAACGCACTACACGCAGAAAAAAAACATGGTTGCGGTGATCATGATTTAAGAGCGTCATATTATGATTGGGAATATGATTGTAACAATAATGTTAATATGATTGAAGGCAACAAGGAATGTTAATCATTATATGATTGCGGCAATAATGGCCTAAATATTATATAATTATCATAATATGATTCCAGTTTATTATTTTTTTTTGTTTAAATTGAGAAAATTATTTATGCTTTTTTTTGATAAAGTTAACATTAATAATTTATTTTTTGTTTTTGAATGTTGTTTTTATAAATATGAAACCATTTTTATTAATTTTGGTTCAATTTAGTGGCAACCTGCGTTTTACATCAATGATGTGCAATAAACTTATTGCATTTTTCTAAAAAAATTCATCAACGATAACATTTTTGTCAGCTAACATTAAATGATTGAATAAACCATTAAGTTATTGACCAAATCATAACATATTTGCTGCAATCATAACATATTTGTTACAAAATTAAATTATTGTCAGCAATTATAACACATTCAGTAAGCAAAAAATGCACAAAAAACACTTTAATATTTTCGATATGAAGTTTTTATTTAAAATGGAAAGTTATTTTTGAACCGCACAATAAATAAATTATATAAAAGTAGATTTTTGTATTTCATTTCCTTCTGCGTTGATCCAATTTTTTTACTCAAATTGCCTTAAATTTTTAAAGAACTAATTGTAAGTGGCGTCCTTGCTACTAATTGCTTGCTGGCAAAGCACTAAACTGATGAATAAACCTGACAATGTTTGCAAAATCAATTTTCATTAAGTTGTGATTATCTAATGATTGTTATAATCATATTATGTTCAAATTTTTTGTGTGTCGAGAATATAATTAACTATAACATTGTTACAACAACCATATTGTACTTTTGGATGTAGCAATTATTTTATCATGATTGAAGCGACTATAAAACAACCATATAAATGTTTAAATACAATTTTAAAAACTGTGTTTAGAGATCATAGTATAGTGTCCGTGATCATGTCGCAACCATATTTTTTCTCTGCGTGTAACTTACGAATACGTAACAGTAGAACCGTAAACACGCATAAATTAGCGGTTTCGAATTTTCAAACGCACTTTTTAAAATATTTTTGTGGCTACCGATCTCTATTAATACGTGAATTCGGGATAAAACTAATCTTAATATCAAGGTTTTGTTCATAACTTCTTAACTGCTGAGCCAATTTCGCTAATATTCAATACCAACCTGACCAGAAGAATGACATTTCTGAAACAATTTTCCTGTAAGAAATTTTTAAATTTAAAACTTTTTTTAAGAATCTTGATGAAACTTAAAAAGTGCAATTTATATGAAAATATGCAAAAATATGCATTTATACCAAAATATGCAAAAATATGCAACTACAAATCGATGCCATTTTATTGCAAATTTATTGATCCGGATAGATATTTAATTTAAGTCATGTTTAGAGTGGCGAGTAAAAATATGCATTTTCATGAAAGTACTTGCCCTACCCGAGTAAAAATGAATACATATAATTTTACATTATTTGATGTATGTATATATAGCCATATGAAATAATATGTTTTCATATCAAACAAAGTACATAATTATATCTCGCATTGAGTTTTTCCAAATTTTTTAAATGGAGTTATATAAAATTACATCTAATGATAACCATATTAATATATAAATACATGTGGGAGACATAATCATATGTGACACATATAACTTAATCTGATTGCATACATATTTATATGTGACTTAATATCAAATAACGTATACGAGCATATTTAAAAAAAATCCAATATCATTATATATATAATTATATATGACTTACAAGAAACCATTTAAAATTATATATGACTTACAAGAAACCATTTAAAACTATATATGGTTCCATCTTAAAAAACAAAAAAAAAAATTTTCAAATATAATTATATATGGTCGCACATATAACTCTATATACAGTTATATAAAACTATACATGGCATCAAACATTTATTTTTTTAATATTATCAAAGATATAATTATAAATGGCTTATGAGATACCGTATATAGTTTTGTAAGGTACCATATAAATACAATTTTTTTTTAAACTCTATATATAATTTTAAATGGTGGCACATGTAACGCCATATAAAATGTTATACAATTGTATAAGGTAAAAAATATTTTTTTCTTTCACAATATTTTATATATAATTATGCATACTTTTATATGACAGTATTTCAATATTTTTTTTAATGTTGCATCATATATATTTTTATTTAAGTATACAAGAGAGCTTGTATAATTATATATGATTCTCAAAGCACCTAAAATCAGTCAAAAAAAAATATATATATAAATTCTATAAATTTTTAAATAGAAAAAAAAAATCTGTTTAATCCATTGTATTTTAAAACTTAAAAAAATGCATATTGGATTTTAAAAGTTAAATGTTTAAAAAATGCATATAACTTAAATAGTTGTGTGTAACTTTATATAAGATCATATAAGATAATATATGATGCTTGGGGACCCCGAGTTCGATTCCCGGCTCAACCCAGAAAAAAACTATTTTTTTTTAAATTTTTTAAAAAAGAAAATATGTTTTTAAAGCTTTTTGTTTTTTCTAAACTTAAAAATATTGAATAATTAAATTTTTATGATAAAATCGAAAAATAAATATTATTTATTTATAGTTATATAATTTTATATATTACATCATATAAGTTAATATATGGTTCCTAGGGACCCTGGGTTCGATCCCCGGCTGAGCTAAGAAAAAAAGTTGTTTTTTTAAATTTTTTTTTAAAGAAAATATGTTTTAGAAGCTTTAATTTTTTACTAAACTTAAAAATATTGATTAATTAATTTTTTATGATAATATTTAGAAATAAATATTATTTATATATAGTAATATAACTTTCTATATTGCATCATATATGATAATATATAATTCTTGAGGACCCTGAGTTCGATTCCCGACTAAGTCAAGAAAAAAATTATTTTTTTTTAATTTTTTTTTTAATCTAAATGATTTTTTAATGCGTTTTCGTTTTTCAAATTTAAAAAAAAAATAAAATCCCTGAATTTTAACAAAAATATTTTAAAAATAATTATATTTTGATATAATTATATATTATTTAATCCGAAGAAAAAAATATTTTAAAACTTTAATGTTTAACCATCAATATCTCTGGTTTTAAGAGAGCTAAAGTCCTCAGATCAAGCTCAAATCAAAGCTTTATTTGTTGCCAATAATTAAAAGTGTATTTGGTTCGAACTTATGTTAGCAATATTTTCAGATAAAATTATTTTTGTCTGAAAAAACTTCAGAAAAAAACTTAAAACTCATTATTTGGCCGTTGGTGAGTAAAAAGTTTATACATGTTTTATACCATTTTAAAGGTATTTTTATTAAATATACAACGGCAGAAAGAAAATTTGGATCCGATGAAAAATGTGAAGCTCATAAGCCAAAAACCGTTTTTACTTTAAAGCTTTATAACTTGGAAAATTAAGAGCATTGGAAGATGAAAATCATGTTGTTGAACTCAGTATTAAACCCCCTATTAGCTCAGCAAATAAACTAAAAAAAAAAAAATCACAAATTTTAGCAAAAATTTTCTAAGTCTTTTTTAAAATTTTGTTCAAATTCAAGTCGAATATAATTTGATGCAATCATATACCCGATAAGATAAACTGGATTTAATTATATATAAGTTAAACTTGATATAGTTATATATGATAAACTATTTTCAAAAATTTTCTAAGTTTTTTTAAAACATAGTCTTTTAAAGTTGTCATTTATTAACAACGTCCGCTGGGTCAGAGGGTAGAGATTGCGATTACAAAACAGTTGGTAGCTGTTCGATTCCCCCGCCGCTCGAAGTTTTTTTTTTTTTTTTTTAATAAATTTTAATTATATATATTTATATCTTAATATTGAAAAAAATTGTTTGGATAAAACTTTATCAGTTCTAAAAATAGATTTTATTGTTCGGATTAAATTATATATAGTTCTAAAAATAGATTTTTTTTTCGGATAAAATTTTATCTAAAGTTTTTTGTAATATTTTTTTTTTCTTTCGTATGAAATTTTATCTTTTTTTATCCAGCTAAAAAAATCTTTTTTTTTTGTCTTGGTCCAATAAGATCCAACCATTTTTCGGATGAAATTGTATCCCACCAATTAAAACTGATCTAATTAGATAAACCCACTTTTCGGATCAAATTGTATCCGTCCGGTTAAAACTGATCTAATCTTAGCGATCCATTTTTCGGATCAGTGCTGATCTTTCAAATCTCGGATCTATCAACAGATCTGGAATAATATAAGAACATATATTGATCCATACAAAAATTTTTACTCGGGTACTTATCACAAATACATATTAAAAAAAATAGCAAACTTCTCAGAATTTGATACATTTTTATCTATAAAAAATCTTAGATTCAAAGGGAGTTTTTACTATAGAAAAATTCTCAAATTCCAAGATAGTTTTTTATAAAGAAGTACTCAAACGCAAAAAAACTTACACTTATAAGCCAAGTTTTTGCTCAAGACCTAGACTTTTGCGTAACTTAACTAAGTTTTTGGTAAAAATACAACACAACCAAGTTTTTGTTCAAAAAAATTGCATAAATTACGCAAAAGCAATTGGAGAATTGTATTTTTACCAAAACTTTGGGTAATAACTGTGTAAGTGTTTTTGGCGTGCAGATTCTGAGATGTTTAAAATTTTGATGAGTTTGAGATATTCTTCCGCTAGAAAAATTCAAAAATTCTGAGGAATATGTTGTACAGGGGGGGGGGGGGGAGTTAGTCATAGAAAATGATATTATTTGGTTCTGATTAAAAAAAGTTTTTGAGTTGGGCCCCCCCTTTTTCAAATTCCTGGATACGTCGCTGCATGGAATTGAAAAATATAATAATTTTTTTGATGAATAAAAAAGTTCAAATAATTTATGAAAGGTTTACACATTTTTAAGAATTTGTTCATAAATACTATGAAAATATTTTTTTAATTATACAATTTTTTAACTTAAAAACCTTTAACTTCTGTGTCGGTACATGGTCATAAACTTTAATGTTTTGCTTTTAGTAAAACCTTTTCTTATGAAAAACAATTTTTTAATTGTTTTTATTAAATATTTACGAATTTTTAGTGCATATTTTTGATTTTTAAGTGCATATTCTAAGCACATATTTTCAATTTTGTAGTGAGCGAAAATCCGAGCACTTATATTTAAACATTTATTTACCCTAATACAGCAGTTAACTTGCTTATGTACATTTTTTAAAATTCCCGGGAATCCCGCACAAATTTCCCGGGAATGCGGGAAATGAAAAATGACGAATTTCCCGGGAATCCCGGGACGGGAAATCCCGGGATGCATTCTCTAGTGTGGATAGACAAACAACTAAACTTAAAAACAAAAAAAAAAAAAAAAAAACAAAAGTGGCCGAATTTTTGATAAATTGACTTTTTTAAAAAATGAAAAATTACAGAACGGGTTCTGAAAATTTTCAAAAAAAAAAAAAAAAATTAATCGATAGCCCATACACTATACAAGAATGTAAATTTTTGAGATTGTAGTGCATTCCGTTTTAATTTGATAAATATTTAAACAAGGCAATTCGACACAAATTTGACCATTTTTCCAATATTTGACCACGTTTTTGAAAAATTGAAAAACCAAAAACGCAATTTTCTTAGTCCCATATAGGACTATCTATACAACCTATTCCGAAATTAACGGTACACATGTTTTTTTTCGCTGGACATTTGGTGTGGAATGCCACATATACAAAAACATAAACTAAACGAGAATTCCAAAAACCAAGTGAATAAAAAAAAATGAAAAAATTATTAAATTTTTATTAAGGGGGGTTTAAAGGGGAAAAAACAGCCTTCGCATTTGAATATTAAATTTCATAACAATTTTGTAATTTGCTTGTATTTTCTTGTTTCAACGTAGCGAATGAGTATTAAATATTTGCATAAATGTTACTCATACGCTTTGTTGAAATAAGAAAATACAAACAAATTGCTAAGTAAATTGTTATGAAATTCAAAATTCAAATGCGATTTTCCCGAAAAAAAAACGAAAAACACATGTCTGAATTTTTTGTGTGGATAGACAAATATCTAAACTTAATTTTTTTAATCTGAGACTTTTTCTTTGGCAAAAATTTCTCTGAATCGAGGACTTTTTCTATTCGAAAAATGTCTCAGAGTCTGTAATCAAGTAAAATAGAAATTAAAATAAAATAAAATCTTGAAAAAAATGTTTGGTTTGTTTGAAAAAAAAATAAAAATTAGGTTCGAATTTTAACTCCCAGGTGGCACAGGTTTAAATAGTCCGATGTTGCTAAATATTTAAACATGGAGTTTTTAGACGAAAAGGAACCATATTTTGCCTGGCAAACGACGAAATTAAATGAAATCATTATTCGTGCTACCCTATTGTAGGTATGTATGAATGTATATTGCATGTATATAAAATAAAAGTCATTCAGTATATCTTATATACTACCTACATATACAATGTACTATATATTATACATAAGTATGTAATTTTATATTACACGAGTACATACATGAGTATGTACTTTGTCCTTTTAACACCTTTTTTGTTTCATTTCTTGCACAGATGTTCTATGTGTGTTTTAGCAAATAAAAAAGAAAGAACCCAGAGATGTCAATTTTATTGTTAATACAAAAAAAATAACGATTTTTTGAAAAGCTGGGTTTTTCTTTTAAATTAAATTAACATTTTAATAATACAAATTTAGTTTTTATTACATTTTTTTAAAGAGTATGGGTGTGTTTGTTAAATATTGTATTTATTTTACTGAGCGTATGATTATTGTGTAAATTATACATATATTTATATCAAGTATACGTATATTTCATATATTTACGGTTAGGGCTTTCCTTTATTTTATTTGAGAAGTTGGAATGCGAAAACGCATAATTTTAAAAAAAGTAATTAAATAAAAACATTTCCCAAATTTGTTTTTATTTGTTCAAAATACTAACATACTTCTAGGGTTGGTAAAAAAATGTAAAAATTACCGAAAATTCCAAACCAATTGTGCTTTCTTAAAAACAGAATAACTAAATATTTCTGTAAAATTAACAAAATAATCTGCTGATTTCTATTATTTTCCAAATCTAAATTATAGAGAATTAAGTTAAAATATCCATTTCAGCAGAAAAATTTGCTAAAAGTTTGCTAAATCAAACTTCTGAGTGCAATAAAAGTTTATAAAAATATCAAAATAATAGTTTTTAGTACTTTTTATAAAAAGTACCAAAATAGGTATTTCCAAAAACATTTCCTTTAGAAATTTTTGGTCCGTTACAGTAAAAACATGTGTGCCATGAATGTCGGAATAGGTGGTATGTTTAGCCCTATATGAAACTAAGAAAATTGCGGTCTTGGTTTTTAAAATTTTCAAATGCTGGGCAAAAAAGCGTGGCTAAATTTTGGAAAAATTATCAAATTTGTGTCGAGTTCCCTTGATTAAATATTTATCAAATTATAACGGAACATACAACAATCTCAAAAATTTACATACATAATAGTATACATACTTTGTTTAATGGGCTATCGATTAAAACATTTTATTTAAGAAAATTTTCAGAACCTGTTCTGAAATTTTCCATTTATTTATTTTCATCAATTTATCAAAAATCCGGTCACATTTTTATACCCTCCACTCTAGTGATAGAGGGTATATATAAGTTTGTCATTCCGTATGTAACACATTGAAATATTGGTTTAGGACCCCATAAAGTATATATATTAATGATCCTTGATCGATTCTAAGTCGATCTAGCGATGTCCGTCTGTCTGTCTGTCTGTCTGTCTGTCTGTCCGTCCGTCTGTCTGTTGAAATCACGTTTTTGGCTATAATCCAGAACCGATTTAAACGCCTGGGGTACCAAAAGTTGCGTAATTCTCCTAAGCAGAATCTGATGGGTTTTTTTTTTTAAATCGGTTAAGTATTTTAAAAGTTATGAGTGAAAATGTAAATATTGATGAGTGAAAATGTGAATTTTACACAAAATAAATGCTATAACTTGACACCTGTTGAATGAATGTAAACGAAACTTTGAATTTAATGTAATTTTATCATTCCTAACACTCACAAAAAATTTGGGCCGAATCGCACAATGGGGCGAGGCACCAGCAATTTAACCCAAAATTTTAAAATGATTTATCTTGGCTCATGGTTGACATATTCAAATAAAATTTTAAATAGGTTCTTTTTTTATTGTTCTCAACGTTTTTCTGGTTATTTTGGTACCAATTATGGCAAAATCAGTCTAGGGGTTAAGAAGCTATGAGCAATTGAGATGAGTTTCAATACAAACCTGCATGATATGGCGTGGCAGCGCGCCATTTGTATTAATAGAAGTAAAATAATACGTAGTATGTGTAATACACGTGGTTGCTTTTATACAATTTTCTTAATTTTTATATAATTTTCATATATATTTATAAAATATTATTTTTTTTTTGTTTTTTAAATATTTACATTGCACTGTGGTTCCGTTCAACACTTTTCTGGGCCAAAATTTCAAAAATGGAAAAATTTTTGGTTTGAAATAGGTTTTGTGTTAAAAATTTTTATAGTTTTTTTGTTTTCCATGTATAATATTATAAGAAATTTTTTGTATTTAAACTCAAAAAAATAATTGAAATTTAAAAAAATACTTTTTTATTTTAATCTAAATTTGTTTTTGAACGGTAAATGAGTATTCAAAAACAAAATATGTTTTCTGTTGTTTGTAAGTCTTAACGATTTTCTATAAAATCAATTTTGATAAAATTGAATTTTGGCCAAGAAAGGTCGTCTGCGAAACCATTGTGCATTGGTTAACATTGTGGAGGGTATTTAAAGATTCGGCAAAGCCGAATATAGCTTTCTTACTTGTTTTTTTTTAAGTTTAGATGTTTATCTATCCAAAAAAAAAAACCGGGAAGGCATTTTCCATATTTTTTCGTGAAAATCACATTTAAATATTGTATTTCATAAAAGCTCTACAATTCTCTTGTAGTAGTATTTTATTGTGTATTTTATGGCGTATGAGTATTAAATATTTGCGAAATTCGTTGGTTTCGCAAATATTTGTTACTTATACGCCATGTTGACAGAATAAAATACAAGAGAAATAAGAATTTTTATTAAATCTAATATTCAAATGCGAAAAATACGAAAAATGCCCGTTCTGAAATTTTTCATTTTTTTAAAAAAGTCAATTTGTCAAAAATCCACACAAAAAAATGCAGACGTGTGTTTTTCGTTTTTTTTTTTTTTTTTGAGAAAACCGCATTTGAATTATGAATTTCATAACAATTTAGTAATTTACTTGTATTTTCTTGTTTATACATAGCGTATGAGTAGGGTTGCCATTTCCTTTTTGAGAAAAAGAGGACGCCAACCTCAAAAAAAGAGGACATTTGACCCAATAAGAGGAAACATTTTTTTAATAAATTAATTTAAAAAAAGTAAACTGCGCGACACAATATGCAAAAAAACTGCATTTTTATTAAGGAGATAATTTTCATTTCCACTAAAAAAATCACAAAAATACATAAAAGAAAATCTTCCAATTTTATTTCAGAAAAAACAAATTAAGAAAGAAAATTATTTTTATACCCTTCACTCTAGTGATAGAGGGTATATATAAGTTTGTCATTCCGTTTGTAACACCTCGAAATATTGGTCTAGGACCCCATAAAGTATATATGTTCATGATACTCGATCGATTTTAAGGCGATCTAGCGATGTCCGTCCGTCCGTCTGTCCGTCTGTCCGTCTGTCCGTCTGTCTGTTGAAAACACGCTAACTTTTGAAAGACTTTACGGAGGCTCCTGAAATTTGGCATATATGTTGGGCATTTACCTGGTCAGGTTGGTATTGCAATCCAGCGAAATCGGTCTAGTGGTTCAAAAGTTATGAGCAAATGACTGAATTTCGGAAAGGGTTTTTCGTGAATTTACGAGATAATAATCAAGCTAACTTTCAAAAGGCAGATCTAAGGATGCTGAAGCCCGGCATATATTTTTTTCGTTTCCCTGGCCTGGTTCATTTCGAATTTCAGCCAAATCGGTCCAGTGGATCAAAAGTTATTAGCAAAACCGTGAATTTCAGATTTGCTTCACATTAAATTCACGTGTTGAAAACCCGTTAAACATGTTTAATGTTTACAAAAATATTTTACAACGTATTTTTGTCAAAAAAAAAATACACTCGAAAAAAAATTTACTCAAAAAAAAATTTACACTCAAAAAAAAATTTAGTAAATTATTTTTTTTTTTTCAAAAATTAGTTTAAAAAAAGTGTTTTTACACAAAATAAAATATTTCTTATCAAAAATTTTATTTTTTCACGTTATAAAATTTACTATCACTTAAAAAGGGCATTGTGGAGGGTATTCATAGATTCGGCCAAGTCGAATTTAACTTTTCAACTTGTTTTGTTTTAAATTTATTTATGTTGGTCATTTTTTGCAAGACTTTATCGACACGTGTTTCGAAATTTGTCTGTTTTTAATATTTGTTGGTTAATTAGCTGATGATCGTGACCTTACTACGGTGGTACAATTTTCGTCTTCTAATTCCCAATGGGAATAGAGTCGAATACGTATTTTTATTTTAGTTTGATCATTAACGATTGTCATTAAAGACCCTTTTTATTTTTGCTAAATAATCTTGACAATGGGATCTGACAAATCCCGAAACACGTGTCGATTTAGTCTTGCAAAAAATGACCAACATAAATAAATTTAAAACAGAAATATAATTTTCTTGAAAATAATTATATGAGAATATCATAGTTTAAATAAGTAAAGGAAATAATGACCTTGAGCTAGAAAAAAACCTACTCAAAAATAATACATTGTTTGATATAAAAATCTTTTTTCGGAGAGCAAACTTTAAGACACACAACAGCTGATAAGAATTGATGCTAAAGTAGTTATTTTCGCACTACCTAGAGTGAATTTTTACTCGAAATATAATTAATTTGAAGCGTTTTTTTTTTTAATTTTTGTGCGTTTTGTTCTCAAAAAGTTGACATTACTGCTGATAAGCGAAAATAATTCAAAAGTTTAAAAGTAATAAAAAATGTTATGGGGAAAAGTGCAAAAAGTAGGACAACCCCGGACACTTTCTAAAAAAGAAGCAGGACTGCCCCGGACGCCCTAAAAAAGAGGACGGTGTCAGGGGAAAAGAGGACGGATGGCAACCCTACGTATGAGTAATATCTATGCAAATTTTTAATACTTATCCGCAATGTGGAAACAAGAAAATACAAGCAAATTACAAAATTGTTATGAAGTTTAAAATTCAAATGCGATTATCTGGAAAAAAAATACGAAAAAACATGTCTGAATTTTTTGAGTGGATAGACAAACATCTAAACTAAAAAAAATAAAAAAAGTGGTCCGATTTTTGATAAATTGGCCTTTTTGTAAAAATGGAAAATTTTAGAAGCCGTTCTAAAAAAAATCATCGATAGCCCATGCAAAACTATACAAGAATGTAATTTTTTGAGATTGTGGTGCATTTCGATTTAATTTGATAAATATTTAATCAAGGCAACTCTACTAAAATTTTGATAATTTTTCCAATATTTGACCACGCCTCCTAAGCCCAGTTTTTGAAAAATTTAAAAACCAAAAACTCAATTTTCTTAGTTCAATATAGGGCTATCCATACAACCTATTCAGAAATAGACGGGACACATGTTTTTCTGTAACGGGACATTTTGTGTGGAATGCTTCTCATACTAAGTAGTTTATATACACTACATGTGGATGTTGTCAATGGGGAATTATACATATGTATATAAAAAAAGCATGAAGAAACAAACGAACATTGCATATAAACGTGTACCCGTTAACGTAAAACAGTTTTCCGTAAATTTATCGTGTTTAAAACACCCACTCTAGTTAATACAAAACCAACAAATGTGTGTTTTATTTATATTTGATTTGTTGTTTAAGCTTGATTTCCTGATTTTGATCTCTCATGCTCATACTCTCATTTTTCTTCTAACATCACACATACAGTACACATACCCTTAAACCATATTTCCTGTTTGCTCTTAACATCTCATTAAAAGCTTTTATATTGAATTATAATAATATTTATCTATGTATGTATGGATGTTTGTATGTATGTTTCTATATGACATTTAACAACAATACATAAATCCCGTTATCCTTTACCTAAGGCAATAGCAAAACTAAATTAAGAGTAAAAATAATAACAAAATAAAAAAACAACAATAACAGGAAATACACACACTTATACATACAAAACAATCAAATTGCAAGAAACAACTACATAGATAAAACAAAATCCTTAGATGAGAAAGTAAATAACTGTATTTTAGGCATCGTTAGTTAATACTCTTTACTCTGTTAGCATCTTATAACTAAAATATAAACATAATTAAACGTTATTGTTTAGTCAATATTTAAATATAATTTAGTTTAATCCAAAACATACACTCACTCATAAATACAAACAAACATAAATAAATAATTTAGTTAAAATCCCATCTTGTGCCCACCTAAGAAAATAATTAAAAAGAAATAAATAATAATGAAATTTATGTAATAAACTAAATAAAAAAAACAGAAAATCGAAGGCAAACAAACAACATCCTAAATAATTTTTAAAACAAACCATTTAAAAATTAAAAAAAAAAAACAAGCAATATAATTTTAAACAATTACAAAAAGTTTTAAACAAAAAAAAAAAAATAAAACAAAAAATTTAAATAAAAATTTAAATAAATCAATACTTTAAACAAATAAAATCAAAAAGAAATAGCAGTGAATAACAATTCTTTGTTTTATCCAAAAAAATGTTAATAAAATTATAAAAAAATTAAAATTTTTGTTATGTTTAAACATTTTTTTGTGTTAATTTAAAATTTAAAAATCAATTTTTGATTATTAATCATCATTTTCGTCCTTTTGCCAATCAATCAATACATACATACCAAACATCATAATTATGTTTCAATGGTTTTGTTCCAACAACAAATACAGTGCTAAAGTAGCAGAAGGAGAGCAAATTTAATTATTTTAACGTCTGTGTAAAATGCACGTTAAACCAACCACCCAACGAAGAGTAAGTGGACCTGGAGCATTTGGAATATATACCGACCAATGGTAAGTTTAATTGTTGTAAACTTTTAATACCTCTACAATAAATGTCATTTACAATTTTATGTCTGTATTTTATATTTTTTAATAATAAGTAAAACTATATTTGTTCTTTAAAAAAAAAAAAACATCTCTCATTATATTTATTTTTTAATTTTTTTGAAAATACCTTTCAACATCAGTATGAATTAAATGAAACTTTACAAAAGAAAAGCAGTGAGTAAAATTTTTGATGTATAAAAAACAGTGCAATTAATTTTTTAATTGATTCAATTAGAAAAATATCAATATTGCGACTTTTAATTTAAAAATAATATAAATAAATTAAAACAAGTAGAAAAGTTAAATCCAACTTAGCCGAATCCAAGAATATCCTACACAATGCCCTTTTTAAGTAATAGAAACATTTTCTAACGTGAAAAAATTAACAATTTCGATTACAAATATTTTGTTTTGAGTAAAAAAATTTTTTGTAATTTTTGCAAAAATAAAAAATTACCATTTTTTTTGAGTGTACATTTTTTATTATGTGTAATTTTTTTATTTTTTAGTGTAAAAAGTACTTTACACTCAAAAAATTATGTCAGTAACTGTTTGTAGTTTATTTAAAAAGTTTTACGTTTAGTCGTTTTTAAAAGAAAAAACATTTGTTTAATGTTCAGTTTTTATTAATGACTGCTTCTGTCCTTTGTTTCAAAAATAACACACTAAAAAATAAAGACTTTCATAACATTTAAAAACCGATTATTCTTTAAATTTTTAATGATTTGTGTAAGTATTTTTTTTTTTTATTTTTGGTATTTTTTAATGAGATATCATTTGTTTTTACCTACACAAGTAAGTTATTTTTTTGTAGAAAAAAAATCAAAAAATTATTTATAGAAATATAAAACATGTTTGTATCAAGTGACTTTGGCACGATGGATAGAGTGTCTGGCCAGAATGTATTTGATTGCGGGATCGATTCCCCAAAATTTTATTAAAAATTTTTAAAAAAATATTTCAATAGAAAATTGTAAAAAATAACCTACGAGATCATTAATTTTTAATGTTTTCGTATTTTTTTTTTTTTTTTTTGGAATTTGTTGGTAAAAATAACAGAACTATCATTAATTTTTAATGTCTTCGTAGGTTATTTTTTTCGAATTTGTTGGTAAAAAAGAATTCAAAAAATTCTTAATTTTTTTAATGTTTAATGTTTTTTATTTTAGAAAATTTTGTCAACAGTAAAAAATAAATATTGATGTCTGTTAAAACAAATGGATAATTACTGGGATGGTTTTCAATTATTTATTCACTCGTTTTAAATGTGTTTTTCATTTGTTTTTGCCTTTAAAATATTTTGAGTGTAGTGACAAAAATGCGTTCACTCAAAAAATTGTGTAGGTAAATTCCAGTGAATATTTACTTAAAACAAATGAAATTTAATTTAAAATCCATTCCACTGTTTTTTCATTTAAAATAAAAACACATTACAGTCAATTTTGTGACTAGCCAAAACATTAAAAAACTACTGAATATTCACTTATTTTGTATTGAAAAACAGTAAAACTATAGAAGAAATTTTTTACTGCCGAAAATAAATGTAACAGAAAATTCAATTTTAAGACAGTAAATTATATTTTTTAAACTACAGAAATAGTAAAAAAATTAAATCCTTTATAAAATAAGTGATTTTTCTTTTAAAATAACTTAACTGATTACTTTTTAAAATAACCTACAAACAGTTAATGACATAATTTTCTTAGTGTTGTAAAACATTTTTGTGTTTTACCAATCCCGGTGAAAAATGATTCATGTATGATTATTTTGCCTTTATACATTGTCATATGAGGCATTCCACATCAAATGTCCGCGAAAAAAAACATGTGTACCGTAAATTTTGGAATAGGTTGTATAGATAGCCCTATATGGAACTAAGAAAACTGCGCTTTTAGTTTTTTAATTTTTCAAAAACTGGGCTTAGGAGGCGTGGTCAAATATTGGAAAAATGGTAAAATTTGTGTCGAGTTGCTTTGTTTAAATATTTATGAAATTTAAACCGAATGCACCACAATCTCAAAAAATTACATTCTTGTACAGTTTTGTGTGGGCTATCGATTAAATTTTTTTTCTTCAAAATTTTCCGAACACGTTCTGAAAATTTCCATTTTTTAAAAAAGTAAATTTATCGAAAATCCGGCCACCTTTTTTTAAATTCTTTTTTTTTTAAATGTTTGTCTATCCACACAAAGAAATTCAGACATGGAATTTTTGTTTTCGAGAAAATCGCATTTGAATTTTGAATTTCAAAACAATTTAGTAATTTGCTTGTATTTTCTTGGTTCAACATAGCGTATGAGTAACATTTATGCAAATATTTAATACTCATTCGCTACGTTGAAACAAGAAAATACAATCAAATTACAAAATTGTTATGAAATTTAATATCAAATGCGATTTTCTTGAAAAAAAAACGAAAAACACATGTCTGAATTTTTTAGTGTGGATAGACAAACATCTAATCTAAAAAAAAAAATTAAAAAAAAAACAAAAGTGGCCGGATTTTTTATAAGTTGACTTTTTTAAAAAATGGCAAATTTCAGAACAGTTTCTGAAAATTTTCCAAAAAAAAAAAATAATCAATAGCCCGTACAAAACTATACACTCAAAAAAATACGTTAGTAGATTTACTAATTTTTTTTTTGCTAACGCTAGTTAGCTAACTTTTAGCAAATTTTTAGTTGAGATTAGCATGTTAGCAAAAAATTCTTGTAAACTTCATTTAGCACATTAGCAATTTTAAACAAACTTTGAACTAATTTCTTTTGCTAAATTTGAAATTGAGTTGACTACATTTTTACAAGATTTTTTGCTAATATTAGCAAAATAAATGGTAAATTTATTTTTATTTTCAGAAAACTTAAAATGGCGCTATCTCGGAAACTAAGCCAGATAGAGCAAAATGGCCAAAAATGGTCTCCATTTTGCTCTATCCATAATATCGCCGGTCCTCTTCACATGTGTGGACCCTAATGGGCCCTAACTTTGGATCCAAAAAAGTTAGCATTCCCGAAAATTTTAAAATGCTCATATCTCGGTAAATATTGCCGACACAACAAAAAGTCCAAAAGCGTTTTTGTAGCTCTCAACACGTAGAAGACCGCAAAATAGTCAAAAGCTCTCCGAGTAACATTTTTGATGTTATCGAGTTTTTTAATTCTCAAGACCCCAGTGGTCCCCTATAATCACGTATCTCAAAAACTAAGCAAGGTAGAGCGAAACGGACACAAATTTTTGATCACAAACTATAACGATTTTTAAGAAACCCAACTAGGTCTAGGCCCATCGGGGTCTGGACCTATCGGGTCCGAACCCAATGGGGTCCTCAGATGTGTATAAACTAAGTTCAAAAAAAATATTTAGTTAACTAATTATGGGCAAAACATTTTTGCTAACTTTAACAAAAAAATTGTGGGTTCAAAATCAGCAAATTTTCTTGTAGGTTTACAAGCTTTTTTTGCTAACATTACAGTTTTTTTTTTTTGAGTGTACAAGAATATAAATTTTTGAGATTGTGGTATTTGATAAATATTTAAACAAGGCAACTCGACACAAATTTGAGCATTTTTCCAATACTTGACCACGCCTCCTAAGCCCAGTTTTTCTTAGGTCCATATAGGGCTATCCATACAACCTATTCAGAAATTTACTAGACATTTGGTGTGGAATGCCTCATATATATTATTGATCATTGATCGACTCTAAGACATTTTAGCGATGTCCGTCTTTTCGTCTGTCTATTGAAATGGCGATTACAAGGCGAAATAATACTCAGATATAACTGTTGCCCCGATCAGTTTGGTATGTCATTTCAGTGAAATCGGTTCAGCGGTTCAAAAGTTATGAACGAAAATATAAGAACGCCTCAAAATTTCAATATATTCAGCAAGACCGAATTTAACTTTTTTTACTTCTTTTAAATTAAATTAATCTTTATCGGATTTAAATTTTGTTAATTTATCAACTTTCAAAACTTGTTTTAAGCTGAATTTGGAATTTCAATTGAACATTTTCGAATTAAATTTGATAATGCCAACCAAACAGTTAAGCCAAAATCAGTTTTTGATCAGAAATCAGCATTTGAAAACATTTTAAACAAATTTAGCTGATGTGCGAATTTATAAAAAAAGCGAGAGAAGACAATTCTGAATGTTGGTTTTAAAGTCGGGGATAAAGGAATAGCAAGAGTTCTTAGTTTTCGATCGTCCCTAAATGATGCTCGAATTTGTGACGCGTCTTCCAAATTTGCTTACAATGCCTTCAAATCCAGATTTTATATTTTTTTTTGCCGAAAAAAAGTTTTCGGACTCTTAGAAATCTCCCAGAAAAAAACATCGAACTCGGGGAAGAATTAATTAATGAATTAACAGAAAAATTTATGTTTTAAAACAAAAAATTATTTTAAGAAATCTTTTTTATTAATAACACTGGTGTTGAAAGGTATTATACACAATTTTTTTAAAATTCGGCTTTGCCGCATTAAACATTTTTTTAATTATTTTTTAAATTGCAAACAAAATCCCAATATTTTTTTAGTTGCTATAAAATTTAGGGAAAGGTTTTTGTAACACGTACGTTTAAGACGATTAAAAATTAATGTTTGTTGCAATAAAAATACATGCAAAATTTTCGTTTGTTGAAGACGTGCGATTTACAAAATTATGTAGTCCCTAAATTTTTATTATTTTTTTTTTATAATTTTGTTAAAATTTTGATGGATTTATGTTGTAAAGGTTGTTTAATTGTTATAAAATCAAAAAGAAATATTAAAAAAAAAATTAATTATGTTATATTGTTGTTGTTTTAACTCAAACCTTAATAGATACAATTTTTTTTTTTGTTTAAATAATTTTATTAAAGTTTTTTTTTAATTTATTAGTATATTTTAGGTGGTTTTTACATTAAACAAAAAATAAAAAAAGAAAAAAAAATGTTGTAAAAGATAAAAAAAGGAAAATTTATTTCTTTTTATATCACACAATATTATAGAGAAAGAGATAATGTGAGTTGATTTAGCCAATCTAAAAACATGAATAACCAAAATATTAACAACAATTGGCCCAAATTGTCCTTTTGGGATTCCAACGTACAATAATTTAATACAATTATTTATTTTTATATCCAAAGCAACTATTTATAGTAAAATAATGTTCAAATATTGAATATTTATTTAATAACTTTTTTATTATTTATTTGTTTCTTTCTCTCTTAACACCTGTCATTATTTAAATGTGTCAGAATTATCGACATGTGGAGAATTTGTTGTAAAATTTCACCAGTAACACATGTCAAACTATACAACAGGGATTTAATTTTTCATAAAGGATTTTCATTTTTCTTTAGAAGACCGGGATAAAATTGTTTGTGTTTATAGCAAAGGAAGTTGTGTTAAGATGTGGATTTTTTTTTCAAAATTATTAAACGGATCTAATCTATACCATTTTCAATTGTATTTTAAAAATTTCCAAATGTATTTTAAAATTGTCCAAATGTATTTTAAAATTGTCCAAATTTATTTTAAAATTGTGCAAGTGAATTTTAAAATTGTCCCAATGTATTTTAGAATTGTACATATTAATTTTAAAATTGTCCAAATGTATTTTAAATTGTCCAAATGTGTTTAAAAATTATCCAAAAGTATTTTAAAATCGTCAAAATGTAGTTTAAAATTTTCCAATGTATTTTAAAATAGTCCAAATGTATTTAAAAATTGTCTAAATGTAGTTTAAAATTTTCCTATTGTATTTTAAAAATTTCCAAGTGTATTGTAGAATTGTCCAATTGTGTTTAAAATTTTCCAAATGTATTTTCAAAATTGTCCAAATGTATTTTAAAAATTTCCAAATGTATTTTAAAATAACAATTTTAAAATATATTTGGACAATTTTAAAATACATTTGGACAATTTTGAAATTGCATTTGGAAAGTTTTAAAATACATCTGGAAATTTTTAAAATACATTTGGACAATTTTAAAATATATTTGGACAATTTTAAAATTAATTTGAACAATTTTAAAATATATTTGGACAATTTTAGAATACATTTCGACAATTTTAAAACACATCTGGAAATTTTTAAAATACATTTGGACAATTTTAAAATATATTTGGACAATTTTAAAATATATTTGCCAATTTTAAAATATATTTGGACAATTTTAAAATACATTTGGACAATTTTGAAATTACATTTGGAAAGTTTTAAAAACAATTGGACAATTTTAAAACACATCTGAAAGTTTTTAAAACTCATTTGGACAATTTAAATATTATATGGACAATTTTAAAATTAATTTGGACAATTTTAAAATATATTTGGACAATTTTAGAATACATTTGGACAATTTTAAAACTCATCTGGAAATTTTTAAAATACATTTGGACAATTTTTAAATATATTTGGAACAATTTAAAATGGACAATTTTAAAATACATTTGGACAATTTTAAAATATAATTGGACAATTTTAAAATACATTTGGACAATTTTAAAATTAATTTGGACAATCTTAAACCACATTAGGACAATTTTAAAATATATTTGTACAAATATAAAATACATTTGACAATTTTAAAATATATTTGGACAATTTTAAAATATATTTGAAAAATTTTAAAATACAATTGGAAATGGTGCAGTTTATGACACTTACTAGGCTTTTTATATAAACAAAAATAAAAAAATCACATACATACGTAAAAAAACTGAACAAAAAATATTTGAAAAAACAATTGATTTAATGAAATATGTTTATTTTTTTGATACAAATATTGAGTGAAAATTTTGTTTAAAAAAAAAAAAAAAATGGGTGAAAATATTTCTTTGAATAAAAAAAAATGGGTGAATTGAGTAAAAACAAGTAAAAGCGGTAAATTTTGCTCTGCCGAATCTTTTATACCCTCCATGTATAAAAAAAAAAATCAGGTCGTTGTTTTTTGGGGGGCAATGAGGTCGTTGGGAGGCATTGGGGAACACCTTCCCCTTCGCGATAAATGCTGAATACAATTTCATCATTATTAACATTTTTTTTATATCTACGCCCACAAAAGGGGCGGGCAAAAAAAATGTTTAACCCTCTGGATCCAAGAACAGGACTTTGAACTTCTTTTGACATAAAAATGTATAAAAAAAATACTTTTAAAAATATGCCGAATTTTAGAGTTTAGTTCTTCAAGGGTGACCTTTTTCCCCTTCTTCGATTTTCTCCTTTTCTGAATTTACCAGTCAATGACCATAAAAAATATTCATGCCATACTTAAGGAGTCTAGTTTTTTCAATTTGGACTGAATCGTGCTTTCCACAGACAGACAGACGAATGGACGCACTGACATGGAGACTCATTTTCATTTAAACCATTGTAGTATCTTCTATATAAATAAAAATCAATTGTCGTTCGTTGGTAACAGCATCAGTTGAGAACGGCTGGACCGATTTGGACAATTTTTTTTTTTGAAATGTTCGTCATAGTCCAACTTAGGTTTTTACGTAAAGAAAAATTGACCACGCCCACTTTTACGCCCACTTTTTTTTGATTTATCTAAAATCGGAAAACGGCTGCACCGATTTGGGTAATTTTTTATTTAAATGTTAGTAGTAATCCATTTAAGTTTTTACTGAAAGAAAAATCGACCACGCCCACTTTTACACCCACTTTTCCAATTTATCTAAAATCTGAGAATGGCTGGGCCGATTTGACAATTTTTTTTTAAATGAATTTTCATCATATTCCAACTTTTGTTTTTACGAAAAAAGAAATAGACCACGCACACTTTGGTTAATTTTTGATGAAAATGTTCGTCATAATTCAACTAGGGTTTTTACGGATAGTAAAATTTCCCACGCTCACTTTTTTCTATGTATCGAAAGAACTATATCTGCTAGACCGATTTGGTTATAGTCCACAAAAGATTTTTATGGAATGAAAAATTGTCCACGCCTATTTACGCTCACTTCCCAATATATATATTATAAATCATGTAATGGCTGGATCAATTTGTCTAATTTTGTTTTTAGTGTTCGTCATAGTCCAACCATAGAGTAAAGAATATATCAGAGATTTTAATAGGCCCCAAAACAATATGTCACTTTATATAAATTGGTTCTCTTAATGTTTAAGAGAGTTTTTACATGCAATAGCATAGGCAACACTAAGAGAACCAACTTTTTGAGAGAGGAAATTAAATGGTAGCCAACCAACCTGATACCCACTGAGTCCAACTAAGGTTTTTCGGAAAGAACAATTTTCCATTTTTTTTTTTTTTTTTTTTTTTTTTTTTTTTTTTTTTGTAAGTTTATTTATTAACAATATAATTCAATATAACAATTGTCTCGCGCCAAAAATGGCTAAGTGAGACGAGTTGACAAAAATTATTTTATCTCAAAATTCTGTAACAATAAGTCTTATAAATGTTATATACATTTTATTTACATTTTACATCTTTTATAAAAAGAAAAGCAAAACTATTCAAGAAGCATTTCTATTCGATCCAACAGATATTCTTTTACGTTTTTCTTAAAGATTGATAATCGATTACACATTTTTAAATGTTCTGGAAAATTATTGTACATTAAACTACCCGAATATTCTATTCTTTGCTTGGTTGTCTCCAATCTGCATCGTGTCATTCTAAGATTACCAGCATTTCTAGTGTTAAATCGACTTTGATTAATAGTAAGTCTCACAGATCGATGACCAATGTTGTTTATAGATTTATATACGTAAAACAAAAGTTGTTTTTCATACAAACCATGTATTGGTAAGATATTTTTACAATAATCATTAAACAGTGATATAGTACTGTGTGTAAGAGTTAAATTAAAAACACATTTTAAAGCTTTATTTTGAACTGACTGCAATGATTTTAGTTCGTTACTATTTTTATATGCATAAATAATTGCAAGGTACTCAAGACGGCTGTGTATAATAGATTGATAAACTAGCATTTTAGTTCTTGTGCTTAATTTTCTCTTCAATTTAAAAAGCATCCCAGAGGCTGAAGCTACTTTATTCTTCAAATATCCCATATGAGCATCCCATGACAAACTGCTTTTCTTCTTCCCGTTGACGAAGATAGAAAAATTATTATTTATAACTTGAGAATGAGGTCGAAAACGTAACAATTTTGTTTTATCAGCATTCAGTACAAGTCGATTCAGTCTCGCAAATTCAAATAATAAAGATGAATCACGTTCCATTTGCGTTTTGAGTACCAAATCATATTTATACGGATAAAATATCGATACATCATCAGCAAATATAACAATTTTACCAACAATACCAATATTATTGATATCATTAAGATACAACATAAAAAGAAGAGGTCCTAAGACACTACCCTGCGGCACACCGCACTTCACAGAAGCAATTGAACTTTTCTGTCCAAAAACATCAACATATTGTTTTCTGTTTGTTAAAAAACTTTCGATCAGTTTAAGTTCCGCTCCGAAAAGGCCGTAATATTGAAGTTTTTCAATCAAAATTTTGTAATCTACCAGGTCAAAAGCTTTACTGAAATCATAAAATATACCAGCAACTCCACTATAGCCTTTATCCAGACCATCACAAACAGTGTTGACAACACTCTACGCCCACTTTTAAATGGATGGACCGAGTTGGTTAAATTTAAATAAGTTATTTACGGTAAGAAAAGTTGTCGACCCACTCTTTTTTTCGAATATATAAAATGTGCTCTATAGAAAAATCTATATATATAAAAGAGTAATGTGACTGACTGACTGACTGACTTATATGGGTGAAATCAAAAAATGTCAGTGTTTTTGAGCCAAAATTGTACAAACAAAAAATTTTTATTTTTGGTGAATTTTTTTATTAAAATCGATATGTTACATCACTACTAATATAACTATAAAAAATCTCTTCTACAAATTTTTTCAAACAAATTTTATCGACAATTTTATGATTTTTTTGGAGACGGAGTTTACATTCACCGTAGAAAAATACATTAAAGTTTTTGAATTTTTTTTGGAAACATTTTATTGTAATTTAAAAAACTTATTTATGTAATAACTAACAATTTTTGTAATTAGGATTTTTTTCTTGTTTTTGTTATTAAAGATTTTACAATTATTGTTTTTAACAGGATTTTTATAAGGAAATGTAAAATAAAATTTATTATTTTTTCTGCTAAAATGAAATCTTTTACTTTTTTAAATAGCTAGCGTTAATATTTGCATCGGTTTTAACAACTACATTAAGTTTTTTATTGCTATCTGCAAAAAAAGAAAAAAAGTGGACGGAGATTACAGAGACGGAGTTTACATTTCGTCACTTTTTGCCCTTTTTTTCAAAAACTATTTGTCGGAAATTGGTTTCCGAAAAAAAATCATTAGATGTCAACTAGATACGTCAAAATATGACGATATTTCAGATACACGCTTAGTAGTTTTGTTGTAAACGTGGAGACGGAGTTTACAGCATTTTTCGATTTTTCATTTACGATTTAGCTTTTCATACCGGGAAATTAATATGCAATGAAAAAACTTAAAACCAATGATGCACAATGATACTTTATAGCCTCGCGTTTAATAAATGGGGCAATAACATATTATTTTTCTAAAAATAATACGTCAAAAACAATAAAAATGTCGGGTTCCACAATGTCGAAAAAAAGTGTCGAAAAATCGTTACACAATTGAAGCCGTGTTTGCATGGGTAAAATAGATAGTTATGACTATATAAAAAATTTTTTTAAGAACGTCAACATTCGCTCTTTAAAAATGTAGTCAGTTATTAAGCTCTTGGTTTATTGGTTTTTAAGATATAACCGGTTAAAGTTTAAAAACTGAAATGGTTATTGGCGACGGAGTTTACATTTGGCCTAAAAAAATGAAAATAACTTGTTTAAAATAGCTTATTAATATCCAGCATGTTGTTAGTTATGTATAACGGCAATGTATATGACGTTGTACAAAAGAAAATATGCGAATACTTTAACCAATGTATGAGATATTACACGATTACATGGTTTGGTTGACATTTTTTGATTTCACCCATATACTCATTCATCATCGCCCAGCTCAAACCGCTGAAGCTAGAGACTTGAAATTTGGACTGTAGGTCCACCTCCCGGAATATAGATCCACTAAGGCTGGATTTTTGCCAATGTTGATTCTAAGGGGGTAAAAAACTGTACTTTTGGTACTTTTTATATCTCCTGAAATAATGGTCATAGAGACTTGAAATTTGGACTGTATGTTCACCTCCCGGAATATAGATCCAGTAAGGCCGGAATTTTGCCAATGTTGATTCTAAGGGGACAAAAGGGGTAAAAAACTGTACTTTTGGTACTTTTTATATCTCCTGAAATAATGGTCACAGAGACTTGAAATTTGGACTGTATGTTCAACTCCTGGAATATAGATCCAGTAAGGCCGGATTTTTGCCAATGTTGATTCTAAGGGGGTAAAAAGGGTAAAAAACTGTACTTTTGGTACTTTTTATATCTCCTGAAATAATGGTCACAGAAACTTGAAATTTGGACTGTATGTTCACGTCCCGGAATATAGATCCAGTAAGGCTGGATTTTTGCCAATGTTGATTGTAAGAGGGTAAAAAGGGTAAAAAAATGTACCTTTGGTACCTTTTATATTTCCTTAAATAATGGTCCTAGACACTTAAAAATTTCGAATGTAGGTTCAGCTCCCGGAATATAAATCTACTAAGGCTGGATTTTGCCAATGTTGATTCTAAGGGGTAAAAAGGGTAAAAACTGTACTTTTGGTACCTTCTATATTTTCTTAAATAATGGTCCTAAAAACTTAAAATTTGCAATGTAGGTTTTTGCCAATGTTGACTCTACGGGGGTAAAATGGAAAAAAGTGTACTTTTGGTACTTTTTTAATTTACTGAAATAATGGTACCTTTTATAAAAAGTACCTTTTATAAAAAGTACCTTATATAAAGTGTACCTTTTATAAAAAGTACCTTTTATAAAAAGTACCTTTTATAAAAAGTACCTTTTATAAAAAGTACCTTTTATAAAAAGTACCTTTTATAAAAAGTACCTTTTATAAAAAGTACCTTTTATAAAAAGTACCTTTTATAAAAAGTACCTTTTATAAAAAGTACCTTTTATAAAAAGTACCTTTTATAAAAAGTACCTTTAATAAAAAGTACCTTTTATAAAAAGTACCTTTTATAAAAAGTACCTTTTATAAAAAGTACCTTTTATAAAAAGTACCTTTTATAAAAAGTACCTTTTATAAAAAGTACCTTTTACAAAAAGTACCTTTTATAAAAAGTACCTTTTATAAAAAGTACCTTTTATAAAAAGTACCATTTATAAAAAGTACCTTTTATAAAAAGTACCTTTTATAAAAAGTACCTTTTATAAAAAGTACCTTTTATAAAAAGTACCTTTTATAAAAAGTACTTTTTATAAAAAGGACCTTTTATAAAAAGTACCTTTTATAAAAAGTACTTTTTATAAAAATGACCTTTTATAAAAAGTACCTTTTATAAAAAGTACCTTTTATAAAAAGTACCTTTTATAAAAAGTACCTTTTATAAAAAGTACCTTTTATAAAAAGTACATTTTATAAAAAGTACCTTTTATAAAAAGTACCTTTTATAAAAAGTACCTTTTATAAAAAGTACCTTTTATAAAAAGTTCCTTTTATAAAAAGTACATTTTAAAAGTACCTTTTATAAAAAGTACCTTTTATAAAAGTACCTTTTATAAAAAGTACCTTTTATAAAAGTACCTTTTATAAAAAATACCTTTTATAAAAAGTACCTTTTATAAAAGTACCTTTTATAAAAAGTACCTTTTATAAATAGTACCTTTTATAAAAAGTACCTTTTATAAAAAGTACTTTTTATAAAAAGTACCTTTTATAAAAAGTACCTTTTATAAAAAGTACCTTTTATAAAAAGTACATTTTATAAAAGTACCTTTTATAAAAAGTACCTTTTATAAATAGTACCTTTTATAAAAAGTACCTTTTATAAAAAGTACCTTTTATAAAAAGTACCTTTTATAAAAAGTACCTTTTATAAAAAGTACCTTTTATCAAAAGCACCTTTTATAAAAAGTACCTTCCATAAAAAGTACGTTTTGTTAAATATGCCGAAATTACACTTTTGGTACTTTTTTATATCCTGAAATAATAAACATAGAAACTTGAATTTGGCAAAGGTTCGCCTCTCGGAAATAATGGGGTTAAAAGGAATAAAAAAGTGTACTTATTAATTTCCTGATATAATGGCCCCAGAAACTTAAAATTTGGAAGGTAAAATCCTTCGGTGAAAAAAGAGATTGGGAAAAGTTTTTTTTGGAAATTCCGTTTCTTAACGGGGATAAAAAGTACTTTAAATATTTGCTGAAACAATGATCCTAGATAATTGAAATATGGATTGTAGGATCCTTCGGTGAAGAAAAAACATTCTGAAAGAGGTACTTTTTTTAAAGTACTTTTGGTACTTTTTCTGTGCCTATAATAATGACCTTAGATGATGGAGATGAATTGGAAATGAAATGGAGTAGAACGGGGAATAATATGGAATAGAGCAGGGAACAATATGGAATGATATTTTTAACTCAAATTTTTGGTGTTTAGCTTTTTTTACTCCATATTTTTTTTTATTCCAATTTCTTTTTTCACTGAAATATTTATTCACTCAAAATCCAAAATCCCGACATAAGGGAACATGGTAACGTACCAGCAAAGTTATTAAAATTTTATTGTTTATATTATTCATTGAAATATTTTTTTATGGAAGTCTTAAACGTCGACAAGTAAATAAAACAAAGACTATGAAGGGGAATTTTTTGAAAATCGATAGAGTTATCCTGATCCTTCTATTTTCCGGTATTCAATACAACCGGTAACGAAGTACCGGGATTGTAAGCTAGTAAGATATATAATTAATTATTTGAGATTCTAGAATAATAAAATATAAATAAAAATAAAATGTAGTTCGTTGGTAACTGACCCTTCAGAACTGACCGATTTGTTAAATATTTTTTTTTAATGTTCGTCTTATTTTTTTTTTAAATGTTTGACTTAGGTTTTTTCAGAAATAAATAAATCACGCCCACTTTGCGCCTCCTTTTTTTGATATATCTAACATCGGAGAACGGCTCGATCGATTTGGCTAAACTTTTTTTCAAATGCTCGCCATAGACCAACTTAGGTTTAAACGAAAATAAAAATTGTTCACGCCCACTTTTATTTCGATATATCTAAAATTGAAGAACAGCGGGACCGATTTGGCTATTAGTAGAATTTGTTGACGTTCGTGATAGTACAACTAAGGTTTTTACGGAAAGAAAAAATTGTCCACACCAACTTTTTTCAATACATCTAAAATCGGAGAACGACTTGCCTGATTTGGTATTTTTTTTCTTAAATGATCATTATAGTCCAAGTACGGATTTTACGGAAATAATTATTGTCCTCCACCACTTCAAAGCCAACATTTTTCAATATCCTTAAAATTTGCAACACTTGAGAACGCCTGGACCGATTTGGCTATTTTTTTTATTTAATGTTAGTAATAGTCCATATAATTGTTCGGAAATAAAAATTGTCGTCGTCCACTTTTCTCGATATATCTAAAATTAATTTTTACTCTAATTCGATTAAAAAAAATTGTTCTTAATAGATTCCGCTTAAACTTGGTAAAAATGATTTTAAATCCTATTTTTGGGTTAAAAATATATATAATACCAAAGAAGTTTTAAATATGTACAGATCGCAAAGTCTAAGACCTGGTAATTTTTTTTAGTTCCTAAAATATAATTTCAAAATGATTATCTGCGTAATCGGGTCTTTAAAACCACGCCCACAAATTTTTCTAAGCCAAGAAATTCATTACATTTTTTGCAGGGCTATATATTTGAAGCGAGACGAAATCTTATATTTGGGCCAGCAACGCGGACCGGGCCAGCTAGTTAGCAATAATTCTATTGACATAGAAAGTAATAGATATTTCGTTCAACAACACAATTTGTCAATACAATTAATTTGTTTGTTAATATAACAACGTTTTAATTAAATACGAGCCAAGAAGCTTTTTTAAGTTTGGCCAAATTAATACACCATGGGTTATTCGTAATAAAAGTATTTCGTGGGTTTGAGTGCTGATGATGGAAGCGTGGCATCTTCAGAAAGCTGTCGACATCGCACCCTGTGTTGTCAATTGATTTTTTTCCGATTTTCGCATTGTACAACAGCAATTACACCACTGAACATTGTGAAAAAAAAACTTGATGCGACTGTAACGCGACCTAACAGAATTATTTGAAATTGTTCAACTGATCACAAATCTGGTCTCCAAACTTTTCCATCACATCAGGTCAAAATAAAAAATAAAAATGCCGTTTTGGGCATTTTTGGAAACTCATAGCGGATGAAACCGATGTGATAAGGACTTAAAACTAAGTCGAGGGTAAAGCTTAAACATTACACTTAAGGATGCTGAACTCATTTGTTCAGTCGCCTTAACACTCAGCGCACCAATTGTCTCTCAGTAATGTCTAATTTCCAAAAAAAACATTTTTTCCGCTACAAATCATATAAAAAAAAACTTTATGCGAATGGAACGCCACCTTATACACATTATTAAATTTATTCTTTTGGTCACAAATCCGGTCCCCAAAAAAAAGATTTTTGGAAAGGTAAAAACAAAAGTTTGATTTCTAAATAAGCTCAAATTACCTCAGAAATATATTTTTTTCATAAATTTAATATTATTTTTTCGTTCTACGCTATACTGTAACTTGTTTTTTATGTTAAAATTGAATGTAAAATACAATATGTGAGTTCTTTTTAATGATTTTAATACTTTTTATGTAAAAAAAAGATTTTTTTACAAAAAAAAAAGATTTTTTTTCAGAAAAAACAAGATTTTTCAAAAAAATATATGGTAACACTGGATGTATAACTCGTTTTGGAGACCGGATTTTTGACCAGCAGAACTATTGTAATCAAGTGTATAAGGTCGCGTCCCAGTCGCATTTTTGATGTCTAGTAGTGTTATTATTTCTCAGAAATAATTAATATGGACTCAAACCGAACTAAATAAAAATTAGAAACAAAAATTATTTTAATAAATACCACATCAATTTTTTAACTCGTGACCTAATGCCGACCAAAATCAACAAAACACAGAAAAATATAAAAAAAAATTTTGAGTAAATTTGTAATACTATTAAGTAAAAAATTACTCAAATTTGCACGAGTAAGCGATTTAATAGTATTGAGTAAACTTTTAATACAAATTTATTAAATGTATGCCAAATAATTTTAGTAAATTTTTAATTGACACACTCAAAATAATAACTCTGTAAAATACTCTGTAAAATGACTGTAATCTCAATTCAACAGATATTTGACAGAGTTTTCTGTCAAAATACAGATTTAAAGAAAATACTTGGTATTTTGTTGTGACAAAAAAAACAAAGTTTCCTCTGTTATATTACTTATTACTTTGTAATCTAAATTTTACAGATGATTAACAGAGTTTTCTGCTAAAATACAGATTTAATCAAAATAAGGAGTGAGATCATAAAAATGTTAACACACATAAAGTTAAATAAAAAACAGACTACTGAATTTTAAGACTTCAAACCAAATTTTTATTAAATAAAATTTAATACAAAATCATAACAAAAAAACCGCATGGAACTCTAACCACTACGAACAAAGTTATCCACTTTTTCCGGAAACCCTCCCATTAAGGCTTTTATGGTAGTTTCTGTCACCTTTTTAGAGCAGGTGGTCCATCTACGTTTGAAATCTTGCATGTCCTGGGAGACCTTTTTTGTGCCCTTTAATTCTTTTTTAACAAGAGCCCAATATCTCTCCACTGACCTGAGCTCCGGGCAGTTTGGTGGATTTGCCTCTCTTGGTACAAAAACCACATTATTATCATTATACCACTCCAGTGCTTTCTTGCTGTAGTGACAAGATGCTAAATCGGGCCAAAAGTAAGTGGATACATTGTGCTGACTCAAGAACGGAAGAAGTCTCTTCTGCAAACATTCCTTGATATAAATTTCGCTGTTTATAGAGCCAGATGTCACAAATGACTGGCTTCTTTGGCCGCAGCTACATATGGCTTGCCATACTAGGAATTTTTTGGGGAATTTCGTTTGCTTTTTTGACCGAAATTTTTCCGCAACATTTCCTCGAACATCGGAAACATAAAATTCTTGACCAGGGAGCTGCGCAAAATCAGCCAGGACATAAGTTTCGTCGTCCATTACACAACAGTTGTATTTTTTTATAAAATTTGATTTCAATTTTCTAGCTCTGGTTTTGGCCTCCAAATTTTTAAAAGCGTTTCTATCGGGAACTTTTTGAACTTTGTAGGACTTTAGTCCCGCCTTACGTTTCACTTTACGTACAAAAAAGTCTGAGCATTGGGCTAACCGAGCTGTTTTTCTGCCAGATGTGTTAGGAGCTCTCTTAAGGATGCTTTTAACTTTATATGCCTTACCAATGTTACGATAACCAGTCGTTGTTCCTGTTCCCGGCTTCCTTTCAATTGTTAGGTGTTCCAGATACCTTTTTACCACTTTTGAAACTGTTTGGCGGCATACATTAGTTTCTTTGGCAATTTTTTTGTATGTCCATTAGGGGTATAACCAAAATAAGAACCTATCATAACGGTATGGGCAATGTTATACTGATAACAAAAAACGGTATCCGGGGTCATTTTGGTCCAAAAACCTTCGGCACCAATTGCAATTTCTAAAACACCTCAAATTTTAATTTTTGTATGTTTTATGGTGGGAATCCGTCCCTTTCAACGTTATTTTGATTTTCGTCGTTTTACAACAAAAATAAAACTAGAAAAATTAGCAGTATGATTTTTAACATTTGAAACATGGGTTGAATAAATATTTGAAAAAAAAAATATTAGCAAAAACTTCATCGCGATCGGTGCCGAACCTTTTTTAACATTCGCGAAAAAAAGAGGACGCATTTCTTATTGATTTTCTATGTACTTTCTCACTATGATAGGCCCTTTTTGATATTTTCAAAAATATCCAAATGGTTATATCCCTAATGTCCATGTTTGGTTTTGTTGAAAATATTTAATTATTTTTGAACGCACTTTTCTTTCATCGTCCATTGTGTAAAAAATTGCAAATTAAAACTCATGATGTAAATTAATTTATTAACTGACATATTTTTAAAATGTAAACTGCCGAAAAAAAAAAATTTGGAAGCTTTACACCAAAGTTGTAGGCAAAAATGTGTGTTAACATTTTTATGATCTCACTCCTTACTTCGTATGTTTTTATAACCAAAAAAGTTTTCTGTTTTGAGTAGTTTTTGTTTTTGTTACCAAACATCAAAATTTTATTTGTAAATTTTATACCCTCCAACCACAGTATGGGGGTATACTCACTTTGTCATTCCGTGTGTAACGCATTGAAATATCGGTCTAGGACCCTATAAAATATTTAGTTTATTGATCAGTGATCGATTCTAAGACATTCTAGCGATTTCCGTCCGTCCGTCCGTCTGTCCGTCTGTAGAGGACACGATACAGTCCAAAAATATGTCTTATATTCCTAGGCAGGTTAACTAACTAAACCAACCCATGAAAATACCACTTTTTTACATGATTTTTTGTGTTTTTGTTTAACAAATGCAACATTTTTATGCTACAGGAAGTTCAAAGTTCTGCATTTGGACCCAAAGAATTAGATAATGTCGTTTTTTCGGTCCGCCCCCCTTTTATGGGTGTGGAATAATTAATTTTTTTTTTTAAATAATGATAAACTTGTATTTCTTTAGAGCATAAAGCATAAGAATGAATTTTTAAGCACGTATTCGAGAGGAAATTTGCCCCCCCCCAATTACCACTACCGACCCCCCCCAACCCCAAAAAAAATGAAACGCCTCTGAGATTTTTTTTATTTTTTTGCATGTTGGAGAGTATAAAAGATTCGGCACAGCCGAATTTAGCACTCTTACTTGTTTTTCTCTCAAACGGTTTTCATTTGGACTTTGAGACTGATATTTTTTTTCTCAAATTAAAAAAAAAAAAATTGAATTTCGGTACCTGTTAATCGTTATAATCCCAAAAAATAAACATTTAAATTTTTTTTTGGCTAAATCAACTCTTCTCAAAAATTACTTATACAAAATAATTAGATTACAACACATTATAAATCAATGTTAAAATACACCAAAAAAATAAAATCGGATAGTGGTGCTTATTGTTAGTTGATAATTTGATTTGCTATCTTCCTGTCATTCTTCATACAAGCTTAATAACCTTAATAACGTCAAAAACCAAAAGAAACCTTTCACATATATTTGTATAGACATTGCCCTGCTAAAGTTTTAGGACATTTTAATTTTTCCTTAATTTTTATTTATAATTTTCCATCTGATTTTTTGTGTTTTTTAAGAATATATTTTTTTTTCTATATAATTTTCACCAAAATATTTTTATAATAATTTAATTTGTTTTACAGAAAAACACTTGAACAAGTAATAAGAAAAAAATATATATTAATTATATTAAACAAAAAACAATTATTGATTGATTGATTGCATCTAAACCGTATTTTGTAAATGATGGAACTGAAGTTATTAACCTCAACAGCGAAGGTACTTGCCCGCTAAAATAGTCGTTCTAAACTTTGATTATTCTTTTTTTTCCTTTTTTAAATCTAAAAAAAACAGTAAATAAATCCCATCCATCCCCCTTTTAAATAAATTGATCAATTATATATTTTTTTTTTCTAAATTAAACTTTTTAGCATTTAATTGCCACACCTGTATGCTTCTTTACAATTTTTTAAATCAAAAAAATTCTTACTATTCTTAATTCTTCTTCTATTTTTTAAATAAAACAAGTAATTAATCTCTAAAAATCTATTACAACAATCTTTTAAATAAAAATATTAAACTAAAAATATAAATTAAAGAACAAAACTAACTACTGCTATTGTTTTGCTACACCACCTAAAAAACTAAATAGTATTTTCATTAAATATTTCTTTTGTGTTTGTAAATATGTATAGTTTACTTTTGTTTTCTTTAATAAACTTTTTTGAACATTATTTTTTTTTGCTGATTTAAATCAGATTTTTATTTTTTTTAAATTTTATGTTTTTTTTGTTTAATTTACACCATTTTCAATCGAAATTTTTAAAAGCCCTATTAAAATTCAGAAAAGCTCAATTAAAGTTCAAAAAGCTCGACTGATATTAAGAAACCCCCCAATTTAAATTGAGAATATCTCAAATGATATTCACGAAAACCGTATTAAAAAATACGTATTCACGACCAATATGTAACAGACATAACTGATATCAAGCGCTGAGAATTTTTTTTTTTATGAAAAGTCTTAAAATTTTTCTAAAGGAAATTTGTCTTGGAATGTTAGAACTTTTCTTCATAAACAAATTTTAGAATTTTTCTATAGGAAAAAATTAAAAAAAAAATCTGAAGGAACAATTTGCGAATTTTTCTATAGGAAAAACCTTATAATTTTTCTATAGGAAACAACTGAGAATTTTTCTATATATATGTCCTTTATTTAATTAAATACAATATAGATACAGCGTTGTAACATAAAAATACTTAAATAAATTGTTCACGAGGAACATAGGGCGTCAAATATTTTTCTATAGGAGAATTTTTCTATAGGAGAAATTATTTATAGAAATTTTTTAATGATAAATGTCTAAGAATCTTAAAATTTTTCTAAAAATGTCTCGGAATGTTAAAATATTTCTATATGAAAAAAGTCTCGGAATATTTAAATTTTTCTTTAGAAAAAGTACAAGAATTGTTCTCGACAAAAAATTTGGTAACTTTTCTATACGAAAAGTTTGGGAATTTTTCTAGACAAAAATTTGGGAACTTTTCTAGAGAAAAATTTAAAAATTTATGTATTGGAAAAATTTGAGGCTTTTTCTGTAGGAATACTTTATGAATTTTTCTTAAAAATTTTTAGGAAAAATCAGATAATTTTTCCAGAGGAATAATCTGACCATTTTTTTAAAGGAAATGTAACAATTTTTCTATAGAATAACGCTGAGAATTTATTAAGGATAAATCTAAGAACTTTTGATTAGAAAAAATCTGACAATTCTTCTTTGGAAAAAAATCTGAGAAGAATATTGGTAAAATGGAAAGAGACAAACAGCCTCCATTTTGTTCTAACTGCCTTAGATTTCCAGATATTGCCATTTTAAGTTTTTTCAAAAAATATTTTTCAAGTTATGAAAAAATTTACTAAAACAGTGGAAAAAAATTTCTAAAATCTAAGTAGATAATTATAATAAACTAGTTGGTAGTAAACTACGTTCTAAAATAAAATTTTTGAACTAAATTTTGTTTTCGAAATATGTTTTAAAAAAAATATTTTCGTATATTTATGGAAAATTTCTTAGGCGGTAAGAACTTCTCATATGTATTTGGGAATTCCATTTAGGAAAATTATGAACTGTTTAGGAGTACATGAACTAAAGCTTTTTTCCTTGCAGTTTAAAAAACGTTTAAACTTTTAGTTAATTTTTATTAAAATATGGGATTCTACCCAGAATTTACCCGATGCTTGGGTAAATACAGGGTTAATAAAAGATAAATATCTTTTTTTGGGGATTTATTTGGGTATTTATAAAAAGCATTTGAAATCGAACATTTGACAAACTCCGGTTGTCAATAATCTGAAACGTCATTTGAATGAGTTTTTTTTTTTAATTTTTTCAAAAATAAATATGTATATGGGCCATTCCATGTGAAATCGGACACTTTAAAATTTTTTTTTTAGATTTTCCCAATTTTTTTTTACAGTTTTTAGCACCATTTTTGGTAAATTTTCAGATTTTCTTGCAGGGCAAGGAATGGCACATGCGCCCATGGCACATTTGGCACTTCTGAAATGTGGCACGTGTGCCATGCTATGCACATGTCAGATGTATTATGTGCCACGCTACCGGCACATGACACATCAGAAATATGCAATGTGCCCTAGTATGACACATGTCACATCAGAAATGTGCCGTGTGCCTAGGGTTGCCAGAAATTTATTTCCATAAAGCGGGACAAACGCAAAAAAAATGCTAAAATGGCGGGATTTCAAAAATTTTGGCATGACAAAAACAAAAATAAAAAAAAAAAATTATATCGAAATGCACTAAGATTGCTTTGGAAGTTGGTAGCCCAGTTTTTAGCCAAAAAATGTTTGGTTAGTTTTTTCCGTAAAGGATTTCCAGAAAAAAATATGCCAATGCTTTCATAATCCTGTTGTTTAGTATAAAAAATATTTGTGAATGTCGAAAAATTTTATTAATTATGGCGTTAACTTTTCAAAAACTTCATCGGAACTTAATTAAATCTAGCTAAACCCTATACTGATTGCCAAAATACAAACCATTGCGTAAAAATCGAATTCATTTTCACTTTTACTCAAATAGAAATTTTTTACACCCTGCCCATAAAAAAGCACAAGTGGCTTGTACGAATCTTTTTTGCGCTGGCCATACAATGGACTAATGGCACATTTCAGATTTTTTTTTAATAATTGTTTTAAGAAATAAAATACATTTTTAAGAAAACATAGTAGGTACTTTTTTTTAGAAAAAAAGTCATTTTTTTTTAAAAAAAGTACTTTTTTAGAAAAATAGTACTTTTTTAGAAAAATAGTACTTTCTTAGAAAAAAGTACTTCTTTAGAAGAAATAGTACTTTTTTGGAAACATAGACAAAAGTCTTTTTTTAGAAAAAAAGTATTTTTTTAGAAAAAGTAGCACTTTTTTGGTAAAATAGTACCTTTAAGAAAAGTACTATAGCACCTTTAAGAAAAAAAATTAATTTTTCAGGACAAAAGTACTTATTTAGAAAAAATGGTACATTTTTCAAAAAATTATGATTTAAGAAAATATAGTAAAAAAAAGTACTTTTTAGAAAAAAAATTTACTTTTTTGCCAAGAAAGTACTTTTTTTTTAGAAAAAAGTAAATTTTTTAGGAAAAAAGTACTTTTTTGTAAAAAAAAACTAGTTATAATTTTTTTTTTTTTGTACTTCTTTTTTAGAAAAAAGTACTTTTGTACTACTTTTTTAGAAAAAAAGTATTTTTGTACTACTTTTTTTAGAAAAAAAAGTACTTTTTTCTAAAAAATATTTTTTTTAAATAAGTACTTTTTTCTAAAGTGCTTTTTTAGAAAAAAAGTATTTTTTTAGAAAAAGTAGCACTTTTTTGGTAAAATAGTACCTTTAAGAAAAAACGTAATTTTTCAGGACAAAAGTACTTATTTAGAAAAAATGGTACATTTTACAAAAAAAGTATTATTTAAGAAAATATAGTAAAAAAAGTACTTTTTAGAAAAAAAAATTACTTTTTTGACAAGTACTTCTTATAGAAAAAAGCAAATTTTTTAGGAAAAAAGCACTTTTTTGTAAAAAAAAACAATTTTTTTTAAAAAAAGTACTTTTGTACTACTTTTTTAAAAAAAAGTACTTTTGTACTACTTTTTTTTTAGAAAAAAGTACTTTTTTATAAAAAAAAGTATTTTTTTTTAGAAAAAAGTACTTTTTTATAAAAAAAAGTATTTTTTTTAAATAAGTTCTTTTTTTTAAATAAGTACTTTTTTCTAAAGTGCTTTTTTAGAAAAAAAGTATTTTTTTTTTAGAAAAAAAGTAGCACTTTTGTGGTAAAATAGTACCCTTCAGAAAAGTATTATAGCACCTTTAAAAAAAACGTGCTTTTTCAGGACAAAAGAACTTATTTAGAAAAATGGTACATTTTCCAAAAAAGTATTATTTAAGAAAATATAGTAAAAAAAAGTACTTTTTAGAAAAAAAATTACTTTTTTGTCAAGTACTTCTTATAGAAAAAAGTAAATTTTTTAGAAAAAAAGTACTTTTTTGTAAAAAAAAAAAACAATTTTTAGTTCTTTTTTGTACTACTTTTTTTGAAAAAAGTACTTTTGTACTACTTTTTTAGAAAAAAGTACTTTTTAGAAAAAGTACTTTTTAGAAAAAAGTACTTTTTTTCTAAAAAAAAAATTTTATATAAGTACTTTTTTCTAAAGTGCCTTTGTTAGAACTTTTTTGGTAAAATAGTACCTTTCAGAAAAGTACTATAGCACCTTTAAGAAAAACGTACTTTTTTCAGGACAAAAGTAATTATTTAGAAAAAATAGTACATTTTCCAAAAAAGTATTGTTTAAGAAAATATAACAAAAAAAAACTTTTCAGAAAAAAAATTATTTTTTTTGACAAGTACTTTTTATAGAAAAAAGTAAAAAAGTAAAGTATTGTTTAAGAAAATGTAGTAAAAAAACTATTCAGAAAAAAATTTATTTTTTTGACAAGTACTTTTTATAGAAAAAAGTAAATTTTTTTTAGGAAAGAAGTATTTCTTTGTAAAAAAAAATATTTTTTTTTTAAAGTACTTTTGTACTACTTTTTTTGAAAAAAGTACTTTTGTACTACTTTTTTAGAAAAAAAGTACTTTTGTACTACTTTTTTAAAAAAAAAGTACTTTTTTCTAAAAGAAAAGTAATTTTTTTAAGTAAGTACTTTTTTTTAGAAAAAAGTGTTTTTTTTTAGAAAAAAGTACTTTTTTTAGAAAAATACCACCTTTTTGATAAATATCTGGGCATTTACCAATTTTTACCCAATTTACCTATTTTACCGGGTATTTACCATTTGTGTATTTACCCTTTGCCCATCTCTAGGGAAAATTTATGTTTTTTTAAGGAAGTTGTGTCCTTAAGTTTAGTTAGGTCTTTTTGGGTGTATCTTTGTTTTGAGTTTATGTTTTGTAATCCGACTCATAAGTTTTCATAAGTTTTTAAATAAAACCGAAGTTTTGAAAATTGCAATAAGTCCCAAGTCTCTTTATGGGATCTCACAAAATCCTATAGGATTTCAATCCCGAATTTAGAAAAAATCTGTTAGCTTCCCTAACAGTCACTGCCACTGTCTGTGGTTTGGAATTAAATTTCAATTAAAATATAATATTGAATTTTTAACATTTAATTGGGTGCCAGCCAGTGAAATTTTCTTAGAATATTTTTTTTTAATTACCATGTTTTTTTCGAGGTGAATGTTTTAATGGTTGAAGGATTTTTATATGTACATTTTTTTTATAATTTTCAATTTTATATTATTTTTGGCATGTTTGCACTTTAATTTTTATAATAAATATTTCGTTTTCTTTTTGTTATTTAATAAAGGTTATTTTTTTCTAAATTACTAAAACAAAAACCAAAAAATCAAAACATATTTATCATATAATTAAAAACAATTTAAAAAAATATTTGCAAATAATTAATAATACAACAGCTTTTATTTTGGCACATTAATTATAAAAAAAATTTTGAAAAATAAAATACACAACATGCACTCTTCAAAAAAAGATTCTTTTATAAAAATTTTACCAAGCTGAACCAAAAAATAAAAAAATCACAAACTGTCATTTAGTATTCAAAACAAATTAACTAGTTAGTTAATTATAGCCAACAATTTTAATTAATTTGTTTATTTATTTAACAAAAAAAAATATCATCTTTCCATTGTTCCATCCATTCAGAATATCAGAATTCCTTTTAAAAAACGTTGCGGTTTTTTACGGTAGTGATTTTCAATATTTACGCTTTTATAAACCACATAATTAATAATTTTAAATTATAAAGTTTAACAAAAAAAAATTTGCAATATTAATGATATTTAACAAAAAAATGCATAATATTATTTGACATAATTGCATTTTTCATATTTTGTATTTTCTGTACAATCAAATGAATATGAATCTGTAATTGATCATAACTTACGTACGTTACCAAGCTAGCAACCTGTTTAAGAAATTCACAACGAAATTTGAATTTATTTTATTTAAATAAAGAAAAGTTTGAGCAAAAAAACTATCTAAGAAAAACTTAAAGAAATACCATTTTCCATTCCCTTCCATTACGTTCCTTATTCTAAACCATTTCGTTCCCAAGTTCATTTCAATAACAGACGTTAAACAAGTTTACCCTCTTAGGTTAGGGTGGCGGTGCCAGATGGGCACTCCGCATAGACCAATTGGTCCATCCGATACCACAAAACTTTTTCCGCTTATCGATGTAAACTAAATACATTGACCTTCATTGCGAAATGTTTCAAGCTCTTCAGGTCTATGCTCGTAATTTCCTCCGAAGTCTCGAACTGTGAACTTCCTATAATTGATAGTCGAGTTCGTGCCAAAGCCGGGCAGTGACACAGGATGTGTTCAATGGTCTCCTCTACGTCTGCTGTCTCGCACCTTTTACAGCTTGCGTCCGTAATAAGATTCATGTTCTTGGCATGTTTTCCGACAAGACAGTGTCCCGTTATTAAACCTGTCAACATACGACATTCTATTCTCGTAAGTGTAAGTAAGAATTTAGTTCTTCCTAAATCATAGCGTGGCCATAAAATTCTGCTTATACGACTTGTCCCAAGTTCCTTCCATCTTCGATTTGCTTTGGCGACAGTAAGGGTATTTCGTTTTAGTTTGAAATGCTGGAGTGGCGGTGAAAGCATTGTGGTGGTACCTATGCCATCTGCTCCAAGTTTCGCGAGTTCATCAGCTTTCTCGTTTCCTTCTATTCTTTCGTGCCCTGGTACCCATAATAAGGTAACTTCATTATTTAAGCAAAGTTGTTTTAAATTCTCGTAACACTTTAAAACCGTTTTCGATTTAATTTGGTAGCTCAAGAGTGCCTTTAGAGCAGCTTGACTATCCACGTAGAAATTAAGGGTGGCACCTTTTTCCTTTGCCATATATTCCACAGCTTTTGATATAGCAGCTATCTCAGCCTGAAATATACTCGAGTCCACGGGTAATTTAAACGTTAAGTGTTGGTCTAGTTCCAGTATCGTGAAACCAGCTCCAACACCATACGATTGCTTCGATCCATCAGTAAAGATATTTATTGAGTTCGCAGGAGGGCCCTGCCAGGTCTACCAGAATTCTCGATCCGGAAATCTAACTTCATATTTCCGGTCGAAAAATGGGCACTGTGTAATCAGAGTCAATACGGTCCATATTAGCAATGTTACTGTGTCCAAAGTTGCGATACTTGAACCAATTTGACTCTTTGAGTCTGAGGCAACCTTTGTAAGCCTCGCCCTTAGCAAAGAGATCAATTGGTAATGAGTGCAATAAAGTGTCGATAGAGTCGGCTGATGTTGTTCTCAAAGCGCCAGTGATACTCCGTCCCATTTGCCGTTGAAGCTTCTGAAACATTTAAAGCGTCACATCCTTTTCGAGTGCCTTATGCCAGACTAAAACTCCATAGAGTAAGATTGGTCTTACGATTGAAGTATAAATCCAGTAAGTGACTTTAGGTTCTAGACCCCAGGTACTGCCGAACATTTTCTTACACGCATAATACGCGTTGTTTGCCTTTTTTACTCTTTCTTCAGAGTTCTTGTTTCAGAACAGCTTACTGTCCAAGAACACTCCAAGAAATTTGGCATGCGGCGATATTGGAATTTCAACTCCTCCCACTCGAACCTTTCTAAATTCCGGGATTTTGTATTTTCTAGTAAAAAAGACCATTTCCGTTTTCTGCGGGTTGTTATTAAGTCCATTTCCTGAAGCCCACTTCCACATAGCCTTAAGTGAGCCCTATAAAATCTCGGATACAGTATCCAGATATTTGCCACATGATAGAATAACCACATCATCAGCGTATGCTATTGTTGTGGTTCCTAAAGTTTTCAGTTCCTTTAAAATGGGGTCCAACACCAGGAGCCAGAGCAGTGGTGACAGAGCCACACCTTGTGGTGTTCCTCTACACTCAAAATAATAACTCTGTTAAAAACTCTGTAAAATGACTGTAATCTCAATTCGACAGTTATTTGACAAAGTTATCTGTCGAAATACAGATTTTAATAATATACTTTGTATTTTCTTGTAACCGAAAAACAAAATTTTATCTGTAATTTTACTTTTTACTTTGTAATCTCTATTTTAGAGATAATAAACAGAGTTTTTTGTTAAAATACAGATTTTATAAAATACTTATGTTTTTTCTCGTAACCAAAATACAAAATTTCAACTGTATTTTTATTTATTGCTCTGTAATTATAAACCCTGGAAAATTTTATGAGGATGTCGTGTAAAATTGGAGGTACTCGTAAAAAACTTTCACAAAAATAAAAAAAAGTAAATTTACAATTTTTAAGCATTAAAGCGGGCAAATTTACTCGATGGCATTTTTCAATTGTCAACACCAGATTGGCTATTTGACCAGAAATCAAATAGTAAATAAAATAGTCAAATTCTGGTCGCTTTTATCAATATTTTACAGATAATTCTGTAAATTTACAGTTTTTTTTATCGAAATCATTTTACAGAGTTTTCTTTGTAAAATAACAAAAAATCTTGCTGGTTGGAAATCTATGGTATTTTCTGCTGGCTCAGCAGAGTATCTCTGTAATTTAACAGAGTGATTATTTTGAGTGTATAGCGTTACGAGATGTTTTTACCCTCTTAGAATCAAAAATTCCTGAAAGTCTTCTTCTTTTGCTCCGATTGGGGATTCTACATTTTAAAAATCAAGTTTTGAATGTTGTTTCTGCCACAGGATCCTACATTCCAAATTTTTAGGTAGAATCATTGTGCTCGATACGACTTCACCAAGAAAAAAAATTTTAAATCTTTAAATTCGAAAGAGTATCATATTTTTAAATGAGTGGTGAAGTCGTATTCCAGAATCGAGCACATTATTTCATTATTTTATTTAGGATTAATTACACTGTTCGACACCAAAACCCTCCCAGTGAAATGTCTAACTGGTCATTATAGATTTTGGTCTCCTGATTCCAAATTGTCCATCAACATTTTTCTAGCACGTACCGTTTTCAAGACATTCGCTGTTACGTATTCTTAAGTTGCTTCCACAAAATTGGACTTAATTTTAAATAAAATGGACCTCCTGATTCAAAAACTGCAATCCAAATTGTTCTAGGATGTTCCGTTTGCGAGTTATTCGCGTTTGAAAATTTTATTGTGATTCATAAAAAATATAAGTGCGTGATAGTGGAGTTTGATCTTTTCAAACGCCAATATTTCAAACACGGCACGCGCTACAAAAAATTCGAATGACAGATTTAGAATCAAGAGTTTATATTTATACTAAATCTAGTCATATGTTGTGTGAGCAACTTAAGAATACGTTACAGGGGAGACCCAAAAAGTGCTTAATTAACGTATTTTTCAATATTCAAACGCGAATAGAAAAATTTAGAAGGCAGATTTGCAATCAGGAGATCAAAATCTATTTAATTCATTTATTCTGATTTATGGGCGTACGAATTTCGATGAATTTGTTCAACAGTGTTATTTGAAAAAAAAAATAAACAAAAGTTTATCTCTTCCCCCTTTTTTCCATTTTACATCTTGCCATCTTCTGAAATCCTAATTAAATTTAACTTGCCCAAATAATTTTCTAATGGTATTTCATAAACAGTCTGAATATGCCTCATATTCAATTCAAAGTAATCGGTCATTGTCATTGATCATATACTTGATTAAAAGATATTGACCTTGACTTGTTTTAATACCGATTTATAAATTTATACGGAGGAGAATATTTATTTATACTATAACAAAATAAAATAAACTCGTATTTTAATTGAACAAAATACATTTTTTTTCCTATACTGCGTTTATTGTGTATTGTAATTTAAAATCTGTTATTTAACTTGTAAACAAATTATTACAAATGATCTTCGACAGTTTTAACACATTTTGAAATTTCCGCAAAACTTGTTCAGAACCTGAAAATAAATCATGACAAACTTCCTTGATATAGCTCTTTTGGTATGAACTCCATCGTGCTTTCAACAGCCAGACAGACATCGGATGATCATTTAAGAATGGGTATACACTCAAAAAATTATGTTAGTAAAATCAACTGAAAATATCAGTTAAAATAACTGCTTTGTAAGATGTTTTGGGGTCAACTACTTTTTCAGTTAAATCAACTAACAATGTTAGTTATTTTAACTGACAAAAAACAACTGACTTATGTAGTAAAAACTACTTACATTTGTAGTCAAGACAACTAAAATGTAGTAAAAATAAAATAACCAATATAAATTTTTTTTTTTTCAAAAAATTAAAAAAAAAAAAAAATTAAAAACCAAATTTTTTCAAAGTTTTTTTTTTTTAAAAGTTGTGAAAAATAAAAAAAAAACGAAAATTTATTTTTATTTTTTGGAAAAAAAACTTTGAAGATTTTTCAGATATAAAAAAATAAAATTACCCGAGTAAAAATAAACATATATAACAATATATAACCAGATGCAAACATAATAAATCATATATGATTATACATCGCGTGAGATATTTTCAAAATTTTTTAAATGCAGTCATATGTAGTTATATATAATTGAATAATGATTCGGATTAAAAGGTGTACGGTTGATATAATTATATAAAATTATATGAGGGTCAATACAAAATTTGTTTTTCTGTATAATTTAATATAAAATTATATATATCCTATTCTGTTCCATATATAACACTATATGTTTCCATTTAACCAACAATTTTCTAAGTTTTTAAGGCAAAGTATAGAAACTTTTTAAAATGTTCCTAAACATTTCCTTGTTAGGGTTATGTATATCACCTATCTGGTTCGAAGCGTACCCGAACATTTTTTTGTTTAAGAAAATTATATGTTTGGTGAATGTATCGTTGACCTGTGGTGTGTCTCAACCCAAACCAAAAAACACCAGGATTTTACATGTTTTTATTCAATTAGATCTAATTAGATCCACTAATATATGTCAATGTCTGGTCAAAACTCGGATGAAATCAAATCATATTTCATACAAGTTGATCTTTTTTAATGCAAAAACATCCACCATTATTCGGATTAAATTGCGTATAAATATATATTGTGTTATATATCATTATGTATTGCATCATATAAAAATTTTTACTCGGGTAACTACTTTAAATAACTGTTACTACATCACAGTACTTTTTTGTTAGTTGTTCAAAAAAACGACTTAAAATAACTAACAGAAATAGTTGTTTGATATTTTTAATACAAAAACAACTGACTTTGTACTTGAAAACAACTAACTACTGTAAAATATACAATTAACTAACATGTAGTAACTTACATAATTTTCTGAGTGTAGGATTCCAACATTTACTCTAAACAAACCAACATCTTATCTCAACTTCTAAAGGGGTTACCGTACAAAATTAAAATTTTTATAAAATTATGTAAGCTAAATGCGGTTTAAATTTCATTGCAATCGGTCCAGTACTTAATGACCGAATTATTTACCAAAAAACCGAAAACAAGTAAAAGAAATTATAGTCGGTCAAGACCGACCATATAATACCCTACACCAGTGTTTTCCGGAATATGGGTCCCAAGTTTAAACATGGACCGATTGGATATATCTTTTGTCAAATCCTTGATGAGTGTGAAAAACACTCACAAACGAAATTTAAGTGAAATAGGCTTATATTTGTTGCCAATAAACCGCTTTAACTGAATATCGGGTGAAATATTTATAAGGGGCCTAAGTCCGAAAGTTGTCCGATTATAATCAGATTTGATACGTTAAACATACACAAAACAAAATTGTAATAAAATATTTTATATTTTCATGAAATTTGGGAGATTTATTTGAATATCGGGAAGGTGGTTTGTATGGGGGCTACAAGAAGGCCTGGTCCGATTCCTTTAAAATTTGGAATGGTAATTATTAAATACAAAACACGTTTATCTGCCAACCGAAACGATATCGATTATATTTCGGTTATTAGAGTCATTTGTGCCAAAATAAAGCGGACCTTTGTATGGGGGCTACACCCTAAAAAAATGAGTCCAGTTTCCTACTATAAATTGGGTAAATTTCAACAAATTCAAAAAATATACTACTATAAGTTGAGTAAATTTTTAATATTTTTAAGTAGAATTACGCAATTTGTGTAAATTTACCCAATTTATAGTAGGAAACTGAAATCATTTTTATTAGAGTGTAGGTCTAAACATGGACCGATTTTTTCCAATTTCAATAGGCTTCGTCCTTAGGCCAAAAGAAGCTTAAGTTTCAAATTTCAGCTAAATCGATTGAAAATTGTATCGTGTTTAAAACGTTTAGATGGACGGACGGACGGACATCGCTAGAATGACTTAAAAAGTTATTCTGAGTCGATTGGTATACTTGAAAGTGGGTAGTTACAAATATCAGCACAAAGCCATTATACCCTGTACCACAGAGTGGTGTAGGGTATAAAAAACACTCTGCAGCTGCCGAATCGAAGCATTTTGTATTTTTAAGTAATGTGGAATGTAGCAACATTTTTTTTTTTACATTTCGTTCATAACTTTTAAACCGCTGAACCGATATCGCTCAAATCAAACTGCTCAGGAAACTAACAAGTACACAGAACAACCAAATTTTCAAATTTCCAACTGAAATTTAGTTTATACAACTAAAATCGGTTGACACATTTGCATATAGGTTGTCACAATTGCAAATCGGTAGTCTCAACTAAGTAAATTTGGTTGATACAACAGACATGTAATAGAAACAACAACAACAAAACTCGGTTGTCACGCCCAAAAACAATAGCGGCAACCGAATTATGACTGGTAACTCTGTGTGTAACTCTGGTAAGTCTCAGTCATATCTCTCTAATACTTTGGCCGTGATCGCCATTTCAACAGATGGACAGACGGATATTGCTAGAATGTCTTACAGGCTCAATCCAAGCTCTTCCACTTGTTCGTGCAGCTTCGATCCATCTGTGTAAAAAATGCCAAAAATCCAAGACTCTCTAAATGGTATCATGGTGTTAAAATGGCGGTCGAAAAGGCTCATAGAGGGAACACAGTCCACATTTTGTGGCATTGTTATCTTGTTCAAGATCGCGCTAGAGTGGCCACACTCGCTGCTCCCCCATTGCAGTGTGCTATTAAGTAGAATTGCTGACGAAGCCGCAAACTGCCTACTAGAGAGGGGACATGAGCAGATTAGAGCGTGATTCACGCGTGAGAGTGACTGAATTCAATTTTACTCACGTGATTGTGAGTGAGTGTGAGTGGAGAAAAAAATTGCGTGACTAAGTGTGTGTGACTAATATTTTTGCGTGAGTGAGTGTGCGTGAGTCGATTTTTGCGTGAGTTTTCGTGATTTATTTTCTCTTCATATTTCCGTTGGTACCAAAAAAAGCAACAAAAAAATTGTAAAACTTGTAAAATTTCAATCAACTGTAAATTTTGCTGAAAATTTTGAAAGATTTTTGAAATTTTAGTTTTTGAAATTTTCTTTGTGTAAATAAGAGTTTCGTGAGCGTGAGTCAAAGTGAGTGTGAGTGAAGCTTGCGTGAGTGCACGTGAGTGGGAGTTGTATTAAATTTACTCACGTAATTGTGAGTGAGTGTGAGTAGAAAAAATATGCTCGTGAGTGAGTGTGCGTGATTCAAAAATTTCTGTCGTGAGCGTGAGTGTGAGTCAAAAATCACTCACGCGCCCATCTCTACTGCCTACCCAATATGTCCAATGGTATCAGGTGAAGTAGGATTTCTTATGCAGTCGTAGGTGTAGTACGAAGAGCACCAGTGATGCACATGAATGAAAAAATTAGGACTTTCGGGAAAATCCAAGTAAAATCCGAACTGGCAGAAATTTCGCCAAACGCAAAAAAACGGATGAACTTAATTTTAATAAAGATTATTATATGTGTTTTTGGTGGTCGTACGTATACACCTTTCCATATAAACTACCCCAAAGTTTTTACATTTTTGAAAATAAGGACTTAGCGAAGCAGAATTTAGTCACGAGCGATACACCATTGGATAGGTCTTAAAAACCCTTTCGATCTGTATAAAATTTTCATATAGTTTCTTTTGAAGAAATGTGAAAAATCCTCACAAAACTAAAAAAAATCCGTTTTCCTCTACCCCCCCTTGACCAGCTAAATGTGAGATTGGGAAGCTAAGAAAACAGGTAACTCTTATTGTCCTCCCCTCTTCCCCTTATGCAAGTCTCATGGCAATCGGTGGATGACCTGTGAAAGACCTCCCTTGTAAGTTGAGGGTATAAAAAGCTTAAGTTAAGCTTTTCTATCTTGTTTAAGATTCTAGCAGTAATCTAAACGCCATATCATATGTTTTGCTACTATTTCTACTGAACAAATCAACAACCAATTTGTTGGGATAGATCTTAGATGAAGATAACAATGACTAAAAAAACTACTGACAATTTCCCGTCTACACTAGTTTGAACCCACATACACATTCATATTCTGCACATACAAACATCTATCCCATCCATCCATTCAATTCTATTAATTCAAAGAAATGAACAAGACAATATCAATTAATTTATCGACGAAGGAAGAAGAATTGTATATTATTCCAAAAAGAACACAAAAAATAATATAAACATTAGGGGTTTTAGCGATTTCGGGCTTTTTAGTGTGGTAGTTGGCAAAAATGAAATTTAAACAAATGACAAATATTTACAACAATTTTTTTAACTTTTCTACACTCAACACAAAACTTAAAAATGACAAGAAAAGTTTGTTATTTTTTGCTACCTCTTTTTTGACGAGAATTCCTAGTAATTTTACAAGCTTTTTACCAATAATTTTGTAATTTTACAAGCTTTTACCAATAAAATTGTAAATTTACAACTTTTTTTGGCAAAATAAAACTTTCAAGGATTTCTCGTGAATTTACTAAATTTTTTTTTGCAAAATTGCATTGGAAATTTGTAAAATTACAAAAAAAATAACAAAAAAAAAGATGAATTTCGATCGAAAATTGTTTGTTAAAAACAAGGATTAACTTTCAAATATTAGTAAAATGGGATTACGAGACTTCTTTCTAGTAATTTGTTAAGGTTTTTTTGTTTTAGTGTACTTTTTTAACATTTGCCTTGATATCGCGAAAACCCCAATTGAAATTATTTAACTTCGGCCACTGGAAAATAAAATTTAGTAGTCAAGCAGCCCGCAAACAATATTACGTCACAAATTTTAAAATCACATGTGTGTGGATCTGTTTAAATATTTTGCATACTTTTCATAAACAAATATAATTAAAAATTTAATTGTATGATTTTATTTATGTAGTTGTTTTTAAATAATATTGTTTATAATAGATACTTGTATTTATGAAGTGACCCATAAATTTTTACGAATTTTTATTTTATATACAATAGTATTTTGCAAACAATAAATAATCTGCTTTCAAGTTTAAGAATATTGAATGAAAATTTAATAACATTTTTCAATATTCAAAATATTGAGTGGGATTGTAAGAAAGCTTTTAGGAATACGTCTAAGAATCGAAATGTTTTTTTTTTCTAATCAGCTAGAGGGCGCTGATTAGAATATAATAATCAATGAATTAAGATATTTTTTTATATATTTTAATAAAGCCCATATGATGTTGTCTTTTTTGTAATATTTTTCAATTTTAAATCTTCATAATTTTATAAACAATATTGTTTTTAGAAGATTTTTCGTACAACGGTTTCTGAGCAGAAAAATTTTAAAAAACAGTCAAAAAGTCAATATTGTCAAAAAAAATATATTTTTAAACGCCCATATCTTCTAAAGTATTTATCAAAAAAATATATGGTTTTTAATCATTTACGAAGCTCTATCAAATAACCAAAAATTAACAAAATCGGTGATCCGTCAGTTAAATTTCCCATGGATTTGCTCATAAGACAAATATCAAAAACGGAAAATCCATAAAATTTGTAGTTTTTGTCCTATTTTGCAACATTGCAACTTTTATTACACAAAAGTAAAATTTTCCCATACATTTTCGTAAATAATCCTAAAAATGCTGATGGTATTCTATTTCTTAAAAAACCTCGTGTCATTTATTGTAAAATTAAAAAAGCTATTGCCTTAGAAAGTTTGCAAAATATGCTGTTCAGTCTTATTTTGCAACAGTGCAAATTTCCAACACAAAAGTGCAAATTTCCCTTACACAAAACTAAAACTACCAACACTTTTTCATATATAATCCTAAAATTTCTTTAATATTCAGATCTTATTCCATTACATTTATTGCGAAATTATGAAGATATCTCCAAAAATTTGCATTTTTGTGCTATTTTGCAAATTTTTGCAAGCCCAAAATTAAAAACTGTTTCTTATTCATAATGAAGAAATTTCTGTAATTTTTTCATTTTCCGGTACATTTTTCGTGAAATTCTCTACATTCAAAGGGGCCATGCAGTTTTTCTATACAGATAGTTTTTAAATAGAATGATTAATATTTGTTGAACAATTTATATCCAGATGTGTAGGTTAATTTATATTTCATTTATTTTACATTTAGTTATTTTATTTTCAATTCTATTGTTAAGAAATTTTTTTTTTTGGAGAATTTCCAAATATATACTATGTACTTTGCATATTTACATCATGGTTGGATAACGTTACCTTTAAAAATCCGTTACACTTTGAAAAGGTTTTCAAATAAAGTACCGTTACCGATAGCGCTGTCTATGACCACAAAACATATCCGTGCCAAACTTAATCGCGATCTAGCTCTTTTGGTTTGGAATGCACAGACAGACGAACATCCCCGCAACATCTTGCTAAAAACATTTTAAAAATTTGTGTTTTTCTGGGACAGTTTTAGTTCTTCAAGGGGTCCGATTTAGCCTACTTTTGAACTAAACCAGCTTGCTGTTTGGCTACGATTTACATTATTTGAAAGAAAATGTATATTTCGTAATTAATAACGGTAACCAATCTTGATATATTCACAATAAGGTAATGTTCGACCAAAAAAACTTTAGACAAAAACTCTGACTAGACTAATTTGAGAGCATTTTTAAGAGATGAATTTTTGCACTAAAAAGGCTTCAACTAAAATATGGGAGAAAGTTTTCTTAAAAATAGTTCATGAATTAATTTGGTAGAATTTTACTAAAAAATGGGAAATTTTCCTCACCATGAAGAATAAACTTTAGTTCAGGTACTTGCAAATAGGTCATAGTTTGCTTAAAGAGGATTTCTTTGATTAATGACCAATTGACCAATAAAAAAAATTTCCCCAAATTGAAGAAACATATCGTCGCTGCTCCGTCATGATTTGGTATGTGACATTTTTGGGTTTTTTTATTGCATAATATGGAACCTCTATAGGTCATCCGTCTGCCCAGTAAACAGTTTGGCGATATCTGGAATGGTTTAGAAATTACCAAAAGTAGCTATGTGAAATCCATATGTAAATGTTCCAAAAATAATGGTATGTGTAGTTTAAAACCAGTTTTTGTGAAGAAAACTTTTGCAAATATAAACATTTTTGGTTAAAATTTTCAACATAAGGTTTTTAGGCATGCCTTCATACTATACTAAAAAATAAAGTATGAGATCACATTTTAAATGGATGCTGCCATTATAAAAAAGCGATTTTTCGCGATTTTCAAAAAAGTTATATGTATCTAAAGAGTTTTTTTGCAGAAATAATTACATACATTAGTCTTTTTATACACGTTTTGAAAGATCACATCGGAATTTTATTTTAGAGGCGGTTAAAGTTTCCCAGCTTTGGCAAGTTCTTCGCTTGGGCGATATGCAGGATTGGTAAAAATAGATGACGGGTGGAAGAGTTTTAGGTAAATTACATTAAAATTGCAAAATTTGATTATTTTCTCAAAAATTCCAAAACCATTACTGCAAAATTTAAAAAAAAAAAATTAAAAAATTTTTTGAAACTTATTTGTTAAAATTATCGTAAATTCAGATCCGTCCTCACGCCGTTTAAGAATCTCGTATTTTTTGTTTTTAACGGTTTTGGAATCCTTGGGTAGTCTTTTTTAAGTCGGGAAGAAAAAAAATCATATTTTACAATTATAGTATAACTAGCTATACCCGGTCCGCGTTGCTGGCCCTACGAAAAAGACTGTTTTATATTGCATCCGGGTCCAGCTAGTAACTTTTGGTTCCACCCTCGGTTAGCACTATCTATAGAGAAATCTCAACAAAATCGGTTCAGCCGTTTTTGCGTGATTTTGAAACAGACAGACAAACATAGAAACATAGTACAAAGGGGCGTGTCATGTAAAGCATTTTTATCGAATCGTGATTGTCTCGATTAGTTCTATCTGTGCTGCAAATTTCATTGATATCAGTTTTGCCGTTTTTGTGTGATTGCGAAAGAGGAGGAAATAACTTTTTATTTATGAAAAACGGGAGTGACATTTTATACCCTTTTGTCAAATCGCGCTCTACATATGACCTACAGTTCCTGTTCGGTTAGTTCTATCAGTAGTGACAGATTCGGCTTATCCGTTTTTGCGTGATTTCAAAACAGGCAGATATAACGTTCAGTATAAAACAAAGGGGCGTGGCAATTTACGCCTCTTTGTTCACCGCGGTCAGTATAGTACAAAGGGCGTTGCAATTTTGATCCCTTTTTCCAATAACGATCTTATATGGCCTACATATGCACTTTGTTAGCACTGTATGTAGTGAAAATGTCAATAAATAAAATGTCAGCTGTTTTTGCGTGATTGCGAAACAGGCAGACAACGGCCAGTATAGTACTAAGGGGCGTGGCATTTTACGCCCTTTTTTCCAATCATAGTACAACATGGCCTATAGTTCCGCACTTGGTTAACACTATCAGTGCTGAAAATTTAATTAAAATCGAATCAACAGTTTTTGCGTTATTGCGGAGCATGCAGAAATAACATTCAATTCAATACAAAAGGGCATGGAATTTTACGCCCACTTGTCCGATCACGCTCTAATTTTGTACATAGGTAGTACTTGGTTAGTAATATCGTTGGTTTAAATTTCATAAAAATCGGTCCATCCGTTTTTTATATATAGATGACATTAGTGGTGCAATGTAAAAATTCGATTTTGCCCACCCCTCCGACCACAGACAAAAAAGCATGGCATTTTACGCCCGTTTGTCCGAACACGCTCTAATTTGGCATATAGTTAGTACTCAGTTAGTACTATCTTTGGTTTAAATTTCATCAAAATCGGTCCATCCGTTTTTTATATATAGGTGTCATTAGTGTTGCAATATAAAAATTCGATTTTGCCACGCCCCTCCGCCCACACGCAAAAACTCAAAAATCTGACCGCACAGTGTTCCTAGGCTATTCTGAATATTAACTAAAAATTTCATCAAGATCGGTCCAGCCGTTTTCGAGTACATACATCCATTTTTATATATTTATATAGATTTTTTTATATTATTGCAAAAATTTGATTTTCGGGTATTTCCAAAATGTATGCATATTTTTCCACCTCTGGTTTTTGGAGGTAATTGGTTTTTTATAAGGCTGGTATTTAAAAACTAAATAGATGTAATTAACTAGACCTCATAAAATCCAAAATTAAGAAGATCTGATCAAATTTGAATTTTTGACAATTTTTTTAAAAAATGCTCTTTGGCTTAGAAAAGTTGAAACTACAGCGCTGAAGGGGGATGCCACAGGGGTAACTCATGAATAGTAGTGTCAGTAATAACGAAGTCGTTATCTACAGACTTCAATCTTTTTTTGGAGAGTATTTGGGAACGATTTGGGAATAATGAAAATCTTGCATAGTCTTTATCTATTTAAGTTTTTGGGATGCCAAAATGAAGTGCGATCTTTCTGAAATTTTTACCACATCGTTTTGGTATCTATTTTTACCAATACCGCACATTGCCCAAGCAAAATTCGCGAAAAGACATGTCTCGCTCCGCGCTAGTGTAGGGTATGTTCAACAACATTGTAGAAAATATTATGGCAAATAGTTTTGTGGAACCATATTAACCCTCGAGCTCCCTCTCATACTAAATCGTAAAAAACGCCCCGAAAAAGGGGGAGGGCGGGATAAAATGTTCTACAAAAAAGTTGCCCATAAAATTTTATTTTATAGGACAGAGCACACCAAATCCCAAAAATTAATGCAAACACCAAAAAAGAGGCAAGTTCAATATTGCGCATTCAAAAAATTACAAAAAAAAGTGGGCAATCTTGAATTTGACTGGCTTTTGTTTTGACATGTATAGTAAAATTGTATGGCCAATATTTTTGGAGAACATTTCATCCCCGCTCACTCCCTCTATCGGGTGTTTTATACGATTTATGAGAATATAGGCAAAAAATACCGTTATGAGGGGGAGTTGGAGGGTTAATATATTACACAAAAAAAATTGCCATAATATTTGCTACAAAGTTGCTGAACATACCCTACACCTCAAATGTAAAGAAAACATAGTTTTAAATACCGATATGCTGCAAGAACAGCCCAAAGCTGGGAAACTTTAACTGACTCTAAAATAAAATTCAGATATTATCTTTTAAAACGCCGACACACTTATACCTTTTTTGGTCTACTCTATCAGAATCAATCGTTGGAGCCACGTAATTTTTTTTAGTGTTGTAATGTTTTAATTATTTTTTTCAGTGTATGATTAAGTTCAATTGACAAACTATGTATATCGATAAATTCTACCACAATTTTCAAAAATAAACTTCCAGTTTAAACTGCATAAATTCCACAAATTGATCGATCCACCACACACACACGTCCAAGCATCCCCCAACAACAAAAAAAAGAAACACATTTTATGCACTGCATCCGCAAAATTCCACAAGTTTATGCGCTACACAAACATTAAAAAAAAATTTAATTAATCTTATTTCGATTTATTTGCTCAACTAAATTGACTTTACTCTCTTGTCCATATACAACAACTATCAACATCTCTATTAAGAAATAAATATTTGTTTAAAAAAAAAAAAACTAAGAATTTTGATACGATTTTTTAATTTTATTTTCATTTAGCTTTTTTTATGGCTTTTTATTCTCTGTAAAAAAAAAACAACTAATTTCTATTACTTTCATTTCTACATGTGTATATTGTGTAATTTACTCTATTCTAAATATTTTATACTCGTATATGCATCCACAACAACTATTTAATTATTTATTATGAATGCGATACTCAATTGTATTTATTGTTATTATTTTTTACTTTTTTTTTTTGTTTAATTTTACTCCAAATTGATTGGTTGTACGGTATGGTATTGTATTGTATATTCTAAATGTATTTATTAGTATAATTTCCTCTCTCTCATTCTCTCATATAAAAAAATTTTCTTTAAAATATATATTTTTTAATTGTATTAGAGCACTCTAATATTCCTTAGATAATAGTCAGAGATTTAAAAGAATGAATTTAAATTTAAAATTATTTTCTTCAAATAACAAAAAATCATTAAATTTATTTCAGTTTTAGGTTAGGTTAGGTTTTAAGTGGCTGCTGAAGTTCTACGTCAGCACATATAGACTCTGAGGTCCGTTGTGTTACCACGGTACTGCAATAGGTTCCCCTACTAGTCCCTAGACAATGAATTTTGAAATCCGACAAATCAAAAAAATCGCGCAGTTCCCTAGATCCCAGTAAAGCAAATCTCTGACCAAAACGTGCCAGGCAATGACAGATAAAGTGTTCGACAATTTTTAACGTTTCTTCATACATGCAACTCCGGAAAAGATCATTTGATGGCACATTTACCCACTCTGACTGCTTTCATATAAGACAGTATCCGGTAATTACAGCAACCACTGTCGACATCTCTCCTCTTGGTAGCGAAATCAGCTCACTTGTGCGCCTCTGATTAAGAGAAAGTTAAATCGTCGCTAAACAAAGCCGCAGATTTTGCTTGCAAGATTTTAGTGGCATTCCTACACAATTCAATTCTGTAAGGCAATTCCCAGTCTTGCAAACTCATCGGCTTTGCAATTCCCCGGAATGTTTCTATACCCTGGGACCCATGGTTAGGTTAGGTTGTAAGTGGCTGCTGACTTTTTACGTCAGCACACAGACTCTGAGGTCCATTGTAATACCACGGGATTGTAATAAGTTTCCCTACTGGTACCTACCGTTAAACCAATTTGAGCTTCTTATAAAACACCTTAGACAATGAATTTTGACATCCGACAAATTAGAAAGATCGTACTGTTCCCAAGATCCCAGTGAAGCAAGTCTTTGACCAAAAAGTGCCGGGCAATGGTAGATAAAGTGTTTGACAGTTTTTAACTTCTCCTCATTTATGCAACTCCGACAAAATTCATTTGACGGCACATTTAACCGCTCTGCGTGATTTTCTAGAAGAAAGTGTCCGGTAATTACACCAACCACAGTCGAAAACTCTCCTTTTGAAAGCATATCAGCTCACTTGTGCGCCTCTGATTAAGAGAAGACCAAATCTGTCGTGTAGTCTCACACGTCCATCCATGTGCTTATCTCTGATTTGTCTCCGTCGTAGAACAAAGCCTTAGGCTTTGCTTGCAAGTTTCTAGAGGCATACCAACACATTCCAATTCTGTTCGAACCTCTAATGTAGTTTCCAGTCTTGCATGATCATCGGCTTTGCAATTCCCTGGAATGTCTCTATGCCCTGGGACCCATATTAGTCGTATGTCAATTTTCCCAAGCAGTTTGACATTGTCAAACTGCTTGGGCATCTTATTTTAAGACGTGCTGCAGTTAAGGGCAGATCTTGTTTTTAGAAACATTGACTTCAGGGACTTGACCGTGGCTTGCCTGTCAGGATAGGTGTTGACTGCGGTTGTAAACAAGGCATTGCAACTCAACCAGCTACCTTCTCTACTGGTAAACACTGCAATGATCTAGCAATCTTCGATCCAGGCTCAACCCAAGCTCTTCCGAATAGATTCCAAAGCCTACTTAAGGATCTTAACATAAACAAGTTCTTAGGGCCTGATCGTATTACGGTGTGCTTTGTTGTTGTCTCGTCCTTTGGCAACATTATTTAGCTACTCGTGCCGGGTAGAAATTTTTTCCTCCTCTTGGAAGGTGGCCAACATGCAGCCAATCCCAAAAAAGGGAGAGGCTACAAAACCTGACAACTACCGCCCAATAGCAATTTGTTCTAAGCTCTCGAAAGTCATGGAGAGCATGATGAATCACCACCTGATAAATTATTTGGAGTCCAATTCACTTTTGTGCGATCGACAATATGGCTTTCGTAGTGGTCGTTCTACGGGAGACTTGTTAGCGTATCTTTCGGAACGCTGAAGTCGTTCTATTCACCAATTTGGCGAAAGCAAGATGGTTTCTCTTGATATAACCAAAGCGTTTGCTTGTGTGTTGCATTTTCCTTCAATCATAGATCAAGCCTTACTGAGGTTGATGCAATGAGGCAGAACATGAATGACACATTCAATCATGAACTTACGAGAATCTCCGAGTGGGGTCTTGCGAATAAGGTCGATTTTAATGCTCTTCGAGCAATATTGTATGCTGACCCACAGACGGCTTGTGAAATCAGCGTCATACTAATGTATCCACGGGTGGTATAGCTATTGAGGAATCAGACACTCTTGATGTTCTAGGCATGAAAATCCAATGTGATGTTCGTTAGAACCAACATATTTTTCAAGTGTCGAAAGAAGCATTCAAGTGTCTTGGTTTCATAAAACGGTGCAAGAATTACTTCACCCCGTCTGATCTTCTCACTATTTATACCGCCTATATCCGACAGAAAATGAAATTCCACTCCCACATCTATGCAGGTGCTTCAAAGTCTATCTTGAAGCTTCTGGATCGGGTGCAAAGGAATGCGTTGAAGCTCATCAATGACAGTAGGGTATCCAGCTATATTGACTCATTGGAGCACCGTCGGAGTGTGGGTTGTGCGTCATTATCGATATTACCACGGTAAGTGCTCACCTGAGATGGGTGAACTCATCCCTAAGACGCGGGTGCATACCCGTAGTAGTCGCCTTTCCAGCAACTCACATCCGTTCGTTTCCATACCGCAGAATTAGGCGCACTGCTGTTCAAATCAAATGAATAACTTTAGGGCTAATGGTCCTTTTACAGAAATATAAAGCAATCGTTTCTTTTCTCACCCGTTCCTCAATATTACGCCTAAAATTCAACTTCCTATCTAGAAATACTCTAAGATAGTTGGCTCCATCTAAGAAGGCTAATTGAGTGCCATCTAGAAATAGGATCAAAAACTGGAAATCTTATTTTTCCTTGTAAACAATACAAGTACTCTTTTAGTTGGATTAACTCCTACAGTCTTTTGCCCATTTAGATAGATCTTTCAGAGAACCTTGAAGAATGTCCCTCAATGTTGGCAGGTGCTTTCCCTTTATTGCTATCGCCACATCGTCAGCATATGCGGTTCCAAAGAAGCGGTCTTTGCTAGTCTCGTCGGTCTTGATCATCGTTTAAATACCAACCGAATACCAAGTCATATGTATATCTTGGTTTCCTTATTCATCCCCACTTGGAAGTATCCAACTAAACTTCCACCCAAACCTATATGGTCATTGCCTATATGACAAGTAGATTCATGGTATCCTTTTCCAAAAAGTGATTAAATTTTCAAGGGTACCCTTGAATACGTAGGTTCCAACAAAATGTGTATGTATAACATTGAGTTTTGCGTGGCGCCCAGTGTGGGGCCCAATAAATATCGCTTGCCTGTTGATAAAAAAGCGAGATAAGTTCGAGTGGAGTTTCGGTAGATATGACAATCGAAAACATCCACAACAGAGCTTGTATAGTAGAGATTGAGGTCTACAAGAGTTGAATAAGCCTAGATAGGTTTGAAATAGTGATTCCTTTTCAAAGGCTGCTTCTAGCTAAGCAAAATTTTAGCTGGGATTGTTTTCAACTATTCTCTATCAAGTGGATAACGGTAACTGTAGTTCAATTCATGCGATACTACGTAAAACATTGATCTACATCATTAGCATAAAAGAACTGTATTTTTAACAAACGGATTAAATCCCGTGAAAAGATAAATTGCTAAAAGTAAAGCGGAAAATCAGTAAAATATTCCATAGAAAAAAGTCATAAAACTTTCCAAATTTCAGAGTCCTAATTCGAAATGGTTAGGTGCCCGACATTTGGCGAGTTTACTCGGAGGCCAAAAACCCATTGTGATTATTTTTTTTTTTTGATTCTCTACTTTTCCTATACTAAAAAGTTTCCTTCTTCCCTGAGATATTCCGCTAGATAGCTCAGAAAGACATCAGTCCAGGTGATCGAAAAAATCTTTCCCAGTCTTCAATCCTAGACATTCACACAACAGATACTGTAGTGCAATGGTTCCCAACCTTTTTTGGCGCCATGCCCCACTTTTAAGTTAAAAATACTACAATGTCCCCCCTACAGCCAAGAAAAATTTTAAAACTTTTGAAATTTGTTTTAAAATTCAAAATTTACTTGTGGTTAAGCAAACTCTTTGTTAAAATCAACGTTTTAACAAAGTTTTTAGAAAAAGTTTTCAATAATCAACTAAATAATTTAACTAAAATAATATTTTTTTAGTTTATTTAACAAAAAAATCTTAAAAATGGGCTCGTTGTCCCCCTGACGCATTAAAATTGCCCCCCAGTGGGGCGAGAATCAAAGGTTGGGAACCATTGCTGTAGTGACTACTTTTATGAAAAAGATTCGACCGAAATTGAGAAACTTTGTTAGTAAACATATCTGGAATTTAAAAATAATTTCAAAAAATAAACTTTTAAAAATTTGTAATGTAATAATTCTTTTAAATCTCTGCTTATAGTGTATAACAGTTTTTATAACAACTATATTTGTATACAAGTAGTCTAGTAGTATAAAATATACAAACGATATCTTTTTTTTTAATATTGTAACGGTGTATTTATGTTTGTTTTTGTTTTGTTTGTTGTTTGAATATCTTTACAGTGCTAGCAGAGAAAACTTGTATAGTAGTGATCAACAACAACAGCAACAACAACAAAATCATCAAGTTAAACAACAACAGAAGCAACAGCGCCAACAATCGCAACACCACTCGCATCAATATTTGCTGCGCCAGTCGCTTATCAACCTTACTAGTGCTCAGAACACGACTGCTCCGCTCTACAGTAGTCATTCGGATAATAACAGTTATTGTAGCGCCATCACATCCAACGAAGGAGCTACAACTACTTTAGACCAAGATCTACCACAGCATCCACAACAACAACATTTGCTAGATCATAGTAGTAATAATCGTGCGCGTAATACGTCGCGTAAAAATAGTGGTAACGTACCAATTTCCGGTAGTCATCAACTTCATAAATCAATATCGTGTAGTTGTGAATCTCTAAAGTGTGCATTAGTTGCTCCTGATTCGATATCGGTTGCAACTACTGCCAGTAATACAAAATATCATAAACGGAACTTTCGCGGTTTAAGTTCCGACAGTGACAACGAATTTTTAATTGACAACGAACCGACAAAACAACAGAAACGGGATAAAAGTAGCACGTCCAAACGAGGCCGTGCAGGCGGTAACGCCAACACTACCAACAATCGCAGTTCCATTGGTGATGATCATCTGTCATTGCAGTACGAACCATCATCAACAGGCTTACGCTTTAGCAGCGTCTCAAAACAAAACTCTTACGATAGTGGTTCACCGCAACTGTTGTCCTTAGCTGACGCCAATCAACGTTATCACCAGCAGCAGCATCAATATCTCGATAGCACAAGTCCAACCAGTCGCCTGTCGATCAGTCCCAACAGTAAAAGTAGTAGCTTGGCTATAGCGGATGAATATCAGGACTCACAACAGACACAGGGTGATTTTAAACATCTAGTTGTTCATAATTTAAGTTATTCCGATCCGTTAACACAATCCAGTTACAGTCATCACCACCTGGACGATACGGACGCCAGTACTCTATTGAAAACACACTACAGTGATTGTAATATTTATTCGAAAAACGAATTAGATTCTACAACACAACCGGATAAACAACAATTGGTCAATAAGGCCTACATCTTCAAGTGCATTGGTAATAGTCCGTCTTTTCTGAAGACAAACAAAATCAAAGAACAGTCGCGTAAATTACGAAATCTGTCATTAAAAACAAATCCAACGGGCAAGAAAAAAAATCAAATACTAACGAAATCGAACGCTGTCTCAGATAATTCTCTACATCCCGGTGATAAATATCTGAATCTCTACTTGGTAGAGAAGAAACAGCAGCAGCAGCAGCAATTTCAGCAGTCATCAGGAACTGCTGTAACCTCGACTTCAACTTCACCATCAGTGGCTTCCGGACACCAAGTGTCCCGACACAGTACTCCTTACATAGTGAACGGTGCTGTGAAGTCATCATATCCCACATATCGTTCCTCAATTAAAAGTGAAACAGCCGTAAGTGCCGTATTAGCCGCAGCAGCAGCCGCTAGTAGTAGTAGTAGCGATCATCAGTATCCGTATCTGCAACAGCAAGCCTTTGGCGGCAATAGCAGCAGTGTCAATTATTTATCCTCCACATCCTCCTCCACCAAACAACATCAGCAGCAGCCGCAGCAGCAGTATAAAACAGCCAAAATTAATAACAAAGGCTGCAATCTGGTCAACAACGGCAACAAACTTAGTGTCAGCACAAATTCGTGCAATCGCCTACATGCCGGCTCACCCCATGCAATATCACCGAAGAGCTCCTTATCGAGTAACGGTCATCTCAATAAGTATTGTCTGACGGATATAAGTCGTCGCAAAACCGAATTCAATCGTCAGCTTAGTGCACCGACTGATTATACGCATCATTCATCGAGTAACGGTTCTCATCACTCCGCCAACGAGGTTGTTTGCGGCGAATCCACATCGACGGTTGCCAGTGCTGGCGTTAAAGCGCACGCGTATCTGCAACAGCATTCGCAACAGCAGCTACAGCATACGCACCAGCAGCAACAGCTGCAACAGCAGCAACAACAACAGCAGCAACCACATACACACTATCAACCTCATTATCATCATCACCATCATCAGCATCCACATCAGCAATTACTACAACACCAACAACATCATTATCAACATAGTCAACAGCACCTTCCTCATACGGCAACAGTATTAACGAAACCAACATCGAACTCGTGCACGAACAGTTTTAATAGGCGCCACATTAAGCGGCAGAAAAATACGAAATTAAATGAAAGGTATGTAATATATGTTAGTTAACTATTTTTATTATATCGAGTGTTTTTTTTTTTTAATGTTATTGAAACAGAAGTGGCGAAGGTTTTGGGGACAAATTTTACGAGCCCTCGAAAGAAAAAGTTTAATTTTGTAAGAAATGTACAGACGCAATTGAAGTAGGAACAATTTTAGTGTCTCAGAATCTGAAAGCTTTGCTTAAGGAAAAATGTATAGACTCTGAGAAATGGTCCGGAATCTAACCCCTTTAAAAGAAGTGAATTCTTGGAAATTGGAGGAAATGCCTATAAACTTTAACAGTTTTCTGTGAAACGGAGAATTTCTTAAGAAAAATATCTCAGAAATTCTAGTGCAATTGAATTTTTTTTCTGTTACATAGTTGGTAATACTTCCTTTAAAAAATTGCAGGTTTTTAAGAAACTGTATATCAAAGTTCTCAAAAAACGTGTTTTTGGGCATTTTTGAGACGGGTTGTGATAGAGTGGAAATTTTGGTACCATTTTGTTAAGCTCAAAATTCTCTTTTATTGTATATACGAGGGTGTTTCATTCGAAAAAGTCACGGAATTATTGATCTGCTCTCGTATTAAAAAAACACATTAAAAAAAATTAAAAACAATATATTTCCGCCCCCTATGATGAGTTTTTGGAACTTTTTTTAAGAGTCCAAAAAACGTCCGTTGTTTTATTTTTGGTGTAGAATCGACTGGTGAAAACAGATTTGCAATATTTTCAGCCGTTTTTGCACTGCGGAAAATTCAGCTCAAAATCCGCGTTTTCAGATGCATTTCAGAACCACCCCAAGGAGCAAAAAATTTTAAAAAATACCACCATTGTTTTGATCTTGCCTAAATCCTTCAAAAAAAGATAATACACGCAGATTAAAAATTTCAAAATTAACTTTAATATTTATATGTGAAGTTTTTTATCGAAAACAATAAACTCGTTACGCGGCTGATAAAATTAAAAATTAGGGGTACTCGAGCCAAAAAGGTTGGTAACCGCTGGTCTAGAGTAAAAATACGTGGCGACTTAAATTTAATAAAGATTACACAGGTTGACAAAAGTTGAACTTTTTCAATTTGCTTGACCTTTGACAACTGATTTATATGGACTTTAGTGTGCTGATTCCGAATCTGTTATCCAATTTTTTCCATCAGCTCGCGTTCGCGAGCAAATCGCTGTTAAAGAGTCGAAAAATTGCGTTTTTGATCAACTTTGCTTGGCTATAACTTCCAAAACTAATTTTAGAGCCTCAGTTTTAAACATGAACTTAACTTTATTGGATGCGAGGATTCCAAAACTGGTATTAGTTTTTTCTGACAGCTTTAGTTTATTAAAAAGGGCATAAATATTCAGACAAAATTAATGACGACATAATTTTAAAAATTTTATTTTAGCGATATCTCAAAAACTAAATATGACTCTACAAAAGTAAGAGCATTTTTGAAATCAGCATATCCAACATACCTAAAATCGTCATTCACTTTTTGGATGTAAGACTAGTGTTGGTAAATATGGACTCACAAACATGCCAAAAATATCCTATTTTTAAAGTTTCCTAAGGCTATATCTCGAAAACTAGAGCTGATCTCTAAAAAACGATAGCCAGATTACCCAAAACTAGCTATCAGAACCCGTACATAAAAAAGTGTTGCTCTGTGTTATTTAATATTCATATGGATATCGTAGGTCTATGTCGTCACATAAATACTCCCAAAATTTTAGAGTTGTGTCGTTCACGAACGAACTAGTTCAAGTGAACTATTCACTTAACTGAGCGGTTTATCTAGTTCGTTCATTTCAGCTCTTTTAGTTCATTCAGCTCAATGGGGCATTACTTCATTTGGATCTTTCAGTTCGATCGTAAAATTTTTTTGTCCATTTTTTTTTTTTTTTTAAATAATAATTTCTTATTTTTTTAAAAAAATATCATCTTTTTTCATGTTTTTATTCAACATTTTTGTAGCTTTTAACGAACAACAACAAAAACAATAAATGACCGAATGAACTAGAAGAACGAATTAGGTCTTTTATCTGAAATGAACCAAAATGAGCGATCACTCAATTGAACTATTAACCACAATTATACAAAATTTACACATTTTCGTGAAAAAAAATATTTAGCGAATCCGAATATCTTTCCATATAAAAACATCATATAGTTTTTTAAGAAGAAATGGCTCAAAAGTCGACATTTTTACCCAGTTTTTGAACCCCAAAATCCCCGATAATGCCGATAAGCCTCTACACCCCAACCATAGAATTGGCTCTTTTATAAATACTTTAAATTTCAGACAAATCGGTTCATAAAGATTGAAGTACTTTCCCCTGTTAATTTTTTTGTCCCTCAAAAAAAAAAAAAAAATTACAGTCAAAAAAATTTTAAACTCAAAAAATTTTACGGTCAAAAAAATTTACACTCGAAAAAATTTTACACTAAATTTTTTTTTTTTTATAAAAACAACCAAAAAAGCTTTTTACACAAAAAAAAAATCATCTAGCCATTACAATCAAAATATATTTTCTAATTTTTTTTTTGCCACGCCACTGAAGTCAACCATAAAACTAAATTGTAACATACACGCACTTATGTGCAAACAAATATGCGCAATTTTAAATCAATTACAATAAGTAGTTATTAAAAAAAATGTATAAAAAAGCGACAGCATTATTAAATCACGCATAAAATATGGTTTAAATTTACCAATTGATCTTCGGGGGGTTTTTTTACTAGTTTCTCAATTATTTTTATAGTTTTTTGTTTATTTGTACAGTGTAGTAGTCAAGTACCTACGTAGCAAATCTTTTCTATTTCAATTAGGAATTCAAATATTATCGTTAAAAACGAATAAAATAAAAATAAAAAAAAAAACGTTTATGACATGTTTTTTTTTTTGTATTATAAACTACACCTGCCAGCAATGAACAACCTTGAAAGGGGGTACTATGTCAATAAAGACACTATGAATGTGTTCCAGCAAGGGTGGCGGAGGAGGTACATGTTATTAAACAAACTAGATACGCCAAAAAAAAATTAAATTCAAATTTTTAGCCAAAAAAATCAATCAATATTAAGTTAAAATTTGTGTATTTTTTTATTTTTTTCTGTAAGTCTATCAAAAACAAAGATATGATTTGTGTTGATATTTTATTTTTTTTTTTTAATTCATCTATTTTTATTTCTTGTTTTCTAAGAGAATCTTGACATTGATATACAACATTTCAACTTGTATTTATTTTTTTTTTTTTCTATTTCTTTGTTTGTAAGGAAATTTTTTTAATTCTGATTTTATATAGAATATTTCTTTTATTTATAATAATAACAATAACAAAATTCAAGATCCATGTGTTCAATATTCTGTTTTGAAACAATTTTATTTTTACTCATGGCACAATAATACCAGGTAGTATTATTAGAATTTGCTGTCAATAGCGTCCACCTCTTAAATTCAAAATTTTAAAAACATAAATTTAAATAAATAAAAAAATCAAAACAGAAAAAATTATAAACAACAGCAAAAAACAAAATAAGCAAGAAATCCCAGCAGACAATTTTAAAATATCTTCCAAAAAGTGGTTATGTTTATGCCCGTAGACAAAACTTTAAGCCACGGTATTAGACAAATGGGTTACTTTCCACAATAGAAAAACTGTTTTTGCAATAATAACCATTTTCGTCAATGAAAATCGATTGAAAATCTTCCTTTTATTTATTTGTTTGTTGGGTTGGTTTATTATTTCAGGTTGTTGATGCCAAGGGGTTTTATGTTTGTTTACATATTTTTGATTACTTTTTCTAATGATAGTACCGTTATAGTTTTACAATGATTTTTACTTTGATCGGAATAACTATAAATAACCCAGCAATAACATTATTTGGTGAATAATTTTTCTTTCAAAATAAATTCTCTGTCCAATCAACAGAAAACTCTGCTGAAAATACAACCATTTTGAGCCATATGAAAAATCTGCTGACTTTAGCAGACACAGTTTGCTGAAAATCTGTCATGATAATCTAGGTGAAATCAGCAGAGAAATCTGTCAAACAGCAGAGAAATCTGCTAAGACATTTTCTGGAAAATTTTTGTTTTTAGAAAATTTGTTTTCATGAAAACTTTAATAGTTTTTTTTTTTTTTCATTTAATTTAAACTTAAAAAAAAATGTTTCTGTAAAATTAGCAATATAATCTACTGATATTTTTTTTAGCTTTGTTAATTACACAGGTTGACAAAATTTGAACTTTTTCAATTTGCCTGACCGTTGACAACTGATTTATATGGATTTTAGTGTGCTGATTCCGAATCTGTTATCCAATTGTTTCCATCAGTTCGCGTTCGCGAGCAAATCGCTGTTAAAGAGTCGAAAAAGTGCGTTTTTCCCAATTTTGCTTGGCTATAATTTCCAAAAAAAAATTTAGTGCATCAGTTTTAAACACGAACTTAACTATATTGGATGCAAGGATTCCAAAACTGGTATTAGCTTTTTTCTGACAGCTTTAGTTTTCGAGTTATTAAAAAGGGCATAAATATTGAGACAAAATTAAAGAGGTCATAAATTTAAAAATTTTATTTTAGCGATATCTCAGAAACTAAAGATGACTAAACAAAAGTAAGAGCATTTTTGGAATCAGCATATCCAACATACCTAAAATCGTCATTCACTTTTTGGATGTAAGACTAGTGTTGGTAACTATAGACTCACAAACATGCCAAAAATAGCCTATTTTCAAAGTTTCCTTAGGCTATATCTCGAAAACTAGAGCTGACCCAAAAAAACGGTAGCCAGATTTGAAATCAGCGTACCCCTATTACCCAAAATTAGTTATCAGAACCCGGGCAAAAAAAAAGTGTTGCCCTGTGTTATTAGTCTTATGGTGATTTCTTTTCTGAAAAAAAAATGTTTGCCATTTTAGGGTATACATTTTTAAAATGTTTAACTCACACCTTCAAAAAATTGCATTTTATTTGACTGGAATAGAACACAACATACCTCAATACTCTGCCCTGTATTTATTTAACAGCTGTTTTGGGAAAACAACACAGAAAAAGTCAGCTGTTGTATAAGGCAATTTCAACCCCGTGATTTTTTACGGGGTAAAAAGTGCAATTTTTTTGCACTTTATATGGCAGACATTTTTAGAAAAGAACACGATATTCTTTATAAGGGTTGACATTTTTTTAGAAAAGAACACAAAAACATAATTTTCGGGGCGAAATGCAAAAAAAAGGTACATTTTTTGCCAGAAAAGAAAACACCATAACTCACACCTTCAAAAATTTGCATTTTATCTGACTGGAATAGAACACAACATCCAGAAATACTCTGCCCTGTATTTTTTAACAGCTGTTTTGAGAAAACAACACAGAAAAAGTCAGCTGTTGTATAAGGCAAATTCAACCCCATGATTTTTTACGGGGTAAAAAAAGCAACTTTTTTGCACTTTATAGGGCAGACATTTTTAGAAAAGAACACGATATTCTTTATAATGGTTGACATTTTTTAGAAAAGAACACAAAAACATAATTGTTGGGGCGAAATGCACAAAAAAGGCACATTTTTTGCCAGAAAAGAAAACACCATTAATAGTTTTAATTGTATAACAAGTAAAAAGGTTAAATTCGGCCTTGCCGAATGTAGTGAAACCCTCCACAATTTCTAAAAGATTATTGCAAAAAACTTTATATAAAAGGAAATTACTTTTGAAAAAAAAATTTTGAATAAAAATATCCGCGAAAAATTGGTAAAAAAAAATTCGCGATTTTTTCCTTTTTTTTTGTCAAAAAATATGTTCGTACTTGTTTAAATAACATTAAGTGTTCAATTACGTTGAAATATGTCAACCAGCAGCCGAATTAAAGAATTTTGTATATTTAGGTTATGTTGAATGTACTAAAATTTTTGAGGTGTACTTACATTTTTGTTCATAACTTTTGAACCGCTGATCCGATATCGCTCAAATGCAATACCAAATATCTCGGAAGAACTTCCAATAAATATGCTAAGTTTCAGTCATCTCTGTGTAATATTTTGGCCGTGATCACCATTTCCACAGACAGACAGACGGACAGACGGACATCGCTAGAATGTCTTAAAATCGATCGGGGATAATGAATATATATACTTTATGGGGTCCCAGACCGATATTTCGATGAGTTACAAATGGAATGACAAACTTATATGTATATACCCTCTATCACTAGAGTGGAGGGTATAAAAAACGAAAAAAAAACACTTTGAAAAAAAAAAATTAAGAATGTTTTCTTGAAAAAAGGATCACAGCAAACTATTTCTGTAAAATTACAAAATAATCTGCTAAAAATATTTTCAAAAATAATTTTAAAATATCGTTTTGATTGCAAAAAAAAAATTAACACTTAAAAATTTTTTGAAATATTGCTAACGAAATTAGTAAAAACGTAGTAAAATGTCTGTTATTTTGTAAAACTGAATGACAGAGAATTTAGTAAACATATAAATTTTAGCAGAAAAATCTGCTGAAAGTTTGCAAACTGAATCTTCTAAAAGCAGCAGATTTATCATATGGCTTAAACTCGAAGTAATTTCAGTAGATTTTTCTGCTGAAATCCGCAATTCCTAATTTGAAATCAGCTGATTTTTCTGCTGTGATCCACAGATTTTTCTGCTTTTTCGACAGATTTATTTTCTGATTTCACCTAGATAATCAGGACACATATTTCGAAAACCACGGCTGCAAAATTTGCGGATTTCTCATATGGCTGGAAATGGGTGTATTTTCAGCAGACTTTTCTGCTGATTGACAGAGAATTTATTTTGAGTGTACAAAACTTAAAATTTGGAATTTAGAATTATCTAGCGGAAAAAATATTTTGAAAAAAATACTTTTTCTGAATCTTAAGCAAAAAGATTAATTCTGATTTTTAAGCAAAATATAAAACCAAAATAAGTATTTGCTCACAAAAGAAGCTTTCATTTGTGCACAGTCATTAATTTTTTGTGAAAGTATTTGATATTTTCACTCACTTACTTTTCGAAAATTTTCATTTTCAAAAAAAAACAAGTAAGAAAATTATAGTCGGTCAAGACCGACCATATAATACCCTACACCAAGGTTTCCCGGAAAATAGGTCCCATGGATCGATTAGATCTATATGTTGTAAAACCTTTAATAAGTGAAGAAAACACTCACAAATCAAATTTGAGTGAAATAGGCTTCTATTTGTTGACAATAAACCGCTTTAACTGAATATCGGGCGAAATTTTCACAAGGGGCCTGACTCCAAAACTGGTCCGATGATTATCAGGTTTGATAAGGTTATTTAAGTACGCGTTTAACATACACAAACAAAATTTTAATTAAATATTTTCTATTTTCATGAAATTTGAGACATTTATGTGAAAATCGGGAAGGTGGTTTGTATGGGGGCTACAAGAAGAACTGGTCCGATTTCTTTGAAATTCGGAATGATGATATGTGAAGACAAAACATGTTTACCATCCAAATTTCAAAGCGATACCTTCTATAATACGGTTATTAGAGTCATTTGAGCCAAAACTAAAGAGGACCTTTGTATGGGGGCTAGGTCTAAATATGGACCGATTTTTTCCAATTTCAATAGACTTCGTGCTTGGGCCAAGAGAGACTTAAGTTTCAAATTTCAAGTCAATTGATTAAAAATTGCGACCTGTATCGTGTTTACACCGTTTACATGGACAGACAGACAGACAGACGGACGGACGGACGGACGGACAGACGGACGGACGGACGGACATCGCTAAATCGACTCAAAAAGTGATTCTGAGTCGATCGGTATACTTAAAGGTGGGTCTAGGACCAATATTTCGGGTAGTTACAAACATCAGCACAAACTCATTATACCCTGTACCACAGTGTGGTGTAGGGTATAAAAATGCATTCACTCACGGCACAACGAAAATTTAAAATAAAATGCTTTGAAATTTTTTGTCGTATCGGCCGTAGTTAGCGAGATATTAGCATTTTGAAATTTGCGGAATTCGAATTTTTTATTCAAAGTTAGGACCCAATAGGGTCCACACATGTGAAGATGTCGCCAACGATTTTGATCCGAAATTTTGCTCTATTTTGCTCTATCTTGCTTAGTTTTCGAGATATCAGAATTTTAGTTTTGGGACCTTATTTTTAGAACCCAATAGGATCAACACATTTGAAACGTAAATAACTCAAAAACTATTGCTCGAATCGCGTTTGGGTGTTCGGTGGTCTTGTTCTACGATCTAAGAACTACAAAATTGCTTCGAAACTTTTTGTCGTATCGCCGATAGTTACCGAGATATTTTTAAAATTTCCGGGAAATCAAATTTTTTGATTCAAAGTTAGGACCCAATAGGGTCCACACATGTGTAGAAGTCTACTTTCCCTTAAAAATCTCCATCGATTTTGATCCCAAAATTTTGCTCCGTTTTAGTATATTAAATTGTAATATTCTAAATTCAGTGAGTGAGTGGAAATATGAGATGCTCATGAGCAGGGAAACCAAAAATATGCAGTATCATGTTTTTTCCTGCGTGTTGTATTGATAAATGGGTAAGGTATTTATCCGTTTCAGAAGATTTTAAGAAATATGGCATCGATTTATTAGAGCATATTTTTGCATATTTTAGCCTTAAGAGCATATTTTAACATATTTTAGGTTTAAGAGCATATTTTAACATAAGAGCATATTTTTAGAGCATTTTTTCAATTTTTAGAGCATTTTTTCACTTTTCAGAGCATTTTTTTAAGTTTTTAGAGCATTTTTAAATTTTTGGAGAGTTTTTTTTTCCAATTTTTTTATAACAACACTTATTTTTAAAATTTTTTTAATTTTTGTCGGATGTTTTTTTTTTTTAATTTTGTAAGTGGATCGAAATGTTTGTTTTTTCCAAAATAACGGGGTTCTGACGATTGATTACGCTTTGGCCTGTTCTTGCTTCATTAACCCATATTAACCCACTAACTACCCCACATAACGGTACTTTTTGAGTCTATTCTCTAAAAAATTGTAAAAAATAATTTTTTTTAAGAGCATATTTTTAGAGCATATTTTCCGTTTTTAAGGGCATTTTTTAAGCGCATAAAAAGTGTTTTTCAGAGCATATTTTTGGTTTCCCTGCTCATGAGCATTCTCATGAGAATTTTCATTTATTAACCAGCACACGAAATTTTTTATTTTTTTATTTCTCACACACAAGCAGTGAAGCAAGAAATAAATCTGCTTCTTTCATAGTATACGAATAAAACTGTTTGTGTTTATTTCATTTTCAATGCTTGGTGAGAATGTGCGAAAATGAAGGAGTTAATCCGAATCTTGGATAAAACTTTGTACTTTTTCTATCTCCTAAAATAATGGTTCTTGAAATTTGAAATCATGGGTTATCAGGCGAAAAACAAAAACATTCTGACAAAAGTACTTTTAGGAAATTCCTATTTTAATGCGATAAAAAGTGTAAAAAATTGAACTTTGGTACTTTTGTTGTATGCTGAAATAATGGTTCTAAGACTTAAAATTTGGACAAAAGTAGGTACTTCTTAAAAAGTTTCGATTCTAAAATGGTTAAAAAAATTTTCTTTGGCACATTTTCGACAAACTTTAATTTAAAGCGGTTTTGAAGCGATAAAGTATTTTAAGGGTAACAGTAACCAACCATAATCAAAGCAAAACGTGCCGAAAAAAGACTTTAAGGAATTTCTGTTTTAAAGATGGTTAAACAAGGTTAAGCATCAAATTTTAAATCTATGGTCCTCCTGCAAAAAAAAAAATAAAAAAATATTTTTCAAAATTTAAATTCTAAGGGGGTAAAAAGAAGGTACAAATGTACTTTTTCAAAACTATTGAACTAAATTCCCCCCTGAATCTAAAAAATTGACATATAGGATCCTCTTATCAGAGCTTTGAAGGATTTCATTCCTTAATTCGATTCGTCATTCTGAGTGAAAATTTAGTGATTGCATTCCCCAATCACATTTTAGTGAATTGAATGAATTCACTTTGGATTCATTCGATTTATAAATATCGAATGCATTCGTTTTATTTTTCATTCGACTTTCAAAAATCAAATGCATTCGATTTTTTTTCATTCGACTTTTAAAAATTGAATGCATTCACTTGCGAATGCAATCGATTTTCTTTTCATTCAATTTGAAAAATCGAATGGCTTATTCATTCATTGCATAAAAAACTTAAAAAAACTAACCAAGATAGAGCAAAACGGAGCCAATTTTTTGTCCATAGTATCGCAACACTCTTCACATTTTTTTGTCGTATAGGCAGTTAATATGTGCATTAGACTGCCCAGAAAAAAACAAAGTTGTTATTTTCTTGGGGGATACCTGCGAATTTTGTTCCTTTTTGTGCAAAAAAATTTCGGTTTTTTTTTGGGATTTTTAAAATAATATCTAGAGGTCGCGATCTCGCGTTTTATAACGATTTATTTTTTTTGAGTTTTTTATTATTTTAAATTGTTAAATATGATTAATATGATAAAATATCAGTAATTTCAGACAAAAAAAAATTAAATTAAAAATTAAATATCGCTCATTCCATGAGATGTCTCCCAGCATCTAATAAAATGTTCTTTAATTTATTTGAAATTTCGCACACAGGTACACTATGGAGCAATTAAAATAAATTCGTTTTTAGTTTCGCGAAAATCCACGAATTCGCGAACGCGAATATATTCGCGAATTTACGAATTTTCTCGGAACTAACAACTGGTTTATTTTAATAGCTTCATAGTGTTCATGTGTGCAAAATTTCAAATAAATTAAGGAACATTTGATTAGATGCTGGGAGACATCTCATGGAATGAGCGATATTTAATTTTTAATTTAATTTTTTTTTGTCTGAAATTACTGATATTTTATCATATTAATCATATTTAACAATTTAAAATAATAAAAAACTCAAAAAAAATAAATCGTTATAAAACGCGAGATCGCGACCTCTAGATATTATTTTAAAAATCCCAAAAAAAAACCGAAATTTTTTTGCACAAAAAGGAACAAAATTTGCAGGTATCCCCCAAGAAAATAAAAACTTCGCTTTTTTTCTGGGCAGTCTAATGTGCATTTTTAAAATTTTCGGGAACACCAATTTTTTTGGATTCAAAATTATAGCCCATTAGGGTCATCGTATGTAAAGAGAGTAGGCGATACTATGGACCAAAATTTGTCTCCGTTTTGGTATATATATTTAAAAAATCGATTGCATTCGCAGTGGAATGATAAAAAATCGAATGCATTCGATTTTTCTAAATCTAATGAACAAGAAATCGAATGCATTCATTTTTGTTCATTCAATCGAATCAATTCCAAGGACTGCATTCAATATTGATTTATGAAATCGAATGCATTCACTGACTATGAAAATTGAATGGATTTTTTTGAGAATTCGTTCGAAAAGTATTTCATTCTTTGAAGCTCTGCTTCTTATCTAGGAGAAGGAAATATTTAGAAATTTAAATTTTTTAGAGAGAATTTAATAAATAATAAAATGGTACTTTTATATCTATTAATATAAAGACTCTAGATTTTTTTTTAATTTCTATAACTTATGTTATGCGGAAAGGAATAAAAGCTACATTTAGCGAAATGAAATGGAACGAGGAACGGAGTAAAATAGAACGGGAAACGAAATGGAATGGAACAGAAAACTACATAGAATCATGTTTTTTACTCAAAATTTTTTTAATCCAAATTTTTTTAATGAATTTTTTTACTCAAAATATGCCACTCCTGAAAATGGTGTATTATAAAATCACTTAAAATAAAAATTTTTCCTGGGATATATAAAACAAAAATGATTCTGTCTTTTTTTTCCAACAAAGTATTTAAAAATCTCAAACAAACTTTTAAACCTACAAACATACATGAGCAGTAGATGTTCATATGTTTATCAATATTTATTATATTTTTTTATTAATCTCTGTCTACTGAAGTGGCGTATAAATTAATTTTAAATTTGTTTTAAAATAACATTAAAATTCTACTTAATAAATAAAAAAATATTTATGCATACGTAACGTAATGGAATGAAACAAACAAAAAAAAACAAAGTCGCTTACTAACTCAAGTGGCAAACAGGTTATCATCGTCGTCTTGTGGTGGCTTAGAAATAAATTCTAATGAAAATATTATAAGTAACGGCTAGAAACCAATTTAAAATTTACATTTTAAGGAGAAGTTGTTAGACATTTTTTTAATTTATTTTTTATTATTTAAAAGTATAGCCGGGAATCACGGAAAAGATTTAAATATTTTGTTTTTAAGTAAAACAGCCATGTGACTGATCTGATGATTAAAAAAAACAAAAAAAAAAAAAAAATATAAACAAATAAATAAAAACTAGACTGGTATATTGAAATGTTTTTTTTTTTTGGCAATAAATAAACAAAATTGTATTGAAATTTGGCTGCAATTAATAATATTATAGGGTAGAGATGGGTACTTAATTAATTTTTACAAATTTCTTCATAGACCCGGAAATGATAAAGCTCTTTCAAAAATACTTTTAAATTATTTCCAATTTAAGTTAACAAGTTTTAAGCAGATTTTTCTGTTAAAATTAATATTTCTCAAACAATATCGGTGTTGCTATCGGGATGGAGTTTAAAAATTATTTTGGTATTGGCTCTGATTTTTTGTTTATTCGATAAGTTTGGCCAAAGAGAATAGAGTAATAAGATGATTCTTCCAATAAAATTTGGAGAACGTCCTCTCTGTTCCTCAAATCAGAATATATTAAGTTATAGATGGTATATATCTGTTTGTAACACCTCACAATATCGGTCTAGGACCCCATAAAGCATATATTTAACGTCCTTGATCGATTTTAAGTCGTTCTAGCGATTTCCGGCCGTCTGTCACGATAACTTTTAAAAGACAACATGGATGTTCCTGAAGTTTTGCAGGTTGGCATTGCATTTCAGCAAAATCGGTTCGGTGGTTAAAAAGTTATGAGCAAAACCGTGAATTTTTACCTTTAATTCACGTGTTATTATTAGGGAAATTTTTTCCAAAATTTAGTCGTCTTTTTTCTTTTGAGTTCACTCAAACTATATTTTGGGATACAATTTCCTTAAAAATAGTTCATAAATTTTACCACATTTAAATAAAATTCAACTAAAAGTTTGGAAATTTTCTAAAATGTTAAGAAAAAATTTAGTACTGTCAAATAGTTTTCCTTAAATGGAGTTCCATAATACATGGAAGAAATTTTCCCTAATTATATGAAAAAAATATTTATTTGTAAAATAGTTCTTTAGTTTTAGGACATAATTTACTACCACTTATTTCATCATATCTTCTTAGATTTGAGTAAGTTTTTTCCATAGTTTTAGTAAAATGTTTAGTAATGGGATTCTATCCGGTATTTACCCAATGGTTAATAAAAGATAAATACCTTTTTGGCGAAAACGTACTTTTTCAGAAACAAGTACTTATTTAGAAAAAAGAAAAAATTGTACTTTTTCCTAAAAAATATTAAAGAAAATATAGTAGTAGTAGTACTTTTTTTAGAAAGAAGTACTTTTTTTAGAAAAAAGGTCTTTTTTAGAAAAAAATACTTTTATTACAAAAAGTACCTTTTTTTTTAGAAAAAAAGTACTTATTTTAAAAAAGCAAAAAGTAGTAGTACTTTTTTAGAAACAAGTACTTTTTTAGAAATAAGGTACTTTTTTAGAAATAAAGTACTTTTTTTAGAAAACGTACTTTTTTAAATAAGTACCTTTTTTAGAAAAAAGTACTTTTATTACAAAAAGCCCCATTTTTTAGAAAAAAGTACTTTTTTTTAAAAAGGACCTTTTTTAAGAAAAAATTACTTTTTTTTTTGAAAAAGCCCTTTTTTTTTAAAAAAAAGATACTTTTTTTAAAACAAAGTACTTTTTTCTAAAGAAGTAGTAAAAAATTTACTTTTTTGAAAAGTAATTTTTTGTCTAAAAAGTAAAAGTAATTTTTTTTTAGAAAAGAGTTTTTTTTTTAGAAAAGAGTTTTTTTTTGGAAAAAAGTACTTTTTTTTAGAAAAAAGTACTATTTTTTAGAAAAAAGTACTTTTATTTGAAAAAGCACCTTTTTTAGAAAAAGGTACGTTTTATAGAAAAAGTACATTTTTTTTGAAAAAAGTACTTTTTTTAAAAATATACTTTTTCTAGATCAAAGTACTTTTTTTCTAAAAAAAATAGTAAATAATTTACTTTTTTAAACAAGTACTTTTTTGTCTAAAAAGTAATTTTTTGTCTAAAAGTACTACATTTTCTTTAATATTTTTCTAAATAAGTACTTTTTTCCAGAAAAAGTTAGTTTTTGTCGTAAAGGTGAGATAGTACTTTTCTAAAATACATTTTCTAAAAAACACTTTCTCTCTTAAAAAGTACTTTTTTCCTATTTTTCCTAAAAGAGCACTATATTTTCAAAAAAGTACTATTTTTTTCAAAGGAAGTACTATTTTTTAGTATAAAATTCATTAAATTTTGCTGCAAAATGTTTTTGTTCATCAAATTTTCTACAACATAATTTATACCCACCTTTTTCAAAAATACCTGGGTATTTACCCATTTCTACCCAATTTACCAATTTTACCGGGTATTTACCATTCGGGTATTTACCCTTTGTCCATCTCTACAATGGCGATATTTCGAAAACTAAGCCAGATAGAGCAAAATTGAGGTTATTTTTGGTTCTTTGTATAAAAAAATTTTAATCATATATCGGTAAATATTGTTGGCACAACAAAAATCCAAAAGACATTTTTGTAGCTCTTAACACGTAAAACAAGACCGCTCTCCGAATCAAGACAATATTGGGCCCCTAAATTTTCAAGACCCTATTGAGCCCCCAAATTAACGTATATTAAAAACTAACCAAGGTAGAGCAAAACGAACAAACATTTTTGTTCAAAAACTATGACGATCCTTAAGGGCCTCAACTGGGTCTGGGCCCATCGGGGTCTGAATCCACCGGGTTCCAACCCAATAGGGTCTTCACCCAATCGGGTCCTCAAATGTGTATGAATTAGTTGAGTTGAGGGTGGGTTGTACAAGCCTAAAAATAGGTAAATTTTTTTAGGCAAGTCCATGGCGCTCAGACTTAAAATAGTCCATTGTACCGTATTATGTATGAACTAACTTTAAATAAAGTGTTTTTCATTTTTTAGTTTAAATTTGCATAATATTTAGGGTGACCATTTGTTTCTGAGCTCAAGTCAGTACAACCAGCTTTTTATGTTTTTCCCCCTAGTAGAATAACTCTCTGAAAACAATTTTTCTATGGGAAAACATTGATGATTTTTTTTACACTTAAAAAATTTCAGTTGAACTAACAAACTTGGGGTCAGTTAGATTTTCAGTAAAAACAACTGTTTAAAAAACAACTGCCATCAACTGTTGTCGTTATTTTGCAGAAAATTAGGTTGACGTCAAACAACTTCATTAGAATGATAATGATCGATTCAGTGCAGAAAATATAACAAAAACCCACAGGTTTTTAAGAAAAAGAAAATTTCTTAGGACTTTTTACCATTGCATTTATGCTAGAGATGGGCACTGGTCACGTGAATCGCATGTGATTGCGTGACTCACGCGTGACCTTGATTGAATCTTGCGTGAGCCACAACTGAGCGTGAGTAATTTTATTTTTACTCACGTGAATGTTATTGAGCGTGAGTAAAAAATGTTTGCGTAAGTGATTAGTGGGTGAATGGATTATTGTTTGTGTGAGCGTGAGTGTGAGTCAATTTAGTAAATCCATCATCCCGTAAGCTTTTCGATATGAAACCTCATAAATTTTGTGCTCAGTACACTTGTTAAAAAATCAGTACTGATCAAATCAGTACGAATGGTCAGCCTAATAATTTTAGATAGTTTTTTATTTTGCTTATTTTTAAGAAAAATACGAATTTAAAAGAAGGAAAACATGGCAAGGGAAATATATCATTATCCATTTTCCTTTAATTTTGTTATTTTTTTTTTTAGTATGATCAGACTTGATCGACTACAATTTTCTTTTTTATACCCTCCAACCAAAGTATGGGGGTATACTCACTTTGTCATTCCGTTTGTAACGCATAGAAATATCGGTCGGGGACCCCATAAAGTATATATATTATTGATCTATGATCGATTACACTGTGCAACAAATTTTGGGTCATTGCATTGAGCCTCAATGCCTTCAACGCCATATGAAAGTAGACCATTAAGTGGACAAAATCACCAAAGGGTTGTGCAAAGTCAGTTCGGATTTCTTTTTGATAGCCCACTTAAGTTTTTATTTTTTATCAAAGGCGTTTGGAAAACGTCAAAAATACTATAATAAGAACACATCTGAGTTTCAAAATATGATTTGATGTCTTCAGTGAAATTTTATGGCGGTTCTTTTCTTGGAACATTTTAACCCTCTAACTTCCATTTTAAGGGGTCATTTTAGTTCATTTTCAAAAACTCAACACAGAAGTCTAATAAAACGTCCATTTAAAGGGTTAAAGCGTTCTACAAATATTTTCCTCATAAAATTTCACTAGGGGTTGTCAAATGTTCAAAGTTTGTGCGATATGCGCAAAATGCTTAAAAAGGGTCAAGTATAAATAATCAATGTTTGTTATTTTTTTTTACCAAATCAGTGTTAAAAAATATCGACAAAAAACAGTGCAAATATACTTTATACTATAAATTATGGTCTTATGTGTTTTATAAAATTTTATGATGATTCTTTTCTTTGACCAAATTAACCCTCTAGCTCCCGTTTTTAAGGCTCATTTTTGTCCTTTTTTTAAAAGAAATGCAAAAAAAAAAAACTATAATAAAAGGCAGTTAGAGGGTTAAAATATTTTACAAATATTTTCTGCATCAAATTTTACTAGGGCACGTCTACGACAGAAAGTTCGTCCAGCATATAGAAAATGCTTAAAAATTTTAAAGTATTCAATTTTTTTTTATATTATTTTTTTAGGCCGAAATATAAAAAAATTAGTAAAAAAGTTAAATTCGACTTTGTCGAATGTATTGATACCCTCCACAATGTAAAAAAGTTTATTTGCAAAAAAAAAATAAAAAAAAAAAAAAATCCGCGAAAAAAAATTTTTGTTAAAAAAAAATTTGACGAAAATGTTTTTTTTTTTTAATATGTTTGTACTTGTTTAAATACTATTCGGTGATCAATTCTGTTCACATGTGTCAACCAGCAACCGAATTAAAGCATTTTGTGTTTTTAGGTTATGTCGGGCCCTTTTTTGACTCAAAACAAAGCTTAGGTCTTTTCCCACCTAATTCTTCTTCGTCCTCAAATATATTTTTGCTCCACCAACAAATTTCCGCTAGAACGGCATCACGCGACTTTTTCCCAAGATATCTGAAATGGTGATCACGGTCAAAGTATTAAATAGATAAAACAGATATATGCACAGAGAAAATAGCTTAATTGTGCCAGCCGAATTAAAAGCCAACTGCATTGCATGGTTTACCGAAATTTATTTGAACCAACAGAAGTAAAATTTTCAAAACAAATTTTGGTTTTCGAAATCGAAAATTTCGGTTATTGTTATTAAACTATGCAGTTGGCTCTAAATTCGGCTGGCACAACTAAACTGTTCTCTCTGTGTAAGACTTATCATATTTACTTGTTGTTGGCCTAAGTAGTTTGATATTGCATTTAAGCGAAATCGGTTCAGCGGTTCAAAAGTTATGAGCACAAAATGTAAGAACACCTCAAAAATTGTGGTATATTCAACATAACCTAAAAACACAAAATGCTTTAATTTGGCTGCTGGTTGACACATGTGAACAGAATTGAGCACCAAATGGAATTTAAACAAGTACAAACATATTTTTTTACAAAAAAACATTTGCGTCGATTTTTTTTTTTACCAACAAATTTTTTTCACGGATTTTTTTTTTAATTTTTTGTTTTTTTTTTTTTGTAAATAAACTTTTTTACATTGTGGAGGGTATCAATACATTCGAAAAAGTCGAATTTAACATTTTTACTTATTTTTTTTATATTTCGGAACAAAAAAAAAAAAAAAAAAAAAAATTTGTAATACTTTTAAATTTGTAAGCATTTTGTATATGCTGAACGAACTATCTGTCTTAGACGTGCCCTAGAAAAATTTGATGCAGAAAATATTTGTAAAACATTTTAACCCTCTAACTGCCCTTTTTTATAAACTTTTTTGTATTTCTTTTAAAAAAGGACAAAATTACCCTTTAAAACGGGGGCTAGAGGGTTAATTTGGCCAAAAAAAAATCATCATAAAATTTTATAAAACACATTAGAACATCATTTTTAGCTTAAAAGTATATTTGCACTGTTTTTTGCCGATATTTTTTATATTTTTTCAAACATTGATTATTTATACTTGACCCTTTTTAAGCATTTTGCGCATGTCGCACAAACTTTGAACATTTGACAACCCCTAGTGAAATTTTATGAGGAACATATTTGTAGAACATTTTAACCCTCTAAATGGACGTTTTATTATACTTCTATGCTAATTTTTTTAAAATGGACTAAAATGACCCCTTAAAATGGCAGTTAGAGGGTTAAAATGTTCTAAGAAAAGAACCACCATAAAATTTTACTGAAGACATCAAATCATATTTTGAAGCTCAAATGTGTTCTTATTATAGTATTTTTGACGTTTTCCAAACGCCTTTGATAAAAAAATAAAAACTTCAGTCGGCTATAAAAAAGAAATCCGAACTGACTTTACAAAACCCTTTGGTGATTTTTTTCATTTGATGGTCTACTTTCATATGGCGTTGAAGCCATTGAGGCTCATTTTTCTTGTTGCACAGTGTTATAAGTCATTCTATGAATGTCCGTCCGTCTGTATGAAGCACGATTCAGTCCAAAATAAAAGAGCTAGACTCCTAAAAATTGGGCCGAATGTGTCTCATAGTCATAGGCCGGTTAAGTTCGTAAATGGGTAAAATCGGATAAGGGGCAAAAAAGTTCCCCTTAAAGAACTAAAAAATCCTCTTTAAAAACGCTATTTTTACAGCTTTTTTGCATTTTTGTTAAACAAATGAAACCTTTTTATGTCAGAAGGAGTTAAAAGCCATACAGTTAAACCCCGGGGGGCTACAAAATATATTTTTTTTGCCCCGCCCCCTTTTGTGGTCGTGATTAAAAAAAACATAAAAATTATGAGTAAAATAATGGTATAACTAAAGTTCAAAAAGAATAATAAATAATTTAGTAAACATTTATCGCGTTGGGGAATGTATCCCCCAGCACCCCCACAGAACCCCTCCCCAAAAACGCCTCTGAAATTTGGTTTATATGTACTTTAACATGTTGGAGGGCATCAAAGATTCGGCACAGCCGAATTTAACACTCTCACTTGTTTTTATTGTAAATGCGTCAACCGAGGGTCATAAAGAATAAATTAAGAAATTTTTACATAAAACGATTTTACATAAATTAGTTCAGTTATTGAAATGTGGAGTTTGATGTCCGATGTTTTAAACACACGAGACAAAAAAGAAAGTTTTGTTTTTAAAATTTTGAATATTTAAATTTTGAATTTTAAAATTATTTTTTAACATGTTTTCTTAAAAAACGACCTTGGCAATGATTTTGACTTCCATATAGTTGTAAAATATCCCAGTTACACAAGCGAACCATTTATTACCGACAAAGCATACCAGACAACTTAATTTAGTTAATATTGAGTTTTTAATAAAAGAAGACGTGCCAAATTAGACGCGTGGTGAAAAACAAAAAATTGAAAGAGTGTTAACATAATGAGTGTTAAATATGGTCAAATTAAAATAAATAGGTTTGTTAATCTTTAAAGACAGACTTCTCACTATCCCGTTAGCTGATAGAGGAGAAATATAAGGACGAATTTCGTTAAGTTTAATTTTTCAGAGAGAGATTTTTAAAACCATACATTAAGTAATCGGTACTTAGGGGCATGTCACAGACTATTATTAAGTTCGGATTTGGAAAAAGTGGTTTGCTCGTAAAACACAAAACGAATATTATAATTTTCGGAAGGAAATCACTTTCAAAAATCAAAGTGGAATTGAATTGCAAAAACAGTGGTTTCATTCCGAAAAAAAATATTCGCTTTGTGTTTTACGAGTAACCCACTTTTTGCAAATCCGAACGGAATTGAGTCTGTGACATGCCTCTTAAAATTATTTTAAGAATAATAAGTTTTACGCTTTTGAAGATCTGATCTTTTTTCTAAGAATTTGAGAATATTAATTTGAAAGATAGAGTTTCGACTGTCAACAATTAACAAACATTATCACAGGTTCATAACACCCAAATAAATTCATAGGGTACACAAAATTTATAACAACCCCAAGCAAGTTGGTCATACAAAAACTTTAATAAAGAGCAAAGCTCAATAACAATGTGTGAAATTAAACCAAAATCGTGATATCTACCGCATTCTTTATAATTATTATTTTTTTTTTTTACAATTGTGTGACGTGAATTTTTAAATTCCAAAAAAATTATATTCCAACACACAAATAATTATATTACTTCAATACTGTAACACAATCCACGCTTTATCGACATACCTTCATACACAGTTTCAATGACCGATCAATCTGTCGGTCAATCAATCGATCGATCGATCGACCGACTGACCGAGAGAACATTCAACCAATATGACAGTGTCAAGTACACTTGAACCTCGTCCTCGCCTTAAAATCCGTTTATATGTGTGAGTTTTGTTGTTGTTTTCTACCAGCTTTTTTGATTTTTCTGTGTATAGAGTTTGCGCATAACAACACTTTCATTATAATAACAACAACAAACAATTCGCAAAATAAAGCACACCAACACAAACAGAAATTGTAAATTGTATTTTAATTAAGAGGAGAGCTTTATACATACAAATCATATTTTTACATATGACAGAAAATTTAAAGAATGCATTCTTTTTTTAGCATTTTAAAGTTGTGAATGAAATATCAAGACTAGATAATTAGGGGTAGAAAATATTAGCAACAAAAAGCTATGAAACAAGCTCCACAGAAAAAGATTGGTTAGGTTAAGTTGTATGTGGCTGATAACGCTTTACGTCTACACACATAGACTTTGGGATCCATTGTGATACCACAAGACGGTAATGGGGTTCCCCTGTCTAGTCCGTGTCGTTAAACGAATTTGAGCTTCTTATGAAACTGCTAAGATTGAATTATGACATCCGACAAATTAGAAATATTGTGCAGCTACCTAGATCCCAGTGAAGAAAGTCTCTGAGCAGAAAGTGCCGGGTAATGTCAGATAAAGTGTTCTATTGTTTCCAGCTCTTCCTCATCCATGCAATCTATCGTGTAGTCTCACAAGTCCATCCATGTGCCCATCTCTGGTTAGTATCTGTTGCGGAACAAAGCCGTTATTTTACTTTCAAGTTTCTAGAGGCATACCAACACATTCCAATTCCGTTGGAACCTGTAAGTTGGCAGCAGTGACTCCAGGAACTTGACCGCGGCTCAACTGTCGAAATAGATGTTGATTGCAATTGTAGACAAGACATTGCAACTACACTTCCATTAAAACACTAAAATCCAAGCTCTTTCGAATAGACTTATTTTTTCGTGTAGCTTCGATCTATCTGTGTAAAAACTTATAGAGGCTCCACAACCCGGAATGCACCTCATCCAAGACTCCCTGGATGTTATCATAGTAGTGAAGTGGCGCTCAAAAGGATCAAAGATCATTTGTGGTATGTTTATCCTTTTCAAGATCGTTCCATTGAAATGCCATTAAGTCCAACCGACGATATATTTTGCACTCTATCGATTACCTATACTTAACAGAGAAAATTGACGTTTTTACTTTGGTTTTGCTTTTAATATTTGCACAGCTGTAAGCTGTCAAATATACATTTTCTTCAGCAAGTGCGTTAAAGAAATTTAGCGCCTAATTACTTATTGTTAGTATGTTTTTTTTTTGCCCTTTTAAGTCAATTGTTTATAAGTTTTAACTAAAAAACAAGTAAGAAAGTTATAGTCGGTCAAGACCGACCATATGGTACCCTACACCAGTGTTTTCCAGAAAATGGGTCCCAAGTCCAAACATGGACCGATTGGATCTGTCTCTTGTTAGATCTTTATTTGGTGTAGAAAACACACACAGATCACATTTTAGTGGAATTGGTTTATTTTTTTGTCAATAGACCGATTTAAATGAATATCGGTCGAAATTTTTATATGGGGGACTAAGTCGAGAAATGGTCCAATTATATTCCGATTTGATTAGGTTACTAAAGTGCACGTTTAACACCTTAAAATACAATTTTTATCAAATATTTCCATTTTTATGAATTTTGAGGGAATTATGTGAATATCGGGAGGGTGGTTTATATGGGGACTACCAGAAGGACTGACCCGATTCCTTTGAAATTTAAAATGGTAATTCGTGCACACAAAATTTGTTTGCTTGCTAAATTTCAAAGCTATATCTGTTATAATACGGTTATTAAAGTCATTTAAGCCGAATCCAAAGGGGGCGTTGTATATTTTTATTTCTAGGCCTCATACAAACCACCCTCCCGATATTCACATAAATTTCCCAAAATATATAAAAATAAATAAATATTGTTTAAAAATTAATTCTTTATAAATTTAATAATCGCAAATAAGCATTAGTCTCGATTGAGATACATATCGATTGTCATTCTCTATATCTTCGGATAAAAATACAGTTCCCTTATGTCTCTAAAGCAGATTACCGAGTCAGGGATGTTAACGATGGTCGTGTGTCCCCAAGTGCGTTGCATCTACATGTGCAAATCACTTAACCATAGTGCAGATTTTGTTGATATGCTCTTGAAGTTGATGTCAACCAGCAGAAAGTTGAGTATCATTTCTAGACCCACTTGGGGTGTTCATCTTATAGCATCAGTTGTACAAATACTCTCCAGTCATTTCTGCAGATTTGAGACATATGATTTCTTATCTACTGCTCTCCACAACACGATTGCAGTATACAATGTATGTACTATACGGTGACAGGACATAATCCCCACGGACATTACCCCCATAACGGAAATGGGGACTATGACCAAATTCATCACGGTCATAATCCCCATAATAGTTCTGGGGTCTATGACCGGGGTGTATGTCCGTTCCCTGTTGGGATTACGACCGAACTTTTTTCGGTCATAACCCCCATTCACATTATGGGGAGTAAGTCCAAAGCAATTTTGGTCATAATCCCTGTTTTCTGCAGAGAGGGTGGGCTTAGCGAAGCCGCTTAATTAATTTATGGAGCCTGACCGAAGGCCTGCTACGCAGAAAAAATTTTAAAACAAAAAAAATACAATTTTTGGGATTATGACAAACTAGTGGATATAATTCATTCATTGATGACAATTTTAGCATATTTTGTCATCAAGAATAACCTATGATTTGTCAGAACCTGAAGACATTTCCTCAACGAATTACTATTTAAATTTCCTCATTGCCACATTTTCCAACTGGAATCTTCTAAAAGAAAGCTTCGAGTCCATAACAACACTAAGGTATTTTACTCCTCCTGATAGTCCAAGTTTGATTTCAGCTAGTTCGGGAAAGTTAAACTTGCCTATCTTAATCTTCTTTGTGATCAAAAAAAATCGTTAACTCAAAAAATTTTTTGCACTCAAATTCATTTGCATTGAAAATGTTTTTGCACTTGTAAAGGAGATGAAAACCCGTTTGAAATGCGTGGGAAATACGATAGTGTTTATTATTTGAATTCCCAATCTGCTTTCAATTAACGGATCTGCGTCTTATTAGGGTAATGTCACAGGGTCAATTCCGTTCGGAAGTGGAATTAAAAGTCTGCTCAAAGAATTTCCAATCATGCAGGTTTACTCTACTTAGGTAATTTAAAATGGTTTCAAGAAAATTTTGATTTGGCGTTTTCCGATTACACACCTTATTCAACTTCCGAACAGAATTGTCTCATGCCTCTAAACAAGCAACTTTTGTCTAGCGACTCCACAAGTACACAAAATGTACCACAAATTCATTGCCTGTAGAGTTCCGAGCGGATTATCGAAAGACAATACAGACATTACAAAAAAAAAGCTTGACAATAATTTTTCTTGATTTTATTAAAAACTCTTTAAAAAATGACTTGCAATCCAAACTTTATTGTTACTTATAATTAGAACAGTATTCATGACTTAATCTTTTGACTTTGAATTAAAAAAAAAACGTTACAAAAAGAATACATTCCTCGAATCTTGGACAATTTGTATACTTTCCTATGTGGTACATATATACCGCTTGTTCAAACATGGAAATACAATTGAAGTCCATTTTTTCTCAGTATAAATAGAGGTGGTACACATGTTTGATGTTTTTTTTTTGCTGATTGTGAAAATTTTTTGTTTGCAACATGTGTAGATGGCATATAAAAAAAAAATTTAAACAAATTAAATACGTATACGTAACAGACTATTATTACCTTACTTCTTCACATATCTACTATATAATTTACATAATTTGTTATATCGGACAAATATTTAAGATATATGTATATAGAGCGATCATACAATAATAACACAGCCCGACATATATTTCAGCTGAATCAGCTGTTCATTAATTGAGACATCAGCATTCGACTCACAAGGGAAGTATCCCTTATAAGCCGATGTGCATGAAAGTTAAAATATATATAAAAGAAACCATTCTAAGGTTGGGGTGTCTCGGCTTATCGGTCATATCGGGGATTTACTGGTTTAAAAAAATAGGTAAAAAAAATGGCGAAAACCCCGTTTTTTGGATTTTTCAGTAAGTTCTTTCTAAGAAGGTTTCCATATGAAATTTTTTTTTTTTTAAAAAAAAAACTTAAATTTTGGGGGTATTTTTGTGAAGACACATACCTACCATTTCCATATTAATACGAAATAATCTTAATTAAATTTAAGTCGACTCGTATGTTTGCTCTAGACGATGTTCCTGTTAGTTCGGGAGTTATCGAAATTTTCCCGAAGGTCCACATTGTTTTATAAACACTGATATGGCCGACAAGCCCAACCTTAAACTCTCTTTTATATATATTTGAAGTTTCATGCAAATCGGTTCCAAAGGGTTGAGATACTTCCCTTGTCAGAGCAATTCCTTGCACATTCATCATCTAAATCGTTCGCAGAAACCTCACTATGTCTAGGAACTGAAATTAGCCTAATTGTGTTCTATCGAATTTGGTAGAGGGATTGCATACAATGTCTAACGACTTCCGATTTCAACGTTTTTGATACCAAGGCCTTCCACGTACATGTAAATGGGGGGTTCCTCTCCCTGAAAGACATTGGACTTTTCGGAAGTCTCATTGGGGCCCAGATATCAAGCCGCTCGAAGTATATTCCGGAACTCGTATTATCATATCCGTAATAATTGAGATCTCATTGTACATCATATTTGAGTTTGCTATCTAGTTTTCCGTATTCAGTACTTGGATTTCGAAGGTTCTCTCAAAGCATGTACCCGATGAGATAAAGTCGGGTTCCTGCTTCAGTTCTGTTCCGTTCCATCTGGATTTTGCACTAATTCAACCTGAGTGCAGATTTTTCTAATAAGCTTTCAGAAAAAAGTTAACACCAGTTCTAGAATCCTCGCATCTCACTGTTTTTGACCATTTAAAATTTGCCTATTAAAAATTTGCTCACGAACGAGAGCTGATGGAAAAAATTGGAAAACAGATCCGGAATCAGCACTGTAAATTCTATATTAAACAGTTAGCAAAGGTCAGGCATATTAAAAAATATCAAATTTTGTCGACCTGTGTATTTTTTTTTTTTGTTGTAGATATCATGCACAACAATAATGACAAACTTTAATTGTATTATACACTCGACTCTACACTTTGCCTTGAAACTTTCGGAAATTGTGTTGTTTAAAAAAAAAAAATAGATATCTTTTTTTGTTGTATTGTATAACACATACTAACATTTGGGGCATTGTCATCCTTCAAAAAAAACTGTAAATGTGTAACAATCTCTATGGGGATAAACACAACTTTTTTTTAGCCGTTGTTGTTGATATTTATTATTGTTTACAATTTTACAGTGAGGGCATTATCTATTATGATGAGGATAGATGTTGCATATATGAATGAAAAATGCAATGCAGTGCAATGCAAATAGTTGTCACCTAGCAACAAAATATAATATTTAAGTCAATGAAAGAATGCAAACTTGACTTTCATTTTAATAAACGGATCACTTCCGGATTTTAGGCAATAAATAAAATGGATTTTTACTTAAACGAGATTTCACCTCAGGTGTGAATAGGCCTTTATAAACGAGATTTCAGCTCAGGTGTGAATTGGGCATAAGTCAATTGTTTAAAAAACTTTTTGATTAAAAAGAGCTTTTACTTTTAAACACATTGATACTAATTTGGGAAAGTTGTGACATTTTTTTTAAAGCAGACACATTTTTAACGATAAAACGAGTTTTATATCCGCAGAGCTTTTTCCCACACACTCAAAAGCTGTTTTTGAAATTAGTCACATAGTAAAAAACCTTTAAAACTTTAATATTCTAAAAGTTTTCCTTTTTTATATCATACTATATCCTGCTATACCCTACCCGGTACTTCGTTACCCGTAAGAATCAGTATTTGAGTCCCCATTTCTGGAATCCATCCCTTAAAAAATTCATCAAAAGTATTTTGAATGAAAACAAGTGAGAGTGTTAAATTCAGCTGTGCGGAATCTTTGATAACCACTTTTTCTTTTCAGTCCTAGTTGGACATTGGCCCCTCTCAGTATCTGCTTCCAATTGTCACGGTTCCTAGTTTAATAGTTTTAGGTAATTTTGCATCTTCATTTACTTTTTTTTAATGTTCTTTTCGAAGTACCTTGTATTTGTGGGGTTTCTAGAAAATATTTTGTTTTTTTATTGCACCATCAGTCATTCGCACAATGTGCCCTGCCCATTGTATTCTAATACTGTCTGCACCTTCTAGATCTTTTAGTTCAGCTGGTTCAGTTGTCGAAAGGTCTTCGTAAGATTTTTCTTTCAAATATACTGATTATTTTTAATAACTTTCAACATGTAAAAAACCTTTAAAAAAATAAACATTTTGCAGGGGCGTTTTTTGTCGTGGGGGAGGTCTGCGGGAGACGTAGGGGAAACTTCCTCTCGCCATTAAAGTTGCCAAACCATGCCCAGCAAAATTTTCTGTTCCAAATAATCGGTTTCAGAACGCATCAAATTACCCTGCAACCGGTTCTACTTAACATTCCAGAATCAATGATTTTGTTTGAAATTGTCCCGAAAGCAATCGTTTTTTAGAGCAAGGAGATTTTTTAAAAAAAAAATTTTACATAGAAAATGTTGTTGTGATTACCGTAGAATATATTCAAGAATCTATTGAACCAAGAATTTGTTCCAAAAAATTTTCCTGGGTGGTTTCTGCACATAAATCATATTTAAATTATTTTTTTTTATACCCTCCAACCACAGTATGGAGGTATACTCACTCATTACTCATTCCGTTTGTAACGCATCGAAATATCGGTCGGGGACCCCATGAAGTGTATATATTATTGATCCGTGATCGATTCTAAGACATTCTGTGAATGTCCGTCTGTCCGTCCTACCGTCTGTCTGTAGATGGCACGATGCAGTCCAAAATAAAAAAGCTAGCCTCCTGCAATTTGACATGAATATGTCTTATGGTCCTAGGCAGGTTAAGTTCGTAAATGGGCAAAATCGGCTCAGGTGGAAAAAAGTTCCCCCTTGAAGAACTGAACCAACCTCTAAAAAAATACACTTTTTTACATGTTTTTTTGTATTTTTGTTAAATAAATGAAACATTTGTTATATTTATCGGGATAGGAAGGTACTCTCAACGTCCCCCACTGACAACAATCACCCCCCCCCCCTCCAAAAACAAACGCCCCTGACAATTTTTTTTTTTACATTTTGGAGGGTATAAAAGATTCGGCACAGTCGAATTTAACACTCTCACTTGTTGTAATTAACTAAGGCGGCTAGAAAAAATAAGAGTAACTAGTTACCTCCCAATTTCAATGTTAATTACTTTAACACGGTGACAGTACCGTTTTAACCATTAGGATAAACTGGGCTCATGCCCAGGGCCCCTGAACTAAGGGGGCCCGAAATGCTAATAAACTCGCAAATACGAAAAGCAACATTTTTTTAATTTGTTTTTAAAGAAAATTTCACATTTTCTTTCAGAATTTCTTTCATATCGAAAAAGTTTCAGGTTCTGAGACATTTTTCGTATAGAAAAAGTTTCAGATTCTGGGATATTTGTCTATGGAAAAGTCTCAGATTATGACACATAAAAGGTCTCATTAGAACCAAATTGTTTTACACAATTATCATTGTTTTAATAAGTAAAGAAAAATTACTATGAGCTAGAATATCTCTACTTAAAACATGTTTTTTAGTTTCTTTGTCTTAAAACAGGTAATAACATGAGTTTCAATTTGTGAGAAAAGTGTTTTTTTGTCATGCGACTTTTTCTTTCTTGTGCGATGTCATTGGAGGTAACCACATTTTGCCTTTTTGGGCGTAAAATAATGTTTATGGTAACGGAGAGGCGTACCCATTACCAAGTTTTTGCTGGGCATATTCGGAGTTTGTTTTTAATCAGATAACACATGTTTATGCTTTTGTCACATTCAAAAGCTTTTCTAACAATTTTTATTCCGAAATTCACATTAAAAAGCATTTTTTTAGTTGCCATACTTTGAAAGATTTTTTATGTATTATTATAGAATCGTTTTTGTCCTAAAAAAAATTTTAAATACGGAAAGCTTTTTCAATGTTCTCACATTTAAAAGCTCTTTTTGGAAAATTTAACAAATTTTATCATTAAAATTATGATCAATGTTTAGTTTGATTAAGAAGTTTTTTGAAACTGTAACATAATATTTATAAAACACTTGAAAGTTTCTTCAGCTTTAATAAACTCATTAATATAAAGCTTCCTTCATTAATATAATGAATTTTTTCTCTATTGTTTACTTACTCAATCCAATTTTATTTCATTTCATTTCAGACTATTACGTCGTGACAGTGAAGATTCTTCCTCTGTTCGATGCTCGTACTGTTCTGTACTAAATGTCAACGAGAACGATTTAAGGAGATCATTTGAGAATACCTGCACCGATTCATTGGTAACAGCTTTTGATGATGAGGCTTTACTAATATGCGACCAAGGAAACGAAATGGCAAGGACAAAGGTTTATTTTATACATAATAGAGCTTAGGTGACACCATCATTAATACATCATCATTCAACCAAAAAACACCCACTCACCACTAAATAACATCATCATCATTATTTTGTTATTATCATTAAAAACTTCATTATTAAAGCAAATAATTTTAGTATAAAATTTAATAATATTATTACTTTTGCATATATTATGCAATTTAGTCTAGTATAGTCTAACTACATAAAGCTTTTATTATTTTCCTTTTATAAAAGAAAAAGTTTAATGAAAATAAAATTCAATATTTTCATAGCAATTCATTATTTGATTTTATTTTTTTCAACTCACAGTCAAACCTCGATTTATACGTTTTTGAAACATTTTTTTTTTAGTTTTTAAAGTTTTGTAAATATTGCGACTTTTACTCAGAAATCCATAAATTATTCAAGGAAACCTTTGGATCTGAGAATTCCAGTAAAATAAGGCGATAGAAAGTCTAAAACTTACGGTAACATGCTTAAAATCATTGCTATACGTATACGTAAATTAAATATCCCCCTTTGATCAAAACGGAAATTTTTTGAAAAATCGAGCAATAACATTCTAGAAATGTCCGTCCAGTTGTCAGTCCGTCACTGAAACGTACGATGCAGTCCCAACTACAAGAGTTAGGCTTCTGAAGTTTCTATTGCAATAAAGTGATTCTTCCGATTTGTAATGTCCGGGCAAATTTTAATTCTACTAGGCCTAAAACTTATGTGGTACAAATTTGAAACAAATCGGATTAATCTAACAAATTCCTTTCCCTTGACCCATTCATAGAGATTGAGGGGCATGTCACAGACTCAATTCCGTTCGGATTTGGAAAAAGTGGTTTACTTGAAAATCGCAAATCGAATATTTTTTTTTCAGAATGAAATTTTTATTTTCAAAAATTTTTCGATTGAATTACTTTTTTGAAGCTCCTATCTATCAATTTTTTTTGATTTTTTTAAAAATTAAGAAATTTTCTTGCAAAACATTATTTGTATAAATTTTGACATGCTGAATACGAATATCCAAAAAAATTCCGAAATCGGTAGAGTGGTTTTCGAGATATCGCCATATCGATATGGCGGCTTTTTCCTACTTTCAAGAAATTTTTGAAAAAAATCTTAAAATTTTTGCCCATTGACTTTTTTATAGAAATTGAAACAGCCATTATTTTTATTTTTTTAAATTTTCAAAAACCTAAAACTTTGATTGCCAAGCGCACCGGATTAATTAAATTTGATTGGCTTCAAATTTGTACCACATAATTTTAAGGCCTAGTAGAAAAAAAAATTGTCTGGTCACTCTAATGTCTTATGGTCATTGGTTGGTTCACTTCGTAAATGGGCAAAATCCGAATGGGAGGAAAAAATTCTCCCTTGTAGAACTTAACCAAAATCTGACAAATACCTTTTTTTATTTTATTTTTTAACAAATGAAATATTTTAATGTCAGAAAAATTTCAAAATAATATGAACTTTTCTGACCCGCCTCCTTTTGTGGGCGTGGATATATAAATTTATTTAAATAACGATTAAATTATTTTTCTTATGTTCAAAAACCATATTAAATTTCTTTATCGCGAGAGGGAAGTTGGTCCCCAAAGATGTCCCCATAACGCCCTGTACAATTTTCTAATACAGATAGAATAATTTTTCATAATGAGCTAATGGATTTTTTCATTAGAACAATGATTTTTTCATAAAAGCAATAATTAAACTTGCATAATTAAACTTGCATTTATGAAAATAATCATTAATTTTATGAATTTTCTTTTCTATGAAACTTTTTCATCAGATGTATTTTTCATCAAATGTATCATCATTGCAATGAAGTTTTACATTAATTTTATGAAAAAAATTATTCATTAAAAAAAAAACAAGTGAAAAAATAATAGTCGGTCAAGACCGACCATATTATACTCTACACCAGTGTTTTCCGGAAAATAGGTCCCAAGTCCAAACATGGACCGATTGAATATTTTTTTCGATAGATCTTTAATTAGCGTAGAAAACACACGTAAACAAAATTTTAGTTGCATTAGATAATTTTTGTTGCCAACAGACCGATTTAACTGAATATTGGGCAACATTTTTATATAGGGACTAAGTCCAAGAATGGTCCAATTATATTCAGATTTGATTAGGTACCAAAGTACACGTTTAACACACGCAAACAAAATTTTGATCAAATATTTCCTTTTTTCATGAATTTTTAGAATGTATGTGAATATTCGCAGGGTGCCTTGATGAAAGTTATCATTGATTTTATAAATTATGAAACTTTTTCATCAAATGTATGAGCATTCTTATTATTGCAATGAAATTTTGCATTTATTTTATGAAATAAATTATTCATCCAATAAAAAACAAGTAAGAAAATTATAGTCGGTCAAGACCGATCATATGGTACCCTACACCAGTGTTTTCCGGAAAATGGGTCCCAAGTCCAAACTTGGACCGATTGAATCTTTTTTTTAGATCTTTAATTAGTGTAGAAAACACACGCAAACAATTTTGAGTTGAATTGCCTAATTTTTGTGTGACAAAATCGCCTCAATATCGGGCGAAATTTTTGTATAGGGACTAATTGTAAGTCCAAAAATGGTCTAATTATATTCAGATTTGATTAGGTTACCAAAGTATACGTTTGCCACATATAAACAAAATTTTAATCAAATAATTCCTATTTTCATGAATTTTTAGAAAGTTATGTGAATATCAGGGTGATTTGTATGGGGATAACAAGAAAAACTGGGCCGATTTCTTTAAAACTTGGAATGGTGATTTGTGAATACAAAATACGTGTACCTTAGGGCGTCCCTTCAAATTTAAATTTCGAAATTCATGTCGCAATACCTGCCAAACGATGGCCACGTTAGAGCTGATTGTGTGAAAATTTATGAAAAAATTTTTCAAGGTCATCTTTAGTCGGCAACCAGCGGCAAAAGTTGGAAAAAATTATGTATTTTGACCAAAATTCATGTTCGAATTTTTTGACCATATCCGGCTCAAAAATTCGGAAAATTTGCATAGTTTATTGGAAAAGTATTAAAAAAATTCCAAAGCCGCGATTTTGGTCTACAGGTGCTGATTTTAAAACATAAAAAATATTTTTTATTCAAATTGGTCATCTTCAGGGGTCAAAGTTGGAAAAGATTACGTATTTCGACAAAAAATCATGTCCGAATTTTTTGACCAAATCCGACTCAAAAATTCGGAAATTTTGCGTACTTTATTGAAAAAATATTTTAAAAAAAATCCAAAACGGCGAATTTAGTCCACAGATGCAAAAAAAAACCCTTGTCAATTTACTAGAAAAAGTCTCGTAATCCCATTTTACCAATATTTGACAGTTTTCCTTGTTTTTTAACAGAAAATTTTCGATTGAAATTTAAATTTTTTTGTAGTTTTAGAATTTTTTTTTTGTAATTTTACAAATTTCTAACTTTTTTTACAAAAATATCTAGTAAATTCACGAGAATTCCTTGTAAGTTTTATTTGCCAAAAACAGTTGTAAATTTACAATTTTATTGGTAAAAAGCTTGTTAAATTACAAAAAAGCTCGTAATTATTACTAGGAAATTTAGGAAATAGGAGGTAGCAAAAAATCTAGCAAAACCTCTAGTAAGTTTTATCGCGTGAAAAAAAAATCTAAATTTACAATTTTATTGGTAAAAAGCTTGTAAAATTACAAAATTATTGGTAGGAGGTAACAAAAATATAAAGTTACAAACTTGTCATTTTACAAGATTTTTTTTTTTTTGAGTGTATACCCCTATACTGTAGTTCGAGGGTATAAAAACTTTATGATTTTCGAAACCTTTGACCTTAAAAATTGAAATCTATGTACTGTTTTTTAACCCCTACTCAAAATGCCAAAGCATAGGTCTATACAAAAATTTATTTAAGTTACCCTCTGCAAATAAATCCTGTTCTATAAAGCGAGTCATGACTGTAATTCATTCATCATTTTCACTAGCCGTTTAATTAACTCCACACGAACATTTGCTTAATTGTATTGTTATTTTTTGTTTACAAAAATCAAAATCATTGAGTTTAGAATTTTTTTTAAAAGTCTAATAAAATTTTATATTTCTTCATAACTTCCCTAAACCAAATTTTTTAGGTTCACTTTGATGACGTATCGTTGTACGGGACTCCGAAAGAGGAGCCAATGCCTTCCATCCCCATTGTTTCGGAAAAAGTTTCAGCGAATTTCTTAAAAAGTCAATTGCAATCATGGTTTCAACCGACCGACAATCGGTTGGCTATGAAATTATTTGGCAGCCGCAAGGCCTTAGTCAAAGAAAGAATACGTCAGAAGACTTCCGGACATTGGGTTATTCACCCATGCAGTTCATTCAGGTGGGTTAATGTTTAAACTTTTTCCCAGTTAACTAAATATACATTTTTTTTTAAAATTTGTTCTCTTTCAGGTTTTATTGGGACCTTTGTATGCTTTTATTATTAGTAGCAAATCTTATTATCCTGCCAGTCGCAATATCATTTTTCAACGATGATCTAAGCACAAGATGGATTGCCTTTAACTGCCTAAGTGATACTATTTTTTTAATAGATATTGTAGTCAATTTTAGAACAGGTAAGTTATACTAAAACTTTTAATATTTTTTTTTAATGTTTACCAAAAACTTTATGTAAATTTTTAATTGACGCAATTAAAATTTTGATCAAAGTTTTTTGATTTTTTTTAAGTAATTTTTTAATTGTGTCAAGTAAAAATTTAATCAAAACTTTAATTTTTTTTTAAAGTTCAGAAAAGTTTCACATTTTTTTACAGAAAAATCTTTTTTTTTAAACTTTATTAAATGTATTTATGTCTTAAAAGTCAAATGTATAATCGACCCCCAATATTTTTTAGATTCCCAACTTTTTCAGGCCATACCGACCCTCTCTCTTTAACCCTAAAAGTGGCACCCATACATTTTTTATTATTTTAACTTATTTTTTTTATAATTATTTTTAATTCGTCCTTGCCGAATGAATTGATACCCTCCACAATTTCAAAAAGATTACTGCAAAAACCTTTATTTAAAAGGAAATTAATTTGAAAAAAAAATAAAATTTTGAAAAAAAAAAATCTCAGCGAAAAAAAAATTTTGGTAAAAAAAAATCCGCGATTTTTTTCTATTTTTGTCAAAAAATATGTTCGTACTTGTTTAAATACCATTTAGTGTTAAATTATGTTCACATATGCCAACTAGCAGCCGAATTAAAGCATTTTGTATTTTTAGGTTATGTTGAATGTACTAAAGTTTTTGAGGTGTCCTTGCATTTTCGTTCATAACTTTTGAACCGCTGAACCGATATCGCTCAAATGCAATACGAAACTTCTCGGGAGATCTTCCAATGAATATGTTAAGTTTCAGTCATATCCGTGTAGTAGTTTGGTCGTGATCACCATTTCCACAAACGGACATCGGTAGAATGTCTTAAAATCGAATATATATGGGGCATTCCAAGCCAAATCACTCACTTTTAGACCCGACCCCTTTCGATTTATTTTATTTTTGGATATGTTTTAGTCCTTATTAAATGCAACTTGGACACCAATTTTCAGCCTTTTATTCCAAGATGGTGTTGAGTAATCAATTTTTCAAAATGGGGATTTTCTCCAAAAAATTAAAAAATTGAAATTTTTAATTAAATTTGACCATTAAAAAAAAGTTGGACAACGTTTTGTTGGTATTTGAATATAGTTTTTGAAAAAAAAATATGAAAAAATTATTCGAAGTAATTATCACTTATTTTTTGACTTATTTTTTGAAAAAGTCCGAAACCTTCCAATTTTTTGTAAAAAACTATAAAAATTCTACTCTAAATTACGCAACTTTTAAGCCATAACTCGAGATGTGATCACAATTCTTTTTATTTTTTTTTAATTTTTAAAATTGCACCTTTTATGTTTTGGCTCTGATTTATTTTATATGGAGCTCCAAAAAAAAAAAATTGGTAGATACTGACCCTAACTTACCCTAAATATATTCATTTGGAGGTAAATATACGTCTCACCAAAATTTAGGACGATCGGACATGTGTAAGGCGTTTAGCATGGTCCTTGAAGTATAAAAAACGGATTACAAGGAAAATTAAGAATTTTTTTCTGTTTTCGCAATTTTTTTGGTATTTTAAGTTAAGTTTTAATTCAAGTGATTACAGAATTATGATGTGGAGTAAAATGCCTTTCTAATAAGGTACTAAAAACTAAAATCGGTTGAAAATCAGCCAAGTTATTACAACTTCCCCAGGCATCTAGCGTGTGCCATACAACTCGATTAAAAAATACGAGTCCCCTTTTTTAAATTTATTGAAATTTTCTACTGTAATAACATTTTTTCATTATTCATGTTTCAGTGTAATATTTTTTTGGCTTTTCCAAATTTTAAAACAAAAAAAAGAATTTTTTTTTAAAATAGAGATTTCAAAAGGGTGTTGTAAATGCAGGCATTTTTAGCACTAATTTAAAAAATGTTAGCAAAACACAATATGAAAAATACTTGTCATCTAATTACATTTGAACTTGAAGAATAAAAAAATGTTATTACAGTAGAAAATTTCAATGAATTTCCAAAATCGTATTATATTGCTTAATCAAGTGTTCTGCCATACGTTAGATGCCTGGGGAAGTTGTAATAACTTGGCTGATTTTAAACCGATTTCAGTCTTTGGTACCTTATTAGAGAGGCATTTTACTCTGTATTGTAATTCTGTTACCACTTGAATTAAAACTTAACTTAAAATACCAAAAAAATTGAGAAAACAGAAAAAAACTCATATTTTTCCTTGTAATCCGTTTTCTTAACTTCAAGGCCCATGCGGAACACCTTATCCATGTCCGATCGTTCTTAATTTTTGTGAGGCGTATTTTTGCCTCGAAATGAATATATTTAGGGTAAGCTAGGGTCAGTATCTACCAATTTAGTTTTTTTGGAGCACCATATAAAATAAATCAAAGCCAAAAAATAAAAGGTGCAATTTTCAAAATTTGAAAAAAAATAGAACAAATTGCGATCACATCTCGAATTATGGCTTAAAAGTTGCGTAATTAAGAGTAGAACTTTTAGACGTTTGTAAAAAAAAAATCTAAGGTTTCGGACTTTTTCAAAAAGTCGATTTTAATTTTTAAACGTTAAAAAATAAGTGATAATTACTTCGAATAATTTTTTTAATATTTTTTTCTAAAACTACATTTAAATACCAACAAAACGTTGTCCAACTTTTTTTAAGATATCTTTATTTTTAACTGGTCAAAATTAATTGAAAATTTTAATTTTTCCATTTTTTTGAAAAAATCGCCATTTTGAAAAATTGATTACTCAACACCATCTTGGAATAAAAGGCTGAAAATTGGTGTCCAAGTTACATTTAATAAGAACTAAAACATACCCAAAAATAAAATAAATCGAAAGGGGTCGGGTCTAAAAGTGAGTGATTTGGCCTGGAATGCCCCATATACTTTATGGGGTCCCAGACCGATATTTCGATGAGTTACAAACGGAATGACAAATGACCCCAATCACTAAGGGGTCGGTCTTATATTTTATCCATCTAGTGGCGACTGCAGGGCAGTTGTGGGGTTCTTTTTGGATTTGTTTAATCAAAAACGACAATTTTTAAGGTACCTAGTGGACTTTATGAGCAATTAAGAGTGCCTAAGCACATTCAGCAGGTCGTCCCGTCAAATCTAAACTTCTAATTGTAATACCTGCCGAACTATGCACAGAAACAATTGAAAACGAATTTCAATCAACAAAAACGCGGATTCAATTAACTTTTTAATTGAAAATCCTCCGATGAAGAAAATTGTTATATCAATCATCAAATTGTAGGTGATTAATTGATTTTGTTTTCAATCAACCACTTTTCGATTTTGATGAAAAATTTGATCAATTTTTTATTTAAAGTCAATTAAAATAATGATTGATTTAACAAATGAATTTTAAGCGTATGACAAATTTATGAAGAAATTCATATTTTTTGCTTTCCAATATGGTGCCGACAGTAAAAAAAAGTAAAACCCGAGTATAAAGTATATTTTTTAATTAATGTATTCAAATAAATTAAAGCAAAAAAAAAGCTGGTATGTTGAAAATTTGTAATTTTATAGTCAAAGAAAATAACAAAAATGTTGATAAAATCGAAAAATGTTGATGAAATTTATGAAAAAAATTTTACAAGTGCATCTTCAGTCGGCAACCAGAGGTCAAAGTTTAAAAAAACTACGTCATGTTCGAATTTTTTTACCAAATCCGACTAAAAATTTGGAGTTTTATGGGACAAATATTTAAAAAATTTCAAAAAAGATATTTTGGTGCATAGATGCTGAAAAATTTTATATACTTTATTATTTTTTTTATATACAAGCAATTACTCAAAATCATTCAAATTTATTCTAAAACCTTAATAAAAGTACAAAATATAATAAAAGTTCCTTTTTGGCACTTTTTATTTAAAAGTATCATTCTTGTGCCTTTAATTAAAAACTAGAATGTTGTACTATGTTAATACTTGTTATCATGAAGTACTATTTTGGTCCTTTTTTTGTAATATGTAGTACTATTATGGTACCTTTTATTAAAAGTTCTATCCTGAAACATACTTTTTATTAAAAAGCGTTATTTTGGTACTTTTTATTTAAAAGCACTACTTTGGTACTTTTTTTAAAAAAGTCCTTTTAGTATTTGTTTAAACGTGCTAAAATTGCAGACATTCTGCTTTGGCAGTTTTTAAAAAAAAAGTTGCATTTTGAAAGTTTTTATTAAAAAGAACTATTTAGGGGCTTTTTTAAAAATTTACTATTTTGGTACTATTTAAGTACTGTGCTGTTACATTCTTCTATTTATTATTTTGGTGCTTTTTAGAAAAAATAACATAAAATGTAGTTTCCTTAAAATAACTTTTTTGGTACTTTTTATTGAAAGTACCAAAACAGTTATTTCGATATGTTACGCTAAAAAGGAGGAGAAAAAATTCACCGCCATAATGTTTCCGATATTTTAAAAATTGTATGCATGGGTGGAAAAAGTTTCCCCTTGAAGAACTAAGACAACCCCTGAAAAACAAGATTTTTTACGATTTTTTTTTAATTTTCGCTCAACAAATGTAATAAATTAATTGCATATTATGTTCATAGACCCGCACTTGGACCAAGGGGATTAGAAAAATCGATTTATTTCAGTCTGCCTCCTTTTGGGGGCGTGGTTATAGAAAATAATTAAAAATAACAATAAAAATGTTTTATTTCTAAAAATTTGTAGCGGGGAAATGGTGTCCCCCTATGACTCCGCAGACCCCCCACTCCCCAAAAAAAAAATACGCCCCTGCCATTTTTTTTTTTTTAATTTTTTAACATGTTATAGGGTATTCAAGATTCGGCACAGTTGAATTTAACACTCTTACCTATTTTTATTAAATTGTACAATTTTGGTACCTTTTTTAAGAAATACTGCACTCAAACTAGGCTATTCATAATGAGTAAATTAAATCTAATGTAGGTGTATTTGACTGATATTGCATGAATATTTGTCAAATAAACCTACTTTAAGTACACTTTAAGTATTATGAATAACCCCCAAAATATTTTGTAGGCAAAAACAAATGAAAAACAAATGATAAAACATTTGAAAACCATCCCAGTAATTATTCATTTGTTTTAAGAAACATCAACATTTATTTTTTACTGTTAATAAAATTTTCTAAAATAAATAACATTCAAAAATAACATCACTTTTTTTTACCAACAAATTTGGAAAAAATAACCTACGAAAACATTAAAAATTAATGGTTTTTGTGTTATTTTTACCAACAAATTCAAAAAAAAAAATTACCTACGAAAACATTAAAAATTAATGATTTCCTAGGTTATTTTTACAATTTTTCTATTGAATTTTTTTTAAAAAAAATTTTAATAAAATTTTTGGCTAATCGATCCCGCAATCAACTACATTCTGACCAGACACTCTACCCATCGTGCCAAAGTCACTTGATAGAAACATATTTTTATATTTCTATAAATAATTTTTTGAATTTTTTGTCTACAAAAAAATAAACCACACAAGTAGGTTAAAACTAATGACTTTTCTTTAAAAATTGCCAACAATTAAAAAAAAATAACGTACACAAATCATTAAAAATTAAAGAAAAATCACTTATTTTTACTTAGAGAACAAAAATGTATGACTTTAAAAATTTAATGCTATGGAAAGTCTTTATTATGTTGTTATTTTTGAAACAAAGAACAGAAATAGTCATTTAAAAAAACTGAACATTGAACACCGTCCGTCTGTCTGAAGATGGCCGGATACAGTCCAAAATAAAAGAGCTAGCCTCCTGCAATTTGGCATGAATATGTCTTATGGTCCTAGGCAGGTTAAGTTCGTAAATGGGCAAAATCAGCTCAGTTCCCCCTTGAAGAACTGAACCAACCTCTAAAAAAATACACTTTTTTTACATGTTTTTTTGTATTTTTGTTAAATAAATGAAACATTTGTTATATTTATCGGGATGGGAAGGTGCTCTCAACGTCCCCCATCACTCCCCCCTCCCCAAAACAAACGCCCCTGACAATTTTTATTTTTTTTTACATTTTGGAGGGTATAAAAGATTCGGCACAGCCGAATTTAACACTCTCACTTGTTTCTTTTAAAAACGACAAAACGTAAAACTTTTTAAATAAACTACAAACAGTTAATGGCATAATTTTTTAATTGTGGTTTTGCACTTTTTTTAACAAAAGAATGTATTTTAATAGTTTTTATTAAAAAGTACTGTTTTGCGGTTCTTAAAAAATGTATTGTTTTGGTACTATTAATTAAAAGTACTTTAAAAAAAATGTTTTCGTGAAAATAACTGTTTTGGTACTTTTTATTAAAAAGTACATTCTTGGTACTTATATTAAAATGTACATTCTTGGTACTTTTATTAAAAAGTACCAACAACAGTATTTTTTTATTTTGGATGAAAAGACACAGTTTTTTTAGCATATTTGTTAGGGGAAGAGAAATACGTATAAAAATCGATAAAAAAAATGTTTCTGGTTCTTTTATAAAAAAAAAGTACTTTGGTACTTTATGTGCGGAAGATCATGTATTTTAAGTACCAATGCGTTGGTGCGTTTTTAAAAATGCCTATTTTGGTACTCACTTTTAAAAAAGTACTATATATGTAGTAATTTTTTATTAAATTGTACAATTTTGGTACCTTTGTTAAGAAATACTGCTTTGGCACTTTTTTTACAAAAAGGAAATATTTTAATAGTTTTTATTAAAAAGTACTATTTTGGGACTTTTTTTAAAAAGGTACTACTTTGGTACTATTTAAAAAAGTGCTATATTTTGGTACTTTTTAGAAAAAATAACATAAAATATACTAACTTAAAAAAAACTTTTGGGATCTCTTTTTAAGTACCAAAAAGAACACTCATGGTACTTTTATATAAAAGTACCAAAAATAGTACTTTTTTATTTTGGATGATTAGACTCAATTTTTATTCAGATTTGTCAGGGAAGAGAGAAAAATTTATGAAAATATATAAAAAAAAGTTTCTGGTTCTTTTTATAAAAAAAATAGTTTGGTACTTTATGGGAAGTCCACTTATTAAGAAATTAAGTTTTATTGTGTGGAAGAAAATGTATTAGAAATTCCATACTTTAAAAAATTTTAAAAAATTATCTTATCAAAACTTGCCTTTTTTCACTCTATTTTTAGGAATTATGCAACAAGACAACGCTGAACAAGTTATTTTGGATCCCAAGCTTATAGCCAAACACTATTTAAGAACATGGTTTTTTCTTGATTTAATTTCATCGATACCATTGGATTATATATTTTTGATTTTCAATCAAGTAAGTAGGTGATAAAAACAGATCGCATCGTCGTTAATTCAGATTATGAAATTGCAGGACTTCTCCGATTCCTTTCAAATTTTACATGCCGGTCGTGCCCTACGAATATTACGCTTAGCTAAGCTCTTATCATTGGTTAGATTGTTGCGCTTGTCCAGACTGGTGCGCTACGTATCACAATGGGAGGAAGTATATGTAAGTATTAAAAGAACAGTTTATTATATTTTTTGGTGATAATCTTTATTTTTAATGGAAAGCCTACTTATATGCGTTTTGCGTTTTTAATATTTTTTTTAATTTAAATAATTTAAATTTTTTTTAATAATATATTATGAATTTTATTTAAAATTTTCTATAACTTTATCTCTCTCTCTCTATATTATTAAAGTCAAAGTGCTATAATTTTTTACTTTCTAAAATTTTCTTTTTTTAATTAAATAAATTTTCATTTAATTTTATGAAAGGAATTATTATTTATTTGTTCAATTTTATTTTTTTTTTAAATAATATTCTTAAGTCTAGAAGGTGATAATTTATGTATTTATGTGAAATGACTTGATTCCTTTAGTTTTATTTTTAATTTTATTCCCTCTTATTCAAATTTTTATTTGAATTTCTGTTTTTGTTTTCGAATTCTAATTTCAATTTCTCCTTCATTTTATTTAATTTAATAATCCGTTGTTAGTTATTAAATGTTGTTTTCATAAATGTTCATGTTTAAACTATTGTTTTATATTTTTTTTACATAAAAAACTATAATTTAGAAAAAAAATACTTTTACAAACATTTACATTTTTTTTCATTTGAATTTCTATCATATTCTTTGAATAATTTTAATAAAAAGCAACATTTTTAAATAAATTATTAGGCCTTTATTCATAATACTTAAAGTGTACTTAAAGTAGGTTTATTTGACAAATATTCATGCAATATCAGTCAAATAAACCTACATTAGATTTAATTTACTCATTATGAATAGTGTTTTTAGAATTTAAATTCCACCACAAAAGCACAATGTTTATGAAATTCTAAACGGAATTGAAAGTTATTTCATTTCATTATTTAAACACATACTAAACAGACACGACAATAGGGTTTAATGAAAAAAAAATGTAAAAACAAGGCGATTTTCGAGAAAAGCAAAGCTAGCTTTAATTTAAAATATTTTGTATGGATTATGAAATTTTTTCACACACACAAGGAAAAAAGATGTTTGGAACATGATTGCTGCACACCAAATGGCCTATAATGGAGGGGTAACATTATCTGGTTATTCCTTTTGATCAAATACTATATGAGGGGCTCAAAGCACAAGGGGTTCAAGTGACTTTTTTAAAAAAATTGAGTTAACATATGGAATTAGTAGGTGAAGTTCACAGAAGTTCAGAGCACAAGAGATGAATGTGAAATTCTCATCCGGTAGCAAGATATGGCGACCATTTCTAGCTCTTGTTATTAAAATACCTGTTTTGCTTGGAGCACATGGGGTATATGAGCACTTAAACCCCTTGTGCTCCAAGCAATTATTAAAATTTTATTTTTCACATGAACAAAGTCGTTGAATTCTGAGAAGTTCGTGTAGTAATAGTAATAAAATTGTGCAAGAGCATTTTCAGTCGGTAACCAGCGGTCAACGTGTGAAAAATGACGTTTTTCGACCAAAATTCGTGCCCGAATTTGTGGACCAAATCCGGCTAAAAAATTATGAATTGTTGCGTACATTATAGGAAAAATATAAAAAAAAAAAATCCAAAAAAAAAATTTTGGTCCACAGATGATGATTTTTAAACATAAAAATATTTTTTTTTTGTCCAAATTGGTCCCAAAAGTTTAAAAATGTAAAGCATGTTATCTAAAAAATATTAAAAAAATATAAAAAAACACGATTTTAGTTCAAAAATGCTGATCACAGATTTTGGTCCACAGATGCTAATCAGTATTTTTGGACCAAAATCGTGTTTTTATTTTTTTTTTTAATATTTTTCACATAAAATACTGAAGATTTTTTGACTTTTAAGACTAATTTGGTTAATATTTTTATTTTTGAAAATCAGCATCTATGGACCAAAATCGCTATTTTGGAATTTTTAAAAAAATTTCCCATAAAGTACGCAAAAGTTCCTTATTTTTGAGCCAGATTTGGTTAAATAATTCGGATATGAATTTTGGTCCAAAAACGTAACTTTTTTTAAATTTCACCGCTGGTTGCCGACTAAAGATGACCTTGCAAAAATTTTTCATAAATTTTCCCACAATTAGCTACTCCATGGCCATCGTTCGGCAGGTATTACGGCACGATATTCGAAAGTTTAAATTTCACGGGACGCCCAAATGAAGATGAAGATTAGCCCGATGATGTCATGGAATCTGATTATGACGACTAAAAAATTAAACAAAGAACCAATAAATATTTTCGTAACAAAATGTGGTTTTCCTTTTACGTATAACTAACATTCTTTTCATAATTTTGAAATTTATAAAAAAAGTTAGAGCACAAAGGGTATAAGTGCGACTTACCTCAATGAAATTTTTGGGTAAAATATGGTATTTTTTTAACTTGTTAGATTAAAATATATCTCAGGATCTCTACTAACTAAAAAAAATATTCTAGATTGCATCTAAAATTTTTTATTGCAATTTAACTTTATCCTCTTTTTTCTCATTATTAAATTTAAGGCACTTGAACCCCTTGTGCTCTAACCCCCTCATTAGACTGGCATTTTCCTGTATGGCCAAAAAAAAATTTCTCCAATTTTCAAAGTCCGGGCATTTTTTTATTCTACTAGGACTAAAACGGATGTTGTACAAATTTGAGGTCAATCGGATTAAATTAACCCGTGGCGCCCGGCGGTCAAAGTTTTGGACTTTTGAAACATTTAAAAAAAAAAATAAAAAATTAAAATTTTTTTCGACACATAATATTTGTTAATTTTGATGCGGTGAGCACGAATATCAAAAAAAAAATTAAAATCGGTCGAACGGTTTTCGAGATATCGCCATTTGAAATTTGCAAATAAATGGCGGTTTTTTCCTACGTTCAAGAAATTTTTTAAAAAACATCACAATTTTTTTTCCTCGGCCATTTCATAGAGCTTAAGACAATCTTTCATTTAAATCTAATTTGAGCCAAATCCGATCATTTTATCCCGTGGCGCCCTTCGGTCAAAGTTTTGGATTTTTGGTGGAAATTTTTCAAAAATCCAAAACTTTGACCGAAGGGCGCCACGGGATAAAATGATGGGATTTGGCTCAAATTAGATTTAAATGAAAGATTGTCTTAAGCTCTATGAAATGGCCGAGGAAAAAAAATTGTGATGTTTTTCAAAAAATTTCTTGAACGTAGGAAAAAACCACCATTTTGGGCATTTTTTGGAAAATTTCAAAAGGGGATATCTCGAAAACCGTTAGACCGATTCAAGAAATTTTATGACATTCGTTTTCAGCATGCCAAAATAATTAAAAAAATGTATCAAAAACATTTTTTTTTTTTTTAAATTTTTAAAAAATATAATTTTTTTTGGAGGAAATTTTTCAAAATTATGGTTTGTTGTGTTAGTTTAACAGACTTGAATGGTTTTAAATTTAAAAATTATCGCAAAAGTTTAAAAATATCGTTGTTATTGTACTTAAGCATCAAAATTTTAAATCGCGAATACGAGCGCTAACTTCGAAAAACGGCTAGCACCATTGAATTACGGGGTTTCGACGTATGATTCTGGTAGAGGAGACAAAAAATAATATTATGCGTTTTAGAGGCGGTTAAAGTTTCTCAAGAAATTGAAATCCCGATTTTCATATAAATACCTCAAATTTCATAAAAATAGAAAATATTTATTGAACGCGTACTTTAATAACCTTATCAAATCTGATCCACTTCGGGCCATTTTTGGACTTAGGCCCCATGTAAATTTTTGCCCGATATTCAATTAAAGCGGTTTATTGTTAACAAAAAGAAGCCTATTTGACTCAAATTTGATTTGTGAGTGTTTTTTACACTTATTAAAGATTTGACAAAATATGGATCTAATCAGTCCATGTTTGAACTTGGCACCCATTTTCCGGGAAACTCTGGTGTAGGGTATTATATGGTCTGCCTTCACTGACTATAATTTTCTTACTTGTTTTAATTGTTGTACTGTGTAATTAGTTCCAGAATTTATTATCCTGCAATTAATTGATTTAAGAATCCATATCCTCGTAAACTTTTGTTCTACTAAACCCAAAACTTTTGGGGTACAAATTTGAGGCCAATCGGATTAAATTTAAAACATAAACAAAAAAAATATCTTCGATACATAGGCTACCATTCGTACTGATTTGATCAGTACATGTACTGATTTTTGATCACGTGTACTGATCAAAAAACGTTGTACTGATTTGTACTGATTTTTTAAAATATGTACTGATTGTACTGATTTTTGAACATTTCAACATAAAAAATAATTTTATTCGAAAATTCTGTACAAAAACTTGAATTTCCATAATATAAGTCTGAAAATGAGATAATTTATAATGAATTTATTCTAAAGAGATTAGAGTTCGTGAATCAAGAGGTTCCTTAACGCAAAAATTAATCTGAGCATGAGGTTATTTTGATCTTCTTCAATTTATATGAAAATGCGCATAGAATCTTTGAGGTTTTCTATAACGAAAAGTTCAATGGGCCGATGGATTTTTTATATTTTTAGAAAGATGAAGTAAATTGCATGAATCCAAATGATTCTGAGATCTAACAAGGGAAGTATCTCAACCCTTATGAACCGATTTGCCTGAAACTTAAAATATACTATATATCAAAGAGACAATTCTAAGGTTGGGATGTCTCGGCTTATCGGCCATATCGGGGATTTAGGGGTTCAAAACATGGGTCAAAAAATGGCGAAAAAATCGTTTTTTGGATTTTCAGCCATTTCTTTTTTAGAAACTATATGATGTTTTCATATGAGAAGAAAGGTTTTTTTAATGACTATCCAATGGTGGCATAACCTTGTAAAAATTCGGCTTCTTTAAATATCTTTTTCAGGAAAATGTGTAAATTTTGGGGGGTACTTATGTGAAGACATAGACCTACGATATCCATATGGATAAGAAATAATCTTGATTAAATTTAAGCCGACCCGTATTTTTGCCCTTGATGATATTCCTCTTAGTTCGGAAGTTATCAAAATTTTCCCGAAGGTCCACATGGTTTCATAAGGGGACAACGAAATTTTTAAACACCGATATGGCCGATAAGCCGAGACACCCCAACCTTAAAATCGTCTATTTAATATATATTTTAAGTTTCAGGCAAATCGGTTCATAAGGGTTGAGATACTTCCCTTGTAAGATGAGGTAATGTCATCAGAGCTTATTCGAAAAAGCGCTCAGAAAATCAGGGCCTTTAAAAAAACACGTGCTTATTAGCTGTGAAGTTTTCTTACAGGAAAAGTTGTCAAAACTTACGGAAATAGTCTTCAAAATCTGTGGTATTTTCTTATTCTCAAAACCTGTGGAGTTTTGTTATATTTTCTGCACTGAAACGATCAAAACATTCAAATGAAGCCGTTAGAGTCAACTAAATTTTCTGCAAAATAACGACAACAGTTGCTTTTTGCAGTTGTTTTTTAACATTTGTTTTTTTTTGCAGTTGTTTTTAATAGTTGTTTTTACTCAAAATACTTGGGTTCAAGTTAGTTTAACCGACATTTTTTAGTGTTGAAAAAACATCAGTGTTTTCTTATAGAACAAATTTTTTGAGATTTATTTCTAGAAAAAAACATAAAAACTTGGGCGTACTGATTTAAGCTCAGAAACAAATGGTCACCCTATTGATACATCATATTTATAAATTTGGATACGTTGAACTCGAATATCAAAACATTTTTAATATCAGTCGAACAATTTTCGAAATATCGCTTTTTGAAATTTGCAACAAATGGAGTTTTTTCCTACGTTCAAGATTTTTTTTTTTTGTCATAAAATTTCCAAAAATGTAGATTTCTTCTTAGGTTTAAGAAATTTAAAAAAATAATCTCAAATTTTTTCCATTGACAATTTCATAGAGATTGGGACTAGCTTTAATTTAAACTTAATTTGCAACAAATGGAATTTTTTCCTACGTTAAAGATTTAAAAAAAATTCTAAATTTCTTTCCCTTTAAACTTAAGCCAAATCCTACCAATTTACCCCGTGGGGCCCTATGATCAAAGTTTTGAATTTTGAGAAAATTTCACCCAAAATTTTTAATTTTAGCATGCTGAAAAATTTCTGAAATTGATCGAGCGGTTTTCGAGATATCGTCATTTGAAAGTTGTCATAAAATTTCCAAAATATCGATTTTTTCTTACGTTTAAGAAATTAAAAAAAAATCTAAAATTTTTTCCATTGACAATTTCATAGAGATTGGGACATGCTTTAATTTAAACTTAATTTTGCCAAATCCGTTCATTTTAATCCATGGCGCCCTTTCATCGAAGTTTAGAGTTTGTAGTGAAATTTGTAAAAAAAAAACAAAACTTTGATCGAAAGGTGTTAAATGATCGGGTTAAATTAATCAGATTTGGATCAAATTAATTTTAAATGAAAGTTTACCTCAAGCTCTATAAAGCTCTTCGATCAAAGTTTTGGATTTTTAGAAAATTTCCACCAACATTTTTAATTTTTTTAAAAATGAAAAAAGTATCTTATGATACATTATTTTTTTTAATTTTGGCATGCTGAATACAAATACATATCAAAACATTTATAAAATCAGTTTAGCGGTTTAAGAGATATCGTTACTTGTAATTTATCAAAAAAATTCCAAAATGGGCGGTTTTTTCCAACGTTTAAGAAATTTTTCAAAGTTTAGAGTTTTTGGTAAAAATTTTCTAAAAAATCGAAAATTTGATCGAAGGGCACCCACCATGGGTTAAAATGATCGGATTTAGCTCAAATTAATTTAAAATTAAAGTTTGCCTCAAGCTCTATTAAACTCTTTCTCTTTCTCGACCGTAGGAATAAGCCGCCATTTTTTTTTGCAAATTTCAATTTGCGATATCCCAAAAACCGTTCGACCGATTTTAAAACGGATTAAAATTATCCAATTTGACTCAAATTAAGTTAAAATAAAAGTTCATCTCATGTTCTATGAAAATTTCAAGAAAATAAATTAAAATATTTTTTTTTAATTCTTATACGTTGTAAAAACCCGCAAGACATAAATTTTCCTTTCCATATTGCACGAATTGCGTTCTCACAAACTTTAATGCGCGTGCGACACTGCAATTTTCAACTGATCGAGCTCATATTTTTGTCAAAATTTTTTTTACCCTAACCCCACACAAAACTGGGCTCCGATTTTGAAAAATCGGAAAAAAGCAAAATAAGGTCCAGGTCTTTGCTAGTAATTTTTTCTAAAAAATATATTCAGTTCAAAGTGTTCGTTTTTTCCTATTAGACATTTTAACTTTTTTCTTTTAACAATTCCGTTTTGAATTTCATAAACATGCTAAATCTATAAAATTTATAAATAATTTTCTTATGAAAGTTTTTTTTTAAATCCAACATTCGTAAATTCATATTAATGATATTTTCTTTGTTAATAAGAGCGTCTTTTCACAGTAACATTCACATTTTTGTTACTATTGTTTTCTAAAAATTATTCTAGATTTTTTTTTCTACTTTCAATAACTATATTTCCATTTTACAATATTTCTACTTTTTCAATATGAATAAGAAATTGTTTTAATTAAGGCATTAATTAAGAACAATTTAACAAGTAGTTTAAATGAAATCACGTCATTATAAATTCATTTAGTTTTCATTTTTTTGTGTTTCTATTTGTGTTTCAATTTCATCTCTGAAATAGAGACATGATTATAAATACTAATCAGCAGAGGCTTTTGAAATAAAATTAATTATTTTTTATACGTTGTAGTTCATCAACTAAACTACACTACATACAGATGAAGATATTAAATACTTGACAGCAATTATCATTTATACTAATTTATTTAATTTTTCTCATACAGTTAATTTGATTAAATTTTATTTATGTATTTTTTCTTTTATCGAAATTATCATTACGCCCGCCCACTGTATTTTGATTTATTGAAAAAGCTTTTAACTTTTACCGAAGCTTTTAAAATTAATCAGATAAATCAGATAAATGTATCCTTTAAGTGAAAGTTAATAGTTTTTATATCGCACAGTGGGATGAGCTTAATTTAAAATATTTAAATACAATTTGAAAAGATCAAACCTACAACAAAATGGATATTTGACGAAAGGCAGAACTTCAAAGAATGAAATACTTTTCGAATGAATTCTTAAAGAATTCAATCGTTTTACATTGTCCCTGAATGTATTAAATTTTGCATTCATTGGAATTCAATAACTTTCATATAAATAAACTTGACAAAAATTTTAAATGGCGATATCTTGAACACTAAGCAAGAAAGAACAAAACGAGCCACATGTGCGGACCTAAAGAATTCCTAGTTTTGAATCTAACAAATTTTATACTACCAAAAATTTAAAAATCCATATCTGTCTCTTTATCACTTAGCAACAGTTTTTTAGTTACTCGTTTTTTAAAATTCTTAAGACTCTATAGGGCCCCTGATTTTTAGTATCTCGAAAACTTACCAAGACACAAAATTTTTGACGAAATCTATGATGACCTTGTCGGGTCCCTTAAAGGGCCTTGCTTTGTTTTCCGAAAGACCAACACTTTTAGATCGAAATCTATGGTAACTCATTGAGTCCCTCAAGAGGCCTTGTGTAGTTTTTGAGAGACTATAATTTAGGTTACCAATTGGTCTTGAGAATAGTTTTTTAGTTATTCACTTTTTAAAATTCTCAAGACTATATTGGGAGCCTGAATTTTAGTATCCCAAAAACTAAGCAAGGACCAACATTTTTGGATAGAAATCTAAATCTATGTTGACCCAAGTAGGTTCCTTAAGAGGCCTTGCATAGTTTTCAAGAGACTATTATTATCTGGATAACTAAAAAACTATTACTCGGTGGGATTTTTGGTATTTGGCGGTCGTGTTCGAACCAAGAGCATTTTGTCGTATCGGCACTATTAAGCGAGATATGTAAATTTTTAAATTTTCGGAAAGGACAATTTTATTAGATTTAAACTTAGAACCAATTGGGGTCCTAAGTTTGAAAGGCCGGCGAGTGCTATATCTTGCTTAGTTTTCGAAATATCGCCATTTTAGTTTTTTTTTTTCAATAAAAAAAAATATTTATAATGAAAAAGCCATTGGATTTTTTAAATTGAATGAAAAGTAGGTCTTTGGTTAAGAGCGATAATATTCGTTTATTTGAGATAAAACCAAGGACCTAGTTCGCTAATCTAGTTGAATTGTTCACTTTTTGGTTTCGTTCAACAGCTCGTAAACAATAAGGCTGAATTTTACAATCAGAACTAAAATCTGAACACTTAAGTGTGGGATTTTTTAAGCACCTAGTTTTAATCGTTCAGTTAAGTGAACGACAAACTTCTGGATATTTAAATGAATCGATTGCATTCGAAACGTAATGCATTAAATTTTAAAAAGTCGAATGACCAATTTTTTTAAAGCAATAAATTAATTATCTGTTATGAGAATATTATAATTAGATTTTTTGTTGGTCTTGAACTAGAATAAATCTCTAATACAGTAGGCGACAAAACATTGGAAACTTTTTTATAGTAGATGCAATTTGTTAAAGACAAAGTTAACAATACTAAACGTTATTATAATCAAACGAGTACTATTAAAAAAATGTTATGTAGGTAATTTTAAAGGCTTTAATTTAAGCTTGATAGCGTCCAGATTGAGTAAATAATAAATGTGCTATGAGGATCGATCTGGAAAATTAAATTATTTATAGACATTTTTCAGAAATTTTTTTTAAAAATATTTCAAAGTAGATTTTTCCAATTTCAAACATTAAAAATTTAAAAAAGGGTCCAATAATTTTTATTCAGTGATCAAATAATTATTCCAATAACCCCAACAAGCAGTGACTTTTTTAAGTACAGTAGAAAAAATCCACATTTTTTGACCTCCAATTATTTTGACTACCAATTTTTTGTAAACAAAGAAAAATTTTAGTTATTTTAATATTTCATAACAATACTAAACGTTATTATAATCAAACGAGTACTATTAAAAAAATGTTATGTAGGTAATTTTAAAGGCTTTAATTTAAGCTTGATAGCGTCCAGATTGAGTAAATAATAAATGTGCTATGAGGATCGATCTGGAAAATTAAATTATTTATAGACATTTTTCAGAAATTTTTTTTAAAAATATTTCAAAGTAGATTTTTCCAATTTCAAACATTAAAAATTTAAAAAAGGGTCCAATAATTTTTATTCAGTGATCAAATAATTATTCCAATAACCCCAACAAGCAGTGACTTTTTTAAGTACAGTAGAAAAAATCCACATTTTTTGACCTCCAATTATTTTGACTACCAATTTTTTGTAAACAAAGAAAAATTTTAGTTATTTTAATATTTCATTACTATACACTTAGGTGTACTTAAATTAATAAACAATAATATATTTTCTTTGTTTACAAAAAATTGGTGGTCAAAAGAATTGGAGTTCAAAAAATGTTGATTTTTTCTACTGTGCTTAAAAAAGTTCACTGTTTCTTTGGGTTGTTGGAAAAATTATTTGATCGCTGAATCAAAATTATTGGACTTTTATAAGATTTTTAATGTTTAAACTTGGAAAAAATCGAATTGGAAATATTTTTAAAAAAATTTCTAAAAAACATCTATAAATAATTTCATTTTCCAGATCGACACTCTTAGCACATTTATTATTTACTCAATCTGGACGACATTAGGTTTGAATTAAAGCTTTTTAAATTACCTATATAACAGTTTTTAAAATAATAATCGTTTGATAATAACGTTTAGTATTGCTAACTTTCTCTTTAACAAATGACATCTACTATAAAAAAAATTCCAATGTATTGTCGCCCACTGTATATCGTCGGAGCGCCAACCAGAAACGCTATATGTGTTTTTATACCTTCCAACCACAGTATGAGGTATACTCACTTTGTCATTCCGTTTGAAATGCATCGAAATATCGGTCGGGGACCCCATAAAGTATATATATTATTGATCCATGATCGATTCTAAGACATTCTATGAATGTCCATCTGTCCGTCCGTCTTTAGATAACACAATGTAGTCAAAAATAAAACAGCTAGACTCCTGAAGTTTGGCACAAATATGTCTCATGTTCATAGGCAGGTTAAGTTCGTGAATGGGCCAAATCGGGCCAAGGGGGAAAAGTTCCCCCTTGAAGAACTCAGCCAACCTCTGAAAAAATACACTTTTTTACGTGTTTTTTTGTATTTTTGTGAAATAAATGAAACATTTGGTATATTTATCGCGATGGGAAGGTGATCTCAACGCCCCTGACAAATTTTTTTTTTCATTTTAGAGGGTATAAAAGATTCCGAACAGCCGAATTTAACACTTGTTTTTTAATCAGCTTTATTTTGGCCATTCGCGGTGCTTTGAAACAATATTTCTTTTATATTTCTTTTAATTTAGCTGTTATTAAAGTCTCTTCAAAAAATTTTGAAATACACATAGCAGTTCTAGTTGGCGCACCGACGGCATATGTAAATATATAAAGACCGAATAAACCAATCGAATGCATTCGATTTTTAAAGTTCAGATTACAAAAAAATTTGGTGCATTCAATAAGTCAAAAGAAATCATAGCGAATTCCTTCGATTCGCTTAAATGTGATTTGGCAATGCAACAACTTAATTTAATTGGAAACTCCAAACCGAATTAAGGAATGAAATCCGAAGGCACTTAATACGATCTCACATTATTGTTAGACGATTGTCTACTAGGGTGTAATTTCCCAGAAGATCATTTCCACGTAATCAGTGGCCTCAAAATTAACCCTTGGAATAATATTGTAGCGAATGAACTGATGACGATTCCCTGTTTGTTCTTCTTGAGTACTAAGAATTCTTTTTGGTGCATCTTGACGGACAGCAAGTCGACAATCTGTCATCATCGCGAGAAGAATATTTTCGGGGAGTGCAAAGAACGCATTGGTTTGAATGGATGAATGAACTACAGCTTTTTTTTTTTACTTTGAGCCAACACTCAGGGGATGCCCCTACTAATGCAATGCATTGTGTTGGTATTAGGAAAATAGGTTATGAGGAGAAGGAAAGAGGGAGTAGTGTTTGTGGACATTTCATTTGAACTTTTCTAAATTATAGCCTACTGGAAAGATTTTTGCGGGGAGTTTATTCCACATATGGATAGTTCGACCGAGAAACGAATTTTCTCTGTTTGGTGTTTCTTTGGTCAATATCTTGATCTACAAATTGTCTCGAAAACATGACGAGGACCATCAGCAATGGAATGATGTGTACTAATTCTGAGTTGCATCACCACATAGACGTTAGGTATGAACTTAACTATTTCTGTGAGTTCCTTGCTTTGCAGTTGTCAACCTGCGAGCCTTGTTCAATTTTCAGGGATCATAGAAGCAGGAACCTCCGAGCATTCTGCCGAATCAATAGCTTTAGCTATAAGATACAAGTATTTGAAGTCCTTACTGAGTTTTTTAAACTCTTCGGAACTGTGATAAGGAAGATCACATTTAATTGCTATAAATGACACCACAGGAAGTTTTTCACATCCGGGTAATTTTGAACCTGTGTAAAAATTAGTACCTGATGTTTGGCCGCCGATATGCTTAAAGAGAACTCGCAATGGTACTTCGAAGGCAACCTGCCCATTGCATGGATTTTCCTATTAATTCTTCTAATTTTCGAAGAACTCTACCTCTATGGAAAATATAACTTTTAAAATATTCACTTTACTCCACTAGATTTATTTACCATATAAACTCTTGTTGATAACCTCTAGCCAAACAAAATTAAAAGATTTAAATATATCTGGAAAAATCTAGCTTGAAATATCTTCCATATACTCACTTATCGATTTTGAAAAGCCCGGCCTTTGAGTTTAGTCTCGGCGAGAACTATAAAATTATCAATGTTCCATATAACCAAAAATGGCTTTGAAAGGTTTAAAAAATGCCCAAAGTTCCTTCTTTCCCCGATCCCGGCGGGGGTCATTGACCCCCAAGGGGGGTTAATAATTGCTTTTTGAGGCATAAATGTGAGATGACGTTTAAAATAACACATCTTTACACAAACAAAATGCCACTTTTCGAACCTCAATAATTGCAATTGGGGTATTTTTAGCCGAAATTCACTTTTCTTTTGGATATCGGGGATATTCCCTGGACTTCCGAAAGGGGTTAAAATTGCATTTTGATGCCTTAAAGGGATTTAACGTTTAAAACAACATATTTCCACCCAAAAATTATGCCACTTTTTCGAACCACAATAATTAATTAGGGTAATTTTAGCCGAAATTCACATCCTCTTTGGAGAACAAGCAAGGCACGGTGGAAGATCGCCGTAGTTAGTTAAAATAGACTGGAGTGGCTTTGAACGGCAAAAACTATCATTTATGTGTCCAAAAGTACCCAGCTTTAATGGAAAACAACGTAATTTTATGCAAAAACTTACAATTCTTTAAAACATCCGATACTATCGATAGTATCGATAGTATCGATAGTTTAAAAACAAACTATCGAAAATATCGAATGGGACGACTATCGATAGTTTTGCAGCTCTAGGATAGAATTGTCATATAAGACCACATCTAATAAATTTTTGCACGGAATTTAAAAATAAAAAAAAATTTCATTTTTTCTGTCATTTACCTAGAGACATAAATTATTTTTATTCATATCGCCCAATAATATTAAATATTTATTTTAAAATTAGTTTAATTTAAAAAGTTTAATTTTTTACGAATTTATTGTTTTGTAAACAAAAAAAATAAATCATGCAACAACATTACAAACAAACAACAACATAATAAAAAACCACTTAATTGCATAGAACAAATTAGAATGAAAAATATATCCAGCTATTATCGCTAAACCTCCCGGTCACAGAAATGCACTTACTTTACAAGTGCTTTTGGGGTAAATTCGTAACAAAACTTTTTAAAGAGAGATATTTGCATTATTTCGCTAATAATCAAGGAACACAGAAAAAATAATTGGCTTTGTTGGTTTGTTTTTAAATTAAAGTGTAGTCATATTAACAAATAAGTGTAATTGTATTAACAAAGAAAATGTTTGAATTTTTATTTCACAACAAAATTTGTCATTACAATTAAATTATTTGTTGTATAACAAAAGTTTTATTTAAAAATAAATCAACAATAAATGTAAATAACAATTTTTGCAGTAATGGCTCGATATCAAAACAAATTCCAATTCCACACTAGTAAAAATATTTAATTATATTTTCAAACATTATTTTTTTTTTTAATAATATTAATTTAAAGCATAGTTTTTTTAATTTTTTTTTTTTTATTAAACGTAAAACTGTATTTAAAACTGTGTTTTTGTGAGAATTTATTTTTAAATATTGATATTTATTGAATGTGTGTAAAAATTATAAAAAAAAATAATTTAAATAAAAACAAAAAAAAACATAAATAATTTAGTTGATCAGGGCTTAAAATAAACCAAAAATCAAATCATTATGGTTCTAGATTCTGCAGAATCTACAGAAAAAAAGTGCTGATCGAAGAGGGAGAATGCACAGAAAAGACAAAGAAGGCTTAACAAAAAGCAACCTAATTTTAAAGGTAACCACAAAAAACAAAAACAAAAAACTTAAAAAAATAAAAATTAAATCAAATTCAATTCAAAACTTTTTTCATCAAAAAAAAAAAAAAACAACAATTTCTTGTATTTTTTTATAATTTGTTTTATTTTTTTTTTATTATTTATGTGAAACTTGATTAATTGATTGATTGTATGATTAATTGATTGATTGATTAATTAATTAATAAGTTTTTTTTTTTAAATTGATTGGATACGTAATTCATTAAACATCAGGAATGTGACAAATTTATTACAATTTCAGTATTATTTTTATGTTCTTGGATAATTATTTTTTTTATTTTTCTGTTTTACTATTGTTTCTAAATATAGTAATTAACTTTGTTTTGTTATAAAACATTAGTTTTATTATTTGTTTTAATTTTTTAATTTACGTTTTTCTTAATCATACTTGTAATTAATTAATTAAGTCTTTATATGAGTCTGCATTTTCTTTAGAAGTCTTTTTTTTTTTATTTTTGATTTTGAAATGCATTTTTTTGATGCTTTTATAATGAACATGAAAAATAAAATTAAAAAAAAAAAAAAGTACGCAATTAATTTAATTTATTAATTAATTATTGTTTTATGTATTGTCACTTTTGCTGTAAAAAAAAAAACAATTAAACAAAAAAAAACTTTTATAAAGTGTCAGCAAAAAAATACTTGAAATTTGTTTTTTGTTTAAAATAAATAACAACAGGGTCAATTTCAAATTTAAACATTTCAATATTGTAGTTGCTTTCGCTTTTTTTGTAATGTTAACTTTTAATGAAACTAAATATTACGTTTTTTTGTAATTTTTTTTTTGTTCTATTTGAAATTGGCTCTAAAATTACGTTTATTTTTGTATATTATTTAATTTAATTAATTTGATTTTTTTTTTTAGTTTTTTTTACTTTTGTTATACAATTTAATTTTGTTCTTTCTGTGAATTGCTTTTAATTTGTAAAAAAAAAAATCACCAAAAATGCATTGATTATATATGGTGAAGGATTGTAAATATTTTTTTTTTTACACAAGTGTTTTTGTAATTAAAAAAAAAATAATTGAAATGTAAAGTAGGGTTATTTATTTACTAACACCTTATATTGTTATTATATTTAAAAAATACTGTTTTTATGTTTTTTGCTACAAATCCAACCGATTTCAATGAAAATTGATAAATAACACTGTGCTTAAAAGTATACTCAAAAGTATTAATACAGAGCTATAGTCAGGCACGTACGCAGGAATTTATTTTGGGGGGGGCCTAAAATTTTTTTTTTCAAAATTTTGTTTTTTCGCTTGAACATTTTTTCACTTACATTTTTTTTACATTTTTAGAAAACAAAACATTTATTTTAAATTTAAGACAAAATACCCAATAAGCAATTTTAAAATTCAAGTGCAAATCAAGTATAAAACAAGTGTTAATCAAGCCCTAAATTCCAGCCCTTGCTTGATTTATACTTGAATTACACTTGAATTCAATAGCATACTCCAGCAAAACGGACACTGGAATTCAAGCCCTGTTTTTACAGCCTTTTCCCTGGTTTTCAAGCGTAAAAACAGCGCTTGAATTCAAGTATCCGTTTTGCTGGAGAATGCTATTGAATTCAAGTGTAATTCAAGTATAAATCAAGCATAGACTGGAAATAAGGGCTTGATTTACACTTGATTTATACTTGATTTGCGCTTGAATTTTAAATGTGCTTATTGAGAAGGAGTAATCTTTTTTTTTTTTAAAGAATTTAAAAATTTAGGCAACTTTTCTTTAAAAAATCTCAAAAATACCTTACGAGTAAAAACTGAAAACTATGGGACACCTTTTTGAATTGTTCATAAATTTTTTCATAGTTTTTTGATTATAAACCATATTTATGCAGAAAACTTCTAAGAGCATTTTTGGTATACAAAATTCTCCAATTCTAAGATACATATCATCGTAATAAAATCAAAGATACTGAAACATTTTTGGAACGAAAGACTCCTTAAATTTTAGGAAATATTTTTAGTTCTACAGTTTTTGAACAAAAAACATTATAACTCCAAGACATTTTAAGCATAGAAAATTTTTTTACTTTACTTACGATTTAAAACATTTTTCGCATAGAAAATTTTCAAATTTTGAGACATTTTTTGTACAAGAAAACTCTAAAACTCTGAGCAATTTTTCGTGTAGAAAAATTCTCCGATTATAAACATTTTTCGTATAGAAAAATTCTTAGATTCTGAGACATAATAATAATAATTTGATCCAATGATCAGTTTTATTTACATTTCATTTTAAATAATTTTAACCTAACTGAGAACTGGTAACAATGACCGTCGTCTCGTTGTAGCGAACTCGACCAAGGGTTTTGGTGGGAATCGAACCCACGACCCCCTGTTTCATAGGCTAGCACGCTACCAACTAGCCTACAGGGGCCCCCTGAGACATTTTTTGTATAGAAAAACTCTGAGGTTTTAAGAAAAAGGTGTTTTCATTTTGAGACATTTTACTTATAGAAAAATTCTCCATTTCTGAAACATTTTTCGTGAAGAAAAATTCTTAGATTCTGAGTTATTTTTAGTACAGAAAAACATTCAGATTCTAAGACATTTATGGTATAGAAAAAGCTCTCAGCTTTTGAGACACTTTTCGTAAAAAAAAAAAATTTAGACTCTGAGACATTTTTCGTATGGAAAATTTTGAGATTATCTGAGACATTTTTTGTATTGAAAATTCTCAGATTCTGAAAAATTTTTCGCATTGAAAAATTCTTAGATTCTGAGATATTTTTCGTATAGTGAATTTTTTTTTTTTTTTTGGCGCCCTATGCTCCAGTGGGAGTTAGAGGAATATATATATAGTGAATTTGTCTATAGGAAAAATCTCAGATTTGTATAGAAAATTTCTGAGATCCTGAGACCTTTTTGCATAGATGAATTCTCACATTTTTCGTACAGAAAAATTTATATTAAGAAAAGTATTTCAAATTGGTATAGAAAAATTTCAAGATTCTGATACATTTTTTGTATAGATTTTTCCGATTCTGAATGATTTTTCGTAAAGAAAATACACTGATTATAAGACGTTTTTTGTATAGAGAAATTCTTTGATTCTAAAATTTTTATCGTACAGAAATAGAATGAAAACAATTATTATGATCTTTAAAAATCTCTTAAAAAAATAAATAAATAGATTCTGAGATATTTTTGTAAAGAAAAGTTCTAAAATTCACAATATTTTTTGTCAATAAAATTTTTTCAGTTTTATTTAGATATTAAAAAAAAACTTTAGTGGTATTCAGAGTCTTACTTGCCAGCCCTGACATTGGTGGCAAAAGAGAAGTACTCTTGATATATTGTTCCAGATTCAGAGTATATTTTTTGGATTAAAAAAATTGTCAAATTTGATTAAACTTGGAATTACAAAAGCTTCAAATTTGTGTATACGACACAATTTTCAATGCATGTGTTCTGAAACATTACAAAAATTTCAAACCCTTTGACAAATTTCATAAAAAATCTTCGTTTTCACCATTTGTATTTCTGAAGAAATAAAAAAAAAAATTATTTTAAAATATCAAAATTTTTTCCGGTGATCACAAATATAGTCAAATGTGGCAGAGGCTTTAACTAGAGTCGAGAGAAAAGCAATGGAATAGTATTCACGATGGATAACTTACATGGCCTGTCGAAATAACCGTTTAAAGGTGTCTTATTCACTACCGTAAAAGTTTACGAATTTAAACCCACACAAAAATTTTTTTTAATGAACATTTTTTCAATATTTTGAAATTTTTAGAAAAAAACCTTCGTTAGAATAGAGATACAAAAAAAAATAATACTGAGCCTTTTTTGTTAACAAACGTATATTTTGTAGTGCAAAGTCTTAAAATTTGTATATTGTCAAATCATTTTGGGGGGGCCCGGGCCCCCAGGGCACCCCCCCCCTGCGTACGTGCCTGGCTATAGTAGATGCAATTTGTTAAAGACAAAATTTAAAACACCAGGGGGCTAATCACGTAAAACGAAAACGATAGACGATGCATAAACGACATCAAATACATATCGTTTTGAAGGGATATTTGAAAGTTTTTCTTTATTAAATTATTAAAGAGTGTTGTCTTATCCAGAAACATTAAAAAATTTGGAAACATTTCGATTAGTTTAGGAGCAACAAGGCTCCAAAAATCGACGATAGTCAACTATCGTTTTATGTGATCGCAGTCCTGATCTTTTTTATCAAACGGGTATTTTTTTATAAGGTGACCATTTTTTTTCCAGAAATAACACTCTACAAACTCCTTTCTATAGGAAAACACTGATGTGTTTTTCAACACTCAAACAATTTCGGTTAAACTAACAAACTTGTGATCAATTACACAAAAAAAAAACGTGGGTATTTAATACTAAAAATTTAACTAAATTTTAGTTCAAAAGGACCTAGTGCAGAAATTGGTAACCAATACTAAAATTTTTTACTAAATTTATTGAAAACCAGTAAAAATTACTAATTTTAGTACTTTAAAGATACTAAAAATAGTAAATAATTAGTAGATTTTTGTACAAAATCACTTACTAAACCTTTTACTGTAGAATTATTTTGAGTGTAGTATTTTAGTAAAACAACAGCTAAAAAACAGCTGCCGCAAACTGTTGTCGTTATTTTGCAGCAAATTTAGTTGACTTCTCAAACAACTTCATTTGATGGCTTTAATCGTTTCAGCTCAGACAATAAAACAAAAACACACAGGTATTGAGAAGAAGAATATTTCTCCGATACTGATAAATTTTCCCGTAAGTTTAGATAACACTTTCTTTTATAAAACTTCCAAAATAATATGTACATGTTTCTTTAAATAGCCCTGGTGTTCTGAGCACTTTTCGGTTGACATTACCTCATTATATTTCTAAAAATATGGAAAATCCATTATCCCGTTAACGTTTCGCTATAGAAAACTTTTAAGACTCTGTGCGTCTTTTCATATAATATTTTATAAAGATTAAATAACCTCATGCTCAGATACATTTTTGAGCTGGGGAACCTCTTGATTCACGAACTCTAAGCTCATTAGAATAATTCCATTATAAATTATCTCATTGTAACACAGAAAATAAAATCGTCAAATATAAATCAACAAACATCAATTGTAAATCACCCAGACATGATATTAACCAAACATTTAGTAAAAACGGCCGCCTGTTAGTCCATAATACAAAACTTCGATTTTGTTTTCAACAAACTCAGTCAAGTAATTTTATTTAATAATTCTTTTATCATGTCAATAAATAGTGTTTGTGTTTGTTAAATTTCGTTGTTGAAAAAAAAGTTTCATTTGTCAGATCAACAAATTGTGTTTGTTGAATTTCTTTGTTGAAAAAAAAAATTTGTCACATCAATAAATTGTGTTTGTTGAATTTCTTTGTTGAAAATGAAAAAAAAAATCTTTTTTCAACAATTAAAATTTACAAATGTTTGTTGATATTGCAAATTTCCGTATAGGAGCACTTTCAGTGAAAAAATTACTTGTATTCGCAAATATGGGGGTCAATATAACAATTCGTTTTTTTCTGTGAAGACTTAAGTTATAAAAACTGTTCTGACAACATATTTTATAGAAATACAAGTTTTTGTATAGAATTTTCAAATGAAATTATTTTCTTATTTTGAAATGTTCAAAAATCAGTACAATCAGTACATATTTTAAAAAATCAGTACAACGTTTTTTGTTTAGTACACGTGTTCAAAAATCAGTACATGTATTGACTAAATCAGTACGAATGGTCAGCCTAGTTATGTAGGTAATTTATTAAGCTTTAATTTAAGCTTTATAGCCTCCAGATTGAGTTAATAATAAATGTGCTACGAGGGTCGGACTGGAAAATAATAATTTTTATAGATATTTAAAAAAAATTAAAAATATTTCTAGTTTTTTTTCCAAGTCTAAACATTAAAAATTTAAAAAAAAAAATCTACTTATTAATATTCATTTATCAACTAATTTCTTTAATGACACCTAAAAAACTCTCCACAACTTTCGAGGCTACTAACCCTGACAATTACCGCCCAATTGTAATTTGCTCTACGTTCGCAAAAGTTATGGAGAGTTTGGGTAATTTTCATCTTGTGAACTATCTAGAGTCTAATTCACTTTTATGCGATCGGCAGTATGGCTTTCGTAGAAGTCGTTCTACGGGAGACCTGTTAGTGTTCCTTACGGAACTTTGGAGTCGATCCATACACCAATTCAGTGAGAGTAATGTGCTGGATCTGGATATATCCAAGGCATTTGATTGTGTCGGCAATAAGTTGTATCAAAACTTACTGCATTTAGTGTCGGCGATGATTTCTAGATTTATATCAAGTTTTCTCGGGAACCGCATTATACGTATTGATTTAGATGGGGGTCATCCAAAAAGTTTCAGCTTAATTCAGGTGTATCCTAATTTTTTTCTAATTTTTCTTAACGACTTTCTTAGTCAAACCTTTAATCCCATACAGGGTGATTCAGTCACGACCCGCCGAATTTCACCAGCGTATTTCTTGGCTCATTTCATGAAAATATGTCAACTACGACCATCCCCGAAAATGCAAGAGTGCGAAATGAAAGTTTTCGGAGTGGTGGTCGGGGTCTGGCTGAACCAGTTGTCAGATTTGTATTTTTTTGGGCTTGTTGGAAAGGTATTTGGGAGAACTTTCAGAATAAATAACAAAAAAATAAAAGAAAGAGAAGTCGCCAAGATACAGGGCTTTTAAAAAATTTAGAAAAAAAGACATAAAAACGTGCACATAACCCAAATTTTCTCAGCCAGATGGCAGGTAACTTACGTTTTTTCTCTTTAAAGATAGACCTAGTCGATTTTAATGCTCGCCAATGTTGATCCACAGACGATATGTGGAATCAACGTCATCTGTATCCATGTGTGGTATAAATATTGAGGAATCAGACACACTTGATGTTCTGGGCATGAAAATAAATGTGACGTTTGCTGGAATCAAATTTTTTTTTTTACTAAAAATTCAGTACCCGATATCTTTAAATATGCGAGAAATTTTCGCATCGAAAAAAAATAAAATAACGTTATAGTCATCCAGTATGTCACAGAGTGATTCAGCAAAATGCTTTAATTTCTTTTTTGTGTTCGATGTTTTTTACACTAGCATCATTGTACTCACCCTGTAGAAAACTAAATGACTACAATATTATTTTTTTTTTCTCGATGCGAAAACTTTTCGCATAGTTACAGAAATTGGACACAGGTTTAAAAAAAATCAGACGTTAGCCTATTCCCGAAAATCTGGACCAGGATCGGAAAAAAATAAAATTTTACCCATTCAAATGGCTATAAATCGAAAAGTAAAAGAGATAACGACTTATTCACGCATGTTTCAAATTTCAAAAAAATCAGATAATAAATAACAAATATGCAAGCACTTGATGCCTTTGTATCAGTGTTGCCACTTTCTGGATAATTATCCAAAAGTGGGACAGTTTCAAAATCCTTGGATTATTTTTGGATAATGATATTTTTTGTGTAATTTTTGTGTAATTTTACCTCAATAAAGTTCCAACTTTTTTTATAATTTTATCGACATTTTTGGCTTAAAAAACCATTGACAACATCGACTTTAAAAAATTTGATTACCAATTACAAGATAATAAATGACGAACATGCATTTTTGGACCATTAAAACTTTAATATTCTTCATGACGTATATGTCGAAAAACAACGCTCTAAAATATTTTAAAGATGGCGAACTGAAATTTTTTCATTTGTTGAACAAAAATACAAAAAAATCATACAAAAAATTTTGTTTTTCAGAGGTTGGTTTAGTTTTTCATATGGAAAAATTTTTTCCACCTGGACCGATTTTCCAAAACAAATCGTTATAAACCACTGTGGAGGCCCTTAAAAAGAAATTGGTCACCAAACTGAATAATATGAGTATTAGAGGTGTCCTTCAAAACGAAAATCACCTTTTTATACCTGGCAGGGTCCTATATTGTACTTTGGTATCTAAAAATGAGTGAGCCAAAATTTGGGGACAATCGGCTAAAAATAACTCGTGCCGAAAATGGGATGAAGTTTTGGGACATTCTTATTTGAACGAACAACTTTTTTTTCTAGTTTTTGGAAAAATATTGGTATTTGATATTTTTTGTTAAATTTTTTGTGCAATAATATGAAAATAGTATTAAATTGCCTTTCCAAAACGACTAATAAAATTAAAATCGGATAAAAAATACGCATTTTACGCATACATGCCCCAGACCATTGTATGGTTTAAAAAGCCAGAATTTCAAAATTTTCAAAATTTTTAGGCAAAAAAATAATAAAAATTTAATTTTATGATCAAATTGAAAACATGTTTAAGATTAAAAATAGCAGATATGGTAGTCAAGCTTTTTTTTATTTGGCGCGGGTAGTGATAAAATTTCCGCCGATTCCAAATAAAATGCGTTTTTCTACAATAATTTTGCAAATGTTGGAAAATTTGTGCTCTATTGTACGGATCGTAGTGTAAAACGTAAATTCTGTAACTTTTGAGAAATCGGATTTTTGTATTATAGAAATGTATAATGTCCCAAATTTGTCTTTTTACCTCGACGAAAAGGGGTTAAAGATGCCCGATTTCTCCAAAAATTAACAGAATTTATGTTTTACACTTCGTATCGTACAATACAGAATTTTTTTCTTCCATATTTGCTAAATTATTATAGAAAAACACATTTTCTTTGGAATCCGCGGAAATTATATCACTACCCATGCCAAATGAAAAAAAAGCTAAACTACCATATCTTTTAGTTTTTATCTATAACATGTATTTAATGAGATAATAAAGTACAATTTAATTTTTTTTATTTTTTTACCCAAAAATTTTGAAAATTTTCAAATTCTGACTTTAAAACCCGTGCAATGGTCTGGGGCATGTATGCGTAAAATGCTTATTTTTTATCCGATTTTAATTTCTTTAAGCTTTTTGGAAACGTAATTAATTACCATTTTCATATTATTTAACAAAAAAATTTACAAAAAATATCATATACCAATATTTTCCCAAAAACTAGAAAAAAAAGGGTTTTTTCATTACATAAGAGTGTCCAAAAACTTTAATCCATTTTCGGCACGAGTTATTTTTATCCGATTGTTTCCAAATTTTGGCTCACTAATTTTTAGATACTAAACTACAATTTAGGACCCTACCAGGTATTAAAAAGTGATTTTGAAAAAATACCTTAGTCGTAAGGACACCTTTAATGAGTATAGGATTTTACTACCTTTTGGTAGTAAAATCGAACCTATATAGTCAAGTTCTTGTGTTTTTTTCACTGTTGCAAAGTATTATCAGTGATCATCCCCCAAATAACTTAATACTAAGACATTATTTGAAAATAATTCAAAATAATTCTATATAAATCCTTTTCTTTGTGACTTTTCTCACTAAACCACTTGAAATCCTTGTAAATTTATTATATGTATGGCAGTCAAAATTTTGTTGAAATCGGTTTAGGGTTATAACGCAAAATGGATTTTCAAAATAACAAAAACAGTATTTATTAAGTAATAGATATTTATAAACACTTAAAATAGAAAACCAGTTTAGTCAAAACTTACGCTACAAGGCTGCTAAAAAATTTGCAACAAAATTCATATCTCCTTTTCCAAATCGGATCTGAAAATTTAATTTATTATAAATGTTTGAATAACTAAATCAACTTATTCAATTAATTTTTTTTTTAATTAATTGATTTAGTAAAAAATTAATTAATTTGAAATATTATTTTAATTATATTTTGAGGATGTTTATTCTGGCTCGAGGTCATTATTTTCTTTACTAATTAAAACCACGATATTCTCGTAGCATAATTTCCAAGAAAATTATTTTTCAGTTTTAAATTTATTTATGCTGGTCATTTTTGCAAGACTTAATCGACACGTGTTTCGGAATTTGTCAGATTCCATTGTCAAGATTATTTAGCAAAAATAGAAATGATTTACTACAAAGTAGCAAACGAGTCTAATGACAAATCGTATCTGCACAAACTAAAATATTAATACGTATTCGACTCTATCCACAATGGGAATTAGAAAGACGAAGAAATTGTACTACACTAGTAAGGCAACGATTGTCAGTAACCAACAAAAATATTTAAATTTTTGCTAAATAATCTTGATAATGGAATCTGACAAATTCCGAAACACGTATCGATTAAGTCTTGCAAAAATGACCAGCATAAATAAATTTAAAACAGAAAAATAATTTCTTGAAAATTATGATATGAGAATATCATGGTTTTAATTAGTAAAGAAAATAATGACGTCGAGCCTGAATAAACATCCTCAAAATATAATATTTTAGAGGTCGACTAAAACAATTTTTATTTTTTAATAAAAATAATTCAGAATTATTTTTTAATTTAAATATTGATTATTATTTTAATTGAACTAATTAAATATGGATTTTTTATTCAACAATATTTTTAATCACAACAAACAAATTTTAAGTTAGTCTCTTTTTGGGAGAAATTGCAATTTAAAGGTCCCTGTGAATTTTGTTGCAGATGATGTGATCACCACTAAATATACGACATGAAATAAGAAATTTTTTTTTTAACATTTTAAAAGAATTTTTTTATAACAAATTTCTACATATTAAAGTTTTTTCATTTTTAAATATATTTTCTTTAAGTATTTTAAAAACGACTTTAAGAATTTAAAATAAAAGTTGAAAAACAATTTTTTACAACAAAACAGCAAAAAAATTATCATGAGTTTAAAATCAATGAAAAATATGCGATTTTACTTGGATGCACTAAGATAAAGGATACGATTTTGATAGAAAAATTTTTCTCTTTTTACTAATTGAAAGTAAAATGGAGAAAAAAAAACTTATCATACCTGTCGTAAGTAATTAAAATAAAACTCCTTTAGAGAAAAATATAAATTTAAAAATTTCTGCGAACAAAAATTTAATTAAATAAAAAAATAATCAAATTTTTTATAGAGATAATTAAAAACTTAATCAATATTACAACTTTCCAAATATAATAAATATTTTTTAAATTCAAAAATCTAAAAAAATAAATGTCAAATGCATTCATTCAAATTACAGATCATTTAGACATGTAACAAATCTTCTACCAACACACGTGTGCCTGTACATGTGAGGTTTTACAATTCAGAAAATATTTTCTAATTTCAATACAGAATTCATTAATTTACAAAGTCATTAATCCTTTTTATACTCAAAAGCAAAACTATTTTGATATGTGCCCCACCTTGGGCGCCAAAATTCGTTGCGCATAAGTTTAAAACCAAACTTTCTCCCTACCCTTATTGCATCCATGTAAGCGATTGTACTAAAATAGCACTGGTTCGGACAAACTTTTTTCAACAAATGGGGCACTTCGTTAAGTATGACCATTTTCTAAGTTTAGCTCCTGATTTATACAAATTTGAGACTGATAATGTTGTTTCCAGAACCCCCAAAAAACCTTTTTTTTTCAAATATATTGGCCATATATTAAATTTAAATCTTTTCCACAAAAATACAAGGAATAGAAACTATTTCAAAAATAAAAATTCGATCAATTTTAATTTACGATTTTTTTCATTTTATCATCATTACTTGAGTATACGGTAAGTACACATGATAAAATAAAGTATACGCACCGTGAAATATAAATCGTTTTTTATTTCTTATTTTTTTTTTATTTTATCATTATAACTTCAGTATACGCTGCGTATTATTATTGCATTTTATATATGATATAATTAATTATACGCACCGTATGTTGAAGTAATGACGATTATAATAAAAAAATCATTATAAATTCAACTTGGTCAATTTGATTTTTTAAAAAGTTTCCTTTCGATGTTTTTGTTGTTAATAAGATATTTGTTTGATTACAATCAAAATTCTTAGAAGTGAACAAAAAGTTTTTGGGAGTTTTTAAAACTAAAACTATCCGTTTTAAATATTTTAAAAACAAGAACTAATATTAAGCGTAATTGAACAAGTTCCCCACTTGACGGAGTTTTGTTCTGGCTACAGTGTAATCAATTTTTGCGGTGATTCCAATGTTAATTATTTTAAACCCGGGTTTTAACCGAATTAACTCAAATACTTAATCGAAGTATCTTGCTGAATTAAAAATTATTTTTTTATTATTTCAACAACTGGAACAAATTTAAATTAATACAAAATAATAATAAAAAAAACTTAAGTAGTATAAAAATAATATGGTGACTATGAATTCTTTATTTTTGTGTAAATAGCTTTTTTTAAACTTTAACTTAAATCTGCAAATAAAAAAATAACACTTTAAAATCTAGGAAAAGCAGCATAGCACGAATAATTTAGAGTCTCTTATAGAAATTGTTGTACTTTAAAATTGCAAAAAGACAAACCCTCTTTAATTTTGAAGCAATTTAAAGTAAAAATTAATTTAACATGAAACACTTGATTATATTAACACTTGATTTGAAAAAAAAAAAAAAAATAGATTGTGCAGAATCGATGAATTAATTAAATATTTTAGTGTTTAGCAATTTAAAAATTTAGAAGAGGGTCAATATAGGGGTCCTTAATAATGAACGTTTAGAAAAAAATAAACCATTAGCAACAAATGCGGCTGTAGCAAACACAGGCCAAAAATAATATGATTTAAATTTTTGTTGAAAATAAAATTTAATTCAATTAATTTTTTTATTGATGGATTCAAAAATTGATTAAAATTACAACTTTTTTGTTTGAATCAATTAAAAAATTAATTGATTTTTTTTATCATTCAACAAAAAAATTTAATAAATTTTTTACTGTGAAACGATTTTATGGTATTAATTTCATACGCCACTTATTACTTTTTTTGATTTTTTTTTAAACAAATATTTCTTATTCAAGTTGACGTATGAAAATATGCCATTAAATCATGTGCTCAAGCTGCTACGGATTAGCGTAGAAACAACTAAAACCATTTTTCAGGTGTAATTTGAAAAAGATTTATTGGAATTCGAAAATTTCATTTGAAATTACAATAAATTGAAATTTTAAAGAAATTTACAAAAAAAATTAATTGAAATTCAAACTTTGAAAAAGATCAGTTGAAATTCAAAAACGATTAATTAAAATTTGCAAAAAAAAAAATATATATATTTTAAAAAGATCAATTAAAATTCGAAAAAAATATTAACTTTCTTTTAAATAGTTTAATTTAAAAATCAAAAAAAGCAATTGAAATTCGATAAATGATCAATTAAAATTCAAAAAAAGATCATTTGAAATTCCAAAAACTCAATTGAAATTCGAAAAAAACTTTTTAGAAAACTTAAAAAAAAAATTGTTGAAACTAAAAAAGAATTAATATTTTAAGAAATTAATTGAAAAATTCCACTGAAATAGGTCAATTAAATTTTGCAAAAAAGGATAAATTAAAATTGGAAAATGATTCATTTAAAACCAGTGTTTCCACATCATGTGTAATTACACAATTGACGTGTAATTTTCAGCTACATGTGTAACTTAAGCGTAAATTTGAGTAAAATGGGCCTGTCACAAAGTCAATTCCAGTTGGAAGTGACTTCAAAGTTTTCCTCAAAAAACTCAAAACGAAATAATTTATAGTAAAAAGTACCTTTTGGTAAATTTTTCTTAAAAAGTGTTACTTTTACTTTTTATCAATTTTTTTTTATCTATTTATTTTGGTGTTTTTATTTTTTTTTTAATTTCTATTTTCGTACTCTACAATTTTAGTACTCTTTGTTAAAAAAAAGTACTATTTAGTCCTTTTTTATTAAAATGTCCTATGTTGGTTCTTTTTTTAAATAATACTGTTATGGTAAATTTTTTTATCAAAAAGAGGTACTTTGGGGATTTTTTTTAAACTGTAGTATTTTGGTACTACATATTAAAATTAATATTTTTGTACATACTTTTATTCACTATTTTTGTACTTTTTATTAAAATAATTTTATCCTGATAATAAGTAAGGTTTTAAGTTGCAACCGACGCTTTATGTCAGCTTACATAGACTCTTGGCTCCGTTATGAAAACACTGGTACATACTTTTTATAAGAAAAGTACTTTTTTAATAACAAAATAACGCTTATTAATAAAAAAAAAAGTACAAAATTAGTATATTGTTATAAATAGTACCAAAATAGTACTTTTAAATAAAAAAAGTATCAAAAACTGCTTTTTATAAAAAAAGTACCAAATATTGCTTTTTAATAAAAAAAAATACCAAAATAGTTCTTTTTTGACAAAAAAGTACCAAAATAGTACTTTATAACAAAAAAACTACCAATATAGTACTTTTTAATAGTAATTTTAATATATGTATAACGAAATTATACTTTTTCATAAAAAACACCAAAATATTACTTTCCTATAACAAGTAAGAAAATACCACATGTTAATAAAAAAAAGTACTAAAATATTGCTCTTGATAAAAAGTAACAAAATAGTACATTTTTTTAAAGAGGAAAAATATTGTTTTTTTTATAAAGAGTAACAAAATAGTACTTTTCAACAAAAAATCTACAAAAATAGTACTTTTTAATAAGAAGAAACTAAATAGTAAAATTTAACACAATTGTACTTTTTTATAAAAAGCAACAAAATAGAACTATTTATTAAAAAAAAAATACTTATACATAAATAGTACCAAAATATATATTTTTTTTAAGAAGTAACAAAATAGTTTTTTTATAAAAAAAATTACCAACACAGTACTTTTTATAAGCATTTTATTTTTTAGTACTTTCGGTACCAAAATAACACTTTTTAACGAAAAGGATTCAAATAGTAATTTGTTATAAATAGTACCAATATAGTACTTTTTCATAAAAAGTAACAGTACTTTTCAAACAGTACCTATGCTCCAATGGGAGTTAGAGGAACACATATATATACTTTTCAAAAAAAGGTACCAAAATAGCACTTTTTAGTAAAAAAAAAGTACCAATATAGTACTTTTTAATAATAAATAACAAAATAGTAATTTTGAACAAAATTTTACTTTTTTATAAAAAGCACCAAAAAATATACCTTTTTATAAAAAAGTACCAAATAGTACCGAAATATTGATTTTTTAAATACTACTAAAATAGTACTTTTTTATAAAAAGTACCAATACAGTAATTTTTAACAAAAAAAGTAACAAAATAGTACTTTTAATAAAAAAGGTACCAATATAATACTTTTTAATTAAAATAAATAAAAAAGTTATTTTAAACACAAGGGTACTTTTTTTTATAAAAATAGTACTTTTTGAAAAAAAAAACTACCAAAATAGTACTTTATAACAAAAAATTTAACAATATTGTACTTTTTTAATAATAATAACAAATTTATAAAGAAATTGAAGGGCTTATTGTAAAAACTCGATAAGTAACATTTCATTTTATGGTTTTTGCCTTATACTTTTAAAATAATGTAGAAAATAAAACTTTTGCAGAACTTTTATTCTCAACATACTTCTCAATTATACTTTTTCATAAAAAACACCAAAACACAAATTATTTTTTTATAACAAGTAACAAAATATCACTGGTTTTATAAAAAAAAAGTACCAAAATATTACTCTTGAAAAAAAGTAACAAAATAGTCTTATTTTTATAAAAAGAAAAAAGATAGTACTTTTTTATAAAAAGTAACAAAATAGTACTTTTAACAAAAAATTAACCAAAATAGTACTTTTTACCAAAAAATGTACTAAAATAGTACTTTTTAATAAGAAGTAACAAAATAAATAATAAATTTGAACACAATGGTACTTTTTTTATAAAAAGCAGCACAATAGTGCCAAAATATTACTACCACTTTTTTTCAAAAGTAACAAAATAGTACTTTTATAAAAAATTACCAACACAGTACATTTTATCAGTATTTTGATTTTTAGTACTTTCGGTACCAAAATAATAATTTTTAAAGAAAAGTATTAAAAAAGTAATTTGTTATAAATAGTACAACATAGTACTTTTTCATAAGAAGTAACAAAATAGTATTTTGTTATTAAAAGTATCCAAATAGTACTTTTTCTAAAAAAGGTACTAAAATAGGACATTTTAATAAAATATGTGCCATTATAGTACTTTTTAATAAGAACTAACAAAATAGTAATTTTTTACAAAATTATATTTTTTTTATAAAAATCACCAAAAGTATACCCTTTTTATAAAAAGTACCAAATAGTACCGAAACATTACTTTTTTAAATAGTACCAAAATAGGGCTTTTTTATAAAAAGTAACAAACAAAGTACTTTTATGTGAAAAATAAGAAAATAGCACTTTTTTATAAAAAGGAACAAAAAAGTACTTTTTTGTAAAAAGTAACAAAAAAGTATTTTTTTATAAAAAGTACAAAACAGTAATTTTTAACAAAAAAGTACCAAAATAGTAATTTTAATAAAAAAAAGTACCAATATAGTAATTTTTAATAAGAGTAATAAAATAGTTATTTTAAAAAAAGTGGTACTTTTTTTATAAAAAGCACCAACATAGTATTTTTTTTTATAAAAAGTACTTTTTTTATAAAAAGTAAGAAAATACTACTGTTTTATAAAGTGGTACTAACTTAGTAGATTTTATATATATTTTTTTTAAGTACTAATTAGTATTTTCTCACTAAAGGTACCAAAATAGCATATACTTTTTTTATTAAAAGTATTTTTTAAACAAAGTACCACAATAGTAGGCACTTTTTATAAAAAGTATCAAAATATGTAGTACTTTTTATTAAAAGCACTTTTTTTTATTAAAATATAGCTTTTATGAAACTGTACTTTGTGGTTCTTTCTATTAAAAATTAGTATTTTGGTACTTTTAAAAAAAGGTATTACTTTGGACCTTTTTTTTAAAAGTACTATTTTGGTACATTTAATAAAAATGACAATGATACTTTTTCGTTAAAAGCACCAAAATAATACTTTTTAATAAAAAGTACCAAAATAGTACTTTTTTATAAAAAGTATTAAAATTTTACTTTTTCATAAATAGTACCAAAACTTGTCGTTTGTATAAAAAGTACCAAAATAATAATTTTTTTAAAAAAGTACCATTACAGTAGTTTTTATACGTATTTTTTTAAGTACCAAAATAGTACTTTTGTATTAAAAGTAATTTTTTGTAAATAGTACCAAAATAATATTTTTAAAATAAGAAATATTTATTGGTAATTTTTTATAAAAAGTATCAATATACGTTTAATTTTTTTTTTATTAAAATAAAGTTTTTACGTAAATATGTACTATTGTGGTTCTTTTAACAAAACAATTAATATTATGGTACTTTAAAAAAGTATTAATTTGGTACTTTTTTAAAAAATACTGTTTTGGTATGTTTTATTTTTACTCCTTTCATCAAAAATGTTGGTACTTTTTGTTATAAAGTACTATTTCGGTACGTTTTACTTATTCTAAGATTGATGCTACAAAATTTTCGAATAAATGAGTGAATTATTTGTTTCAAATCACTTTTTTGATAATTACCATTAAATTGAAAGAAGATTTTTGCATTAGTTTTGTATAAAGAAATTACATGTGTAATTTTAGGTTTTTATGTAATTTCAAATTTCTTTAGTGGCAACATTGTTAAAAAATCAAAACAACCAGTTGAAATTTAAAATAGACCAATTGAAATTTAAAAAAAATAACAATTTAAATTTGAATAAAATTAATTTAAATTTAAAAGATGACAATTGAATTGATCATTTTCAAACTTCGATTAATCTTTTTGAATTTAAGTTGATATATTTCAAATTTGTATTTTTCGAATTTCGTATCTCTGTTGAGTTTTTTGTGGTTTCAAAAAATCACTTTCGATTTTTAATTGATCTTTTTTTAATTTCAATGAATCTTTCTTGAATTTCAATGGATCTTTTTTTAGAAATTTAAATGAAATTTTTAAGTCTAATTTTAAATCGAATTATCGGTTTTAAACTGGAATCTTGAATTCTTAAATGAAATAAATCTTCAATTTTCAAATAAAGTTTGCAAATTCTAGTATTTATTTTTTCCGAATTACATCTGAAAATGGTATAGAGTTGGTAGTTTCTTTAACTATGTAGTTCCTACTGTAGTTTGTAATCCTTCCTATAACTATTTTCATTTCTTTTAGTTTCTAAAAATTATTTTAAAATTTTAAGTTTTTTTAAATTAATTAATGTATGAATGTTGTATTTTTTGTATGTTTTTTGTTTATTTGTAACACAATAAATTTTTGAGCACCTTTTTTTGAAATAGAATTTCTCTAAAATTGATTCTGAAATTAAAATTTCTATTTTAATAAATTTGAAAATTATTTTGTATTAAATTTTAATTGTTCCCTGAAACAAAAAACCTAATTCTAATTAGTTTTCTTTTATATTAAAAAACAAACAAAAAAAATCCTAGAATTAAATGTTTTAGCAGCTATAATAGTTTAAAATCAGTTTTACTTTTATTATTTTATCTATTGTTGGTCAAACATGCAATTAATTGTAACGCTTTTGTTTTAATATCAAATGCAGCATGTAATTAGATGGTTCGTTCTTTTGTTTAAATTATTATACAAAAACTAATGTTAATTTTAATAAAACATAATGATGGCATCAGGCAACAATACTTCAAAACTACAACCAAAGCAGGGAATGGTTGAAAGCATCAGGCGTTATTGCTACAAAAATTGAACGCTGATATAAAAAAAATGCTATAATTTAAGTTTAAACACCATTATAACGCCAGGAAACCATACTTCGAAAATTTAACGCCTTAGTACAATGGTTTGAAATTATTTTTTATATTATATTTAAATAATATTAGCTTCGTCTCATCAAAAATCTTTTGAGGTATTCTTTAACACTACCACCTTCGCTATCCTTTATATATATATAACTCTTCGATTTTCGTTTCATAACGGAATAAATGACCAAAACATCAGAGTCTCAATGCAACATCGGATCAATTTTGAAATAAAAAAAACATTTAGAAATTTAAAAAAAAAAAAAAATTGGAATAATAATTTTCTACAAAATTTTTTTTTAATTTCAAAAGGTTATTTATATTTTGAAAGAATTATCTTAAATTATATCACAACGAAAGTTTTCATTATTTTAATGAAAAATTTTAAGTAAAACTTCACAAGATGGAGTACTACTTATTTAAGAATCTATGAAACAGATTTCAATAAAAGGTAAATAAAAATGAGTTTAAAGCATAAACATAAATTTAATGAAAACTTTTCTAAATTCATATAAACATTGTTTCTGAACTTTGGGAAACATTATATAAAAGCTCAGTAAAATAAATTAATAAACATGGTTAATCTTGGAATGAAAGAAAGGCCTTTGTCTTCACGTTGTTAAAATGTGGTATAAAATTTCGCTGCCAGAATAAGTCTTATATATTTTATAAGTTTCCACAAACTTATTTTTATATATGGACAATAGAGGGAAATGTTTTCTTTAACTTTTAATTTTCCCAAGTGTCCGGGAAAATTTTTATTTTACTAGACTAAAAAACTATGTATATTAAATTAACCCGTGTCGCCCGGCAATCAAAGTTTTGAATTTTTGAAAAATTAAAAAAAAACAAAAAACTACGCTGAACACGAATATCGAAAAATTTCTAAAATCGGTTTTTGAGATATCGCTATTTGAAATTTTCAAAAAATGACGTTTTTATACCCTCCAACCACAGTATGGGGGTATACTCACTTAGTCATTCCGTTTGTAACGCATCAAAATATCGGTCGGGGACCCCATAAAGTATATATATTATTGATCCATTATCGATTCTAAGACATTCTGTGAGTGCTCTCAACGTCCCCCACTGACCCCCATCACCCCCCCCCCCCACCAAAACAAACGCCCCTGACAATTTATTTTTTTTTATTTTTTTTACATTTTGGAGGGTATAAAAGATTCGGCACAGCCGAATTTAACATTCTCACTTGTTTTACATGTTTTTTTGTATTTTTGTTAAATAAATGAAAGATTTGGTATATTTGTCGAGAAGGGAAGGTATTCTCAACGTCCCCCACTGACCCATTACCCGCCCCCCCCCCCCAAAAAAAACCCCCTGACAAATTTTTTTTAAATTTTTTTTTACATTTTGGAGATTCGGCACAGCCGAATTTAACACTCTCACTTGTTTTTCCTACGGTCAATCCGTTTGTAATCCATCAAAAAATCGGTCGGGGTTCTATTTGTTTTTCGAAGTTAGCACTCGTATTCGCGATATTCGCGATTTTAAATTTTTATGCTCAAGTACAATAAAAACGATATTTTTAAACTTTTGCGATAATTTTTAAATTTAAAACCATTCAAGTCTGTTTAACTAATATAACAAACCATAATACCGTGAATTTTTTCGCGAAAAACATTTTTTGTTCGCGAAAAATCTTTATTTTCATGAAAAAGTTACAAGTATTTTTTCAGTTTTTTTAAAGTTAGTGTACTTCGCGATTTTTATTTTATTTTTAGGCAAAAAAAAAATTTATTTTATACTATTTAGACAGTTTCTGAAAAAAAAAAAATTGTTTGCGGAAATTTTTTTCGCGATTTTTTTTTGCGAATTTTTTTCGCGAAATTTTTTTTTTTATTTTGCTATTAATTTATGAAAATAAGTAGAATACGATACATAACAGACACAAAATTTTTAGAATATTTTTTTTCGCGGATTTTTTTTTTTGTCGAAAAAAAAATTTTTTGCGGAAATTTTTTTTTCGCGGAAATTTTTTTTCGCGAAAAAAATACAATGCATTTCCTAAATTAATAATAAAAAAACTATCCCAAAAGCATAAAATTTCAATTTTTGTAGTACCTAAGCTTTACAATTTTAAATCGCGAATATCGCGAATACGAGCGCTAACTTCAAAAAACTGCTAGCACCATTGAATTCAGCGTACCCGAATTAGATTTACCTGCAAGGTGCCCAGTTCCCAGTTTCTGTAACTATGCGAAAAGTTTTCGCATCGAGAAAAATAAAATAATATTGTAGTCATTTAGTTTTTTACAGGGTGAGTACAATGTTGCTAATGTAAAAAACATCGAATACGAAAAAAACGCAAAGCTATTTTTTTAAATCACTCTGTTAAGTGTAAGATGACTCTAATATTTATATATTTTTTTCGATGCAAAAACTTCTCGCATAGTTACAGAAATCGGGTACAGCATGTTAATTTTTGCAACTAGCTCAGTGTTATTGATCCATGATCGATGCCAAGACGTTCCATGAATGTCTATTTGTCCGTCTGACTGTAAATAACACGATGCAGTCCAACATAAAAACGCTATACTACTGAAGTTCGTAAATGGGCAAAATCGGGTAAAGGCGAAAAAAGTTTCCCTTTGTAGAACTAAACCAACCTCTAAAAAACTCCATTTTTTTACAGTTTTTTTTTTGTATTTTTGTTAAACAAATGAAACATTTTTGTGCAAAAAAAGTTCATAGTCCAGCAATTGGAACCAGGGAATTAAAAAAATGTCGTGTTTTTGGTCCGCCCCCTTTAAATATTTTAAATAATGATGAAATTGTCCAATTAAAGGTAATATTTAATAATAAATAACTTAAATCGCGATGGGGAAGGTGTCCTAATGTCCCTAACAGAGCCCCCCCGATCCTTTTGACAAATTTCAAATGGCGATATCTCGAAAAACGCTCGACCGATTTTAGAAATTTTTTTATATTTGTATTCAGCATGCCAAAACTAATAATAAACAAGTAAGAAAATTATAGTCGGTCATGACCGACAATATTTAACCCTACAGTGTGCTCCGGAAAATGGGTCCCAAACATGGACCGATTGGATCTTTCTTTCGTTAGATCGTTAATTAGTGTAAAAAACACACACAAACAAAATTTTAGTGAAATTGGGTTATTTTTGTTGCCAATAGATTGATTTTACTGAATATCGGCCAAAATTTTTATATGGGGCCCAAGTCGAAAAATAGTACATTTATATTCGGAAGTGGTAAGGCCACCAAACTACACGTTTAATACCTACAAACAAAATTTTTGATTTCCAATTTTAATGAATTTTGAGAGATTTATGTGAAAATTGGGAGGGTGGTTTGTATGGGGGCTACAAGAAGAACTGGCCCCTTTAAAATCTGGAATGATGATTTGTGAATACAAAATATGTTTACCTGGCAAGTTTCAAAAGGAAACCTATTATAATACAGGTATTAGAGTTATTTGAGCCAAATTCTAAAGGGAAGTTTGTAAAACATCCTCTAAACATGGACCGATTTTTTCCAATTTCAATAGGCTTCGTCCTTGGGCCAAATGAAGCCAAATTTCGTAGAAATCGATTGATAATTGCGACCTGCATCGTGCTCATAACGTTTATATGGAAAGACGGACGGACGCAGATCGCTAAATCGTCTCAGAAAGTGATTCTGAGTCGATCTGTGTACCAATATTTTGGTGGGGGTAGGGCCAATATTTTGGATAGTTACAAACATTAGCACAAACTAGTTATACCCTGTACCACAAAGTGGTGTAGGGTATAAAAATGTATCGCAAGACATTTTTTTTTTAAATTTTTCAAAAATTCAAAATTTTAGTAGAAATTTTCCAAAAATCCAAAATTTTGATGAAAGGGCGCCTATTATTAAAATGATTGGATTTGGCTCAAATTAAGGTAAAATAAAAAATTGTCTTAAGCTCTATAAGAAGGTAAAGGGAAAAATTTAAAATTTCTGAAATCGGTAGAGCGGTTTCCGAGATATCGCCATTAGAAATTTGTCAAAAAATTTCCAAAAATGGCGGGTTTTTCCTACGGTCAAGAAATTTAAAAAAAAAATATCTATTTTTTTCCTTTACCCTTTAATAGAACTTGAGGCAAGTTTTCAGTTAAAATTAAATTGAGTCAAATCCGATCGTTTTTACCCGTGGCGGCCTTCGATCAAAATTTTGTTTTATACAAAGTTTTCACCAAAAACTCTAAACTTTTTTTTAAATTTCTTGCCCGTAGGAAATTCCCGCAATTTTTTGCCAATTTCAAATAGCGATATCTCGAAAACCGTTTGAACGATTTCAAAAATTTTAGTATTCATATTCAGCTCATGAAAATAAACAAAAAAAAAATGTATCACAATATACTTTTTTTTAATTTTTCAAAATTCAAAATATTGGTGGAGATTTTACAAAAATCAAAAACTTTGATCGAAGGGCGCCACGGATTAAAATAATCAGTTTGAGATCAAATTAAGTTTAAATACAAGATTGTCTTAAGCAGGATAGCCTAAATTCCAAATTTCAAGTCTCTTACTTCAATTTATATACATATATAGAAGATAGATGCTATGTAACATTTTATCAATTCTTAAAAATAAAGCAAAGGAGTGTGTAAGTTTTCATCTTACAATCTTTAATTCCGAGATTTAATCATTTTTATTGAGCCTTAATTTAGGCAACTAAACCCCTACCGTTTTAAATTAATTTTGAACCCTAAAAGTATGTTATAATAATTAAATTTGTTAGTAGTAACACATTTTATTAAAGTAGAAAGAGGAAATAGTAGAATCACCCTACATAAATCGTCATTGTTTTTAAACAGATTTTAATGATTTCTGATTCACATTTAAAATATTTTGTTGCATACTTTTAGGGTTCAAATCTAATTTAAAGCGGTTTGTGCTTTGATTAGCCTCTCTGTTTGTTTAATGCAAATTTTTTTCTCAAGTTAATGAACAGGTTTTATTTCTTACACTGAAAGAATTACTGTTCATTATTCTTTAGAATTTAGACAAATAATTTTTTTATTAAGTCAATGAGTTTGTTTCAAAATTATAATTAAAAATTTCATTGTAAGTATGAAATATTTTTAGTTATGAAACTTTTTATAAATGCAAAAAAAAAATAGTTCATAAATTTCATGAAATAATTCATTAATTTAGTAAAAAAAAATCATTATCTTAGTTCTATTCAGTACCTAATATTTAAATTTTTAGGCTGAGCAATCATTCTTCCAGTGTAAGTATAAAATTTTAAAATGTTTATAAATAAAATATATCAAATATACATTTATTTCCTAGAAATCTGTTTCATTATTTGTCTGTACGATTACCTGAATTTAAAACTATTTTTACTACCAATGGAAAGTTTTGTTTACTTTTTGTTTTAAAAATGTTCAGCTGTAGTAAAAATAGTAAAAAAATAGTAGATCAATAGTAAGGTAATCAAACGGACCTAATTATTTATTTGTTTTGTAAGAATTATAAAACAACCTTATAAAAAACTTTTGTAATAAAAGAAGTTTTTAAAAAGTAGCTTTAAAAAAAAAAAGTTTTATGAATGACCAACTTTAAATATTATACAGGATAATTCTTTCAGCGAGGATCCTAGAAAAAAAATGGGCGACTTGAAAATTCTCACAAAACTGAGTGGTATTTCTGAAAATTCAATTATAATGACTAGTAGTAAAATATTTTCAGAGTTACAGAATTTGAAATTGTTGAGTTTTGTTTTCCTTTTTTAATTTAATTTATTTTTAATTTAATAAAAAAACTTTTATTTTTAAAAAATGTAGTTTAAAACTTAAACAATTTTAGATCGGTAACTCGGAAATTATTTTAGCAAATAAACTGTAACTGCATAAAACTCCAAATATTATTAAGAGTTATTAGAGTATTTAAATGTGGTATTTAGGGCTGGTAACGTATTACAAGATAATCAATGATTATTGCTAATCTATGTTTACAAATGTCACATTTATATTAAAATAATCACTTATTAGTGTTAATCAATGATAACCTTTGATAAGTTATTAGCCCTTAATGAAATATATGTTAATAAAATATATACATATTTCAGAACTTTAAAAATTTTTAGTTTTTATAATTTTATTTTTTGAAGATTTCAAAAATGTGGCGAAAACTTTAAAAATTGCAATTATGTGCAATTCAAAACTTTGGAGATAATTAAATTTTAAGTTTTATAGCGCTATATCTCCAAAACAGGCAGAGAGAGTACATCGAAATTATATTTTTTCTTTGACAACTTTATAGATTTGTTAAAATTTTATTTTTTTAATATTTTAAGTTAATTAAGTTATCTTTAAAGATTTAAGACAAATACCCTGAAAAAAATAGTTTGAGTGTGATTTCAGCAGTCAAACATTTATTTAACTGTTTTAGGTTTGAAAGGAACAATAAAAACTCAAAAACTACTTTCGAAAATGGTAGATTCTATTTTAAAATTAATAACATTTGAAGGTTTAGCATCTGAAATTTCAAAATTCTGATTGAAGTTCAAAAATTAAGAAGAACATTTGAAGTTTTATCATTTGAAATTTCAAAATTCCATTTAAAGTTCGAAAAATACAATAAAAGTTCAAAAATTATTAATTTAAATTAAAAACAAGTGAGAGTGTTAAATTCGGCTGTGCCGAATCTTTTATACCCTCCAAAATGTAAAAAAAAAAAAAAAATTGACAGAGGCGTTTCTTTTTTTTGGGGGGGGGAGTTGATAGGTTCAGTGAGGCACGTTGAGAGCACCTTCCCATCGCGATAAATATACCAAATGATTCATTTATTTAACAATAATACAAAAAAAAAACATTTAAAAACGTGTATTTTTTAGAGGTTGGTTTAGTTTATTTTAGTTCTTCTTTCCCCCTGGTCCGATTTGGCCAATTTCCGAACTTAACCTGCCTAGGAACATAAGATACATTTGTGCCAAACTTGAGGTTCCTAGCTCTTTTATTTTGGACTGCATCGTGTTAACTACAGACGGACGGACGGACGGACGGACGGACAGACGGACAGACGGACGGACGGACGGACGGACATCGCTAGAATGTCTTAGAATCGATCACTGATCAATAATATATATACTTTATGGGGTCCTAGACCGATATTTCGATGCGTTACACACGGAATGACAAAGTGAGTATACCCCCATACTGTAGTTGGAGGGTATAAAAAAACAATTGATGGTTTTAATATTGATATCCAAAAAGATCAATTAAAATCTAAAAAAATATCAATTGAAATTTGAAAAAGATCAATTAAAATCTGAAAAAGATCAATTGAAATTTGAAAAAGATCAATTGAAATTTGAAAAAGATCGATTGAGATTTAAAAAAAGACCAATCAAAACTAGTAAAAGATCAATTTAATTTCGAATATTTTTAGAGGAAGCATTGAGCATTTTATATGAAAAATTCAATTACTCAATGATTCGGGTCCAACTCTGATTGGAAGAATATCCTAAGGGAGAAAATAATGTTAACATAAGTAGTTAGAATGTAAATTCATTACTGGGACAATAAATGACCTCGAACTAGAATGAATTCCTTTTTATTGCACAATTAAAAGGTTGAATAAATAACTAATATTTATTATTTTAAATAAAAATTAAAAAAAAAAAAAAAAAATTTAATAAGTTGAATTAGAACTCGAAAAAGATTAGTTAAAATTCGAAAAACATCAAAATCCAAAAATATCAATTAAAACTCGAAAAAGATTAATTTATATTTAAAAATCAATTACACAGCTCAACAAGAAAATGCGTATTGGATTCTGGTTAGTGATTTGGATAGTGTTTGTTGCGCTGATTCCAAATCCGGAGCCGAAATTTGTCTATCACGTCAGGATTTTGAGTAATTCGCGGTTAAAGTGCCGAAAATGAGCATTTTTGACCCTTTTTAAAAGCTTATAAAATAAGATCCTGAAATGCAAATGACTTGGTATCAAGCTCATTCGAAAGCCTGTAATTTTCTCTTATAGATTAGATAAAATGTTCTAAAAACTTAATTTTCTAAATGGTAAAAAAAATCATTAGCAAAAAACCTTCCATTTTTTCAATGTTTAGTTTATTTACACAGTGTTTTTTAACAAATTTCCAAATTCATACGTAAATTTTAGATTTAAAGCACTTGTGGCTAATGATTTTTTTACCACTTTAGAAAATTAAATTCCAAGAAGATTTGATCTTGTCTGAAAGAGAAAATTAAACACTTTCGAATGAGCTTGATACCAAGTCATTTGCATGTCAGGTAGACTTGTGCTTAATCGTTCAATTGAGTGAGCGCTCATTTTCGTTCATTTCAGATAAAAGACCTAGTTCGTTCATCTAGTTCAATTGCTCTTTTGTGGTCTTCGTTCAACAGTTCGTGAACGAATCATTTTGATCATGTCTGTTGGTCGTTCATCTAGTTCAAATCGGTCAGTTTTTGTTTTCGTTCAACCGTTCGTGAACGAATCATTTTGATCATGTGTGTTGTTTTGGCGTTCGTTAAAAAAATACAAAAATGTTGAATAAAAACATGAATTAAAAAAACATAAACAATTTTTGTAAAAAAAAACAAATGCTGAGAAAATGTGGCAAAAGAGAAGAGAAAACTTACGCCTAATGACAAAATTAAAAAAAAAAATTGAACGACCGAACTGAAAGATTAAAATCAAATAATGACCAATTGAGCTAAATGAACGAAAAGACCTAAAAGAGCGGAAATGAACGAACTAGATAAACCGCTCAGTTAAGTGAATAGTTCAATTGAACTAGTTCGTTCGTGAACGACACAACTCTAATGTCAGGATCTTATTTTATATGCGTTCAAAAATGGTCAAAATGGGCATTTTTTGACATTTTAACCGCGGTTTTCTCAAAATTGTGACGTGATAGAAAAATTTGAGTGACCGTTTTGGAATTGGGACACCAAGCCCTATCAACTTTTTTTGGTTTCATCCAAAACGCAGCGACAAATTGAATTTTTTCGAATTTTAATTGATCTTTAAGAATTTCCAATGATTTTTTTTCGAAATCAGCAGATTTCTCATTGGGCTCAAAATGGGCGTATTTTCAGCAGATTTTACTGCTGATTGGATTGAGAATTTATTTTGAGTTAAATTAGAACGAATTTTAATTGATATATTTTGAATATCAAATGAACTTTCTAGAATTTCAATTGATCTTTTTTTACGAATTTTCGGATAAAATTATAACTAATTATATAAAATTGTATGCAGTTATATGGACGCATGAACCAGACCGATGAATTCTGAAAGTCGGGTCGAAAATAAAATACACGTGTCTCCCAGTTTTTCTAGATCAATTTGCGTTTTCGCGAAAAACGACAAGAAAAAACGCCGTGTTTTTCTTGAATAGTGTAAAATAAGTCAAAAAATTTATTAAACCTACTTCTGAGCTAAAAAATGTATATACACTTCTTTAGTGAAATTTGAAGGCGGTTCTTTTCGTAAAACATAATAACCCTCTATCTGCCATTTTTAGGGGTCATTTTAGTCCTTTTTTCAAATATTCTCATTTAAAACCACTAAAAAGTGCGTTTAAATGGTTAAAATGTTCTACAAAAATGTTCTGCATCAAATTTCACTAGGGGTTTTCAAAAGTCATAAGCTCGTGCGATATAAGCAAATTGCATAAAAAAGTTAAATTGTAAAGTATCTTTGGTAAAACGCAATTTAATAAAATATAATACTTGACAATTTTACTCTTTTAAGCATTTTGCTAACATTTTGCGAACTATTAGCCTTTGACTGCCCATAGTGAAATTTGATGCGGAACATTTTTGTAGAACATTTTAACCCTTTAAACGCAAGATTTAAGGGTTTTCTTTGAGAGTACTTAAAATAAGGACAAAAATTACCCCTAAAAATGGGAGATAGAGGGTTAATGTGTTCTAAGAAAAGAACCGCCATCAAATTTCACTAAATACACCTATTAACGTTATTTTCATCAGAAGTATATTTCATACAGTTTTTTGACTTACTTCACACCTATTTTGTGACACACTTTTTACCAATATATTTTTTTGCATTTTTCGCGAAAAATGCGAATTGATTTTAAAACCCTGAAACCAACAGGAATATTATTTTTATCCCCACTTTCTGACTAGAGTGATCTAATAGTGCAAACAGTTTTTTTTTTTTTTCATTTTTCGCGAAAACGCGATTTGATCTACAGCTTTTTCAATTGTATTTCAGAAATTATCAATTGTATTTCGGAAGTTATCAAGAAACTAACCTTCGTAAAAGAATTGAAAATTTCTGAAATACAATTGTAAATTTCTGAAATACAATTGATAAATTCTGAAATATAATTGATAATTTCTGAAATACAATTGATAATTTCTGAAATACAATTGATAACTTCTGAAATACAATTGATAATTTCTGAAATACAATTGATAATTTCTGAAATACAATTGGAAAAGGTCAAATCGCGTTTTCGCGAAAAATGTAAAAAAAAAAATTTTTTTGCACTAAAAAAAAGATCACTCTAGTCAGAAAGTGATAATTTTTGAAATACAATTTATAAATTCTGAAATACAATTGATAAATTCTGAAATACAATTGATAACTTCTGAAATACAATTGATAACTTCTGAAATACAATTTATAATTTCTGAAATACAATTGGAGACACGCGTATTTTATTTTTGGCTCCAATCTCAGAATTTTTTGGTCTGGTTCATGTGTACAGCCATTTGCAATTTGTCGGACGGTGTAATAATATATAATCAGATATAATTTCATCCGAATTTTTTTTTCGAAATTTATTTGATATTTTTCAAATTCAATTGATTTTTTTTTTTATTTTGTTTGATAACACACACAGCCCCCAAAAAAATGGTTTTGACCCAGAAACCAGACTTAACAAATCTTAATGTATTTCGACGCCATAGACTCGAATCTGCCATCCAAATAAAAATCTATCGTTGGGTTTTCCTGTAATCCTACAAGGAAGGTACCCATAGTGAATATTCAAGATTTTTTTGAAATTTATACATTAGAGAGAGAAAAAAATCAGAATCGAGTCTTTATGTATTTTTACCTCCTCAACTCGATTCCGTTCAGACAGGTCGATCTTAGAATTTTTTCCATTTTGTGTATAAAATTTAAAGAAATCTGGTATAATTCCATTCTGATGGCTGAATCGAGTTCAGGAGGTCAAAATACATAACAATTTATTTGGATTTTTTTTTCTATCTTTAGTGTAAATTTCAAAGAAATCTGGAATGGTCCCTTTGGAGACTCTCCTTGTAAGATTACATAAAAACCACACGATAGATTTTTTTTATGGCAGGTTCGATTTCAGGAAGTCAAAATACATTAAGATTTTTTGTATCTCTTAAGGGTACTTTCCACTATCACACTTTTCCATTATACACATCAAAATTTACCAACTTCCTAAAGATTTTTGGATTCTTTTTTGATTGAAACCTAGTCGTATCTAATAAGTGAACCATTTCTGGCCAAATTTTTTAAAAAAATATTTCGTTAACATGGTGAAATTACGCTTGTATAATGAAAATGTGTGATAGTGAAAAGTACCCTTTATTTGTTAGTTTTCTAATTTAATCGAATTTAATATTCAAAAAAAAATCAATCAAAATTCGAAAAGTATTAATTGCAATTCCAAAAATAGCAATAAAACTTCAAAAAATATCTATTGATATTCAATATTTTTAATTTAATTCATCATATTGGAATTTAGGAAATCCCGTTAATCGTTTCCGAATTTCAAATAATCATTTTCGAATTTCAAATAATCAATTTCGAATTTCAAATAATCTTTTTGGTATTTCAATAAATCATTTTTGAATGATTTTTTTCGAATTTCAAATAATTTCAATTATTTTAAAAACGGTGTAGAATTCTTGGATCCATAGATAATTTTACAAATATTCTTAACCTTTTTCAATTTATTCTCGGAATAAAAATTGAAATTCAGAAAAAAATTTAAATAAAATTTTAAAAATAAAAAGTAAAATTCAGAACCAATAAAACTAACAAAATATTGATAAAAATTCAAAAAAAACTAAAACAAATAAAAATTTGGAATATATTAATATAAATTCAGAAAATTTAATTCTGAAATATAAAAGGTATTTAAAAGACCTTTCTAATGATTTATAAAACAGCGTGCATGCTAAATGCTTAATTTGAAGGAGCTTTTCTAAAAAAGCTCCCTTTTGCTAGTTTGAATTCGAAGTTTCCTCGAATTTACCGAGACAGAATTTGTTATGCGTTTTTTGTTCGACCATCTAATATTTGCTGAATTTGTTTGTGTCCTTTTTTTGTTATTGTTGTTGTTTATTTTTAATGTTTATTTTTTTTTTTTTTTTGTTAATGAACTTTAAAACAATTTCTATTTTGTGTAGCAATTTTTTTAAAATTTTTATGTTCAAATTTTTTTTGTGGTTTTTTTGACACACTCACACAAATCGCTTAATTTGAATTTGTATGCAATCGAAGGCACTTTAATGCATTGAATTCGAAACTTTTTAATACAGAAAAATCCGGAAAATCTAATAAATTAAAAATATTATTAAAAACCCGTGTGGAAATCGATTTGATCTTATCTGATCAGATTTCATCTGATAATATATGATTTCATCTGTTGTATCTGATCAGATCTAATAAGATATCGAATTTGTCCCAATGTTGGCCTTATTTGAGATTTAACAAGATACGATCATATATGATTATATATAACCATATCAGATAAGATATAATCAATTTGTACACGGAAAACGATACCTGCATACTATAGCTTTCATATGGTATATCCTTTTGCATCCCCCTTAAAACTAAAATGTATTAAAAGCTTTCGAATGCTATACAATTTCTGAATCAATTGTATGTTTTTTTTTTGTATGTCGAATTTTTCGAACATATCCAAAAGGTGATTGGTATATTTTTTTTATGCAAAAACTATGTTTTCAGTTTCTAAATATGGCATCGGTGTTTATGAGAATTTTCAATCTGATATGTATGATGTTGCTAATTGGTCATTGGAGTGGTTGTTTACAATTTTTAGTGCCAATGTTACAAGGTTTTCCCTCAAACTCATGGGTATCAATCAATGAATTGCAGGTATTTTAAAAAACAAAATTTAGTTTAGTTTATAATTTTTTTAAACAAATAGTGTATTCAAACAATATTTAATACCATCGTAGGAGTCATATTGGCTGGAACAATATTCATGGGCATTATTTAAAGCTATGTCACATATGCTATGCATAGGTTATGGCAGGTAGGTTCAAATTTTATGTATCACTCATTTACTGCAAGACTGTAATAAATCATAAAACGTGAGTTTTGAGTTAATGTTGCAGAACTATTTGTTGTATCATGTTTCTTCTTGTGGAAAAATTATTTAAAAGAAATTCTTCCAAAAAATTATTAAAACGATAAAAAAAATTGAGTAAGCGATTTTAATGAATTTTTTGCAATTTTTAGTCATAAGTATTTTTTTATATCTCTTTTCGTTTTCGAGTTATTAACACACAAAGTTTCAGTTTAATAATTGTAAAAAACAAATATTTTTTTGCAACAAAATCGATCAAATTTGAAGAAAGTAAGTAAAGAAGTTCGAAAAACAATTCGTTTTTAGCTCGGAATATAAAAGTGCGATTTTGGCAAACAAAAAAAAACCTTCCCGAGTAAAAAGTTTTTGATATAATTATATATAATTTGATAAAATTATATCAAATTATATATAATTATATAAAATTATATATAAAGATAAAATTTTCCAAAAAATTATATATTTCCGAGTAAAAAAGTTTTTGATATAAATATATATAATTTGATAAAATTATATCAAATTATATATAATTATATAAAATTATATACAGAGGTAAAATTTCCAAAAAGTTGGATAAAATTATATAAAATTATATATAATTTGATAAAAATTATATATATATATAATTATATCCACCAAATCCTGGATATAATTATATATAATTTTATCAAATTATATATAATTTTATATAATTTTATCCAACTTTTTGGAAAATTTTACCTCTTTATATAATTTTATATAATTATATATAATTTGATATAATTTTTATCAAATTATATATAATTATATAAAAACTTTTTTACTCGGGTTATTATATCCAGGATTTGGTGGATATAATTATATCTAATTTTATCAAATTTTATCAAATTTTATAAAATTATACATAATTTTATATAATTTTATATAATTATATCCACCAAATCCTGGATATAATTATATACAATTTTATGTAATTATATATAATTTTATCAAATTATATGTAATTATATAAATACTTTTTTATTTGGGTTGTCAAATTACTAGAAAAAGTCTTGTAATCCCATTTAACCAATATTTGACAGTTTTTCTTGTTTTTTTAACAATACATTTTCGATCAAAATTTATTTTTTTTTTTTGTAATTTTACAATTTTTTTTAATTTTACAAATTTCCAAGGTAAGTTTACAAAAAAAAAGCTAGTTAATTCACGACAATTCCTTGAAAGTTTTATTGCGCCAAAAAAGTTGTAAAATTACAATTTTATTAGTAAAAGCTTGTAAAATTACAAAAAATTCTTGTAAAATAGGAGTTAGCAAAAAATCTAGTAAGGTCATGAGAGCACCTTGTAAGTTTTATAGCGTCAAAAAATTGCAAATTAACAATTTAATTGGTAAAAAGTTTGTTAAATTACAAAATTATTAGTAAAAAGCTTGTAAAATACGAGGTAGCCAAAAACAAAAATAATACCAAACTTTTCTTGTCATTTTACAAGGATTTTTTTTGAGTGTGCAATAGGGTGGAGCAATTTTTGGAGCAAAAAAACAAAAAAATTTTTTACAGACCAAAAAAGAAATTATCTTAAAAGCACTTTTCCAGTAATACTCAAATAAAAACTAATATTTTTAGCTAAAAAAAAATAAAAAAAAAAAAAAATAGTTTTTTACTTTGTTCGGAACTTTCCGATTTTTAAGTCAAAAATGGAACCCAAAGACATTGTCCTACAGGTTCAATATTTTTTTGTGTAAATATTGACCCCAAAGGACAACTTTACCGACCCCGACGATTTTGAAATTCGAAAAAACGGAACATGAAAATATATTGGGCCTGTACGGCAATGTCTTTGGCTCCCTTTTTTGACTTGAAAATCGGAAAGTTCCGAACAAAGTGAAAACAAAATTTTTTTGGATTTTTTTTTAGCGAAAAATATTAGTTACTCCCATGAATTAGAATACATGAAATAAAAAGCTTTTGACGTCCTGCCTTCCAAAACTTTTCTTTCACCTAAGGTTTTTACGATATTCGCGTTTCAATATTGAAAAATTCGCTAATTTATCACTTTTTGGGTCTCCCCTGTAACGTATTCTTAAGTTGCTCACTCAAAATAGGACTTGATTTTGTATAAATGAGACCTCTTGATTCCAAATCTGGCATCCAAATTTTTCTAACGCGTACAGTTTTTGAAATATTGGCGTTTAAAAAACTCAAACTCTACTACATTTTTCAAACGCGAATATCTCGAAAACGGAACATGCTAGAAAAAATTGGATTTGGAGTTTTGTTATCAGGAGGTCCATTTTATATAAAATCAAGTCCAATTTTGTGGAAAAATATAAGAATACTAAACAGTGAACCCCCAAAAGTGCTTTAATATTGTTTTTTTTTTACTTTTTAACATCGAATAACTCAAAAACGGTATGCTAGAAAAATTTGGATGACAGATTTAGAAACAGGAGACCAAAATCAATATAAGTTAATTAAGTAAAATCAATATAAGTTAGTTAGACATTTTTTTTGGTGTCGAACAGTGTATTCGAACATTATTGGAAAAGTGTTTTTAGGGTAAAAAATTTTTTTTGGTCTGTAAAATTTTTTTTTTTTTTGTTTCTGTTTGCTTTTGCTCAAAAAATTGCTCCACCCTAGTGTGCAAGTACAAAATATGAATTTGCAGTTGGATTATTTTTTTTTTATGAATAAGTTTTGTCTGTAGTCATTTTATATATCTCGCATTGTTTTCGAGATAAGCTTGAAATGTCAATTTTTAAACGTTTGAAAGCAATTTTTTAAAAACGCCACTTGCAAATATTTTGATTATTGTCAAAATATAGTATTGAGGCACCCTAGATTCATAACCAAGAAAGATATTTACAGTGCTCGCAACTGTAGGTTAAAGTCAATTCCGACAAAGCGTGGTACGATACTTCGTTATCGTTAATATTAAATACCGGACTAATAGAAGGATCAGGATTAGAGTCCCCACTCCTATTATTCTTAACTACGAATTTTTATACATGTTTAATTACAACAAATTTTTAATACTTTCAACCTAACCAAGAACTGGTAACAATGACCGTCGTCTCGTTGTAGCGACACAGACCAAGGGTTCTGGTGGGAACCGAACCTACGACCCCCACGGTTAAAGGCTAGCACCCTATTAACTAACCTATAGGGCCAATTAAAAAAATTTTATGTGAACAAAATATTAAGTGAAAAATCTAATTGGAGTTAAAAATATTTAAGTGAAATATAAAAATTGTTTTTCGAAAAAAATTGTTCCACTTCGTTCCCGGGTTCGTTCCATTTCTTTTCCCATTCTATTTCATTTCGTACCCAGTTCCGTTTCCAATTTCATTTGTAATTCGAAGATTCCATTTTTAATTCGAAGATGCTACTTGTTAGTCGAAAATTCCAATTGTATTTCAATTGTAATTCGAAAAAAATCAAGTGTAACTCGAAATAGGTCAATTATTATTCGAAGATTCTAATTGTTTTTCGAAAAAGATCAGTTGTTATTCAAAAAAGATCAATTGTAATTTGAAAAAGATCAATTGTTATTCGAAATAGATCAATTGTAATTTGAAAAAGATTAATTGTAATTCAAAAAATATCAATTGTTATTCGAAAAAGATCAATTGTAATTCGAAAAATATCGATTGTAATTCGAAATAGACAAATTGTTAATCGAAAAAGATCAATCGTAATTTGAAAAAGATCAATTTTAATTCCAAAAAGATCAATTGTAATTCAAAGATTCCAATTGCAATTCCAAAATTATCAACTGAAATTCCATAGATCTAAATTGTAATTCGAATACCAACTAATCTTATTCGAATTACAATTTTTGCGAAATACAATCTTCGAATCCAAACGGAATCTTCAAATCGCAAGTAGAACCTTCGAATCACAAGTAGAATCTTCGAATTACAATTGATCTTTTCGAATTACATCTGTAAATAGCGTAGAGTTTTTATCCCGCTTTTACCAATTGCTAACCTCTTTTTCATCCAAAAAATTTCAAATTTCAAAATCTGTTCTTTACTTGTTTGGTAATTCTGCTGGGGGGGTGCTGTAACATTGTTACACGTAAAATTTTAAGATTTAATGGTTTTTTTGTTCAATGGTTATAAAAAAAGTACCAATTTATCTTTTTTTATCCCCTTTTTGTCCTCTTATATTCGTGATTTCCAAAAACTATTTTTTCAAAATGTTTTTCCACCGTTTTATCATACATTCAAAGTTTCAATTTTATAATACCATTATTTCAGGAAATCGAAGCACTTTCCAAGTACTTTTTGTATCCATTTTACCCACTGCCATCATAAATTCCTAAGATTGATTTTGAAGATTGTCTTGTTCCAATGAAGGATCGTATTTCAGAAGATCGAAAAAGTACCAAAGTGCACTTCACCCCCTTAGCATCGAAACTTTCTATAAAACACTATTGCAGAACAAAAGTATTTTTTTCCAATGTTTTTTCAGTTTATTTAGCCGGTTATCACACATTCCAAATTTCAAGTTTGTTGGTTTATTATTTCTGGAAATATAAAAAAAAGGACGAAGGTATACTTTTTTACCTTTTTTACCCCGGAAGGATATCTAAAACATTCTATGAATGTCCGTCCGTCTGTTTATATAAGACACGATCCAGTTAAAAATAAATAAATAACACGAGTAGGTCTTATGATCAAAGGCAGTTCGTAAATGGGCAAAAACGGAACAAGGGAAAAAACTGAAACAACTTCTGAAAAAGGCCATATTTTTTAATTTGTTTGTTTGTATTTTTTGTTAAACAAATGAAACATTTTTATATTACTAGCTCAAAGTTCTACACTTAGACCCAGATTGGAAAATGCATTTAATCTGTCCGCCCCTTTTGTGGGCGTCAATATAAGAAAATAATTTAAATAATGATAAAATTATATAACTTACATAAGGTTTGGAACAGCCAAATTTAACACTCTTACCTACATATTTCAATTAAAAATATTTTTAATTTTAATATTTAAACGAGTTTTCTGCAAAATCAGGTTTTTTTAATTATGACAGTCTTGTAGTAAATGAGCGTAATCGTCACCTGAAATACAAGCAAATGTAACTAACAAAAAAAGCTTAATCCGCTTTTTACTGATTATGATATTTTTAAATTTTTTTATGAACGCATGTTATTTAATAAATTTATTTTTTTGCAACTGGTTTGATATGCTCATATCTGGTAAGATCTGTTTATATTTAATTATATATAATTGTATCTATTTTTCCAATCTTCAGTTTGGTCACCATGTTCTGGATTTCTTATTAATCAGATTTTATCATATCCCCTAAATGGGGACCAAATTAGAGGTCAAATATAATTATATATATAATTAAATATGAGGACATCAGATCCGATAAGAGCATTTTAGACTAGTATACTAATGAATTTTTTATACGGCTAGCTACAACTATTTGCATTTCAGTTGACATTTTACAATTATTCTTAAAAACGTTTCTCTAACTTAAAAAAATTCTCTTCAAATCGTTCTCTCTTTTAGATTTCCACCCCAATCCTTAACCGATATGTGGTTAACAATGTTATCCATGATATCGGGTGCAACATGTTATGCTTTGTTCCTGGGTCATGCTACAAATCTCATTCAGAGTTTGGATTCAAGTAGGCGTCAATATCGTGAAAAAGTTAAACAGGTTGAGGAGTATATGGCGTATCGTAAATTACCACGGGATATGCGTCAACGTATAACCGAATATTTCGAACATCGTTATCAGGGTAAATTCTTCGATGAAGAATGTATATTAGGGGAATTGAGCGAAAAACTAAGAGAGGATGTTATCAATTATAATTGTAGGCAAGTATTAATGTGGACATTTTATTGAAATAAATAATAGACCTTTTCTTGAAATCTTTATTAAATGTTAAATATTAATTTTTCTTTCAGATCTCTCGTTGCGTCAGTGCCTTTTTTTGCAAATGCTGACTCTAATTTCGTTTCCGATGTTGTTACAAAACTCAAATACGAAGTATTTCAACCAGGTAGGTTTTAAAAATTATTTTCAAAAGCTTTTTGACAATCGAACCTTAGATAAGCACCAGAAAGATTTCACAAAAGTTTATAACTTTTGACATGACTGTTTTAAATGTTGCAGCATTTTCAGACTATTTTAAGAAAATATAAATTTGAAACTCATAAACCTCCATTTATAACTGAAATTAAATTTAAAATCGAAAATGACCAATCAATTAAAATTCGAAAAGGTTGAATTAAATGTCGAAAAATATCAATTGAATTTCAAAAAGATAAATTTTAAATATCATTAATTTGAAAAAAGATCAATTTGTAAACTTGAAAATTCCAATTGTAATTCGAAAAAGATAAATTTTAATTCGAAATAGATCAATTGTTATTCGATTAAGAGCAATTTTAATTAGAAAGAGATCAATTGTAATTCGTAACAGATCAATTGGTATTCGAAAATTCCAAATATAATTCGAAAAAGATCAATTGTAAATCAAAAAAGATCAATTGCAATTCAAAAAAATCAATTTTAATTCGAAAAAGATCAATTTTAATTCGAAAAAGATAAATTGTATTTCGAAAAAGATTAATTGTAATTTGGAAAGGATCAATTGAAATTCAAAAAAATCAATTGTAATGCGAAAAAAATTCAATTGTAATTTGAAAAAGATCAATTAAAATTTGAAAAAGATCAATTGTAATTCGAAAATTCCAATTGCAGTTCGAAAAAGATCAATGGAAATTCAATTGATATTTTTCAAATGACAATTGGAATCTTCGAATTTCAATTGATCTTTTTACAATGGTTTGATTTTTTCAAATTACAACTGGTCTTTGTCAAATTACAATTGAAGTGTAGTTTTTGGACAATTTTTAAACACAAATATAATTGTTATTCCTTTTTTAATTTCAGGTGATATTATTATAAAAGAAGGTACTATTGGTACCAAAATGTATTTTATACAAGAAGGTGTGGTCGATATTGTTATGGCCAATGGAGAGGTATGTAAAACCTAACCTCTTAATCCAAAAATCCATTACCACAATTTTACAAATATTTTTTTTTCACTCCCTTTAGGTGGCCACCTCTCTGTCGGATGGTTCTTATTTCGGTGAAATCTGTTTGCTGACTAATGCCAGACGTGTGGCCAGTGTTAGAGCTGAAACCTATTGTAATTTGTTTTCTTTAAGTGTAGATCATTTTAATTGTGTGCTGGACCAATATCCTCTAATGAGAAAAACTATGGAAACTGTAGCAGCGGAACGTCTCAATAAAATTGGTAAAAATCCGAATATAATGCAACAAAAAGATGAACAACTAAGCAATCCCGAATCGAATACAATAACAGCAGTGGTTAATGCTTTAGCGGCGGAGGCGGAGGAATGTAAAGATGAGTAAGTTAAATGGATTTGAAGAAATTATGAAAAAGAGAAAATTTTTCGTAGTATTGATTAAAAAATTGTTTGATTTTGAAGCAGTAAAAAAATTGGTAGCACTAATTAAAATTTTAATAAAATACACACAAAACCAGACCAGAAACCAGACCAACAAATCTTAATGTATTTCGACCCCCTGAATCTGCCATCCAAAAAAAATCTATAGTTGGATTTTCTTGTAATCTAACAAGGAAGGTCCCAAAGTGACCACTCTCGTTTTTTTTTTAATTTATACACAAGATAGAGAAAACAAGTAAAAAAGTTAAATTCGGCCTTGCCGAATGTAGTGATACCCTCCGCAATTTCAAAAAGATTTTTGCAAAAAACATTAGCGGTTTTCACCCTTGATAGAAAACAAAAAAAGAATCGGAGAAATGAAGAAAACAAGAAAATATTTGACAGAAGTACATGTGTTTTGTTGTTGTATCTGTCAAACATTTTCTTGTTTTCTTCATTTCTCCGATTCTTTTTATGTTTTCTATCAAGGGTGAGAACCGCTATTATTTAAAAGGAAATTACTTTTGAAAAAAAAAATTTTTGAAAAAAAAATTTCCGCGAAAAAAATTTTGGTAAAAAAAATCCGCGATTTTTTTCTTTTTTTGTCAAAAAATATGTTCGTACTTGTTTAAATAACATTTGGTGTTCAATTATGTTCACATATATCAACCAGAAGCCGAATTAAAGCATTTCGTATTTTTAGGTTATGTTGAATGTACTGAAATTTTTGAGGTGTGCTTACATTTTCGTTCATAACTTTTGAACCGCTGAACCGATATCGCTCAAATGCATTACCAAACTTCTCGGGAGAACTTCCAATAAATATGTTAAGTTTTAGTCATCTCTGTGCAATATTTTGTCCGTGACAGCATTTTCCACAGACAGACAGACAGACGGACAGACGGACAGACGGACAGACGGACAGACGGACAGACGGCCAGACGGACAGACGGACATCGCTAGAATGTCTTAAAATCAATCGGGCATCATGAATATATATACTTTATGGGGTCCCACATCGCTATTTCGATGAGTTACAAACGGAATGACAAACTTATATAAGTATACCCTCTATCACTAACAAGGGAAGTATCTCAACCCTTATGAACCGATTTGCATGAAACGTAAAATATATATAAAAGAGACAATTCTAATGTTGGGGTGTCTCGGCTTATCGGCCATATCGAGGATTTAGGGGTTCAAAACATGGGTCAAAAAATGGCGAAAAAATCGTTTTTTGGATTTTTCAGCCATTTCTTTCTAAGAAACTATATGATGTTTACATATGAGAAGAAAGGTTTTTTTAATGCCTATCCAACGGTAGCATAACCTTGTAAAAGTTGGGCTTCGTTAAATACTTTTTTCATGAAAATGTGAAAATTTTGGGGGGTATTTATATGAAGACATAGAGCTACGATGTCCATATGAATATGAAATAATCTTTATTAAATTTAAGTCGACACGTATTTTTGCTCTAGAGGATATACCTGTTAGTTCGTGAGTTATCGAAATTTTCCCGGAGGTCCATATGGATTCATAAGGGGACAACGAAATTTTGAAACATTGATATGGCCGAAAAGCCGAGACACCCCAACCTTAAAATCGTCTCATTTATATATATTTTAAGTTTCAGGCAAATCGGTTCATAAGGGTTGAGATACTTCCCTTGTAAGTGGAGGGTATAAAAAAATCACTTCCTGGACTCAATTCCGCTCCGAGTCTGAGTACAGGGTATAATGAATTTGTGCTGATGTTTGTAACTACCCGATCGACTTAGAATTACTTTTTGAGTCGATTTAGCGATGTCGTCCGTCTGTCCATCTATCGGTTTAAGCACGATACAGGTCGCAATTTTCAATCAATTGAAACTTAAGCATCTTTTGGCCAAGGACGAAGCCTATTGAAATTGAAAAAAATCGGTCCATGTAAAGACCTATCCCCCTAAAAACGCCACCTTTGAATTTTGTTTTGAAACAGGTAATCAAATTTTGTATGCACGAATCATTCCAAATTTTAAAGGAATCGGGTCAGTCCTTCTTGTAGTTCCCATACAAACCACCCTCTCGATATTCACCTCAAAATTCATAAAAATGGGAAATGTTTAATTAAAATTTTGTTTGTAGGTATTAAACGTGTACTTTGGTAACCAAATCAATTTTTAATATAATTGGACCATTTTTGGACTAGTCCCCATATAAAAATTTGGGGACACAAATAAGGAAATTCCACTCAAATTTGGTTGTTGTGTGGTTTCTACACTTTATCTTTAACAAAATTTAGATCTTTAACAAAATTTGAACCACGTTTGGACTTGGGACCCATTTTCCGGAAAACACATGGTCGGTTTTGACCGATTATAATTTTTTTACTTGTTTTTTCTCTATCTTGTGTATAAATTTTAAGTTTGACTTGTAAGATTATAAGATTATAAGATTATAAGAAATCGATAAAAGTCCATTCTGATGGTGGAATTGAGTTCAGGAGGTCAAAATACATAAATTTTCGATTGAGATATTTTTTCTCTATCTTGTGTATAAATTTCTAAGAATTCTGGAATGGTCCCTTTGGGGACTTTCCTTGTAAGATTACAGGAAACCCCAACGATAGATTTTTTTGATGGAAAATTAAAATTCAGGGAGTCGAAATACATTTGTTGGTCTGTTTGCTGGGTCAGAACCTTTTTTTGTTGTTTTGTGGGGCTGTGATATTTTTTCCACCTAAAATATTAATTGCAACATCTGTAGGATTTTTAAAAAGTCAATTTAAAAAAATGTCAATTAAAATGTTATTTGCAACAATAAAAACTTTTATCTATTTTCCATTTTTTTTTTCAATTAATTTTTTAATTGTGTCAATTAAAAAAATAATTTTTGACTTATTATTTTTACTTTTTCTTTTTTTCAATTTTCCAGTAGTGAAATTGATCCCAAAGAAAATTTATTACATGGTTCCATGTCAAGTATAGCAGATAATATACAAACAATACGTGAAGGTTTACCCCGTCCTAGAAGTGGTGAATTTCGTGCATTATTTGAAGGCAATACTCCATGACACTGAGAAAAACTTTCATCGGCATCGACACCAACACTACAATTGCATTATTATCACAAGCAATTGTTGGCAATAAGTGTTTGTGGTGTGAGAAGAGCAACATTGTGAAATATTAACATCAACAACATTATTATAATTAGCAGCAGCATTAGCATCAACAACAAAGAAACAAACAACAACAACAACATCATCATTATTATTATTATAATTATCATCATTATCGTCAAGCCGCAGCAGCAGAAGCATTAGTAAAAGCCGTTAAAAAATGTTATTTATATTCAAGCCTCATATGCTATTTAAGCAGCCTTAACAAGAAAAAAAATCCAAAGAAAAATTTTTACAAGAAAAGTAGAATCAAATGGGGAAATACACTGAAAAAATTTATAGAAATTCCTTTTATAAAAATTTTTATAGCATAAAAAAATCATATTCAATTACTTTTTTAATTGAAACAATTATAAAGGTAGTTGATAATGATTTTTTTTTTCAATTAAACATTTTATTGAAGGGGTTTTTGATATATTTTTTTTTCTTTGTGTGTTTAATCGAAAAAGGGATAGGGATATTATAGAAATAATATTACTACAATAATTTCAAGATCTGTAGACGAATCTGATGGATCGTCATAATTTAAAATACATGTAATTTTTTGAATGCTAGATCAAGTTATAACTTAAATGTGCTCGATTCTGGAATACGATTTCACCATTCACCTAATTTTTAAAAATTTGATATTCTTTCGAATTTAATATATCTTAAATAATTAAAAGAAGAAGCATAAAGGTCCCAAAATTTGAAAGAATATCAAATTGTTTAAAATTAGGTGAATGGTGAAATCGTATTCCAGAATCGAGCAAAATATCTAAAATTTTGAGAACAAGCTTAAAAACTACTTGAATTTTTTATAAAAATTCTAAAAATTATACCATTTTTAAAGCAAATTCGATAAATTTGATAAAGTTATAACATAGTGATCTTTCATAAGCTTTGAATTTAGGCTTATTTGACCGAATTCGCTTTTGGATTTTAAGATCAAATATCAAGTTTTTCCAACTCAGCAGTATCACGGGTGGTCTAAGCCAGCTGTAACCTAAAAGTGCGAATACCATTATTTTTTTTTAATATGTAATTGGGAACCAAAGTCTTCGATTAAGCACTTTTTGCAAAAATCGCGTTAAGTTGCAAAAAATAAAAAAAAAAATCACTCTTCAAAATTCAAATATACACTGAAAAAAAAGACATAACTAAAATTAAGGAAAAAATGTCTTTGAAAATTTATCATGAATTTTCCTAAAATTTTGTTAAATTTAACTTAAAAATGAGAAATTTTCTTAACTATGAGGAAAAAATTTTAGTTCATTTACTTGTTATTAGTTCATAGTTTTCTTTAAATGGATTTTTTTTAATATTAGGAAAAAAATTCTTACTGCCAAAGAAATTTTCCACAAATCTAAGAATCGTATCTTCATTTTTAAGACATATTTCTTAAAAAAACAATTTAGTTCAAGTTTAGTTAAAATTTACTAAAAAAAACTTCATTGTATTTCTCTTCTTTGAATTGAGGAAGTGTTCTTCTTAGAATTTAGTTAATGACTTCTGAGAATTTAGTAAATAACTTCCTAGAATTTAGTTAAAAATTCAAAATGGCGATATCTCGAAAACTTAACGAGATAGAGCGAAACGGATGAAATTTTCAAAAGAAAGAATACAAAGAAAAATATGGAATAGCCTAGCTCTGCATATCTGTCGGGGTCTCAAGACCCTAATTTTAGATCTAAAATTTGAAATTTATCCATTTTGCAGATATTTGCGTTTAAATACTACAAGAAAACGCGAATTTTGTGGTTTTTAAGACGGAACTGTAACGTTGTTGTAAGTAATATCCAAATTCGCAGTCCAAATTTCTCTATAGCTTTTGGTTCTTAAGATATAAGCGATTGAAATTTAAAAAATGCGATTAAAAAGCTTTTTTGTGGTTCCACTACACACAGAAAAATAAATTTCCAATCGAATTTTTCTGTTGTATCAACTCAATATTCGGTTGCTGCTACTAAATATGGCTGTGTCAACCAAATTTTATGTTTTTTTCAACCGAATTCAGTTATCACTACCGATATTTAGTTGTGACGACTAATATGCAAATGTTTCAACCGATTTTTTGTTGCATCAACTGAATTTTAGTTGGATATGGGAAAATTGGTTTTCTGTGTGTATTATATATTATTGCGTTAATGCCAAAAACTAAGGGTGGATTTTATATAACATGGACCTGTAGAATCCAAATCTGTCATCTAAAATGCTGTAGCTTGTTTCGTTTTCGTATTATTCGCGTTTTAAAATGTGCCCAATTTAGTACCACAAAAAATACATTCAAAATTATTTTTTCGACTGTTTTAATACTGCGATGTAAATTTTTTAATCCTATATATAAATGCATTTTTCCGAGGAATATTTTTATATGTGTTTTTTTTTTTTGATCTCTCATAGTTTTCGAGAAAATTCGAATATTGTAATTTTTTCCAATTCAACCGCGATTTTGCAAAAAATTGCTAAATTTGATTTAAAGATTGTATGGTTTCCTAATAGGTATGAATATCATAAAATCACAACATAAAATAAGTAAGGCCCCACGCTGGGCGCCATTTATTTGTTTACCTCAAAGGAAGCTGACACTCACCCCAAATAACATACAAGGTACACAAAATCTTCCCGCCATAGCATGGCTAGATAGGACTGCAGTAACACAAAGTCTGTACATAAAATAAATGGCGCACCACAATGGGCGCCACTTATTTGTTTACCTCAAAGGCAACTTTTATTTGTTTGCATCTGAAGTAGTGAACAATCTCTCCTCTTTCATAGCCAGGACTGTGTGAAAAGAGTCCGTTTAAAAAAAAAGAGGTGCCCAATGTTGGGCTTAATTGATTCGTTTACATCCTAATTCGTTAACATCCTAATTCGTTAACATCTTAATTCGTTTACATCTTAATTCGTTTACATCAGCGGTTACCAACCTATGCTACGCGTACCACTAGGGGGTACACGAAACTGTCCGCAGGGGTACGCAAAATTTTAGAAATTTGGACATTCGTTTTAGATTAACCTTTTAATGCTGGTTCCGCGTCTGGCTTTCAAGGTTTTCCATAACGTCACACAAAAAACTTGTTTTAATGCAATTTAGAGATCATTTTTTGCAATATTTTTGGATAATATTTTGAGATATGACCACTTGTTTTCGATGCTGATTCCGAATATGGTTCTCAAATATTTCTATGATGTCAGGTTTTTGAGATAATTTGAGTCAAAGTTCTCAAAAAACGTGTTTTTGGGCATTTTGTTAAGCACAAAATGCCCTTTCATTCGAAAAGTCATGGAATTATTGATCTGACTTCATATTAAAAAAAAAATTTAAATCTTTATATTTCCGACCCCTGGTATGGGCTTTTGGAACTTTTTTTAAGAGTTCAAAAAACGTCCGTTGTCTTAATTTTTGGTGTAGAGACGAATGGTGAAATCAGATTTGCAATATTTTCAGCCGTTTTTGCTCTGCCGAAAAATCAGTTCAAAATCCGCGTTTTCAAATGCATTGAACCACCCCAAGGACCGTTTCCCCAAAAAACACCTCCATTGTGATGATATCGCCTAAATTTTTCGAAAAAAATTATAATACCCGCAGATCAAAAATCAAAATGAACTCTAATTTTTACATGTGAAGTTTTTTTACGAAAACAAAAAACTCGTTAGGGGGTACGCGGCTGATAAAATTTTAAATTTGGGGTACGCAAGCCAAAAAGGTTGGTAACCGCTGGTTTACATCTTAATTATCTACCTTAAAGGTAAACAAGATCTTCATTGTATTTTCTATGAGGGCAAAATGATAAAGTAGAACTGTGGTAAAAATTTCATTACATAAAATAAATTGTGCCCTATACTGGGAGCCATTTTTTTATCTGCTATTTTTTAGGCAGATAAAAAAACGAAAATATTTCCATGATATCGTTAAATTATCGTTACATAAATAATGTACCATGTTGGGTTACATTTATTTTCTACTTATAGGGTAGCTGGCCTACAAAATTTAAGCAAATAAAACAAATTGAAGAAAACGAAAATATTTCGATGAGCTCGTTTGTAATCGATTGCAGAATGGTAAAATATAATTATTTAAAAAAGTTGTTACATTAAATAAATAAAGCCCCATGCTGGGCGCCATTTTATTCAAATTAAAAGGTAGCTGGCCTACAAAATTTAGAAAAATATAACAAATTCAAGGAAAGAAAAATATCATATCGTAGAGACATCATATCAAAGAGACATTTTAAGTATTTATGTTTTCTTCAATTTGTTTTTTATTGCCAAAATCTATTTTAAATGGCAGGTTCTATTTATTTTATGGAGTCCAACATCGGCCGTCATCTTATTTATGGCTCCTAGCCTGATGCATAATTTAATTTATGTAACCAATATTTTCGACAGTCTTACCTAACTTTTGTGTCCGGGAAAAGGGACCGGTCCTTGATAAGTCAAGTGAGATGTCACATGGAAATACAATTGATAATTTCTGAAATACAATTGGAAAAGGTGTAGTTTTTTATCGCTCTTATATATAAATAATAATAAAATAGGAAAAAAAAAATATTTTTTTTTATGTGTGAATTTTTTAAGGTCAGACTTCAACCTCAAAGCACGAACAGAGGAAATTGGCCGATTCCAAAAAGATTTTGTGTGTATGTTTCTGATATGGGTGGGCTACTTTTCCCGGGTAGCCGTTTCCGATCAGAGAAAATAGCGTAAAAACGGCTAATATATAAACACCTGTCAACTTGTGACATGTCACTGGAAATATACCTCCGGAATACAACCTGTGCCGTTTCAATAGTGAACTGACACAGAACACATCACACGTTTTTTTCGAATTTTTTTTTTTCAAGATTTGCCAAAAAATATGTTCAAACCCCAAACAAAATTTGGTAAAAAGCTATTTTTGGTGCCTGGAAACTTAGAAAATTTTCTAAAAAATTTCGGAACTAAGAAAACTTTGTTAAAAAATGTTTTTTTAAATAATTTTTAATGAAATTCCAAAACAAAAAAAAATATATTTTTTCGGTTTTTAGGAATAAAACGTAAAAAACTTAACAAGGTCCATTTTTCCCAACACACATTTTTAATAAAAATTTTTACAATTGTTGTTTCAGAGATAGGAAAATTTTCCAAGAAATGTTCGGAATTTTTTATTTTAAATTTTAAAATTTTGTGTATTTTTTTTTTCTCAAATCATTTTATTGCTATTTGTACTCCAAACCGCAAAAAAATTGTGTCTCAGATTCTGAGACATTTTTCGTATTGAGAAAGTCTCAGTCTCTAAAACATTTTTCGTACAGAAAGTCTCAGATTCTGAGACATTTTTCGTATAAAAAAAGTCTCAGATTCACTCAGAAAATTATGTAACTTACTACATGTTAGTTGTTTGTATATTTTACAGTAGTTAGTTGTTTTCAACTACAAAGTCAGTTCTTCTTGTATGAAAAATATCAAACAACTATTTTTGTTAGTTATTTTAAGTCGTGTTTTTGAACAACTAACAAAAAAGTACTGTGATGTAGTAACAGTTATTTAAAGTAGTAAATTTTATTTTCTTATCTGTGAAAAATTTTCAAAGTTTTTTTTCCAAAACATAAAATAAATTTTCGTTTTTTTATTTTTCACAACTTAAAAAAAAACTTAGAAAAAATTTGGTCTTCAATAAAAAATTATATATTGATTATTTTATTTTTACTACATTTAAGTTGTTTTTACTACAAATGTAAGTAGTTTTTACTACATAAGTCATTTGTTTTTTTTTCAGTTAAAACAACTAACATTGTTAGTTAATTTAACTGAAAAAGTAGTTGACCCCAAAACAACTTACAAAGTAGTTATTTTAACTGAAATTTTCAGTTGATTTTACTATTCTCCCATTAAATACTCGATAGAGTTTCTTGCTTTCAAAAGATTTGGCAATTTTTAGGAATAAATTGACGATCGTTTCGGGGAATTTCCAGATAATGAAATGTTTTTTTTTTTTTTAAATCTTACAATTAAAAATTTTTTTAAAGATAAAAAAATAAAATTAACTACTTTAAACAACGGTTACTACATTACAGTACTGTTTTGTTAGTTGTTAAAAAAACGACTGAAAATAACTAACAAAAATAGTTTGATTTTTTTCATACAAAAACAACTGACTTTGTAGTTGAAAACAACTAACTAATCTAAAATATGCGAACAACTAATATGTAGTAACTTACATAAATTTCTGAGTGTAGGAAAAGTCTCAGATTCTGAGATTCTGGGAAAAAGTGTCAGATCCTGAAAAATTTTTCGTACAGAAAAGATCTGTAATTGTGAGAGATTTTTCATACAAAAAAGATTTCAGAGTTTGGGAAATTTTTCCAATAAAAAAGGTCTAAGGTTCTGATAAATTTTTCCTATAGAAAAAGTTTCAGATTCTGAGACATTTCTCACCACAGAAAAATTTAGCCAAAAATCCATAATAATAAAATTATAACAAAAAAATGTTTTTTACTCGTTATGCGACTTTTTATATTTCAGCGTGCCCCCATACCTTAAGACGGCCCTGGTGATATGTCCCGTTTTCATCAGTCCCGGGATATGTGATTTCGGATAGAGACACAAACATTCCTGCAGGGTTTTTAAATTTGCAAAATGTATGAACTATTTGCTACCTGGCAACTATCTTAGTGATATGTCCAGTTTTCACCATTCCGCACTTACAAGGGAAGTATCTCAACCCTTATGAACCGATTTGCCTAAAACTTAAAATATATATAAATGAGACCATTTTAAGGTTGGGGTGTCTCGGCTTATCGGCCATATCGGGCCATTAGGGGTTCAAAAAATGGGTCAAAAATTGGCGAAAAAATCGTTTTCGGATTTTTCGGCCATTACTTTCTAATAAACTATATGATGTTTCCATATGAGAGGAAAGGTTTTTTAATGCCTATCCAACGGTGGCATAACATTGTTAAAATTCGGCTTCGTTAAATATTTTTCTCATGAAAATGTGCAAACTTTGGCGGGTATATATATGAAGACATAGACCTACGATATCGATATGAATATAAAATATTCTTTATAAAATTTAAGTCGACACGTATTTTTGCTCTAGACGATATTCCTGTTAGTTCGGGAGTTATCGAAATTTTCCCGAAGGTCCTCATTGTTTCATAAGGGGACAACGAAATTTTTAAACACTGATATGGCCGATAAGACGAGACACCCCAACCTTAAAATCGTCTCATTTATATATATTTTAAGTTTCAGGCAAATCGGTTCATATGGGTTGAGATACTTCCCTTGTTAGAAAATTATTGCAGTTACTACATGACGGTCATTTGTGTAGTAAGTAGTACTTGTTGTTTTCAACTACAATATCAGTTGCTTTTGTATGAAAAATCTCAAACAACTGTTTTTCGTAGTCGTTTTAAAAAACAAATACAAAAAATTACTACATTGTTGTAACAGTTGTTTTATGTAGTTGTTTTTAGTATATAAAAAAACTTATAATTTTCTAGAAATTTTTAGAAAAACGGATGTGCAGGAAATATTTCCAAATAATTTTAACCTTTTTTGACGTTTAGAGTTTTTTTTTAAAAAAAAAAATTTAGACAATTTGAGTAACGGTAAAAACAACTGTAATTTGAAGTAATTTTTACGTTTTTTGTAGTTGTTAATCAATAGTTAAAAACAACAACAATTTTAGGTTGATTTTACCGTAACATGTAGTGGACGCCTAAACAACAACAAATGTAGTAGTTTTAACTGTCTTTTGTAGTGGAATCTTACGTCATAATTTTTTGAGTGCGGGATAGGTGATTTCGGAACGACCGACACCTTTTTTTCCTGCGGGGTAACCACACTCAAAAAATTATGACGGGAGATTCCACTGCAAAAGACAGTTAAAACAACTACATTTGTTGTCGTTGTTTAGGCGTCCACTACATTTTACGGTAAAATCAACCAAAAACTGTTGCTGTTTTTAACTATTGATTAACAACTACAAAAAACCGTAAAAACTACTTCAAATTACAGTTGTTTTTACTGTAACTCAAATTGTCTAAGCTATTTGGAAATAATTCTGACACTTCCAACTCGTTTAACACATCCGTTTTTCTAAAAAAAAATGTATAGACTAAAAACAACTATAAAAAACAATTGTTACTACAATGTAGTAATTTTTTGTATTTATTTTTAAAACGACTACAAAAAATAGTTGTTTAATATTTTTCATACAAAAACAACGGAAATTGTAGTTGAAAACAACAACTTCTACTTACTACACAAATGACCGTCATGTAGTAACTGCAATAATTTTCTAAGTGCAGGCACAGATCATATAGACATGCAACACGAGTGCTTATTTTCGTACTTCCAATATGGAAAATACAAAATACTACTAAATTTACTTCTCTGACTAGAATACGTGTGCCTGTACGTGTGAACTTTTACATCTGTATTTTCGTTGTTTGTTTATGGTTTGTATGAAACGTCAAAAGTTACATGCGCGTGCTGCCACTAATACATACACATGCGAGAAACTCTTTCGTTTCACCCCTATGGTGCAGGTTACTTTTTGTCCGACTGTAATTATGAAAATTATAAAACAGTTGACATTTGTGAAAGGTGGTAGCAAGCAACTTTAGAGGTATATGGCGCCCAGTGTGGGGCGCTAGGAATAAATCATAAACTATTGAAGGGAAAATCGTTTTTTTCGAGATATCGCTCGTAAATTTTAAAAAAAGATATTGTCTTTGTTTTTTAGATAAGTCTGTGGACATTTTCTTAGACGTAATTATACCAGTTCTATGCTCTTTAAAACATTTTCTAATCGATTTCTTTTTGGAAATACTTTTCTTGTAAATTTATTTTTTTTTTTTCAAAAAATAATCATGCTTTAACACCAAATTAATATAGAGTGGTTGCTTAAACATTTTAAGTTCAATATCAAACAAAAAAATATGAAAAATACAAAAAATTAAAAAAAATAAAATAAAACTACAAAAACACAATCAAAACTATAGCCACAAAACTACAACAAACCAATACAGAAACATTAAACAATAAATTAATATAAAAAATGAAATTTTAAGTTTTAACAATTTATATATTGAAATAAAAAAAAAAACATACAAACATACTACATTCAAGGAGATAAACTGCAATTAATTAATTTAAAAAAACAAGTCCTCAATAATTTAAAAGAATAAAAAAAAAATAATAACAAATTTTTTCAGCTCCGCAAACTGTGATGACTTAAGTATAAGAAACGACATTAATTAAAAAAAAACCTAAATAAATAAAAAAACAAATGAACAACATAAATTTAAAAAAAAAAACTAATTGAGAACTAAACAAAAAAAAAACTAATTAAAAGAACTATATGTCATTCACATAATGTTATAAAAAAAAAACAAAATGAAAAAGAGAAAAAAAAACAAAATGAAACCTAAATTATTTATTTTTGTAGAATATTTATTTCTGTAATTTTTTTTTTTTTTAATTTTTAATTTTAATACCTAATTTCTGACATTAAACTGAAACCACCTGATGTTTTAAGTTATTTAGTAGTAAACAAAAAAGAAATTAATTTTGCAATAGAAGTAGAAAAATTTTAGAATAAACAAAAAATAGTCAATGAAATAAACAAAAAAAAAATAAAAAATTAAAAGTTAGTTAAGCCTTCCTTCTCAACAAAAAAAAAACACATCACAAACTCAACTATCACTACAAACTACTATCAATATAAAAAAAACCCCACAAAAAAAACTATCACTCATAAATCCTATAAAACAAACAAATAATAATTTATTTTAAAAAAAAATATAACTAGCCCTCCTATTAAAACATTTTACAAAAAAAAATAATAATAAAAAATAACATAAATTTCCTACAAACAAAAAAAAATGTATTTTCATTAAATGGACATATACACTACATAACTAAATAAAACAAAACAAAAAACTACATAAATACCTAAAAAAAATAATTAAAATAATAATAAAAAAAACATCTAGTAAAATAACATAAAATCATTAACCAAAAAAAACTAAAACAAAATGTTAAATCAATATTATGAGTATAGACAAAAAAAAAATAAAGATTATATAAAAACTAATCATTGTTATAAACTGCAAAAAAATTAAAAAAAAAATACATTAAACAAAGCATGACACATTTGTTTTTAGTACACATTGTAGAAAAAAAGCGGCAACTTAAAAAATGTTATAAAAAAAAATTACAAAAAAAAAAACAAAAACTTAGGAAACAAAAAAATCACACAATTATTAAAATAATTGTAACAAAAAAAAAATACAAAATAAACTTACAAAACTATATTATATGTAGTTAAAAAAATGTCATCTTATGTAAAAAACAAATTTTGATATACTAATTTTAAAATATTTCCATAATAGAGAATATACTGTAATATGTTTTTATTTTAATGCTTAAGAAGTAATTTAATGTTAAATTGTAATTCGAAAAACATGAATTGAAATTCAAAAAATTTATTTGAAAATTTAAGATTCCATCCGAACTTTAAAATAATTGAAAAACATCATTTTTTTTTTGAAATTTGAAAAATATCAATCGAGATTCCGTGGTTCGATTTCAGACTGAGGTATTGATGTTAAATAAAATTCACATATAAGAAAAACAATTACCATTAAGAAAACAAACCGACATTTAAAATCCTACTGATGATACCCAGCAAAATTTTCTGTTCCCAATAATCGGTTCCAGAACGCATCATTTCACCCTGCAACCGATTCTACTTAACATTCTAGAATCAATGATTTTTGTTTGAAATTGTCGTTTTTTATCGTTTTTTAGAGCAAGTAGTTTTTTTGAAAAATAATTTTACATAGAAAATTTTGTTGTGATTACCATAAAATATATTCAAAAATCTGTTTAACCCAGGAAAATTTTTTGGAACGAATTCCAGGTTCAACAAATTCTTGAATATATTTTATGGTAATCACAACAAAATTTTCTATGTAAAATTATTTTTCAAAAAAACTACTTGCTCTAAAAAACGATTGCTTTCGGGACAATTTCAAACAAAAATCATTGATTCTGGAATGCTAAGTAGAACCGGTTGCAGGGTAGTTTGATGAGTTCTGGAACCGATTATTTGGAACAGAAAATTTTGCTGGGAACACTTACTAACCAGGAATGTCTGTACCCTGCTGAAAAGGTGTTAGATCCATAATAGGTCACGTAACATATCACCCGGACCCAAAAAAACCCATGACAAATTCGATACCTTTCATGCAAAAATACCTACATATAACTTATGTTAGGGAATGTCTCAGACCCGGTTATGTCACTAGTGACATGTCACTGGACATGTCCTTAGGAACACAACCCGTGCCGGTTCAATACTGACATATCACAGAACACATCACAGCTACCCTGTGACAGCTACCCCGATCACATACCTCACACCTTTCGTATACTTGTGATCAGGGGCGTATCCAGGATTTTATTTCGCAGGGGGCCCAAATTTTTTTTTAATTAACATATCTGCACATATTTTGGAATTTTTCTCCCTCCGTCTTTCCCTTCAAATAATATGCAACTGATTAAGAGAAACCATATTCTGATAATATTTCTCCCAAAAATTTAAAATTTTGTAAAAGATGTATTTAAGTCTATAGAAAAAGTGTCAGATTCTAAGACATTTTTTCTATAAAAAGTCGCAGATTTTCAGACATTTTTCCAATAGAAAAAGTCTCATATTCTAAGACATTTTTCCCACAGAAAAAGTCCCAGCTTCTGAGACTTTTTTCCTATAGAAGAAATCCCAGTTTCTAGGACATTTTTCCTATGAAACAAATCTCAGATTCTGATAGATTTTTTTTATTGAACAAGCGTCAGATTCTGAATAATATTTCCTATAAAAAAAGTTTCATATTCTGAGACATTTTTTTACAGAAAAATTCTCAGATTCTGAGACATTTTTTCTATAGAAAAATTCTCAGATTCTGAGATATTTTTTCTATAGGAAAAGCCTCAGATTCTGAAAAATTTTTCTAGTAAAAATGGTCTTAGATTCTAAGATATTTATCATATAGAGAAAGTATCAGATTCTGAGACATTTTTTCGTTAGAAAAAGTCTCAGCTTCTAAAATATTTTTTTTATAGAAAAGTCTCAGATTTTGATACATATTTCCTATAAAAAAAAAAATCCTTTTTCTAATAGAAAAAGTCTTAGATTCTGAGGCATTTTTTCCTACAGTAAAATTATCAGATTCTGAGAATTTTATTTCTACAGAAAAAGTATCAGGTTCTGAGACATTTTTCCTTAAGGAAAAGTCTCAGATTCTGAGACATTTATCCTATAGAAAAAGTGTTAGATTTTAAGACATTTTGCCTATAAAAAAGTTTCAGATTCTAAGATATTTTTCCTACAGAACCAATTTCAGATTCCAGTACATTTTTCCTAAAGAAAAACCATCAGGTTCTAAAGACAAAGTATCAGATTCCCAGAAATTTTTCTTCTGAGACATTTCTGACAGCTCTGATTCTGAGATATTTTTATATAGAAAAAATCTCTGGTTCAGAACCTTTTTCTAAAGAAAAAGTCTTAGATTTAGAGTAAAAGTCAAATTTTTTTTAACATTATATGGATACTATACTAAAAAGTCTCAGAACCTGGAACACTTTTTCAAGGCAAAGTCTCAGATTCTAAGAAATTTTGTCTATAGAAAAAGTCAGAATGAATATCAGATTCTGAGAAGATTGTTATATGAACTAGTAATACATTTTTAAGTAATTACTACATATTACTTACAATTAGATCCCTTTTTTGTATACATAAAGTTTCAGTTTCAGAGACAATTTTTCATTAGAATTTTAAGTTGAAACGTTTCAAATTCTTAAAGAAAAATTTTCAGATTTTGAGACATTTTCTGGCAGAAAAATTTTCAGATTCGAAAAATTTTGCTTCAGAAAAATTTTCCGATTCTGAAATGTTTTTTAATTTTTTTTAAGAAGTTTTTTTACATTGTACATAATATTTAATACCAAATATTCAGATTTGTGAAATCATTTCGGGGGGGCCAATTGTATTTCAGAAATTTCCAAATGCAATAAAAAATTTTATATCTGAAATACAATTGGAAATTTTTGATCTACAATTGACTATTTCTGAAATAAAATTTACCATTTCTGAAATACAATTGATTCATTTCTGAAATACAATTGATTCATTTCTGAAATACAATTGATTCATATCTGAAATACAATTGTCTATTGTGAAATACAATTGGACAAATCTGAAATACAGTTGGATAAATCTGAAATACAATTGATTATTTCTGAAATACAATTGGAAAATACAATTGACTGTTTCTGAAATACATTTGGAAAATCTGAAACCCGCATGACTATTTCTAAAATTTAATTGGGAAATCTGAAATAATAAAATGCACCATTTCTGAAATACAATTAAAAAATCTGAAACACAATTGACTATTTCTGAAAATTAGTTGACTATTTCTGAAAAAAATATTAAAAATAGTGTAGTAATATAAACACGAACTGGCTAATATACGTTTAAAACTAGAACTAACAAGGAAAGTCTCCCTAGTGTCACCCGCGGATGTTTATGGAATTGGTTTTATTTTGTAGAGCAGAAAAAATAAAGGGACACGTATTTTTTTAACGGCCCAAATTTATATGTAGGGGGTGCAAATTAGGGGGGAAGAAACGGCAATTTTTAAGCTTCTTTCGCTTATCTCCTATAATATGGAAATAAACCTAGTCATGTTGCATATCAAGTGAAAGGTCTTTGGAAAACCTATCTACGTATATTATTAAGTAAAATATCAAAATTTTAGAACGTTTTTAATAATAAGGCGAAAGATATTATCTTTTTTGGCGCGCTGTAAGCACCACGTGATAGGTATTTTAAATACCTTTAATATACCATACCACATATGACTACCCAGTCAGAAATTGCCAACCGTACCAAAAATTTTGTGTTGGTAAAAAATCGGGCTTTACTAAAAATTCTCTTTTGCCACAACTTTGTGTTTTCATAAAACACTGTAGTGTAGATTATAATTTAAAAGTTTAAAATTTTTATTTTAATTAAAAGTTTTTGACTAACATAGACCTCAACTCTTTAATCTAGGTGAAAACTTTAGTAAATGCTTTTTTAACCAACTACATCGAGATTTTCAATACATCCCTAGCAAAAGGTCAATCCAATGTCGTAAATTTGTAAAATCAATGCTAACCCAACGTCAAAAAAAAAAGTCGAGCGATCGTTGGCCACTGTTATCATTACAACTGCGGAATGACGTCGTAGACTTAGAAAAGGGTATGATTTGCCAACGTTGGTACCGTCGCCGCCAACTTCATTCCAACGTTGGCCCGTTTGAATTTTTCTGACTGGGTAAATTCATTTTGTCTAAATAGGCGTAAATCTTTAAAAACTGAAAAACGTCAATTTCGCTCCGTACAAATCGACCCCCCCACTAAAAATTAGTTTGGGCAGCTAAAAAAAAATATGTGTCGAAGTAATTTTCGTTCTGAACAACATATTCAAATTTCATGAAGATCGGAGGGTGACACCAGGGAGACTTCCCTTGTAAGTGCTATAAATGTATTTTGTTTTTGTAACAATAATAAAACACACTTAAGATGCCAACAAATTGCCAACCGTACCAAAAATACAACATTGTATAGTGTAAAACAGTTTTACTAAAAATATTGTGTTGGCACAACTTTGTGTTTACATAAAACACTACACTATAGATTATAATTTAAAAGTTTAAGATTTTTATTTTTTTAAAAAGTTTTTGATTTACATAGACTTCAACTCTTTAATCTAAGTGGGCACTTAAGTAGTTGCTTTTTCAATCAATTTGTACAAAATGGTAGCTAAAAAGCACTACATCGCGATTTTCAATACATTCCTAAGCAAAAGGTAAATCTAAGGTCGTAAATTTGGAAAATCAATGTTAACCCAACGTCAAAACAAAAGTCGAGCGACTTTTCACTGTTATCATTTCAACCTCGGAATGACGTCGTAGACTTAGAAACGGGTATGATTCGCCAACGTTGGTACCGTCGCCGCCAACTTTATTCCAACGTTGGCCCGTTTGTATTTTTCTGCCTGGGTAGTGATGGCAAATAAAAGAGGAGGTTCTTCGCAAATTTTTCCATTTTATTATTTTGACATACCATTAAAAAAGGAGATAAGTAATATCCTTTCAAAACTTTAACCTTCAATATCGTTTAAAATTTTTAACAAAATGTTTTGATAAAGTTTTGAAAAGACATTATATTACTGATATGGTAAAAATAAAAAAATAAAAAGAATTAGAGAAGATTCTCCTTTCTCATCCAACAGTGGTGACAAGTACAAATATTTAAAAAATATTTAAAAAAATGTAATCCTTTAAAACTTTAAAGTGAAAAACAGTAAATGCAGTTTTGGTTATGTTTTACCACATCGATCAAATTTAATAGGCTTTTTATTTTTAGAATATTAGTGAATCTTTTACCAATTTCAAATGACCTTTAATTAACTTTTATCAAATTTTAATTGAATTTAAATGGAATTTGACAATTTTGAATAAAGTTTTGGGGATTCAAAAAAATGTCAATGGAATCTTCGATTTTTAAATGGAATCCAAAATTTTCGAAGTACATCTGAAAATTTTGTATAAAGCCTTATTCGAAATAAATAAAAATAACTAATAATATATAATTTATAACATTTTAGAGAAATCGGAAAAATACTTTTAAAATTTTAAATATATTTAGGGGCCTATTCACAAAAAAAGTCATAACTCAATCATAACTAAATTTTTTTCATGTGGTTGTTGTAAACAATCATAAAAAATTCAAATTTTGTTTGAAAATTTCAAAAAAATAAAGACCTGCTACCCACATCGTCTCAAAATTGAAAAATAATTTTAAATTTTGAGACTTTTTATGATTGTGTTTACAACAAACACAAGAGATATGAAGTTTGAAAATAATAAAATTAGTCATAACCAGTCATAACTGTGAATAGGCCAGTTAAATTCCACTAAATCAACTTTAAATTTAAAATTTTAATTGAAGTCCAATGGAAATTTGAAAATATCAATTAAAATTTGAAAAAGATAACGGAAATGTAAAACATTCAAATTAAAATTTGTTTAATCTTTTAATTGATATTCTTCAATTTTTTTATATATTTTAAAATTTTATTTTATATTTTTTAATTCAATTGATATCAATTTCTATTGATCTTATACAAATTTCTGGACAAAAGTATTCAGAGCTATAGTAGATGCAATTTGCTAAAGACAATTTTAAAAATACCAAACCTTTTATTTTATTAAACGAGTATTTTTTGAAAAACTGTGTTTTGTAGGTAATTTATTATGCTTTAATTTAAATTTTATAGCGTCCACATTGAGTTAATAATAAATGTACTACGAGGGTCGAACTGGAAAATTAAATTATTTATAGACATTTTTTATAAAATTTTTTAAAAATATTTCTTAGTCGATTTTTTACAAGTTCGAACATACAAAATTTAAAAAATAGTCTTATAATTTATATTCAGTTATCAACTAATTTTTTTAACGACCCAAACAAATTTAAATTTTTTAAAATACAGGCCAATTCTGTTGACCACCAATTTTTTGTAAACAATGAAAAAAATTATATATAAAAATTATTAAACTTTTTCTTTGTTTACAAAAAATTAGTGATCCAAAATGCGGATTTTTTCTACTGTATTTAAAAAATTTTAATTTTTGTTTGTGTTGCTAAAAAAATTAGTTGATAACCGAATATAAATTTTTGAACTATTTTTGAAATTTTTAATGTTCGCAGTTGTAAAAAATCGACTCAGAAATATTTTAAAAAAATTTTATAAAAAATGTCTACAAAAATTTTGTTTTTCAGTTAGACCCTCGTGGCACATTTATTATTAACTCAATCTGGACGCCATTAGGCTTAAATTGAAGCTTAATAAATTACCTACAAAACCCTGTTTGGTATTTTTAAATTTGTATTTAATAAATTGCATCTACTATAGCTCTGTGTGAATACTTTTGTCCGGCACTGTGTATATGTATTTTAGGGTCGAACCAGAATCAAATGCGTAGCGCAAGACGTAAAAAACAAAAACAAACACATCAAATTTGAAATTTTTACGTCCGTTTGATTTAGGTAACTCACATTTAAATATTAGAAACGAAAAATTATTGGGCGTTACGTCTTACGCGACGTAATTTGATTCAGGTTGAACGCTTAAATATATTTTTCAAATTTGAATTGATTTAAAAATTTTATTTGATATTTCTCAAATTGTCTTATTAAATTTGTTTAATATTTTTATATAATTTTTATACATCACTCAAAAGTTTTTAAAAAAATTCCTACAATGTTTAAAAGTTAATTAGTTGTAAGTTAAAAGTTTTTATTGATTATGTGCTATTAATTTATCAAAAATCAGTACATTTTTTTCTATAAATTCAAAATATATAAAAAATTTCCAAATTTAAACCTTTTTAACTTCAAAACAAAAACTATTACAGCATATTCTCTATTGTAACTTCTATTTATTCTCCTTACTATTAATAAATTAGTTTTAAATATATTTTTTTCTTTTTATTTATCTTTAATTTTATTTAATAAACTAATTTAAATTAATTTAGTTAATCTAATTTCTTGTTATAATTTTTTTTTAATTAATAATAATTTTTGCTTGTAACCAACACAAACTCATCACTTATTAAATAATACATTCATGACAATTTAATATTACTATTAATGTCCATTGTATCATCATTATGATTATGATTATTATTATGATTATTATTATTATTATGATTATTATTATATTATACTATTTTACTTTTTATTACGATTATGTATAATCATTAATTAATTAGTTTTATTAGCTAAGCAAAAAGTCTTTTTATTACAACAAAACAAAAAATAACAAATAATTAAAAAAACAAAATAAACTGCAAGTTGTATTTGTTCGAATTGTAAGCAAAAACAACAAATTACAACAAACCAAAACATACAAATGTAAAGAATATCTTGTATTTTATTACACGTAAACTAATAAAAAAAAACCAGAAGGACAGCGTTTGCCTTATAAAATAAAAAAAATACAAAAAAAATAAAATGCATTTTAAATTAAAGGGGATTTTTTGGTAATTGTAACAGGGATCTATTGGAATTGAAAAATTTCAAAACTCCATTTGTGTTTAAAATAACCCAGCAAAAAAAAATCGAAGTAGTTCAAAACGAAGTAGTTCTAAACTACATCAAAAGTAGCAATTAGAAAATATTTTTTGTTGCAAAAAAAGTAGTTTAAAATAACATCCAAATATGTCGATAAGAAGGAAAATAATATAGATAAGAACACTATATTTGGAATAAGTTTTTTTTTATATTTTCTAAACGTAACAAAAAGAACATTAGAGGTATTCAGAGTCTTGTTGCCACCCCTGGCAATGTAGCAAAAGAGTACTTCTTTCAAAAAATACATGTATTTTGAAAAGTAATTTTGAAAAGTGCTCTTTTACCACCAGTGCCAGGGCTGGCAAGCAAGACTCTGAATACCTCTATTGTTTATATTTATTCAAATTTATTTAACAGAATTTTAGTTAAAACTAATTTAAAGGCAACAAGTTAATAATTGATAGCTTAGAGTTCCAAGAATAAAAATATTTTTTTTTATTTTTGATGGACGTACCTTAATTTTTTAAGTTTAAATTTGGTGCAAACACATTTTGTTCTTATACCACACACTTTGTCATTTCGTTTGTAAAACATCGAAATATCGTTGGAGAACCCCCATAAAGAGTATTGTCGCCTAAAATGCAAAACAACGTAGCACTTTTTTCAAAATCGAGTTATTGATTGATTGTGATGCATTCAATCAAATCTAAACGATCAGTGATCGATTCTGAGAAGTTCTATGAATATCCCTCTGTATGTAACAAAATAAAAGAGCTATCCACATGAAGCTTGGCATGAATATTTCTTATAGTCCTAGGTAGGTTAAAATCGGACCAGAGGGAAAAAAGTTTCTCCTTAAAGAAGCGAACCAACCTCTAAAAAATTCAATTTTTTAACGATTTTGTGTTTTTGTCAGCAAATGATTCAATTTTCTTTCGCATGACATTTAAATCCCTGATCTAGAACCCAGGCGATTAGAAAAACACGAATATATAAAAATAGTTAAAATAATGATAAAACTGTATTTATTTAGTGCGAAAAGCATAACAAATGTATCGCGAGGGAACATGTGTCCCCCAAACACCAATACCGAGTGCTTTCAGTAGATCAAAATGATAACATCGATCTGCGCCAGGTTAAAGCGTTTTAAAAGCAATGTAAAAAAGTGATTTTCAATTATGAAAAGTATTGGTGTATTGCAAAAAACTTTTCAAACAAATTTCGGAACTTAGAAAAACTTTCAAAAATGTTCCTCCTTTTTGTCTAAGTCATTTTCAATGAAGCTCGTAACTCAAAAACTCTAAACAAAAGTGTGTCTTGGACTTCGAACACTTTTTTAACAATCACACACTTTGTTCTTCGAGTAATACACAACGATTTTAAGTGATTTGAACCCATTTGATATTTCGAACAATCATAATCTTAGATATACTAGTAATTAAAAAAATAAAGTACTCAAAACGGTTTTCCAATACGATTGCAAAGCGTACGACCTCTTAATTTATATATAATAGTCCCTATTAAATTAGACCGACACGCATTTTTTTGACGATATTCCTTCAGTTCGTGTTTTATCCGAAATTTTTTGAATGCCCATACTTTTGCATAAGGCTTTCTTACCGCCGAGTTATGTTATAGATTTCTATAACATATTTAAATTTCAAAACGATCATACATACCAAGGGATAAATATAAATGTTGTCCGATATTCACTTAAATCGTTCTAATGACATAAGTTCTTCTCGCTCCAATTTGGTTTTTGGTATTTTCTGTGATACAGTTACACTACTGAACATTTAAAAAAAGACTTGACGCGACTGGGACACAACCTTACACAGTAAATTGCAATTGTTTTAGTAATCACAAATCTGGTCTCCAAACTTTTCCATCACATCAGGTTTTTAATTATTTTTGCTAACTCATATCGGATGAACCCGATGTGATAGCACCTAAGACAACATTATGAGTCGAGGGTATAGTTCAAACATTGCTCTTAAGGATGCTGAACTCATTTGGGTTTTCGCCTTAACCCTTAGGGCACCAATAATCTTTCAATGATGTCTTATTCCCCAGTATCGAAAAAAAAGTTTTTTGGGGAAGACATTATTTAAAAACAGTTGGTACCCTAAAGGTTAATGCGACTGACCAAATGAGTTCTGCATCTTATAGAGTAAAGTTTAAGCTTTACCGTCGACTTATTTTTAAATCGCTAGCACATCGGGTTCATCCGATATAAGTTAACTAAAACTGCGATTTTTTTTAAACCTTAACCTCAATTTTCTCAAAAACCTCATGTGATGGAAAAGTTTGGAGACAGGATTTTTGACCAGCAGAACAGTTGTAATCAAGTGTATAAGGTCGCGCCCCAGTCGCATTTTCCATGTATAGTAGTGTTATTAGAACATTGGCATCGTTAGCACCGCTTGCTAAATCTACTTCCTAATGGATTCTAAAAAGACACTTTTTAATTAGTGCAAAAATGCTTTTAAATACTGATCTTAAAGATGTAGTTAAACTATACACACAAAATCTTAAACTAAGACAACATTATGAGTACTACTTTATATGTACTTAAAAAATGTTAAAAATACTACATATTTTGCGCGACACCGCTATGTTAAATTCACTAGAGTTTCAGCAGAGTTAGAACTACTACAGCAGCAGTTGAACTACTTTTTATTAACATTTTAGTATGTTCTTTTTTTGCTGGGAAGTCAATTGAACTCATAACTTCTTCAATAATGGTCCAAATTTCAAATTTTTTTTCAAAATTTTTATTTTTTACGTACTTTTTAAAAAAAAACCCCAAAAAATTCTTAAAAGCACTCTAGTATGCGATTTTTAAGTTTTAAAATTTAAATCTCATTTTTAAAAATGTTTGTACTCTTCGATTTTTTTTAAATTTTTTTTGTGGAGATAGGGCTGTGGTATGTTTTAAAAAAATGTTGTAGGGTAAAAATAAATGGGGGTCGGTCTCACAAATGACCCCTCTCGGACGCATCATTGGACCGGTAGAAGCTGATTAAATAAAACAAATTTTTACCGCCTTAAAAATTTGAGATAGAGGGTAGGTGTGTTCAGAGAAAATGTTTGGACTAAAAAAATATTGTGGGTCGGTCATACATTTTGTTGCTTTAAGGGCACTATTAGGGCAGTTAGAGCGGTTGGAGCAAATTTAAAAAAATGTCGTTTTGTGTGGGAGCCCCCTTATAAATTGGAGATAGGTTATTAGTTTGATTCAAAGAAATGTTAAGACTTAAAAATTAATGGGGGTCGGTCTTATAAATGACCCCTCTATGACGCACCATTGGAGCAGTGGAAATGATTTTAAGATTGGAAAATTACAATAAATTTTTTTAAAAAATTTAAAAAATAGTAATAATCGTTATCCCACGATCCTCCTGGACAAAAAATTTGTAGAATCGATAGAAGTTTTACACAAAAAAATTTCAAAAAAATCGAAGAATACAAACATTTTCAAAAATGATATTTAAATTTTAAAACTTAAAAATCGCATACTAGAGCGCTTTTAAGAATTTTTTGGGATTTTTTTTAAAAAATACGTAAAAAAAACTAAAATTTTGAAAAAACAATTGAAATTTGGACCATTATTGAAGAAGTTATGAGTAAAAGAAGTTTGAGTTAAGGAACAAACTACCAATTTTTAAAAATTCGATATCTTTTGAACAAGTCATAAAAAAAATCTGAAAATTTTCCACGAAGGAGTTTTCGAAGGGTACTAAAAACTGTAAAGAAATTGGAAAAATCGGCAACAAGCGGTCAAAGTTTGAAAAAATTACGTTTTTCGACCAAAATTCCTGTCCAAATTGTTTAACCAAATCCGACTCAAAAATTATGAACTTTTGCATACATGATATAAAAAAAAATCCAAAAAAGCGATTTTGGTCCACAGATAGATGCTGATTTTTAAACATAAATAATATTTTTTAAGCTAAGTGGTATAGAAAGTTCGAAAATGTTGAGTATTTAAGGGGAAAAATATTTAAAAAAATATAAAAACACGATTTTGGTCCAAAAATGCTGATCACGTTAAAAAATATAAAAATACGATTTTGGTCCAAAAATGCTGATCAGCATCTGTGGATAAAAATCGCTGATCACGTTTTATATTTACCAACTTTTGGGACCAATTTGAGTAAAAATTATTTTTATGTTTTAAAATCAGCATCCACAGAAAATCGCTATTTTGAAATTTTTTAAATATTTTTTCCATAATGTACGTAAAAATTCCTAAGTTTTGAGACATAAATTATGGTCGATTTTTTTCAAATTTGGACCGCTGGTTGCGGACTAAAGATGCCCTTGCAAAATTTTTTCATAAATTTTCATACAACAAGCTGTGGTCATCGTTTAGCAGGTATTACGACACGAAATTTGAAAGTTTACCACATAAGTCTTAGGCCTAGGAGAAAAATAAATTCCCGGACGTTTAAAATCGGGAAGAAAATCTTTTTCGTCATACAAAGAAATGCCAGTAATGAAAAACTCTTTTCATACATGAAACATTTTTATGCCATATAAAGCTCTACGACCTTTACTTGGACAAAGGGGATAATGAAAATCAATTTTTTTTCGGCCCGCCCTTTTAAGAGGTGTGGATGTAAAGAAATTATTTAAATAATGATATAAATGTATAAAAGGAAAAAGCCGTAATTTATCTACTTGGCAACAATTTTCGCCCCTGCCAATTTTTTTATTAATTCTTTTTTTTTAACATGTTGTAGGGTATCAAAGGTTCGGCATAGTCGAATTTAACACTCTTAGTTGTTTTTTACCATTTTGGAGGGTATAAAATGACATCCGAATTTTCGGGCACGGCAAGGATTTAGTAATGTCCGTCCGACCGTCTGTCTGTCTGTTGAAACACGTTAACTTTCGAAAGAAAACATAAATATTTGCTATTATCCTGGTAAGTTTGTATTGAATTTTAGCGCATTCTAACCATAAGTTATGAGAAAAGCCGAGAGTTTTTGATAGGTTTCATCTCAAATTATATTATGTTGGTACAACACTATCCTCTATTGATTTAATATCGATCATATTTTTGCTAAAACAACGGGAACGGGTTCCGCATTCTATAAATTTAAACACCTTTTAATAAATTTTATGTAGTCAATTTGTATATTATAAAAAAAAAATTATAATAAGAGAAATCTTAAAAGAAACTATCCATACATATAAACTTAAAAAGAAAAAGAAATTAAAGTAAAAAAAAATTAATAAAACTAAACATGTATATTATAGTTTTTAAAACATAAAAAAAAACTAAAGATCTTATAAAAACGCTAAAAGAAAATCAACGAATTCAACTTACATAATAATTAAAATATGTATATGTACATTATTATTACAAGACTTATTTAATGGAGATCCAAAAATAACAATGATTACAATATATAAAAAAAACACCAACGACTATTAGCATACCATACTTAAGTTACTTAGTTTCCGTATGCATACCATTCAATTCCATTATAATTTCAGAACGAAAAGGATTTGTTGTCATTAAAAAATATGATAATTTGCGTACAGCTTCAGGAGCATTTTCATGTTTATTTAATATTGCTGATTTGTTAAAGATGATCCGATCATAAATGTTCTCATAGTCAATGCCGCGCTTTTCCAAATCAACCAATTCGGCAAAGCTAGGATATTCGCCCGATTCAATCATAGAAAATCTAATATTATAAAGAAAACAGATAATGTAGAATTTTAGCAAGTTTAAAGGACTTTTCATTAGCTTCAACATTAGAATATCTAGTTAAGTAAGTTAGACAATTACTACAATAGACAATTGGAAAGAAAAGCTCACGTCGGAAAATCTTCACGAGGATGATGTAAACGTTGACCCTTATTCTATAAACAGAAAAATAAAAGAGAAACTTTGTTATAACAAGTTCTTTTATTTTTATTGCTTCTATATGAACTTTTCTTACCTGTTTTATTTTATAATCCATCCAATTTTCATTTAAAAAAGCATAAGATTTTTGAACCAACATTTTATTGATTTGTATAACTTCTTCACCATGAGTATTACAAATTACCATATACAAGACTTGATTCTAAATAAAATGTTGGTCATTAATATATATTTTTTCTTTTTATTTATTTTACTCTTTCCTTACCGTTCTATCAATTTCAGTTATTTTAGCATATAACAATAGCTCCGACACTAGCGACAGAAAATACGTGGTAGCCTCATGACTCCAATGCAGAAAACGTGGTTTAATATGTGACAAACATCCTCTTAATGCTTGTGCTGGCAAGTGTGAAAAACTTGAAGCCAAAAATTTTACATTGTTTATATCCACCTCAGAGACAGTACCATAATCCATAAAAGATAACTGTAAAAAAATATTCATATTTAATACCTTTTAAATTATATTTAAAAAACAGGGTGTTTTATATTTACCTTAATTTTATTATTTACGGGAGGTGCAACTATTTCAGCACGATGCCATAAATCATTGTAACAAGCAGCACAGGTTTGTCCGGGTGTTAAACATGTCATAGGTATACGTAATTCATCTGCATCCAATGATTTATAAAAACGTCTAAGGTTAGTGGTTTGAAAAGAAAAAAAAATATTATTAATTGTTTAATGCAACAATTTCAAATTTTTAATATCCTCCATTTAGTGGTAGAGGGAATATATAATAAAGAGGCGGTCCCCATACATTTTTTTTTTATTTTTTGTAAATTTGTTTTATTTAATCAGCTTCTACCGGTTCAATGGTGCGTCCGAGAGGGGTCATTAGTGAGACCGATCCCCATTTTTAGAAAACATACCTACGCCCTATCTGCACTCCCTAAGTAAGCTCCCATACAAATAACAGTTGGAGCAAATTTCATATAAATGTAATTTTGAATGGAAGCCTACTTAGGGAGTGGAGATAGGGCTGTGGTATGTTTTAAAAAAATGTTGTAGGGTAAAAATAAATGGGGGTCGGTCTCACTAATGACCCCTCTCGGACGCACCATTAGACCGGTAAAAGCTGATTAAATAAAACAAATTTACAAAAAAATAAAAAAAATTGTATGGGGACCGCCTTAACAGTTAAAGATAGAGGGTAGGTGTGTTCAGAAAAAATGTTTGGACTAAAAAAATATTGTGGGTCAGTCATACATTTTGTTGCTCTAAGGGCACTATTAGGGCAGTTAGAGCGGGTGGAGCAAATTTTAAAAAAATTCGTTTTGTGTGGGAGCCCCCTTAGAAATTGGAGATAGGGTATTAGTTTGTTCCAAAGAAATGTTAAGACGTAAAAATTAATGGGGTCGGTCTTATAAATGACTCCTCCATGACGCACCATTGGAGCAGTAGAAATGATTTGAAGGTTGGAAAATTACAATTAAAATTTTTTCAAACAATTTCAAAAAATAGTAATAATCGTTATCCCAAGATCCTCCTGGGCAAAAAATTTGTAGAATCGATAGAAGTTTTACACAATAAGATTTCAAAAAAAACGAAGAGTACAAACATTTTCAAAAATGAGATTTAAATTTTAAAACTTAAAATCGAATACTAGAGCGCTTTTAAGAATTTTTTGCGATTTTTTTTAAAAAGTACGTAAAAAAACAAAAATTTTGAAAAAAAAAATTGAAATTTGGACCATTATTGAAGAAGTTATGAGTAAAAGAAGTTTGAGTAAAGGAACAAACTACCAATTTTTAAAAATTCGATATCTTTTGAACGGGTCATCAAAAAAATAAGAAAATTTACCACGAAGGAGCTTTTGAAGGGTACTAAAAATTGGGAAAATCTAAAAAAAAAATTTCAAAGTGTCCGATTTGACATGGAATGCCCCATATGTATGTTATTGATCAGTGATCGATTCTAAGACATTCTTGCGATGTCCGTCTGTCCGTCTGTCCGTCCATCCACCTGTCTGTGGAAGACACGATACAGTACAAAGAAAAGAGATATACTACTGAAGTTTGGCACAAATATGTCTTATGGTCATAGGCTGGTTAAGTTTGGAGATGGGCAAAATCGGACCAGGGAGAAAAAGTTCTCCCCAGAAGATCGAAAACAACCTCTAAAAAAATAAAATTGTTTACACTTATACTTTTATTAAGCAAATGAAACATTTTAATGTCGGAAGAAGTTCTAAGTCCAGATGTTGTACACCGGGTATAAGAAAATGTGTTTTTTTCGGCCCACCCCCTTTGAGGGCGTGGATAATAAAAAAATATTTAAACAATGATTGAATTGTATTACTAAAGTGCTTAATAAAGGAATTTGTAAAAATAAACCGCGAAGGGAAAATGACCCCCAATTACCTCATAAATTCATATAAAAATGGATTTTTACAAATTTAAAGGGATGATCCCCAAATTCTTTTATTTTTGCTCTAGCTAAGCCACAAAATGCGATTAAATATTTAAGAAAAATTCATATAAAAATGAATTTTAAGAAAAATAAGGATGAATAAATGATGGCCCAATTCTGCTATTTTTGCTCTAGCACCTCCAGTTAAGCCACAACATAAAATCGAAGTTTGTTTTTATAAAAAACTAGTATAGGCTCATATATTATGTATGTATTTCCGATTTTTTTTTGGTGTTTTAAAGTTTAGTGCAAGTAAAATGAACGCACTTTTTTTCTTTTAATTTTTTAAATTTCAGTTATTTGATTTCAACTTCGAATAAAAACATGAACAACAAACCATTAAACTCAATTTCATGTGATTCGGAAAATTTCATGTGAATTGAAAAGGTTTGAAAGACGGAACATAGGTCATAAAAATGCATTTTTGGAAATATTGAGGTATGGTCCCCAGATCTGGTTATTTTTGTCTAGCAAGTCACAAAATTTAATAAAAGTTCAGTTAAAGTAAAAATTGCAATATTTAAAGTTGATGTGGAACGGTCGTAGTATTTCATACTTACTCAATTTGATACATTAAATAGTCCAATTCATGTTCATCTTTATGGATATGAAACCAAAACTTAAATGGATTATGGATCTAAAATAAATAACAGTAATTTAAAAGATAAAAAAAAAATAATGTTTCTAAAGAATGTTCCAAAGTATTTTAAAAAAATGAATTACATTTGAAAAATTTGCAATATTAAATTAATTTAAAACCTACTTCTGAAATAAAAATTCTCATAAAAGAACCAATATAAACATCATCAGCCAATACATAAGGTGGAATTTTGCGACCATAGGGAACAGTATGTTCTGGAAAATCTAAACGGTAGACAACATTGTTCTAAAAAATTAAAAAAGAAATCAAAAATAGTAAAACATATTTTTTAAGAATTTTTATTGGAATTAAAAAAAAACCTACAGCAGCAAATTCGGGAACAGCTTCATCTAAATCATCAACTTTTTCATCGCTAATATCAAATAATTTTTTTATTACATCATTTGGTTTATTACTTATACTTTGAACTGGTTCTTCATTGTTAACATCTCCATTATGGTTACAGGTTTCCTTAATGGGATTAACCGATCCGCGCGATGAAACACTTATTAGACGTTCAATATCTTCCGATAATTTTTTCTTGGGCTTTATCTGTTTAGGGGCTTGGACACTGCTTACTATTTTTGGTGGTTTTATTCCATTTAAATTATTAGATGTTTGTGATGACGGTTTTATTTGATCTGCTATTTTAGTCTCTGGTGAAAATGATACAGCTTTTGCTTGGGATTGTGGCGACAATGATGTTGTGGGTGTTACGTGACATGAAGAATTCATAAGACTAGTTAATTGTTTTACATGTTCTTGATATTTTTGTTCCATTTGTTCTTTGCATATTTTTTTTATATCTTGGGCAATCTTTTGTTCAACTTTTGTAATTTCTTTGGGTACATTATTGGATATTATTTTTGTATTATTTGTATTTATTAAACTAATACCACTTGGTTGTGGTAACTGATAATTTGAATAAAAAGATTTATTATCATCTGGCGGCGGTCTATGATTTGGATACTTATCAGTGGTTGGAGCATCCCATACTTTAATTGTTCTGGTCATATGATTTCTATTTGTACTTTGAAAAGCTGAAAATTGTTGTCCAGGCATTTTACGTGGTTGTGTATTGCTAGAAAACCGATTATTGCCACGGCCTACTGGTGAATTTCGTTGCTGAGACATGCCTCTGGATTTTGCTCGTCGTGGTCTCTGTCTGGTCTTTTTCTGTGTCATTATCATATCGTGAATGTGTTCAGATTTTTCATTGGCCACAAAACAAACCATTGCTGTGGGACCACTGCCAAAAACCTTTTTAAGGAATACAATTTTAAAACTAATTTATGATATAAAAACAAAACTTACTCTTAATGTATCCGGTATAGAACGTAAAAGTTCGTCAACGCTTCCATAACCCAATCGTCGGTATGGTATATATTCTCCTTCGATTTCTCGATAATCACGATTAAGTTTATCCACCGTCATTTTATCCGTGCATGAGAGTACTAACGATTTTAGTATTGCCTTAACTTCATTTAAATAACCTTTTTCCATTTTAACATCAAAATTTTTACTCGAAATTTATAAAAACAATTATGGCCATTAAACAAACAAAAAAAAAATTATTCAAAACGCATTAATTTTTTTCTTAATGAGACCAGCTGATTTTTCGCGGTATTTGCTGAATTTAGTTTTTAGATTGGCAACGCTGATAACTGTTAATTACACTGAAAGAAAAGTACAGTTAGTTCCACTATTTCTTCTTCTTCGGTGGTGTAGCAATATACACTGAACCAAAAATCATTATATTCCCAAAGAAACAACAGAACAACACTGTTGCTAAGTTGGAGGTTTCCCGCTAAATCTAGCGCTTTTTGTTTGGATTTAGCGGGGGAAAATTGGTTTTAGCGGGAACGGTGCTTTAGCGGAAAAATCTAGCGCTTTTTATTTGGATTTAGTGGGACAAATTTAGAGGTTTTTCCATTTTTTTCAATCGAAAACGCCAAGTTTGTTGAATTTTAGCGCTTTTTTTGTAACTTAGCGGGAGAATTTTGTATTTTCCCGCTAAAATTTTTTCGGCGGTTTCTTGCGCGTTTTTAATGAAAAGTAAATTTTCGTAAAAAAAATAATTTGGAGGTTATTTTTTTAAATTTTTCTTTTTTGTCAATCAAAAATGCCAAGTTTTTCGGTTTTCAGCGTTTTTTTTTGTAATTTAGCGGGAACATTTTAAATTTTCCCCGCTAAATTAATTTTTGGCGGTTTCTAGCGCTTTTTTCGTGAAATTTAGAGGTTTTTGCTTAAAAATAGTTGGCAACAGTGCAGAACAACAACAGAAATCATCGTTTATTTTGGCCCTACACTCAAACAAAAATCATTGTATTCCCACACCCAAAAAATTTCCCAGTAACTGGCTACTAAAAAATCAACTAATTCATAGTTAAAATACACCTAACTGGGCCCCAGTTGTTTGACTTGGTTGATGATAACTAATTTTTTAAATAATTTTAAATTTAACTGAATTCCCAGTTACGGGCAACCAAATAATAATTAAATTTGTAAAATCGTTCTAAATAGTTGGTAGTAACTGGTAACAAAATAGAAATGGTCATTAGGGACTGCACAATTTTGTTTATTTTTTCTATTTATTAAAAGAGTTTTTGTTTTTATCACTTATATTTTATTTAAAATTGATCATTTAATTGTTGGTAGATTTATAATTAGTTTTATTTTTGCGCTTTTGTCGGATCACCAACTTCTTAACCCCCTTACATGCTGCAAATCCTCAAATTTGTTGTATCTCCATCTGAAAAAAGTATTATTTGTTATTTTCTTACTTAACAAAGGATCCAAATTAGCTAATGAAGACTTACCATGTCACAAAATCAAAATCTGTTTTCTTTATTTTTTTTTTGTTTTTATAAAATAATTTTTCTTTTTGAAGTTTGAAAGCAACTAATGAACTTTTTTTAACAGTGTAACCGAAAGACTGCTTTATTTAATTAAAAACCCAGTTGTTCTTAACTACTCCAGTCAGGGTTGCAAAATGGGAACATCAAAATTGTACCAACGAGATCATAAAAGTGTACTTTTTCGAACCCAATTGTACCAAAAATTTTATTTTAAATATTTTTTTTATTAAAAAAAGCAAAAAAAAAAACTAAAACTAAAAATCATTTTTATAATAAAATTAATATTTGCACTTTTTTGAGTTAAAAGCAGTCTTCTGTAAAAAAACCCAGTGAACATTTTTTTTACGGGTAAATTTTTTTTTTTGGCTTTAAACATTTTTCTGAATGACAAAAACTCTTTGTAAAATATTCAGACGGCTTACCAACTACTGTTTTGTGGGTTTTTAACAGTCGAATTCGCAAAAAAAAATCATTCAAAGTCCACAGTTTCGGTGAAATTCAATACCAACCTGACGTGGGAAATTTAAGGTCCCAGCAGAAATTTTTATGAACTGGAAACAGCTTTTGGAAAGCAATCACAGCCAAAGAGCGATGTCAGATTTTATAGCACTGATAGGTGACACAGTGAAATCATGTGAGCTTTTAGCGCTGATTAAAACATGTTTCGTATCATTCATTCGCTATAACAAATTTATTAAAATAATCTTAACAAAAAATTAGAATTTTTTTCCCTTACTTTTATTAAATCCTCAAGAGCTCTCTTTGAATACGTTATGGTGTGTTATAAAAAGATGTGCTGCCAAAATCTGTTTATTTTTGCTGGGATACAGAAGCCCCAAAATTATCTTTTGAAAGTTAGCTTTTTTTCAACAGACAGACGGACGAACGGACATGGCTATACACTTTATGTACTAGACTGATATGTCGTGGCGTTATAAACGGAGTTTATGTATAAAAAACATAAACTCAAGAAATTCTAAAATTGTACCAAATGAGTCATTGGTGTACCATTGTACTTTTGAGTTCTGAATTGTACCAAAAAAAGTACAATTGTACCAACTTTTGCAACCCTGACTCCAGTTATTTTAAATTTATTTCAAATTAACTGGGAATTTTCGTAACTATCTAACTGGGTAAATTTTTCGGTGCAAAGAAAACCGTTGTAAATTCAACAGAAATCATTGTTGATTTTGACCCTACAAATATTTATGTTGATTTCAAAAGAAATTGTTGTCACACACAAAAAAAAAAATTAAAAAAATTGTGCCAGTTTTTGGTTTAATTACAAACTATAAAGTGGTTTTGGATAACTTACCAAAGTTTTTGCTCTAAAAAACTTAGGTAAATTATCCAAAACCAATTTATACACTGAAAAAAAACCTTCGTGATATAAATGAAACAGATTTATTATTTTGTTTTCATTTAATCAACACGCAAAAAATAAAAAGGGTGAATTTAAACAAAATTAGGGTATAAAATACCTAAGGCAAGTGTGTACCAGACCACTACCCAAGTTAAAAGCATAAAATACTCAATTCCCTTAGGAAAACGTTTATGAAAAAAACTAAGGAATATATAAGCAAAAAACCTTAGGTAATATTGCCGTTTACAGAAACGGAAAATTAAGCAAAAAATACAAACAAATTACCCAAATGATTTAATTCAAATAACCATTTATAAATGATTACTTTTGACTAGAAAAGTGCTTCAAAATACCTACGATTTTTTGGTTTTTCTATAAAAAGAAAGACGCCTTTATATTTCTAATTAATTTTATTTATTTAAGTTATAAAGTATATTACATATTATTTTAAAATTATAAAATAAAAAAACATTTTATATATTATATTTTTTTTTTATAAAATTACAACTTACGAAATATTCATTGAATTGTTCATGGCTTCCTTCTTGTCCCAAAAAAACCCTTGTTGTAAATGCGTTCAATCATCATTTTTAGGGTTATAACAAATTTGTTTTGGTCGACAAAGTTTTTATCACAATTTTTATGTTTTTTAAAATTTTAGTTATTTTTCTTTTAGTACATTTTATATTTTCTTTCCAGAATACATTATATTTTTTATGTTTCTGGTTCACCGTTCGTTTTTGCGTGTATGTTTATGTTTGTACTTCTACCATTTTATAATTAATGGCGTCTTCACATATTTTGAGACTTTTCACATTGTTTACATGTTTGAAGTTTGCAGAATTTGAAGACGTTTTTACAATTCCAAAAAATGGCATAAAAACTATTAGCTTTAGGCAATTAAACAAAATTGCATGAAAAAATAAATTAATTTTCGCGGAAAATACATTTATTCGCGACGCTGAACATTGAAAAAATAATGGCGTCCAAACTAATAATATTAGTCAATTTGACGAAATTTTGTCAATTTTACTTCTTCAGAGGATGTAAACTTGACGAAATGTCGTTGATTTGAATAAAATTTGTTGAATCTTAAAAAAAAAAATTGACAAAATTTTGTTAAAGATCTACGAAAATTTTTTGTTGATTTTACCTTCGAGATTTGGTTCGGTGTATAAAAATTATCAGATTCTGAGACTTTTTTATAGAAAAATTATCAGAATTAAATACATTCCCCTTAAGAAAATTTTTTAAATTCTAAGATATATTCTGAGACATTTTTCTCATTGATAAATTTCGGATTCTAAAATTTTTTTTCTAAAAGAAAAGTTCTAAGATTCTGAAAAAATGTTCCTACACAAAAATTCTCGATTCTGAGACATTTTCCTATAGAAAACTTCTCAGATTCTGAGATATTTTTTCTATAGGAAAATTCTCAGATTCTGAGATATTTTTCCTATAGAAAAATTCTCAGATTCTGAGATTTTTTTTCTCTAGAAAAATTCTTAGATTCGGAGACATTTTTTCTATAGAAAAATTCTCAGGATCTGAGACATTTTTTCTAAAGAAAAGCTCAGATTCTCAGACATTTTCTCTATAGAAAAATTCACAGATTCTGATAAATTTTTTCTGTAGAAAAATTCTCAGATTCTGTGACATTTTTTCTATAGAAAAATTCTCAGGTTCTGAAACATTTTTTCTATAGAAAAATTCTCAGATTATGAGTCATTTTTTCTATAGAAAAATTCTCAGATTCTGAGACATTTTTCTATAGAAAAATTCTCAGATTCTGAGACATTTTTCTACAGAAAAATTCTCAGATTCTGTGACATTTTTTCTATAGAAAAATTCTCAGATTCTGAGACATTTTGTTTATAGAAAAATTTCTCAGATTTTTTTACATTTTTTCTATAGAAAAATTCTCAAATTCTGAGACATTTTTTCTATAGAAAAATTCACAGATTCCGAGACATTTTTTCTATAGAAAAATTCTCATTCTGAGACAAAAGGTTCCGAGACATTTTTGTTATAGAAACGTTTTCAGATTCTGAGCCATTTTTTCCATAGAAAAATTCTCAGATTCTGAGTCATTTTTCCTATAGAAAAATTCCCAGATTATGAGACAATTTCCTACAGAAAAATTCTCCGATTCTAAGACATTTTTCTATGGAAAAGTTTTTAGATTCTGAGAAAAATTTCAAGATTCTGAGACTTTTTTCAAAAGAAAAACTCTCAGATTTTGAAACATTTTTCCTAAAAAAAAATTCTCAGATTCTGAAAAAAAATCGCAAATTCTAAAAAATTCTCAGATTCTGATTTGAAAAGCTTTCAAATTTTAATACATTTTTCCTATAGAAAAACTCACAAATTCCGAAATATTCAGTGATTCTAAAACATTTTTCCTATTGAAAAATTTTAAGATTTTGGGACATTTTGTCTTAAGAAAAGTCATCAGATCCAAAGAAATTGTACCTCTAGAATAAATCGGTTCTGAATTATCTTATTATTTGTAAATTCAACTAAATAAATAATATTTAGCGTTAAAAAACGTTGTTTTATTTATTTAAATTTTAATATAAAAAAAAAATATTTTTACAAAAATTGCAGATCTTATATGGGAATAATCCGAAATTTCAAAGTATGTTACAAACGTTATGAAAAAAATAATATTCCAGATACAAAATTTGTTACATACGGAATGATGAAAATAGTATGCCGCCTTACTCAATAAAATTAAAATTTTAAAAAATGTAAACAAAAAAAAATTAAAAGGAGAATAAAATAAAAATAAAAATTTGATTAAAAAAGAAAATAATTATTTAAATGTCGTAATTGTTATTGTTCTGATTTACGTCGTTGGTAGCAGTCCATTATAATTAGTCCATGAAAAATTGTCTTTCAGAAATTTTCTATGGACAACCTGTCTTTCAAAAATTTTCGATAGAAAAATTGTCTTCGAGAAATTTGCTGTAGAATTATTGTCTTTGGGAAATTTTCTATAGAAAAGTTATCGTTAAAAAAATTTCTATTAAAGAATTGTCTTTGAGAAATTTTCTATAGAAAAATTGTTTTCAGAAATTTTCTATAGAAAAATTATCTTTAAAATATTTTCTACTAAAGAATTGGCTTTGAGAAATTTTCTGTAGAATAATTGTCTTCGGGAAATTTTCTATAGATAAACTATCTTTAAAAAATTTTCTATTAAAGAATTGTCTTTGAGAAATTTTCTGTAGAACAATTGTCTTTGGGAAATTTTCTATAGAAAAATTAACTTGGAAAAATTGTCTATTAATGAATTATCTTTGAGATATTTTCTATAGAAAAATTGTCTTTGAGAAATTTTCTAAAGAATAATTGTCTTTGAGAATTTTTTTATGGGAAATTGCCTTTCAAAAAAAAAAAACATTTCTCAGAAATTTGTTATAGAAAAAATTGTCTTTGAGAAATTTTCTATAGAATAATTTTCTTTTAAAAATTTTCTATTTTGAGAAAAATTGTCTTTTAGAAATGTTCTATAGAAAAATTGTCTTTGAGAAAGTTTTTATAGAAAAATTGTCTTTCAGAAATGTTCTATAGAAGAAGATTTTTTTTTCGGGTAGCTTTCGCAGTTTGAAATTTCGAGCTGAAATAATTTATTTTTCTTTTTTTAAATTTTTTTTTATATATTTTTATAAATTTTATTTTCTCCAGCTATATTTTGGGAATAGTTAGAAAACTGTTCCCAGAATACAACACTGCGGTGGTGAATTTCCGGCCATCGCAGAAAATACAACACTGTATGCAGCAATCAAAAGGTTGGCAATACCAACCTGAAGTTGGCCGCAATTGTACTTGTCTATTGTTTTTCTCTTTTTTCTTTCTTTTGACTTCCTTTCGATTCTGAAACCAGCCGTAATATGTCTAAGAGAGGTGAAAATTATTTATTTTAATCTTAAATAATCCATAAAATGTGTAAATTAAACATGAAAACCATTCTAAAAACTCAAGCAGAACAATATGATAAAAAAAACTAATTGTGATATTTTTGTGATTTTTCCATTAAAATAGGACGTGGTGGTACCGCGGGAGGAAAATTCCGCATCTCCCTAGGTTTGCCTGTTGGCGCCGTTATGAACTGTGCTGATAATACAGGTTTGTTATTATGGAATACTTTAAACATAAGGGCTCAATAATTAATGTGGAAATTTCTTTCATTTTGTTTTAGGTGCTAAGAACTTGTATGTCATTGCTGTCCATGGTATTCGTGGTCGTTTAAATCGTTTGCCAGCTGCTGGTGTTGGTGATATGTTTGTTGCCACCGTTAAGAAGGGTAAACCAGAATTGAGGAAAAAGGTAAGTTAAAAGTTGAGGAAACTCCAAAGTGTTTTAAGGTGGTGATTGTGCGACTACATATATAAAATCACTGGATATGTTGGAATATGTAATGTGGGGCTGATAAATTGAATGGAAAGACACATTTTAAAAAGGAATAGGTGGGGTGGTATACAATTTTAATTGGATTGTTTATTTAAAATCTGTTATTTTAAAAGTTTAACTTACCGGTAATCGGTAAAACCTAAACTAAATATTTTATGGTCAAAAGATGAGAGTTCCATAGTCAACTATTGTATATTATAGTAATTCTAGAAACTGGTTAAAATTTTTTGTAAGGTTTTGTATTTTACATACAAGTTTGGAATAATCAAAATCATGATCATTTGAATTCAATATGCAAATTTACATCTGATAAAAATGTATCTAAACAATGTTGTAATAGTTTGGAACATGTTGCTAGAAGTTAATATTACACTTAAACAAAAAATATAGTACAACTAACCAAAAATAGTGTTAAAAAGAGTGATCACGTGTGGATTACAACGAAATTTGAAAGTTATGATGTTACCTCTTTAAATCAGAAAAAATTTCGCAGACTAAAAACCTTGTCCCGAGTAGTGGTTTACCATTTTTGGGCTTAGATGGTTTTCCTTTTTTACTTAAGAACCGTTTAGACGATTCGTATAGTTTTATATTTGATTTGCTTGGTTAATAATTTTCTGAAAAATTTCAAAAGATGGGGACATCCGTTTTTGGATGGCGTTTGTTGTGGCGATAGAAGACTATTTAAATTTCAAATTTAATAGAGAGGAAGAAGCTAAGCACCAATTTAAACGTTCGGTAACTGAACGTTCGGCCAAATTGAAAAGAGTTTGTTTATCGAACATTGAAATTGTGGCTTAACTTTGTACTTAAATTTTACACTCAGATTTTCTTCCATCGCCCCAACAATCGTAAGTGTTTTTTGCATGTAGCTGTCTTCTCTAAGCTTTTCTGTGTAGCATTAAAAAATTAGACTCAGATTTAATTTCTTCGATATTTAATAAGCTGTAAACTGACACCTCAAATAAAATACAATTAGAATCATTCCTGGTCAAACCAAAATCACATATTCCGTGAATGGGGAAAACAGGTCATATAACTAAAATGTCTTAAAGTACTTACGGCCGTATTCATAACAAACAAGTAAGAAAATTATAGTCGGTCAAGACCGACCATATAATACCCCACTCCAGAGTTTCCCGGAAAATGGGTCCCAAGTTCAAACATGGACTGATTAGATCTATATTTTGTCAAATCTTTAATAAGTGTAAAAAATACTCTTAAATCAAATTTGAGTGAAATAGGCTTCTTTCTGTTGACAATAAACCGCTTTAACTGAATATCGGGCAAAATTTTAAAATGGGGCGGGCCTAAATTTAAAAAAGGTCCGATGATAATTAGATTTCATAAGGTTGTTAATGTATGCGTTTAACAAACACAAACAGAATTTTAATTAAATATTTTCTATTTTCATGAAATTTGAGAAATTTATGTGAAAATCAGGAAGGTGGTTTGTATGGGGGCTACAAGAAGAACCGGTCTGATTTGTGTATATAAAACATGATTACCTGCCAAATTTCGAAAAGACACCTATTATAATGCGGTCATTAGAATCATTTGAGCCAAAACTAAAGAGGACCTTTGTATGGGGGCTATGGACCCCAGAGTCTTCGTGTGTTGACGTAAAACGTCAGCAGCCACTTACAACCTATGGGGGCTAGGTCTAAATATGGACCGATTTTTTCCTTTTTCAATAGGCTTCGTCCTTGGGCCAAAAGAGCCTTAAGTTTTTAATTTCAAGTCAATTCATTAAAAATTGCGACCTGTATCGTGTTTACAACGATTGCATGGACAGACAGACGGACGGACGGACATAGCTAAATCGACTCTAAAAGTGATTCTGAGTCGATCGGTATACTTAAAAGTGGGTCTAGGACCAATATTTCGCACAAACTCATATCCTGTACAACAGTGTGGTGTAGGGTATACAAACGGGTGGCTATCATTGATCTGCTGCCTTTTTCATATTCAATTTTCTAAAAGGGAAGCTTGGCACTCGATTTTTGGCACTTGTTTCTTCATTATAATGATAAAAATAGTGCCTTACATCGAATGGATCAATTTTCGAAAAAAAAGTTAGCAGCTCGATTGCTTTTAAGTTATGAATACGAGTGTTACTCTTTTACCAGAGCTAATAAGACATTTCAAAATTTTCTAAGTTCCGAAAAAAAATGTTTAAAAGTCTCGGCACAAATTTGTTTGTTGCGTTTTTGAGTAAAGACACTGCAGAAAAAGGATTTCGGTCGATCCGAAATCACCTTTCCCGTGTCTGAAGAAGACTGAACTTATCGCAAATTTTAAAATTTTTTAAAAATTTTCTGGCCTAAAAAAAAATTACAAAAAATTTCAAAAGATTTCCCGAAAAGCCTTTCTTAAAAATTTTTAACATCAGGGAAAATTTTTATTCTACTACACCCTTTGTATGTAATTCACAAAAAAAAAAAAAAAAAAAACAATTATAAAAAAATTTAAAAAATATTTTTCGCTATTGAATATGATAATTTTGATGCGATGAACACAAACATAAAAAAAATTTAAAATCGTTTGAACGGTTTTGAAGATTTTGCTATTTGAAATTTTCTTAAAATGTCTGCTACTCTTACAATCAAGAAATTAAAAAAAAAAAACAAATTTTTCGTTAACCCTTTCACGAACCTCGATAAAACGCACAAAAAATATCTTGCGGTACATTATTTTATAAATACCAAAAAGTATCTGAAATCGGTCTAGCGGTTTTCGAGATATCGCCATTTGAAATTTATAAAATAATATCCGAAAATTATGGTTTTTTTCTACGTTCAAGAAATTAAAAAAAAAATGTAAATATTTTTTCTACTTACTATTTCATAAAAGCTTGAGACAAGCTTTCATTTAAACTTAATTTTTTCCAAATCCATTTTAAAATATGTCGCCCTTTGATTGAAATTTAAGAGTTTTTGATAAAAGTCTCCTAAAAAGCAAAACTTTGATTGGGGTACCACAGGTTAAAATGATCGGATTTGTCTCAAATAGATTTAGGGGCATGTCACAGACTCAATTCCGTTCGGATTTGGAAAAAGTGGTTTAGGCCTCTGTTCTGTCTTTCAGAACTTTTCAATTCACATGAAAATTTCCGAATCACATGAAATCAAGTTAAGTGTTTTGTTGATTACGTTTTCATTCGAAATTGTAATCGAATAATTAAAATTTAAAAAATTATAAGAAAAAAAGTGCATTCGTTTTACTTTCACCAAAGCGAGGAAAGTAGTTACAAGGGGCACACCACAGGGGGGGGTGATCTCTCCTCTTCTGTGGAATCTTGTAATAAATGAAATCCTCGAGTCACTCAACGAAATGGGTATCAAGGTGGTTGCCTATGCTGATGACGTTGTGATCCTAATCAGAGGTAAGTTTTTGCCAACGATTAGTGAACTCATGGAATCAGCACTTAAGATACTCTTGACGTGGGCAAGGAATAACGGTCTGGGAGTCAACCCCTCAAAAACCGAACTAGTCTTGTTCACGAAAAAGACTAAGATAGACAGGTTTGTTCTTCCCAAACTAGATGGAATCACCCTAGAACTATCTAATGAGGCGAAATACCTGGGTGTAATCCTGGACTCAAAGCTTTCCTGGAAAAGGAATACGGAGGAAAGGATGAAAAAGTCGTTATGTGCTTTTTACACCTGCAGAAGAACTTTCGGAAGAAGGTGGGGTCTAAAACCGTATATTATCCACTGGATGTATGGTGCGATAATTAGACCAATACTTACCTATGGAGCCCTTGTGTGGTAGAAAGCAGCGGATAAGAAATCATATCTCTGCAACCTACAGAAGGTACAGCGACTGGCGTGCGTGGGTATCACTGGTGCTATTAGATCAGCACCCCAGGCCGGCCTGGAAGTGATACTAAACATTCAGCCCGTAGATATCTACATCAAGAGCACAGCAGCAAAATCGGCTCTTAGGTTAAGAGAGTCACAAATGCTTAAGCAACGCTCTTGGGGACACTCGACCATATTAGGTACGGTGGGCGGGTCGGAATTGGAAGGGAAAACCGACTATATCTCACCGCAGACGAACTTTAATAGGAACTTCGAAATCAAAATACCAACTAGGGAAGACTGGGCGGCAAACTCTGTTATAACGGGGAATGCGATCTCAATTTTCACGGACGGATCGAAGATGGAGATGGGTACGGGTTCGGGGGTATACTCTGAATGCCTCGGAATCAGGGCCTCAGTGAGGCTCCCGGACAAGTGTAGCGTTTTCCAGGCCGAGGTTTTTGCGATTGACAGGGCCGCGCAGATGATTATGGCAAAGGACCTAAGTCCTTGCGCCATCAACATTTTTGTGGACAGTCTCGCAGCTCTGAAGGCCTTAGGGTCACACACTGTGAAATCGAGAATTGTTAGTAATTGTATACAATCCCTTCATCGAATCGGTCAGCACACAGTCGAGCTAATTTGGGTCCCTGGACATAGTGGGGTCGCTGGTAACGAATTAGCTGATGAGTGTGCAAGAGGTGGCTCCGAGTCGGTGGGGGAACGTGTCGAACCGGATATCTCGGTTCCTATAGTGGAGTTGATGAACGAAATTGATAGGATATCGGGGAATATGATGAGGGATAGGTGGATATCGCTGACCACGTGCAGGATATCGCGGACCATGTGGCCACTGCCGGATCATAAGAGGACAGAAAGCCTTCTTACCTTTGGCAAACGGACGGTTAGCCTATTAGTAGGAGTACTGACGGGACACTGTATAATCGGCCAAATGGCCGTTCGTATGGGAATTTCTGACAGGGACTTTTGCAGAAGTTGTGGGGAAGTGGAGGAGGAGGAGTCAGTGAGGCACTTGTTGTGTGAATGTCCGGGTCTGATGAAACGTCGTCTTAGGTATTTGGGGCAACGATTTTTTGATGACTTGGATTGCCTAAACAATGTACCATTGACGTCTCTAGCAGAATACCTTAGGGAATCGGGGTGGTTTGAGAGGTAGAATTTTTTGTATATCATGGGAGTAGGGAAACAACTTTAGGGGAATCACAATGGGCCTTATGGCCTCCGAGTGAATTCGCCAAATCGGCGGACGCCCATCCAACCTAACCTAACCTAACTTTCACCAAATTTTATTTATGTGAAACAAAACAAAAAAGAAATTCGGATGAGAAATCTAGAACACCAAAAAAATTCTAAAATTTTCATTTTCACATTTTTTATGTGAATTACTTTTTTTGGAACAGCGGCCTTAGTCTTAAAACGCAAAACAAATATTTTTTTTCGGAATGAAACCACTTTTTTGCAATTCAATTCCACTTTGATTTTTGTAAGTGATTTCATTCTAAAAAAAATAATGTTCGTTTTGCGTTTTACAACCAAACCACTTTTTCAAAATCCGAACGGAATTGAGTCTGTGACATGCCCCTTAATTAATGTTTATCTTGAAGCTCTATGAAAGTGTAAAGTAAAAATTTTAATATTTTTTTTTTAATGTTCATGACTGTACGAGTAAAACCGCCATTTTTGCAAATTTCAGATAGCGATATCTCGAAAACCGTTTGACGCATCAATATTAATTTTTAAAATCCAAAACTTTAATCGCCGGGCGCCACGTGTTAATTTTATCCGATTGGCTTCAAATTTGTTCTACATAATTTTCAGGTCTAGTAGAATAAAAGTTTGCCCGAACACTTGGAAAAATCAAAAGTTGAAGAAAAAATGTCACTCTAATGTGGCATGTCTCGTGACCAGGGTTGCTAGAATTGTTGGGTACAAAATCGTCAAAAATGTACGATTTTTATAAAAAAAATCGTCAAAATCGTCATTCCATTTGTCTGTTGAAGACATGATGCAGTCCAAACGAAACGATCTAAATTCATGCAGTTTGGCTCGAATATATCTTCTGGCCATTGGATGGTTCAGTTTAAAAATGAAAAAAGTTTTTGTTATTTTTAAAAATCGTTATTTTTTGTGCAAAAATCGTCAAATCGTCCTTTTGTTATTTTGGGGAGTAAAAATTGTCAAAATGCAGAGAAATCGTCAAATCTGGCAACAATGCTCGTGACCTATAGAGGAACGGCCACCTTTTCTGTACCAACTCTTTTTTTGAAGTAAATCTCTGTGCTTCATCAAGAACTAGAGGTGGGCGCGTGAGTGACTTTTGACTCACGCTAACGACAGGAATTTTTCAATCACGCACACTCACTCACGAGCATATTTTTTTTACTCACGCACAGTCATAATCACGAGAGTAATTTATGTATAACTAACACTCACGTGTAAATATAACTAACAATCACGTGTACTCACATCAACTTCACTCACACTCACGTTGACTCACGAAACTCTTTTTTATACAAAAAAAAATTAAAACTGCAAAAATTTTACAAAATTTTAAGTACCATTTAAAGTTTAGCGAAATTTTACAATTTTTTTTTGCTTTTTGAGAGAAAATGACGAAACTCACACAAAAAAAATCGACTCACGCACACCCACTCACGCAAAAATCTACTCACTGAAGCAATTTTTTTTCCTACTTACACTTACAATCACGTGAGTAAAATGGAATTCAGTCACACTCACGTGTGTTCACGCGTGAATTACGCACTAATCTGCTCATGTGCACATCTCTATTAAGAACTATTTTCGATTTGTACCCCAAATGGAAAAGATTTTAAAAATTTAAATTTTATTTGTAAAGGCTTCGACACAATGTCGGAGTACTCTGTACTACCAAGTACCATCTCTAAAAATAGAAATGACACCATACCAAAAATGTGTAAGTGCGAAAGAGAAAGGAACAAAATCCACTCTCGGGCACAGAGTATTCCGTCATTGTAAATTCAGCTTAAGAATTATAGAAATATTGCATAGGAGATCACCTAAAATTCAAAAACTGTTTCATTTAAATATACAATTTTGTTTAATCCTTTTTGCATTAAAGGTGACGGTATAATATTCATATCAAACTATTTTTTTAGCATTATCTCTTTAAAACGTACCTTTTTCAAATATCCAGCTGTTACTTATATACAAATTTCCAAACAATAGTGTCGTCACACAGTCAATCACCATAACATTTTGCTAAACATTTTATACCTCATTCAAGTGTAATGTATCGTAAAACGTCTATTCTTTATATAATTCTCTTTTTATTATTTATATCTCATATATTTTTTTCCATTTTCTTTAATTACAGGTAATGCCTGCTGTGGTAATTCGCCAAAGAAAACCATACAGAAGGAAGGACGGGGTGTTTATATATTTTGAGGATAATGCGGGGGTAATAGTGAATAATAAGGGTGAAATGAAAGGTTCCGCCATCACTGGTCCCGTTGCTAAGGAATGTGCTGATTTGTGGCCCCGTATTGCATCAAATGCCAGTTCTATTGCATAATTTTATAAAATGAAAAATAAACTAAGAGAGTGGCCACAGAAATCATATTTTTTGTTTTTAATAATTTTATTTAATCCAAATCTTTAAAATAGTTAATATGCCGTAATTCATAACAAAAAACTTAACTTTGAAGCCTTGAAGAATTTTTGTCATAAGTAAAATTTAGGCGTTCTTAAGATTTTCATTATGAATGTGGCTTAATTTTTTTGTTTTCGAAAACATCTTAGAATTATATTTAAATAAAAGGGGTTTTGCTACTACATCATCAGTTTCAAACTGATTGGTGCAGTTTATTTCGGCACTTCAGTACGTGAGGTGGGCTTAGGTCTGGTAACTTCTAAAGAAATTTTACCAGTCGCTCCCTTAAACAAAGCAAAACAAACTTCAAATGTTAAACCTTCCAATGAATCATTATTGAATTTAGTAATAATGTCACCACGTTGTAATTTATTATCGATATCAGCATAACCAGCCGAAGTCTAAAATGAAATATAAACAAAAGATATAGTTAAATATGATGTGAAAATGTTTAAAAAGTTAGAGTAATCTTACGATTTCTGAAATTGTGCATCCTTTTTCATTGGGAGCCAAAGAAAGACCCAAATCTTTGCCTGGTTTCTTGGCAAACTCTACTTTAAATGTTTCCAATTCAGGGGGATCAGCACGAAATACTTGTAAGAGTACAGTTTTCTCATAGGGAACATGGAATAATTGATGAACTTTCAAGGTGGTCAGAAGTTCACATTGGACTTCTCTACCCTGAACCATAGTTATATGATCATAAATTTGCAGACGTTTATCTTCAGCAATAACTCCTTCAGGATAAATGTGTGTTATAACACAACCCGTCTAATGATTACAATTAAAATAAAAAGGTTATTGGAAAATAAGGTTTTATAGGAAACTGTTTTTTACCTTGACATAATTATTTCTACCGCCCACAACAATTACGCCCAAAGGTTTCTTCTCAGTTTTTACCTCTATTATGATCTTTTTACCTGGTACCACTTCAATTACTGAAGGATCTGCTGGCTTTTCGGGTTCTTTGGGAGTTTCTTTTTTCTTTGCTTCCTCCTCTTCTTTTTTCATCTGCTCTTCAGATTTCAAAGACATTATAACCAAATTAACAATACCTTCTGCACGTTTGATTAAAGCCGATGCCTTAAAGGATTCAGGACTTGATTACACAAACTGATAAAAGCATTGGAAATAACTAAACTTACTTCATCATAGTTGCATTCGAGAGTAACATCTTTGTTAACGGCCAATAACATGTCACCTACTTTTACTCCTGCCTAAATTTAATAGAATCGAAATTTGTTTTTAATAAATGTGATAATTATTTAAGGCCAATTGTGACTATACCACGGATTTAAACGGGTTTCGATATTTTGTGTAAAAAATGAGTGCATACTTTTAGGCTTAATGGAAATATTGATATAATAGATAACACTGCTCAACAAATCAAATGTTTTTGGTTCCGTTTTGAAGATTCATAGAATTTTTTAAGATTTTGACACGCTGATTCCAAATCTGTAATCCAAATTTTTCCATCACGTCTAAAATTTCAGTTATTCGCGGTTGAAAATTGCAATAAACGTGATTTTTTGAAAGCCTACACAGCAGCCATTGTGTGGAATAAAAATAGTTTAAAAAGCGTAAGAGTAGAATTGAACTACACCATTTCCAATTGCATTTCAGAAATTATTGTATTTCAGAAGTTATCAATTGTATTTCAAAATTTATCAATTGTATTTTAGAAATTATCAATTGAATGGCTTATTGTAAAAACTCGATAAGCAACATTTCATTTTATGGGGGTTTTGCCTTACAACTTTTAAAATAATGTAGAAAATAGAACTTTTTTGTAGAACTTTTATTCTCAATATACTTTTACGAAAGGTTAAAGCAAGACTTCTGCCAAAAATTTGTTAAAGGAACATTAGCAGAAGGCGAAAAACACGAAAAAAATAAAATGTTGCTTATCAAGTTCTTGCAGTAAGCCCTTCAATTGTATTTCAGAAGTTATCAATTGTATTTCAGAAGTTATCAAATGTATATCAGAAGTTATCAATTGTATTTTAGATATTATCAATTGTATCAATTGTGCTACTATTAAAGAAACTATCAATTGTATTTCAGAAATTATCAATTGAAGGGCTTATTGTAAAAACTCGATAGGCAACATTTCATTTTATGGTGGTTTTTGCCTTAAAAATTTTAAAATAATGTAGAAATATAACTTTTGCAGAACTTTTATTTTCAATATACTTGTACGAAGGATTAAAGCATGACTTCTGCCAAAAATCTGTCAATGGAACATCAGTAGAAGGCGAAAAACACGAAAAAATTAAATGTTACTTATCAAGTTCTTGCAATAAGCCCTTCAATTGTAATTCAGATACTAATCTTTGTAAAACAAAGTTTATACGAAAATTATGTGGAAAACTTAAATTTTTAAAATATTTTCTTTTAATTAAAGTTGTTATTCTCCCTTTCCAATTTTAAATAATTAAAAATTCATCGAGGTCGAGGCTAATTTTTTCTTGTAAATAAATATTTTTAATTTTATTCCAATATTTCGATCTTCTTTGAAGATCATCATCAGGGATTTAGTAAATTTTTATAAACACAAAAACTTTAAAATATGTTGTGAACGCAATGCTATCTAAAATTACACTTAATTAATTTTAGATGGCATAGCGTTCACAATATAGTTTTAAGTTTTTGTGTTTATAAAAGTCGCAATTTTTTGCATTTTCAATCGTGAATGTACCCAAAAATCTAAACGTAATGGAAAAATTTAAAGAACAGATTTGGAATCAGGAGATCACACTACTAAAATTGCTAAGCAGAATTCAAACCGGAAAAATCTTGTTCAGCAATGCAATTTTTACTTTTTTTTCCATTACTACTAATATATTAATATTAATGTTAAATTAATCGATGTGTTTGGAAAATTTTTTTCTAAAAATGTTGAAAATTATTCGACTCTGTGGTTTAAGAAACCATACATCTCTTATTGCAAAAAAAAATAGAAAAAAATTAAAGCTTTTTAAAGTAAAATATACTACTATATTTTTTTCTTCGCCTAAATATATGCATTAACAAATTTAAGTCTTTTCCAAATAATATTGAAAAATTGTATCGTGACAATTGGCCTTAAGTAGATTTGTATGTAGCAGGTACTTACCAACATGGCATTAGATTCTTCACGTAAATCTGATATGAATATACCATTGCCCACTTCTTTATGTTTACCATAGATAATCATGATGCCCAGGAAACCACCTTCCTTCTTCACCTGAGCTGATCTGGCTTTTGGATATTGTTCGAATAGGAATTTGGTCTGAAAATAAAATTAATCAAATAAAATTAAGAAAATTTTAATTCATATTCGGTAAATATCTAGTAAAATTCAAACAAGTAAGAAAAACAAAATCGATTATTATATAAGCATGTCCGCTAGGTACTCCCGAGACCGACCCTATCTAATTTTTACAGTAAATTTTTTAAAAAAATATAATCCTGAATGGGAGCCAACTTAGGGAGTAGGCATGTTTTGAAAAAATGTTGCATGGTAAAAATTAATGGGAGTCGGTCTTATTAATGGCCCTCCTAGGACGCACCATTGGACCAGTCGAAGCTGATCAAATAAAACAAATTTATAAAAAATAACAAAAATTGTATAAGAAAGGGGGTAGTTATGTTTAAAAAAAAATGTTTTGAATCAAAACTTTTAACTTTAAAAAATGTTGTAGGTCTGTCACACATTTTACTGCTCTAGGGGCACTCTTAGGGCAGTTAGAGCGGTTGAAGCAAATTTAAAAAATACATTTTGTGTGAAAGCCCCCTAAGGAAATGATGATAAAAAAAGTCATTTTGTGTGGGAGCCCTCATAGGAATTGAAGATAGAGCGTTTGTTAGGAAAATATGTTTAGGGGTAAAAATTAAGGGAAATTAGTCTAGTCGTTTATCCCTCTAGAACGCACCATTTGAGCAGTAGACCAGATTTAAGGATACAAATTTTAAAAAATTTTTCAAAAAATCAAAAAAATAGTAATAATTGTAATTGCAAATTATTACTATCTTACTGGGCAAAACTATTTTTTCGAGTAGGTTTATTCTAGCTCGAGAGCATTATTTCCTTTAATATTTTTTTCTATTATATTTTTGTTTGAACATTAGCGATTTGTCATTTAAATTAACATTACTACTTGTATACGGTTTTTATATTTGCTAAATAGTCTTGACAATGGTATCTGACAAATTCCGAAACAAGTGTCGACTAAGTCTTGCAAAAATTACCAACATAAATAAATTTAAAACTGAAAAATAATTTTCTTGAAAATTATTCTATGAGAATATCATAGAGCAAAGTCGGACTTACATTTAAATTTCGTATTATTTTTGAATTACAAGAATTTATTTTTCAAAAAAAATTACTTACATCATCAATTTCTGGTGGAAATCTCGTAACCGGTTTTACACTCATACCCTCATCACTTGGTTTTCGACGTGATGTTATTAGTACCATTTTTTCACCATCAATATTTTTGAAAATAACTGATGTATTTAAATGGCAGCGGTTTTTCAAAACCGTACCATTTACTTCGATAATTTCATCGGCAGGCCGTATATCTACCGCAGCCAAAGGACCGTTTGGATTAACACCGGCTACAAAACAACCCATTTTCGAACGATCAGCATGACCGGCCAAGGCTAAACCCAATGAGGTATTCGTTGGTCTAGTGATTTCCAATTTACGCACATCCTTAAGCGTATTATAACGTTTCTTAATTTTAGCTAAACAAAAATTGTTTTTTTTTTAGAAAAAATAAATATTTTTATTTAAAGACATTACCAGTTGTATAGCCAAATTCATCTTCCTGTTCTTTATCACGATCTTTTTCCATTTTGTTGAGCTTACAATTACCGGCAGAAGCACGATCAATCTAGAATAGATTTGAATTTGAAGTCCATACTTGATTATTCATTTTATAATTCGTGTTACCTCATAGCCAGCTGCCGTTCTTATACGACCTCCCAAATCACGTGTATCTTCCTCATCATCATCATCATTGTTTTGATTACTACTGCCTTTAATTGATGACGTAAATGTAGAATTTTTAAGCATAGCATTGACACTTGGAGGTTTTGGCGGCGGCGCTTGTTTAATGGAAGCTTAGTTTTGGTTTTAAGAATTAAAAAAAAAATTTTTTTAATTAATATTATGTACGTACATTTAAAAAAGTCCCCATTTACACAAGGAAATTTACTTGCTGCATATATGAGTTTTATCGCATTTTCAATCCGAAGTTGGCTGTAGATTATGGGGCGTGGCACAGACTCAATTCCGTTTGGATTTGGAATATGTGGTTTACTCGTAAAACTCAAAATGAATATTTTTTTCGGAATGAAATCATTTTCAAAAATCAAAGTGGAATTGAATGAAAGTGGTTTCATTCAGAAAAAAAATATTCACTTTGCGTTTTACGAGTAAACAACCATTTATTCTACTTCCCAACGGAATTGAGGCTGTGACGTTAGACTGGCATTTTTCTGTGTAGCTAAATTTTTTCTTCTCCGATTTTCAAAGTCCGGGCATTTTTTATTCTACTAGGCCTAAATCTCATGTGGTACCAATTTGAGGCCAATCGGATTAAATTAACCCGTGGCGCCCGGCGGTCAAAATTTTGGATTTTTGAAAAATTAAAAAAAAAATAAAAAATAAATATATCTTTTGACACATCATATTTGTTAATTTTGATGTGCTAAGCACGAATATCAAAAAAAATTAAAATCGGCCGAACAGTTTTCGAGATATTGCTATTTGAAATTTGCAAAAAACGGCGGTTTTTTCCTACGTTCAAGATATTTTTTTAAAAAAGTCTCCAAATTTCATGCCGCCAACCCTTTTTGTAGAGCTAGAGACAATCTTTCATTTAAAACTAATTTGAGCCAAATTCGATAATTTTAATCCGTGGTGACCTTCGATCAAAGTTTTGGACTTTTGTAAAATTTCCACCAAAATTTTGAATTTTTGACAACCCGAGTAAAAAAAAATGATATGACGCAATATATAATTTAATATGGGTTCGTGTCTATTTTGATATAATCTTATACGAAAAATGGTTTCATAAGATTTGATCGAATATTATCTAATAATATCAGTTTATATAACTTTATATCGACTTTGATACGAGTTTTGGTCTAATCCAATGATATAAAATTATATCCAATTATATTAAAATTTATACAATTTTATAAATCGGATGTTTTTTTAGTTTTTAATAAAAAGTTGAAAAATTAAAATAATAAAAATTAATTGTTCTTGAAAAAAACTTAGAAAAATTTCAAAAAAATGGAGACATGTTAAATTTTATATAAACCGCTTAGAAAATATTCTCATAAAAACTTTGTCCTTATAAAAACTTAGAAAAATTTTAAAAGATGGAGTCATATATAATTTTATATAAAACACTTAGAAAATATTTGCGATAAAAAAAATGTTCCTTAAAAAAACTTAGAAAAAATTTTAAAGATGGAGTCATATAAAATTTTATATAAAACACTTAGAAAATATTCGTGATAAAAAAGTGGTGCTTGCAAAAATCTTAGAAAAATAAAAAAATATGAAGTCATATGAAATTTTATAAAAAACACGTTGCAAATATTTGCGATAAAAATATGTTCTAGGAAAAAACTTAGAAAAATTAAAAAATAATAGAGGCATATAAAATTTTATATAAAACACTTAGAAATTTGGAATGATGCATGGGACCAGATGTTACAACATATAATTATGTATGGCGATATCTTAAAAAAATCGCACATCAAAATTTATTATATAAATTTATCTCGCAAGACATAGTGTCACACATGATCATATATGAAATAATATGACTATATAAAAGTATATAAGATCATATTAAATTATTTTTACTCGGGAATGGAAAAATAAAAAATAAATTGTCTTGCGATACATTATTTTTATTAATTTTATCATGCTGAATACGAATATCAAAAAAAAATTAAAATCGGTCAAACGGTTTTCGAGAAATCGCCATTTAAAATTTATCAAAAAATTGCAAAATGGGCGGTTTTTTCCTACGTTTAAGAATTTTTTTTAAAAAAAAACTCTAAAAATTTCTTTATTTTAACCCTTTCATAGAGTTTGATACAATCTTTCATTTAAGCTTAATTTGAGCCAAATCCGATCATTTTAACCCGTGGCACCCTTCGATCAAAGTTTAGGGTTTTTGGTAAAAAGTTTCTAAAAAGCCAAACAAAACTTTGATCGATGGGCGCCACGGCTTAAAATGATGGGATTTGGCTCAAATTAGTTTTAAATGAAAGATTGTCTCAAGCTCTACAAAAGAGTCGGCGGAATGAAAATTTGAGACTTTTTTTAAAAAATTTCTTGAACCGCCATTTTTGACAAATTTCAAATGGCGATATCTCGAAAACCGATCGAGCGATTTAAATTTTTTTTTGATATTCGTGCTCAGCACATCGAAATTAACAAATATAATGTATCGAAAGATAAATATTTTTTTTAATTTTATTTTTAAAAAAATTTTAAAAAATCCAAAACTTTGATATTTATTTTTCAAATTTCACAACAAAATGCAGTATTTGAACACAAACGAAAAGTTCAAAATAGAATCTTAAAAATTTCAGCTAAAAATTGCCTGGTGTAAATGGGGACAGGAAAAAAAATCGTTTAAAATACCTTGAAATTTATTTTTATTTTGCATAAATCCATTTTCCTTAACTTCATTGTTATTTTTGTTACCACCATCATCCTTTTTCAGCAATCATTGGAATTTTCCACGAAATAATACATGAAAATATATAAAATTGTTTAAAAATCAATAAAAAAATTTTTTATCTACTTGTTATTAATTAAAATAAATTTACAAATTACCTCATATGTTTGTATTTCTAAATCGATTTTCATTCCTGCCGCCTTAATTAAATCTATAACTTCCGGTTCCGTAGAATTTCTAATATCTTTGCCATTTAGATTTAATATACGATCTCCAATTTTTAGTTTTCCACACAAGTGTCCAGGACTATCGGGTGCTATACTTTTTATAAATATTCCTTTTGAATTTGATCCATCTTTGGCCTGTTCAGTTTATTAAAAATTTCAGTTTATATTGCATAAAATGATTAATAGTTGCATGAACTACTTACCTCACCCCTTACTATACCTATTCCAAATGATTTCTTTCCAGTTTTATCTAATGTTACATTGTGGGTTTTACCTAATGTTTGTTAAAAGTTAAGTGTAATTATTATAAATACGTGGTGGTATTTTTCTTTTATTTATATAATGGAAAAAGAAAATGGAACGGATTTTAAGTGTGGACATTTTTTTAACATGATGTTTTTAGACTGGTTTCTAAATTTAGAAGTGATGCAGGACGCCACCTCAGCTAACGACTATCAAAAAAGAAAATAATAATTGCTATTTGTATTTTCTTAGAATCAAAAAAGTTTTTAACTTGGATTCGTAACTTTGATAATAATTCACAATAGCACTTACAGTAATAATATACAATTCACCTGCTGGTAAAAAAAATTTTGTCACCACCTGGTGAATAAAACATTAGAACAATTTTTTTTCATCAACATTTTTTTTCTCAAAAACTTTTTTTTTCATCAAAGTTTTCTCTATCAATATTTTTTTCATTAACATTTTTTTTTTTCAAAAAAATTAATGAAAAATTTGTTTTTCAATAATTTTTTTTTTCAATAAAAACATTTTTCATCAAACATTTTTTTTTCAAAAAAATTTATGAAAAATTTGTTTTTCAACAACTCTTTTTTTTAATAAAAATTTTTGTTCATCAAAATTTGTTTTTCTCAATTTTTATACCCTTAACTTACAATAAGTGGTAGAAGGTATATATGAAGCATTCCACTTCAAATGTACAGCGAAAAAATATGTTTCCCATTAAAGTCTGATCAGGTTGTATGGATAGCCCTATATGGAGCTGAGAAAATTAAATTTTTAGTTTAATTTTTTTCTTAAGTTAAGATGTTTGCCTATCCACACATAAAAATTCAGGAGGGCATTTTTAGTTTTTTTTTCCAGAAAATCGCATTTTAATATTGGATTTCATAACAATTCCATAATTGTTTTCTATATTTTAGTATCAACATGGCGTATGAGTAACAATTATTTTGAAAACCAACGAAGTGAGATCATTACAATTATTTTAGCATTTGTAGTACAATATAGAGATGGGCGTGTAAGCGATTTGACACAACCAAGAAATATTAGAGTCACTTACGACTCACTTAAATTTTTAGTATACTCGCGCACAATAATCACATGAGTTAAGTTGCTATTACAGCAGAATCTCATTTTTTAGAACCACTTTGTTCCTCGTTTAGTTCTAATTTCTTGACATTTTTTTACAGAAAATTGAGTGTATAATTTTTTTTCTTTAGTAACTTTCCTTGATTTTAATAATTTTATTTATTTTTTACGGTTTATTTTAAGGGGCATGTCACAGACTCAATTCCGTTCGGATTTAGAATAAGTGGCTTAAGGCTGGGTTAGCCATAAAACGTATCCGTAGCGTAGACTCTATACAATATTCAGTAAGCAAAAATAGTACAGAACATTTTTATTTATGTTTTGTTTTTTTCCAACGCATGGTATTTTATGTCACGCTAAAACGTAGAGAGAACCTATTTTCAACAGGTTCTCTCTACATTTTAGCGTGACATAAAATACCATGCGTTGGAAAAAAACAAAACATAAATAAAAATGTTCTGTACTATTTTTGCTTACTGAATATTGTATAGAGTCTACGCTACGGTTACGTTTTATGGCTAACCCGGCCTTTAGGCTGGATTACTCAATGCTCCGTTATAAAATAACTCTCCGTTAAATTTAATTTTTTTATACAAATTTTGACATAAGTCTCCGTTAAATTGGCAGTTAGCAGCTAATTTTGGACGTATTCAGGGGGGGGGGGGGTCTGGGTCACCCCTTTTAGATTGAAAATTTTTAAAAAATTAATTCACTTCAACACATAATGCAAGTTATAAACATAAATTTTTTAGTATTGCAAATATTTTGGTATTTGAAGAAAAGTTTTTTAAATTTTTTTATTAAAAACTTTTGATTTTAATAAATTTTCGTTTTTAAAAAGTGATAAGGATTTTTTTTTTTTTTTAATAACAATAGTTTGATCACATGATCAATTATTTTTATTTATTCTTTCTATTTATTTACAACTCATTTTTTAATAAATTCAACCTAACCGAGAACTGGTAACAATGACCGTTGTCTCGTTGTAGCGAAAAAACCAAGGGCTCTGGTGGGAATCGAACCCACGACCCCCACGTTGAAAGACTAGCACGCTACCAGCTAGCCTACGGGGAATTAAAAATAAGGAATTAATCAAGGTAGATTTATATCAAGGTAGATTAAAATTAAAATATTTTTAAGGCATAAAAAGTGTAGTGTAAACTCAAGTCATTTATGCCGAACAAATTATTTTTATTTCGTTTTGAAAATTCGTAAATATTATTGTTTTTAAATTTTGTCAAAAAACTTACATACTATGGAGGAAAAGTGAGGTTATTGGATCTTACCTTGTAAGATCTACCTTGGAATTTTTCAAATCTAATGGTGATTTCTTTTCTGAAAAAAAAAATGTTTGCCTTTTAAGGGTATACATTTTTAAAATGTTTAACTCACACCTTCAAAAATTTGCATTTTATTTGACTGGAATAGAACACAACATACAAAAATACTCTGCCCTGTATTTTTTAACAGCTGTTTTGAGAAGACAACACAGCAAATGTCAGCTGTTGTATAAGGCAATTTCAACCCCGTGATTTTTTACGGGGTAAAAAGTGCAACTTTTTTGCACTTTATAGGGCAGACATTTTTAGAAAAGAACACGATATTCTTTATAATGGTTGACATTTTTTAGAAAAGAACACAAAAACATTATTTTTGAGGCGAAATGCAAAAAAAAGGCACATTTTTTGCCAGAAAAGAAAACACCATAAATATCTCGATAATGGAATGTTCCACAAAAATTTGGATGGCTGATTATGAATCAGGTCCTTTATTATGGCTCTTACGTGAGAATACGTACACTCAGAAAATGATGTAAGTTACTACATGTTAGTTGTTTGTATATTTTACAGTAGTTAGTTGTTTTCAACTACAAAGTCAGTTCTTTTTGTATGAAAAATATCAAACAACTGTTTCTGTTAGTTATTTTAAGTCGTTTTTTTGAACAACTAACAAAAAAGTACTGTGATGTAGTAACAGCTATTTAAAATAGTTAGTTTTATTTTTTATCTCTGAAAAATTTTCAAAGTTTTTTCCAAAAAAAAAATTTTGTTTTTTTATTTTTCACAACTTTAAAAAAAAAAAAAAACATACTTGGAAAAAATTTGGTCTTCAATTTTTTTTTTTTTTTTAAATGTTTTGAAAAAAAACAAGTAAGAAAGTTATAGTCGGTCAAGACCGACCATATGATACCCTACACCAGTGTTTTCCGAAAAAGGGTCCCAAGTCCAAACATGGACCGATTGTATCTGTCTTTTGTTAGATCTTTATTTAGTGTAGAAAACACACACAGATCAATTTTAAGTGGAATTGGTTAATTTTTTTTGTCAATATAACAATTTAACTGAATATCGGTCGATATTTTGATATGGGGGACTAAGTCCAAAAATGGTCCAATTATATTCCGATTTGATAAGGTTGCTAAAGTACACATTTAGTACCTAAAAATAATTTTTTTATCAAATATTTCCATTTTTATGAATTTTGAGGGAATTATGTGAATATCGGGAAGGTGGTTTGTATGGGGACTACTAGAAGGACTGACCCGATTCCTTTGAAATTTGGAATGGTGATTTGTGCATACAAAATTTGATTACTTGCTGAATTTCAAAGCGATATCTATTATAATACGGTTATTAGAGTCATTAAAGCCGAATCCAAAGGGGGCGTTTGTATGGGGGCTAGGTCTTAACATGGACCGATTTTCTCCAATTTCAATAGGCTTCGTCCTTGGGCCAAAAGATGCTTAAGTTTCAAATTTCAGGTCAATTGATTGAAAATTGCGACCTGTATCGTGCTTAAACCGATAGATGGACAGACGGACGGACGGACGGACAGACGGACGGACGGACGGACGGACATCGCTAAATCGACTCAAAAAGTTATTCTGAGTCGATCGGTATACTTGATGGTAGGTCTAGGACCAATATTTCGGGTAGTTACAAACATCAGCACAAACTCAATATACCCTGTACCACAGAGTGGTGTAGGGTATAAATATATATTGATTATTTTATTTTTACTACATTTTAGTTGTTTTGACTACAAATGTAAGTAGTTTTTACTACATAAGTCAGTTGTTTTTTGTCAGTTAAAATAACTAACTTTGTTAGTTGATTTAACTGAAAAAGTAGTTGACCCCAAAACAACTTACAAAGTATTTATTTTAACTGAAATTTTCAGTTGATTTTACTAACATAATTTTTTGAGTGTAAATAAAATTTTGTGAAAGTAAAACGAATGCACTTTTTTCCTTATAATTATTTAAATTTTAATTATTCGATTTCAACTTCGAATGAAAACGTCATCAACAAAACACTTAACTTAATTTCATGTGATTCGGAAATTTTCATGTGACTTTAAGGGTCGAACCTGAATCAAATTGCGTCGCGCAAGACGTAAAAAAAACAAAAACAAACACATCAAATTTTAAATTTTTACGTCCGTTTGATTAAGGTACGTCACATTTAAATATTAGAAACGAAAAATTATTGGGCGTTACGCCTTACGCGACGCAATTTGATTCAGGTTGGACGCTAAAAGTTTTGAAAGACAAAACAGAGGCCTTAGTTTATTTTTTTTTTAAGTTAAGATGTTCCACAAAAATTCAGGAGGGCATTTTTAGTTTTTTTTTCGAGAAAATCGTATTTTAGGCCGCTGTTCCAAAAAAAGTAATTCACATAAAAAATGTGAAAATGAAAATTTACGAATTTTTTTGGTGTTCTAGATTTCACATCCGAATTTCTTTTTCGTTTTGTTTCACATAAATAAAATTTGGTGAAAGTAAAACGAATGCACTTTTTTCCTTATAATTTTTTAAATTTTATTTATTCGAATTCTACATCAAATGCAAACGTGATCAACAAAACACTAAACTTGATTTCATGTGATTCGGAAATTTTCATGTGAATTGAAAAGTTGTGAAAGACAGAACAGAGGCCTTAATATTGGATTTCATAACAATTACATAATTTTTTTTTTATATTTTAGTATCAACAAGCTGCCGTTTTAATTAAATGTTTGGTTGATTTACAATTCCTGTTTGTTGATTTAAATTTGACGATTTTATTTTCTGTGTAATAGAAAACTTCGTGAGCGTGAGTAATAGTAAATTAGCTCACGTGTGTTAGTAAGCGCGAGTAAACAACAAATTTTAAGTGAGTCGTGAGTGACTAATATTTCTTGGGTGGGTCAAACATTCCAATTTTTTACGGCAAACGACTTCATTATTGCATCATCGGCTTGCTCCGCTGTATCGCGTTGTAGCGCAGTACTACGTTGCCAAACTGTACGGTTTTTGAAAAAAGTTTTTAACAGAAATAAATCACCCAACTGAGGTTATGTTAACAAACAAATTGCTGCATCTTGGGATTGGAAAACCTGCACGATATTGTAAAGAATCTAATTCATCTATAGACAGCAACAGATTTGAGTTGCAGCATCATTACACCATATTAAGTGCGTATGATACTTGCTTGTTTCAAGTTACTTGTTGCTGCATTTATTAGGGTTTTTCTATAAAAATTTCGATAACTTCAACCAAAAATTTTGAATTTATCGAAATTCCCATAGAAAAACCCTAATAAATGCAGCAACAAGTAACTTGAAAAAAGCAAGTATCATAAAGGCATTATCAAAAATATAGCTGAAAACCCCATTTTCGAGGGGTAATCATGGCTCTGTCGAGCCCTACAGAGCCACAGTGGACGGTTTGTATGGAAAACGCGCGCATCGAAGTTTTTTGACTATATCTTCTAAACGTTTAGGAGTTGTAAAACAAAATTAGGCATTCTAAAAACTAGGGACCTTAAGCAATTAAAGCTGTGATCAAAGTTTGTTGTCCTCCTTGCACCCTACATATAAATTGAATGCAAAGTTGGTTAATTTATTTATATGAACAAATGCTAAAAAAATGTTAAGATCGTTGACATTTTTGATATATTATTACTGAATGTCGTTTGGATAGAGTAAATATACATCATTTAACAATATTAGTTAAAATACATATAAAAAATAGAGTTAAATTATGACCAAATGTATCGACTTTTTTAGTTAACAAATCTGACAATATAAATATATAAGTGGAATTGCTTGTATCAAACCTATTTAAAATTGCACAAAAAAGATAAATTTAATATTTGCAAACATTACATTTCACCCTACACTAAAATATCCGGCACGTATGACTTTTTTATCAATTTTATTTTATTGATTTATAATAAATAGTAGTAATAAACCAAAAATGAATAATAACAGGATTAAAACATTAAAAACCAAATTAACATAGACACGATAATGCAATATCGTAATAAATAAAATAAAAAAATAAAAAATTAGTTCTTTTGTATTAGTTGCAATAGTTCCTTTGGACGAAGTTCGATGTTTCTCCACGTAAAATGGAAATTTTTGGATCTGATTCTACCATAAATTTTTGAAAAATATCTTTTAGATTGTTTATTATTGAATTTTTTCTGCTAAAATTGCTTTTGTAAATCTTAAAATATTTATGCGACCTTTCGAACGATTCTTCTGATAACTGACCTAATATTTAAATTGTATAAGTTAGTTAATGAATTGCTAATATAGTTCAAAATATTTTTATTACCAACTGGCAACACCGAATTTTGAATAATCTCACTTCCGTGTATCAGGACCTTATGTACAGTAGGACTCATTGTCCTACCATGCATACATTGAGATTATAAGTTTTGCTGTGTCGAATTACTTAACTTAATAAAAATTTGACAATTTTTAACTTTTTTTTTATTTTTAACACTTAAATGTGTTTATTACTCCCATTTGGTAAATAGCTATTTTACTTTTTATTGGTAATGGTTTTTTACTCCTTTTTAGTAAAACGAGAGAAACTAACAAGGGAAGTATCTCAACCCTTATGAACCGATTTGCATGAAACGTAAAATATAAATAAAAGAGACAATTCTAAGGTTGGGGTGTCTTGGCTTATCGGCCATATCGGGGATTTAGGGGTTCAAAACATGGGTCAAAAAATGGCGAAAAAATTGTTTTTTGGATTTTTCAGCCATTTCTTTCATAGAACCTATATGATGTTTGCATATGAGAATTCGGCTTCGTTAAATATTTTTTTCGTGAAAATGTGTAAATTTTGGGGTGTATTTATGTGAAGACATAGACCTACGATATCCATATGAATACAAAATAATCTTTATTAAATTTAAGTCGACAAGTATTTTTGTCCTAGACGATATTCCTGTTAGTTCGGGAGTTATCGAAATTTTCCCGAAGGTCCACACTGCTTCATAAGGCGACAACGAAATTTTAAAACACTGATATGGCCGATAAGCCGAGACACCCCAACCCTAAAATCGTCTCTTTTATATATATTTTAAGTTTCAGGCAAATCGGTTTATAAGGGTTGAGATACTTCCCTTGTAAGTACTTATTTATCTTAATTCTCATCACTATTTATTTTTGTCTCAACAAGTAACTACTTATTAACATTTGTTCCGGATTACAAATCCCATTACTATAAATGCCAAATTTTGCTGGGTATTTAGTTAGTTTCTCAAGCCTATGCAGCATCACCATTTTTTTTTGTAAATAGGTTGAAGCTGATATTTAATAATTTCGAAAAATAAAAATTTAAAAAAATAAATATATATGTTTTTTTTTTTTTTCTTTTTATGGACCCTACTTTGGAGCCTTATCCTGAATTTAACTGCAAGTTACTGCAGACGAAATAAAGTTCCTCGTTTAGATAAATACCTCTAGTTTCACCCCATATTGAATTTGTCTGTATCCACAAGGTTCCACAAAAGATGCAGTCTATAATTAAGAGTCTTTTTTACACATTTCTTAAAAAATGACAACATTTGACAGTCAATTAACGAATAACGCGGTTTAAAATTTTAGCTTATAAGGACAGTTTTAATTAGTTACATATATTGCCAAAGCTGTGTTAAAATTTCAGGATGTTAGCTTACTTAGAAATAGTTTTTCTCAATCATTTAAAAAAGGTTTCCAAAAAATTTTAATTTTTTAAAAAAACCTGAAAATGTTTGGACTTTGGAGAGACGCCCTGGTCAAAGTAAATGACATATAAATATTTTATGAATGGTTTTCTATCCCCTAGGATGTCTTTTATCAAACCCATGTTCAACCGATCAAATCGCTGACAATTTTGATTTTGTTACGATGCGCGTCCGTCTTCCACTGTGAGAGCCATGATTACCGACCTTTTGTTGGCCATAATAGAAGATACCAACTTGCAAGACATTTGTTTTCTGTAGGATGTCGCAACATGTCACACAGTCCATCAAACAATCGATATTTTGCGCACGTATTTCGGTAATCGTGTTTTTAGCCCTAATTTCGGTGACAATTGATCATTGCAGAGCTGCGGTTCATACCCTTTAGACATTTTTTGAGGGGTGTTGTTAAAGATCCATATAATGTGCAAAATCCAGAAATGTTCTAAGCCCTTTCGACGAATATCGTTCAAGCCAAAAGCATTCAAAAACGTCTTAGAAAAATGGGTGACAAGAATGAGCTATTGCGAAGCTAACCGACGCAGCCGCATGAATGAAGTCGTGCACTCAAAAAATTATGTTAGTAAAATCAACTGAAAATGTCAGTTAAAATAACTACTTTGTAAGTTGTTTTGGAGTCAACTACTTTTTCAGTTAAATCAACTAACAATGTTAGTTATTTTAACTGACAAAAAACAACTGACTTATGTAGTAAAAACTACTTACATTTGTAGTCAAAAACACTAAAATGTAGTAAAAATAAAATAATCAATATATAAATTTTTTTTTTCAAACTTTTTTTTTTTTTTAAACCAAAATTTTTCAGAGATAAAGGCATCTGTTCTGTCTTTCACAACTTTTCAATTCACATGAAAATTTCCGAATCACATGAAATAAAGTTTAGTATTTTTTTGATCACGTTTTCATTCGAAGTTGAAATCGAATAGTTAAAATTTAGAAAATTATAAGGAAAAAAGTGCATTCGTTTTACTTTCACCAAATTTTATTTGTGTGAAACAAAACGAAAAAGAAATACGGATGTGAAATCTAGAACACCAAAAAAATTCGGAAATTTTCATTTTCACATTTTTTATGTGAATTACTTTTTTTGGAACAGCGGCCAAAAAAATAAAATTTACTACTTTAAATAACTGTTACTACATTACAGTACTTTTTTGTAAGTTATTCAAAAAACGACTTAAAATAACTAACAGAAATAGTTGTTTGATATTTTTCATACAAAAACAACTGACTTTGTAGTTGAAAACAACTAATTACTGTAAAATATGCAAACAACTAACATGTAGTAACTTACATAATTTTCTGAGTGTGTTCCATAAAAAATGTGAATGTTTGCTCTTTCAAATAAAGCCATAAGGTTCCAAAAATATTGAGTATTGTTCATTTTATTAAATTTTAATACTTGTTATTAGACCACCCTTTAGTAACAGTTAATTAAAGTAGTTAATTTAATTTTTTTTATCTCTGAAAAATTTTCAAAGTTTTTTTTTCAAAAAAAATACAAATAAATTTTCGTTTTTTTTTTTATTTTTCACAACTTTTTTTAAAAAAAAAAAAAAAACTTTTGGTCTTAAATTTTTTTTCTGAAAAATTAAAAAAAAAAAAAAAATATGTATTGATTATTTTATTTTTACTACATGTGTTAGTTGTTTTGACTACAAATGTAAATAGTTTTTACTTCATAAGTCAGTTGTTTTTTATCAGTTAAAATAACTAACATTGTGAGTTGATTTAACTGAAAAAGTAGTTGACGCCAAAACAACTTACAAAGTAGTTATTTTAACTGACATTTTCAGTTGATTTTACTTACAAAATTTTATAAGTGTACCACAAATTCTTAAATAGTTCAAATAATTTCAATTCGTTGGTTTCGTAGATATTTGTTACTCATACGTCATATTGACACAATAAAATTCAAGAAAACTATTGAATTGTTATGAAATCCAACATTCAAATGCCCTTTTTACGTAAAATACGAAAAAGACCTTCTAATTTTTTTGTGTAGATAAACAAACATTTAAAAATTTACGTCCAAATTCATACTGGGCTATTCATAATGAGTAAATTAAATCTAATGTAGGTTTATTTGACTGATATTGCATGAATATTTGTCAAATAAACCTACTTTAAGTATACTTTAAGTATTATGAATAACCCCCATAAACAAAATTTGTTCTATAAACCTCTTATTAGCCTCTTTTAACTTTTATGAATTTATTAATTAACTTTAACTTTTTTAAAAAATGGAAATTTTCAGGATTCTGAAAATTTTCCTAAAATAAAAATTTTTAATCGATAGCCTATAAAAAATATACAAGACTGTAAATGTTTAAGATTGTGGCTCATTACGTTTTAATTTGACAAACTACAGAAGTAGTAGAAAACGAGAAATCCTTAATAAAATATGTGATTTTTCTTTAAAAAAAATTTACTGATTACTTTTTTAAATAAACTACAAACAGTTAATGACATAATTTTCTTAGTGAATGACAAAAAAAAAAAAGATAAAGGGAATGCCTATTTTAACTATTTTATAATCAAAAGGTTTGTAATTTGGCTAATAATGTAAATAAAATGTGACATAATTAGTTAGTTTTTAGTTTTTTCATATTTTATCTTCATCAAATTTTATTTTCATCAATTTTTTTGTTTATCAAAAACTTTTTTTTTTATTAAATTTTTATATTCATAAATTTTTTTTATCAAAAATTTTTTTTATATCAAAAATATTTATTTTTATTAAAATTCTTTTTTCACCAATTTTGAGCTTCTTCTATTATAAAAATGCTCTTAATTAAAAGTCGGGCTTGCGAAGGCACCAAAGGAAATTTTTCTCATTCAAAGTTCATTTTTCCTAAGTAAAGCATTTACCTAAATATATATAAAAAGAAGGTAAAATTGTACTTAATATCAGTTTTATTGTTTTTATCCAGAGAAACAATATTTTTTTTTTTTTAAATAAGTAAAAATTTCCCTATGTGGGGAACCTACGGGGCCCCAATATGTGGGGTCCGCACGAGAGTAGGTGCCTACAATCTTATAGGGTCACTATCGATTGCTTAGTTTTCGAGATATGAGAATGGGGTCTTGAGAAATTTGATCATAAAACAACTCAAAAACTATAACTCAGAGGGCTTCGGTCTTCGGCGGTCATATTCTACGAGTTAAGGACTACAAAATGCTTTTGGACTTTTTTCGTATCTGCAGTATTTGCAAAGTTATAGGCATTTAAATAAAAATTAAAATATGATGAAGAATTTTCATTAATATGATGGCTCTTTTTAATCAATTTTGATGACACATTGTTATCATAGTGATGAAACATTTCATCATATTGATGACAATATATTCATTAAAATTGATGACACGCATTATCAATTTGATGAAGCATTCATCAATGTTGTTATTGATGACACTGAATTATCATATAATTTATAAATTACATTCAACGAAACATTATGTAACATTTCCTCATATTGATGTAATATTTCGTTAATATGAAGAAGCTTTTTCTTTGAGTGTACTTATTTGACAGTTTTTTTTTGACTTTTGGTTTTATTACGATTTTAGGATTCCAAGTGGGCAAAATAAATTTTCACAGATACTAAAAATTAATAAATTTATTTTTTTTTTATTTTTTTTATATTTTAAGATAATTTAGCTTTTGGGGCATGTCACAGACTCAATTCCGTTCGGATTTGAAAAAAGTGGTTTACTCGTAAAACGCAAAGCGAAAATTTTTTTCAGCATGAAACCACTTTTATGCAATTCTATTCCACTTTGATTTTTGAAAGTGATTTCATTCCGAAAAAAATAATATTCATTTTGCGTTTTAGGAGTAAACCACTTTTTTCAAATTCGAACGGAATTGAGTCTGTGACATGCCCCTTTATTTCACAATTTTAAACTATTATCCAGTGTTATGTAAGCACTTCCTTAATATTCCTTGAAAACCGTTCCATTTTTTTTAATAAAAAAAGCGAAAACTCACCACCCGAGTTTATTTGCACCATTTTTATAAAATTTTAATGAGTTTTTGTCTTCATTAAGTTTAATGAATTTTATGAAATTTTTTATATTGAATTTATGAATTATAATTGCAATATTTATTTTTTTATAATCTCGTATAAATGTGAACGAACAGACACGATATGATTCCAATGAAGTACTATTCGAAACTGAATTCTATATTAGTGAACTGCACCATAGACTAACTGACTTAGTGAGCATTTTCTTTTGTTCTCGTATCCGGTGGTCTATCGATTATTGGTATAATCTAGCATACGAAATGGTAATGTTTGTACAAACACAATTTAATTAATTTAAAAATAAAATTTAGAAAAAAATCAAAGTTTATGTTAATTTTCTTGAACATTTCTTTAAACGAAAGACGTTTTAAAATAATTAAATTCGTTCATGATGATGACCAACTATTTTGGTAAGTTATTTCTAACGTTTAAGAAACATTCAAATAAATTTTTCGTAGCCTACATTAAGGTTAAATTGTGTGTAGCTATCGATATTGCAAACATCGCGTAGTCGGACAAAAAATAACGAACCCATGTCAATATACCGTAAATTGAAACCTTATAAGTTTTCAAATAGTTGGAAAAAAATCTAAAAAAAGGAAAATTTTAAAACATGTCTGTATTTTTAAATTGTAAAAGTTTACTCATGTCTGTAAAACATTAAGTATCATGTAAATTAGGCCGGAGAGAAATAGGGAAAACCTTTTATTTAATTTTCGCAAATTTTTGCAGCTTTATGTTTTTAGGCGGGTTTTTATTTTATATAAAAATTATTTATAATTTTTTAAAGTAACGCAGTGTAAGCTAAACCTAACAAAGGAAATAGGAATTACCATTTTGATTTTCTTACAACCAAAAAGTTTTGTAACTTGGATAATAATTCACCTGTTGGTGAAAAAAATGCCTGCGAATATTGTACTCAAATACCAACAAATTTTTAACCCATACATCAGAGTATACTTTCCTAAGTGTTTGGGTTGCGCTGAATTCGAATCTGATCTCAGAATTTGTCTATCACATCAGGTTTTCGAGATATCTTAGCTTGAAGTTGAAACGAACGCCGTTTTTCGCCATATTCGAGACATTATAACTGCGTGAATTCACCTTTACTTATAAAACTTGATATGTCGTCTGAAAGTCCTACAAATTACCGTTAACATGAATGTTTAACCTGTGTAATATCTTGTTTCATCTGTGTTCAATTAAGATGCTGTAAATTTGAATAATGAGCAAAATCGAATTAAAAAACAAAATAGCTGTAAATTTGATTAATGAGCAAAATCGAATTAAAAAACTTTTAGCGCTACCTAAAGTTCTGGACTCCAGAAATTTAGCACGAATATGTCGTTCATAGGCTGGTAAAGTTCTTAAATGAACGGACCAGGGAAGGAGCTTCCTCTTGAAGAACTAAACCAATCTCAGAAAAACACAAAACTTGCACCCTATGAACTTGAAATTTAACTTTTTCAGTCTGCCCATTTTGTAGGCGTGGTTATAAAATATAATAAATTGTATTACTTAAGTGCAATTTTTTTTTTTACATTTTGGATGATATAATAATATAATAATAGTTTTGATCATATTTTTATTTATTTACAACTCATTTTTAATAATTTCAACCTAACCGAGAACTGGTAACAATGCCCGTCGTCTCGTTGTAGCGAAAAACCAAGGGTTCTGGTGGGAATCGAAACCACGACCCCCACGTTCAAAGGCTAGCACGCTACCACCTAGCCTACGGGATGATATTAAAGAATCGGCACAGACGCATTAAACACTCTCAATAGTTTTTTTCTTTTCCTAAACAAATCTCAGAAGAAGTTCAGACTTAATGACAAACAAATTATTAAAAAACTTTTCGATAAAAAAAAAATATCGTTGAAAAAAAATGTTAGGTTGGATGCACGTCCGCCATTTGGTGAATTCTCTTAGATGCCATAAGGCCCATTGTGATTCCCTTAATTTTTATTTTCCTACTCCTTCTCTGATACAATGTGCTACTTCTTAAGCCACCGCGATTCCGTAAGACATTCTGCTAGAGACATCAAGGAGACATCGCTTATGCAATCCAGATCATCGAAAAATCTTTAGCACAATTGTTTAAGACGCCTCTTTATCAGACCCGGACATTCACTAGTGCTTCACTGACTCCTCCTTCTGCACTTCCCCACAACTTGTACAATAGTCCCGCTTAGAAATTCTAATACTCACATTTGTAGTCCTGTCAATACTCCAACTAATAGGCACGGTGAGCCTCAGCGATGTTCAGGTTGAACTTTAGTGTCGACGAAAAGTGTAAATGCAGTTCGATTTCTACATGATTAGTTGTCACAAAACTGTTTTCAGCGAAATCGTAGCTGATCGCATTCGCGAAATATCGCGAAATTAGTGATTTTATATTTTAAAAAATTTTGATATTGAAGTTTTTTAAATATTTTCAAAAACTGAGTATACAGTTTTCATTGTACTTATTTTAAGGTCACAAAACAGTAAATATCGAAATCCTATCTTCTTTAGTTCGCGAGAAATCGCGAAATAACTTTTTTGTCAATTTTTGTTTTTCAACTTTTTCTAGGTTTTTTTCAAATGTTGTGAAAAGCTGATATGCACTTTAATGAGTACGTGCAATTTTGCATGCAATTTTGCATGTTCTTTTGAAATGGTGAATTTTTAATTTGTTTGTAAACTAGTAACTCGTTTTCACATTTAATACCAAAAAATTATTTCTTATAATTCAAAATAATATGACAGTTAATAAATGGTTATGAATTATTTTAAGAAAAAGAGAGTGTATAATAATATTACAATACAAAATAAATGAAAAAAAATTGAAAAATTTTTCGCGATTTTTCGCTAAAATTTGCGTCAATATATAGATTTCAGCAGTTTTACCACCTTCAGTTACGGGCAATTTAAACTGCATACCATATACTTGTCGTTACTTAAATATTTTTTTTTTTTGATACCAAAGAAAAAAAAAGTAATCTATATAAATAAAAATCAATTGTCGTTCGTTGGTAACAGCATCAGTTAAGAACGGCTGGACCGATTTGGACAATTTTTTTTTTGAAATGTTTGTCATAGTCCAACTTAGGTTTTTACGTAAAAAAAAATGACCACGCCCACTTTTACGCCCACTTTTTTTTGATTTATCTAAAATCGGAAAACGGCTCCACCGATTTGGATAATTTTTTATTTAAATGTTCGTAGTAATCCAATTTAAGTTTTTACTGAAAGAAAAATCGACCACGCCCACTTTTACACCCACTTTTCCAATTTATCTAAAATCTGAGAATGGCTGGACCGATTTGAATAATTTTTTTTTTAATTTGTTTTCATCATATTCCAACTTTTGTTTTTACGAAAAAAGAAATAGACCACGCACACTTTGGCTAATTTTTGATGAAAATGTTCGTCATAATTCAACTAGGGTTTTTACGGATAGTAAAATTTCCCACGCCCACTTTTTTCTATGTATCGAAAGAACTATATCTGCTAGACCGATTTGGTTATAGTCCACAAAAGATTTTTATGGAATGAAAAATTGTCCACGCCTATTTACGCTCACTTTTCCCAATATATCTATATATATAAAAGAGTAACGTGACTGACTGACTGATTGACTGACTGACTGACTGACATACTCATTCATCATCGCCCAGCCCAAACCGCTGAAGCTAGAGACCTGAAATTTGGACTGTAGATTGAGCTCCCGGAATATAGATCCACTAAGGCTGGATTTTTGCCAATGTTGATTCTAAGGGGGTAAAAAGGGTAAAAAACTGTACTTTTGGTACTTTTTATATCTCCTGATATAATGGTCACAGAGACTTGAAATTTGGACTGTATGTTTACCTCCCGGAATATAGATCCAGTAAGGCTGGATTTTTGCCAGTGTTGATTCTAAGGGGGTAAAAAGGGTAAAATACTGTACTTTTGGTACTTTTTATATCTCCTAAAATAATGGTCACACAGACTTGAAATTTGGACTGTATGTTCACCTCCCGGAATATAGATCCAGTAAGGCCGAATTTTTGCCAATGTTGATTCTAAGGGGGTAAAAAGGGTAAAAAACTGTACTTTTGGTACTTTTTATATCTCCTGAAATAATGGTCACAGAAACTTGAAATTTGGACTGTATGTTAACCTCCCGGAATATAGATCCAGTAAGGCTGGATTTTTTGCCAATTTTGATTCTAAGGGGGTAAAAAGGGTAAAAAAATGTACCTTTGGTACCTTTTATATTTCCTTAAATTATGGTCCTAGACACTTGAAATTTTGAATGTAGGTTCAGCTCCCGGATTATAAAACTACTAAGGCTGGATTTTGCCAATGTTGATTTTAAGGGGTAAAAAGGGTAAAAAACTGTTCTTTTGGTACCTTTCTTATTTTCTTAAATAATGGTCCTAGAAACTTAAAATTTACAATGTAGGTTCACCTCCCGAAAAAAATATTCACCAAGGCTGGGTTTTTGGCAATGTTGACTCTACGGGGGTAAAATGGAAAAAAGTGTACCTTTTATAAAAAGTACCTTTTATAAAAAGTACCTTTTATAAAAAGTACCTTTTATAAAAAGTACCTTTTATAAAAAGTACCTTTTATAAAAAGTACCTTTTATAAAAAGTACCTTTTATAAAAAGTACCTTTTATAAAAAGTACCTTTTATAAAAAGTACCTTTTATAAAAAGTGCCTTTTATAAAAAGTACCTTTTATAAAAAGTACCTTTTATAAAAAGTACCTTTCATAAAAAATATTTTTTATAAAAAATAGCTTTTATAAAAAGTACCTTTTAAAAAAAGTACCTTTTATAAAAAGTACCTTTTATAAAAAGTACCTTATATAAAAAGTACCTTTTATAAAAAGTACCTTCTATAAAAAGTGCCTTTTATAAAAAGTACCTTTTATAAAAAGTACCTTTTATAAAAAGTACCTTTTATAAAAAGTTCCCTTTATAAAAAGTATCTTTTATAAAAATCACCTTTTATAAAAAGTACCTTTTATAAAAAGTACCTTTTATAAAAAGTACCTTTTATAAAAAGTACCTTTTATAAAATGTACCTTTTATAAAAAGTACCTTTTATAAAAAGTACCTTTTATAAAAAGTACCTTTTATTAAAAGTACCTTTTATAAAAAGTACCTTTTATAAAAAGTACCTTTTATAAAAAGTACCTTTTATAAAAAGTACATTTTTTAAAAAGTATCTTCTATAAAAAGTACGTTTTGTTAAAAGTACCAAAAGTAAACTTTTTGGTACTTTTTTATTTCCTGAAATAATAATAACTTGAAATTGGAAAAGGTTCCAAAAAATATAATGGTCACAGAAAATTAAAATTTGGAATGTAAAATCCTTCGGTGAAAAAAATATGTTGAAAAGTACTTTTTGGAAATTCCGTTTCTTAACGGGGATAAAAAGTACTTTTAATATTTGCTGAAACAAAGATCCTATATACATAGTTGAAATATGGAGTATAGGATACTTCGGTGAAGAAAAAACATTTTGGAAGAGGTACTTTTTGGAAATTCCGTTTATAAGGCGACGGTATTGGAAATGAAATGGAGTTGAACGGGAAATGAAATGGAGAAGAACGGGGAATAGAGCAGGGAACAATATGGAATGATATTTTTTTACTTAAATTTTTCGTGTTTAGCTTTTTTCTCCATATTTTTCCCCTCTATATATTTTTTCACTCAAACTTATTTTTTTTTTATTCCAAGTTATTTTTTCACTGAAATATTTATTCACTCAAAATCTAAGATCCCGACATAAGGGCTCGAAAATTGTCAATATATTTTTCCCCCGGAACGAACATGATAACATACCAGCGAAGTTATTCAAATTTTATTGTTTAAATTATTCATTGAAATATTTTTTTATGGAAGACTTAAACGTCCACAAGTAAATAAAACAAAGACTACGTAGGGAAATTTTTTGGAAATCTATAGAGTAATCCTGATCCTTCTATTATCCAGTATTCAACACAACCGGTAACGAAGTACCGGGATGGTAAGCTAGTATATTATAAATCATGTAATGGCTGGATCAATTTGTCTAATTTTGTTTTTAGTGTTCGTCATAGTCCAACTAAGGTTTTTCGGAAAGAAAAATTTTCCATTTCTACGCCCACTTTTAAGTTGGTTAAATTTAAATAAGTTATTTACGGTAAGAAAAGTTGTCGACCCACTCTTTTTTTCTTATTTCTTATTTCTTATTTTTCTATAGAGCACATTTTATATATTCGAAAAAAAGAGTGGGTCGACAACTTTTCTTACCGTAAATAACTTATTTAAATTTAACCAACTCGGTCCATCCATTTAAAAGTGGGCGTAGAAATGGAAAATTTTTCTTTCCGAAAAACCTTAGTTGGACTATGACGAACACTAAAAACAAAATTAGACAAATTGATCCAGCCATTACATGATTTATAATATATATATTGGGAAAAGTGAGCGTAAATAGGCGTGGACAATTTTTCATTCCATAAAAATCTTTTGTGGACTATAACCAAATCGGTCTAGCAGATATAGTTCTTTCGATACATAGAAAAAAGTGGGCGTGGGAAATTTTACTATCCGTAAAAACCCTAGTTGAATTATGACGAACATTTTCATCAAAAATTAGCCAAAGTGTGCGTGGTCTATTTCTTTTTTCGTAAAAACAAAAGTTGGAATATGATGAAAACAAATTAAAAAAAAAATTATTCAAATCGGTCCAGCCATTCTCAGATTTTAGATAAATTGGAAAAGTGGGTGTAAAAGTGGGCGTGGTCGATTTTTCTTTCAGTAAAAACTTAAATTGGATTACTACGAACATTTAAATAAAAAATTATCCAAATCGGTGGAGCCGTTTTCCGATTTTAGATAAATCAAAAAAAAGTGGGCGTAAAAGTGGGCGTGGTCATTTTTTTTTACGTAAAAACCTAAGTTGGACTATGACAAACATTTCAAAAAAAAAATTGTCCAAATCGGTCCAGCCGTTCTTAACTGATGCTGTTACCAACGAACGACAATTGATTTTTATTTATATAGATTACTTTTTTTTTCTTTGGTATCAAAAAAAAAAAATATTTAAGTAACGACAAGTATATGGTATGCAGTTTAAATTGCCCGTAACTGAAGGTGGTAAAACTGCTGAAATCTATATATTGACGCAAATTTTAGCGAAAAATCGCGAAAAATTTTTCAATTTTTTTTCATTTATTTTGTATTGTAATATTATTATACACTCTCTTTTTCTTAAAATAATTCATAACCATTTATTAACTGTCATATTATTTTGAATTATAAGAAATAATTTTTTGGTATTAAATGTGAAAACGAGTTACTAGTTTACAAACAAATTAAAAATTCACCATTTCAAAAGAACATGCAAAATTGCATGCAAAATTGCACGTACTCATTAAAGTGCATATCAGCTTTTCACAACATTTGAAAAAAACCTAGAAAAAGTTGAAAAACAAAAATTGACAAAAAAGTTATTTCGCGATTTCTCGCGAACTAAAGAAGATAGGATTTCGATATTTACTGTTTTGTGACCTTAAAATAAGTACAATGAAAACTGTATACTCAGTTTTTGAAAATATTTAAAAAACTTCAATATCAAAATTTTTTAAAATATAAAATCACTAATTTCGCGATATTTCGCGAATGCGATCAGCTACGATTTCGCTGAAAACAGTTTTGTGACAACTAATCATGTAGAAATCGAACTGCATTTACACTTTTCGTCGACACTAAAGTTCAACCTGAACATCGCTGAGGCTCACCGTGCCTATTAGTTGGAGTATTGACAGGACTACAAATGTGAGTATTAGAATTTCTAAGCGGGACTATTGTACAAGTTGTGGGGAAGTGCAGAAGGAGGAGTCAGTGAAGCACTAGTGAATGTCCGGGTCTGATAAAGAGGCGTCTTAAACAATTGTGCTAAAGATTTTTCGATGATCTGGATTGCATAAGCGATGTCTCCTTGATGTCTCTAGCAGAATGTCTTACGGAATCGCGGTGGCTTAAGAAGTAGCACATTGTATCAGAGAAGGAGTAGGAAAATAAAAATTAAGGGAATCACAATGGGCCTTATGGCATCTAAGAGAATTCACCAAATGGCGGACGTGCATCCAACCTAACATTTTTTTTCAACGATATTTTTTTTTTATCGAAAAGTTTTTTAATAATTTGTTTGTCATTAAGTCTGAACTTCTTCTGAGATTTGTTTAGGAAAAGAAAAAAACTATTGAGAGTGTTTAATGCGTCTGTGCCGATTCTTTAATATCATCCCGTAGGCTAGGTGGTAGCGTGCTAGCCTTTGAACGTGGGGGTCGTGGTTTCGATTCCCACCAGAACCCTTGGTTTTTCGCTACAACGAGACGACGGGCATTGTTACCAGTTCTCGGTTAGGTTGAAATTATTAAAAATGAGTTGTAAATAAATAAAAATATGATCAAAACTATTATTATATTATTATATCATCCAAAATGTAAAAAAAAAAATTGCACTTAAGTAATACAATTTATTATATTTTATAACCACGCCTACAAAATGGGCAGACTGAAAAAGTTAAATTTCAAGTTCATAGGGTGCAAGTTTTGTGTTTTTCTGAGATTGGTTTAGTTCTTCAAGAGGAAGCTCCTTCCCTGGTCCGTTCATTTAAGAACTTTACCAGCCTATGAATGATGATGTTGTTACCAACGAACGACAATTGATTTTTATTTATATAGATTATTTGAGATTCTAACTGACCCTTCAGAACTGACCGATTTGTTAAATATTTTTTTTAATGTTCGTCTTATTTTTTTTTTAAATGTTTGACTTAGGTTTTTTCAGAAATAAATAAATCACGCCCACTTTTGCGCCTCCTTTTTTGATATATCTAACATCGGAGAACGGCTCGATCGATTTGGCTAAACTTTTTTTCAAATGCTCGCCATAGACCAACTTAGGTTTAAACGAAAATAAAAATTGTTCACGCCCACTTTTATTTCGATATATCTAAAATTGAAGAACGGCGGGACCGATTTGGCTATTAGTAAAATTTGTTGACGTTCGTGATAGTACAACTAAGGTTTTTACGGAAAGAAAAAATTGTCCACACCAACTTTTTTCAATACATCTAAAATCGGAGAACGACTTGCCTGATTTGGTAATTTTTTTCTTTAATGATCATTATAGTCCAAGTACGGATTTTACGGAAATAATTATTGTCCTCCACCACTTCAAAGCCAACATTTTTCAATATCCTTAAAATTTGCAACACTTGAGAACGCCTGGACCGATTTGGCTATTTTTTTTTAATGTTAGTAATAGTCCATATAATTGTTCGGAAATAAAAATTGTCGTCGTCCACTTTTTTCGATATATCTAAAATTAATTTTTACTCTAATTCGATTAAAAAAAATTGTTCTTAATAGATTCCGCTTAAACTTGGTAAAAATGATTTTAAATCCTTGGGTATTGTTAACATATGTACAAGTTTAACTTAGCACACAAATTTTAACGCCCACTTTTGTCTAAATGTGTCGACTACTAATGACCGGACCGATTTTTTTATGTTCCAATTCCAATTAGGTTTTTAAGGAAATATAAATGAGAAAAGTGTCCCGGGAAAATGGAAAATTCGGGAAAACTATAAAGGTTTGTTTGAACTCCAGACAATAGCTCACGATAAGAACGAAGGATATGCGTAATTTATTTTTGTGTTGTTCGTAATAATACCAAAAAATTTTAAATATGTACAGATCGCAAAGTCTAAGACCTGGTAATTTTTTTTTAGTTCCTAAAATATAATTTCAAGATGATTATCTGCGTAATCGGGTCTTTAAAACCACGCCCATAAATTTTTCTAAGCCAAGAAATTCATTACATTTTTTGCAGGACTATATATTTGAAGCGAGACGAAATCTTATATTTGGGCCAGCAACGCGGACCGGGCCAGCTAGTTTATTATAAAAGCTCGTACAGTAATTTTGCGATTTCTCGGGAAATTGATCGTCTATAATTTTTTATGCTTGCAGTTTTGTCACCTCTAATAACCTCGAATTCAAACTGCATACCACATTTTTGTCGTTAATTGAAGTATATGTTTTTACAGACCACAAATAACACAAATTAATGAATAAATAGTAGATAAGCGAGTTTTTTTGCGATATCTCGAAGAATTAAGCAGCTGGAATTTAAATGTTAACAGCCTTATGACCTTTGATCAATAGCAAGTCAAACTGCATTTCGTGTTTTTCAACAATGTTAAAGAAACTTCTTTTATTAATCAAAACAAGAAATACCCCCAAAAAGCTGTTTTCGCTATTTCTCGCGAAAGTGAGCAGCTATAATTTTTTTGGGGGCAGTTTTAATTTCTTCCAGCATGTTCAAATCAAACTGCTTACCACTTTTTTTATCATTTCTAAAGAACCGGGTTTAAAATATAATAAAAAAAAAAAATATATATATATAATTACGCGATATCTCGCGAAATTTAGCACCTACAATTTTGATGTCAACAGCTGTGTGACCTTTGATCAACCACAAGTAAAACTGCATACCATGTTTTTATGAAATTTTAAAAAATCATATATGAAGATAAAAACAAAAATAAAAACAGCAAAAAAGTAATTTCGCGATTTCTCGCGAAATTGAGAAGATATGATTTCGCTGTTAACTGTGTTGTGACATGTAAATAAATACAATTAAAACTGCATACCCAGTTTTTGAAGATATTTAAAAAACTTCATTGTCAAAATTTTAGAAAATACAAAAACACTAATTTCGCGATATCTCGCGAATGCGATCAGCTACGATTTCACTGTTAACAGTTTTGTGACATTTATTCATGTAGAAATCGAACTGCGCTTACACTTTTCGTCGACACTAAAGTTCAACCTGAACATCGCTGAGGCTCACCGTGTAGGCTAACCAACTTTTTGTTCTCTTAGGAATTGGCAGTGGCCTCAGGGTTCGCGATATCCTGCTCGTAGTCAGTGATATTTACCTATCAACAGCCAATTCGTTCCCAGCGACACCACTATGTCCAGGGATCCAGATTTGCTTGACGTTTTGCTGACTGATTCGACAAAGGGTTTTGTGTACAATTCCTAACGTTTCCCGATTTTACTATGTTTGATTCTAATGCCTTCAGATCTGCAAGACTGTCATTGAAAATGTTACTGGCGCAAGGACGAAGGTCCCTTGTCATTGCAAGTCAGTGTTCGAAAAAAAAACGGAACGTTATATAACGTACGGGTTTTTCCAAAGAACACATTCATTAAAATTTTTTTTTAGTAATTGTGTTCGTGTACGCAAACAGAATACCGAACGTTATGCTTGCGAATTGACGAACTCAAACTTTACGATAATGTACTGCACTATAAACAGAAACGCTACATCGTAGTAGTTGTGTGTTTTTGAACGATCACAAACAAAACAACAAAATAAAGTTTTAGTGTACTGTTTCCGTACTTAGCAGATTTGTTGTGTTAAACTTAAAATGGCGATATCTCGAAAACTAAGCAAGATAGAGCAAAATGAAGTGCACACATGTGAAGAGGACCGGCGATAGTATGGAGATTCTAAGAATCAAAAATATGCTCCGATTTGCTCTATCTTGCTTAGTTTTCGAGATATCGCCATTTTAAGTTTTTGAAAAAAAATCTGCTAAGTACGCAAACAGTACACTAAAAGTACTTTATTTTGTTTGTGTACATAGCACAGTATATAATCGTAAAGATTGTGTGCGTCAAGTTGCAAGCATAACGTTCGGTATTCTGTTTGCGTACACGAACACAACCACTTAAAATAATTTTTAGTGTTTCTGTATTTCTTGTTGGGAATGTGTTTGCGTATTTCCATCGGCATAGTTCAGTACAGAACACTAACGTACCGTTCGTTAGTGTTTTTTTTCGAACCCTGTTGCAAGTACCTCAACCTGGAAAACACTACACTTGTCCGGAAGTCTCAATGAGGCCACGATTTCGAGGCCCTCAAAGTATACTCCCGCACCAATACCCATCTCCATCTCGATCCGTCTGTAAATATTGAGATCGTTTTATCTATTAAAACAAAATGTCTCCACCCAGTCTTCGAACGTTCTGTCAAAATTCGCCTGCGGTAAGATATAGCTGGTTTTTGGTTCCTGTTCTGTCCCAGGTTCTGTCGAGTGTACCCAAAAGGGTAACGCAATGCGACTCTCGTTACCTGAGAGCCGATTTTGCTGCTGTCCTCTAGATGTAGATATCCATGGGCTAAATGTTAAGTATCACTTCCAGGCCTAGGGTGGCGATCTAATAGCTTCAGAGATACCCGCACACGAGAGTCGTTGTGCCTTCTGTAGTTTGCAGATATATGCTTCCTTTTCACTGCTCTTCACCACATGAGGGCACCATAGGTCAGCATTGCTATAATTATCGCATCGCACATCCAGTGGAAGATATACGGTTTTAGACCCCACCTTCTTCCGAAAGTCCTCTTGCAGGTACAAAAGGCATAAAACGACTTTTTCATCCTTTCCTTTGTATTTCTTTTTCAAGAAAGCTTTGAGTCCGGGATAATACCCAGGTGTTTCGCCTGATTAGATTCTTCCAGGGCGATTCCTTCTAACACTGTGCAACAGTGAAATTGGGGGGTGAACCAAACCAAGACAAAATGATAGTATTTGGTTAGTATAGTAAAACCCCCAAAGGTTTTGTCGCTGTGTGGGTACAGTCAATTTTTATGGCCCACTGAAATTTTTATTTTTTTCTCAAAGGGGTTTGAGAAAATTCGAGAAAAATTAAGTTTATATTAATCTGAGCCTAAAACTGAACTCAGCTGTCTTCAGTAGAATTTTATGGGGATTATTTTTCTAGAATATATTAACCCTCTATCTGCCTTGTTTTGGGTCATTTTAGTCCATATTTTAAGAAATGACTTAAAAGTCTACTAAGATATGCGTTTAAAGGGTTAAAATATTCTAGGACAAATAAAACAACAAATCAGTGGGCCATAAAAACCTATTGTACCCACCCAGCGCCAAGCCCTTTTGGGATTTTACTGCACAAACCAAAAACTGTCATCCTGTGCTGGAAGGGTCCACCCCCCAGACCATTATCATATATTTGTTGCACACAATCGTAAACAGTTTCCAGCATATATATCAAAAAGGGGGCCTTTGTAGGCTAGATGGTAGCGTGCTAGCCTTTGAGACTGGGGGTCGTGGGTTCGATTCCCACCAGAGCCCTTGGTTTTTTCGCTACAACGAGACGACGGTCATTGTTACCAGTTCTCGTTTAGGTTGAAATTATTCAAAAAAAATGTATTGTAATTTAATGTAAAAAGAATATTAAATAAAAATACTTGATCATAGGATCAAAATTAATTATTATTATTATTATTATATATCAAAAATTAATAAGACTTTACAATTTTAAATTTTAGGGCATTTTCTACAGACCGGTTTAACTTTCCGCCTGTGAACACCCCTAGTGAAATTTGATGCAAAAATGAATCCTAGAACATTTAAACCCTTTAAAATCATATCTTACAATTAGTAGACTTTTAAGTCATTCCTTAAAATAAGGACTAAAATTACCCAAAAGCAAGGCAGATAGAGGGTTAATAAGTATATTTTGGAAAAATAATCTCCATCAAATTCTACTAAACATATCTGAGCTCAATTTTAGGCTCAGATTAATATATACTTTATTTTTCTCGACTTTTTCAAACACCTTTGGGCAAAAAATAAAAATTTCAGTGGGCCATAAAAATCGACTGTACCCACACAGTGCCAAACCCTTTGGATCTTTTACTATACTAACCAAATACTATCATCCTCAGCTGAAGGGTCCACCCCCAGACTAATATCCTATATTTGTTGCTCACAATCGTAAACAGTTTCTGCCATAAATATGAAAAATGAATTAGACTTTACAATTTTAAATTTTTAGGCATTTTCTGCAGACCGGTCGAACTTTCCGCCAGTGAAGACCCCAAATGAAATTTGATGAACAAAATATTCGTAGAATATTTTAACCCTTTAAACGCATACCTTATGAGACTTTTGAGTCATTTCTTGAAAAAAGGACTAAAATGACCCAAAAACAGGGCAGATAGAGGGTTAATATATTCTAGAAAAATAATTCCCATCAAATTTTACTGAAGAAAGCTGAGTTCAATTTAAGGCTCAAATTAATATAAACTTAATTTTTCTCGAATTTTCTCAAACCCCTTTGGGAAAAAAAATAAAAATTTCAGTGGGCCATAAAAATTTACTGTACCCACACAGCGCCAAACCCTATGGGGGTTTTACTATACTAACCAAATACTATCATTCTGTCTTGGTTTGGTCCACCCCCCAGACCATAACCTGCAAATTGTTGCACAGTGTAATTTGCCTTTGATTTGGATCACAACGCCATTAACGTGGAGAGATCACTCTCCCCCCCTTCCGTGGAGAGGGTTAGTAGCCTCACCCATCCGGTTCTGGTGACTTACTTACGTTGAGATCCGCAAGTAAGTACTCTTTTTACTGCACGCGCTCTGAAGATAATCTTGGGCGTAGTACAAGATACCCTTCCATGTTCGGGCAGAGGTTCCGGCAAGTATGAATTCCTTGCAAAAAGTTTATAAAAAAGGTTGGCTTTATCAATCGGGTCAGTGAATATCTGATTTTTGATATTACTCACGATAATGAACGTCTTCTCCCACGTTTTCACTACATTCTTGCAAGTCTGATTAAACCGACACTTTTTTTTTTGACTTATTCGATATTAGATTCGAGGGAATGAATAATTTAATTTTAAGATTTATAACGTTTATCATTTTAGCAGCGGCATCAATATTATTATCTAGAAAGCAATGTTTCCAGTTAAAAAGCCGAAAGAACTTGTTGATCTCGGTCCAAAGAGCTTTTTCGTACATAAAATCAAAGCATTTCGTCGCGGTTTGAGAATCTCACATAATGTGAAAACTTCTGGCCGAGATTTGTATCTTGAGTACTTTTTGAGATTACTGCATTTATTTCGGAGCACTTTTGTCAAATATACACGATTTTCCTAATTTTCAAGACCCCGTATCTCGAATAATAAAATTACCAGAAGCCTCAAAATCTGGCACAGTCTTTTTTTTTGTTAAACTCACAACTAAATTTTATTTAATTTTAAAGGAGTGAGGTCAAGCCGTCGGTTGAATAGCGGTGTTTTAATTCATACGTATTTTGTTAAAAATCCCCCGAAAAACTTATTTCAATTCACCCTAATGTGCAACGAATTTAAATATTTTTTTGTGTAAGATTTTTTATTTTTCTTCATACCATACAGTTAAAGTTAAATACGTCATAATATAAGAAATGAATACTTTCGTTTTTGAATAAATCTACCTTGTGCTCATTTACATCATTTCCTTGTTTATTTAAATTGTTTAGAAATATTAGCAGGTTTTCATTATATTGCTTTTGTTTTTTTTTATTTTCATTTTGGACAAAAGGGCGTTTGTTTGTGATTTTTTGTTATTTAACATTTTTTTTTTATTTTAAATAGGAAGAACTTTTGCAGTTTCATAACACTTAATTCGATTTTTATTTTATTCTGAAAATTTTGAAAATCGCAATTTTTTTCTAATTTCGGACAATTCTTTTTTAATTTTTTTTTTAAATTTTTGGCATACAAAAATTTTTTTGAAATTTTTGAAATAGAATTTGAATTTTTTTAATTCTCGGCCTATTGTGATAGCGATTAAAATTCTACCCGAACATGCGTTTTTTATTTTTTTACCTAAAATTATGGTTCTTATTGCCTAAAACTATTCTTCGATTTATACAAGCTTTTTCATATTTTGTTTTTATCAAAGCATAATTTTAGGCATACATAAAAATTAAAAAATCGCACGTAGAGTTAGAACCCTGACTCAATATTTTAGTAAAAGTCAAATTCTTTGTCAAAAAAGTTAAATCAATTTGACTTTTACAAGAAACTTTTGTAAAATTCAAATTTTAACAAAAATTTTTTGTTAAAAATTAGCAAACTCGTGTTTGCAAAACAAAATTAGTAAATCTATTAATATTTTTGTAAATTTATCAAAACATAAAATATTTGCTGCCATTAGAAGCTGATGGATTTCAAACAATAATGTTTTTAGGCTGGTGTCAAATTTTCAAAGTGACGCAGGACGCTAACGCCTAAAAAACAGAAAATATAAATAACTGTTTTCATTTTCTTAAAACCAAAATGGTTTGTAACTTGGATAATAATTCACCTCCTGGTGAATTGCAAATTTTTTTACCAGCAGGTGAATTAAAGTAACATAAATAATTATTCATCAACATTTTTTTTTCATCAACAAATTTTTTTCATTAAAAATATTTTTTTTATCCAATTTTTTTTTCATTAAAATTTTTGGGTTTTGATTTATTAATATTTTTTTTCTTTTTATCAAATATTTTTTTCATTAAAAAATGTTTTCATCAAAAATTTTTTTTTTTCATAAAAAATTTATTTTTTTTATTTCATTAAAAAAAATTTTTCATCCAAAACTTCTTTTCAACAACAATCAATTTTTTTTCAAAATTTTTGTTTTCATTAAATTTATTTTCATCAAACATTTTTTGTCATGAAAATTTTTTTTCATTAATTTTTTTTCGTCAAAAAAATTATGTTTTTCTAAATTTTTTTTTATCAAAAACATATTTTTTTTTTAAATTTTTTTTCATCATGTTTAAATTTTTTCTGACATTAAAATGTTCCATTTGTTTTACAAAAGTACAAAAAGCAAGTGAGAGTGTTAATTGCGTCCATGACGAATCTTTTATACTCTCTAAAATGTAAAAAAATGCCTGCGAATTTTGTACTCTTGCCCAAAACATTAAATCATGATGATGTTTTGCGGAAGATTTGGGTGTACTTGCCAAGGCAAAGTTTTTTAGAAAAAATGATGTTATATTACTTTGCTATTCCATGCAAAACGAATTGAAATATCAGTCGAGGACCCCATTAAAAAACCAAAAGAGCTGTACATTTCGTAAGTGAGTGCAAAAATAAGTGCAAAAAAGTGTTTTAACATTTTGGAGAGTATAAAAGATTCGGCACCAAAGAATATAACACTCTCACTTGTTTTATGTACATTTGATAAACAAATGGAAAATTTTTATGCGAAAAGCTTAGACTTGGTGAAAAAGTAGTCTTTGTAAAAAAAAAGATTTTTTTTTCACAAAAAAGTTATGTTAAAAAAATTTAATGAACCCAATATTTTTGGTGAACAAAAATTTTGATAAAAAAAGTTTTTGATGAAAAGAAAAATTTTTTAATTTAAAAAAAAATTGATGAAAAAAAAAATATGAAAAAAAAAATTTTTTGGTGAGAAAAAAATTGATAATAAAAAATTTGATGAAAAAAAAAATGATAAAAAAAAATTTATGAAAAAACAAATTTGATGAAAAAAAAAATTTTATAAAAAAAAATTAATAAAAAAAAAATTTGATGAAAATAAAATTTGAGGAAAAAAAATTTATGAAAAAAAAAAATTGATAAAAAAAGTTGATATAAAAAAAGTTTGATGAAAAGAAAAAATTTTATGAAAAAAAAAATTTTATGAAAAAAAATTTTGATGAAAAAAAAAAAAATCGATGAAAAAAAAAATAAATTATGGAAAAAAAATTGATGAAGAAAAAAAAAATTGTATAAAAAAAAAATTAATGAAAAAAAAATTTGATAAAAAAAATTTGATGAAAAAAAAATTTGATGAAAAAAAAAAATTGATAAAAAAAAAAAATTGATGAAAAAGTATAAAAAAAAAAATTGATGAAAAAAAAAAGTTTGATAAAAAAAATTGATGAAAAAAAAAGTTTTTTTGTTGAAAAATAATTATGTTACTTTTTATTCACCAGCTGGTGAAAAACGGGTTGTTGAAAAATAATTATGTTACTTTTTATTCACCAGCTGGTGAAAAACGGGTTTATATTTGGTTTTAGTGACCCAAAAAACGTAGAAATCCATATACATCTTGATTTTTTATGAACACTCAAAATTCATCCCCATTCAGGGGGTTGTAAGAGAGTGATAGGGGTTGAGGGAAGGGTCACATAGTTTTTTTGTTATCATTTTAGGGTTTCAAAAGAACATAAAAGTACACAATCATTTTAAGTTTGTATGACAGTTAAAAGTCAATCCACCGGGGGGTTATAGGGGGGCGGTAGGGGAAAAACTGGCAATTGAAATGATTTTTTATGGGCATATTCGGATTCAGCGACCCCAAAAACCTAGAAATAACTGGGTCTACCTTCTGGGTCTGGACACTTTTTTTTTTGTGTGCCTGTGTTATTAATATTTCAAAGCTTGCCAAATAAAGCGCTGCCAGTTGAGGGAAAGCCACTTAATACATCTCTTAGAGTAACTATCAGAGAGTATATATCATCTTTCATCTCATCATTTAAACAAGCGATGTTTTTTTTGCAATATTTAGATTTCACCAAAAAATATTTTTTAAAACATTTTTTTGAAATCAGCGACCCCAAACACATAAAATATCATGGTTAAATACTTTTTTCCACCTAGTTTTGGAATCGGAACCACAGTGCGGGCACAAGTTTGGCCAGGCTACAATTTTTATTGGATTCTTTTGAAATTTTAATTTTTTTTTTTTTTTTAAATTTTCCATAAAATGACTTAAAAATTGTACACTTTTTCACACATTTGTATGTATGTAAAGTGGAGCCGAGCCGAGTAGTTGTATGCTGAACCCACAGTGGTCATAAGATTTACAACTAATTTGGTGAGGTTATTCCTTACAGTATCACCATTCAAAGCTACAATGGTCGTTAGACTTACACCATTCAAATTCATATAATTTTGCTTTACTTTCTAATAATAGTTTAGATTTTACACAGTTTTAAACATAAAAACCATGGTAGTTGAGCTTTCCGGGTGCTCGAGCTTTCCGGTTCTAACCGCAGGCTAAAGTTCAAAATTGGTGAAAAAGTAATTTTGGTGAAAAAAAATTAAAAACATTTTGATTAAAAACACATTTGTTAAAAAAAAAATTTTGATGAAAAATATTTTTATAAAAAATGTTAATGGGAAAAAAAATATTTGTATAAAAAAAAATAATTTTGTTAAAAATAATTTTTTTTGATAAATTTTTTTTTTGTTTTTGGTAAAGAAGTTCAAAATTGGTGAAAAAGTAATTTTGGCGAAAAAATTTATTTTTTGATCAAAAAAAAAAAAAAAATTAACGAAACAAAAAAGTTTTGATAAAAAAAGTTTTTAATAAAAACTTTTCCTGGATAAAAAAAAAAATTTCATGAAAAAAAAAATTGTGGTAGAAAAATTAAATATATTGATGAAAAGAAAAATTTTAATCTAAAAAACAAATTTTGATGAAATTATGTTTTTTTTTAAAAACATAATTTTATGGACAAAAGTTTTTGATGAAAAAAATATTGAAGAAAAAAAAATGTTGCGAAAAAAAAGAATTTTGATCAAAAATAATTAGTAGTATGTTATTTCTTATTCACCAGCTGGTGAACATTTTTTTTATTCACCATTGAAAATCGAAAGTTTAATTAAGATGTTTGTAGTAAAAATCTACAAATACCGTTTAACTTACGAATAATTAACTAAAACTGTAAAAATTTTCTGTGTGTACAATTTCATTGGAATTTAGTTAACACTCTTCACTCCGTAAAAGATCATAAGAATTTTTGTAAATTTTTTTTTTTGTATTATTATTAAAATGTTGCTGTAAATTATACAAACTTTATTTAATGTTGGCATTCCAAAAGTCCTAGTAGTTGTGTATTGAGTTACATACAAACAAACAAATAAATAAATATTTGTATACAAGTACACACACACACACAGATAAAGTATGTAATTGTATGTGTGTTCGTGTGTAGGAGTAACTTAACTGTTTACATTATTTCATATCCGATACAATTGTGTCATTTTGAGAAAATCCAAATACGCAAAATACACAAAATGAAAATGTTATTTTCTTTATTTGAACAACGGGGTGAAGTGGGATCCAAACACTCCACTAGCCGGATTATTAGCAATTTTAATACAAATAGTATAACTACACTTCAATATCAACTTTGTTTTTCTGTTTTTGTGTGATTTTTTTTGTACTGCTTTTAGTTGTTTTGTCAGGGAGTTAGTGGGAGGGGGTTGAAGGGGGGTGTGTGTCGAGTATCTATGTAATAGTTTAGTTTATAGTCAGACCCATTTATCGCCCTTTTTTTGGTATATTTATAGATGTACAAGTCAAAAAACACACAAATTGATTGTTGTACTCAAACACTCTCATATACATACATACTATACAATATTTATTATTCACAGGAGCTGGTAGGGATGCCAATGTTAAAGATTTTTTTATTTGTTTTGGGGGAAATTTGAATAATTTTTGTTTTTAGGACAGTAAAAATAATAACTGTCTCCAGTTACCAAAAAAACTTTTAACAAAAAATAAAAAAAATATGCAAATTTACAAATTTTTATTAACAAATTTGTATTAATTTTTTTTATTTACAAATTTTTATTTACAAATTTTTATTAATTTATGTTAATTTTTTTAAAAACTTCAATGAAATTTATTTTATTGAAGTTTTTAAAAAAATCTCTAGATTTACAAAGTTTTATTTAAATTCACACTTAAAGAAAAATGCTTCATCATATTGATGAAACGGTTTCACCACTTGCTGTCATCAATTTTGATGACAAATTTCTTCATATTAATAAAGCTTTTCTTTAATATAATGAAACATGCATCAAAATTGAAGAAACAATTGATGACAATTTTCATCATGTCATCAACAAATGTCATCAATTGCCTTTTATTTTTTTTTGACAATGAAAATAATATCAAAATAATTAAAACAGTAGAATAAATATATTATGGGCTGGTAACTTATCAAAAGCTAATCAATGATTAATACTAATCATTGTTTTTCTGTACAAACGCAAACAACTTAAAAATCGTTAACAACAAAATCCTAAATGATTCTGTTTTCGAGTTATCGTTAAATAATTACACTGTTCGACAACAAACACCTACCACTAAAATTACCATCTGATTTTTAGAGACTTTGCTTTCCTGATTCCAAATCTGCCATCCAAATACCACGAACCGTTTTTGAAATATTCGCTGTTAGAATGTAAAAAAATCCACAATTAAGCACTTTTGATGGTCCACTGCTATAATTTCTTACGTTGCTTCCAAAAAAATAGGACTTGATTTCATATAAAGTGGATCTTCTGATTTCAAAGCTGCAATCCAAATCTAACATGTTTCATTTTCGAGATATTCGTGTTTAAAAATTTTTCTTTACGCAAATATCTCGAAAACGGAATATGTTAGAAAAAATTTGCATTGCAGTTTTGGAATCAAGAGGTCCATTTTTTATAAAATCAAGTTCTATTTTTTGGAAGCGACGTAAGAAAATATAACGGGTAAATTATTGGTTTATTGACTTTTTAACACCGAATATCTCAAAAACGGTACGTGCTAGAAAAATTTGTATGATAGCTTAAGAATCAGGAGAGTAAAATCTATAACAATCCATTGGATATTTCACTGGGAGGCAGCGAAAAGTAAGGGCGATTTTTTTTTAAATTGAATACTGTCGGGGCGGATTATTGTGTCACATGGTCTAAAACTGATGTAGAACAAATTTGAGCCAATTCGGATAAATTCAACCCGTGCCCTTTTGAGGTCAAAGTTCACAAGGTAAAAAAAAAAATTCCATACCAGCAAAAAATTTTTTTTTTGGATTTTTATTTTTTTTTATTTTTGAATGTTATTGAACTTTATTAGCTTATTAACGGCAAAAAAGTTCATTTCAATCGGACAAGTTTTTCAAATCAAAAATGGACTTTGAAAAAAAAATTGAGGCTGGTTGGCTGCTTACTCTAAAAATTTTTGAAAATTTTTTTTTTAGTTTTGACAAGCGTACATTAAAGATTTTTTGTCGCTCTTTAAAATATGTCTTCTTTGTTTATTAATTTATTTTATGGTGGCATCGTAATTTTGGTCTTAAATAGAGTCAAAACCCCATTTTTGCAGTTTTTGACCCTAATGTTAGACCGAAATACGATGTCACCGAAAAAACGAAATTAAATCTATTTTCAATAGCAACAACAAATCTTTAATATATTCTTGTCAAAATTAAAAAAAAAAAAATTTTTGAAAAATTTTTAGAGTAACCAGCCTCAACTTTTTTGTTCAAAGTCCACTTTGGAATTAAAAAACTTGTCCGATCGAATGAACTTTTTTGAAATTTTGTCCACATCAGTTTTAGACCATGTGGCACAATATTCCGACCCGACAAGGTTAAAAATCCAAAATTGAAATTTCGCTGCCACCATATTTAGCAGGATCAGCTAGGATTTTCGTGTTAACGATTTTAAAAGTAATAAATAAAGTGATATGAAATGCCATTACCCGATTTTTTAACATTTTTACAAAACCTTAACTTGCTTGAAGAGGGGTGTGACCAGTTAGATATTTTGATTTTTGGTGTGGAACAGTGTTATTTTGATTTTTTTTTTTATTTATTTTTTAATCTGTAAAAATTTGATTAGATCTGGTCTGATCTGTTGACATTTAATAAGATCAATTGTATCTGATAAGATCTTTTTGGTACGAGATTTGTCCCCATTTTCGAGATCTACACCATTTCCAATTGTATTTTAAAAATATTCAAAAGTATTTTAAAATTGTCCAAATGTATTTTAAAATTGTCCAGATGAATTTTAAAATAGTCCAAATGTATTTTTAAATTGTCCAAATATATTTTAAAATTGTCCAAATGAATTTTAAAATTGTCCAAATATTTTTAAATTTTTAAATTGTTTTTTTAAATTGTCCAAATGAATTTTAAAATTGTCCAAATATATTTTAAATTTGTCCAAATGTATTTTAAAGTTGTCCAAATATTTTTTAAAATTGTACAAATGAATTTTAAAATTGTCCAAATGTATTTAAAATTGTAAAAATGTATTTTAAATTTGTCCAAATATATTTAAAAATTGTCCAAATTTAATTTTAAAATTGTCCAAATATATTTTAAAATTGTCCAAATGAATTGAAATTGTCCAAATGTATTTAGAAATTGCCCAAATGTATGTAGTTTAAAATTTTCCAATTGTATATTGAAAATTTCAAAATGTATTTTAAAATTGTCTAAATATATTTTAAAATTGTCCAAATGTAGTTTAAAACTTTCCAAATGTATTTTATAAATGTCCAAATGTATTTTCAAATTTTCCAATTGTATTTTAAAATGTTCATATGAGGCATTCCACACCAAGTGTCCCGCTACAGAAAAACATGTGTCCCGCAAATTTCTGAATAGGTTGTTTGGATAGCCCTATATGGAACTAAGAAAATTGCGTTTTTGGTTTTTCTATTTTTCAAAAACTGGGCTTAGAAGACGTGGTCAAATATTGGAAAAAAGGTTAAATTTGTGGCGAGTTGCCTTGATTAAATATTTATCACATTAAAACGGAATGCACCACAATCTCAAAAATTTACATTCTTATATAGTTTTGTATGGGCTATCGATTAAATTTTATTTTTTTGGAAAATTTTCAGAACCCGTTCTGAAATTTTCCATTTTTTAAAAAAGTCAATTTATCAAAAATCCGGGCACTTTTTTTTAATTTTTTTTTTAAAAGTTTAGATGTTTGTCCATCCACACAAAAAAAATCAGAAACACGTTCGTCGTTTTTTTCGAGAAAATCGCATTTGAATATTGAATTTCACGACAATTTTGGAATTTCCTTGTATTTCCTTGTTAAAACATGGCGTATGAGTAACAAATTTTTGCGAAATCAAGGAGTTGATCCCATTTTAATTATTTTTTCATTTGTGGTGCAATATAGAGATGGGCGTGAATGCGATTTGACCCGCGCAAGAAATATTAAAGTCACTGACGACTCGTTATTATTTTTAGTTTACTTGTGCAATCACGTGAGTCAATTTACTGCTACTCACGCAGTTTTTGATTACGCTCACGGTTGTTCACTCACGCTAATGTTGATTTGACAAAAATAATAAAAACAACAAATTTTCTATGAAAAAAGAACTGAAAACGGAAACTCAAAAAAAGAGTAAAATTCCAAAAAAAAAAATTGTTAAAAATCACAAAAACTTACTTAAGAAAAATTTTAAGCATTCACTCATCTCGCAAAAATTGGACTTGCTAATCACTCACGAAATGTTCTACTCACGCTACTTCTTTAATATCGTGAATAGCTTAGTACGTGACTCGCGAATCAATTTTTTCAAATGTTGAACGTTAAAGGATATGTACCTATAATGTAGTGTCCGATTGATTGCGCCCGCTTAAATGCGCTTATCCAAAATATTGAATAAATCAGAAGGATATTGATGCATTTACATAAAAAACTCTTATAAACGCACATCAAGTGATCTTAAGATTTTGAACTCATTCTAGTGTTGATATTTCAGTAAAATTTGTATGAAACTACTCTTACCAGTTTTAGGCATTTAAGCGAGTAATTCTGTATTTTTTTTAATTTAAATTGAAATCTTTATGAAATCTTAAAACAAATTTTTTTAACAATGTACGATTTGTTTTTGATATAAACGGTCAGAAGGACATTGATGCATATTTAAAAAAAAACTCTTATAAACACATCTTATCAGTTTTACGCATTTAGGCATTTTATGTATTTAAGCATTTACGTATTTAAGCATTTTACGCATTTACGCATTTAAGCGAGATGAGTGAATGCTTAAAATTTTTCTTAAGTAAGTTTTTGTGATTTTTAACTATTTTTTTTTGAATTTTACTGTTTTTTTGAGTTTTCGTTTTCAGTGCTTTGTTTTCATAGAAAATTTGTTGTTTTTATTATTTTTGTAAAATCATCATCAACGTGAGTGAGCAACCGTGAGCGTAATCAAAAATTGCGTGAGCGTGAGTAACAGAAAATTGACTCACGTGATTGCACAAGTAAACTAAAAATATTAGCGAGTCGTCAGTGACTTTAATATTTCTTGCGTGGGTCAAATCGCTTTCACGCCCATCTCTATATTGTATCACTCATGAAAAAACAATTAAAATGGGATCAACTCGTTGGTTTCGCAAAAATTTGTTACTCATACGCCATGTTTTAACAAGAAAATACAAGGAAATTCCAAAATTGTCATAAAATACAATATTCAAATGCGATTTTCTCGAAAAAAACGACGAACATCTAAACTTAAAAAAAAAAAATAAAAAAAAAAAAAAAAGTGGCCGGATTTTTGATAAATTGACTTTTTTAAAAAATGGAAAATTTCAGAACCGGTTCGCAATTTTCTTAGTTTCATATAGAGCTATCCATACAACCTATTCAGAAATTCGTGCGACACGTGTTTTTTTTCGCTGGACATTTGGTGTGGAATGCCTCATATATGTAACTTTTAAACTATTTATCAGATTGGAACATTATGAGGGGGGCAAATAAAGTCAATGACATAAGCTTTCAAAATGGCTAGTTTGGAGTGACCCTTATACAATACAGTGTGAGTTACAGAGTGCCAAAGTTGACCAACCTGAAATTAAAAGGCTTTCGGAGCTAGTAACTTTTAAAAATATGCAAAGATTTTAATTTTTTTTTTAGTTTTTGCAATTACCGTACTAAGGATAACAAAATCCAAAAAAAAAATAAAAAATTTAAAAAAAAAATTATTTTTATTTTCCGACAAAATATGCCAACTCTAAAAAAATATTTGTTTTTTGATACAGTAATAAATGCCATCTCTGAAAAATACGCAAACAAGTGCAAAATATGAAATTTTTGGCATAGGTAAAAATTATTTAGAATATTTAAACCATCTTATGCAAGGTACATTGTTTATTTTTAAAATAATATGCGAAATAACTAGTTTTTTAGCCCTCCTGAAAAGTAAGCTTTTTCGAGTTGGCATTTATTGGATATAGTTCGACGATGTATTTTTTTTAACCGGCCCAAATTTATATTTGGAGGGTGCAAATGCGGTAGGAGGAAACGTAAATTTTTCAGTTTTTTTCGTTTTTCTCCTATATTATGCAAAGTAACCTAGTCAAATGAAAGATTTTTGGAAAACCTATCATGCCCAAACATGCACAACTTTTCGTCGGAATTGGTGCACTGAACAGGGCCTTTTCATTAACCCTACCAAACTATTAGAGCTGTGTCGTTCACGAACGAAATAGTTCAATTGAACCACGGTTTAGAGATATCAGGTTGAATAAGATTGGACACCTATTGGCCATATCAATTTTTTGACAAGTTTCGATGTTTTATTTTAATTTTAAATAATGATTAATTAACAAAAATTAATAATTTTCAAAAACATTACAAAAAATCATACAATTTTCTAAAATTTAAACAAATTAAAAAAAAAAAATTGACAATTTTCACAATTCCTTTTTGGTTCGTTATTTTATTTTTTTTGTACACACCGATTTCTGTCGTTCTTCTTCATCCTTTATATCTGTCATTAGTTCATTTCAGCTCTTTTGGTCTTTAAGTTCATTCACCTCAATTGGTCATTACTTCATGTTGATCTTTCAGTTCAGTTCAGTCCAACCACAGTATGGGGGTATACTAACTTTGTCATTCCGTTCGTAACGCATCGAAATATCGGTCAGGGACCCCATAAATAAAGTATATATATTATTGATCCATTATCGATTCTAAGACATTCTATGAATGTCCGTCTGTCCGTCCGTCTGTCTGTCCGTCTGTAGATAACACGATGCAGTCCAAAATAAAACAGCTATACTCCTGAATTTGGCACAAATATGTCTTACGTCCATAGACAGGTTAAGTTCGTGAATGGGAAAAATCGGGCCTGGGGGAAAAAAGTTCCCCCTTTAAGAACTGAACCAACCTTTGAAAAAAATACACTTTTCTACATGTTTTTTTTTATTTTTTTGTTAAATAAATAAAACATTTGGCATATTTATCGCGATAGGAAGGCGCTCTCAACGTATTTTAGGGTTCCACTGTTATATTTTCTTAAGTTGCTTCCAAAAAATAGGACTTAATTTCGTATAAAATGGAGCATCTGATTCAAAAACTGCAATTCAAATTTAACATGTTCCATAATATGTTGGAACAATTTGGACAACAGTTTTGGAATCAGGAGTTCCACTTTATGTAAAATCAAGTCCTATTTTTTGGAAGCATCGTAAGAATATATAACAGTGGACCCTAAAAGTGCTAAATTATTGGTTTATTGGCTTTTTAAAACCGATTGTCCAAAAAAACGGTACGTGCTAGAAAAATTTGGATGACAGCTTTAGAATCAGGAGAGCAACATCTATAAGAATCAGTTGGATATTTCACTGACAAGGGAGGTCTTTAACAGGGCACCCACCAATTGTCCTGAAACTTGCATAGGGGAAAGAGGGGAGTAAAATAAGAGTTACCTGTTTTTTCTTAGCTGCCCAATCTCACATTTAGTGGGACAAAAGGAAAGGAAAAAACGTGATTTTTTCGTTTTTTTGACGATTTTTCACATTTCTTCAGAAAAAACTATATGCACATTTTATAGTACATATCGATAGGTTTTTTGAAGGACTATCCAATGACGTATCGGTCGTTTCCTAATTCGGCTTCGTTAAGTTCCCCTTTTTGAAAATCTAAAATCGTAGGGTAGTTTATATGGAGACGTACGACCGTCAAGATCATATAAAATAATCTCTACTAAAATTAAGCTGACCTGTATTTTTTCGCTTGGAGAAATTTCAAAATACATTTGGAAAATTTTAAACTACATTTGAACGATTTTAAAATGCATTTGGACCATTTCAAAATACATTTCGACAATTTTAAAATTAATTTGGACAATTTTAAAATATATTTGGACAATTTTAAAATGCATTTGTACAATTTTAAAATACATTTGGACAAATTTAAAATATATTTGGACAATTTTAAAATGCATTTGGACAATTTTAACATACATTTGGACAATTTTAAAATACTTTTAGACAATTTTAAACTACATTTGGACAATTTTAAATACATTTGAACAATTTTAAAATACATTTGTACAATTTTTAAACAAATTTGGAAAGTTTTAAAATACATTTTGACAATTTCAAAATATATTTGGATAATTCTAAAATACATTTGGACAATTTTAAAATATATTTGGGCAATTTAAAAAACATTTGGACAATTTTAAAATTAATTTGAAAAATTTTAAAACATATTTGGGCAATTTTAAAATGTATTTGGACAATTTAAAAATACATTTGGACAATTCTAAAATTCTTTTGGACAATTTTAAAATATATTTGGACATTTCAAAATTGATTTGTACAATTCTAAAATATATTTGGACAATTTTAAAATTAATTTGGACAATTTTAAAATATATTTGGACAATTTTAAAATGCATTTGGACAATTTTAAAATACATTTAAACAATTTTAAAATACATTTAAACAATTTTAAAATTCATTAAGACAATTTTAAAATATATCTGATTAATTTTAAAATTGATTTGTACAATTTTAAAATACATTTAGACAATTTTAAAATTCATTTGTACAATTTTAAAATACAAATGGTGGAAATGATGTAGTTATTGTATCTGGAATTGGGGACAAATCTAAGATCATATTTAAACGATTTTTTCACGGTTGATTTCAATTCATCTATTGTAATTTTAATTGCAAATTGAATGCCTTGGAAGGTCCTTAAAATTTGTAATAGTCCCAATTTGTGCCTCCACACAAAAAAAAAAATCAAAGATGACAACTCTAACGTTGAAACACTAAAAACAGAAAATCACTTGAGCCAACTAACTGACTAACAAATAAAATAGAAAAATACAACAACTCCTGCAATAAACATGCGTCATATTAACAATACAACGTAAAAATCCTTTATAGTATTAGTGAGCATCAATTGAGTTGGGTGTGTGTGTGTGTTTTGGTTGTATAGTTGACAGAAACCATGTTGTTTGCTACGTTAAGGGTGACATGATGAGATGGTGGCAGTTTGGGCATCATACCCATCCTATCTTTTTCTTGTTTTCCCATTGTATGTGTGTGCTGTACTCTGTGCTGTTGTTGTATGTTTTTTTACATTAAATGAGTGAGAACTGTGAGACTAAAATGGGCGTTCTCAAGCATACAGAAAATTTTGGAATACTATTTTGGCAACGCCTTTTGTGAGTATAATTTTTACCTGTTTAATGTAAAATTTTGGGTATATTAGCGGATACGGATGCTGTTCTCGCTCTTTCTTATGATCTCTCTTAACGTTGCATGTATGTGTTGGTGTGTGTGTGTGGCGACTGGCGTAAAATGTTTAAACAATTGTGATTTTTCAGTAGACTTGGAGCTTCAACCAAAGTCATTTTTTCGTTTGTTTTACTTCAATAAAAACATGACTAATATCTCTACATTTATGTATGTATGTTTTTTTGTTGTTTTTTGTGAGAGTGTGTGTGTGAGTAGTATACAAGTGTGTTTGTGTGTTAAAACATTTGTTTATGTGACTAAAAGGAAATTATTTTATTTGAGGGTATTTATGTATTATTTTTATTTAACTTGAGTAAATTTTTAAAACCTTTAACGGTTTTGAGGTTTGAGATTTTTTTTTTTTTTCATTTTTATTTTTTTTTTTAATTACACAATCATGTAATTAAAAAGCATTTCACACGACCACCCACATACACAAATAGCATAAATATACAGAAATGTTTGTATGTGAATGTTGTGTACTGCATGTACAATTTTTTTTAATTAAGCATTTTACTATTTCAAAATTTATTGTGTGTATTTAATAGAACGATTGTATATTTTTTTTTTTTTTATAAATTTTAATTGAAGTGCTTAATGAATTGTCGTTTTAAAGTAGATTATAAATCGCCGATTTCCCAACAAACAAAGCGACTAGAAAGCTAGGCCCCAACATTTTACTTTATCTACAATTTTTAGCAAAAATTTGTCGCCCGTTTAAATGCGCCCTTAGATTAAATTAGTTTATTTTTTGAATTAAAGCTTGCACTTGGTAATTCTATCACACCCCTCTTCAAGCAAGTTTAGGTTATGTTAAAATGGTGACAAAATCGGCTAATGGCATATGACTCCTCTTTATTTTGAACTTTAAAAATCGTTAACACGAGAATCCTAGCTGATCCTGCTTTCGAGTTATTGCTAACACAGAAAAAAACGAATTGTTATATTGACCCCCATATTTGTGAATACAATTAAATTTTTCACTGAAAGTGCTCCTATACGGAAATTTGTAATATCAACAAACGTTTGTAAATTTTGATTGTTAAAAAAGAATTTTGTTTTTTCAACAAAGAAATTCAACAAACACAAATTGTTGATCTGACAAAAGTAAAAAATTTTAATTTTTTTTTCAACAAAGAAATTCAACAAACACAATTTGTTGATCTGACAAATTATTATTTTTTTTCACAGAGAAATTTAAAAACACAAACACTATTTGTTGACATGATAAAATAATTTTGAAATAAAATTACTTGACTGAGTTTGTTGAAAACAAAAATGAAGTTTTCTATTATGGACTAACAGGCGGCCGTTTTAACTAAATGTTTGGTTGATATCATGATTTACAATTGATGTTTGTTGATTTAAATTTGACGATTTTATTTTCTGTGTAAATAATTACAACAAAAAACTCCTAGTGAAATACTCAACTGATTCCACAGAGGAATAAAGTAAAGAGATTGTAATTGGTTCAACTCTCGTTTTTGTCTCTCACAGAAATCTGTCTGGGATCAAGAAAATTTTTTGGTTTTTTTAAAGTCATGAAATTTTTACTATATTTGCACTTTTAATATATCTTTTTAAATTATATTGAATAAATAACATTTTAAGAACGTAAATTTCATAAATTTGTTTTGTTTAAAACAATATAAAAGTGTTTTTTTTTTTAAGAGCACAAAAAGCCTTTTTTTCAATTCCTCTTTCAACCTTCATTCTAGAGATGCGCGCGTGACACGAATTTTTCGTGATTCACGTGATTCACGCGTGAAACACGCGTGATTGTGAGTAAAATTTATTTTTTCTCACGTGATCGTGAGTGCACGTGATTAGAAAAAATAGTTTCGTGCGTGAGCGTGCGTGAGTAACTTTTGTTTCGTGAGTTTTCGTGATTGTTTTGTGCTGTTTGAAACAAAAAACAAGTAAAAAAATCGTCATTATATTGACTTAGAGATTAATCACAATTGGAGCGGGAAGCGGTTTTCCGCAACTCTCCCCATACATTTTGTATGCAATCAAAATTCCGCGGCGTTTTTCCGCCGAAATAGATTCTATCCTATTTTCATGGCGTTTTTTCTCTCTCTCTCATTTTTCCTCTCATTTTATTTTTTGGCGTTGCCAGACTTTAACCAAAAAAAAGTATTGTTTTTCTTTACAGTGTTGTAAAATACAAGTAAAGTACGAGTTTTTTTGGCAGATGGAAATAAACAACAAAGCAAAACAGAAAAAAATATGGAAAATTATTCAAACAATGGAGTCTGCTGAAAAATTAATAGATATTGTTAAAAAATATATGATTTCTTATGCAATTTTTCAAGTTTTTAGGATGCAATATGTAAAATTTGTTTCACGGAATTTTTATTTTATTTTTATTGTTTCGAATAAATAAATTGTGCAAAAATTGCTGTTAGTTTCTTGTTTTGCAACTGTTTTATAAGATTTTGTCTCTTGGTCTTAATTGAATGAGTTCTTATAATATTGAACAATTTTTATTGTTTAAATATAAAAAAATGTAATTGCCAAAAGTAAAATTTCTAAATAAAATTAAAATAATTATCAGAACAATTATACATTTCGAGGTATGAATGTCAAAAATAATGCAAAGAAAACCGCAAACCGCTTGATTTAAATTAATCGCTCGATTTTTGAAGCGTTTTTCCGCTTCCCGCTCCAATTGTGATTATTCTCTTAAGAAGGTAATTAATACAAAATTGTGATTTAAATAAATTTTTATTATTGTTTTAAGGAAAATCAATACTTTTTGTGCAAGAAATCTAAAAACGTAAAATAAAAATTTTCGTGAGTCTTCGTTAGCGTGATTATTTCGTGAGCGTGAGAAAAATTTTAGTTACTCACGTGAGCGTGCGTGAACGTGATCAGCAAAAATAATTTCGTGCATGATCGTGCGTGAGCACTATTTTTATTTCGTGATCGTGAGCGTCCATGAGTCGAAATTCACTCACGCGCCCATCTCTACTTCATTCTATTAATCCAGGCAGTTAATGTTTGAGTGTTTGAGGGTAAGTGCTAGGATTTTTTTCTAGCACTTACCGTTTTTGAGATATTCGCTGTTAAAAATTTAAAAAAACAATAATTTCGCACTTTTGGGCGTGCACTGTTGTTGCTTCCATCAAATTTCACATGATTTCATATAAATTGAACCTTCTGATTCCAAAATCCAAATTTTTTAAGCATGTTCTGTTTTTAAGATTTTTGCGTTTGAAAATTTTTCAGTTTTGGAATCAGGAGGTCCATTATATATGAAATCAGGTAGTATTTTTGTAACCATTAAAAATGTGAAATTATTAAAAAAGTGAAATTATTGGTTTTTTGACTTTTTTAACAATAATTATCTCAAAAACGGTACGTCCTAGAAAAAATTGGATGTCAGATTTGTTTTTAGGAGAGCAAAATCGATAAGAATCAGTTGGATATTTGACTAGGAGGTTTTTGTTGCCGAACAGTGTAATTATTTCGCAATAACTCGAAAACAGTGTTAATGATTTTTAAAGTTCAAAATAAAGTGGAGTGAAACACCAATACTCGATTTTGTCACCATATTAACTTGTCACCTTAACTTGCTGGAAGAGGGGTGAGCTATGTCTCGGTAATAATTAACCGATTTTGACAAAACCGGATTTTGAATTAAGGCTCGGCTAGAACTTTAAAATTATCACTGTTAAATTAGACTGGCATTTTTTTGTATAGCAAAAAAGGTTGCGATTTTGAACGTCAATGCAAATTTTTATTCTAGTAGGCCTAAAACTTATGTGGTACAAATTTGAGGTCAATCGAATTAAATTTACCCGTGGCGCCGGGATTTTTAAAATTTTTAGAAGAAAAAAATAAAAAATTCAATGTCTTGCGACACATCATGCTTATTAATTTTGATGCGCTGAACACAAATATCAAAGAATTTTTAAATCGGTCGAACGGTTTTCAAGATATTGCTATTTGAAAATTTGCAAAAAGTTGCGGATTTTTCCTACGTTCGAGAAATTAAAAAATCTCAAAATTTCTTACCATTGACTCTTTCAAAGAGCTTGACACAATAATGTATACAAAATTAATTTAAGCCAAATCCGATCATTTTAACCAGTGGCGCCCTTCGATCAAGATTTGCATTTTTATTTTTAATAATTTTGGCATGCTGAATACGAATATCAAAAAATATCTTAAATCAGTCAAGCGGTTTTTGAGTTATCGCCATTTGAAATTTAAAAACAAATTAAAAAATTGCGGTTTTTTCCTACGTTCAAGAAATGTTTTAAAAAAATCTCAAAATTTTGTTTCCGTTAACTATTTTAAAGGAGCTTTCATTTAAACATAATTTGAGCCAAATCAGACCATTTTAACGCCACACAGAAAAAAATAAAAAAAATATTTGATTAAAATTTTTAATACTATTGAGTAAAAAATTACTCAATTTTGCACCAGTAAACGTTTTAATAGTATTGAGTAAATTTTTAATAAAAATTTATGAAATGTTTGAAAAAAAATTTGAGTAAATTTTTAATTGACACAATTAAAAATTTACTCAAAATTTATCTATTTATTTTTTTTTAAAAGTTTAAAAAAGTTTTAAATTAAAAAAAAAAAAAAACTTGTTTTTTCAAACTTTACCAAACATATTTATGTCTCAAAAACATAGGAAAATTTCATATACATACACAAAAAACTAAACGAGAATTCAAAAAACTATGAGAGTTTAACCCTTTCACTCCCCTTGTACACTACAGTGTACACATCTTTAAAAAATCATTAAAAATAAAATGTCCAACATTTTTGTGTTTTGTTTAGACAAGATTGATCATTGAAGGGTTATCTTTACGATAGATGTGTTCGGAAAAATAAATTTGCAATCCGGTGGGCTCTACACGCAATATTTGTTGGCAAAATAAATATTTTTCAAATAACGTAAAAAAATTGCAAAACAAAATAAACGTTAAAAAATTCTCAAAAATCGAATAATAATCGTACAAGCTTTCCTAAAAGAACTTTTGTAGAACTTTTCGGTACGAAAAATACAAAATTCGAATTTCGGAAAAATGTTCACTCGTTCGGGAGATATTGCATGTGAAAGCTTTAAGTTTGGTTGGAAATATCTCCACTAGGGGGCGCGGTAGACCAACGAAATCAACAAAATGTTTTTAATTTGCCTAGATCTACATTTTCACAAATTTTGGTCAATAAATTCCTAGTCAAAAAAAGTCGGTAGTGAAAGGGTTAAAAAAAAAATAAAAAAACTATTAAATTTTTATTAAATTATTTACTTAAATTGTTTTTAAAATTTTTGAGTAAATTTTTAATTGCGTCAATTAAAAAATTACTCAATTTTTGTTTTAAAATTTAAACAAGTGATTACTCAAATTTGTTTCCTTCTTTTTTTTTTTTCTGTGCATGGCGCCCTTCGATCGAAGTTTACAGTTTTTGTTGAAAATTTTGTAAAAAACCAAAACTTTGATCAAAGAGCGACACGGGTTAAAATGATCGGATTTGGTAGATTTAAATAAAATATTGCCTCAAGCTCTATGAAAGGGCAACGGGAAAAAAATTTTGAGATTTTTTTTTAAATTTCTTGAACGCATTAAAAAACCGCCATTTTTGGCAAATTTCAAGTAGCGATATCTTGATAACCGTTTGACTGATTCTAAATTTTTTTTGATATTTGTGTTCAGCACACCAAAATTAATAAGTATGATGTGTCGCAATATATATTTTTATTATTTTTTTTTAATCCCAAACTTTGACCGCCGGGCGCCGCGGGTTAATTTAATCCGATTGACCTCAAATTTGAACCACATATTTTTTAGGTTTTTTTAGTTTAGTTAAACCTGGTTTAGTTGAACTTAAAATAGATTTAATTAAAATAAGTTAAACTGAATGAGGATTACATAAACCAGGTTTAACTAAACTAAGTTTAACAAAACAAGGTTTAACTAAACCAGGCTTAACTAAACCAGGCTTAACTAAACCAGTTTAAACTAAACTAAGTTTAGTTAAACTTAGTATAGGTAAATAGGTTGTAATTGGCTGCTGACGTTTCACGTCAGCACACATAGACTCTGAGGTCCATTCATTTACTTAAACCTGGTTCAACTAAATAAACTTTGTTTAACTTTATTAAGTTATACTAAACTTGGTTTAGCTACTAAGTTAAATTTAACCAGCTAAACTTAGTTTAACTTATATAAGTTTAGGTTAAAGACCAAAAAAATTATTCCTTGAAGTTAGACACGAGTATGCCTAAAGGTTTATGTTTAACCAAACTAAGCTTAGCTAAACTTAGTTTAATTAAACTCTGTTTAACTAAACTTAGTTTAACTAAGCTTAGTTTAACTAAACTTAGTTTAATTAAACTTAATTAACTTAACTCAATTCAACTAAACTTAGTTTAACTAAACTAACTTAGTTTATATTATGGGTAAACCTCTTTTAGTTAAACTTAGTTTGGTTAAACTTAGTTTAGTTAAACTTATTTTAGTTAAACTTAGTTTAGTTTAACTTAGTTTAATTAAACTTAGTTTATTTAAACAGAATTTAATTAAACTTAGTGTAGTTAAACTTAGTTTAATTAAACTTAGTTTAGTTCAACTTAGTTTAGTTTAAGTTTAACTAAACTAAGTTTAACTAAACTTAGCTTAACTAAACTAATTTTAACTAAACTAAGTTTAACTAAACTTAGTTGAACTAAACTTAGTTTAACTTAACTTAATTTAACTAAACTACGTTTTACTAAACTAAGTTTAACTAAACTAAGTTTAACTAAACTAAGTTTATCTAAACTAAGTTTAACTAAACTAAGTTTAACTAAACTAAGTTGAACTAAACTAAGTTTAACTAAACAAAGTTTAACTAAACGAGGTTTACCTATAATGTGTAAACTATACCTATACAAACTCTCCGCTAATTTCATCAAATCATTTTCGCCTTTACTTTGTTTAACTTTGTGACTATTTTTCCTTTTGTAATTCATTTTCCCCGTTATTTCAGTGATAATATTTATTAAGAACACAATAATAATAAAAAACGGAAAATATCTACAATGATCAAAGGCATTTTAAACTAACAAACAAGTTTTTTAACTTAATTTCCTTTTCCTTTTTTTTAATAAAACGACTAGAGTCAATAAAAGAAAATGATAATAAATATTTCCATTTCTTGTTTAATCTATTTGTTTTTGGATTAAACACTCTCCGTACAACATACAAACAAACATACATATCTACTCACATTTGGATAAATACAACAACAGATTGTCATTTCTCTGTCTATAATCGCATTAAAATAAAAAATTAAATAAACGAATGACATCTTTTTTGTACGTACATATCTCACTTTAGCTAAACTGACATTTGTACAAAATTCAAAAATTTAATTTAAAAAATTTAAATGACAGCATTAGAAACAAATTTAGCCAGCAGCAATAATAAATAAATAAAATACGAATTATGTTGCTTGTAAAAATAACAGAATTTGAGAAAAGGGGGAAAAGTAGGAAGTGGATAGATATTCAGCCAAATGATGTACTTTTTTATGTGGATGATAAATAATGCGCTTTAGTTTTATGGGATCTATAAATGGGGAGTACTTACTATACCACAGACTAAATACAGACTCGACAGTAGAGTTTTATAAGAAAAAATGGGGAAAAACTAAGCGATTTTACGCTAACATGGCAACACTTTCTACGACTTAGGAGTTAGTGAAACAACAAAAACCGATCTGGCATCCATTTTTCTTATGGCGCGTTATATCAGCTTTCTCTTTCTAACCTAATTCGTAGAATAATTTGAAAATATTAACAATATGGTTAAAGAATACTTTTTTGACACCTGTCACTTATGTCGAGTCTGTATTAGTCTGTGACTATACATTAGAGTATTTAATCGATTTACCGTTAATCGGTTAACCGATAAATTTTGGTCGATTTACTTTACAAATAAATCGGTTAATTTCTGTCGATTAACCGAACTTTAATTTTTTTGTACTTTTACTTATTTTTTGTGTTTTAATTTTTCAGTTTTAATTTAATTAAAACGTTCAGGGCTAAAAAAAGTTATCAAACTTTCTGGGCATACGGCATTTTAGAATTTACACAAAAAAACCTTGTCAAATTATTAGAAAAAGTCTCGTAATCCCATTTTACAAATATTTCACATTTTTTTTGTTTTTTAACAAACAAATTTGGATCGAAATTTACATATTTTTTGTAATTTCAGATTTTTTTTTATTTTACAAATTCCCAAGATAATTTTACAAAAAAAAAATCTTGTAAATTCACGAAAATTCCTTGTAAGTTTTATTGCGCCAAAAAAGTTATAAATTTACAATTTTATTCTCGTAAAATAGGAGGTAGCAAAAAATCTAGTAAAGTTACGAAACCTCCTTGTAAAATTTATCGTTTCAAAAAATTTGTAAATTTACAATTTTATTGGTAAAAACCTTTTAAAATTACAAAATTATTGGTAAAAAGCTTGTAAAATTACTAGGATTTTTTTTTCAAATAGGAGGTAGCAAAAAAAAAAGTTACAAGTGTTTCTTGTAATTTTACAAGGTTTTTTTGAGTGTATGAAATAATATGATTATTATGGATGAGATTTTCATGCACAAAAAAATCGAAAATATGCGCTTAAAATATGCTTTAAAAAATTTAAAATATGCACTAAAAAACCCAAAAATATGCACTTAAAATTCAAATATGTGCAATAAAAATCTTGTTTTCATAGGAAAAATTTATTAAAAAGCAAAAAATATTGCCGGGTTTAAATAATAACATTGAAAACTTTATGTAAGCAAGATTTTTTTACAAATTAAGACAATCTATAAAAAAAAATAAAAAGAAACATAAAATATTTTTTTTTCATCTTTAAACTAAATTTTTGAATTAAAAATAATTTTCGAAACAAATGCCAAAATATGCACTTAAAAGTTGGAAATATGCACAAAATATGCATTTAAAACCAAAATATGCAAAAATATGCATTTTCACCTAAATATGCAAAAATATGCAAAAACAAATCGATGCCATTTTAACACAAATTTCTTGATTCGAAAAGATAATTGGATGATATCGTTTTTAAACTATCGACAAACAACATGTATTTGCATGGAAATCTCATCCCTAATGATTATATAAAAGTACATAAGATCATATTTAATAATTTTTACTCGTTATATTAAAATTGCATCAATCTTGAAATTCAGGCTTTTATGGAAAAACGGAACATTGAAAAAAAGTTTTGACAAGTTCTTTGAAGTTAGCGAGTGCTAATTACCCTAAAAAAGTACCTTTTTCCAAAAAAGAAACATTAAATTGAATCTTGGTCCAAATGGGTTGATAAAATACAGAAATGTACACAATTCGTGGTTTTATTTTCAATTTAAGTTTTAAATTTATATTATTCGGTTAATCGAATAATTAAAATTTAACCGATTAAATATCGACACCGATTATTTATGTGATTGATTTACCGAATGAAACACAAAACCGATTAATGGAATGCCCTATTCTACATACAGTAGAATAACAATTATTTTAACTACAACTTTTCCAATTGAAATTAAGAAAATACTAGTTTTTATTCCGAGAAATCTAAATTTTTTATTTATTTTATTAAGAATTACCATATAATTACAAATCATATACTAATTTTACCTAACCGAGAACTGGTAACAATGACCTTCGTCTCGTTGTAGCGAAACAGACCAAGGCCTCTAGTGGGAATCGAACCCACGACCCCCAGACTCATAGGCTAGCACGCTACCAACTAGCCTACTGGGGCGCCTAATAAAATCTCAATTTAAATTCATAAGATCTTAATAAAAATTGAAATTCATAAATTTGAAACACTAGAAATTTTGTTGTGCTAAATTGAAAACCTGTCACAGACCTTCAGACACGACACTTATGGCACCTGTCAAAAAAGTAATCTTGAACCATATGCATATTTTTTTATACCCTCCACTTACAATTAGTGATAGAGGGTAGAGACGGGCGCGTGAGTGATTTTGACGCACACTCAGTCACGCTCCCGATAGGAATTTTTGAATCACTCACACTCACTCACGAGCATATTTTTATACCCTCCACTTAGTGATAGAGGGTATATATAAGTTTGTCATTCCGTTTGTAACTCATCGAAATATCGGTCTGGGACCCCATAAAGTATATATATTCATGATGCCCGATCGATTTTAAGACATTCTAGCGATGTCCGTCTGTCCGTCTGTCTGTGGAAAATGCTCTCGCGGACAAAATATTGCACAGAGATGACTGAAACTTAACATATATATTGGAAGTTCTCCCGAGAAGTTTGGTATTGCATTTGAGCGATATCGGTTCAGCGGTTCAAAAGTTATGAACGAAAATGTAAGCACACCTCAAAAATTTCAGTACATTCAACATAAGCTAAAAATACAAAATGCTTTAATTCGGCTTCTGGTTGACATATGTGAACATAATTGAACACCAAATGGTATTTAAACAAGTACGAATATATTTTTTGACAAAAAAATAAAAAAATCGCGGATTTTTTTTTTACAAAATTTTTTTTTCGCGGAAATTTTTTTTTCAATTTTTTTTTTTTTCAAAAGTAATTTCCTTTTAAATAAAGTTGTTTTCAATAATCTTTTTGAAATTGTGGAGGGTATCACTACATTCGGCCGAATTTAACTTTTTTACTTGTTTTTACTCACACTCACTCACAATCACGTGAGTAAATTTAATACAACTCACACTCACGTGCACTCACGCAAGCTTTACTCACACTCACGTTGGCACACTTTCAAGAAACTCTTTATTTATACAAAAAAAAATCAAAAACTAAAATTTCCAAAATCTTTCAGCAAAATTTAAAGTTTATCAAAATTTTACATTTCATTTTATGTTTTTTCTTTAAGTTAAGTTAAGCCAAATTTTACAATTTTTTTGTTGCTTTTTTGGTACGAAAGAAAATATGAAGAGAAAATAAATCACGCAAACTCACGCAAAATAATTGACTCACGCACACTCACTCACGCATAAATCTTACTTACGCACACTCACTCACTCAATTTTTTCTCCACTCACACTCACTCACACTAAAATTGAATTCAGTCACACTCACACGTGATCATGCGTGAATCACGCTCTAATCTGCTCATGTGTCCACCTCTAATAGAGGGTATATATGAGGCATTCCACACTAAATGTCCCGCTACAGAAAAACATGTGTCCTTAATTTCTGAATAGGTTGTTTGGATAGCCCTATATGGAACTAAGAAAATTTCGTTTTTGGTTTTTCTAATTTTCATAAACTGGGCTTAGGAGGCGTTGTCAAATATTGGAAAAATGGTCAAATTTGTGGCGAGTTGCCTTGATTAAATATTTATCACATTAAAACGAAATGCACCACAATCTCAAAAATTTTCATTCTTATATAGTTTTGTATGGGCTATCGATTAAATTTTTTTTTTTTTTGGAAAATTTTCAGAACCCGTTCTGAAATTTTCCATTTTTTTAAAAAAGTCGCACAAAAAAATTCAGACACGCGTTATTCGTTTTTTTTTTTCGAGAAAATCGCATTTGAATTTTAGATTTCATAACAATTTTGTAATTTGCTTGTATTTTCTTGTTTTAATGTTGCGAATGAGTATTATTAATTGCATAAATATTATTCATACGCTCTGTTGAAACAAGAAAATAGAAGCAAATTACTAAATTGTAATGAAGTTTAAAATTCAATTGCGATTTTCTCGAAAAAAACGAAAAACGCGTGTCTGAATTTTTTTGTGTGGATGGACAAACATCTAAACTTAAAAAAAAAAATTAAAAAGTGGCCGGATTTTTGTTAAATTGACTTTTTTAAAAAATGGAAAATTTCGGAACGGGTTCTGAAGATTTTCAAAAAAAATTTAATCGATTGCCCATACAAAACTATATAAGAATGTAAATTTTTAAGATCGTGGTGCATTCTGTTTTAATGTGATAAATATTTAATCAAGGCAACTTGCCACAAATTTTTGCATTTTTCCAATATTTTACAACGCGTCCTAAGCCCAGTTTTTGAAAAATTTAAAAACCAAAAACGCAATTTTCTAAGTTCCATATAGGGCTATCCATACAACCTATTCAGAAGTTTACGGTACACGTAATTTTTTTCGCTGGACATTTGGTGTGGAATGCCTCATATAAGTTTGTCCTTCCGTTTGTAACTCATCGAAATATCGATCTGGGACCCCATAAAGTATAATATTCATGATCACCGATCGATTTTAAGACATTCTATCCATGTACGTCTGTCTGTCTGTCTGTGGAAATTGTGATCACGGCCAAAATATTACACGGAGATGACTAACATAACCTAAAAATGCAAAATGCTTTAATTCCGCTGTTGGTTGACATATGTGTACATTAAGGGTGTTCTTATTTTTTTATTTCGGATTTTTGTGTTCCACTGGGCAGAATTTTGTTCCTTTGTACTAAAAACTTAATAATACAAAATTTGGAGTTAATCCGATAACTTTAAGTGGACGCGGAAACGACCTGAAGTTTGAAAAACGAATTACAAGGGGAAAAAATGACTTTTTACTAATTTTCTCAATTTTTTCGACATTTTAAGTTAACTTTGAATTCAAATGGTTACAGAATTGTGATGTGGAGTACATTACCTTTGTAATAAGGCAATAAAAACTAAAATCGGTTAAAAATCAGCCAAGTTATTACAACTGCCCCAGGCAACTAGCGTGTGGCAGACCACTTGATCAAAGATTTCGAGTTCCATTTTTGAAATTGATTGAAATTATCTACTATAGCAACATTTTTTTATTCTTTAAGTCCCAATGCACTAAGGTGATAAGCATTTTTCATATTGTGTTATGCTAACTTGTTTTAAATAAATGGTAAAAAGGTCTTAATTTTTCAACACTGTTTTCAAATCTCCAATTTCAAATTTTTATTTTTTTTGGCAAATAAAATTTAAAAAATTGACCATTGGACTATAGGATTTTGTTAAGCACATATAAGGGAATAAAAACTACAAAAATTGTAGACATTCCTTTTTTCATTCGGCTAGTTCAGCGATTTTATTTCGGCGGATTTCGAGATAATAGTGATTTTGGTAACTTTTTTAGCTTTTAGTAAATTTTTTTATTATTTTTTAACAAACCTCATATGTTTTCTACCGAATTATTGCAGTATAATATAGAATACTTCGATTCCTTTAATAAGAGCGAAATTGAGACATGAAAAATTGACCCAATTAAAGGTCAAGGGTCAAATTTTAGAAGAATTTGAATTTTTAAAGATTAACAGATTTTTCGAGCGGATATTAATGAAACTGATTGATGTTATTTTAATATGTCTAAAAATTAATAGTTTTTTATTAAAATTCAGAACATTAAACCTTAAATGCTGTTGGGGTCTATATGACCCTATGAAATAATATACTTATATTTTCTCCATTATATAAAAAAAAACTATAGACCCCAATAGCACTTAAGGGTTAATTTTCTGAATTTTAATAATAATCCATTCACGTTTAATCATATTAAAACAACAATAAGAAGTTTCATTAATATCCGCTCAAAAAAATTGTTAATCTTTAAAAATTTAAATTCTTCTAAAATTTGACCTTTGACCTTTAATTGGGTAAATTTTTCATGTCTCAATTCCGCTCTTATTAAAGGAATTGAAGTATTCGATATTATGCTGCAATAATTCGGTAGAAAACATATGAGGTTTGTTAAAAAATAATAAAAAAATTAACTAAAAGCTAAAAAAGTTACCAAAATCACTATTATCTCGAAATCCGCCGAAATAAAATCGCTGAACTAGCCTAATGAAAAAAGGAATGTCTACAATTTTTGTAGTTTTTATTCCCTTATATGTGCTTAACAAAATCCAATAGTCCAATGGTCAATTTTTTAAATTTTATTTGAAAAAAAAAATAAAAATTTGAAATTGGAGATTTGAAAACAGGGTTGAAAAATTAAGACCTTTTTACCATTTATTTAAAACAAGTTAGCATAACACAATATGAAAAATACTTATCAGCTTAGTACATTGGGACTTAAAGAATAAAAAAATGTTGCTATAGTAGATAATTTCAATCAATTTCAAAAATGGAACTCGAAATCTTTGTTCAAGTGGTCTGCCACACGCTAGTTGTCTGGGGCAGTTGTAATAACTTGGCTGATTTTTAACCGATTTTAGTTTTTATTGCCTTATTACAAAGGTAATGTATTCCACATCACAATTCTGTAACCATTTGAATTCAAAGTTAACTTAAAATGTCGAAAAATTTGAGAAAATAAGTAAAAAGTAATATTTTCCCCTTGTAATTCGTTTTTCAAACTTCAGGTCGTTTCCGCGTCCATTTAAAGTTATCGGATTGACTCCAAATTTTATTTTTTTAAGTTTTTAGTATAAAGGAACAATAATTTGCCCAGTGCCAAGCAATTAAAACATTTTAAATTTCTCCCTTACTGTTAAGAACACCCTTAGTGTACATAATTGATCACTAAATGGTATTTAAACAAGTACGAACATATTTTTCGACAAAAAAGAAAAATATCGCGGATTTTTTTTTAACCAAATTTTTTTTATCGCGGAAATTTTTTTTTTTCTTCAAAAGTAATTTCCTTTTAAAAAAAATTTTTTGCAATAATCTTTTTTAAATTGTGAAGGAGTAACACTGCATTAGGCAAGGCCGAATTTAACTTTTTTACTTGTTTTTTGTTTTTTTCTACATTTTGAAAAAAGTAAACTAATGTAACGCGCCGTCAGAAAAATAGATGCCAAGTTTCGTTGTTTCATTTATGAAAAGTGGCAAGAGTTTTTCATTTGTAGTTAAAGTTAGCTTAAAATCGCACTTTTTGTCCTCATAGCTAGCTTTGTTTTTCTCCGTTTTTACCCCACTGTAGTATCGGTTAAGTATGTGGTTCTACTGTTCATTTAAATTTTCATTTATATCATCATATTCATATCTGAACTTTTTTGCTGTGTGTGTTTGGGTGACTATGGAAAATTTTGAAAAGCTTTTCTTATAAAACAGAAGTAAATATGAAGTAGTACACAAATCATATTTGTGTTTGTTAAATATATTAGGAGTATTCACGTAAATAATAAAACTTTACATTTTCTTATAGAAACTGAACAAGTAAGTAGTTTTACACTCAAAAAAAATTTATTAAATTATTTTTTTTTTTTTCAAAAATTACTTAAAAATGTTTTTTACACAAAATAAAATATTTCTAATCAAAAATGTTATCTTTTTTTCACGTTAGAAAATTTACTATTACTTAAAAAGGGAATTGTGGAGGGTATTCATAGATTTGGCCTAGTCGAATTTAACTTTTCTACTTGTTTTTTATTTTAGTTTAATAAATGAAGTATTTTTATGTCAGCAGAAGTTCAACGTCCTGCACTTGGACCCAGGGTATTACAAAATGTTTGCTTTGAATTCGCATTGATCTTTTCTTGAGGTTAATTTTAATTTTTTTCCAATTTCTGTTGCTCTTTTCCAAATTTTACTGAATGGTTTTCTTGCAGTTGATATTTTAAGAATATCAATTGAGCCTTTTCCAAATTCTTTTTGATCTTCTTCGAACTTTAGATGATCTCAGTGTGTGTAAACAACTACAAGTTGTTTATACATCATCCCTCTTACAAATAATGAATATCCTTAATGTTTATGCTACACTGAAGAATAGCAGTGTGTCAACCAGATTATTTTCTTACACTGATAAATACTCAACTACAAATCCATGCATCATCCTCTCAAACAAAACATTGGAAAAGCATATAAAGTTTTTGTAAAAAAAAATAAAAAAAAATTATAAGTGAAAAGGCCACAACAACTTAAGTTTTACTGTCTAATATAAATCACAAAAAGTATAAAAAAAGGGGTTGATATGTTGCATGCAACTGATGCCAAGGGATGCCAAACGGGATTGACATTTCCAAATCCCGGGATTCGGGATTTTAAAATTCTAATCCCGTGATCCCGGGATTTTTCGGGATTTTGGGATTTTTCGGGATCCCGGGATTTTTCGGGATTTCGGGATTTATTAAAATTAAGCTTTTTCACGTTATATTTTTAATATATTTTTTTATAATTAAATATTTAATTAATTCATAACCATTGAATAATTATTGAAAAGTTTTACATATTTTGCACAGAAAAACCGAAAATTTAGGAATAACTGATTTGAATAGATTCGAGCGACGTTCGTCTGTAAAAGACGCGATGCAGTCGAATTCAAAAGATCAGAAAATTTTATTTTTTTTCGGTCGGTCTCTTTTTTAGAAGTGGATATAAAATATTTGTTTAAATAATGATACAATTGTATTCATAAATTTGTTAATATTTCTCGCGAGGGGAAGGTGTGAATTTCAAAATCTTTGGGGTTGCCCTTTAGGGTCAATATTTATACAAAAAATTATTGGGCTTGTAGGGTTCTATTTAATCATGAAAATCGGAAAGTTTCAAACAAAGTAAAGAATTGTTTAAATTTGTTCGGATTTTTCCGATTTTCAAGTCAAAAAAGGAACCCTGACTCCGACGATTTTTAAATTCTAAAAAACCAAAATTTGCTCCACCCTTCTGTATATTAAGTAATACGTCAAAAGAGTAATAGAAATTAAGCACAATTTGCCTCATTTGAAAGATATTTCAATCAGCTTTCAAACGATATCCATATTGTCACCACCGGAAAACAAACACTGAAGAAATAGTCAATTATGATTACAAAATTTGACAAAAAATCCCGAAATCCCGGATTTTTTCGGGATTTGTTAATCCCGGAAAATCCCGAAAAATCCCGGGATTGAAAAAAATAAATCCCGGGATTCGGGATTTGTCAATCCCGAAAAATCCCGGGATTTCGGGATTCGGGATTTCCCGTTTGGCATCCCTACATGCAACATAAAAATATACAATACAGATGATGATGATGCTTCAGATGTTGTTTTCTAAGGACTTGACGATACAAAATACTACAATGTTATGTTGTTGTTAAGGATGATGATGATGACGATGATGAGTGGTGAGTGAGGTAAATCCAATATTCAAATAAACGCGACATGTTTGTAAATTTCATATAGTATTTTGTCAAAAGATCATTTATTTTATTTGCTTAAACACGATGTCACAACTAAATTGAGTTTTAATGTTGTCAACAATAAGGATGTAGCAGAAGTAGTAGTGGTAGTGGTAGTAGCAGTAGCAGGGTGTTTGCAAAATATTGAATTGCGTAATGTAAAAGAAGAAGGACGTGGTTTTAAAATCCATTCAGCGTATAATTGACCGAAAATGTTTTCAACGCTTTTGTGTTTTGTTTTTTTTTTTGTTTTTTGGAAAACATAAAGAGGTCTTTAAGTACCACTCGCACCATTGTGAGGTTGAATAAATGGTTGTATGGATGGGGGCGCCTTTATTTACACTATTTTGCATTATCCACAGATTTACTGATTATAAGCTGTAATTGCTAAACATTCAACAATAGTGTAAATAAAATTTGCAATTGAGACTTTTTGTTTTGCTTTTAAAAGGGTGTGATTTTTTCTTTTCTTATGTATATCAATTGTTTAATTATTTTTATCAAAGAAATGGGCTTTAATAGATTTAAATAGTAAAGGTGCGGTCACACGAGATAGAAAGTAGCTGAAGGGAGACCAAAATCAAATTTCCGAAGTATGGAATTTAACTTTGTAAAGTATGAAAGCAGTTTTTAAACCCAAGCGATAGTTCTACTCGCTTCGCTTTAAAAACTCAAAATCTTCGCCAGAGCCGTTTTTTTTTTAAATTGCGTTCAAAAGTCAAAAAATTTATATTTCAAGCTTGTTTTAAAAACGATGAGAAATAAGAAAAAAATACTGAAGACAACAATTATTCCTCGGAAAATTGCAATAAAACTGCAAATTCACATTTTACAATTGCTATGTTTTTGTGGCCAAAAATTGCACTTTTTAATTTCGAGCAAAAAACTTCTCGATTTCTGCAGAAAGATTTGATTTCTGTAGAAAGACGAATTGTAAATACTGTGATTTGATTTCAGAATTGATCGGGTTTGCTGCAAAAAATTGGCAGCATGTTTTTTTTATATATAAGACTCCACAACGCACAATTGCTTTTTTGTTTTTTACATTTTACCTAATTTTGAATACCCCAAATACGTTTTTTTTTTTGTTTTTGACTTAATCAACACTCAGGGGATGTCCCCTATAAATGCAGTGCATTGTGTTGTTCCATTTTAGCAATTTTCACACATTTTTGTACAAATATCTCGAAAACTAATGGCGATAGGTCAGTTCAAAGTTCATATTTAGCAGACATGTGCACAAATGCATTTAAAAGTCGTCTAGAGACATTCTTAAAATTAAGAATGAAAAACAGTATTCTATTCTTCAGTTCGAAACGAATGGAAAATGTATTCTATGCTTGCAATAAAAAGAAAAAACGAAAAAAAACAGTACAGTATTTTAGAATTAGAAATATTCTAAAATACCATTGATTTTGGTCCGAAATTTTGCTCCGTTTTTCTCTATTTCGCTTCGTTTTCAAGATATGGGAATTTTAGTTTTAAAACTTAATTTTTAGAACCCAATAGGTTTACTATATTTGAAACTTAAAAAACTTGAAATTTTTTGCTCGAATTGCTGTCGGGTGTTTTTTTGAAAAATATTTTTTTTTAAAAAAACAAGATGTGTTAACTTTAAAAAAAAATAATTGCTGCAACAGATAATGGGCTATTTTACCGGTTTTTTACTAGTGAGCAGAATACCTCTTCAGTGAAATTTTTACGCTTTTGTAAAGCCAGTGTGAAATATATGTTTTTTTTTTTATATGGAATTTGACATATTTTCACGTGAAAACCGAGCCACTTACTTACCTTAAGGGGGTAAAAAAGTGTATTTTTGGTACTTCTTTTTATCTTTAAAGTGTACTTTTGGTACTTTTTATATTTCTTGAAAAATGGTCATAGAAACTTGAAATTTTTAATGTAGGTTTACCTCCTAGAAAATATATCCACTAACAAGGAGAGTCTCCCTGGTGTCACCCTCCGATCTTCATGAAATTTGTTGTTCAGAACAAAATTAATTCACACGTATTTTTTTCTAGCGGCCCAAACTCATTTTTATTGGGGGTCGATTTGTATGGGGGGGAAGTTGAACTTTTCACTTTTTTCCGATTTACGCCTATTTACTCAAAACTAGTATGGGCATATTTGATATCAGATTAAAGGTATTTAAAATACCTATCTCGTGATGTTAATAACGTGCCAAAAAAGTAAATATTTGTTGACTTATTAACAAAAATGCCCCAAAATTATTTTTAATTTTACTCAATATGATGAAATATTGTTCATGTTTGGACACGTTCTTTGCACACGAAGATAGGGTTTTCAAAGACCTTTCATTTGGTATATATCATGACTAGGTTCCTTTATAATATAGGAGATAATATAAGGACATAAACGCAAAAACTGAAAAATTATTTGGTACTTTTTTTATTTCCTGAAATAATCATAGAAACTTGAAATTCGGAATGTAGGGCCTTAAGTGAAAAAATTTTGGAAAAGTACGTTTTTGAAAATTATATTTCTAAGGGTGGTAAAAGGGATACAAATTTATTTTTGGTACGTTTTACATTTCCTGAAGTTGTAAAAACTTGAAATTTGGAATGGAGAATCCATCGGTGAGAACGACATTCTGGAATGTTTCTTAAGAGGTAAACTTTGTAAAAAAAAGTGTACTTTTGGTACTTTTTACATATGTTTAGAGAAATAATGATGCTAGACAATTAATATTTCTAATGTAGGATCCTTTAACGAAAAAAATATTCTGGAAAAAGTACTTTTTGAAAATTCCGTTTCTAAGAGAGGCAAAAAGATTAACAAGTGTGCCTTTTTACTTTTAAAGTTTTTTAAAATAATTGTCGTAAAAACTTAAATTTTGGGATGTAGAATTCTGGAAAAAGTACTTTTTGTAAATTCCGTTTCTAAGGTGCTTAAAGGGATAAAAAATTGTACTTTTTGGTACTTTTAATATTTTCTAAAATGATGGTTTTAGAAACTTGAAATTTGGAATGTAGAATCCTTCTGTGTAAAAATATCATGCTGGAAAATGTATTTTTTGCAAAAGAAGTGTGCTTTTGGTACTTAAAATTTTTTCGGAAATGACCATTCTGGAAAAAGTACTTTTTGGAAATTCCGTTTTGATACTTTTTATATAACCTAAAATAATGGTCACAGAAACTTGAAATTTGAAAAAAAAAATGGGTCCATCTTTAGACCTAGCCTCCATACAAAGGTCCTCTTTAATTTTTGGCTCAAATAACTCTAATAACCGTATTGTAATAAATATCATTTCAAAATTTGGCAATTAAAAGTGTTTTGTGTTCATAAATCAAATTTTGATTGTCCTTGTTTAACCCGTAATTAATCAAATCCGATTATAATCAGACCATTTTTGGACTTAGGCCCCATATGAAAGTTTCGCCCAATAAAAGCGGTTCATTGGCAACAAGTGTCAGCCTCTTTTACTCAAATTTGGTTTGTGAGTGTTTTTTTACACTTATTAAAGATTTGACAAAAGATAGATCCACCCGATCGGTCCATTTTTGAACACACAAAAAAAACCTTATCAAATTACTAGGAAAAGTCTCGTAATCCCATTTTACCAATATATTACAGTTTTGCTTGTTTTTTAACAAACAAATTTGAATCGAAATTTAATTATTTTTTTTTTGTAATTTTACAATTTTTTTTGTAACTTAACAAATTTCCAAAATAATTTTACAAAAAAAATCTAGTGAATTCACGAGAATTCCTTGTAATTGCGCCAAAAAACGGTAAATTTACAATTTTTTTTTTTTGGTAAAAACCTTGTAAAATTACAAAATTAATAGTAAAAAGCTATTAAAATTACTAGGAATTCTTGTCAAATAGGAGGTAGCAAAAAAAAAAAATAGTAACAAACTTTTCTTGTAATTTTACAAAGTTTTTTTTTTAGTGTACTTGTGACCCATTTTCCGGGAAATATTGGTGACTATAATTTTCTTACTTTTTGTATTTCTTTAACGCATGTTATATGGAAAGGAATGAAACTTATATGGAACAAAATGAGATGGATCTGGTAACGAAATGGAATAGAACGGGAAACGAAATAGAATGGAGCAAGGAACAATATGGAATGAAAATTTTTTCTCAAATCTTTTTTAATTATTTTTCACAAGTTTTTCTTCACTCAAAATATTTTCCACTCAATTTCATAGTGTAATCCAGTTATATGGTCAAGATAACTTGTCACCGGAACGAACATGATATTTTGTTGAAATACATATGAGGCATTCCACACCAAATGTCCCGCTACAGAAAAACATGTGTCCCGTAAATTTCTGAATAGGTTGTTTGGATAGCTCTATATGGAACTAAGAAAATTGCGTTTTGGGTTTTTCAAATTTTCAAAAAATGGGCTGAGGAGGCGTGGTCAAATATTGGAAAAATGGTCAAATTTGTGTAGAGTTGCCTTGATTAAATATTTATCACATTAAAACGGAATGCACCACAATCTCAAAAATTTACATTCTTATATAGTTTTGTATGGGCTATCGATTAATTTTTTTTTTTTTTGGAAAATTTTCAGAACCCGTTCTGAAAGTTTCCATTTTTTAAAAAAGTCAATTTATCAAAAATCCGGCCACTTTTTTTTTTTTTTTATTTTTTTTTTTAAGTTTAGATGTTTGTCCATCCACACAAAAAAATTCAGAAACACGTTCGTCGTTTTTTTCGAGAAAATCGCATTTGAATATTGAATTTCACGACAATTTTGGAATTTCCTTGTATTTTCTTGTTAAAACATGGCGTATGAGTAACAAATTTTTGCGAAACCAACGAGTTGATCCCATTTTAATTATCTTTTCATTTGTGGTGCAATATAGAGATGGGCGTGAATGCGATTTGACCCGCGCAAGAAATATTAAAGTCACTGACGACTCGTTATTATTTTTAGTTTAATTGTGCAATCACGTGAGTCAATTTACTGTTACTCACGCAGTTTTTGATTACGCTCACGGTTGTTCACTCACGCTGATGATGATTTTACAAAAATAATAAAAACAACAAATTTTCTATGAAAAAAGCACTGAAAACGGAAATTCAAAAAAACAGTAAAATTCCAAAAAAAAAATAGTTAAAAATCACAAAAACTTACTTAAGAAAAATTTTAAGCATTCACTCATCTCGCAAAAATTGGACTTCCTAATCACTCACGAAATGTTCTACTCACGCTACCTCTTTAATATCGTGAATAGCTTAGTACGTGACTCGCGAGTCAATTTTTTCAAATGTTGAACGTTAAAGGATATGTACCTATAATGTAGTGTCCGATTTATTGCTCCCGCTTAAGTGCGCTTATCCAAAATATTAAATAAATCAGAAGGATATTGATGCATTTACATAAAAAAAAACTCTTATAAACGCACATCAAGTGATCTTAAGATTTTGAACTCATTTTAGTGTTGATATTTCAGTAAAATTTGTATGAAACTACTCTTACCAGTTTTAGGCATTTAAGCGAGTAATTCTGTATTTTTTTTTAATTTAAATTGAAATCTTTATGAAATCTTAAAACTAGTTTTTTTAGCAATTGACGATTTGTTTTCGATATAAACGGTCAGAAGGACATTGATGCATATCTAAAAAAAACTCTTATAAACGCATCTTATCAGTTTTGCGCATTTAAGAATTTTACGCATTTAAGCATTTACGCATTTAAGAATTTACGCATTTTACGCATTTAAGCGAGATGAGTGAATGCTTAAAATTTTTCTTAAGTAAGTTTTTGTGATTTTTAACTATTTTTTTTTGGAATTTTACTGTTTTTTTGAGTTTCCGTTTTCAGTGCTTTGTTTTCATAGAAAATTTGTTGTTTTTATTATTTTTGTAAAATCATCATCAACGTGAGTGAGCAACCGTGAGCGTAATCAAAAATTGCGTGTGCGTGAGTAACAGTAAATTGACTCACGTGATTGCACAAGTAAACTAAAAATATTAGCGAGTCGTCAGTGACTTTAATATTTCTTGCGTGGGTCAAATCGCTTTCACGCCCATCTCTATATTGTACCACACATGAAAAAATAATTAAAATGGGATCAACTCGTAGGTTTCGCAAAAATTTGTTACTCATACGCCACGTTTTAACAAGAAAATACAAGGAAATTCCAAAATTGTCATAAAATTCAATATTCAAATGCGATTTTCTCGAAAAAAACGACGAACGTGTTTCTGAATTTTTTTGTGTGGATGGACAAACATCTAAACTTTAAAAAAAAAAAGTGGCCGGATTTTTGATAAATTAACTTTTTTAAAAAATGGAAAATTTCAGAACGGGTTCTGAAAATTTTCCAAAAAAAAAATTTTAATTGATAGCCCACACAAAACTATATAAGAATGTAAATTGTTGAGATTGTGGTGCATTCCGTTTTAATGTGATAAATATTTAATCAAGGCAACTCGACACAAATTTGACCATTTTTCCAATATTTGACCACGCCTCCTGAGCCCAGTTTTTGAAAAATTGAAAAACCAAAAACGCAATTTTCTTAGTTCCATATAGAGCTATCCATACAACCTATTCAGAAATTCGTGCGACTCGTGTTTTTTTTCGCTGGACATTTGGTGTGGAATGCCTCATATGTATGTCAAAACTTTTGTTTTTACTAAAATAATTTTTGATGAAATTCTTTACTCCAAAACGTTAAAATAATTAGGTAAAAAAAATGTATCCTTGAACACGCGTGATTGGCGTGACTCACGATAATCAAGTGACTAGCGTGCAGTTCTACCCTGTACCACAGTTTGAACTTCACGGATATTTTATTTGTTGTATTTGCCTACTTTTGTTGTACTTATTTTTAAAGCACTGCTCATAAAAGCGGAAGCGATTTTTTCTTCTGCTGGGTAGGCTTAAGCATGATATAGATATTTTTTTAATAAAAACTTACATAAGTAGATAATAAATACATAAGTTGGGATGTTATTTTTCAATTATCAATTGTTCTGGTATTTGTTGTTATTGTCATTAAACACAAATTATATAAAATTTTGAAATAGTTAAATGTATTTCGTATGTGATATGAATTCCCAACACGTGTTCACACTCAATGGGAACACAACAAACACGGTCGGTATCACTCTCACTGCACGTGCCACTTGTCTAAATTACCATTGACTTACAAGGGAAGTATCTCAACCCATATGAACCGATTTGCCTGAAACTTAAAATATATATAAATGAGACGATTCTAAGGTTGGGGTGTCTCGGCTTTTCGGCCATATCAGTGTTAAAAAATTTCGTTGTCCCCTTATGAAACAATATGGACCTCCGGGAAAATTTCGATAACTCACGAACTAACAGGAATATGCTCTAGAGCAAAAATACGTGTCGACTTAAATTTAATAAAGATTATTTTATATTCATATGGACATCGTAGCTCTATGTCTTCATATAAATACCCCCCAAAATTTTCACTTTTTCATGAAAAAAGTATTTAACGAAGCCAAACTTTTACAAGGTTATGCCACCGTTGGATAGGCATTAAAAAAGCCTTTCTTCTCATATGTAAACATCATATAGTTTCTTAGAAAAAAATGGCTGAAAAATCGAAAAAACTATTTTTTCGCCATTTTTTGACCCATGTTTTGAAACCCTAAATCCACGATATGGCCGATAAGCCGAAACACCCCAACCTTAGAATTGTCTCTTTTATATATATTTTACGTTTCATGCAAATCGGTTCATAAGGGTTGAGATACTTCCCTTGTTAGATATTTAAACACAAGGATACAGATGCCAACCTACCAACTAATATGTAAGTTTTTCCATACACATCGTAGTTTGCCAAAGTGAAATTGATATGATCACGTCCAGAGTGTTTAGGACGGACTTATCTTCATCTTTTTTAACGTTATTACACGAGTTGATGGTGTTGGCAATAATATGATAACAACAAATAAGTAAATACAAATTGTTGTCATAAGTTGAATGTTTGTTATTGCCGTTGTTCGACTCCTCTATTTACACCATTTTGAGATTTTTAAGGATTTCTATGGATGTATGTATGCACAAAATGTAAACAGAGGAAATAGAAATAAAAACAATGTCAACATGCCTTTGACGACGAACGTCAACAATACATTATCCTTTGATGTTAAACATAAAAAAAATTGATTGTACATCTCTTGTACATTAATGAAATTCCAAGTGTGATATATATTAATGATTGGTTTCCTGGTTATGTTTTCCACTATTTTTTTATCTTTTATTTGTTCATCACACCAACGACTCAACAAAGTGTGAATTACAAACACCAAATTTTTTTTTGATGACACGTGTAGGTAAAACATTATTGCTTTTTTTATTGCTAAGATTATCTTGCAAATTGCGAGGTTACCAAACTTATTCTTTTAATTTTAAATAAATAGCTTTTTTAAAAAAAAATCTTCACCGTGTACATTCGGAATCTAAAAACGCTCAGAAAATATATCAATAAGAGAGCTTTTTCCTTCTAAAATAATCACTCTTTCTAAGCCTTCGTCGAAGACTTCGAAATATGAGCAAAGATATTAAAATTTTCTTCGTTTTCATAAGCCTTTTACGAGTCATTTAAAACGCCTTTTCATGTGGATTTGTGGAGCGATTTCCGACTTTTTTCGGAGTATTATTCGAATAATTTTTCTCTGACTCTTTTCGGAATGTTATTTGAATAATTTGATTACACATTTTTGACACTTTTCTGATCCATATTTTTGAATATTCAGAAAAAAAAATCAAAAATAAGTACAACTTTTGAACCTGATTAAGTTTTGTTCTTTTTCTGAGTCTTTTTAGACTCTTTTAAAAACAGTCAGAAAAAATAGTATTTTTGGGGCAATCATTTTGATATGCTCATAAATTAGAAGCCAATATGAATCTTTTCGACTCCAAATTCTGAACGTGAATCACCTGCAGATAAAGTGTTTGATAGATTTTTTAGCCTTCGGGAACTTCTTTTTTTCAAGGACCATAAGTCTAGTTTTTGCATGCTGTGTTAAGACTATATTCAATCACAACGCTAAATAGTCCGATATTTCCTGAAGTTCAGCAAACATTAATGGGACGAAAACTGTTTTTGAAATCCAACTTGAAACCAACTTCCGGTTGTAATGACCAATTAAATTATGAAAAGAAAATCATCATATATTGCTTTAAATTTCTCCACTTGCATCACACTGAGAACACTTTAAATCTCTCATAATATAAAGTTATTATTATATGAACAATGGGAATATTTAATATTTGATTTTTCCTATTTATTGTATTTTGATTTATTATTTTAAGGATAATTATGGCCACAACTCACCACAGGCATTAAATTAGAACTAAATATGTGGGCAACGATTTGTTTTCAATAACTTCTTAATCATCCATATCAATAACAATATCATCCCCATTTTGCAATAAACCTTAAACGTTAATAATTTCTAAAGGAATCAATTGTTAAGATGATTGTTCGTTTCTTCTGTACCTCTATTCATTGAATTATTCACTTGTTTTACAGCTACAGTTTATGGGGTACACTAAAAAAAATGTCTGTGGATAAATTACTATGAACAATATGTAAAAAAAAACATTGTCCCAAAACACATAGAAAATTTCAAAAATTTTAGCTCATATTGGAACCCCATACCCAAAAAAAAAATCTAAAACAAAAAGTGTTATTGTGATACTTTTTACATTTTCAGAAATAATTGTACTAGAAATTTAAAATTAAGGATCCTCTGGCGAATGACATATCCGAAAAAAGTACTTTTTGGAATTTCTGATTCTAATCGATTAAACAGTGTACTTTGGTCCTTTTTTTATTCTTCTTAAATAATGGTCAAAGAAACTTGAAATTTGAATTGTCGGATCTTCCTGACAAAAAAAAAACATTCTGAAAAAAGTGAATACATTTTGGAAATTCTGAGTTTAAAGGTGTAAAAAGGTTTAAATTGGACCTAATTGCTATTCTATATCCTGAAATAATGGTTCTGGAAACTTAAAATGCAATGAAAAACCCATTTAGAAATAAGTTTTGATCGTACTTTTTGATACTTCTTGATCTCCTAAAATAATGGTCATAAAGTCTTGATTTTTTGAAATGTAGGATCCTCCAATGCACAGTGGGCCAGGATCTCCGTTTTTTGGCCAAAAGTCCATTTCGCTGCATCCAAATTCTGTTGATGTATTCAAAATCTTGGAATGTTCAATATTATGTAAATAAAATATTGTAATATTGTGGCTATTTGATTTTCTTTGGCAAGAGGTCAAAGTCAAAATTTCGAATTTTTGTGACAATTTTTTTTTTAAATATATTAAAAAATACTTGGGAAATTAAAGAATTTTTGACTGAAAATCATTCAGAAATCACTAAAGAAGTACTTATTAACATATCAAAATCTAAAACACTTCAATAATTATCTAAAGAAGGTATAAAATTTAAGTTTCCCCAAAAAAATAACGATTTTTTTGAAAATCGCCATTTTTCAACATCGATCTCCAAAAAGCTCCAAACGATTTTGGAAAACCTTTAATGCCAATGTGTTCCTTAATATGTCCCCTAACTAGAATTTTGCGACCGTCTGCGACCATTCATAAACTTTCGAGATATTGTCCTTTAACTAAAAAATGGCGTTCAGATTACACTTCTACACGAGCACGGAAGATAAAATCACTTGCACTCCGATTGTTCTGCAATTCACGTATGTTATAGAAGGTCGAAATCTAAGATTAACCTGTTTTTTTAAGGTGCTATCTCGGCGGTTAAAGAGGGGAAATGGGAGGGGGAAAACGGTATTATTTTTTTTTATATCTGTTTCAAAGGAGCTATATGAACATTTCATACCGATAGAAAGGTTTTTTAAAGGCCTATTAAATGGTGTATTGGTCTTAGCGAAATTCGGTTTTATTAAGTTGTAATTGTCAAAAATCTGTAAACTATACTACACTCAAAAAATTATGTAGGTAAATTCCAGTGAATATTCACTTAAAACAAATGAAATTTTTTTTAAAAACCATTCCACTGTTTTTTCATTTAAAATAAAAACACATTACAGTCAATTTTAAATGTTAATTTAATGACTAACCAAAACGTTAAAACACTACTGAATATTCACTTATTTTGTATTGAAAAACAGTAAAACTATAGAATAAATTTTTTACTGCCGAAAATGAATGTAACAGAAAATTCGTTTTTAAGACAGTAAATTATATTTTTTAAACTACAGAAATAGTAAAAAAATTAAATCCTTTATAAAATAAGTGATTTTTCTTTTAAAATAACTTTACTGATTACTTTTTAAAATAACCTACTAACAGTTAATGACATAATTTTCTTAGTGTATATACATATAAACGTTATATTATATACATAGATAAGACCCCAAATTCGTGTATAATAACGTCTATTATGATTAAGCCGAAACTTGATTTTGCTTTTGGCGATATTTTTGCAAGTTTGGCTTTTATTTGGACTTTTATAAATTTTTAATGCTCACATATTCAGTGACGCATTTAAGCGGATGATATTTATGGGTTACCACTTTAATTAGCTGATAGTGCCAATTGATGAGCATTTTTGAGAGGTTTTTTAGGAACAACATTATCGTAGAATTCATATAGAATATATCCAATATAACTGCGTCCTCAAGTTCTACTTTTTAATGATACATTTATGCTGAAATTTCAATGCAGTTTAATGGTCCGGATTAGAATTTAATTACATTTTTATCCGTGTTTTTTAAATGCGGAGTTTGAGGATAAATTAATTATTCGTTTAAAAGCGTCAACAAGTTGACATGTTCAGTTAAAGTGGTAAATATTCGATTCGCAACACATAACCGATTCTTTGGAATTCAAAATTTTACTGGGTATATTTTGGTGCAATATTTCATCTTTAGTTTGATTACATTATTTCTGTGTGAGAAAAAAAGAAGACAAAAATAAAGTTAACACCTCTATATTTAAGTGCATTTCCATAAAATAGTTTGGATGTAATTTACAATAACAAAACTTTTCTTGTTAATTACGACTTTCTTGGATTTTGTTTATATTAATGTGCTCACGAAAACACTTTGCTGCTAATTCTATATTCGCAAACATCGAAGCCATATCAAGTAGAAACAAATATTTTAAGTTCAATATTTAAAAATTTTTAAATTAAAAGCCACCATTTTGAGCCCGTCATTTTGAATTTAAAATTTTCGATTTCATATTCGTAATTAGTGACGCCATATCATTGATAAACAAATAATTGAAGTTTAATATTTACAAATTTTAAAACTTTTGGCCGCCATTTTGAATCCGCCATTTTGAATTTCTATTTTCTGATTCCAAATTCGTAATTAGCGACACCATATCCTTCATAAACCAATAAATAAAGTTCGATGTATACAAATCTAAAAGTTTTTTACCGCCATTTTGAATTCGCCATTTTTAATTTTAAATTTTCGATTTCATATTCGTAATCAGCGTCGCCATATCCTTTATAAACAAATATTTAAAGTATTATATATTCAAATTTTAAAATTTATGGCCGCCATTTTGAATCCGTCATTTTGAATTTTAAATTTTTGATTCCAGATCTGTGATTAGCCACTGCCTAAACCTCTTTTGGCATATTATAAAGACTTCTATCCTCTGTATTCTAGTTTTGGCCAAAATTCTTGGATGCTGGCCCACAGTGCAATGGAACAAAACATTTTGAAAAAAGACTTTTAGGAACTTCTGATTTTAAAAGGTATTTTGGTACTTTTCGATTTCTTTAAATAATGATCTTATAAACTTAAAATTTTGAAATTAGGATCATCCAGCAAACAAAAAAAAAATATTCTAATAAAAGCGTTTTTTGGAAATTTCAATTCGAAGGGCGCAAATGAAAAATTTGTATTTGTTTATAACTACTGAACTGAAGACCCCAGAATCAGAAATGGGTGAAAAAAAATTACTTTGATACTTTTTGTATTTTTGTAAAATTATGAAAAACTGTCTAAAAGTCAATATTGCCAAAAAGAGTTTTTAAACCTTCTAAAGTATTGATCCAAAAAAAAATTATCTTTTTTAATTACACAGGCACACAAAAAAAAAAAAGTGGCCAGACCCAGAGGGTAGTCCCAGTTGTTTCTAGGTTTTTGGGGCCGCTGAATCCGAATATGACCATTAAAAATCATTTCAATTGCCAGTTTTCCCCCTACCGCCCCCCATTAGCCCCCCAGAGGATTGACTTTTAATTCTCATAGAAACTTAAAATTAATGTGTACTTTTATGTTGTTTTGGCAGCTGAAACCTAAAATGACAACAAAAAAAATATGTGACCCTTCCCTCAACCCCTAGCACGCCCTTACAACCCCCTGAAAGGGGATGAATTTTGAGTGTTTATACAAAATTAAGATGTATATGGATTTCTATGTTTTTTGGACCGGTAAAACCGAATATGACTACAAAAAATGGATAATTCCCCTCCCTCACTCCCTAGCACCCCTTACTACGCCCTATAGGGGATTTAATTTTGAAATTTTCATTAAAACTTTAATCAAATTTAATCAAAATTAAATCCCCTGTAAGGTGTGGCAAGGGGTACTAGGGAGTTTGGGAGGGGTATTATACACTTTTGGTAGTCATATTCGGTTTTAGCGGTCCAAAAAACATAGAAATCCATATACATCTTAATTTTGTATAAACACTCAAAATTCATCCCCCTTCAGGGGGTTGTAAGGGCGTGCTAGGGGTTGAGGGAAGGGTCACATAATTTTTTTGTTGTCATTTTAGGTTTCAGCTGCCAAAAAAACATAAAAATACACATTAATTTTAAGTTTGTATGGCAGTTAAAAGTCAATCCTCCCGGGGGTTAATGGGGGGCGGTAGGGGAAAAACTGGCAATTGAAATGATTTTTTATGGGCATATTCGGATTCAGCGACCCCAAAAACCTAGAAATAGCTGGGTCTACCCTCTGGGTCTGGCCACTTTTTTTTTTTTGTGTGCCTGTGTTATTAATGAAGCTCTATACCGCAGTTAAATTTCCCATGTATTTGCTTAAATGAATGTATGTGTGGAACAAGGTGCTAAAATCTAATTTTTGGAAATCGCGTTTTTTTTCAAAATCGTGCCTTCCTACAACGTAAATTATTAATTTAATATTTAATATATTTAATATAAAATTAATAATTTACGTTTCTTTTCGTATAAAAGTCCAAAGTCCAATAAAATCACAAAATAAAAAAGTTAGAAAAATACGTTTTCACATTTTTATACCCACCAACCACAGTATGGGGGTATACTCACTTTGTCATTCCGTTTGTAACGCATAGAAATATCGGTCGGGGACCCCATAAAGTATATATATTATTGATCTATGATCGATTATAAGTCATTCTATGAATGTCCGTCCGTCCGTCTGTATAAAGCATGATTCAGTCCAAAATAAAATAGCTAGACTCCTGAAAATTGGCACGATTGTGTCTCATAGTCATAGGCCGGTTAAGTTCGGAAATGGGTAAAATCGGATAAGGGGCAAAAAAGTTCCCCCTTAAAGAACTAAAAAACCTCTATAAAAACGCCATTTTTATACCCTCCAACTACAGTATGAGGGTATACTCACTTTGTCATTCCGTGTGTAACGCATCAAAATATCGGTCTAGGACCCCATAAAGTATATATATTTATGATCAGTGATCGATTCTAAGACATTCTAGCGATGTCCGTCCGTCCGTCTGTCCGTCCGTCTGTCCGTCTGTAGTTAACACGATGCAGTCCAAAATAAAAGAGCTAGACTCCCAACATTTGCCACGAATATGTCTTATGTTCCTAGGCAGGTTAAGTTCGTAAAGGAGCAAAATCGGACCAGGGGGAAAAAAGTTCCCCCTTGAAGAACTAAACCAACCTCTGAAAAATACCATATTTTTACATGATTTTCTTTGTTTTTGTTTAACAAATACAACATTTTTATGCTACAAGAAGTTCAAAGTCCTGCATTTGGACCCACAGAATTAGAAAATGTCGTTTTTTCGGTCCGCCCCCTTTTATGGGCGTGGAATAATTATTTTTTTTAAATAATGATAAACTTGTATTTCTTTAGAGCAAAAAGTATAAGAATGAATTCTTAAATACATATTCGGGAAGAAATGCCCCCCCCCAATTACCACTACCGACCCCCCCCCCAAAAAAAAACGCCCCTGCAATTTTTTTTTTATTTATTTGCAAGTTGGAGGGTATAACAGATTCGGCACGGCCGAATTTAACACTCTCACTTGTTTACACCTTTTTTGCATTTTTGTTAAACAAATGAAATTTTTTTATGTCAGAAGGAGTTAAAAATCATACAGTTAGACCCCGGGAGGCTACAAAATATTGTTTTTTTTTGCCCCGCCCCCTTTTGTGGGCGTGGATTAAAAAAAACATAAAAATCATGAGAAAATTGTATAACTAAAGTTTAAAAAGCATAATAAATAATTTAGTAAACATTTATCGCGTTGGGGAAGGTATCCCACAGCACCCCCCACAGAACCCCTCCCCAAAATCGCCTCTGATTTTTTTTTATATGTACTTTAACATGTTGGAGGGTATCAAAGATTCGGCACAGCCGAATTTAACACTCTCACTTGTTTTTATTTATAGTAACTCAGTTTTCTCACACAAAATTGTACAAATGTAAAACACGCTAACTTTTGAAAGACTTTATGGAGGCTCCTGAATTTTAGCATACATGTTGCGCATTTACCTGGTCAGGTTGGTATTGCAATCCAGCGAAATCGGTCCAGTGGTTCAAAAGTTATGAGCAAAAGAGTGAATTTCGGCAAGGGTTTTTCGCGAAGATAAAAAACACGATAACTTTCAAATGGCTATTCTGAGGATGCTGAAGCTTGGCATATTTATTTTCCGTTCCCCTGGCCTGGTTCAAATTGCCAAATCGGTCCAGTGGTTCAAAAGTTATTAGCAAAACCGTAAATTTCAGATTCGCTTCACCTTAAATTCACGTGCTGAAAAAACCGAGCCTTAATAAACAAGCTCTAAAGCCATTGGAAAGCCACAAAACTACTTGAAAAAGCATATTTGTCGCTCAAAAATATTTTTACACTAAAAAAAATTTACACTCGAAAAAAATTTTACACTCAAAAAAAGAATTAGTAATTTTTTTTTTTTACAAAAATGAAAAAAAAAAATTTTTCACTCAAAATAAAATATTTCTAATCAAAATTGTTCATTTTTTTCACGTTAGAAAATTTACCATTCCTTAAAAACGGCATTGTGGAGGGTATTCATAGATTCGGCCAAGTCGAATTTAGCTTTTCTACTTGTTTTTGTCTAATTTTTGGTTTTATAAATAAAATTTAATGAAATTTTTTTACGAAACTACGAAATCTAATGAAGTAAAATTTTATAAAATTTAGTTTACATTATATTTAAATTAGCATATGAATTACTTCATTGATTAAATGAAAATAAAATGGTGAATCCGTTTCAATTATATTACGAAGGTTTTTTTACAGTGTATAACAGAGTGCATAAAGTACTTTTTTTCTATTTATTTTATTTAAGCCTCTTGTTTTGAAAGCAATAAAAACTGAGCAAAAGTTATTTGCCACATTAAGCCTAAACATTATTCGTACAATAAAACAACAACAACAACAGCAGAAAAATCCCTCTTAGAGCTCTTAGTCCTTTATAGTCTTTCTGCATATATTTCTTTTAGCTCTGCATTTTAACTGTTTTACAAAATGTGAAGAAAAAACAAGTGCGATGAGGATGGTGGATATTAGGGGCGGTTTATTATTTTATTTTCTGGTATTGTTGAGTTAAACAGATCCTTTTGTTTATTGTTATGATTGTTATATTGCTTCAGTTTATTGTTGATTTGTTTGTTCATTCATATATCCTTATATTTTTATCCTCATCCTCATCCTCTCACGTACATATTTTTCATTCATTTTCATAACAGCAGCAACAACAACTACCTCAATATTACCCACACATTAAAAAAAACACACACACAAAAATGAAAAAATAAGCTCTAAAGGATTATAAAGGAATGACGTGTTGATGTTCAGCTTTTGATGCGTCAGGTTGTTATTGAGGGCTTAAGTACCGCATCGAGTTGATTTATTATGCAGCACCAGAATTCAATTAAGCATAATGATTGTCACTTGTCCGTATGTTAGAAAAAAATACAAAAAAAAAATAAGCAGTAAAAAGGCTTTTGCTTTTCTATTTTGTGGTATATAAATATTTTTTAAAGGATTAATCGATTTTTATTACTTTGGTTAGAGAAAGGATTTTTATTAAATGGGAAGTTTCAATAGAATAAATTTATTATATACTTACATATAAACATTTCACTTTTCTTATAAATTGAATTATTAAGTATTGAGCCAATCAATAAAATACGAAGGCTGTTTTTATATTAAAATTCTACACCATTTACAATTCTTTCTGCCGAAGGACGAATCCTATTGAAATTTGGAAAAAAGTCGGTCCATGTTTTGACCTAGCCCGCATATCTTTCATTTACATTTGTCTGAAATAAATATATTAGCCGTATTTTATATCCTTCCAAAATTTGTCAGATAAACGTATTTTGTATTCATAAATCATCATTCCAAAATTTAAAAAGAAATCGGAGCAGTTGCTCTTGAAGTCCCCATTTTAACCAATATCACTGTGCAACAAATTTTGGGTCATCACCTTGAGCCTCAATGGCTCCAATGTCAAATGAAAGTAGACCATGAAATAAAAAAAAACCGCCAAAGGATTTTGCAAAGTTATTTTGAATACATTTTTGTATGGCCCACTGAAGTTTTTAATTTTTTATCAAAGGCGCTTGGAAAACGTCATAAAAACTACACTCAAAAAAAAAAATATTGTAAAACTAGCAAAAAAATGGTTAAAATTAGCAAAAAAAAACTGTAGTTTTGGACGTTGCAAAAATTTTGGTAATATTAGCAAAACCATTTTGCTAATCAAAAAATGATAAAATTACAAGAATACCATTTTACTTTTGTAAAAAATCAACCTCGTAAAATTATCAAAAAATATGGTAAAATTACCAAAAAAATGGTAAAATTGAAATAGATAAAAAAAATTGTAATTTGGTAAAAAAAACTGTTTTATTTAGTAATTTTTTTTCTCTGATTAGTAGTTGATTTAAAATTTGGTGAATATACTAAAAAAAATTTTGCCTGTTTTTGAGCACCACTTTCTTTAAATGTAGTAATAGCAGCATCAACTATTACTTCAGTTGTTGGATGGTTTCTTAGGCTTGATGGTGGCATCTTCTTTTGCCTTCTTCTCAGCAGCTGTAGTTGCAGTAACTGGACTTCCAACAACATCAAAATCCAAAATGATTTTTATTTCACTTAAACACTTTAAACAAAAAACTTAAAGAACAACACTTCACTTTTTTTATTTTTTTGCTTAAGTAGAACAAATGAGAATTGCGTAGTAGTCTACACTAGAAATTTCTTACATTTTTAGGTAAAATTTGTAAAAAAATTAACAATTTTTTTCGAATTTTTAATTTTTTTCACATGTATTTAAAAAAAAATAAAAAAAAAAACTTTTGGATATTAAAGATTAGATATCTAACAATGTGTTAACATTTTAAAAAAATAATTTTTCAAAATTATTAACTTTTTATTAACAATTTAGGTGGCAAATTTTCAAAAATGTTCATATAAAATTAGCAAAAAATATGGTAAAATTAGCAAAAAATATGGTAAAATTAGCAAAAAATATGGTAAAAAATACTAAAAATCGTGTAGCCTATTTTTGAGCGCACATTCAGTTGATGGATGGCTACTTTGCTATGGTGTTGGCAGCATCATCAATCTGCAATGAATTTTTTTTTTTACACTAGAACACTTTAAACAATTTTTTTTTCTTAAAACTAAGAAAAAAAAAATAAAAAGTATTACCATTTCTTTAAGGAAAATACTAATATTTTTGCTAAAATTATAGTAAAATAAAAAAAAAAAAACTAGCAAGAAAATATAGTAAAAGTACCACAAAATTTTTGTATTTTACCAATAGTAAATTGCCAAAAAACTGTAAAAGTTAAATTTTTACAATTTTTTTTGCTAAAGTTTGGTTGAAGTAAATTACAACAACTTTTACTAATATTTTGACTAAGTTATTTTTTTGAGTGTACACTCAAAATATTTTGTAGGCAAAAACAAATCAGTGAATAAACAATTAAAAACCATCCCAGTAATTATTCATTTGTTTTAACAAACATCAACATTTATTTTTTACTGTTGACAAAATTTTCTAAAATAATTAACGACTGGTTCCATTTAAAATAGCATCGGCAATCCGCCGATGGTGGTTCAATTTATCCAAAAATTAACTGATATAAAAATAATGAATGAAGGATTTGTTGGAAATTTGATTGTCTTTAATTTGGTTCTTATTTCGGAAGGATCAGATAAACGGAACTCAAGATATAAGAAAAATAGTCAAAATACCTTTAGATAACGCTAAAAAAAATTATTTGCGTGTAAAGCTATGAACTGACGAGAAAATGATGAATGTAGGATTTGTTGGAAATTTGATTATCTTTAGTTTGGTTTTTATTGCGAGAAGATCAGTTAAACAGAACTTAATATATAAGCAAAATAGTTAAAATACCTCCAAAAAACGCTAAAAAATTCATTTAACAAAAATGTATTCGCGAAATGTTGTTTTAATGAAATTTTTGAGTTTAGCGATCAAAAATACATATAAAAAAATTATTCGCGGTTAGTGCGCAGAAATTGTTTTTCATTTGTAAACGAGAGTTATTAACAAAAATCAATAAGGCGTTTCATGAAACCGCGTTTACAATTAAACTGCTTATCACCCCAATTTGGGATTTGCATATGTTGTTAGGTACATTTTGGGCTATATGTGCAAAAAAATATAGGAAAATTAAAGATACGCATTTTGAGATATTTGCAAATTAAGGACATTTTTTTAATTTCAATATCCTTTTTGCAAAGCATCCTATCCTTTTTGAAAATTCTGTTTTAAGTACAGGACATAACCATTATTTTGCGCTTTATTTCGTGGCAATCGGATGATGCGTTCCAAAGATATGATCATTTAAACATTGTGTATTTATCATACAATTGTTGCAAAATACCAACTTTGAACAGCGATAAAACGCGAACCATTCACAATTTTGACTAAATAACAAAAACCGAAATTCAATAAAAATCAGAAGAACATATATACCAATTTTTAATACAATTAAAATAGGTAAGGCCGAAAAAGTGTTTTTTTCGTAGTCAAAAATTTTGGAATTCTTCTAACATTAAACATTAAAAAATTACGGTTTTTTTATTCTTTTTTTACCCACAAAATCGAAAAAAATAACCAACGAAAACATTAAAAATTAATGATAGTTCTGTTATTTTTACCAACAAATTTCAAAAAAAATAACCTACGAAAACAATAAAAATTAATGATTTCGTAGGTAATTTTTTACAATTTTTTTATTGAAATATTTTTTTAAAAATTTTTAATAAAATTTTTGGGGAATCGATCCCGCAATCAACTACATTCTGGCCAGACACTCTACCCATCGTGCCAAAGTCACTTGATACAAACATGTTTTTATATTTCTATAAATAATTTTTTGAATTTTTTGTCTACAAAAAAAAATAACCAACACAAGTAGGTAAAAACTAATGACTTCTCTTTAAAAAAATGCCAACAATTTAAAAAAATAACGTACACAAATCATTAAAAATTAAAGAAAAATCACTTATTTTTACTTACAGAACAAAAATAAATGACTTTAAAAATTGAATGCTAATGAAAGTCTTTATTTTTTATGTTGTTATTTTTGAAACAAAGAACAGAAATGGTCATTTAAAAAAACTGAACATTGAACAAATGTTTTTTCTTTTAAAAACGACAAAACGTAAAATTTTTTAAATAAACTACAAACAGTTAATGACATAATTTTTTGAGTGTAAAAACAGTTTTTTCTGTAAAAAAAAACAAACACCAAAAAAATGAAACGGTACCACAAAAAAGTTTTCAAAAATAAACAAAAAAAAATCTTTTCAGAAATCTTATCAAAATTTTGAGAAATAACATGCATTTAACTAAACTCTGTAAATTGTACAAAGTATTTTTCTGTAAAATTTTGGTTGCATCAAATGCATTTTATAAATATATGTAAATTTAAATTTATTTAGCAAATATTTTACTAGAAACTCTGCAAATTAACATTTTTTTGTCCAAATCATTTTACAAAGTTTTATAGTTAAATTACCAAGAAATGTTGCTAGCTCGAAAAGTATGGTCTACTCTGTTAAATTAGCAACATTTTTCGGTAATTTAACAGAGTTATTATTGAGTGTAATCCTCGATCGATTTAAAGTCGATCTAGCGATGTACGTCCGTTTGTCTGTTGAAAACACGCTAACTTTTGAAAGACTTTACTGAGACTGCTGAAGTATGGCATATATGTTTGTTATTCGCCTGGTCAGGTTGGTATTGCATTTTAGCAAAATCGGTCTAGTGGTTCAAAAGATATAAGCAAAAATGTGAAGTTCGGCAAATGTTTTTCGCGAAAATTTTGGAGTTAAATTGAATTTCAGCAAAATCGATCCTGTGGTTCAAAAGTAATGATCAAAACGGTGAATTTCAGATTGGTTTCACCTTAAATTCACGTGTTAAAAAAAACGTTAAACAAGCTTGTAAAACATTGGTAAATCACTAGAAAATTTTAAAATGTATTTTTTTCACTCAAAAATATTTTTACACTAAAAAAAAAAAAATACACACGAAAAAAATTTTACACTCAAAAAAAGACTTAGGTAATTTTTTTATTTTATTGAATTTTTAACATATAATTACAAATCATATACTAAATTAACCTAACCGAGACGGGTGACTATGACCATTGTCTCGTTGTAGCGAAACAGACCAAGGCCTCTGGTGGGAATCGAACCCACGACCCCCAGACTCATAGGCTAGCACGCTACCAACTCGACCACTGGGGCGCCTTATGGTAATTTTTTTTTTACAAAAATGTATAAAAAAAGTTTTTTTCTCAAAATAAAATATTTTTAATTAAAATTGCACATTTTTTTATACGTTAGAAAATTTACTGCCACTTAAAAAGGGCATTGTCGAGGGAATTCATAGATTCGGTATTCATACTTTTTTTTGTCTAAATTTTCCCTAATTCTTTAAAATTTTCTAGTTTTTCCTGAATTTTTCTACACACCATTTCCACTTTTAAAAATTTCCAATTATATTTCAGAAATTTCCACAATTTCTACGTTTCGAAACTGATGTTTGTATACCGATCATAGCCTAAACAGTTAAGGCGCCGGTTTACAAAACCATGAGTGATTTAGAAGCACAGGTTCAAATCTCATGGCAGGCTAGTCTGTTGATGAAAAATCATAAAAAGAATTTTTCTAGCAAATATCAAACAATCAATTTAATGTTATGTCCTACTGATGTGGCTACAGAAACCATGGTCTAGGGTAAATCCACATTTAATTTAATCTTTAGAAGACACAATTTTCTTCTTCAATCAAACAACAAATTAAATACACTTGTGCTGTGTTTTTCAAAAAGTGGATTTATTTTCAGATTAACCTTATTGTGCTTTAAAAAAATATTTTAACATACAAATTTGGAATATTTTTTTCCGTAATCTACGATAAATTAGCAATTATAATCCAAAAAAATAATAAAAAAATTTGGAAAATTAAAAAAGTTATAAATAAATCAAAATTAATCCAAAGTGGATTTATTAAATCCCAAAATTTTATTGGATTAATTTTGATTTATTTATAACTTTTTTCATTTTCCAAATTTTTTTATTATTTTTTCGGATTTTAATTGCTAATTTATCGTAGATTATGGAAAAAAATATTCCAAATTTGTTTTGGCATGTTAAAATATTTATTTTAAACTAAATAAGATTAATCCGAAAATAAATACACTTATTGAAAAACACAGCATTGGTTTACGCCGAAAAAATATAATAAATTTCCAATTATATTTAAAAAATTTCCAATTATATTTCAAAAATTTCCATTTATATTTCAAAAATGTTCAATTATAATTCAAAAATTTCTAAATATAATTGAAGGGCTTATTGTAAAAACTCGATAAGCAATATTTAGTTTTATAGTGGTTTTTACCTTTAAACTTTTAAAATAATGTAGAAAATAATACTTTTGCAGAACTTTTATTCTCAATATACTTGTACGAAGGGTTAAAGCAAGACTTCGGCCAAAAATCTATCAATGCAACATCAGCAGAAGGCGAAAAACACAAAAAAAATAAAATGTGGCTTATCTAGTTCTTGCAGTAAGCCCTTCAATTCAAAAATTTCCCAATCATAAATTTCTGTTTGTAATTAAAAAAATTCCAATTATATTTCAGAAATTTCCATTTATATTTCAAAACTTTCCATTTATATTTCAGAAATTTCTATTTATATTTCAGAATTTTACATTTATATTTCAGAAATTTCCATTTATATTTCAGAAATTTCCAATTGTATTTCAGAAATTTCCATTTGTAATTCAATATTATCTAAATGCTTTTCAGAAAATTCCATTTGTATTTCAAAAATTCCATTTATATTTTAAAACTTTACATTTATTTAAAAAATAAAGTATTTGAGCTCGAGGCCTGGATTTTTGAATTAAAATTCTTCTTTATTTATTTCCAATATTTTGCCTTAAAAATATTTTGCTTCTTAAATTAATTATATAAAAAACAAGTAGAAAAGTTAAATTCGACTTGGCCGAATCTATGAATACCCTCCACAATGCCCTTTTTAAGTTATAGTAAATTTTCTAGAGTGAAAAAATAACATTTTTGATTAGAAATATTTTATTTTGTGTAAAAAACATTTTTTTTAAACTAATTTTTGAAAAAAAAATTAATTTACACATTTTTTTTTGAGTGTAAAATTTTTTTTGAGTGTAAAATTTTTTTCAAGTGTATTCTTTTTTTCTTTTAGTGTAAAAATATTTTTGAGTGACAAAAATGCGTTGTAAAATATTTTTGTGACTTACCAATGTTTTTAAAACATGTTTAACGGGTTTTCAACAAGTGAATTTAAGGTGAGGCGAATCTGAAATTTACGGTTTTGCTAATAACTTTTGAACCACTAGACCGATTTGACTGAAATTCAACACAAAACAGCCAAAAGGAACGACAAATATATATGCCAAGCTTCAGCATCATCAGAATTGCCTTTAGAAAGTTATCCTGTTTTTGATCTCGTAAATTCGTGAAAAACCCTTGCCGAAATTCACTCTTTTGCTCATAACCACTGGACCGATTTCGCTGGATTGTAATACCAACCTGACCAGGTAAATGCCCAACATATATGCCAAACTTCATGAGCCTCCGTAAAGTCTTTCAAAAGTTAGCGTGTTTTCAACAGACAGACAGACGGACAGACGGACGGACATCGCTAGATCGTCTTAAAATCGAACGAGGATCATGAATATATATACTTTATAGGGTCTTATACCAATATTTCGAGGTGTTACACACGGAATGACAAACAAAAAAAAGTTTCGTACTTTTTATTTTCGTAAAATACACGAAAGTTGACTACATATTACGAAAAACTTTAGTACTAAATTTCGTATTTTTACGAAAGTAACGAAAATGATTAGTAAATATTATTTTCGTAATATTTACGAATGTTGACTACATATTACGAAAAAAAATGTTGCAAAAACTTTTGTAATTTTACGAAAGTTACGAAAATAAACAATGTAAATGCTTCTTTCGTAATATTTACGAATGTTGACTAAATAATACGAAAGATTTTCGAAAAATAAAAAAATATTTCGTTTATTTTACGAAATAGTTTCGTAAAACACAAAAATTTATTTCGTTTATTACAAAAATATTTCGTAAAATACCAACAAAATTTCGTTTATTTTACGAAATATTTTCGTGCATTTCGTACATTGTACACAAGAATTTCGTGGTGTGAAACAACGAAATTTTTCGTACATTGTACGAACGTTTTCGTACATATAAGGCAGGAATTTTTTTCGGTGTATATATACCCTCTATCACTAGAGTGAAGGGTATAAAAATATAATTTAAGATAATCCCTTAGGATGCCACTCGACGAGTGGCGAAACATTGGAAAGAATTTTAATTTAAAAATCCTCGAACTCAAATATTTTATTTTTATAATTAAATTGGAAAGGTTGAATAAAAAACAACTATAGCTTTCCATTTATATTTAAGAAAATACAAATTGTATTTCAAAAAATTCCATTTGTATTTTAGAAATTTCATGTACCTACATATATCAAAAATTTCCATTCGTATTTCAAAATTTTTCATTTGTATTTCAAAAAATTCTATTTGTATTGAAAAAAATCCATTATATTATGTATGTAAGTTTTGAAATACTATTTGTATTTTCTTAAATGGAAAATTTTGGAATACAAATGGAATTTTCTGAAATACCCATTTTTTAATTTTTTCTTACATTTTCAAAATTTTGTTTTTAATTATCCTGGAATCTTCTAAATTTTCAATTTTTTTTTTTTTTATCTTTCAGATTTTTTTAAACTTCTTAATTTCACGAAGTTTCTGAAGTTTCAATCACTTTTCTATTTTTTTTATAAACAAAATATGCAAAAATACGCTTTTTCATCAAAATCCAACTCTATCAAAAAGTGGAAATTTAATTTTCCCTAACATTTTTTTATAAAAATTCACAAATTTTTAGTTAAAATATGCCTTGTTCTCGAATTGTCGTTTTAAGTTGCAATCTGAAGTTTTATATTAAATCAATTTAAAACTCTTACACATACTTTAGTGCCTTAACATCCTTTTTGAGATTTGCATATAAAATCATATACAATTGAAAAACAATTTAGTAAACAATAACAAGTATTCAAGGGTACTTGTATAAATTTCCAAAGTATGAATACTGTAATATTCCTTATACTTGCACTCACTCATACATACGTGATATGAAAGAAGTGTATTTGAAGTGATGTATTGTCGCATTTATGTGATATATTTTTTTTTATATTTATGCTTTCATTCATCTTTGATATAAAAATTTCTACATACAACAATATTTAGCAAATACAACAAAACTTTGTATATTTTTTTTATGTTTAAGAGCTTAAACAGAACAAGCACGGCACGTTGGACGATTGTCATTTTAAAAAAATAATATTTGATAATATTTGATAAATTTTTTTTTTATGATAAAAATTACCCAGGGAAACACAGTGGGCATTATGGCCTCCAAGTGAATTTGCCAAATGGCGAACGCCCATCCATGTTAGGTTGGAAAAATATTTAAATGGTAGCATGAGAGAAAGATTAATTGGAACCGTCATGAAAATAAAACAAATTTATTTTTTACTGTAACGATCACGGTTTCTAGCTTATTTGTATGAAATTAGTCGTGCCGTGATTGTTCTGTACAAGTTCTGTACAAGCTGTTAAAAGAGAGAGTGAATAAAAGAAGAACCCTGTCCTTAAACGGACGATTTTATCGTTTCGATTTTATTTTTTTTATTTTTATATATACAACAACTACTTATTCAATTCAATTCTATTGTGTTGATTTTTTTTTATTCTCATACACTGAACATTTATAATCCTTAAATGTTTATGATAATGATGATACACAGTGGGTAAAATTTAAAGCATATTTAAAAAATAGCTGCAATATTTTCAATTTTTAATTTCGGATATAAAACTAAAAGTCCTTTCGTCCGATAAAGGGAACCTCTGACATATGAAATTTTATAAAGCTTGCCAATTCCTTAATAATGATTAGATTTATTTGAAAATCGTATCAAGCGGAATATCCAGCTAGTAAGCCTAATTTTAACGCACATAATACAATCTTACAGTTTTCCTAGATAAGCTCATTTTTTAAATAGTTTCTATGATAAGGACTTTTATATAAATGATTAAATTTCTATAAATTTTATTTTAATTTTACCCCACTGTACAATGGTGAGGATGAGTATGGAACGGCTGACGATGATGATATTTTTTTTTTTGTTGATTGATTGGTATTGTTTTCAAACACATTTATTTTTATACGATACAATTCCAGTCGTTTAGTCTATTGTAGTGTTAAATTCAAGAATAGACTGAATTGAAGTAGAGTATAAAGCGGTCTAGGCATAAAAGTACTAAATGTGGCATGGGTTGTTTTGATTTTGTTTTATTTATTCTTTTTCTATTTTTGCGACAAATAATGTTGTTGATGTCGAACTGCTTCAATAATTCAAGTGTCAAATTCTTATTTGCCTTTTGTCGATTTCGCAATAATGCTTTGTTTTGTTTCTTTGGTATAGCATTCTTTGTTATTTTACAAGCTTTTTACTAATAATTTTGTAATTTTACAAGCTTTTTACCAAAAAAAATTGTAAATTTACAATTTTTTTGATGCGATAAAACCTACAAGGAGCTTTCGTGATTTTACTAAATTTTTTGCTACCTCCTATTTATTTTATGAGAATCCCTAGTAAAAATTACGAACTTTTTTGTAATTTTACAAGATTTTTACCAAAAAAATTGTAAATTTAAAAACTTCCAAGAAATTCTCGTTAATTTACTAGATTTTTTTGTAAAAAATCTTGAAAATTTGTAAAATTACAAGAAAAACTGTAAAATTACAAAAAAAAAATGTAAATTTCGATCGAAAATTATTTGGTAAAAAACAAGGAAAACTGTCAAATATTGGTAAAATGGGATTACGAGACTTTTTCTAGTAATTTGACAGTGTTTTTTTTTAGTGAGTATATAAAAATACACCTGTAAAAATACTAGGTTAAAATGTTTACGATTTAAGTTTTATACCCTACACCACACTGTGGTACAGGGTATAATGAGTTTGTGCTGATGTTTGTAACCCGAAATATTGGTCCTAGACCCACCTTTAAGCATACCGATCGACTTAGAATCACTTTTTGAGTCGATTTAGCGATGTCCGTCCGTCCGTCTGCCTGTCTGTCTGTCCAACTGTTATTTGTATGGGAGCCTACATAGGGAGTGGAGATAGGGCGTAGGTATATTCAAAAAAAAATGTTGAAGGATAAAAATAAATGGGGGTCGGTCTCACTAATGACCTCTCTCGGACGCACCATTGGACCGGTAGAAGCAGATTAAATAAAACAAATTTACAAAAAATAAAAAAATAAAATGTATGGGGACCGCCTTAACAATTAGAGATAGAGGGTAGGTGTGTTCAGAGAAAATGTTTGGACTAAAAAAATATTGTGGGTCGGTCCTACATTTTGTTGCTCTAAGGGCACTATTAGGGCAGTTAAAGCGGTTGGATCAAATTTTAAAAAATGTCGTTTTGTGTGGGAGCCCCCTTAGAAATTGGAGATAGGGTGTTAGTTTGTTCCAAAGAAATTTTAAGACGAAAAGATTAATGGGGGTCGGTCTTATACAGGACCCCTCTATGACGCACCATTCGAGCAGTAGAAATAATTTTAAGATTTGAAAATTACAATAACATTTTTTCAAAAAATTTAAAAAAATAGTAATAATCGTCATCCCACGATACTCCTGGGCAAAAAATTTGTAGAATCGATAGAAGCTTTACACAAAAAAATTTAAAAAAAATCGAAGAGTACAAACATTTTCAAAAATGAGATTTAAATTTTAAAACTTAAAATGTGCATACTAGAGCGCTTTTAAGAATTTTTTGGGATTTTTTTTTAAAAGTACATAAAAAAACAAAAATTTTTAAAAAAAAAATTGAAATTTGGACCATTATTAAAGAAGTTATGAGTAAAAGAAGTTTGAGTAAAGGAACAAACTACCAATTTTTAAAAATTCGATATCTTTGAACGGGTCATCAAAAAAATCTCAAAATTTACCACGAAAGAGTTTTCGAAGGGTACTAAAAACAAATTGGGAAAATCTAAAAAAAAAAATTTTAAAGTGTCCGATTTGACAATGAATGCCTCATATATATGTTGGCAGGTAATCCACACAAATCACCATTCCGAATTTAAAAGAAATCGGATCAGTTCTTCTTGTAGCCCCCATACAAACCACCTTCCCGATTTTCACATACATCTTTCAAATTTCATGAAAATAGAAAATATTTAATTAAAATTCTGTTTGTGGTTGTTAAACGTGTACTTTAATAACCTTATCAAATCTGATTATCATTGGACCATTTTTGGACTTAGGTCCCATGTGAAAATTTCGCCCGATATTCAGTTAAAAACGTTTGTAGACAACAAATAGAAGCCAATTTCACTCAAATTTGATTTGTGAGTGCTTTTTACACTTATTAAAGATTTGACAAAATACAGATCTAATCAGTCCATGTTTGAACTTGGGAGCCATTTTCCGGGAAACTCTGGTGTAGGGTTGCCAGATACTATAAGTCCAATAACTGGAATATGGAAAAAATTCAGCTGGATTTTCAGAAAATAACTGGACACATACGTATTTTTTTAATAACTAAAAAAAAATGTTTTTTAAATGTGAGATATCTTTATTTTGGACAACTTTTCGAATATAACATCAATCGAAGTGTCGCCTCTATTGGCAAAATGTGTACTTTTTTAAGCATATTTATTACTTTTGAGCGTCTCGGAATGTTGGTGTTGACCTCATCAATAGTTTGAGTATTGCTGGCGTATATTTTTCTATTCAAATAACCCCACAGAAATAAGTCCGGAGCAGAAATCGGATCTGGAAATCAATGTGGCAAGTTAAATTTCCCAGGACGTGCGATGTCAAAAAAGCGACAACAACTGGCCCTCATCTACAGCTTTAACCTCTCCGGACTTATTTTTGCGGGGTTATTTGTAAAGCAAAATGTACACCAACAATCCTCAGATCATCAGACTACAAACAAGACTATGGAAACGACAAATATATATGCTAAGCTTCAGCATCTTCAAAATTGTCTTTCGAAAGTTAGCGTGTTTTTTATCTGGTAAATTCGCGAAAAACCCTTGCCGAAATTCACACTTTTGCTTATAACTTTTGAACCACTAGACCGATTTCGCTGAATTGCAATACCAACCAGGCCGTAAATGACCAACATATACGCCAAACCTTAAGAGCTTCCTTAAAGTCTTTCAAAAGTTAACTAGTTTTTAAAACACAGACAGATAGGACGGACATTATATCGTATTAAAATCGATCGAGGATGATTTTGAGACGATTTTTAGAAAAAATAATAAAAACAAGTGAGAGTGTTAAATTCGGCTGTGCCGAATCTTTTATACCCTCCAAAATGTAAAAAAAAATTGTCAGAGGCGTTTTTTTTTTGGGGGGGGGGGGTGATGGGGGTCAGTGGGGGACTTTGAGAGCACCTTCCCATCGCGATAAATATACCAAATGTTTCATTTATTTAACAAAAATACAAAAAAACATGTAAAAAAGTGTATTTTTTCAGATGTTGGTTCAGTTCTTCAAGAGGGAACTTTTTTCCACCTGGCCCGATTTTGCCCATTCACGAACTTAACCTGCCTATGAACATGAGACATATTTGTGCCAAACTTCAGGAGTCTAGCTGTTTTATTTTGGACTGCATTGTGTTATCTACAGACAGACGGACGGACAGACGGACGGACAGACGGACATTCACAGAATGTCTTAGAATCGATCATAGATCAATAATATATATACTTTATGGAGTCCCCGACCGATATTTCGATGCGTTACAAACAAAATGACAAAGTGAGTATACCCCCATACTGTTGGTTGGAGGGTATACAAAAATTTTTGATTCAAAAAAAGTAATAAAAAAATTTTTATGAAAAAAAAAAAATTTTTAATGCAACAAACAAAATGGAGGTCTCCCTGGTTATAAGGGCTTGAAATTTGAGAAACTGGAGACTTGGAAAAATCAAAAGTGGAACAAATGACACCCCAATGTATTTAGAGTAGTCTGAAAAAAATATTTTGTTTAAAATGTTTACTTCTATTAACTTTATTTTTTTTTTTTAAAAGTTTGGTTAATTTATAAAAAAAAAAAAAAAATTATTTACAAACTATTTCAGAATCGATTCGAAAAAAAAAACGATTTCTTTTCCACCCCACTCCAATGTTAATAATAAGTGTTTTTTTGATTATTTTGGTGTTTCACTAAATTTGCTGACAAAGAACAGATTATTTTCCGTATCCTGCCGTTTTTTGTAAGAAGGATGTGGTCTATTCATGACAACATGCCTTTTTTTATTATATCACAGTTTTTTTTTTGTTTGTGCTAAGTCGGTGCACAAGCAAATTTAATTGTCTTTCTCTCTCGATAAAATGTTTAAATTAACAATGGGACTTTAGTAATTTCAAGCTGTGATTGGCAATGATACGTAACCATGTATGTTACGTTAGTTGGCGAATTTTCATTGATATCTATTTGAGTGTATGTAGAACGTTTAATATTATCCGGCCCAGTGTCAAACAGGGATATAAGCAGCAAATTAAAATGTTTAAACGTTTACTTTTACTATCGAACAATAAGAACGCAATCATTTGAATGGGTTTTAACTTTATGAGAGATATTTTGAAAAGGAAACTCAATACCAGGATTTAAAAATATTAAAGAAGCAATTTTTGGTGGTTGTCAATTGCCTGAGTTTTTAATCTATTGACTAGTAATCCTGCCTGGGTTGCAGAGTGTGTCTGTTTGCCAAACATACTGCTTCACAGCCGGTCCCAAGCCCGGATGAAACGGAGAGGGTTTGAGGCAAAGGATAATCCGATCCTCAGTAAAAGCTCTGATTTATAGTCCGAATGGCAAATGACAGAATTTTAGCGTTTCGGGGGGTAGGTGTGGTGCTCAACCTCACTAAGTAAAATCAGAGCAAATTACATGCCAGCCTGATGGCATCAAAGTGGCAGCCCCACTATCAGGATTGGATATCATGGGTTGATAACCTGTGATTATCTGAAATAATCCTTATCCCCAGAAAGTCTATAAGTAGAAAAATAAATCAAACCGAACAAACGATGACGACAATTGGCAATGTTAATGGAATACGATTAGGAACTTACAATGTGCAAACCTTATATCAGCCTGGAAGACTTGCTCAAGCATGTTTTGTTTTAGAGAAATACAACCTAGTTTTAATGGGAATGTGTGAAGTCAGGTGGAACGAGAGTGGCCATATCATATCACCCGAGGGTCACGCTATGTATTGGTCGGGTATGCCTAATGCAACTGATGTTCATCAATATGGTGTTGGTATTTTAATTCACTCAAAATTTAAAAATGCAATTATAGATTACAAGTTTATAAGTGAGCGTATAATGACTATGCGATTTAAATGCAATAAACGCAATTTAACTGTGGTACAATGCTATGCACCCACCGAAAATGCTGATGCGGAGTACAAAGACGCTTTCTACGAACAACTTAATACCACAATCGCGGGCACGCCTGGAAATGATCTTAGAATAGTAATGGGAGATTTCAATGCGAAAGTAGGTGATAATAATACAAATTTACAGCATATAATGGGAAGATATGGTTTGGGTCAGATGAATGATAATGGTGAGCGTCTTATTGAGCTCTGTGGTTTAAATGAGCTGAAAATTGGTGGAACTCTGTTTCCTCATAAGCGGGTTCACAAAGTATCATGGGTTTCACCTGACACAAATACTGAAAATCAGATTGACCACATATGCGTTTCCGCAAAATGGAGCAACTCACTTTGCGATGTCCGTAATAAGAGAGGAGCAGACATTAAATCGGATCATCATCTGATTGTTGGAAAAATATCACTGACCTTGAGAAATAGTCGTAAAAAAACCATCAATACTCGAGTTAAATACCAAGTTAACAGATTGAAATCTAACGAACAACGAGATGCCTTCTATAACACACTTCGGGAAAAGATCGATGTTACAGGCGTATCTGGTAACATACATCAAAGATGGAATTTAGTTAAAGATACAGTGATAGAAACATGCTCTAGAAGCCTTGGAAGAATATGCAATAAAGATAACAACTTTATGTCTGCACAAACATGGGAGTTAATAGATGAACGTGCCAGAATTAAAAACAACATCAATGCATGCAGATGTACCCAGGAGAAGGCTACTTTACGTGGTCAATATAATCAACTAGACAAACGAATCAAACGTGCAGTACGAGATGATAAGAAAGAATATATTGATGGACTCGCCACGCAAGCGGAAAACGCTGCGGCAACTGCTAACCTAAAAGATCTTTACGACATAACAAAACAAATCGCTAACAAGAACAACAAAAGATCACTACCAGTAAAGGATAAGAATGGAAAACTGTTAACCAATGTTGATGACCAGCTCAAACGTTGGAATGAACATTTCAAAAGTGTTTTAAATACACAAAACGAGGGAGTAAATCCAACCCTAAGTTCCAACATATCCACACTTCCTATTAGAACTGACCCACCTTCAAAAGATGAAATCATTGAAGCCATAAAATCTTTAAAAAATGGTAAATCTGCTGGCATCGATAACATCCCTGCCGAGGTACTTAAGGGTGATCCACAGTTATTTACAAACATTCTGTACCCGCTATTTTGCGACATATGGAGAGAAGAGATGTTTCCCAACGATTGGCTACAAGGTGTAATTGTAAAGCTTTTGAAAAAAGGAGATGGTACTGACTGCAACAACTGGAGAGGTATAACCCTCCTGCCAGTAGTCTTCAAGGTCTTTATGAAAATAATATTACAAAGAATGTTAAAGTTTGTTGATGTTAAATTAAGACGAGAGCAAGCTGGTTTTCGTGGTGGGCGTTCCTGTGTCGACCAAATCAGCACCCTCCGTATAATTATTGAACAAGCTGTTGAATTTCAATCACCGCTGTATGTTCTTTTCGTCGATTACGAGAAGGCGTTTGATTCAATCAGTAGAAATTGTATATGGAATGAGCTAAGAAACATGGGCGTACCCGAAAAAATAGTACGACTTATACGGATAAGTTATGATGGTTTTACAACGAGCGTACTACACGGTGGCAAGCTATCTGATCCATTTCACACCATTTCAGGGGTCAGGCAAGGGTGTTTATTGTCTCCGCTTTTATTTTTAATTGTGATTGATGCAGTTTCAAGGCGAGCAACTAGAGTTCCAAGGGGAATTGTGTGGAATCCGCTTGACCCTACTATAAGATTAGAGTCACTAGACTATGCGGATGATAAGTGTGAATTAGCGCATAGACAACAAGATATGCAGGATAAACTGAACGAGTTGGCCAACGAATCTCAGAAAATAGGTCTAAAAATAAATATCAAAAAAACTAAAGAAATGCGTATTAATACTGCTTCAGACGAACCCTTGAACTTAAATGGTACACTAATAGAAAGGGTGAGCGAGTACCAATACCTTGGTAGTATAGTGAGCGAAGATGGTGGTGCTGACAAAGATGTAGAAAGCAGAGTTAGAAAGGCTCTTGGTGCTTTCACTACACTGAACAAAGTGTGGTGCAATAATGTATATGGCGTTAAAACGAAGATTAATATATTTAAATCCTGTGTGTTATCAGTATTGCTTTACGGTTGTGAAACGTGGCATGTAACAGAAGAAATTAAAAACAGACTACGGGTGTTCGTTAATCGATGTTTACGCAAAATTCTTAAAATTTTCTGGCCAAATAGAATAACCAATGAACAGCTAGCGACGCGAACGAACATAAAAGACATAAATATCGAAATACGTAAACGTAAATTCGGGTGGATAGGACATACACTACGTAAACCACCAGAAGAAATATGCAGACAAGCACTAGCATACAATCCACAGGGCAGCCGAAAGAGAGGGCGTCCAAAAAATACCTGGAGACGTTCAACACTAAATGAAATAAACGCGAATCGAGACAGAAATATCAACAACATTACTGAACTAAGCAACATAGCCAGACGAAGAGAAAGTTGGAGACTACTTATGGATAGCCTATGCCCAGTATAGAGGCGGCTTTAAATCTTAAGATGAAAAGCAAGGCTTATTATTGTTATTATTATTAAGAAATTGGGTGATTAAAGAATGATACGCAATTTTCTTATACAGAGATTAATTACAATCATGACTATAATTTTCCGTTCTAAATAATTTTAGAACGGAAAATAATGCACAATTAATTACACCGTCCGACAGTCAATATTGAACATGAACCGGATGATATAAGTCTGAATGTATAGATCAAAGGGAGTAAAACTGCATTTACAGTTTTTAATTTCGTGATGATGTTGAATTTTTAAAAAAAAATCAGTGCAAGGACACGCCTGCCTACCTCTTATTGGCGCCCAACGTGGGGCGCCAATAAATTTAATAAATAAATTTCCGAAAAAATTCAGAATATATATACCAAGTATGAAAATTAATTTCTTACCAATTCGTTAAATATTGAATTGTTATTAATTACACTGTGCTACAGTGAAAAAATACTTCTGATGTGACATAGTATAGGTTGTTGGTCTTGTCGAGTAGATCACAAAAATGTCCATTAAACTTGCCAGACACCCTCAAATTTTAGAGTTATTGTCAAAAAACTTTTTTTGGGACTTTTTTCACTAAACCTTGTGTAATTCAGAAAATTTTCAACCGATTTTAAATTTTTAAACTGTGTTAGATAGAAAAAGAATAGGGCTTTCCATGTGTGTGAATTGGTCAATACATAAAAGAAAGATGTCAATTGATTTTTCTTATAAAATCATTTTTTTTTTTTTATTTTTTGAACATTTTTTGAGTTTATTGATTTTTTTCTGCTATAGTTCGTTTAGGAACCTTTATATTTATGAGCGTTTTTTTAAAGATAATTTAATTTTAAATACGATAAGCTTTTCCCTGCAAAAATCGGATAATAATTGACAGAGTTGTGATAATTTTTCTAAAAAAGAAAAATAAGATTTTGCAGCAAATCGCCGTTCAGATAACCCAGGCAAAAAAAATAAATTTATTATAAATGGTCATGTACAATATTTTTTAAAGGTTTTTGGCGCGCTGAATCCGAATATGGCCTTCAAATTGCTCTATCTCGTCAGGTTTTTGAGATATTTATTTATTTTTATTTTTTTTTTGCCTGGGTTATCCGCACGGCAATTTCATACAAAATATTAATTTTCTTTTTTAGAAAAATTATCACAATTCTGTCAATTGTTATCCGATTTTTTTGGCATAAAGCTCATCGTATTCACAATTAAATTTCCGTTAGGAATACGTTTATCAATATAAATGTTTTTGAACAAACTATAGCAGAAAAAAATCGATAAACTCAAAAAATTTTCAATAAATAACAAAAAATTATATAATGTTGAAAAAATTAATACATATCTTTCTTATATGTATAGACCAATTCACATACACGAAAAGCCATATCCTTCTTCTATCCAAAACAGTTGAAAAATTTAAAATCGGTTGAAAAATGTTTAAGTTACACGTGGTTTAGTGAGAAAAGTCGCAAAAAAACGTTTTTTGACAATAACTTTAAAATTTGAGGGTGTCTGGCAAGTTTGATGGGCATTTTTGTGATCTTTTTGGAGAGACCTACAACCTCAATTACCTCATTTAAAAATTATATTCGATTTTGTGTTTTTTGTAGCACAGTGTTATTATTATATTGAATTTTTGGTGACAATGTAAAACTTCACGAAATCATTCATATTTATCAATGCAAAAACGCCCAAAATCACTCGACTTTGACGGTCTCCAGTAGCTACAAAAAAATGCAAAAATTTATTTTTTTGGTACTTAATTAGCTATTAAATATTTATATTAATTTCATAAATTTCTAAGATCATGACCTTATTATCGATTTTTGTCTATGGGGCAACGCACTCTGCGATCTAGCAATGTCCGCTAACTTTTGAAAGACATTATGGAGGCTCCTGAAGTTTGGCATATATGTTGGGCATTTACCTGGTTAGGTTGGTATTGCAATTCAGCGAAATCGGTCCAGTGCACTATAGGAAATTTTACCCATTTTTTGGCCAAAAGTCAAAATTAAAATTTTTGCAAACATTATTTTTTTCACATTAATATAAAAAAAACTTAACAAAGTAAACAATTCTTTCTCAATTTTTCGACAGAATTGATGTACTGTCACTTTATAAGTAGTTTTTCTTGCAATTTCTTACTTAGTTATAAAATAACGATTGAGAGCAGCGAATTTTGTGATAGCTTCTAACAAAAGTTTTTATATTAAGAATTTATAGTTTTTAAAAACTAAAAAATGGAAAATAATGTCAAAGGTGAGTACTTTAATGATAAATAGTGAAATGTTGGTGAACTCATCTATTAGATCGATTTTATTGGAAAAATTGAAGTGACCTTAAGATGAACTTATTGAAGTATGAATTGGAATTTTATTTTGACTTTAAAAAAAATGATAGCATATGTTAGCTATAAAACCATAAAAGTTCTCTAGGACAATTAATTACCTTCCGAATTTAAAAAATTTCAAGGTCGGATATGTGCAAACTTTTTTTTTATACCCATTTTTCCAGGTGACTACTGAGTGCCAAATTCAGAGTTATTTAATACATGGCGAGAGAAATAAAGCAGAGGTGGATAAGGAGCCGCTATTTCTGACCATTTCTTTTCATACATTGCTGAGAGTGAATGTTTCGAAAACTTTAAACAATATATAAAGGAGGAATTAAGAATATTTTGTTCAGATATAAATATGAAAAGGATTAAAAGTTGTAGGAGTTTGAAAATTTTTGAAAGACAGCATGCTGTTTGGCTTAAAGGCAATACTTGGCTAAAAAAAACTTGAAACGCAGCCTGCCTCCACTAAATCGAAACCTGGGCGACCGCAATTAACTTTTTTGTCAAAATCTGCGAGAACAAAAATACGAGTTACAGCAGAAATCTCTAAAGATCTAAATAGGGAAGTTGAGCCCCTAGCTCTTGCATCATCTACGGCTGCCCGTAGTGGCATTTTGAAATGTAGTTGACGACTTGGAACTCAAAAATAAAATTTTTGAATAAAATCCTTATTAAAAAGTAGATTTGTTTGACACTTCTTAACATTGTTAAAATAAATTTCTACTGTTATCTTCGAAAGTTAGTGTACACTCAAAAAAAAAAATATTGTAAAAACAGTTTAGAAAACCATATAATCTATCAAGGATCTAAAAAATCTTAGATGCGGCAACTTATAACCCGGGAACCCTGTTTGGAACTAATTATTAGGTAATTTTTTAGGTAACTTTACTAATTTTTTTTTTTGAGTGTATGAAAACCTTTAAGAGTCACTCCCTCCCTCTAAAGAGTCTTCCAAAAGTCAAATAAAAAAAATCAGTCAAATCGGTCCAGCCGTTTGGCTGTAAATAATTTTGGCCAAAAAAAGGGTAAAATTTCCTATAGTGCAGTGGCTCAAAAGTTATGAGCAAAAGAATGAATTTCGGCCGGAGTTTTTCGCGAATTTACGAGATAAAAAACACGCTAACTTTTAAAAGACGATTCTGAGTATGCTAAGGCTTGACATATATATTTACCATTCCCCAGGTCTAGTTCGTACTGAATTTTAGCTAAATCGTTTTAGTAGTTCAAAAGTTATTAGCAAAACCGTGAATTTCAGATTGGTTTCACCTTAAATTTACTTTTTAAAAAAACCAAGCTTAAAAAAACAAGCTTAAAAAACTTTGCTAAGCCACAAAATTACTTTACAAAGTATTTTTGTCATTTAAAAACTTGAAAAAATTTTACACTCAAAAAAAAAAATTAGTAATTTTTCCTATTTTTACAAAAATTACAAAAAAAAAAGTTTTTTACTCAAAATAAAATAATTCTAATCGAAATTTTTAATTTTTTTCATGTTAGAAAATTTACTATCCTTTAAAAAGGGCATTGTGGAGGGTATTGATTCGGCCAAGTCGAATTCTACTTGTTGTTTGTTAAATTTCTTTGTTGAAAAAAAATTTCAGTTGTCAGATCAACAAATTTTGTTTGTTGAATTTCCTTGTTGAAAACAAAAAATTTTTTTTCAACAATCAATATTTACAAACATTTGTTGATATTACAAATTTCCGTATAGGAGCGAGCACTTTCAGTGAAAAAATTAATTGTATTCAGAAATATACGGGTCATTATAACAATTCGTTTTTTTCTGTGTATTATATCCGATATTTGTTCCCAATTTCGAGATCAAAGTAGATTTGCACAAGAATTGTATTTGATTAGATCTCAGAAATGGGTACAAATCTCGGATATACAATTGATTCAATCAGATATTATCATATCTTTTGATGAAAAAAGCTTTTTATGAAAAAAAAAATTTGTAAAAAAAAATTTAGGAAAAAAATATTTTATGAAAAAAAAAAAAAAATATTGATGAAAAAAAAAATTGATGATGAAAAAAAAAATTATATAAAAAAAAAATTTTATTAAGAAAATTTTTGATGAAAACAATTTTTGCGGAAAACAATATTGACGAAAAAAAAATTGAATTTGAATTAGAGATGGGCGCGTGAGTGATTTTTGACTCACACTCACTCACGCTCACGACAGGAATTTTTGAATCACGCACACTCACTCACGAGCATATTTTTTCTACTCACACTCACTCACAATCACGTGAGTAAATTTAATACAACTCACACTCACGTGCACTCACGCAAGCTTCACTCACACTCACGTTGACTCACACTCACAAAACTTTTATTTATTCAAAAATCTCTCAAAATTTTAAACAAAATTTGAAGTTCAGCGAAATTTTAAATTTGTTTGCATCTTACGGGACGAAATCTTGTGTTAAGCCAAATTTTACAATTTTTTTTTTTGGTACAAAAGGAAATATGAATAGAAAATTAATCACGCAAACTCACGCAAAAAAATGGACTCACGCACACTCACTCACGCAAAAATTTTACTGATGCACACTCACTTACGCAATTTTTATCTCCACTCACACTCACTCACAATCACGTGAGTAAAATTGAATTCAGTCACACTCACGCGTGAATCACGCTTTAATCTGCTCATGTGCCCATCTCTAATTTGAATTAATCAAAAAAAAATTGATGACAAAAAAAAAAATTGATGAAAAAATAAAAATTATGAAAAAAAAAAAAAAATTTTATAGAAAACAAAAAAATTGTTGAAAAATTATTCAACAGCAGGTGAATTATTATTTAAGCTACAAATCGAAATTACAAACCTTTTTGGTTTTAAGAAAATAGTAATTCCTATTTTCTTTTTTTTAGTCCACCTACCAAGGTAGATTAATTTTGTTCGGTAAATCTTAATCCAAACACGTTAAAAACACACTTAGTATTAAGTTATTTTTACTCGGGTAGATCATAAAAATTTAATTAAAAACTTAAATAAAATTTTCCAAATTCGAAGAAAATTCAAAAATTATATATAAATATTAGATTAAATATAGAAATATGTAATCACTAAAAAAATGCTTATCTTAATATTGACATTATTTTCATTTTTTAAAAAAAGAAAAGAAAATATCTATCTAAGTATGTATGAGTGTATGTATGTGAGTCTCTTAACGTATACATACAAATAAGATTTGCAAAACGTTAACTTTGTTATGTACACATTTTTATACCCCCCAAAACAACAAAAAAAAAACTGACAATTTGAATAGAAAAAAATTAAAAAAAAAATAAAATCAAAATATTAAAAAAAATAAAAAAAAAATACAACTTATGGTTAAAAAAACATTCGCACATAAAAATGCAAACTTCTGCATTTTGTATACTGAACTTAAACTGAGAATACACAAACACACACGCACACACAGATGATACAAATAAAAAAATACTCACACATACCAGGCAACCAACAAACTACATAACTTAAGATTAAACGTACATACAAAATTTGTAGCATACATATAGGAGTGTAGTATGAGTTTATATATTTGTGTGACATAATAAAATATTATTATTAAAAGGCACATCAAAGTTACAAAGGTATCTACACAAAAAAACATACACACAACACAGTATGAACAGAAAAAAAAAGAAAAACAACAAAATGAAATGATGAAAAAATATAAAAAATAAAATTGTTAAAGTACCAACATAAGCATACAACAACAATAAAAACAACTAGCTTAAGAGGAATCCAACCAAGCAGCCAACCAACCAACCAACCCTCCATCCCATTCCATTCTTTCCATTAGCTTACTTGAATATATTGTTGTTTGGTTGAAACCTCCCTAGCTGTACCTACCTACTTAGTAATATTATAACAGGAGCGTATGCAAAGGGGCAATATTTTGAGTGATCCGCATAACTATTAAAAGAATTTATTTACACAGTGCAACAACCAAAATCGGAATGGTATGAAACCAAAAGCAAATGAAAGTTAACATTTTCCATAGCACGATTCTTAAGGAACCCAACTGGTCTGGGCCCATCGGGGTCTGAACCTGTCGGTTCCAAACCCATTCGGGTCCTCAAATGTGTATGAACTAAATTAAAATAGAATGTTTCCCATTTTTTAGTTCAAATTGGCATAATATTAAAAAAATTTGTCTTCCCTTATTTTTAAGAAAAACATGAACTTAAAAGAGGGAAAACATGTCAATGGAGCTAAATCATTATCAATTTTCCTTGAATTTAGTTAGTTTTCCCATTATTTAGTTAATTTTTTTTTTTCTGGGTGTGTTAAAAAGTCAAAAAACCAATAATTTCGCACGTTTAAGGGTGCACTGTAACGTTGCTTTCAACAAATAGGAGTTGATTTTAATAATTTCGCACGTTTAAAGGTCCACTGTAACGTTGCTTTCAACAAATAGGAGTTGATTTTATATGAATTTGACCTCCTGACTCCAAATTTTTCTAGCATGTTCCGTTTTCGAGATATTCGCTTTCGAGATTTTTGTGTGGAAAAATTTTCAAACGCGAATATCTAGTAAGAAAGTTATAGTCGGTTTAGACCGACCATATGATAACCTACACCAGTGTTTTCCGGAAAATGGGCCCCATGTCCAAACATGAATCGATTGGAACTATCTTTTGTTACATCTTTATTTAGTGTGGAAAACACACACCGACTAAATTTTAGTGGAATTGGTTTATTTTTTTGCCAATAGACCGATTTAACTAAATATCGGTCGAAATTTTTATATGGGGGATTAAGTTCAAAAATGGTCCAAATGTATTCCGATTTGAATTGGTTACCAAAGTACACGATTAACACCTACAAAAAAAAATTTAATCAAATATTTTCATTTTTATGAATTTTGAGGAAATTATGTGAATATCGGAAGGGTGGTTTGTATGGGGACTACCAGAAGGACTGAACCGATTCCTTTGAAATTTGGTATGGTGGTTTGTGCATATAAAGTTTTAGTACCTATTAAATTTCAAAACGATATCTACTTTAATACGGTTATAAGAGGCATTTAAGCGAAATTCAAAGGGGGCGTTTGTATGGGGGCTAGGTCTTAACATGGACCGATTTTTTTCCAATTTCAATAGGCTTCGTCCTTGGGCGAAAAAAAGCTTAAGATTCAAATTTCAAGTCAATTGATTGAAAATTGCGACCTGTATCGTGCTTAAACCGATAGATGGACAGACGGACGGACATCGCTAAATCGACTCAAAAAGTCATTCTGAGTCGATCGGTATACTTGAAGGTAGGTCTAGGACCAATATTTCGGGTAGTTACAAACATCAGCACAAACTCATTATACCCTCTACTACAGTGTGGTGTAGGGTATAAAAATTGGATTGAAGCTTTGGAACCAGGAGGTCCATTTTATATGAAATCAAGTCCTATTTTTTGAAGAATCTGTAACAGTGGATAACCAAAAGTGTGAAATTATTGTTTTTTTGTCTTTTTAACAGCGAATATTTCAAAAACGATACGTGCTAGAAAAAATTGGATGGCAGATTTGGATTCAGGAGAGCAATATATATAAGAATCAGTAGGATATTTCACTGGGAGGTTTTTGTTGCCGAACAGAGTAATTATTTAGCTATAACTTGAACACAGGATCAGCTAGGATTTTCGAGTTATCAATTTTTAAAGTTCAAAGTAAAGAGGAGTGAAATGCCAGCCTTGGTGGATCTATTTTTCGGGAGGTGAATCTAAGAAAATTCCGAATTTCAAGTCACTTGCTTCAGTGATTTAAACAGCGCGATGATGAATGGGTATTTCAATTTGTCGCCTACGCCCCTGAAGTGTACAATGTACTCTGACTCTGAACAAACAAAACACAAACATTGACACAACGTGATAGGGTAATACCCAGTAAACATAAATTCATATTTTAAGGCTAGTTAATCTGATTTAATATGCAGCAAATAGCGGGCATACAGTTTAAGTCCATAGGTTAAATTGTAAGTGCCTGTTGAAGTTTTACGTCAGCACACAACTGCGTGGCGTTATCAATTGCAAGTACCTCAGACTGGAAAACACTACACTAGTCCGGAAGTCTCAATGAGTCCGGCACCCTTAGCCATCCGTTCCCAAAAATTAAGATCGCATTCTCTGTTATAACAGAGTATAGCTTCCGTAAACGTCGCTCTACGGTAGACTTGATGGCGTTTCTTTCGGAACGTTGGAGTCGTTCTATTCACCAATTTGGTGAAAGTAAGGTGGTTGCTTTGGATATTTCCAAGGCTTTCGATCGTGTGTGGCACGACGCACTTGTATCCAAACTTATTGATTTTGGTGTCGGTAACGATTTCTCTCGATTTATATTGAGTTTTCTCCGGGACCGTAGTATACGCGCTATTGTTGATGGGGTGTCATCGAATAGGTTTTAAATTAACTCTGGAGTACCGCAAGGTTCTGTTCTTTCTCCTACTCTTTTTCTTATCATTATTAATGACCTTCTTAGTAAAAATTTCAACCCTATCTACTCTCTTGCAGACGACAGCAACATTTGTCATTCATTTTCCTTAGAGGTTGGGCGCGTGCGGCAGATTATATATGACACTCTCAATCAGGAGCTGTTGACAATCTCTGAATTGGGTCTTGCGAAAAAGGTCGATTTTAATGCACGCAAGACCCAATGTAGTATGTTGACCCATAGACGTATTGTGGAACCAACATTGTCGTCTGTATCTATGGGTGGTATCGATATTGAGGAATCAGATTCTCTTGATGTGCTGGGCAAGTGTATTTCTTAAAACGGTGCAAGAACTAATTCACTCCTACCGATCTCCTTAATATTTATACCACCTATATCCGGCCGAAGATGGAATACAGCTCTCATATACAGTTCTATCGATATTATCATGGTAAGTGCTTAGACCCCACTTTCTTCCGAATGTTCTCCTGCAGATGTAAAAAGCACATCGACTTTGTTATCCTATCCTCTGTATCCCTTTTCCAAAAAAACTTTGTGTCAATTCCGTTGAGTGAATCAAGGATTTATTTATTTTTTAAAAGATTCCACAGAAGGGGAGAGAAAACATTACCTTTTTTGTGAAGAGTATCCTCAATCAACCGACAACATCACTTTAAGCCGTCTCAACAGACCTACCATTAAAATAGGCGTGACGGGCCTCACAGAAGTTATCTGATGTAAAAGTACTTCTCACATAAACCTGTACCAGCCTTTTTAATGTTTTCAATACAAACGATGACAGACTAAAAGGTCTGTAATCCTTTGTGGTATTGTAGTTTATCTTTCCTGCTTTGGAGATAAAGACAACTCTAACTCGTACCTCCCTCTATTCAGAGGGTATATACCCCATTGCCAGGCTGCCCATAAAGATACGCAGCAGCCATGGCATGATTATCCTGAGGGACTCCTGCAAAAGTGTCGCAATATACCATCAGAACATGCCGATTTGTAGGGCTTAAAGGAACGGACAGCCCACGTTATCTTGCTTTCGTTATGAGTTAATGAGTTAATATATCGGAATTGCATTTGGTGAAAGTGTACCCAAGGGAGTTTTTCTCTTCACCTCGTCCATCTGCACAAATTAATTTAAATCAATTTCAACATCTTTAAATAAATAAGCCAGTAAGACCTGTAAATAAACCTACATACTTCCATAGATCTGTTTTTTCCAAATAAAGAAGCGTTTCTTTAACACTTTTTCCACCGCGAGTTCACAAAGCCTTCGTTTGGATACAGTCGAGCCTGCTTTCCCAGTTGGAATCTTCTTGGTGTACAAAATTTCCTTTGATTTCAATATAAGTAGCATCCAGGCCCGGATGCACGTCGGTCGTATTTGCGATTGATGGTAAATTTGCGCCCATACGAGCTAGCTCATCCGCTTTTTTCCTGGAATATTTTGCTGACCCGGAACCCATCACATTCTTAAAGAGTGTTGTTCGATGAGAGCCTGAAGCTCTCGATGACAACGGATCACTACCTTTTTAACGTTTGTTCCTATTTCCCAGTTCCTTTCAAGCTGCTTGACTATAAATGTAAATAACTATCTCACTAGAGTAGATCGGCCTCATGGAATTAAAGGTATCTCCCTCTGACACTGCATACAGCTCCGTCTAAACAATATTACAGCCGCCCTCGATCAAGAACTGGTCTTGTGGACATTACGTCAGCCTTTTAACCTAACCTACCCTTAAACTATATTCAATTCCCAGTTCCTTAAAATAGACTCCACTACATGTTCCCTGTTCTATCTTTGATCCATCAGTGTAGATCTCAATTTGAGGTTCTCCCACAGGTGGATTTTCCTAAAATTCCCTAGATGGTATTTCAATTTTAACGCTCTCATATAATGCAATATGAGGAGTCATAAAGTCAGTCACACAGTCCTAATATTGATGGTTTGGTGTGAGTTTTGTGTGCCCGTAATCCCGCACACTTAGCACACGATTCTGTCCCAGTCTTAGCTGATGGCAGATCCAGAATCCTACATAGAGTAATATTCAAGGCAGCTTCTCTATTCACCCCATTCATACATAGATGCTTACGCCTTCTTTACTATTTCCTTAAGGTTTTCGGGCCAGTTCAAATTCCCTTCAAAGATAATGGCTAGAAAATTGCCATAATCCCACAGTGTCATACACGTTCTCCCAATACGCGGTAGTCAAAATTCAGGTATTTTTTTCTTCTTGTGAAGAGAAACATTTCCATTTGTTGATGATTTATTCCTATTCCACAGGCCGTAGCCTACTCATGAAACGATAAGAGAGTACGCTCCATAATGTCTGATTTTGTGTAAAGGGACATCATGTTGGAAGGTTGCCAATGTGCAGCCAATCCCTAAAAAGGATGCGGCTAATAACCCTAATAATAACCGCCCAATAGTAATATGCTCTGCGCTCTCGAAGGTAATGGAGGGTATGGTAAATTGCCATCTTGTTAGGTATCTGAAGGCTAACTTACTTTTAAACGATCTACAGTATGGTTTTCGGAGAACTCGTTCTACTGGGGATCTGTTGGCGTTCCTTTCCGAACGTTGGAGTCGTTCGATCCACCATTTTGGTGAGAGTAAGGTGGTTGCTCTGGCTATTTTCAAGGCATTTGATTGTGTGTGGCACGGTGCGCTCATATCCAAGCTTAATGCCTTTGGTGTCGGTAATGAATTCTCTCGTGTTGTTATAGATGGGTTCTCATCTGATGAGTTTCGGCTTCAATCAGGGGTACCCCAAGGTTCTGTTCTTTCTCCTACCCTTTTTATTATTTTTCTTAACGACCTTCTAAGTCAAACTTCAAATCCTATCTACTCTTTTGCAGATGACAGCAACATTTGTCATTCATTTTCCTTTGATCGTAGGCCAAGCCTTGTTGAGGTTGAGGGTAAAAGGATTATGAATTGACAATCTCGGAGTGGGGTTTTGCGAATGGGGTCAAGTTTGATGCACTCAAGACTCAATGTTGTATGTTGACCCACTGGAATGTGAAATCAACAGTGTCATCTGTACATATGGGTGGTATAAGTATCGAGAAATCTTACACTCTTGATGTTCTGGGCATGAAAATTCAGTGTGATATCCGTTGGAATAAGCACGTTTTTTAAGTGTCGAAAGAAGCATTCAGGTGTCTCGGTTTTTTAAACCGGTGTAAGAAGTACTTCACCTCATCAGATCTCCTTACTATTTATACCACCTACATCCGACCGAAGATGGAATACAACTCCCATACATGGGCAGGGACTTCAAAGTCTATTTTGGAGCTCTTGGAAAGTGTGCAAAGGAGGGCGTTGATGCTAATTAATGACAATAGTATGTCCAACTCTATTGACTCATTGGAGCATCGTTGGAATGTCGGTAGTGTGACTCTGTTCTATCGATATTGACATGGAAAGTGTTCTGCTGAGATAAGTGAACTTATCCCTAGAGCCCGAGTTTTTATTCGCAATACTCGGTTGTCTATTAGATCACATCCGTTTGTTGTCGATTGTTCAGTTGATCGCACAGCGCATTACAGAGAAGGTTCGTTCATCAGTCGAACTAGCCGTAATCATCCCGCAGAGGTCTTCCCAGTTTCTTTCAATGTAGATAAATTTAAGTCAAATATCCACAAACACTACTCCCTCTTTCCTCCTCCTCATAACCTATTTTCCTGATAGCACTGCATTAATAGGGGAATCCCCTGAGTGTTGGTTCATTGTAAAAAAAAACCTACTACCTTCACTCCGTGTTTTTTCCAGTTCCAGTTTTAGTTCAGTTTAATACTCGTAATGAAATCAATTATGCAAAATTGTATTCTTTTTGTTTGGAAAATTTTCTTGAAAATTTGTAAAAAATAAAACTGTCATTTTCGATTAGTGCCCCCCATTTCCCGGTTCATGGTATTCCCGGTTCTTGGTATTCCCAGGAATGCTGCTATTCCCGGTTCTCGGTATTACCGGGAAATGGTTCTGGTTTCCCAGTTCTTAAATACCATTTCCTTGTAATTCGGCAAAGTTTTCTTTTTTTGAGTTTATAAGTGAATTTTTATCAGAGAATTTTTTAAAAAAACATTTTTTAAATTAAAGGATCTTTCTTGTTCATTGGGTTAACAGTCACTTACATTTGTATATATTAAAGTGAATTGGGATTACGCCATTTTAGGTTGTTGTTTCAACAAAATGATACATAAAGGAGGATGACTACCATAAGCCCCACATTAAAACCATAGACACACACACCAACTACATTAAAACAGACATCCGCTTAACATTTTCTCGAACACATCCTTTGTTTGTTTTTATTTGTGATGATACAAACAATCTCAGTAACATTCATCCCTTTAGGAAATTAAGCACCCACTCGCTCTTCCCGTTTTCAAAACATTTGCAACACAAAAGCAGGGAGAATAAATTTCATTTGTTGTATCCTTCGCACTAGTGATGTTTTCTATATATATCGTCCTTTTCCTACAGCATTCTGCAGCATAGTGACTAAAAAAGAGAGAGTGAGAGGAGGAAGAGTAGACGATGACGACGATGATGAGCAGCAGGGCAGTGGCCGCCGCATCACAGCTCAATGTTATTTTTGGCATAAAACAACAACATAACAACGACAAATGCGATGAAAACGACAGCGGTTACGGATAAATAAATGTTTGAGTTGTGTAGAAAAACAGTTTGTTTTTTTGTTGTTCTGTGTTGTTCATTCTATCGGAAGGGAGAGAGAGAAAGAGATTTTAACTTTGATGCTTTTATCACATCATCATATAAAAAACATACTGCACTAAACTGCCAGCCAGCCAGCCAACAACCGCTTCCTTCTTCCCCCTGGAAGTTTATGTTTCAATTGTTTTTTTTTTTTTTTTGTTATTTTTATTTTTGTTTTGGGTGCAGCCAGTCAACCAGCCAGCCAGCCAGGCAGCCATCCAGCCAGGCAGCCATCCAGGCAGCATACGTTCAGAGTTGTCTATTCGATTAGATAGACATTTGTAAAAAGAATTCCGTCATTTGCAGACAAAAAGGACGTAACGCAGGACATAATCAAGTTGTTATTTTTTTTGGCGCGTTCCGTTCAAAACTATTATCAGATGTATACTTAAGTTAAATCAAGACGGATGTAAACCAGATATTTTAAAAATAACAAAATTAAACAAGACAAAAATATTTAAATTGAGAAAAAAAGAGAAATATTTAAATGCTATAAAGTGATTTTAAGTGTAAAACTACAAAATGTTTAACATCATTTGAATAAAATTTTAATATAAAAAAATTTCAACAGATCAAAAAAAAAATTTTTTATTATAAAATTCCTAAAAAAAATTATCAAATGCTACAAAAAAAGTTATAAAACAACAATTTTTTTTAAACAAAAAAGTTCCTAAAATAATTAAATTTAACTAAAAACAAACAACAAAAACCGGCGGTTTTTTGAAACCCATCCAATATCATTTCCATATTTTGTATATAATATTTTAAAACGGCGCTCAAAAAAAAATTAAATTATATCCAAATTTTATTTGCCAACGGTCATGCATACTTCTACCGATATAAATGTTGTCAGTGTGACGGGTTGTTCAAATCATATGACAAATGCTCCCTTATCACCGCCGCCTCATTTAAAGAGACGTCCCGCTTCTAGTTTACCGCCCTCCTCAAGCAATCAACAGCATCATCAGCCAACTATTCAAGAAGAAATTGCGTCGGCTACAGAAGATGCAGATAAAGTTAATTCACCTCTAGTCAAACCTCCATATTCGTATATAGCCCTTATCACAATGGCCATATTGCAATCACCACAAAAGAAGTTAACTTTAAGCGGTATATGTGATTTTATAATGTCAAGGTAAGTTAGTTTAGGAGTTATCCCATGGAATACGTTTGTCGCATGAGATATTTAGTTTAACAGCCGAATACAGTAGCGATTGTTTAAGATAAAAGGAAATTTAAATATTATGTTTGCCTGGAAAATGTTTGTAAAAATTTTGATTGTAAAAGTGTGCGATTTTAATGGAATTATAAAAAAGAAACAGTCCTAAAAGTATGCAATAAAAAACAGTCCTAAAAGTATGCAACATAGAAAATAAAAATATTTATACAAAATCAACAAAATGCCTTTCCAGAAAAAATAAATCGAGATTTTTAAAGCACAACATCTTTTTCTAGCACACCATAGCGCTAAGAAATAACGCTCTAAAGGATGCAGTAAAAGTAAATGAGAAAAATGTTAGTTTTTTTAATTTTTTTGGCCTATGTGGCCAACAAAATTTGAAAAAGGTTGACACCCCGGGACAAGAATATACTTTTCTAAGGGTTTGAGCTGAGTCCGAATCTGTACTCAGAATTTTTCCATCACATCAGGTTTTCGAGATATCTTAGCTTAAAGTTTGAAAACCCCCTGATTTTCGCCATATTCGAGACGTCATAACTGCGCGAGTTCACCTTTATTTATAAACCCTGATATGTAGTCTGAAGGTCCTACTTCATACCTTTAAAACAAATGTTTAACCTCTGTTATATCTTGTTTTTTCTATGAGATATCTTAACACGAAGTTAAAAAAGTTTTAGGTTTTCGCTATATTCACGGTATTTTTCCTATGAATGCAAATTTGCTACATTTCGCCTTTATTTTACGACGAACTTATAAAATTCTTAAATTCCCATTAAAAAAAAAGCAAAAAAAATGCTTTTTGAATTGTTGAAATTTATATGATGTGTTAAATGAATGCATACCACTCTTAGCCGCATCCAGTCACGAAACGAGAAAAACTTCAGGTTAAGATATCTCAGAGATGAAACAAGATATTATCCCAGCAAAAACATGGTAATGAGTTGTGAAAAGTAATCATTACCAAGTACATTATTTATAATGAGTACCCATTACCTTTAACATTATTTTAAGCCCAAAAGTAACTACTTCTCAGTAATATGTTATAAAAGCACCTTTAAGTAATAACATCTTCTTGCACTTGCAGTTTTTAACCTTTACAATTCAATTAACTTAAAAAGTACTTAAAAACTTAATAAAAATTTCGCAATTCTTAAGTTTTGGTAAAAACAAGTTAAATTTTTAAAGTTTTAATTAACTAATTATTTTACTTCTTATTGGTAATGGGTTTTTACTCCTTATTTGTAATCCGAGGCAGTAGATACATATTTATCTCCATACTCTTCACTAGTTATTTTTGTCTCACGCCCTTGTTAAAATAATTAGTGTTTCATTCAATAAGTAACTACTTATTAACATCTATTTCTGATTACAAAACCCATTACTAGTAATGCCAATTTTTGCTGGGATAAAGCTTAAACATTCATTTTAAAGGTAATTTGTAGGACTTTCAGACTACATATGAGGCATTTCACACCAAATGTCCAGCGAAAAAAAAACATGTGTACCGTAAACTTCTGAATAGATGATATGGATAGCCTTATATGGAACTTAGAAAATTGCGTTTTTGGTTTTTCAATTTTTCACAAACTGGGCTTAGCAGGCGTGGTCAAATATTGGAAAAATGGTCAAATTTGTGGCGAGTTGCCTTGATTAAATATTTATCACATTAAAACGGAATGCACCACAATGTCAAAAATTTACGTTCTTATATAGTTTTGTATGGGCTATCGATTAAATTTTTTTTTTTTGGAAAATTTTCAGAACCCTTTCTGAAATTTTCCATTTTTTAAAAAAGTCAATTTATCAAAAATCCGGCCACTTTTTTTTTCTTTTTTATTTATTTTTTTAAAAGTTTAGATGTTTGTCCATCCACACAAAGAAAATCAGAAACACGTTCATCTTTTTTTTCGAGAAAATCGCTTTTGAACTTTAAATTTCATAACAATTTAGTAATTTGCTTGTATTTTCTTGTGTCAACAGAGCGTATGACGAATATTTATGCAATTAATATTACTCATTCGCAACTTTAAAACAAAGAAATACAAGCAAATAACAAAATTGTTATGAAATTTAAAGTTCAAATGCGATTTTCTCGAAAAAAAAGATGAACGTGTTTCATCTAAACTTTTAAAAAAATAAATAAAAAAGAAAAAAAAAAGTGGCCGGATTTTTGATAAATTGACTTTTTTAAAAAATGGAAAATTTCAGCACGGGTTCTGAAAATTTTCCAAAAAAAAAAATTTAATCGATAGCCCATACAAAACTATATAAGAACGTAAAATTTTTGACATTGTGGTGCATTCCGTTTTAATGTGATAAATATTTAATCAAGGCAATTCGCCACAAATTTTACCATTTTTCCAATATTTGACCACGCCTCCTAAGCCCAGTTTTCCAAAATTTGAAAAACGAAAAACGCAATTTTCTTAGTTACATATAGGGCTATCCAAACAACCTATTCAGAAATTTACGGGACACGTGTTTTTCTGTAGCGGGACATTTGGTGTGGAATGCCTCATATCAGGTTTTATAAACAAAGGTGAATTTTCGTAGTTATAACGTTTCGAATATGGCGAAAAACGTCAAGCTAAGATATCTCGAAAACCTAATGTGATAGGCAAATTCTGAGACCAGATTCGGATTAAGCGCAAATCAAACCCTTAGAAAAGTTACCTCTGGTTTATGGGTTAACAATTTGTTGGCCTATGTAATTACCTCATTCCTTAAGAAATAATTTGTGGATAGATTGACATGACTGCATCAATTACACTATGCAACAAATAAGGACTTTTTGAAAAACACAAGAACTTGACTATATAGGTTCGAATCTAGTACCAAAAGGTAGTAAAACCCTATACTCGGATTGTCCAGTTTAGTGTCCAATTCGTTTTTATGGGTCCCAAAGATTTAGAAAAATAGTGGGACCCACATCAGAGTTGGTGCTATCGCTTAAGGCAATGGTTTCCAACCTTTTTTGCGCCATGCCAACACTCAAGAAAAATTTGTAAATTTTTTAAATTTGTCTCAAAATTCCAAATTTACTTGTGGTTAAGCAATCTTTTTGTTAAAATCATCGTTTAAACAAAGTTTTACAAAAAAGTTTTCAACAACCAACTGAATAATTTAACTAAAAAAAGATTTTTTTAAGTTTATTTGACAAAAAAAAGGCTTAAAATTTGCTCGTTGCCCCCCTGAAGCCTTCAAATTGCCCCCCAGTGGCTTAAGACTATTATTCACAATACTTACTAGTAAGACTTAGGCTCTTATTCATACTACTTATAACAGACTCATTGTAGGTATATTTGACAATTATTTCTGCAATATCTGTCAAATAAACCTACTTTAAATATATTTCAGGTTTTATGAATAACCACCTTATACTTTAGTTGTATTTCAGTTTTTATGAATAATAACCTAAGTATTTTAGGAAAAAATGTTGCTAATAGTCCGTAACACAAATTCTGTTAACATTTAATGCTAAAAAATATTTTTTTTTGAAATATAGGAAAAAATATATTTTTTTTTACTTTTCTCAGCATAACTGTTAACTTAACAATATTTGGCAAAATTGGAGCTACGGTAAATCGAAACAACTCTTGTGAACATACCAGACATGTGCACGAATGCATATAAAAGTAGTTTAGAGAAATTCTAAAAACTTAGAATGAAAAACACTATTCTATTTTTTAAGTTTGAAACGAACGTATAATGTATTCTATGCTTGCAATACAAAGAAAAAGCGAAAAAAACGAGTACAGTAACCCACAACATTTTTATAGGGTATAGGTATGTTCGGAAAAAATTTTGAGGGTTAAAAGTTAACCGGGGTCGGTCATACTTTTGACCACTCTAGGAGGCACCATGTAAGCGGTAGGAGCTGATGTCATAAAATAAATTTTGAAAAAGTAAAAAAAAATGGATAGGGACCGCCTTAAGGGCTAGAGATAGAGCGTGGGTATGTTCTGAGAAGATGTTGGGATGGACAAAATATTAAGGTCGATCATACATTTGATTCCTCTAGGGGCACTTTTGAGGCAGTTAGAGCTGTATGAGCAGTTTTATAAAATGATATATTTTTATGGGAGCTCCCTTAAGTAGTGGAGATAGTGCTTAGGTATATTTGCAAAAAATGTTAGGGGGAAACTAATGGTGGTTGGTCTTGCATTTTATCCCTATATGGGCGTTTGCGGAGCGGTTGTGGGGCCTTTTGTGGATTTTTTATTCAAAATCGACTAATTTTAAGGTACTGAGTGGTCTTCATTAGATAATTAGGGTTCAGATTGTTCTTGGTATGTTTCACACATGTGCACGGATATATTCATTTCTTCGCTTACTCCGAGTCATTCGTTTCAGAGTACATCACTTTTAGAGTACAGTGTTTGCGAATTAGAATGTTTAGAATGATGAGTAACAACGAAATGAAAATTGAAATGTCTATAATTTTTAGAAATTCAATTTTTCTTCTGCATTTTTTCAACTTGAACCCTTATAACAAATATAATTAGAGCCCGTGCTCGATCTGTACTTACAGAAAAAATCAAATAAAATTACTGACAAAATGTGTCGCCATTAGGCACGTCTCCGAAACAGAAAATGCAAATTCCTTCATTTGTGTCTGCAATTCCAGATCATGTTGGTAACCCTTGCGAAATAATGTAAGAGACAAAAAAGTTGAAAGAGAGTATGAAGTGAGGTTGAGATTGCTAGAAATAGAATTGTAGTGTTGGAAACTGTCAAAATTTATTCTGTAGAAACTAAAAATATTCACATATATAAAAAACAGTTTTCATTAACAAGACAAACCGACATTTAAAATCCTACTGAAGATGACACTAACTGGGGTGTTTGAAACCGGTATAGGAAATACCAGAAATGTCTATAATTTTTAGAAATTCAATTTTTCTTCTGCATTTTTTCAACTTGAACCCTTATAGAAAATTTATATTGTTTGAACGTTTAGAATGTAAAAAACATCCGTTTCTAGAATGACAAACAGAAGTGATTCTAAAAATTACACCGTGTTGTAGAATATTTTTAATATACACTGAGCACTTAGAATGCTTTTAATAAAAAAATATTTAAAAAAAAGTTCACACATCTTGTTTTTTGGGAAAATTATTTTTCAAAAAACACCCGAAAGCAGTTCGGACAAAAAAATGTCAAGAAAGAAGAATGTCACATGTGAACAGGTCAACTTTCCCTGTAGGGTTGCCACCGATTTTGATCCGAAATTTTGCTCGGTTTTGGTCTATCTTGCACAGTTTTCGAGATATGGCAATTTTAGTTTTAAGACTTTACTTTTAGGACCCAATAGGTTTAACACATTTTCACATTTAACAGTGAGTGAAAATATGAGATTAAAAAAAAATTAGTCCAAAAAAAATTTCTCAAAAAAAAAAAAAAATCTTTTTTCTTGAAAAAATCATTTGATTTATTCGCTTCAGAGTACAATATTTTAGAATTTTATTAGCCCTTAAGGCTATTTTTTTACTTTTTCTAAATTTATTTTATGACATCAGCTCCTACCGCTTACATGGTATGACCGACCCCTGTTAACTTTTAACCCTCAAAATTTTTTCCGAACATACCTACACCCTATCTCTACTCCCTATGGGAGCTCCTATACAAACATTTCTATAAAATTGGTATTCATACCCGGCGGCAATGCTTTTCGAAATAGTTTTTTAGTTTTTTTTTTTTTAACTCGCAAGACCATAGTGTGGCCTTAAATTTCAGTATGTCCAAAAACTAAGCAAGCAAGGTATGCGAAACTGACCAATATTATTAATCAATGGCGATCCCTTAAGAACCAATGGGTTTGGGCCGTGCTTAGTTTTTGAGGATCTGCAAGGGACCCAATAGGGTTTTAAGGATTTAAAAAAAAAGAATAATAAAAAAACTATTTTAATCAGTTTATGCGAAAATCACATTTTAACAAAAAAAAAAATATTTACAAAATTCAAATTTTTCTTGAAATCCACAAAAATCAAAAGGTCTAATAAAAAAAATTGAGTCAATGGATATCCCCAGGGATGTTTTTAATAAGTAAAATGTTAATTTAATTATTGTTGTTTATAGTTGACCTATTATTGTTACGTTTGTGTTTTATTTAGGCTTAAGGTCATACGAAATAAAACCAAAAAGTTTAATTTTTAATTTTATTATTTATTTTGTCTCCCAATATTTCGGTCAGACTCTCCAACCATTATCAAGGGTATATTTAAATAAATTACGCGACTTAAATATACCCTTGATAATGGTTGGAGAGTCTGACCGAAATATTAGGAGACAAAATAAATAATAAAATTAAAAATTAAACTTTTTGGTTTTATTTCGTATGACCTTAAGGCCCGTTAACATTAAAAAAATTAACCTGGGGTTAGCACTAACATGCACTTTAACCGAAGGTTAAAACAAAAATAGTTAACACAATGTTCAGGTTAGCAGTAACTTCCTGTTATTAATGTCAATATTTCTGGTTAATTTAATCCAAAAAAATCTTGCGGTTAAATATATAACTGGAAGTTTTGTTTACATAATGAATTAAGTAAATATTAAAAAATTATTGCAAATAGAGAAATAGCTTAACAAATAAATAGATTCAACCATTTATTTAATATTTATTCTCAAATAAGTTGTGTATTTCGAAAATCATACGCTTCCAAACCTATTTTAACTACAATTTTAATATGTAAATAAAAGGAAAAATATCTCAGCATCTAAAATATTTGTTTTTTAAAAAGAATATAATGAGAGAGAATCTGGGAGAAGTCTCAGATTCTGAAACATTTTATTTTATAAAATGTCTTAGATTCTGAGGCATTTTTTCTGTAAAAAAGGTCTTAGATTCTGAAACATATTTTCTTTAAAAAAAGTTTCAGATTCTGAGACATTTTTTGTGTAGAAAAATCTGATTCTGAAACATTTTTTCTATAGAAAAAAACTCAGATACTGAAACACTTTTTCTATAGAAAAAATCTCAAATTCAAAACAGTTTTTCTATGAAAAAAGTCTCAAATTTTAAAATATTTTTTCTATAGAAAAAGTCTCATATTCTGAGACATTTTTTCTTTAGAAAAAGTCTCAGATTCTTCGACATTTTTTCTATAGAAAAAGTCCCAGATTTTGAGACATTTTTTCTATAGAAAAAGTCTCAGATTCTGAGATATTTTTTCTATAGAAAAATTCTCAGATTCTGGAACATTTTTTCTATAGAAAAATTCTCAGATTCTGGAACATTTTTTCTATAGAAAAAATGTTCTCAGATTTTGAGACATTTTTTCTATAGAAAAAATGTCTCAGAATCTTAAAATTTTTTTATGTAGAAGAAATGTCTCAGAATCTGAGACACCTCCATATTTTTTTTTATTTTTTAGTATTTTTTACACACAACTTATAACTTTTTTTATAAAAGACGGTTTTGAAAGTAAAATCATCTCTGCGGGAAAGGTGACCAGTCGAGGACGGGCATAGAGTGTTTTTTTGTACAAAAAGGACTTGTCAATAATTAACACCTTGTTATATGTTCCAGGACTTGTGTCGAACTGATAGGGTTTTAGGATCAATTTTTCCTGTAGGACCAATCAATTTCCCTCAGGGATTAAACAATTCAAAATCTTAATTTAAAGGAAACAGAAACTTACATTGTTGTAATATCCCGAGTAAAAAAGATTATATATGTTTATATTTAATTACCCAGCAAAAAAAGTGCGGAGTACTTCTATTTGGAGTGCTTTAAAACTATAACAAATGTAATGGAATACAACAAAAATAACAAAAAACACAAGAAAAAAACACACAAACAGTTTTTTATACTCCATAAAAAGTTGTTATTCAGCACTTAACTCATTACCTTCCGCGACACTCCCATACAAAAGTAAGTAGATATTCAGTAGATAAGAAGTACTCCGAGCTTTCAAACAACTTCCAACTACTTCCACGGAGTAGTTCTTATCTACTGAATATCTACTTACATTTGTATTGAGGTGTCGCGATAGGTAATGAGTTAAGTGCTGAATATCTATGTATTCTGGAGCAGAAAAAACTGTTTGTGTGTTTTTGTCTTGTGTTTTTCGTTATTTTTGTTGTATTTCATTACATTTGTTATAGTTTTAAAGCACTCCACTGAGAAGTGGTAATGACTTTTTTTGCAGGGTTTAACGCAGGTTTTATTGGTTTTCTAAAACAACATTTGAAAAAGGGGCAAAAATTACCCCTTAAAATGGGATATACATGGGGTATTCCATGTCAATTCCCAATTTTTTTACAGTTTTTAGTACCCTTCGAAAACTCATTCGTGGTACATTTTCAGATTTTGTTGATGACCCGTTTAAATATCATTTTTTTTAAAAATTGGTAGTTTGTTCCTTTATAATGGTAAAAATTGCAAATTTTTTTTTTAAATTTTTGTTTTTTTACGTACTTTTTAAGAAAAAAAAATCGAAAAAATTCTTAAAAGCGCTCTATCATGCAATTTTTAAGTTTTAAAATTTAAATCTCATTTTTAAAAAATGTATGTACTAGAGTTGTCAGTCGATTAAGAATAATTCGATTAATCGATCAAATAAAACCCAACTCTTGTTCGAATAATTCAAAAATGACATTTTTCGAATAACGAATAAATCGATTAATTAATGTCGATTAATCGAACAATTTTTTTTAATTAAAAAATTAAATAAATGCTAAGAATTTAATTTATTCTCATAAATTTTGAAAGATTTTATACAAAATGTAGGAAAGTTAAAATAGTCTCAATTTACTTTATATTGTATCAGTCCGGATCAAACTGATAAAACCTGATAGACCCATTTTACGTATCATATTATATATAAGACTATCTGTTCAGATCTTGTAGGATAACCGAGGATAATATTAGAAACAATTGTGTCCACCATATTTGGGATCTAATTTGTCACGGCTATATAAAACTCTTTTTTACTCGGGGTATTAAAATCGACATCCGTTAATTAAAAGTGATCTCAGTTATTAAATTTTTAAGTTTTTTTAACTTTAAAATATTTTATTTTTAAGTTTTTTATGCATTTTTTCGTTAATAAAAATTTTAACTTTCTTATTTTAAGTTATTTTATATGAATCGTTTATTTTTTTGTTAATAAAAATATTTTTTAAAATAATTTTTTTATTCGTTATTTTCTTCGATTAATCGAATAAATTTTGATCTTTAATCGTTTAATCGAACGAGGAAAAACAATTATTTGAATTATTCGAACAAAGTTGAAAGTCGAATAATTGACAACTCTAGTATGTACTCTTTGATTCTTTTGAAATTTCTTTGCGTAAAACTCCTATCGATTCCACAAATTTGTTTGCTTTGTAGGATCGTGGGATAACGATTTGGCTAAAAATTTAAACATACATTTTTTAGACCAAAACGAACAATAATTTGCCAGGCAATCTAGAAAAGTAATTTTTTGTGATAATACATAAAATTTGAAAAAAAGGGTAAAAAAAACACATTTTTTAATGTTGTTTGATACATTTTAGAACACGATAAAGATGTCACAGATAATAATAATTTTTTTTGTGGGTATGTATCATTAAAGGCAACATCTCAGCTAAAATCCGTTCAAGTCAAAACTAAAAAAACAATTTTTTTTTTAAATTTTAGAGTGGAACCCAAATGGCCCTAATTTTTTTTCCCCCGAAGTCAGTTTTGAAGCGGAAAGGCTTATCCAAACAAAATTAAAATTTTAGACGTTAATAAGATAATCAAGTAAAATAATAATTAAAAAAAAATAAAAAATAACAAAAAAAAATGTTCGGTTTGTATGGGAAATTTACTTTTTTTGTGGCAAAAAACCCCCCAAAAGGCACGGGTTAATTTTGTCCGATTTGACTAAAATCTTAAACATAAAGCTTTTAGACCAAAACAAACCATAATTTGAAAACGATCGTCGAAATTCGAAAAAAGTCATTATTCGTGCCACCCTAATGTATATCATAATAAATGCACTGAAAAAAATTAACTAAAAAATTGAAAAGTTAACTAAATTTAAGGCAAATTTATAATGATTCAGCTCCATTGCCATGTTTTCCTTCTTTTAAGTTCATATTTGTCTTAAAAATAAGGAAAGAAAAAAATTTTAATATTATTCCAATTTGAACAAAAAAATGGAAAAACTTTTATTTTAATTTACATCATACACTAGGGCGGATCGAGGAATGACTTTTCGCGAATTTCGCTTGGGCGCCATTCGGGATTGGTAAAAATAGATGCCAAAACGATGTGGTTAAAATTTCAGGAAGATCGATCTTCATCTTAGGGTCCCCCTTCATCGCTGAAGTTTTAACTTTTCTAAGCCAAAGAGCATTTAAAAATAAAAAATTGTCAAATTTGATAAGATTTTCTTAATTTTGTATTTTATGAGGTCTTGTTAATCTCATCTATTTTGATTATAAATATCAGCTTATGGGATACCGCTTACCTCCGAAAACCGGAGGTGGAAAAATATTCATACATTTTGGAGAAACCCGAAAATCAACTTTTTGCAATAATATGTATAAAAAAACTACATTAAAATTGATAAATACGATTTTTTTATTCCTGACTTGGAAAACAGGGTAGCCTAGGATCGGTCCACACGCCGTTTACGAATTTCGTATTTTTTTTATTTTAACGGTTTTGGAATCCCTTGGTAGTCTTTTTTCCAAGTCGGGAAGAAAAAAAACATATTTTGCAATTTTATTGTAATTTTTTTTATATTATAGCAAAAAGTTGATTTTCTGGTTTCTCCAAAATGTATACATATTTTTCCACCTCTGGGTTTTGGAGGTAAGCGGTATCCTGTATAGCTGATTATTTAAAATATAAATACATATGAATAACTAGCCCTCATAAAATCTAAAGTTAAGAAGATCTGATCAAATTTGAATTTTTGACAATTTTTTTAAAAAATGTTTTTTGGCTTAGAAAAGTCTAAACAGCGTAGAAGGGGAATCCCAAGATGAAGTGCAATTTTCCCGAAATTTTAACGACATCGTTTTGGCATCTATTTTTACCAATCCCGCAGAGCGCCCAAGCGTAATTTTAGATTCGGACCTGATAGATTTGGGCCCGATAGGTTCAGACCCCGATGGGCACAGACTCAGTTGGGTTCCTTAAGAATCATCATAGTTTTTGGTCCAAAATTCTTATCCGTTTCGCTCTACAGTTTTAAAAATACGTGAATTTAGGGGACCACTGGGGTCTTGGGAATTTAAAAATTCTCAAGACTAAAAACTATTACTCGGAGATCTTTTGGAGTGTTTGGCGGTTAAGAGTTACAAAAATATTTACCGAGATATAAGCATTTTAAAATTTTCGGGAATATCAACTTTAGGACCCATTGGGGTCCACACATGTGAAGAGGACCGGTGATACTATAGAAATCCAAAGAACCGAAAATGGGCCCCATTTTGCTCTAAATGGCCATTTCATAATAATTTTACTAAAATAGTAGAGAAAACTTCCTCAAATCTAAGATGATGAACTAATTGATAGAAAATTACGTCCTAAAGCTAAAGAAGAGGAATATGCCATACAAATAAATATTTGTATTAGGGAATTCCATTAAAGGAAAATAATGGACTATTTAGCAGTCCATGAACTAAAATTTTTTCCTAACAGTTAAGAAAATTTAACAAATTTTAGTTAAATTTAACTAAATTGTGTGAAAATTTATAAACAATTTTGAAGAAAATTTTTCCAAAGTTTAACTTAAGTCTTTTTTTGAATGCAGTACATGAACTACAATTTTTTCGCAACGGTTTACAAAATTTGTAAACGTTTAGTTTAATTTAACTAAATTGTGGGAAAATTTATGAATTTATGAATTTGCGTCCCAAAATTTAGCTAGGACGTTTTTTTGAGTGTAGGCATTAAAAATGTGGGTTTTTCATCGCAAAAACAATCGAGTCATCCCTTTAATAATTTTTGGGGATGCCAAAAGTTTGTTTAGTATAAAAAAATTTAAATTTATCAAATTGTAATAATTTATAAAATTATATTATCCCTGTTTTTTATCTTTACAGATTTGCCTATTATAAGGATAAATTTCCAGCGTGGCAAAATTCCATTCGCCACAATCTCAGTCTTAACGATTGCTTTATTAAGGTTCCCCGTGAGCCCGGAAATCCTGGTAAGGGAAATTTTTGGACTCTCGATCCTCTAGCCGAAGATATGTTTGACAATGGCAGTTTTTTGCGTAGACGGAAACGTTACAAACGAGCACCTGCTATACAACGCTTCCCTTTCACAAGTGTTTTCGGAACACTATCACCATTTTGGATACGTAAACCGGTGCCATTAGTACCGGTACATTTTAATGTACCAAATTTCGGCGGAAATCGGGATTGTTTTGATATGTTACATGCACCGGCGGCGGCCGATGTATTTGATGCAGCTGCTTTAAGAGGTGCGGATAAAAAATTTAATTTCTTTGCTAATACAGATTTATCAATGTATCCAAATAATAATAATAATGATAAATTTGATGCATTTACACAAAATTCAGCATTGGCAGCCGAACGAGCTGGTAATGGGTCAATGGTGATGAATAGGACAAATGATTTGGATAAAATGAAACTTTATACATTTGGAACGCTGCCTCATAATGCTGCCGATGAGAATGGTTTCAATAGTTCCACACATCTTCAACAACAACATCAACTACAACAATATGAACGAACACATAGTTCTCAAGATTCCGATGATTCCAATGATGATCGTATTGATATAGAAAGTCCCGATGAACATGATTCTCATATATCCGATTCAATCGAAAGCCTAAGTGCCACTAGATTAGATGTTCAAGGTGATTCGGAAGATTTAAGTAATAAAGCTAGCATTAAGCCGTTACTTAAAGATGCCTCATCTTGTTTACTATTATTTAATAATTATGACATAACAAATACACTGAATGTCAAAACCCGTCCAGATAAAAACTTAATTGACATCTCAAAACCGCGACTGTTGTCCCCGCCTCAAAATCTGACCGATCTTAGTAATAACTATAAAAATACCTTAATACCTTTTGACTATGAGCAGCATGGACGTTCCACTAAACTGAGCAGTGCTAGAGACTTTCGTATTGAGACATTAATAGGAAATACAAATACAACAACGGCGGCGACGATGGCGGCGACGGAAGCGGCTTGTGATTGAAATTAATTTTAAAAAATCTTGTGTAAATAGTTGCTAAATTGTAGTTGAGTAGTGATTTGAATATATAGAAGGCCGGTACTAATGCAACAACGTCACTATTTTTATTTTTTAAATAAGACCAATTGTCAAAACTGAATGAAATAAAAACAAACAAACAAAAAACCGTTATTATTGTAAATGTTCTTAATTGTCAAACAAATCTAATGAAACTTTTTAAAATAAAAAATGATGGAATTTTATGTATAGAATTATTATACCGTACATGTGTATTTGTCTGCCTAGTATATAAGAAATCTTATGTTATCAAAATTAAAAAAAAAAAATAAGTAAAACCAAAAAAAATCTGCAAAAAGTACAGAAAAACATTTAAAAATTACTATAAAAATAAATTTTGTTTTATTTAAAAAAAAATAATTGGGAATTTAAAAGTCTCTAAAAAATAGTTGGAGACTAAACATCTCATTGTAAAGAAAATACCTAGACAAGCGAAAAATACAAACCAGTAACATGACGTATTGATACTTTTGTTCTTCACTGTATATTTAAGCTAGAGATGGAAACATGACCAGATAAGTGCGCAATTCACATGATTTGGCTAAACTGAAAAGTTTGTCCCGAAAAAAGTATAAAATAAAATTGTAAAATTTGGCTAAACATAAAATTTTGCTAAAAATGTTGTTGGTTTTTTAAAAATTTAATTTTTTGATTTTTTTTGTATAAATAAATGCCAGTTTACAGAAGGCGAACGATACACACGAACGAAAATTTAACATGTATTTTGTTGTTGTTACAATAACAAAACACATGCAAAATTTTCGTTCGTGTGTATCGTTCGCCTTCTGTAAACTGGCACTAAGAGTTTTGTGAGTGTGAGTAAACGTGAGTGTAAGTGAAGTTTGTGTGAGTGCACATAAGTGTGATTTGTATTAAATTTACACTCAAAATAATAACTCTGTTAAAAACTCTGTAAAATGACTGTAATCTCAATTCGACAGTTATTTGACAAAGTTATCTGTCGAAATGCAGATTTTAATAATATACTTTGTATTTTCTTGTAACCGAAAAACAAAATTTTAACTGTAATTTTACTTTTTACTTTGTAATCTCTATTTTACAGATAATAAACAGAGTTTTTTGTTAAAAAACTGATTTTATAAAATACTTATGTTTTTTCTCGTAACCAAAATACAAAATTTCAACTGTAATTTTATTTATTGCTCTGTAATTAATATTTTACAGATAATTCTGTAAATTTACAGTTTTTTTTTATCGAAATCATTTTACAGAGTTTTCTTTGTAAAATAACAAAAAATCTTGCTGGTTGGAAATCTATGGTATTTTCTGCTGGCTCAGCAGAGTATCTCTGTAATTTAACAGAGTGATTATTTTGAGTGTACTAACCTGATTGTGAGTAGAAAGAATATGCTCGTAAAAATGTGTGCGTGATTAAAAATTCTGTCGTGAACGTGAGTGAGTGTGAGTCTTAGGAAAATAGATTATAAGGTGAAGGAAAGATGGAGTAGTGTTTGTGGACATTTAATTTGAATTTTTCTAAATTGTAGCCAATTCGGAAGACTTCTGCCGGGAGTTTATTCCACATACGGCTAGTTCGACCGAGAAACGATTTTTAATGCGTTGTGCAAGACATTGGAGAGTCAACTGCGAACGGATGTGCTTTGCTGGAAAGGCGAGTACTACGGTCATGCACCTGCGTCTCAGGGAAGTAATTTTTGCACTGTTTTAATAAACCAAGGCACTTGAATGCTTCTTTCGACACTTGGGAAACATGTTGGTTCCAACGAACATCACCTTGGATTTTCATGCCTCGAACATCAAGAGTTTCTGATTCCTCAATAGCCACCTATGAATACAGATGACGCTGATTCAACAAGCCGTCTGTGGGTCAACATACAACATTGGGTCTTACGTGCATTAAAATCAACCTTATTCGCAAGACCCCACTCGGAGATCATCGTAAGGTCGTAATTGAGTGTGTCATGCATGTTCCGCCTCATAGCTTCAACATCAGTATGGCTTGGTCTATGATTAAAGGAAAATGAATGACAAATGTTGCTGTCATCTGCGAAAGAATAGATAGGATTGGAAGTTAGACCCAGGAGGTCGTTAAGAAAAATAAGAAAAAGGGTAGGAGAACGAACAGAGCCTTGCGGTACCCCTGAATTTAAATGGAACTCATCTGATAAGAACCCATCTATAACAACACGTATTGAACGGTGTCTGAGAAAGCTCGATATAAATCGAGAGAAATCACCACCGACACCAACCGCAATAAGTTTTAAAACGAGTGCTCCGTGCCACACACGATCAAACGCTTTGGAAATATCTAGAGCAACCACTTTGCTTTCACCAAATTGGGGAATAGAGTAATTTCAACGTTCCGAAGAACGACTCCTACAAAAGCCATATTGTCGATCACACAAAAGTGAATTAGACTCCAGATAATTTACCAAGTGGTGGTTGATCATGCTCTCCATGACCTTCGAGAGCGTAGAGCAAATTGATAATGGGCGGTAGTTTTCAGGGTTTGTAGCCTCACCCTTTTTAGGGATTGGCTGGACATTGGCCACCTTCCAGCAAGAGGGAAAAACTCCTGCCCGGTACGAGTAGCTAAATAATGCAGGTCGTTTTAAAAAAAAAAAACCTTCGAATTTTTAAAATCAAGATATACATATTTCTAAAAATAATGCAATTTTAAACCTTGTAAGATACTCTCAACGTGGGCAAAGGACAACGGTCTGGAGTTAATCCCGTCAAAACCGAACTTGTCTTTTTCACAAAAAGGACTAAGATAGACACATTTGTTCTTCTCAAATTAGATGGAATCACCCTGGAACTATCTAATGAGGCGAAATATCTTACTTGGAAAAGAAATACAGAGGAAAGGATGAAAAAGTTGCTATATGCTGTTCACACCTGTAGAAGAACTTTCGAAGAAGGAAAGGTCTAAAACACTGGATACGTGCGATAAGTAAGCCAATACTTACCAATGGTGCCCTTGTGTGGTGGAGAGCAGTGGATAAGAAATAATACAATCTACAGAAGGTACAACGACTGGTACATTTAGATCAGCACCCCAGGCCGACCTGGAAGTGATACTAAACATTGAGCACGTAGATATTTACGTCAAGAGCACAGCAGAAAAATCGGCTCTCAAGTTAAGAGAGTCGCAAATGCTTAAGCAACGCTCTTGGAGAGCGGAACGGCACTGGAACAGAGAACCGACTATTTCTTAACACAGATGACCTTTAACAGGACCTTCGAAGTCAAAATACCGACTAGGGAAGACTGGGCGGAAAACTCTGTTATAACAGAGAATGCGATCTCAATATTTACGGACGGATGAAGGATGGAGATGGGTACTGGTTTGGGAGTGTACTCCAAATGCCTCGAAATAGGGGCCTTATTGAGACTTCCGGTTTTGATAAATCCGCACAGATGAATATGATAAGAAACATTCGTCCTTGCGCCATTAACATTTTCGTGGATAGTCTCGCAGCTCTAAAGGCCTTAGAATCAAACACTGAATTGTATACGATCCCTTCGTTCGTCGAATTAGTCAGCACACAGTCAAGCTAATCTGGGTCCCTGGACATAGTGGGACACTCAGGACACTGTATAATTGGCCAAATGGCCGTGCGTATGGGTATTTCTGATAGGGACTATTGTTGGAATTGTGGGGAAGTGCGGGAAGAGGAGTGAGAAAAGCACTTGCTATGTGAATGTCCGGGTCTGATGAGAAGCCGCCTTAAGCATTTGGGGCAAAGATTTTTCGATGACCAAGATTGGCTAAACGGTGTCTCATTAATATCTCTAGCCGAATGTCTTAGAGAATCGGGGTGGTTCGAAAAGTAACAAAGTTTTTTGTATCAGAGGGGAGTAGGAAAACGATAGTTAGGGAAATCAAAATGGGCCTTATAAATTCGGCGAGTGAATTCGCCAAATTGGCGGATGCCATCCAACCTGACGTGACCTATCAATGTTTGTCTGTCCCTCCGTCTGTCCACGATACAGGTCGCAATTATCAACCGATTTGGCTGAAAATTGAAACATAAGATTCTTTTGGCCCAAGGACGAACCCTATTGAAAATCGCTCTATGTTTTCACCTAGCCCCCTTACAAACGTCCCGTTTTAATTTGCCTCAAATTACTCTAACAACGGTTTAACTATAGGTATCCTATCGAAATTCACAAACCACCATGCCGAATTTAAAAGGAATTGGACCAGTTCTTCTTGTATCCCCATACAAACCTCCTTCCCGATATTCATAAAAATCTCTCTAGTTTCAAAAAATACAAGATATATTATTAAAATTTAGTTTGAATGTATTTAACGTGTACTTTAATAACCTAATTAAATCTGATTATAATCGGACCACTTTTGGACTTAGGCCCATATAAAAATTTCTCTCGATATTCAGTTAAAGCGGTTTATTGGCAACAAGTAGAAACCTATTTCACTCAATTTTGGTTTGTGACTGCTTATTATTCTTATTAAAGATTTTACAAAAGACAGATCCAATCGGTCCATGTTTGAACTTGGGACCCATTTTCGGGGAAACACCGGTCTTTACCAACTATAATTTTCTTACTTGTTTTAGAGAATAATCACAATTGGAGCGGAAATCGTTTTTCCGCAACTGTTCACATACGTTTTATATAAAAACAAAATTCCGCCGCGTTTTTCCGCAAAACTAGATATAATTCTATTTTTATGATGACAATTGCGGAAAACCGCCAGCTCCTCCAATTGTGATTATTGTCTTAAATAAAGTTTTTTGCAATAATCTTTTTACATTCCATACATTCGGCAATGCCGAATTTGATGAAACCAATACGGAACGAAATGGAACTGGAAACGAATCAAAATAGAACGTATAACGAGATGGAATGGAACAGGGAACGAAAAGAAACGTTTTTTCAATATCGTAGTGTCAATAGGGAAGAAGCATAATCCCCGTTTTGGAAATAGTCATAGTCCTCGTAATTAATATGGGGATTATGACCGCGATGTATTCGTTCATAATCTTCATTTCTGTTATGCGGAAAATGTCTGTGGCGATTTACAAATTTTAAAATATTTTAATTTAAATAAATAATTCAAATTTCAAAACAACTAAAAAGGACTTTATGACACCTGTCATTCTGACATTCCATAACATCTTATATTAACGCCTGCGCATTAGTAAACGTCAGTAACAATTACAGGAAGGACAATAATTTCAACTTTTTATTAAAAGCTCTAAGCTTTTATTAAAAATCAAAGCTTTTGATTAAAAGAACATGCGCTTTAAAAACTTTAACACATTCCAAAACGGAAAGAGACAACTAACTTCTAATTAATACCAGGTGAAAGATGTCAACTCTATTAACAAACTAAATACATTCCAAAACTTCGCACATATCGTCTCCCCCCATAGACAAGTCGATTTTTCGCATTAGAGTTACAATTATAAAATCAAAACTAAAAAGAAAAGTATTACAGTTTTTAGCAAAAACTTATTAAAATTTATTTAAGAAATTTCAAACGAGCAACATAACCCCCAAAAACCAAAAAAAAAAAGTGATACAAGTGAAAAGTAATAGAAATTTTTAAAACAAAGCAAGAGCAATAAATTTAGTTTATCACCAAACCAACAAAAAAAAAACGAAAGAAAATGAATTAAATTATTTTATATTAAGTGAGGTGGAAAAGGCAAAAAGGCGAATAAAAAAAAACCAAATGAAGAAAAAACAATAGGTACATAGCGGAATAATACATTAGAGAGGAGACGACGACAACGAGTGGGGTCCTTACAGCGAAAGTAACTCTTGTCGTGTATTTGAAACTCCCCCACTCCAAAAAACAACATCATCATTAGTATCATCATCACCATCAACCATTCAGCAGCGAAAGGAAAAAAAACGACAAATTGGAGTTTTTCAACGTCAATTATTAAATTAATTCTTTTTGATTTTGTATTTAAAAAAAAAAAAATGTTTCAACGAAGTTTGCGTCCTTAGTTTTTAGCCAAAAGAAAAAAAAATCGCAATGCAACGTTTAACTCCCGCTTATAAGACGGGTGATTGTATTAAGAGCACAGCAATCCTTTAGTCCATATTACCCAACCAACCAACTACAAAAAAAAAAACTACTTACCAAAACCAAACCAACACTATACCCCACACTTACATTTTAGATTTTAAGACGACAGAAAAGTAATACCAATAATCCAGAGTCTTACTTTGGATTATAAAAAAACGAATGAAATCATCCACAACAATACTATTGTATCCAATGGCGTTACGGCGATATATTGTATGTCTAACATTACTGACGTGGCTGTCTTTACTAACGAGTAAGTTAAGCATATTTGGAGTTTTATCCTTTTTTGGAATATTGAATTTGATTTCCATGTGTTTTAATTTTTTCCTAGTTACACATTCGGTTAGAATAACCAACCTTAAGGTGCCTCATATCTACACACTGGAACGTCACACGGATCCAGAACCATTGGTGCTAGATTGTGAATATGAACTGGGGCCGCGAGAAAAGGGTTTTGTTTTAAAATGGCTGTTTAATAATCATTCTATATACCAATGGATACCGTCTGTTAAAGGATTTGCCATGGTAAGTTTATTTATTGAAAGAAATTTTTTAATAGAAATGATTAAGAAAGGAGTAACGGATGCAGAGTTTAAAACCTTTCAACACTAATTCAGTTGTTGCTAAAAGAATTTGATCGAAACAACTTTATTACGATTTAAAATTGAGTTTACGGTGAGCAACGCACTCCAAAAAATGAACTAAAATATGGAAAAATGAACTAAATTTTAGTGAAAGTACATAATGATTAAGAATTACAGAATTTTTTCTTTCGATAAGTTCGGTCTTGTCAAATGAATTGATGACATCCACAATGTAAATGACGTTGGCCGGACATAATCCCCACGGACATTATCCCTATAACGAAAATGAGGATTATGACCGAATTCATCACGGTCATAATCCCCATATTAGTTGTAGGGACTATGACCATTTCCAAAACGGTCATAATCCTAATTGGGATTATGTTTTTTAGGATTTTTCCCATTTCTTCAAAATAAACTGTATGAACATTTTATACAGGTCGAAAGGTTTTTTGAAGGCCTATCCAATGGTGTATCGGTCGTGTCTTAATACGGCTTCGTTAAGTTATATGGAGATGAATATACGTGCGACCGCCAAAATCATATATAATAATCTCTATCAAAATTAAGCAGACCCGTATTTTTTCCTTTTGTGAAATTCCTGCTAGTTCGGCTTTAATATGGATTTTCCCGAAAGCCCTTATTTTTTCATAAGGTGGCAACCCATTTTTAAATTTGAGATTGGGCAGCTAAAAAAAACGGGTAACTCTTATTTTTCCCGCTCATTTCCATATTCAAGTTTCTGGACAATCGGTGGGTGCCCTGTGAAAGACCTTCCTTGTTAGTAATGCATTACATAACCATAATCATTTTTAAGGCCTTGGGTGGTTCTAAGAAACGGAGTTTGAGTTTAAAAAACTCCCCCCCAAACTCAAGAACTGGATCCGCCCCTGATATTATGGGGACTAACAAGGAAAGTCTCCCTAGTGTCACCCGCGGATCTTTATGGAATTGGTTTTATTTTGTAGAGCAGAAAAAATAAAGGGACACGTATTTTTTTTAGCGGCCCAAATTCATATTTAGGGGGAAAAAAGGAGGGGGGAAGACAGGGGCAGTTTTCAGTTTTTTTCGTTTATCTCCTATATTATGCAAAGAAACCTAGTCATGTTACATACCAAATGAAAGGTCTTTGGAAAACCTATCTACGTGTGTGAAGAACGTGTCCAAGCATGCACAACTTTTCGTCATATTGAGCAAGATACCAACATTTTAGGACATTTTTGTTAATAAGTCGAAAAATATTAACTTCTTTGGCCCGTTGTTGGCACCACGAGATAGGTATTTTTAATACCTTTAATCACATAAGCCTATATTAATTTTGTTTAAATAGATGTAAATCGTAAAAAACTGAAAAAGGTCAATTTCCCCCCGTACAAATCGCCCCCCCCCCTTAAAATGAGTTTGGGCCGCTAAAAAAAATACGTGTCGAATTAATTTTCGTTCTTAACAACATATCCAAATTTCATGAAGATCGGAGGGTGACACCAGGGAGACTTCCCTTGTCAGATACTTGACGTATAGAAAAGTCTTAATCTGAGAATTTTTCAATAGAAGAAATTTTTCCTACATTGAAAATATCAGATGTTGAGACATTTTTCGTGAAGAAATAATTTTTTATAGGGAAAATGTCTCAGAATCTAAGACTTCTTCTTTATGATATGATATGAGACTTTTTCTTTAGTAAAAGGTCTCAGATTCTGAGACATTTTTCGTATAGAAAAGTTTTCAGATTCTAAGAACTTTTTTCCACTGAAAAATCTCAGATTCTGAGACCTTTTACTAAACAAAAAGTCTCATATTTTAAAGCATTTTTGAGAAATTTTTCCTATAGAAAGGATCTCAGATTATTAGATTTGATTCGTACTGAAAAAAATTTAGATTCTGAGAATCTTTTTCCAAAAAAAAGGCTCAAATTCTCAGACCTTTTTCCTATAAAAAAAGTCTCAGATTCTAACCCCTTTTTTTTTGTGGAAAAAGTATCAGATTCTTAGACCTTTTTCCTAAAGAAAAAGTCTCAGATTCTTAGAACTATTTTCCGAAAGAAAAAGTCTCAGATTTTGAGACCTTATTCCTAAAGAAAAAGTCTCACATTCTTAGACCTTTTTCCTATAGAAAAAGGCCCAGATTCTGAGAGCTTTTTCTTATATAGAAGAAGAAGTCTAAAATTCTGAGTCCCTTTTCCTATAGAAAAAGTCTGAGATTCTGAGACCATTTCCTAAAGAAAAAGTTCCAGAGACCTTTTTCTTATATAAAAAAAGTCTAAGATTCTGGTACTTTTTTTTCTAAAGAAAACGTCTCAGATTTTAAGACCTTTTTCCTATAGTAAAAGTCATAGATTCTGAGATTTGTTTCCTATAGAAAAAGTCTCAGATTCTGAGACATTTTTCCTATAGAAAATGTCTAAAATTTTGAGATTCTGAGAATTTATTCCTATAAAAAAATCTTACATTTTCCCATAGAAAAAGTCTCAGATTCTGCTACCTTCTTCCAATTGAGTAAGTTTCAACTTCTGATACTTTTTTTTAACAATAAAAAGTCTCAGACTTTGAGACCTTTTTCTTTTTAAAAAAATACTGAGATTCTGAGACAATTTTCTTAAAATAAGTCTCAAATTCAAATTACTTTTTTTCACTATAAAAATTTTCAGATTTTTTTTATAAAAAATTTTCGGATTTCGATATTTTTTTCCTTTGGAAAATTTTTTTAGAAAATTTCATTCTTTCTTTTTTCTTTTTTTTCCTCTTTTTGAAATTTGATCTGGGGGGGGGGGGGGAACTTACCCTTTCCCCAGCACATGTTGTGGGGACTATGACCATTTCCAAAACGGGATTTTGTCTGTTCACTGCAGAGATTATGGGGACTAACAAGTAAGGTCTTTTATAGAGCACCGATTGTTCTGAAACTTGCATATTGGAATGAGAGGAGAAAAATAAGAGTTACCTATTTTTTTAGCTGCCCAATCTCAATTTTAAAAAGGGTTGCCAACTTATGAAAAAATTAGGTCTTTCGGGAAAATCCGAACTAGCAGGAATTTCGCCAAACGAAAAAATACGGGTCAGCTTAATTTTGATAGATTATTTTATATGATTTTGGCGGTCGTACGTATATACATCTCCATATAAACTACCCCAACGATTATACATTTTTGACAATAACGAACTTAACGAAGCAGAATTTGGACACGACCGATACACCATTGGATAGGGCTTCAAAAAGCCTTTCGACCTGTATAAAATGCTTATATAGTTTCTTTTGAAAAAATGGGAAAAATTCCTAAAAAACGAAAAAAATCACATTTTTCCCCCTCCCCTTTGACCCGCTAAATGTTAGATTGGGCAGCTACAAAAAAACTGGTAACTCTTATTTTGCACCCCACTTTCCTATATGCAAGTTTCAAACAATCGGGTGGTGCCCTGTGATAGACCTTCCTTGTAAGTCAAAAGCAATTTTGGTCAAAATCCCTATTTTTTTCGGAGAGGGCCGATTCAATGCATGTAATTTGTAAGTCCGGCCGAAGGACGCCTACGCAAAAAAAAAAAAAATTGACAAAACAAGTAGAAAAGTTAAATTCGACTTGGCCGAATCTATGAATACCCTCCATAATGCCCTTTTTAAGCGATAGTAAATTTTTTAACGGGGAAAAAATAAAATTTTTTTTATTAATAATATTTTATTTTGTGTAAAAAAACATTTTTTTTAAATTCATTTTTGAAAAAAAAAATAATTTACAAAATTTTTTTTGAGTGTAAAATGTTTTGAGTGACAAAAAACGTTGTAAAATATTTTTGTGACTTACCAATGTTTTTAAAACATGTTCAACACTTGAATTTAAGGTGAAACTAATCTGAAATTCACGGTTTTGCTAATAATAAAAGTTATGAACGAAAATGTAAGGACACCTCAAAAATTTTAGTACATTCAACATAACCTAAAAATACAAAATGATTTAATTCAGCTGCTGGTTGACATATGTGAACATAACTGAACACCAAATGGTATTTAAACAAATACGAACATATTTTTTGACAAAAAAATAAAAAAACACGTATTTTTTTTTAACAATTTTTTTTTTCGCGGAAATTTTTATACCCTCTAACCACAGTATGGGGGTATACTCACTTTGTCATTCCGTTTGTAACGCATCGAAATATCAGTCGGGGACCCCATAAAGTATACTATATATATTATTGATCTATGATAGATTCTAAGACAATCTGTGAATGTCCGTCTGTCCGACTGTCCGTCTGTCCGTCCGTCTGTCTGTAGATAACACAATGCAGTCCAAAATAAAACAGCTAAACTCCTGAAGTTTGGCACAAATATGTCTCATGTTCATAGGCAGGCTAAGTTCGTGAATGGGCAAAATCGGGCCAGGGGTAAAAAAGTTTCCCCTTGAAAAACTGAACTAACATCTGAAAAAATACACTTTTTTTACACGTTTTTTTGTATTTTTGTTAAATAAATAAACATTCGGTATATTTATTGTCATGGGAAGGTGCTCTCAAAGTTCCCCACTGATCCCCATCACCCCCCCCCCCCCCCCCACCCCAAAAAAAACAAGCACCTGACAATTTTTTTTTTTTACATTTTGGAGGGTATAAAAGATTCGGCACAGCCGAATTTAACAGTCTCACTTGTTTTTTTTTAATTTTTTCAAAAGTAATTTCCTTTTAAATAAAGTTTTTGCAAAAATCTTTTTGAAATTTTGGATGGTTTTCACTACATTCGGCAAGGCCGAATTTAACTTTTTTTACTAGTTTTTAATTTTTGAAAAAAAAAAATAATTTACTAAAATTTTTTTTGAGTGTAAAATTTTTTTCGAGTAAACATTGGTGAAGGTTATTATATGGTCGGTTTCAACCGACTATAGTTTCTTACTTGTTTTTTTTTTTCAATTTTGCAAAACATTCGACTTAATCTGTTCTTGTTTTTGATTTTTTTTTTATTCCAGGGCATTATGAAATCGAAAATAAACACCGAAATCTTTACCCTGGAGGGTAGTCCGGGTGTTATATCAATACGTAGACCAGACTGGAATATGACTGGAGAATACACATGTTTTGTACAGACATTCGAATCAACCGATAAGCGAAGTAGTCGTCTACAAATTATTGGTAAAAAATTTCACTGTTGATATCTTCTCTTTATAACTCTGAGATACTAATAAATGTTTAAATTTCTAGTTCCTGAATCGGATTTTTTGCTTGAAACTAAAATGGATGGTGCTCGAGAAAATGTTGAAGTAATGTGTGCCGTTCAAAATGTATTCCCACAACCAGTGTTATCAGTTATGTAAGTGAAATTTATATGAAATTGCATAAACAAAAAGGGTGATTTTTTTGGTTCAAGTTAAAATAACTGGAAATTGTAGTTGTTTTTCTCTTGAAAAATGCAACTGTCTAATGTGGTGCAACTCTGTTTTACTAAAAATATAGTTGAACGCAATTTGTAGTTGATTTTTACTGACAATATTGGTTCAGTCATTTATTACAAGTCTGTCAATATTCGGAATATCAAAATTTTCCATCCCCAAATAAAGATGGAAATTTAGGCTTTGTAAAAATGGTGAGAAAATCGTTAACACGAAAATCCTGATCCTGTTTTCGAGTTATTGCTAAATAATTACACTGTTTGTCAACAAAAACCTCCCAGTGAGATATCCAATTGATTTTTATAGATGTTGCTCCCCTGATTCCAAATCTGCTATCCAAATTTGTTTTGCCGTTTTTGAAGTTTTGCTGTTAAAAAGTGACAAAAACAGCTAAATAAAAAATTTCGTATTAAATGGACCTCCTGATATCAAAACTGCAATCCAATTTTTTTCCTAGCATGTTCCGTTTTCGACTATCGCGTTTGAAAATTTTTTCAAGCGAATATTTGGAACGCGAATACATATATCGAAAACGGAATTTGATAGAACAATTTGGATTGCAGTTTTGGAATAAGGAGGACCATTTTTTATGAAATCAAGTCCTATTTTTTGGAAGTAACTGAAGAATATCTAACAGTGGACCCACAAAAGTGCTAATTTATTAGTTTTTAAGAGCTAAATTATTGGTTTTCCGGAGGACCTGCTGTATTTCTTTACATTATCCTTTTGAAAACAACGTTCAACTAACTTTTAATATTAATTTTTTTATAATTAGCAGATTTGATACAAAAATTTTGGATTCCGTATTAACACAAATGGATCAGAATGCCAGTGGCTTATATAGTATGACAGTTAGAACGCGTATACCTAGAGATAAATTGGAATCCCCCACACCGATAACATGTGCATTTTACCTACTTGGTACCAATTATACTAAAAGACGGGAAACTATATTCTATGGTAAGTACAGAAAAGGCTTAAAAACATTACTCACACCAAAAGCGCTTAAATCATAAAAAACGCTAAATTAGCAACATTTTAAATACACTCAAAAAATTCAGTGAGTTAAAAAAAATAAAATTTAACTAAAATAAATAAAAAAAAACGTTTATCTCGATTTAAAATTGATAAAATTTAAAGAAAGCAGTTAAATTGCACAGTGCTACAAAATCGATGTTTCCAACTCGGAGTGGGATGAAACCAAAAGTAAATGAAGGTTGACATTTTCCATAGCAAAACACTTAAGGCACAGACCACAGACTAATACAGACTCGACATAACTGACAGGTGTCAAAAAAGTATTCCTTAACCATAAGTCTGTGGCACAGACTATATACAGACTCGACAGTAGAGTTTCATAAGAAAAAATGGGGAAGAACTAAGCGATTTGAGGAGAAAGCAGAGCGGTTTTCAGCTAGTTTTAAGCTAACATTGCAACAATTTCTACGACTAGGAGTGAGTGAAACAATAAAAACCGATCTGGCATCTATTTTTCTTTTGACGCGTTATATTAGTTATTTCTTTCTAACCTAATTCGTAGAATAATTTGAAAAAATTTACCATATGGTTCAAGACTACTTTTTTGACACCTGTCACTTATGTCTGTATTAGTCTGTGGTTAAGGTTTTTTTTAGTTCAGTGCTAGATTTTTTTTACACGCATTTGAATTTGGTGATTTTAACGCATTTAAAGTTTTTGTACACTAAATATGTCCCTTAAGCTTAAGCTTAAAATCACGTAAGCTGTAGCCTGTATGAATTTCGCTGGAATAAGTCCAGTACTTACTGATTGGCCGAATTATTAAAAACAAACACCGTTGCGTATGATTGTTATTAAAAGGCAATTACAAAATTAAGTATACGCCATTTATACAGTTTTCAAGTAATTACACTGTGCAACAGCGAAAAAAAACACAAGAACTTGACTACATAGGTTCGATTCTATTACCAAAAGGTAGTAAAACCCTCTACTCAGATTGTCCAGTTTGGTGACTATTTCCTTTTTATGGGCCTCCAAAGATTCTGAAAAGCAGTGGGACCCTCAAAATATGGTGTCATCAATTTTTGCCCAACAGCTTAATCAGAGTTGGTGCTATTGCTTAAGTGTATTAAGCAAAAATGTGGCTAACAGTCCGTTGAAAAAAATTAACCTTTTATGCTAAAAATATTTTTTTCCTGGACTTTTTTGGAAAAAAATATATGAAAAAATATCGATTTTTTACTATTTCCAGCATTTTGAAAAATTGTAGCCACCGTCAAGCTGAACAATTCTTATGAACATACCGAAACAATCTGAACGTGTTTAGGACCCGTAATTAGCTAATAAAAACCACTTCGTACCTTAAAATTGGTTGATTTTGACAAAAAAAAAATATCCACAAAAAACCCCACAACCGCCCCCAAATCGCCCCTAGAGGGATAAACTGCAAAACCGACCCCCAATAGTTTTCCCCTCAACATTTTTTGCAAACATACCTAACCACTGTCTTCAATCCTTAAGGGTGCCCCATACCAAAATTTAATTTTTAAAAAACTGCTCCAACAGCTCTAACTGCCTCAAAAGTGCTCCTAGAGGAGTCAAATGTATGACCGACCCTAAATATTTTGTCCATCCCAACATCTTCTCGGAACAAACCCACGCTCCATCTCGTACATAAGGCGGTCCCCATAATTTTTTTTTTATTTTGTTATAAATTTATTTTATGAAATCAGTTCCTACCGCTTCCATGGTGCCTCCTAGAGTGGTCAAAAGTGAGACCGACCCCTATTAATTTTTATTCCTCAATTTTTTCCGAATATACCAACACCCTGTCACTACTCCCTATGGGGGCTCCCATACAAAATAGCATTTCTATAAAATTTGCTCCCACCACTCTAACTGTCCCAAGAGTGCCCCTAGATGAGTAAAATGTATGAACTACCCCCAAAAGTTTTTGATCCTCAACGTTTTTTCAGAACACATCTACCTTCTATCTTTAACCGTTGAAGGGGTCCCCACACAATTTTTAAAAAAATTTAGTACAAAAAAATATAAAAAATAAAAAAAATTGAATGGGAACCACTTAAAGTGTTAAAGATAGAGGGTAGACATGTTTTGAAAAACTATTGGGCATCGGTCATACATTTGACTCCTCTAGGGGCACTCTTGGGACAGTTAGAGGGGTGGGAGCAAATTTTATAGAAATGTATTTTTGTATGGGAGCCCCCATAGGAGTATTTTGAACACTCTAGGAGGCAGCCTTAAAGCGGTAGTAGCTGATTTCATAAAATAAATTTATAAAAAAAGAAAAACAAGTAAGAAAGTTATAGTTGATCAAGACCGACCATATGATACCCTACACCAGTGTTTTCCGGAAAATGGGTCCCAAGTCCAAACATGGACCGATTGGATCTGTCTTTTGTTAGATCTTTATTTGGTGTAGAAAACACACACAGATCAAATTTTAGTGGAATTGGTTTATTTTTTTGTCAATAGACCGATTTAACTGAATATCGTTCGAAATTTTTATATGGGGACTAAGTCCAAAAATGGTCCAAATATATTCCGATTTGATTTGGTTATTAAAGTGCACGTTTAACACCTAAAAATAAAATTTTTATCAAATATTTCCATTTTTATGAATTTTGAGTGAATTGTGTGAATATCGGGAGGGTGGTTTGTATGGGGACTACCAGAAGGACTGACCCGATTCCTTTGAAATTTGGAATGGTGATTCGTCTATACAAAATTTGTTTACCTGCTAAATTTCTAAGTGATATCTGTTATAATACGGTTATTAGAGTCATTTAAGCTGAATCGAAAGTGGGCGTTTGTATGGGGGCTAGGTCTTAACATGGACCGATTTTCTCCAGTTTCAATAGGCTTCGTCCTTGAGCCAAAAGATGCTTAATTTCAAGTCAATTGATTGAAAAATGCGACCTGTATAGTGCTTAAACCGATAGATGGACAGACGGACGGACATCGCTAAATCGACTCAAAAAGTAAATCTGAGTTGATCGGTGTACTTGAAGGTAGGTCTAGGACCAATATTTCGGGTAGTAACAAACATCAGCACAAACTCATTATACCCTGTACCACAGAGTGGTGTAGGGTATAAAAATTTAATGGGGAGATAGAGCGTGGGTATATTCTAAGAAGATGTTGGGATGGACAAAATATTTAGGGTCGATCATACATTTGACCCCTCTAGGAGCACTATTGAGGCAGTTTTATCTGTAGGAGCAGTTTTACAAAAATGTAATCTTTGTATGGGAGAACCCTTAAGGAGTGGACACAAGATAAGGTATGTATGCAAAAAATATTAGGGGGAAAAACTAATGGGGGTTGGTCTTTAATTTTATCCCTAAAGGGGCGGTTGAGGAGCGGTTGACGGACGGTTACGGGCCTTTTTGTTTATTTTTTAGTCAAAACCTACCAACTTTAAGGTACGGAGTGGTCTTCGATAGCTAATTAGGGTGACTAAACACGTTCAGATTGTTTTGGTATGATCATTAGAGTTGTTCAGCTAAACCCTGGCTACAATTTTGCCAAATAATGTTAGGGAAAAATCAACCGTCCCTGAAAGTTATGCTGAAAAAAGCTAAAAACTAAATTTTATCCAAAATTTTTTTAAAAACAGTCCAGGAAAATATTTTTTTACCATAAAATGTTAACAGAGTTTGTTCAACGGACTATTAGCCACATTTTTTCCCAATATTTTTCCAAAATTTTAGGACATTTTTGTTAATAAGTCGAAAAATATTAACTTCTTTGGCCCGTTGTTACCACCACGAGATAGGTAATTTGAATACCTTTAATCTGATACCACATATGCCTCTAAAAAAATACGTGTCGAATTAATATTTGTTCTTAACAACATATCCAAATTTCATGAAGATCGTAGGGTGACACCAGAAACTTCACTTGTTAGTTTAATATTTCGTCCCGAAAAAAATCAAAAAAAAAAAAATGTAAAATTTCGCTGAACTTTAAATTTTGCTGAATATTTTCAAAGATTTTTGAAGATTTAGTTTTTGATTTTTTTTTTGTATAAATAAGTGTTTCGTGAGTGTGAGTCAACGTGAGTGTAAGTGAAGCTTGCGTGAGTGTGAGTTGTATAAAATTTACTCACGTGATTGTGAGTAAAAAAAATATGCTCTTGAGTGAGTGTGCGTGATTCAAAAACTTCAGTCGTGAGCGTGATTGAGTGTGAGTCAAAAATCACTCACGCGCCCATCTCCAATCTGAGTACAGGGCTTTACTACAATTTGGTAATAGAATCGAACCTATATAGTCAAGTTCTAGTGTTTTTTTTACTGTTGCACAGTGTTATTAAAAATAAACCATTTTACACCGTTGCGTATGATTGCTATTTAAAGGCAATTACAAAGTTAAGTATACGCCTCTTAAACAGTTTTCTAGCAATAATAATTATAATAGTTCACCAACTTTAAATGCGTGTAAAAAAAATCTAGCACTTAACTAAAAAAAAACATTGAGGGTTTTGTTATAGAAAATGTCAACTTTGGTTTCATCCAATTCCGATTTTGGTTGTTGCACTGTGTTACCTTTCAAACATACACTCAAAAAAATTTGTCAGTAATTTAAAAAAAAATATATTTTTTTCTTCCTTAATTTTTCCAGATAAAGCAACAAATATACAACGTAAATGGACAACTGTCGCTGTAGTAATGTCGATCGCATCTTTAGCTTTAAGCAGTTAGTTTGGATAATTGTAATAATATATATTATAATATAAAAAAAAAAAGTATATTTGTGTTCGTATAGGATATTTCTATTTAGAATTTTAAATGATAAAAAAAATTGAAAAACAAACAAAAAAAAAACAGAAAACGTAAAATAAATTTTGCGGTATTTTTAACGAAAGTGCTTATTTTGTAAATGCATGTAAATGTAAGAAAATAAAAAACAAAAAAACTACAAACTATACTAAAACCAAAACCTATTAAGAGTTTTTCTTTTTTTTCATTATCTTCATATAAAAGACAATTATTATTTAGTGGGGTTAAATAACCTCAGGTTGCTAAACAACCTTACAGGCAGGCGAAATTCCTTTATTATTTTTTTCATTTTAATTTAACTTTTAAGGTTTCATCTGGATGTTAGAAATTAGGGGAGTTTTTTGTTTTCATTAAATACAAACAAAAGTTATAAAGAGTGTGTTTTTCATTTGAAAAATTAAAATTTTTCTACTTTAATTTTGTAGATGTAAAATAAGTCATTGCTTAAGAATGTTGTAAATGAACAACCCTGGTAAGATAATTTCACGTTTGTTATGTGTGTTTTAGTAAATATTGTGTCGGATTACTCCAACAGAACAAAGTGTAAGAGATTAACCCATTCTTTCTTATGGTTAGATTAAAAAATTCTTTATATTTTTTATGTGTAAGTAGTTTATAGTTTTCTTTAAATGGAGTTTAAGGAAAAATATCTTACCGTCGAAGAAAATGTTCCACAAATTTATGAAAAAGTTCCTTTATTCTCGCGATATTTAAATTATTATTTTATATTGACGCCTACAAATGCAAATTGCAAGGCATTGTACTTCTTCTTCATTTGCTTAACAAAAGTAATTACAAAAAAATATATAAAATTTACGATTTTCAGAGGTTGGTTTAATTCTTTAAGAAGAAACTTTTTTCCCCCCTGCACAGAGGGACACACATAGTGTTTATAAAAAACCGACATTTTGAAAAACCGGTTTCTCGGTTAACCGAAAATCAGCTTTTCGGTTAACCGGTTTTCTCGGTTAAACCGGAATAAAAAAACCGGTTAACCGGTTATTTTTTCTTTAACTGAAAAAAACCAAAAAATACTTGAAAATATCTGATTTTTATAAAATAATAAAGCGAATATAGCTAAAGTTAACATATTTGTTTCTTTCAGCAAGGTTTGCAACTATTACGCTATAAAAAAAGCGATATTTAAATAATGTACTTTAATTGACCATATTCCCTAGAATTTCAATTCAATTTGTATTGGTTTTATTTAGAAAAATACATTTATTCGTTATAAGTAAATTGCAGTTCCGAATTTTATTTTTATTTTCTTTTATTGACATTTTCGCCATTAACAGGGATTTTAGTATCTGGTTAACAATCACTTGTTAAGTTTTTCATGAAATGTGCAAAAAAACGCTGACAACGGTGAGTATTTCAAATTTTTATCAGTTTCGGAAAAAAATTTCTTTTTAGAAGATAATTTCTTGAAGACAAAAAATATTTTAGACCTTCTTTCTCGCGGATTTTTAATGTGTTTTCAACGAAATTTTGAAAATATCATAAAAAAATAAGTGTAAACCCTTAATATTTGCGAAAATATTCCGTTTTGAATGTATTTAAAAAACCGGTTAACCGACAGAAAAAAACCGGTTTTCGGTGCACCGGAAATCTTCAATTCCGGTTAACCGGTTTGCAAAAAAACCGAAATTTTAGGAAAAAACCGGTTTTTCGGTTAACCGGTTAACCGGTTTATAAACACTTTTTGAAAACACCCTTTTATTACTATCATTATCAAAAGTTTTACGCCCTTTCAAAAAACTGTCTGGGTCAGAATTATCCCTTTTATTCACACTTTCACAAAAAGTTGCTCAATTGTGCCCGTTTTCAAAAATTGAATTAAAGAGTTTATAAAAAATTGGAAAAAATTTGTCTTTTTTGAAAACCCCCTATTTAAACTTATCGTCATCCAATGTTCCACGCCTTTTCAAAAAACTGTCTGGGCCAGAATTATCCTTTTTAACCCCACTTTACAAAGAACTTACCCGCTTGAGCCCGTTTACACAAATGGAATTAAAATACCAAAAATTAAAAAAAAAAAAACAAAAATTTTGTGAAAAACCCCTTTTTTTAAGTTATTGTTCTCAAAAGTTCCACGCCTTTTCAACAAACTGTCTGGGCCAGAATCATCCTTTTAACCCACACTTTCCAAAAAAGTTGCCCGCTTGTGCCCGTTATAATAAATTGAACTGAAAAAACAATTATAAAAATAGGAAAAAAAAAAAATTTTTTTTTAAACCCCCTTTTAAATCTCATCGTTATCAAAAATTCCACGCCCTTTCAAAAAACTTTCTGAACCAGAATTATCCTTCCTATCCACACTTTCCAAAAAGGTTGCTCGCTTGTGTCCGTTTTAAAAATGGAATTGAAATAAAATTTATAAAAAAATTGAAAAAATATTTTTTGTGAAAACCCCCTTTTAAAAACTCATTGTAATAGAAGTTTCACGCCCTTTCAAAAACCGTCTGGGCCAGAATTATCATTTTTATCCCTACTTTAAAAAAAAAACTTTCCGCTTGTGCCCGTTTACACAAATGGAATTGAAAAAAAATAAATAAAAAATATTTTGTGAAAACCCCGTTTTTAAATTCATCGTTATCAAAAGCTCCACACTCTTTCAAAAAAAACTGTCTGGACCGCCTAGACGGGTATTTCTTTTTTTTTCAATGTATTGAAAGCCAATTTTAATACGATAAAAAACCATTTTTCGTGTAACCGGGTTTTCTCGTAACCGGTTTTTTTTTATTCGGGTTTTTGTGTAACCTGGTTTCATTTTATCCGGTATTAAAATAGAAAAACAATGTTTGTACTTTCGGAAAAACTTAAAAATTTTTATTTCATAAAATTTATTTATTTCAATAAAACAAGGCTCATTTAAACAACTTTAGATTTAATCATCTCCCTTTCTATTGACATTTTAAACGCAGATGAAAAAACGGGCAAAAGCGGGCAGGTCAATCTGAAAGCTAGTAAACTAACGAACATTTTGGCGTCCTAAGTTTTGGATTATGTCGCGGAACATTTTGAAAAAACTATTTAAATTGGAACAATTTTTCAAAATTTAAATAAAAAATCAAAAAATCATCAAAAAAAATAGAGGAAAACAGTAGTCCATACCCATTTACAAGTTGTACTTCTTTTTGTCTAATAAATTAATCCCAAAAAAAAAAACAAGGTCCCGGCTTAATAATGTATAAATTTGTTAGCTTTTTTGATTACGGTATATGGACATTTAAACATATACATATAATATATCTTCGATTGATCATTCATATACTTCAAATAATAAACCAAATGTGAATTGCACAAGCAAGCATGAAAAAAAAGTAAATCAATATTTTTCCCAATTTATGAAAAATTAACTAAAATAGTGGATAAAACTTCCTCACATTAAAGAAAATAAATATGATGAACTAATTGGTAGTAAATTACATTCTAAAACTGAATTTTTTGAACTACATTTTGTGTTATGAAATATATCTTAAAAATAATTTTTTTTTTCATATATTTAGGGAAAATTTCTTTGGCGGTAAGAAATTCTCCCATGTATTAGGGAATTCCATTTTAGGAAAATTACGGACTATTTAACAGTACATGAACTAAAATTTTTTCCTAAAGCATAGTACTCTGTTCGATTTTACGGGAAAAAATCTGTCAAACTCCATATAAAAAAAAAAAAAATAGGCAACGCGAGGAGTTATAGGGAAATTGTTAAAAAAAGTTTTCACACATTTTTATTATACAAGACAATTTCAATTGCCGTGAAAAAGTGATTTTTAAGTTTTGTTATGATCGCTTTTTACTTATAATTGTCAAAAGTTGTTGATTTTTAAAAGTTTTATTGCGATTTTAGGCGTTTAAAGTTTAAGTGAAATTTTCAACCTAAAAAACAGAGTACTTAGCTTACACTCAAAAAATTATGACTGTAGATTCCACTACAAAAGACAAAAGACTGCATTTGTTGTTGTTTAGGAGTCCACTACATTTTACAATAAAATCAACCAAAAATTGTTGTTGTTTTTAACTATTGATTAACAACTACGAAAAACTGTAAAAACTACTTCAAATTACAGTTGTTTTTACTGTAACTTTGTTGTCTGAATTTTTTATTAACAAAAAAAATTCTAAGCGTCAAAAACGGTTAAAATTATTTGGAAATAATTCCACATCCGTTTTTCTAAAAATTTCTAGAAAATTATAAGTTTTTTTTTATAGACTCAAAACAACTACATAAAACAACTGTTACTACAATGCACTATGGTTCCAAATCCATTTTTTTTTTTTTTGGCAGAAATTAAAAAAAAATAAAATTACCAAATTTTCAAAAGCATATACATTTCCTCAATGGCAACACTATAAGCTATCAAGAAAGTATAATGAAAAAAATTTGGTGCCAATACTGTCAGTTTGCTAGGCTTTCAAAGTTGAAAGTTTTAAGGCGTATAATAAAACCGGAGTGAAATCAATATTACAATTAAACAAACGGAAAATGGGAAGAATAAAATTATAAAGAGGCTAAAGGGACAAATTGAAACCGAAGGATACTAGTTCTTATTAAAAATTCCTATTTTACTGTTAATGCATCCTTGGCGTTATTCTTGGGTGTTTTGATTTTGAGGATTTTGGAGCCAAAATAGCATATATCTCTCGGGGACAAAAAGTTGTGTTTGGGCACGAACTTGCATGAGTCTTTAAACGTGAAAGTGTTTTCATTATTGTATATTTAATATTAAAATTTACATCTTGCCAGCATTTTTTGGCAAACTCCCACAATTTCCATATTAGTTTAGCACAAATTTCGGCCAAATTTTCTGTTTCTTGCGTGACACGTTTTCAAATTATTTTTTTTATAATTTTTTTACCTTCCCTTAAGCTAATTAATTAAGAAAAATATATTTTTTAAAAAAAAAAAAAAATTTATTCCAAAAAAAAAAAATTAGAAATTTTTTTTTTTTGGAATAAATTTTTAGAAAAATTTTTTTTTTCAAAAAAAATTTCAAATTTTGTTTTTTTTTTACAATTGATTTTCGATTTCGCTAAGAGATAAAAATCATCCCAGAATAAGTCTAAGTGACCTTGCTTCATTTTCTGAATTTATGTCAAAAAAAAATGCATTTGGAACCATAGTGCAATGTAGTAATTTTTTGTATTTGTTTTTTTCAATGATGGGTACCAATACCTTTTCGATACCAATACCCGTTAATACCAATTCAAATTGAAAACCAATACCAATTAAAAACCAATACCTTTATTTGTGCAATACCAATACCGATAAAAAACCAATATCGATTCCCCACTACCAATACCAATTAAAAACCAATACTTTTATTCTTCGAAACCAATACCAATAAAAAACCAATACCAATTCATTTTTTCTACTTTCGTATCGGTTTTGTTTCGGTTTTTTTGTATTCTTATTTTCGTTTGTTTTAATTGTGACGTCAAACATTTTCTTTTCATCACATTGTTAGGTTTTACCTGTCTAACGAATTGCAAAAGATGTTACATCGATCAGTAATCGTTTGCATGCAATGTCACATAACAAAAAGGAGTTAGCTACTTGAATTTTAAAAGCCATAAAAACATAAAAGAAATATTTGTTGTCACGGTTTTTATGACCCCTAATAAAAGTAGATCTTAAAAAATTTAGACCTTTTCTGTGATGAAATTTTTTCTTTTGCAAACATTGTTAATATTTGATATACATATGCACATTGAATGTCACTGCACTCTTCTTTGCGTTGTAAAAAAATACTAATGTCCTTTTTTGGAAATTCCAAAATTTTAATCAAGCAGACGTTACAAAATTTTATGTCACAACACCAGAATTCAGAAAAAAATTTTTATTGTTTTATTAGAGGCACAGTCATATAAGAATTTAAGAACGCATAATGTGCAGTTCACACTTGCTATTTTTGAGAGTTTAAGGGCGTAGTCACAGACTAAGTACAGACTCGACAGTAGAGTTTTACAAGAAAAAATGGGGAAAAAATAAGCGATTTTAGGAGAAAACACAGCGGTTTTTAGTCCGTTTTACGCTAACATGGCAACACTTTCTACGAATTAGGAGTGAGTGAGACAACAAAAACCGATCTGGCATCCATTTTTCTGAGGGCGCGTTATATCAGTTTTCTCTTTCTTACCTAATTCGTAGAATAATTTGAAAACATTAACCATATGGTTAAAAAAATTCTTTTTTGACACCTGTCATATTTGTCGAGTCTGTATTAGTCTGTGGCGTAGTCCTTAATTCTTTTTTCTGTATCCATTACGTTTTTATTTTATTGTTTAAGGTCGTAAGCATAGAAAAAATAGAAGTGTAACAGAGTTGTATTTCGCTTGAATAAGTATTAGTGACAGCACATTATGTAACTTTTGACGTTTAATAAAAACAATGCAACATAAAGGAGAACAACAACAAAGAAAACAACAAAAGAAAAAACAAAAGGTTTTAAACTATCAATAGTGCGTATTATCTTTAAAAAAACGTTGAATAAAGCAAAGTAAATAATAAATTTAATTAAATGAAAGACAAGTTCCATTTTTTATAAACAAAGAATCTAATTTGATATTAAATACGTGTGAGATGAGGAAGAACAAGCATTTTGCCACCATATTGGAAAATACATCAAATACAACACTGCGTACCTTCTAATCTTTTCTATGGTCGTAAGTGTGAACCCCATACACTCAAAAAAAAAAAACTTGTAAAGTTACCAATAAATCTCGTGATTTTACGAGGCTATTCTCGTTAAATATGACGTAGGTAAAATTCTCGTAAAATTACGAGGATTTCCTCGTAATTTTGAATGCACCAAAAATTGGTAAAATAACCAATTTTATTGGTAAAAATATTGTTTTAAAACCGGAAAAATACAAAAAAAAAATGGTAAACTTACAAGAAAAAATGGTAAATATGTTTAAAAAAATGGTAAATTTACAAACCAAAATGGTAAATTTACAAAAAAAAAATTTGTTAACAACATAAATCCTCGTAATAAAATCATTTTTTGTAAAATAACAGTTTTTTTTTGTAAATTAACTACAGATATATTCCTTAAATTAATCCTCGTAATAAATATTTCAAAATTTTGTCAACTTTTTTTTTAAATATTTTTCAATAAATTATACACTCAACCAAAAATCATTGTACTCCCAAAGAAAATCGCTGTAAATTCAACAGAAATCATTGTTGATTTTGACCCTACAAATATTTATGTTGATTTCAATAAAAATTGTTGTCAGTTTTTGTAAAAGTTGATCAACTCGTTTTTTTGTAAATCAACTCGTATTTTTTGTAAACTCAACTCATATTTTTGTTGATATAAGAAATTTTATTTAAAAAAAGCTTGTTGTTATTTGTAAATATTCTTTTATTAAGTATAAATCACAATATTTTTTAGAATTATCACCGGCTTTTTAAGCTGCAACATTTAAACAAGATTTTCACACACACTTCGTTTATTTATGTTATGCACTCGTAAGCCATTCTCCAGTTTTCTAATGACACCAAATCAAAAACCTTAAAAAAAAAAACAAAAAAAAAATATAATATAGAATGAATACATAAAGTAACCAATGTATTTTATTACTTACCAAATATTTACAGATCAGAATCTGATCATCAGATCCTATTTTAATTTATTTTTATAATATTAAATATTTTTATAAGAAACAAACACATAAAATAATTTTATAAGAGACAAACAAATTTCACATTGCAATGCATTGCTACCAACTTGATAATACAAAAATGAACGAGCAGGGTTGTTTTTTCTTTTTTGGTTTTATCTATTGAATTCTGTATAAGCGATGTAAAGAGTTGATTCAACTTTACTGATTATTCAACGATATCAACATTAATTTTTGTTGAAAACGGCAATATTCTGTAAAACTTGATCTACAATGGGTTTACTAATTTTTCTACTAAGATATTTCTATGAGTGTAGTTGTTTTTTATTCGACCTTTCCAATTTAATTATTAAAATAAAATATTTAATTTAATTATTTTAATAATTTTTCAATAAAAAAAAAAAAATACAAAAAAAAAGTTTTTTTGTTAAAAAACATAAATTGTCGTATAACTAGGCTGACCATTCGTACTGATTTGATCAGTACATGTACTGATTTTTGATCACGTGTACTGATTAAAAAATGTTGTACTGATTTGTACTGATTTTTTTAAATATGTACTGATTGTACTGATTTTTTTACATTTCAACATAAAAAATATTTTTTTTTGAAAATTCTTTACAAAAACTTGAATTTGCATAAAATAAGTCGTCAGAGTAGTTTTCTTATTACTTATATCTGACAATGAGACAATTTATAATGAATTAATTCTGAAGAGCTTAGAGTTCGCGAATTAAGAGGATTCTTAACGGAAAATGTATTTGAGCATGAGGTAGTTTTGTTCTTCATAAATTTAAATTGAAAAGGAGCACAATCTCTTTGAGGTATTTTGTAACGAAAAGTTCATGGGAGGATGGATTTTCTATGTTTTTAAAAACATAATATAATTACATGGATAAAAAGGAAAAAGTCCTCAGAATCTTAGGGATTTTCTTATTCTTAAAACCCTGTAGGTTTTAGTTATAATTTCTGCACTGAAACGATCAAAACATTCAAATGGAGTTGTTTGAAGCTAACTTAATTTTCTGCAAAACAATGACAACAGTTTATGGCAGTTGTTTTTTAAGAGTTGTTTTTACTGAAATACTAATTGACCCCAAGTTTGTTAGCTTAACCGAAATTTTTTGAGTGTTAAGGAAATCAGCGGTGCTTTCCCATAAAAAGTGTTTTTAGAGAATATTTTTTTTAGAGAAAAAAAAAAAACTTAAAAACCCGAGCGTACTGATTTGAGTTTAGAAAAAAATGGTCACCCTACGTATAACATAATTTTTGTAAAATAAAGTTTTTTTTTTTGTAATTCAACTAGAATCCTCGTAATAAAAATTTCTTTGTAAAATTACAGTTTTTTTTTGTAAAATAACCTTTCAAAATGGTAGAATACAATTACGAATATAAACTTGTAAAATTACCAATAAAACTGTAGTTCTCGTTTGAGCAAAGTACAAGATTTTTTGTTAAAAAGCAAGGAAAATTGTTAAATATTGGTAAAACGGGATTACAAATCATTTTACCAGGCGTTTTACCAGTTTATTTTTTTGAGTGTATAAGAAAAAAATTGACCCGTGAAATCGCAATTGGCAAAAGATCTAAAGTTGAAAAAGGGGCCCCCTGCATGATAACCCATTTCGATCACCTTTTTCAAAAAAATATTTATGTATGAAAAGGATGAAGTTCAGGTATATTTTGTTACAAATGTTAAGTCTCACCTTTCTGCAATTAAAAAATATCTCCCCTTGACCACCGGAATTTATATGTGCATTAAATGCAATGTGCATCAGCACAGAAATTGTTTCAAGCAAAAACGAAAAATTTGCATTTTTTTAGTATAGGCTTTTAATTTTTTTATTAAATTATATTTTTTTTTTTTAGATTTTTTTTTTAGATTTAATTTATTATCAAATTCCACTAATTGAAACATTTTGAAACTATTTATTTTGAAAATAACGAAATAAATTTTGAAATCAGCCGGTGCTAATTTTACTAAATAGGTACCTTTTTCCAAAAAAAAAAATTTAATCTTTTTCCAAAACGGGTTAAGCATGTACTATATAGTTTAAAGTTTGACTTAATTCTGAATGCAAATACTGCTAAAAAATATATTTTTTTTAAAAGAGGTTTTTCAAAAAAAAAACATCTCTCACCCAAAAATTCGACTCACTCTCTAGACCAATGATTCTCAAACGGTGGGTCGCGAAGCATTTCTAGGGGGTCGCGAAAAGTTTAGTTAATATCATGCTAAAATTGTTAAAATAAAATATACAAGCAAAGCATATTTTTTTGGAAATGGCTGAGTTATCCAAATACAAAAATACATGGCTACGTTAGGATCTGCCAATGTATGCCTATTTTTAACTTATCAGTGGGCTTCAAAAAAGTCTGGAAAGATATAATTTAATTTACCCCCCTTTTCCGTTTCTTACACCGAATAATCCATGTCAGTGTGGATCTGATGTTTAGTACTACTTATATGCATGCCAAAATCACAATTTTACTATAATTCATATAATTTTTTCGTCCAAAGTTTGAGAATTTTAAACCCGACAACTTTAGAATATGCTACATCTTCAATGCTATTAACTTGGCCATTTTCAGCTTCATAGCTCGTTAGGGCAATATTTAAAAAGCACAGTTTTTAAATCGGACTACTTCAGGATATGATTGCCAGGACTACGTGCTATCAGCGTCCTTGCTGAATTGGGGACTTTTAAAACAGCTAAAATGTTAAAAAACTGTGTTGAAAAAAATCGGCCCATGTTAGGATCTAACCCCCATACAAACAAACGTCCCCTTTAAATTTGGCAAAAACTACTCTAAAAACCGTATTATAATAAGTTTTCAAAATTAAGCAGGTAAAAGCATTTAAAAATAATCATTGCAAATTTTAAAGAAAACGGACCAGTTCTACTTGTATTCCCCAGGGATCCAATCAGTCCATATTTGGATTTGAGACCAATTTTTTGGAAAACTTGGTGTAGAGCATAATGTGGTCGGTCTTTACCGACTTTAATTTTCTCTTTTGTTGGTAGGTCGCGAGAAGTTTGAAATATTGAAAAGGGGTCGCAATGCAAAAGTTAGTGAGAAGCTCTGCTCTAGACACTCACTCAGAAGTTTTAAACTCACAATCACGTGATTTAAATGAAAACCACTTTTTTGAGTCACGCAAATCACGGGACCAGCGACCATCTGCAATTCAAATACATGAACAAGAGACCAAGTGTCTTTTCATTTGTTTAATCTATAACATCTGTAAATTTTATTAAAAATGAAGTGTCCACCCTAAAATATTTTCCTTGTAGGTCCGATTTCAAAAACTTTGAAGGCACTTATTTATTACCTTAATATAGGCTTATATTCTGAATTTCAAAAAAATCGGTTAACATTTACGACCTGTAGATACTTTTGGCCAAAAAACCTACCATATCGCCCCAGTGTGCACTGTGGGGCGGACAGAAGGACGACTTACATTAAATTAATTAATATTAACGATAAAACCTTTTGCATACAAATACCAAAACCGATATAAGATAAATACCAATACTTATTAAAAACCGATACCTATTCAAGGCTAAAACCAATACCAATACCCAATACCTAAATAATTCAAAACCAATACCGAAACCTATACCAATTCAACAAAAAATGAAAACCAATACCTATACCAATACTAATATAATTTTAAAAACCAATACCAATACCAATACTTTTATCGAATTGGTACCCATCCTTGGTTTTTTTAAACGACTACAAAAAACAGTTGTTTGAGATTTTTCATACAAAAACAACTGAAATTGTAGTTGAAAACAACAACTACTACTTACTACACAAATGACCGTCATGTAGTAACTGCAATAATTTTCTAAGTGTAACAGTTAAGAAAATTTCCCAACTTTTAGTTAAATTTAACAAAATTGTTGGAAAATTTATAAACAATTTTGAAGAAAAATTATCCAAAGTTTAACTTAAGTCTTTTTTTTTTTAATGTAACTGCTTTTGACACCGTTATTTTCTTAAATATGACAACTCTTAGTTAAAACTTAAACACACCACTGTGTATTTTTTTTTTTTGACAACATGACAGTTAACATCTGTTTGTTTTTTCCAAACCATCTGGCAACACTTGTGTTTTATTTACCGGATGTAAATGTTATACAGTCAATACAACTCTGTTGCTAATGGAAAACCACCTTTTCCAAATAATTTTTCGCCTATAAGTATGCATTGACAGTAGATTGTGTAGTAGCAAAAAGATAAATCACCATATAAGAAGAGTAGTAGCTCCAAGGTTTTTACAACAAGCAGTTTTTGTTAGTAGTTGAATTCTGTGCGATTGTTAAGGAAAAAAAACAGTGATTAAGTAACCAACCAACTAAACTAAAGCAATAAATCAAAATATTTAGTGCAAATTTTTGTGTGATTTTAACAAAATTAATAAGAAAAAACAACTAATTTAAACTCAATTTAAAAAGAAAAAACCACAACGACGGCAAACAAATAAAATAAAATGAATTTAATCAATACATAATATATTAAAAAAAGGGAAAAACTCCTAGAAAAAAAGCAAGAACACCACACTACCTTCAAAAAGTAGTTGGATAAATCAATTCGCCTACTTTTGTAATATAATAATTGAAAAAATATCATAATTTAAATCATAATTACATAAAAAAATATTAAATAAAATAGTTGTAGTAAGTTTAATTAGTAAATTAAACAATTGTCAGGTATTTGAAATTAACTAAGAATTAAAAAAAGAACGTCTACATTAAAATGGCTTCAGGTGATGGTATAAGTACTATAGATCCCGATGTATCATCCACATCAAATACTAAAATTACGGAAGGTAAATTATTATTTCAAGTTTTTTAACCCATAAATTTGTAAAATTCCTCAAAGTTGAACTTTAAAATTTTTCATTTTCATTTAAAGAAAAAATTTGTATTACAAAGTCAGAAAAATCAATGAATTTGTTCAACTGACAATGTCTTTTTATTGGAAAGCTGTGATAAAGAGTACAACATTTTAGAAATGTCAAAAGAGAGTAGAATGGTGCTCTTTAATTTCTATAATTTCTCTTTTAAGATTTTCCCATTGTTTATGTTATTGTTGATTTATTTGTTTGACATTTGAAACTTCAGGTGGTTGTGTGTCTATTATTTTGTATTTTAATAAAGGATTTTAAGGATAATTTTAAAATGGAAATAATTAAGATACCAAGATTTTTATTTTAACTCAAGAAATATAGGTTAAATTTAAAAATAAATGTAACCGAAACTGGACTTTAATTTTGTTATTTAATGGGATTTTATCTTTTTTAGTAAATACGCCGGATCCAAGGGGTATAATAGGAAATATGAACCACACGCCCCTCCACAAACAAGTAAAAAAGTAAAATTCGACTTGGCCGAATCCATTAATATCCTCCACAATGCCCTTTTCAAGTGATAGTTTTTTTTTTTCGTTGAACCAACACTCAGGGGATGCCCCTATTAATGCAGTGCATTGTGTTGATATCAGGAAAATAGGTAATGAGGAGGAGGAAAGAGGGAGTAGTTTTTGTGGATATTTGACTTAAATTTATCTACATTGAAAGAAACTGGGAAGACCCCTGCGGGAAGATTATTCCACATACGGCTTGTTCGACTGATGAACGAACCTTCTCTGTAATGCGCTGTGCGATCAACTGGACAATCGACAACAAACGGATTTGATCTACTAGACAACCGAGTATTGCGAAAAAAAACTCGGGCTCTACGGATAAGTTCACTTATCTCAGCAGAACACTGTCCATGGTAATATCGATAGAACAGAGTCACACAACTCCAATGAGTTGGAAATTGTCATTGATTAGCATCAACGCCCTCCTTTGGTCCAAGAGCTCCAAAATAGACTTTGAAGCCCCTGCCCATATATGGGAGTTGTATTCCATCTTCGGTCAGATGTAGGTGGTATAAATAGTAAGGAGATCTGAGGTGAAGTACTTCTTACACCGGTTTAAAAAACCGAGACACTTGAATGCTTCTTGAAAAACGAGCTTATTCCAACGGACATCACACTGGATTTTCATGTCCAGAACATCAAGAGTGTCAGATTCCTCGATACTTATACCACCCATATGTACAGATGACTCTGTTGGTTCCACATTCCTGTGGGTCAACATACAACATTGAGTCTTGCGTGCATTAAACTTGACCCTATTCATAAGACCCCACTCAGAGATTGTCAACAGGTCTTGATTAAGTGTGTCATTCATAATCTGTCTTTTGCCCTCAACCTGAACAAGGATTGGCCTATGATCAAAGGAAAATGAATCACAAATGTTGCTGTCATCTGCAAAAGAGTATATGGGGCATTCCATGTGAAATCGGACACTTTGAAAAACTTTTTTTTTAGATTTTCCCAATTTGTTTACAGTTTTTAGTACCCTTCGAAAACTCCTTCGTGGTAAATTTTCAGATTTTTTTGATGACCCGTTCAAAAGATATCGAATTTTTAAAAATTGGTAGTTTGTTCCTTTACTCAAAATTCTTTTAATCATAACTTCTTCAATAATGGTCCAAATTTCAAATTTTTTTTGTTCAAAATTTTTGTTTTTTTAAGTACTTTCTAAAAAAAAATCCCAAAAAATTCTTAAAAGCGCTCTAGTATGCGATTTTTAAGTTTTAAAATTTAAATCTCATTTTTGAAAATGTTTGTACTCTTCGATTTTTTTGAAATTTTTTTGTGTAAAACTTCTATCAATTGTACAAATTTTTTGCCCAGGAAGATCGTGGGATAACGATTATTACTATTTTTTTAAATTTTTTGAAAAATTTTTATTGTAATATTCCAATCTTAAAATCATTTCTACTGCTCCAATGGTGCGTCATAGAGGGGTCCTTTATAAGACCGACCCCCATTAATTTTTACGTCTTAACATTTCTTTGGAACAAACTAATACCCTATCTCCAATTTTAAAGGGGGCTCCCACACAAAACGACATTTTTTAAAATTTGTTCCAACCGCTCTAACTGCCCTAATAGTGCCCTTAGAGCAACAAAATGTGTGACCGATCCACAATATTTTTTTAGCCCAAACATTTTCTCTAAACATACCTACCCTCTATCTTTAACTGTTAAGGCGGTCCCCATACAATTTTTTTTATTTTTTGTAAATTTGTTTTATTTAATCAGCTTCTACCGGTCCAATGGTGCGTCCGAGAGGGGACATTACTGAGACCGACCCCCATTTGTTTTTACCCTACAACATTTTTTCAAAACATACCTACGCCCTATCTCCACTCCCTAAGTAGGCTCCCATACAAAATTACATTTTTATAAAATTTGCTCCAACTGTTATTTGTATGGGAGCCTACTTAGGGAGTGGAGATAGGGCGTAGGTATGTTTTGAAAAAATGTTGTAGGGTAAAAATAAATGGGGGTCGATCTCACTAATGATCCCTCTCGGACGCACCATTGGACCGGTAGAAGCTGATTAAATAAAACAAATTTACAAAAAATAAAAAAAATTGTATGGGGACCACCTTAACAGTTAAAGATAGAGGGTAGGTGTGTTCAGAGAAAATGTTTGGACTAAAAAAACATTGTGGGTCGGTCATACATTTTGTTGCTCTAAGAGCACTATTAGGGCAGTTAGAGCGGTTGGAACAAATTTTAAAAAATGTCGTTTTGTGTGAGAGCCCACTTAGAAATTGGAGATAGGGTATTAGTTTGTTCCAAAGAAATGTTAATACGTAAAAATTAATGGGGGTCGGTCTCATAAAGGACCCCTCTATGACGCACCGTTGGAGCAGTAGAAATGATTTTAAGATTGGAAAATTACAATAAAATTTTTTCAAAAAATTTAAAAAAATAGTAATAATCGTTATCCCACGATCTTTCTGGGCGAAAAATTTGTAGAATTGATAGAAGTTTTACACAAAAAAATTTCAAAAAAATCGAAGAGTACAAACATTTTCAAAAATGAGATTTAAATTTTAAAACTTAAAAATCGCATACTAGAGCGCTTTTAAGAATTTTTTGTGATTTTTTTTTAGAAAGTACTTCAAAAAACAAAAATTTTGAAAAAAAAAAATTGAAATTTGGACCATTATTGAAGAAGTTATGATTAAAAGAAGTTTGAGTAAAGGAACAAACTACCAGTTTTTAAAAATTCGATATCTTTTGAACGGGTCATCAAAAAAATCTGAAAATTTACCACAAAGGAGTTTTCGAAGGGTACTAAAAACTGTAAACAAATTGGGAAAATCTAAATAAAAGGTTTTTCAAAGTGTCCGATTTCACATGGAATGCCCCATATAGGATTTGAAGTTTGACTTAGAAGGTCGTTAAGAAAAATAAGAAAAAGTATAGGAGAAAGAACAGAACCTTGCGGTACCCCTGATTGAAGCTAAAACTCATCAGATGAGAACCCATCTATAACAACACGTATAGAACGATCCCTGAGGAAACTCGAAATAAATCAAGAGAAGTCATTTCCGACACCAAAGGCATTAAGCTTGGATATGAGCGCACCGTGCCACACACAATCAAATGCCTTGGAAATATCCAGAGCAACCACCTTACCCTCATCAAAATGGTGGATCGAACGACTCCAATGTTCTGAAAGGAACGCCGACAGATCCCCAGTAGGACGATTTTTTTTTTTAATTTTTGTAAAAAAAAAATTTTTGGGTGTAAATTTTTTTGAGTGTAATTTTTTTTTTTTTTTAGTGTAAAATTTGGTTACTCTTTTTGAGTGACAAAAGTAGTTTCTAAAATATTCCATTCATTTTCAAAGCGTGTTTAGCGTTTTTTTCAACACGGGAGTTCGAGTTAAAACCCATCTGAAATTCCCCATTTTGCTAATAACTTATGAAGCACTGGACAGATTTCGCTGAAATTTAGTATTAATCTGACCGGAATTATAACAAATATATACGCCACGCTTCAGCAGCTTACCGTATATATTTTCATTCTTCCGCTAACATTTGAAAGTTAGCGTGTTTCACACAGACAGAAAAACAGACGGACGGACGGATTTTCATGTCGTTAGGCGCGGTATAGGGTTTGATTTTAGAACAATGGTTTCTTTGGAAAAGTTTCTTAGAATTTCTTGTAGGATTTGTTTTTGCTATACGATTTTTCAGTTTTTTTCGATCCATACAAATTGACCCGCCCTAATGTAGAATCACTTTTTGAGTCGATTTAGCGATGTCAGTCCGTCCGTCCATGTAAACGGTGTAAACACGATACATGTCGTAATTTTTAATCAAATGATTTGAAATTTGAATCTTAAGCCTTTCTTGGCCCAAAGACGAAGCCTATTGAAATTGGAAAAAATCGGTCCATATTTAGTAGAGTTGTGTCGTTCACGAACGAACTAGTTCAATTGAACTATTCACTTAACTGAGCTGTTTATCTAGTTCGTTCATTTCAGCTCTTTTAGGTCTTTTCGTTCATTCAGCTCAATTAGTCATTACTTCATTTTGATCTTTCAGTTCGGTCGTTCAATTTTTTTTTTGTTAATTTTGTCAATAGGCGTTTTTTCTCCTCTTTTGGTACGCTTTCTAATCATTTATGTGTTTTTTTACAAAAATTTTATATATTAATCTTTGTTTTTTTTTTATTAATATTGATCGATTGGAACTAGATGAACGACTAACAGATTCGTTCACGAACATTTGAACGAAAAAGCCAAAAGAGCGATTGAACTAGATGAACGAACTAGGTATTTTATCTGAAATGAACGAAAATGAGCGCTCACTCAATTGAACGATTGAGCACAAGTCTAATATTTAGACCTAGCCGCCATACAAAGGTCCTCTTTTAATTTAGCTCAAATGACTCTAATAACCGTACTATAATACCACTATAATAGGTATATTTTCGAAATTTGGCAGGTAAACATGTTTTTGTTCTCACAAATCACCATTCCGAATTTTAAAGAAATCGGATTAGTTCTTCTTGTAACCCCCATACAAACCACCTTCCCGATTTTCACATAAATCTCTCAAACTACATGAAAAAAGAAAATATTTAATTAAAATTTTGTTTGTGTATGTTAACCTTATCAAATCTGATTACCATCGGACCATTTTTGGACTTAGGCCCCATGTGAAAATTTCTCCCGATATTCCCTTAAAGCGGTTTATTGTTCATAGTCAGAAAAAAGTTTCCCCTTAAAGAACTGAACCAATCTTCGAAAAAATACACTTCTTTTACATGTTTTTTGGTATTTTTGTTAAATACATTAAACATTTGGTATGTTTATCCCAATGGAAATGTGCTCTCGACGTCCTCCACTCACCCTCTTACCCCCTGCCCCACCAAAACGCCCCTGACAATTTTTTTTTCAGTTTTTTTACATTTTGAAGGGTATAAAAGATGAATTACTCACTTAGTTTTAAAAACTTGTCTTTTATTCAAAACTAGTATTTTATCTCAGTAACGAGTTTTTCATGTAAAGTAGATTTTTCTGTTGAGTCGGCAGGGATTTAATAGCTCAAAACTTCTTCCATGTTGGACAAAAGTTACCAAATGTCGTTTAGTTTTCAAAGATTTGGCGACAAGTAACGTTTCTTTATAAACGACAAATTCGAAAGCAGATGATTCTTCGGATTCCTCAAGCATTTAAAACTTTTTACATTGTTACCTATCTGACTTAATTTAAGAGATATGTCCCTATGGGATCCATGTTTGCCAACAAAAAAAAAAATACCATTTCATCGATTTTGCGCTTAAAACATTGTTTTGGCCTATCCCGCTTATTGCTTTTTAAAAATTGCTAAGCTAATCGGTTTCGGTTTCAATTCGATTTTGTCATCTTACAAAATTTGCTTCAGATAAACATAGAAATTCCAAAAAATTGATAAACAGAATTTTCAGTCAAATGGCGCCCAAGCAGGGGCCAACTCGAAAACCTCGATATCGTTTTTTAATTGCTAAACTAATCGGTTTCAATTCGGTTTTGGCATATTACAAACATTTTTTCAAATAAATATAGAAATTCCAAAAAATGGATAAACAGAATTTTCAATTATATAAGCCCAGCCAGGGACATGACTGTAAATCGCAACGTGGAAAAACATACATAATGTCGCCACCAACATATTGTCACATAAATTTACAAGAGCCTCCAAAACGATTCAAAAACTTTACAAAATGAAACATTAAGTATCGATACACTTGACTGATATTATTTAGTCAGAAAGAAACCACTGGTGGAACAGTGTCAAGAGAAATTTACTATTGATCATTTTCGAAAACTGTTTCTCGGGAAATACGAAGAAAACGACTTTATTACTAAATCTGGAAGTCCATGAAAGCAGAAAAGATGATCATGATTCTAGAAAAAAATATTAGTAAACGGCTTCTGCTGAAATCAGTAAATTTGTTATATTTCTTAAACTACATTTCTGTTGTCTCAGGGGAGCCCCAAATTGGGCGCCATTTGTGTCAGTCAACGAAAACGGCACTAGGCCAGTTATTTCTTGAACTAGTAGCATGATATTTTAAAAGTGAAACATTTTTCACCCATACAAATTTAATCCGTATATTTTTCGTTATTTTTTTCTTTTTAATACTTTTTATCAATATACTATGACTTTTTATTAATTCAAAACTTAATTTGTTTTTTTAATATTTTACAGATGCCTTGGACTCATCATCAGATGTATGTTAAACAAATAGGATACTTGATGAATAAAAATCACTATTATAATTTTCTTATAAAATTATATTTTTCAGGCCCAAAGCAGGCAACGTAGCAAAATCGATAAAGAACGTAAAATTGGTCATAGGCGTATCGGAGAGGGTGGTGAGACTACTTATAAGAAAATACAAACATCCCAAATTATGGGCTCTATACAAATGGGTATACAGCATACGGTAAATAGAGAAATCCTTCACAGATTCTCAGATAAGTTAACAAAATATTTTTTATTTACTTTATAATAGGTTGGTAGTTTAGCATCAAAACCAAAACGTGATTTACTTATGATGGACTTTTGGGAAATTGAAAGTATAACCTTTCCTCCTGAAGGTTCTAGCCTTACGCCTGCCCACCATTATAGTGAATTCAGATATAAAATATATGCGCCTATTGCATTTCGTTATTTTAGAGACTTGTTTGGTATACAGCCAGACGATTTTATGGTAAGTTTAGAGGAGAAATTGACAATGGAAAGGAAATAATATTTTTTGATTTACTACAAGATCTTTCTAAATTAAAAAAAGACGATTTTTGTTAATAATACAATTTGACACTTTAAATCGAGTTTTTTTGAGTTAGGACAGTGTTGCAGTAAATGAGCGGTGTATAACTAATTTAATAAAATTTTTTTTAGATGTCGATGTGTTCATGTCCTTTAAGAGAACTATCGAATCCGGGTGCTTCCGGTTCCATATTTTATTTAACAGATGATGATGAATTCATAATCAAAACAGTACAGCACAAAGAGGGTGAATTTTTGCAAAAACTTTTGCCAGGGTAAGAATAAAATTTTGAAAACATATCAAACATTCTCTCAAAAGTTTCGAGAAATTAGCTTAGTTATTACCAGTAATATTTAATACCGGATAACACTGTGTATCTTGGATGGGAACAAAAATGAAAGTATACCAACAGTAGACTAAAACCCCTAAAGGGTTTTAAAAACTTAGCTTTTTCTTTTTTTATGGCCCACTGAAGTTTTAAAATTTGTTTCTAAAGTGTTTTAAATAAGTCAAAAAAAAAGTATTAAATCCTGAAATTTGATGGCGGTTCTTTTCTTATTAACCCTTTATCTTCCATTTTTAAGGGTCATTTTTGTAATTTTTTCAAATACCACCATAGAACACCACTAAAACATGCCTTAAAGGGGTTTAATTGTTCTACAAACATTTTCATCATCAAATTTTACTAATGCTTTAAAAAGTAAAAGTGTAAAGTATTTTGGTGAAACAATAGAGGTATTCAGAGTCTTGTTGCCAGCCCTGGTAATGTAGCAAAAGAGTACTTCTTTCAAAAAATACATGTATTTTGAAAAGTAATTTTAAAAAGGGCTCTATTACCACCAGTGCCAGGGCTGGCAAGTAAGACTCTGAACACCACTGATATTTAATAATTATTATAATTTAAAATTTTCCTAACAACTCCTAGTAAAATTTGATGCAGAAAATGTTTGTAGAACATTTTTATACCCTCCAACCACAGTATGGGGGTATACTCACTTTGTCATTCCGTTTGTAACGCATCGAAATATCAGTCGGGGACCCCATAAAGTATATATATTATTGATCCATGATCGATTCTAAGACATTCTGTGAATGTCCGTCTGTCCGTCCGTCCGTCTGTCTGTGATAACACAATGCAGTCCAAAATTAAACAGCTAGACTTCTGAAGTTTGGCACAAATATGTCTCATGTTCATAGGCAGGTTAAGTTCGTGAATGGGCAAAATCGGGTCAGGGGGAAAAAAGTTCCCCTTTGAAGAACTGAACCAACCTCTGAAAAAATACACTTTTTTTACATGTTTTTTTTTTGTATTTTTGTTAAATAAATGAAACATTTGGTATATTTATCGCGATGGGAAGGTACTCTCAAAGTCCCCCATTGACCACCCCCCAAAAAAAACGCCCCTGACAATTTTTTTTTAAATTTTTTTTTAGATTTTGGAGGGTAGAAAAGATTCGGCACAGCCGAATTTAACACTCTCACTTGTTACTCTTAAAACGTACGCCTTAATTGTGTTCTAAGAGGGTATTTGAAAAAATGTCCAAAATGTACCATAAAAATGGGAGATAAAGGGTTAATATGTTCTAGGAAAAGAAACGCCATTTCACTGAAGACGTCTATTAACGTTTTTTAGCTCAGAAGCAGATTTATAACATTTGTTCGACTTGTTTTACACGACTTTGGTGAAAAACAATTTAATAGTATGTGATAATTTACAATTTTACTATTTTAAACATTTTGCGATTTTCGTACGAACTTTTGATCTTTGGCAACCCTAGTGAAATGTGTTGCAGAACAGTTTTGTAGAACATGTTAACCCTTTAAACGCACGTTTTTTTTGGTATTCTATGAATATATATATAAATAATATATAATAATATAAAAAATAGGAGATAGAGGGTTAATATGTTCTAAGAAATGAACCTCCATCAAATTTCACTGAAGGCATCTTTTAAGATTATTTACCTCAGAATTAGATTTAATACTATTTTTTGACTTGTTTTAAAAGCCTTTGAAAAAAATTTTAAAACAAGTGCTTCTCTGACTCCTCCTCCTACACTTCTCCGCAACTTCTTTAAAAGTCCCTATCAAAATTCCCATACGCATGGCCATTTAGCCAACTATACAGTGTCCTCTTAGTACTCCCACTAATAGGCTAACCGTTCGTTTGCCAAAAGTAAGAATACTTTTTGTCCTCTTAGGATTCGGCAGTGGCCACATGGTTCGCGATATCCAGCGCGTAGTCAGTGATATCCACCTATCCTTCATTCTATTCTCAGATATCCTATCCATTTCGTTCATCAATTCCACTATAGGAACCGAGATGTCAGGTTCTACACGCTCCCCCACCGATTCCGAGCCTTTCAAGCACATTCATCAGCCAATTCGTTGCCAGCGACCCCACTACGTCCAGGTACCCAGATTAGCTTGACTGTGTGCTGACTGATTTGACAAAGGGATTGTATACAATTCCTAACGAGTCCCGATTTCACAGTGTTTGATTCTAAGGCCTTCAAAGCTGCAAGACTATCCACAAAAATGTTAATGGCGCTATGACGAAGGTCTCTTTCATAATTATCTGCGCGGCTTTATCAGTTGCAAGTAAATCAGCCTGGAAAACACTTCACTTATCCAGAAGACTCAATGAGGCCCCTATTTGGAGGCATTCTGAGTACACTCCTGAACCCGTACTACATAGTACGGGTCCCGTACCCATCTCCATCTTTGATCCGTCCGTAAATATTGAGATCGCATTCTATGTTATAACAGAGTTTTCCGCCCAGTCTTCCCTAATCAGTATTTTGACTTCGAAGGTTCTGTCAAAGTTCGCCGGTGGTGACATATAGTCGGTTCTCAGGGGTTCTGGGGTTTAATTTCAATATCATTAAAAAAGTACCAAGGTTTCCTTTGTATCCACTTTTTGATGCCTTAGAAAAATTTTTTTTTTTCAATTTTTGACTCCTATGAACCAGAAATTCCTAAAAGTTTTTTTTTTAAGAATGTTTTATTCCGATGGAGGAACCTACACAAAAAAAGATAAAAAAAATATTTGAGTAAATTTTTAATACTATTAAGTAAAAAATTACTCAATTTTGCACCAGTAAACGATTTAATAGTATTTAGTAAATTTCTAATAAAAATTTATTTGAAAAAAAATTTGAGTAAATTTTTAATTGACACAATTAAAAATTTACTCAAAATTTATTTTTATTTTTAAAACGTTTTAAATCTTTTTACAAAAAAAAAACAAAAAAATTGTTTTTTCAAACTTTTCCAAACATATTTATGTCTCAAAAACATAGGAAAATTTTATAAAGACGATTACAAACTTTCATATACATACACAAAAAACTATAAACTAAACGAGAATTCAAAAAACTATGAGAGTTAAAAAAAAATAAAAAAAGCTATTAAATTTTTATTAAATTATTTACTTAAATTGTTTTTAAAATTTTTAAGTAAATTTTTAATTGCATCAATTAAAAAATTACTCAATTTTTGTTTTTAAATTTAAACAAGTGATTACTCAAATTTGTTTTCTCCATATTTTTTTCTGTGTACATGCCCTCTTAAAATCTAAACTTTCTAAAAAGTACAGTCGTTGGAATATTGGATGATCCTACAATCTAAATTTGTTGTATGATTCTACATTCCAAATTTCAAGTTTCTGGAAACGATACATTAAAAGATAAAAAAGTACCACAGTACAAGTTTTTACCCTTTGATCCCATTAAAATTTGAATTTTTAAAAGGTTTTTCTTTTCCCTTTTTATCCAATTTTTGATCCCTTAGAATGGAAATGTTCAAATAAATTTTTTTTTTCAATTTTTGACTCCATGAATCAGAAATTCCGAAAAATTTTTTTAAGAATGTTTTATTTCGATGGAGGAACCTACACTCTTAAAATCTAAACTTTCTAAAAAGTAGGATTTTGGAATGTTGGATGATCCTACAATCTAAATTTGCTGTATGATTCTACATTCCAAATTTCAAGTTTCTGAAAAGGATATAATAAAAGATAGAAAAGGTACCAAAGTAAAATTTTTACCCTTTGACCCCATTAAAATTATAATTTTCAGAAGGTTTTTCTTTAAGAATACTCTGCAGGAAGATCCTAAATTTCAAAATTCAAGTTTCTATGACCATTTTCTAATGATAATGAAAAGGTACCAGAGATCACTTACTATTAAACCCCTTGTTAACCCTTTTGAATCGGAATTTTCAAATATAACTATTTTAAAGGCCTAGGCACTTGAGCGCTACTGGAGCGGTGCTGTAGCGTGACGTTCTGTTGTATTTTTCAAGCACTTACTGATTCCGTTTCAACGTGTCATATTAATTTACAAATTTTATTATAAAAAGTGGTTATTTGTGATTTTTTTAATTTATATTTACAGAAAAACATTTTTTTTTTTCGTTTATTTATATTAATTTGTCAATTCTGAAACACAAATGAAAAAATTTCAACACAAAATAAAAAAAAAAATCAGCTGGCACGTAAAACGTACGGAAAATCAAAATTTTTTAGGTTCGGCCGCTACAGCACCGTCACGTATTCGTTTAAGTACCTATTTCTATTTTTTTTAATACAAGCTAACGTATCAGCTGACACGTCTCCGAACCGTATTCGCTCAAGTAATTATGCCTTTACAATACTTTTTCAAGTGTTAATGTAAGGAGTTCGAAAAAGTACCAAAGTAATAGTTTTTGCCCATATTTACGCAAAATCTAAAATTCTTAAAAGTCTTTTTTTAGAATATTTTGTGCCGATGTAGAAGCCTACATTCCAAAAATCTAGTTTTTGTAACCATTATCTCAGGTGATCAAAAAAGTACCAAAGTACAGTTTTTAACCCTCTTAGAATCAAAACTTTCCAAAAGTACATTTTTCAAATATTTAATTCGTGGGAGAATCCTACATTTCAAGTTTCTAGCACTATTATTTCCGAATATATAAAAAGTACCAAAGTACACTTTTTTACCCTTTTTACCCCATTAAAATTGAAATTTCAAAAACGTACTTCTTCGCAAAGTTTTTTCGGCTGGATCCCATAAAAAAAACTTCTACCCCTTAGAATCTAAATTTCCATTTTTTTCCGGACCATTATTTCTGGAACTATTAAAAAGTACCAAAGTACACTTTACCCCCTTAGAATACAAATTTTCAAATACCAAACCTGAGTCGATCTCTATTATTTAATCCCATTTTTTTCTTATTAAACCCTAATTTATCTTAATTTTCTCTTCCAGTTATTACATGAATTTAAATCAAAATCCCCGTACCCTCTTACCGAAATTTTTCGGTTTATATTGTTTGCAAACGACTAACGGTAAAAACATCCGCTTAGTTGTTATGAACAATTTGCTGCCTTCATATGTTAAACTACATTTGAAATATGATCTCAAAGGTTCCACCTGCAAACGTAAAGCAAATAAGGCTGAGAGAGCTAAAAAATCACCAACATTTAAGGATTTAGATTTTATGGAACATCATCCCAATGGTATACTCCTAGAAGCTGAAACTTATTCAGCATTAGTAAAGACGATACAACGTGATTGTACCGTTTTGGAATCATTTAAAATTATGGATTATTCGCTGTTGGTGGGTGTACATAATTTGGATTTAGCTGCGAAAGAAAAGCAGAAGATAAGAAAACCGCGTAAAACATCACAATCGGATTATTCAGATGAGGATGCGGCTAGGGGAGCAGATCCACTATATGATCAGGATGAGGAAACACAAAGCAATATGAATCGCAATAGGTAAAAAAACATGGCGATTAGATTTTTACAGTTCATTCCTTGATTTAATATATTTGCTTAAGTTTGGCCTATAGATCTACACGTCAACGGTTGGTAGCACATTCCACGGCCATGGAAAGTATACAAGCTGAAAGTGAACCCATTGATGATGAAGAAGATATGCCGTAAGTTTTTGTTTTGCACAGAAAACTATTTTTTGTATTAGTTGGTCATTTTTAATTAAAATGTTGTCATATTAACAAACAATTTAATTGTGTTGACAAATTGTGTTGTTAAATAAAAATTCAATTACTTTTTTTGTAAATTTTTTTAACTTTTTTGTCAATATGATAAAATTTTAATTAAAAATGAGAACAGCATTACAATATTTTTTCCTAATAACCCTTCTCTTTTTTTTAATCCTTATTTTCTAGACCTGGCGGTATTCCCGCCCGCAGTGAAAAGGGTGAAAGACTTTTACTTTTCGTAGGTATTATCGATATCTTACAATCATATCGTTTAAAGAAAAAATTAGAGCATACATTTAAAAGTATTATACATGACGGGGTAAGTTTTATGATATTCCTATTTTGAATTTTATTGTAATACATGTTTTTTTTCGTTTTCAGGATACTGTTTCTGTGTGTCGTCCTTCATTTTATGCTCAAAGATTTCAAAATTTCATGGCCAAAACTGTATTTCGTAAAATACCGTCTCGTAAGTTTCAAAATTCATTTAAACGGATGAGAAAAAAATGCTGTACAAAATTTTGGATAAAACCAGGGATTTTAAAGGAATATTTGGTGGAACAAACTTCTAGGTATTAAATTTCGGGTTATATTTACTAAGGTTTTTTAGGTTTTTAATGACGACTTAAATAGAATGATTTGAACAATCGCGACACGGCTTTTTCCTGACAAAAAGTTCCTTTTCCAGTTTTAATGGGGCAAAAATGGTAAAAATTGAGCTTTGGTTCATTTTCTACTTCCTGAAATAATGGTTTTAGAAACTTAAAATTTTGGATGTAAGATAATCCAGCGAAAAAAAAAACATTCTGACAAAAGTACATTTTAGAAAGTTTCGATTCTAAAAGGGTAAAAATTGTACTTTTGGTACTTTAAATATTTCCTAAAATAATGGTCCTAGAAATTTGGAATGCACGATCCTCCGTCAGAAAACATTATGAAAAAGTACTTCGATTCTAAAAGGGTAAAAAATTGTACTTTTGGTACTTTTAATATTTCCTAAAACAATGGTCGTAGAAACTTGAAATTTGGAACGTACGATCCTCCGTCAGAAAACATTTTGAAAAAAGTACTTTTTGGAAATGCTAAATCTAAGAAACAAAAAAGTATAAAAAAGAGTACTTTGGTACTTTTTTATCACCTGAAATAATGGAACTAGAAACTTTCAATTTTGAAAGTAGAGTCCTCCTGCGGAAACATTTCAAATAAAAGTACTTTATGGAATTCCTATTCTAAGGGGCAAAACTTGAAACTTTAAATGCCCTACCAAAAAGTATCTTTTGAAAATTTCGATTTTAGTGGAACAATATTGTAAAAAATAGCTTTGGTACATTATCTGTATCCTGAAATAATCGTTCTAGAAACTTGAAATTTTGAATATAAGATCATCTAGCGAAAAAAATACATTCTCAAAAAGTTCTTTTTAGAAAGTTTCGATTCTAAAAGGGTAAAAAATTTTACTTTTGGTACTTTTAATATTTCCTAAAACAATGAAATTTGGAACGTACGATCCTCTGTCAGAATAAATTCTGAAAAAAGTACTTTTTGGAAATTTTAAATCTAAAAAACAAAAAAAGTGCAAAATTGGGTACTTTGGTACTTTTTTTATCTGCTGAAAAAATGGTACTAGAATCCTCCTGCGGAAACATTTTAAATAAAAGTACTTTATGGAATTCCTATTCCTATATTCCGGCAAAAGTTTCAATTTTAAATGCCCTGCCAAAAAGTACCTTTTGGTTTTAATGGAACAAAATTGTAAAAAAAATAACTTTGGTACATTATCTAACTCCTGAAATATTTGTTCTAGAAACTTGAAATTTTGAATGTAAGATCATCCAGGGAAAAAAACCATTCTAACAAAAGTACTTTAAAGAAAGTTTTGATTTGAAAAGGGTAAAAATTTGTGATTTTGGTACTTTAAATGTTTCTTATAATAATGGTCCTTGAAATGTACGATCCTCCTTTAGAAAACATTCTGAAAAAAGTACTTTTTGGAAATGCTAAATCTAAAGAACAAAAAATAGAGTACTCTGGTACTTTTTTTATCACCTGAAATAATGGTCCTAGAAACCTGAAATTTGGAATGTAGAATCCTCCGGGAGAAACATTCTGAAAAGTACTATTTTGAACTCCTATTGTAAGGAGACAAAATTGGAAATTTCAAATGTCAGATCTTCCTGACAAAAAGTACCTTTTGAAAAATCCGATTTTAATGGGGCAAAAATGGTAAAAAAATTTAACTTTGGTTCATTTGGGGCAAGAAAGTTAAAATTGAAAAAAAAACAATTCTGACAAAAGTACAGTAAAAAAATTCTGAAAAAAGTACTTTTTGGAAATGCTAAATCTTAAGAACACAAAAGTGTAAAATAGTGTGCTTTGGTACTTTTTCTATCACCTGAAATAATGGTCCTAGAAACTTAAAATTTGGAATGAAAAATCCTCCGGCAGAAACATTCTGAAAGTACTATTTTGAAAACCAATTGTAAGGAGACAAAACGGAAAATTTGAAATGTCAGATCTTCCTGCCAAAAAGTACCTTTTGGAAAATCCGATTTTAATGGGGCAAAAATTGTAAAAAATTTAACCTGGTTCATTTGGTTGAAATTGAAAAACAAAAAAAAAACAATTCTGACAAAAGTACTTTCTAAAAAGTTTCGATTTTAAAAGGGGTAAAAAAGTGTACTTTGGTACTTTTTCGATCTCCTGAAATAATGGTCGTAAAAACTTGATCTTTGGAATGTAGGTTCCTCTATCGAAACAAAACGTTCCGAAAAGGTCTTTTTGGAATTTCTGATTCTAAGAGGGCAAAAGAGGTACAAAATTGTTTTTTTGGTACTTTTTAGATTTCCTAAAATAATGACCTTATAAATTTTAAATCTAGGATCCTCCAACAAAAGAAAAATATTTTGAAAAAAGGAATTTGAAAATTTAGATTCTAAGACAAGGCAAAAATTGGGTCCAAATGAAAAATTGGTACTTTTTATAACTATTGAACTAAAGACCACAAGAACCTCAAAATTTGACATGTAGGATACTCCTTTCATTCAAGAGAAGGACATATTTCAAAATATTTTGAAAAAGGAATTTAAAAATTTCGATTCCAAGGGGGCAAAAAGGGGGTACAAATGAAAAATTGGTACTTTTTATAACTATTGACCCCAGAATATCAAAATTTGACATGTAGGATACTCCTTTTCATCCAAGAGAAGATCATATTTCAAAATTTTATTATTTAAGGGTAAAAAGGGGGTAAACAATGGGTAAAAAAAAAAATAAAATAGTATATTTTATATCTATTAAGATAAAGATTCTAGAATTGTTGTATTTTTATAATTTATTTATATGGAAAATAATGAAATCCAAATGGAACGAAATGAAAAAGAAGAAAATGGGAAACAAAATGGAATGGAACGACATGAAATGATTTTTTTTTAGAGGGAAATGTTTCAAATTATAATTTTTACGGTAAAAAGGGGTTAACAGTAAACAGTTAAAGATAAATACTCTAATTTTTTTTTTGTATTTTTACACCCAAAAAAAACGTGGGTATTTAATACTAAAAATTTAACTAAATTTTAGTTCAAAAGGACCTAGTGCAGAAATTGGTAACCAATACTAAATTTTTTTACTAAATTTATTAAAAACCAGTAAAAATTACTAATTTTAGTACTTTGAAGATACTAAAAATTGTAAATAATTAGTAGATTTTTATACAAAATCACTTACTAAACCTTTTACTGTAGAATTATTTTGAGTGTATTACTTGTATATACGGAAAAGAATAAAACTTACATGGAACAAAATAAAATAGAACAAAATGGAATAGAATGGGGAACGAAATGGAATGGAACTGGGAACGACATAGAATGAAATTTTTTTACGTAATTTTTTTTTAATCCGTTATTGCACACAACTGGTCGGTAGGACACTAATGTTTATATTCCACGTCGCTTTTTTAATTGGTTAACAAAATTTAGTACAGTGTTTTTTTCTCCTAAATCGAGTAAGTACAGCGCCAATGATCGCTAGTGTATTGTTTTGAAAAAAAAATCATGCTGCTACCAACCAATTCATATTTTCGTCTATATCCTTTGATTTTTTTTTATATTTTCGTTTTCATTCGTATGCACAGTGGATCTCCCCGAGATCAAAGGAAATCATAGAAAATTTCGTACTTTGGTATCCAGTTACATAGGTAAATGATAAAAAATAAACCGAAAAGAATAGAAGAGTAAACAAATAATAATAATAGTCTAATGCATAACGTTTTCACAATCATCAATTTTAATTGAAATTAAAACGAAAGTTAAATTTTAATGGAAGATTATGAAAACGATAATAAAAATTGATGGTGGTTTCCTAAATTTTTAATAAGAGAAGATAATTATAAACACTTACAGTTCTCAACTTTTGGAGAATTGAAAATTTTTTTATTAGTATTGGCTTTATTTCATGATAAAGGATGCTCACCTCAAAATGGTAGAGTTTTGTAAAATATTAACATACATTTGTCATTTACATTCTAAATATTTTTTGAATTATTTGCTTGCTTCTTTAGTTTGTTCTTGAATCACATTGAAACAAAAAAAAATTAACAGGTTTTTGAAATCACCAATAACACTGTGCAACAAGAATTTGTATATTGAATGAGGACAAATAAAAGATTAAAGTTAACTATCAGTAGACCAGAGCTCCTAAAGGGTTTTGAAAACTAAGCTTTAGACTTTTTATGGCCCACTGTAGTTTTTAATTATTTTTCAAAGCCGTTTGGAAAATGTCCTCAGTAAATTTTTTACCAATTTTTTTTTTTAATTTTATGGCGGTACTTTTTTTATATATTAACCCTATAACTGTCATTTTTAGGGGTCATTTAAGTCCTTTTTCAAAAATTATACACATAAGTCTAACAAACCCAGTTGGCAAAATAAAATCACCGCTGACATACTGCTGACTCTTCCTTTATGAAATTAGTGACATCTTCATACAACTTTTCCAAATGTCCTCAATTACATGTCAACAATTGGTCAGCAGTGCCCACCTAAATCGGTGGCCACGGCGTTTAAACAACCGCTGACCAACTGCTGACATGTCATTGGGAACATTTTGAAAAATTGTATGAAGATGTCAGCAATTTTATTAAGGGGAGTCAGTGGCATCTCAGGGGTGATTTTTTGTTTTGCAAACTTGGAAACTTCCATTTAAATGTTTTACAAATATTTTCTGCATAAAATTTCTGTGGGGGTTGTCAAAGGTTAAAAGTTCGCGCGGCAGGCACAAAATTATAAATAACAGGGTGGAAGTTTATTCCACAGTTGAATGGTTCGACTGAAAAATAATTTTTTTCTGTAATGAGTTGTACGAAATCAACTAAAAACGTGTGCTCTACGAAGAAATACCTGGGCATGAGAAATAATTTCACGTTTCTCTGATGAATACCTCTTAAGATAATATGGATAGAAAAGTGTGACACATTACAACGATTCTCCAATAAATTAATATATTGAAACTCTATAGAGTTTGGATACACTACTCTCATTGATAAACATCACCTTCCTTCCCAAAACACGGTCCAGAAGCTTCAGAATAGACTCCGAAGCCCCTGCCCTTATAAAGGAGTTGTATCACATCGAACCTTGCTGAAATAAAAATTTTAGGCAGATCGGAGGGAGTGATGTAAGTATGCCAAAGAGCTTGGTCTGTGATCGAACAAAGTGAATGACAAATGTTGCTGTCATCTGCAAAAGAGTAGATAGGATTGAAGGCCTGATTGAAAAGGACATTTAGAAAAATTAGGAATAGAGTAGGAGAAAGAACAGAACCTTGCAATATCCCTGAATTAAGCTCAAACTCGTTTGATGACTCACATCTTATACAACAACTAGTATAGTGCGGTCTCTGAGAAAACTCGTTGTAAATCAGGAGTAGTCATTCCCGACACCAGAAGCAACAAGCTTAGCTACGAGTGCTCTGTGCACACGATCAAATGCCTTAGAAATATCCAGAGCAACTACTTTAAATAACCACTTTTCTCACCAAAATAGTGAAGAAACCGATTTTAACGTTCCGAAAGAAATGCTAACAGAATGCTAACTCTTTGCAAGAAATCATAGGGTTCTTGTGAATCTCAACGTAAACAAGTCACCGGGGGCGGATGGCATATAAGCACTGGTGCTGGAACAGTGGTAAACCTTCTGTCCCTCATACTGTAGGGTGGCCAATATCCAGCCAATCCCTTAAAAAGGTGCTACAAACAACCCTGAAAATAACCGCCCAATCGCAATTTGCTTTACGCTCTCCAAAAAGATGGAGAGCATGGTAACCAACCATTTTGTGATACATTTAGAGATCAACTCACTTTAAAATGATCGACAGTATGGCTTCCGTAACGGTCGATCTATATCCAGCCGAACGTTTTCCAGAAATGATATAGTGTTAGATGATGTTTCCAAATTCATTGGGTAGTTTATTAACAACAACGGGTGGTTCGGGTAATGATGTACAGAATCGCGTTAATGTTGGTAAGCGATCATTTGGCCTCTTAAATCCCATTTGGCGATCTCCCCCATGTCAAAGCGAACAAAAATTGACATTTTCAATTATTGCATTAAATCCGTGCTTCTTTATGGATGCGAATCTTGGAACGCAGCAGCTCCTGATATAAACTCACTGCAGGTGTTTATAAATCGATGTATACGAAGAATCCTATGAGTATTCTGACCTCAAACAATATCGAACGAAAGGCTATGTAGAGAAACAAATCAAACCCCCATTAGTAATGAAATTCTTAGAAGAAAATGGCGCTGAATTGGTCATGCCTTGCGAAGGCAACTTAATGATACTACAAGAAATGCTATTGAATGGAATCCTCAAGGAAGCCGAAGATGAGGAAGACCATCACACACATGGCGTCGCCAAATTGAATTGGAAGCTGCCAGAATGAACAAGAGCTGGAACGAGATTAAGGCACTAGCATCAGACAGAATTGAATGGAATAGAAATGTTATGGCCCTATTCTCCTTATAGGAAAGACGGGAATTTATTATTATGTCCAGCCGAAATGCAACTTTTTTAAATGGGCAGGGGCTCCAGAATATATTCTGAGGATTCTGGACCATGTTCAGGTAAGGGCGGTGAAGCTTATCAATGACAGTAGTGTATTCAACTCTATTGATTCATTGGAGCATCGTCACAATGTGGACTGTGTGACACTGTTCTATCGACTTTATCATGGCAGGTGTTCTTCTGAGATAAGTGAAACTATTCCCCAGGCCGAGTTCGTAATTTAGCACAACATATTACGGAGAAAGTTCGTTATTCAGTCCAACAATTCGTATGCGGAATAAACTCCCTTCAGAGGTTTTTTTTTGTCACTTATAGCTTACAAAAAGTTAAATCAAATACCCACAAACACTACTCCCTCTTTCCTCCTTCCCATATCTTATTTTCCTGATTAATAAAAAGCACAACATCAGTAAGGGTGAATTCTTAATAATTTTTTGACGTATTCCAAATGATATTGAAAAAAATACTCAAAACCACAGTGGGCCTAAAAAAAATCAACAGCTAAGTTTCGAAACCCCTTTGGGGGTTCTGGTATACTGATAGTCTACTTTCATTTCGCTAAAACCTCAAATTTGTTGCACAGTATAATCAAAACCTGGTTAATATTTTCAATATATTTTGGATGCCACTAATTTTATATTAATCAACAATTATAGCCCTAAAACATTCACCCTCGAAAAGAAAAAGCCTGTCAAAAGCAATACAACGTTCCATAGATAGTGAAATGGAACAAAGAGGTAATATTTCTAAAATCTTAAATCCAAACAAATTAAATAATGTTTATAATTTTATATCTAGATCATACACACTCCCATTCATCCACGGTTCATGCCAACAAGAAGTCTCATCCTGTGAATAAAGTCTTAACCGCTGCTATTGATGAAAGAAATTTACAACATGCAACCACCTCCAATTCGGCTGCATTGAAAAATGTCATACCACCACCGGTAAAACAACGTTCCGCTGCTGCTGCTGCTTCCAGTGGTGGTGGTTCCACACTAAAGGCCAAAGTTCCACCTCCAGTACCGCCAAGAGGATCACCACGTAAACGTGATAGTGATGCTTATCAACAGGAAGGCGGCTCTTCAAGAGCCCTATCCACTACTCCAGGTATACAAAAGCTAGAGAAAAATGTTAAGCCTATAAAGAAAAAGAAACCTACTACATTTCCGCACAAAGAAACCTTAACAGTTCCAAATGAATTACCACTGCCCCGTTTTGGAGAGCAACGATCACCGAGTAATGTACGTGATTGGTTGGAATTGCATGAAAAGTTTGAGAAATGTGTACCCGAACCTCCCCCACCTCCGCCTCTGCATCGACCTTCATTACCCCCCAAACCACAATTAGCGGCTTTAAAAAAATTGCAGCGTAAAGATTCTATAAAATCCACTACTTCTAGCAAACACTCAGGAGTACCTCCACAAATTGCGGCTATACAAAAACTACGTCGCAAAGATTCTGTGGCATCCTCAGCCTCAAGTAGTTATTCAGCTGCCAGATCTCGTCGTGGCTCTCAGTCACGTCCCTTAAATCATATCGATCTATTTCAGAGACAAAATAGTGGTCTGGTATCACGACGTCCCTCAGCAGCTTCTATAGTTTATAATTTTCCACCTATACCATCTGAACATAGTGGGCATATTGATCGTAGTGCTGCTGATGCTCCTATAACTACTAGTCGTGAATCACGAGAAGCGAGAGCCATAAAAAGAAGAGAGAAAAAAATGCAATATTTACGTTATGCCGATATGGCTTTAGCCGATGATGGTGAAGAATATGAAGATAATTTATTACAATCTATGCATGCTTTTGTTGAAGTAAAACATGAATTGGAAAATTCCCGACGTCCGAGAAGAACTCGTGTGGTTCCTATTACACAGGAGCCTGAAACTGTAGTTAATATTAACGCCATTTCTCCAGTTAGTGGTGATGGTGCCAATTTGTCGTCTAAAGTTAAAACGACAAATAAACCTCCGTCAAAAATGAAAAATAAAAATGTACCATCTACAATATCCGAAGGCTTTCCATCTAATTATACTCTAAATCCTCTTACTAGTAGTAGGCGTAGTAGTTTTGTTGAATTTTAGATATACAGAAAAAAATATTTTAAACAAAAAATTTGAGTAATTTTTTTAATTGATATTATATTTTTATTTCAGTAAATTTTTAATTGTGGCAATTAAAAGTTTACTAAATACTATAAATTTGTTTGCTGGTGTAAAATTGAGTAATTTTTAAAAAAAATACTATTAAAAACTTACTCAAATTTATTAATTTATTATTTTTTGCTGTATATTAGTAAAACGCTTTTCTTTAAACACTCCTATTTAGTTTTCATTCGTATTTAATAAGCATTGTGTAAAATTCCCCAAAAAAAAAAAAAAAAAAATATTTCATGTATTTTTCTCATTGTATTATCGCTAGGCACAACGCCATCTTGCAGTTCGACACCACCCCCAGCCTTTGATGATATTTCCGAGGATAATAGTTATAATAAACATAGTTCCTCAACGATTTCAAGGCGATCTCATCAACAACAACAACAGCCACACCAACAGCATCATCAACACCACCATCAACACCACCACCACCAACACCATCATCACCAGCAACACGAAACATCAACATCGTCTTCGTATCATGAACGTAAAATGAATGTGGGTCCTGCATATCGTAGCGCATCATCGTCGCAAAAAGATGACATGGTCAGGTATGTACTGTAGTGATTAGACACTGTTTTTATATTTTCGATATAAATGAAAGTGGTAATATATATGGAATTTATTATTTAGATTTTAACGGCCCAGGAATTTTTTTTTAATCATTTATCAACGCATCTATTCTAGATTATCTTTATGTTTTAGAAGGTTAGATAGGGTTAGGTTGTAAGTGACAGCTGGCGCTTTAGGTCAGCACACATAGAATCTCAGATCCGTTGTTATATCACAGAACGGTAATGCGGTTCCCCTATTAGTACCTGTCGTTAAAACAATATGAGCTCCTTGTGAGACTCCTTAGATATTGAATTTTGACATCCGACATATTTTGAAGCATGTCTCTGAGCAGAAAGTGCCGCGCAATGCCAGATAAAGTGTTCTATAGTTTTCAACTCCTCATCCATCAACTCCGACAAAAATCATTTGATGGCACATTTAACCGCTCAGCGTGCTTTCTTTTAAGGTAGTGTCCGGTAATTACTGCGACCACTGTCGAAATATCTCCTGCTAGAAGTGATATCAGCTCACATGGCCAAATCTGTCATATAGTATCTTACCTCCATCACCCTTAATAATTTTTTTTCTCGGGGTACGGTACAATGGACTATGTTAAGTCTGAGCGCCATGGACTTGCATAAAAATTTCCTTATTTTAGGCTTGTACAATCCACCGTGAACTCAACACAATAATCTTACGTCCATCCATGTGCTCGTCTTTGATAAGTCTCAATCGCGAAACAAGGCCGAAGATTTTGCAAGTTTCTGAATTGCATACCAACACATTCTAATTCCGTTGGAACCTGTAAGGTAGTTTCCAGTCTTGCTAGCTCATAGACTTTGCAATTCCCTGGAAAGTCTCTGTGCCCTGAGAGGCATATGAGTCGTATGTAAAACTGCTTGGTGACTCATTTAATGACGTGCGGCAGTTAAGGGCAGATTTTGTTTTCATTAACATTGACTCCGGGGACTTGACCACGGCTAGACTGTCGAAATAGATGTTAACTGCGGTTGAAAACACGACACTGCAACTCCACCAGTCAGCTACTTCCTTTATTGCCAGCATCTCTGTTTTGTATACACAGCAACAATCCGGAAATCTTCGAGAAAGGCTTAACAAAAGATTCTCACTTATTCGTGCAGCTTCGATTTATCTAGTAAAAATTTATGGAGGCTCCACTACCCGGAATGCCCATCATCCAAGACTGCCTGGATGGTATTATAGTGGTAAAGTGGCGATTAAAAAGGCTCATAGAGGGAGCACAGTCCAGATTTTGTTGTATTGTTATCATTTTGAAGACCGCGCTATGGCCACTCTCGTTAGTCTTCCATTGCAGTGTGTTATTAAGTCGAATTGCAGACGTTGCTGCATACTACCCAATATGTACAATGGTGTTAGGTGGAGAAGGATTTCTAATGCAGCCGTAGGTGAAGTACGAAGAGCTCCAGTGATACACATTGACGCCATTCTCTGTACCTTCGTGATAAAGGCATATTTAGAAACACTTTTATAGTAAAGATTCGATAACTGAACCAGAAATAGTTCGAATACTGGTTTTAAACGAACCGGTTGTCATAGGGACAATCTCAAACAGAATTCAAAATCCTTGCATCATATTGGGCGCTAATTAAAAAAAAACGAATCACTAAAGCCATCCTAGTATTCCTCCAGCGAGGAATAAATATTCTCGGAGTGCCTCCAAAAATGCTGTGCATTGTATTGTTCATGAAAATATGGTTTGTGAATTAGATAAGAGCGGGAACAGTTTCTGGATATTTAACTTAAATTTTTGTTAACTATAAGTAACAGGGAAGACCTATGCAGGGAGTTTATTTCACATACGAATGGCTCGACTAAAAAAGAAATTCTCTCAGTAAAGCGTTGAGCGAAACACAGGACTATCAACTACAAAAACGTGTGCTCTACGAGATAAGCGAGTATTACAAACAAATACTTGGGCCTGAGCCATACTCTGAGCCATGCTCAACGACATAAGCGAGTATTACGAACAAATACTTGGGCCTGAGCCATGATTTCGCTTATCTCCAATGAACACCTCCCACGATAATATCGATGGAAAGTGCCAAACAATCCACATGTCGACGCACAGTGGGGTGGATGATACCTAAAATGGCGATTAATACATAAAAGACTTAATTTTAAAATATTAGAATTTTTTATTGATGAGTAATCTTAAACACATAAAAACACAGCATTTTCGAAAAAAAAAACATTGGAAAAATTTTTTTTTAACCTGTTAGGCGCTTTATTGTTTTTCGGATATAATATCTTATTTCACAATTTTTGCTGTAACTTTGGAACAAAAAGCTTTACATTTTTAAATAAAATGGCACATTATAGCGAACTTAATGTGCTATTAAAAACTTAAAAAAGTAAATATATCGTATGTGTTTTTATTAGTATAATTTTAATTTAAAATTCGATTTTTGTTTTTCACTAAATCTCATTAATGTACAAATTTATCTCAAAAAGTCCCGAAACAGAAGATTAAAAATTTTTTATTAATGGATAATCATAATTTAATAAAACGCAGCATTTCAGAAGAAAAATTGGAAAAAATATTTTAAACTGTTAAACTTTTTTTTCTGTTTTTCGGAAAAAGCCTAATTCACAATTTTCGCTGTAACTTTGACATCAAAAGAATAAGTAAATAAATATAAAATAAATAAAATATGTATTCAAATTCTGATTAATTTTTATAAAAAAATAAAAATTGCTTTATTCGACCTTTAAAATATTATGTTTTGAGTGGGTTTATTCTAGCTCGAGGTCATTATTTCCTTTACTAATTAAAACTATGATATTCTCGTAGAATAATTTTCAAGAAATTAATTTTTCCGTTTTTAAATTTATTTATGTTGGTAATTTTTTTCAAGACTTAATCGACACGTGTTTCGGGATTTGTCAGATCCCATTTTCAAGATTATTTAGCAAAAAAAAAAAATATGAGAATATCATAGTTTTAGTTGGTAAATGAAATAATGACCTCGAGCTAGAATAAATCTACTTAAAATAAAATATGTATTCTTATTAGTATTAATTCAATTTTAATCAAGTTTTTATGTTTCACTTAATTTAGTTAATGTGAACATTTATCTCAAAAATTTACAGACGAAAATTTTTAAAGCATCAGAACAGAATAATTTAAGGTCTAGTTGATGAGGTTATGTATGGTTAACCTGACCAACTGCTTTTGACTGAAAAGCGGGATCGAAAGGTGAAAAAGCGGGATTTTGATCTAAAAAGCGGGATTTTTTATAATAAGTGAAATTTGCTTTGAACGAACCCACGAATACCCTCCAAAATGCACAAAATTCTGGAAATACTTTTATGGGATTGTAATTTTTTTATGTAAAAAAATGCATAAGAACTTTGACTAGAAACATTTTATTTTGATTACGTCAGCAAACATAGTCTAAGGAATTTTTTTACCAACCTTGGGATAAAATATTTAAGAATCAAAAAAATTGCATATGAAAAACTAAAATTAAATTAGAGTCGTTGACTGAATCTGATAACTGTTCTTATCATTTTTTAAGAGAAAGTAAATCTCATATATTTTTTATAGAAAAATGTTTCAGAACTCGAGACTGTCTTTAGAAAATATTTAGATACTTATTTGACTCAGAATTTAAGAATATTTTAAAAGAAAAATTATCTAAAATTTTAACAATTCTTCTGTAGGAAAAATTTTTAAGAATCTTATAATCTTATTATATATCTTTCTATAGAAAAAATCCATTGGCAACTATTTTAGAGTCTGACATGAATTTTTCTGAAAAAAAAATCTAAAATCGGATAATTTTTCTACAGGAAAAACGTTTCAGAATCTGATAGTTTTTTTACGAGAAATATATTTCAGAATCTTTGAATTTATTATATGGAAAAAGAGATTTTCCTGTTTAAATAATACTTTAGAATCAGAGAATTTTTCTAAAGGAAAAGTTTTTCAAAATTGATGATTTTTTTTTCAACAAGAAAAATGTTTTGGAATTTTTCTATAGAAAATTATATCAGAATGTAAGTTTTTTTTGTATGAAAAATCTCCCAGAATCTTAAAATATTTCTGTTGAAAAATTTTATAAAGGAAGTGTGTCTTTGAGTTTGTAAATTTTTCTTTTGAAGTTGAGTCTTAAATTTTTCTTTAGAAAAATGCCTTAGAAACTAATAATTTTTCTATATGAAATTATCTTAGAAAACATTGGAACTTTAAAAATGTCCCTGCTTTTTTTCCCCTTCTCAAATATTTTCTATCGAAAAATGCCCCTTGAAAAAATCGGTTGGATCTGATTTAATCTGTTTGGATCTAAAAAATATAATTTTATCTGATCAGGTCTTTTTGATCCGACGTTTTTCCACAATTTCAGGATCTGATCAGATTCAATTACGGATCAGAGTTCGAAATTGGAGACAAATTTCGTATCTGGTAGATCGTATCAGATACAAATGCCATCATTAGATTTTTACAAATCAGACCATATCTAATCATTTTTTTTCACGGGGCTATAAAATTTAAGAATTTATTTTTAGAAAGGGTATCAGATTTTTTTTCAAGGAAAAATTTCTTAGAAACCGATAATTTTTTAGAATCTGAGATTTTTCTTTTATGAAAAATGTTTCAGCATCTGAGGATTTTTGTATACAAAAAAATTCTAAGAATCTGAGAATTAGGAAACATGTATTTAAGTTTAATACTTTTTTATTGAAAGCTTTTTTCGGAATATTCGAAGTATCACAATGAAAAAATTTTATGTAAAAATTTAATTTTAATTTATTTTTGATTTCAATCAGTCCAGTAGGGTTCTCTTGTGAACAGTGTTTTTGAGTAAACAAAATTTTTCTTAAAATTTTTTTTTATACTGTAAGAAATAGTTAATATGCTCAAAAATATATTTCTCAAAATATTATTAAAATAACCTAAAAATTGTACATACTTTGCTATTCCAAAAATTAAAAGGCGGGATAAAGCGGGATGAAGCGGGACTTTTGTTTAAAAAGCGGGATCGGAATTCAAGGCGGGATAAGACATCAAAAAGCGGGATAATCCCGCCAAAAGCGGGATGGTTGGTCAGGTTATGTATGGTGTATCTTCATCAAAATCACTCACGCACTCATCTCTCACAAAACAAAAAACAACAAAATACCAAAAATATGGAAATTGAGAGTATTTTAACACAACAAGTAAGAGTGATGTGCCGAATCTTCTATACCATCCAAAACGTTACAAAACTACAAAAAAATTTGGGGGGCATTTTTGATAGGGGCTCGGAGGGGGACGTAGGGGGCACTTTCACCCTTGCGATTAATCATTGCAAATTAATTTTTATTGGTTTTTGCACTTAAGTAATACAATTGCATTATTATTACATATTTTTTATAACCACGCCCCAAAAAGGGGGCGGGCGTGCGTGTGCGTGATTTAAAATAACTCACGCACCCATCTCTTATAAACAGTACACTCATGAGCTGCAGTTACAACTACCATACGGAATATAAGGACAAAATATTATGAAACCAACTTGATTTTTAGTCTTTTTTTTTCAAATAGATTTTTAGCAACTGGAGTTCTTTCACAAAAAAATTGATAAGTCAAAAACCGCAAAAAACCGCAAACGGACATTCAGGGATTTATTAGATGAAATCATATATTTAAAGACCATATAGGCGGATTTTCACTCTTTCACAGACAAAGTTGTTGAAACTCAATATTTATATCAAAAATACCCTATTTTTAGAGCATTTTTATTATTTTTTTTTTTTAATATTTCCAAAACATTTATCTAAACCAAAAAAATTTTTTTATATGCTTAAATACCTAAAGTAGACTGATCCATTATAAAGCTTTCAATTTTAGAAGTCTTTATACAAAATATAATTACTTGAAATATCAAAATTTTCACTTTAAATCAATGCGCGCAAAAATAATAAAAATAATTGAACTTTAAACACACACTGCAAATAAAGTATACAACTTAAAACTTTGTTTTTTGCCATTATTGATGTTGAATTTTATCTACTTTAACCTGGTACCAAACACGGTTGTGAAAGTTAATGTTCATCTATTGAATTAATCGCCACTTTGGATGCATTTCACCCCTCTGTGCGACGGTACTCAAAAATATAATAGAGTTCCGATACACAACTGTCATTGATAAGCTTCACTTCCACTTCGCTGATATAAACATTAAGAGGATCGGATTGAGTGAAGTAAGTCTTGCACCGTTTTAAAAAATTAAAATACATGTTTATTCTAACGCACCTCACACTGTATTCTCTTGCCCAGAACATCAGGAGTAACAGATTTTAATACCTTTGCCATCCACATCTGGAGATGACGATGCTGATTCCACGACCCGTCTGTGAGTTAACATACAACATTTAGTCTTGCGTGTATTAAAATCAATCTGATTATCTCATCCCCACTCGGAGATTGTATAAAGGTCTTGTCGCTGTCATCTGGAAAAGAATATATAGGATTGAATTTCTGACTAAAAGGGTCATTAAAAAGAAATAGGAATAGAGTAGAAGAAAGAAGGAAACATTACAGGATTCTCGACTAAAGCAGATACTCGATTGATGACCCACATCAGAAACAATAACACGTAAAGTGCGGGCTCTAGGAAAACTCGTTATAAATCGAGAAAAGTCGTTCCACACCAAAAGCAACTAGCTTAGGTACGAGTGGCTCTGTGCCACACACATTCGAAGGAATATCTGGAGCAACCACCTTACTCTCACCAAAATGGTGGAGGAACCAAGTTAAACGTCCCGAAAGAAACGCTAACAGGTCCCCCGTATATCTACCCGTAGATCGACTGTCGATCATTTATAAGTGGGCTCTAAATAATTTACAAGATTTACCTTGCTCTTTATCATTTTAAAAGCCCCAAAGGAAATTCTGATTGACCTGTAATTTCAGGGTTATTATCCGCATTCTTTTGAGGGATAGTTTGGGCATTGGCCACCTTCCAGCATTAGGGGATGTGCAGATTTGCCAATTAACGCACCAACGTTAAAAAGAAATATTTTCGTACCATTGCAGATATGAACAACCAAAAAGTTTTACTGTCCCGAGAAGCAGAAAAATCTTGTGCACGTGTCTAAGTACTTTGGCACACTCCATTCTCGCCTTTTTTCGATGCAGATCAGTAACGACGTTCTTGTTCGTGCGTTAACCATTACCATTTCTGCAGCGATGCGATGGCGTGATTACTTCTCTTCCCAAGAGCCAGAAGAACACCAGGAAGACAATACACTTTTTAATCGACGCCGAAATCCTAGGAGGGATATAGCCACAGATCCCCCGTCATGCTCGGAAATAGAAGCTGCTTTGAACGTGCTGAAAAAAAAAAAGCCTCTGGTCCGGACAACATTCCTTCGGAACTGTTGAAGTATGGTGCAGGTACCCTAGCAGAGGTTCTTACCCCAATAATTCGCGAGGCCTGGATTTTAAATCGTATTCCGGATGAATGGAAAGAAGGTTTAGTTATTACATTGCCCAAGAAAGGCGATTTGACGCAATGCAAAAACTGGCGTGGAATAACTCTCCCTAATTCCATTGGTAAAATTATAGCATCCCTAATTAATCAACGTATCTCCCCTATAGCGGAGCAAATACTGCGTAAAGAACAGGCTGGTTTCCGGCAAGGTCGGTCATGCGCAGATCATATCAACACGTTGCGCATCATAATTGAGCAATCTGCCGAATATAACACTCCCTTGTATCTTCTTTTTGTTGATTTTGAGCGCGCTTTCGACACAATATTCCGTAATTCAATGTGGTCGGCACTGTTATGTAAAGGCATTCCCGAAAAAATTGTAAACCTGATTCGTGAACTCTACAGGGATGCTAAGTGTAAGATTCGTTTTAACGGAAATGAGAGTCGCCCGTTCTTTCCTAACACTGGTGTAAGACAAGGTTGCATCCTTTCGCCAACGTTATTCTTAATACTACTCGATTGTGTCATGGAAAAAACCAATAGAGAAGCTCCTTTTGGTATTCGCTGGACCTTATCCGAATTTCTTTATGACATTGACTACGCCGATGACATATGTCTGATGGCCCATCGCTTTCAGGATATTGAAGCAAAACTTAGGTGTCTCTCCGAAAATGCTAAAAAAGTTGGATTGAGAATCAACATTAGGAAGACTAAGCTTATGCGAATAGGAACAGATGTAACAACTCCATTGGTGGTAAATGATGTTACTATTGAAGACGTAGATTCTTTTTGTTATCTTGGTAGTAAGATAACCAAAGATGGAGGGTCTCAAGCCGATATTGCTGATCGTATCAATAAAGCACGCAGCTCTTTTTTATCGCTTTACAAAATTTGGCGTAGAAACAATATCTCGCGAAAAACTAAACTACGCATTTTCAACTGCAGTGTTAAGTCTGTGTTATTGTATGGCTGTTCTACCTGGAGCTTAACAAAAGAATCCATTCGTAAAATCCAAACATTTATAAACAAGGCAAATTCTTCACATCTTTTGGCCTAATTGGATTACAAATGAAGCGCTGCTGCAGATGGCAAACTCTAAGCCGGTAGAAATCGAAATTCGCAAACGCAAATGGACGTGGGTAGGATATATATTGCGAAGACCACAATCAGAAATAGCAAGAATAGCCTTAGATTGGAACCCACAAGGACACGCTACCTGAAACAGGAATGTGAACTTGCTCGAGTTTCATGGAATCAAGCTAAGGCGATTGCCAGAGATAGACAAAGATGGAGAGAATTTGTTGACGCCCTATGTTCACTTTGAACTTTTATTTAAGTATTAATTAAAAATCGATATGTATTTCTATTTCTATTAATATTTAATTAAATAAAGGACATATATATATCGTCACCTAAAATGCAAAAGGCCCTAACTAACAAAAAATTCAAAATCAGTTTTTTGATTGGTTCTGGATTATTTTATCAACATACACATCTCCACAAAAATATAGGGCTGCTTAATAAAAATTGGCCATTTTATAGCCAAAATTAGAATATATGTGATTTCGAAAATCGCCAAAGGACGTAACTAAACAAAAAACTTTTTTAATAGTTTTTAAATTATTTTGATTCATATTTATTAAAAGAACGTCCTGACAAAATTTTACCCAAGTTCATTAAAAAACAACAAAGTTATTAACAAATTTAAAATATCATTCAATACTGTTTTTTGCTTCTCCTGTAAAATTAATAAGATGTTAGTTAGGGCCTTTTGCATTTTAGGTGACGATATATATTTCTGCAGCGACAACAACGTTGTTATAGAGGAAATAAAGTTTCCAATTAAAATGCTGAAATAAATCGTTGAATTCGGCGTAACAAGTATTTTTCCATCACACTTTTCAGGGTGAGAAGTGAGAAAGAGGTCGATATTATTTCTAGACTGGCCTTTAACACACTCTTTGTGTGTTGGCTCCTTCAATAGTTGCGCAAGATTATAATGCGCTGAGTAAAGGTGAGCATTATGGCACACGGGAGTTGTAAAGCCTAATTGTACTTCAGAAAAGCCATAAAGTCCAACAATACATAAAAACAGAATTAAAAGCCCAATTTTAATTCAGAAAACCACAGCAGAAATTCGGGAAGCCCAATTGAAACTTAGAAAAACACAAATGTCATAAAAAAGCTTTTTTATTTCAGAAAAACCCTATTGTATTTCAGAAAAGTTTTTTTAAAGTTTATAAAAACCCAATTGTAATTCAGGAAAACCCAATTGTAAGTCAGAAAATTCCAATTTTAATAAAAAATGTCAATTAAAAATTGAAATTCAGAAAATCCCAATTATACAGAAAAGACCAATTGCTCATTTACAATTCAGTAATTGAAAATGTAATAAGTAGTGATTACTTATAGTATAGTACTGATTACTTATTCACATTACCAACAACAACTCTCTTTAAGAAAGTTTAGGTTTTGTAAAAATTTCATTCCTCTTTATTTAGAACTTTAAAAATCGTTAACTAGCTGATCCTGTTTAATAAATACACTGTTCAACAACAAAAACCTCCCAGTGAAATATACAACTGATTCTCAAAGATTTTGCTCTCCTGATTCCAAATATGTAACCCAAATTACCGTTTTTAAGATATGCGCTGTTAAAGAGTTCCGAAAAATAGGACTTGATGTCGTATAAAATGAACGTGATGATTCTAAAACTTCAATCCAAATTTTTCTGGCATGTTCCGTTTTCCAGATATTCGCGTTTGAATTTTGATTTCACGCGAATATCTTGAACTCATATATCTTAAAAACGGAACATGCTAGAAAAATTTGGATTGCAGTTTTGGAATCAGGATGTCCATTTTATATGAAACATATCCTATTTCTTGGAAGCAACGTAAGAATATGTAGCAGTGGACCCCCAAAAATGCTAAATTATAAACGGTACATGCTAGAAAAATTTGGATGGCAGCTTTTGGAATCAGTAGAGAAAAATCTAAAAGAATCAGTTGGATATTTTACTGAGAGGTTTTTGTTGTCGAACAGTATAATTATTTAGTAATAACTAGAAAACAGGATCAGCTAGGATTTTTGTGTTTCTTCATAACGATTCAAATTTCCTTATGATACCGGAATTTACATCTCTTTTCATATACTGTATTGGAATTGAAGCCCTTTTGTGCCAATTCTTTGGGCATTTCGTTATCCTTGTAGGGACCATAGATGAGTATGTGTAGTCCGCAGTGATTGCCTTGATTCCTTCCTGACTTTTAACGTAGATGAAACGTTTCATTAGTTTTATTGATGTAACTTTTCATCATCAAAGTTCATTTCTTGAAATAACAATGTAATGTTTAACCGATTCACAAAAAATTCTAAATTCGCTCTTTAAAGATTTCTTTTAACACATCATATTTTTAACCACTTTCATTTATTTTCGCCAAATATCAGTGTAATTTAGCAAGAATGTATTATTATTTAATTAAAACTGCACACGGTTTGCTACATTATAAAAGGCACATCAGAATAGCACACAAACTAATTAAATACCAGGGTCTCATGAATGGAATGTTAAAAAAATCAAAAAGAAATTAACCGAAATTTTAAACTCTCATAACCTCATCCGGTAGTTGAATTGATTTTATTTATATTTATTATGATTTTAGTGTTTCCGAAATACATTTAGACACCTATTTAGCCGTAGATACATCATCCAGTAGTCATTATGGTTCGAGGGGCGGTTTAGCCTGGACACCACCAGCATCTGGTGAGGGTTCAACACCCACCTGGACCGAGGGTACACCGAGTTTTACTGATTCTAGTTCGAGTGGCGATTTTGGTGAGTATTTAAAACTCCTTCTTTTAACACTTTTCAAAAATTTAACTAATACACACACTCCAAAAACACACACTATTAACTAATTGATGTTTAGATGATAATTCGTTGATTTCAGAGCACTTCTCTCCAATTAACTCTTCAAAAATGGATCGTTATAAGCCGACAGTTGAAGATGCTATAAATTCCTTATCAGCGGAAATAGTAAATGATCGCCATTGAAAGTGAATTTTTTAGGAAATGAGGAGAAATTATTTTTTTATATAAATTAAGTAAGAATTTTTTTTTTTTTTTTTGGAATTACATATATATACTCTTAATTATTATTATTATTATAAACATGTATATGAACAATAGGAAATGTGTTCACTTTCATTCAAAAACATCGTTTAAAATTAACAAATTAAAGTCAAAAATTATAAAAAAATTTCATACTTAATACACGAAAGTGATATCTTTTGAAAACTTTATGTATTCTCAATAAGTAAACTGAAAAAAAAAATATTTTGAAAATTTAAAAATCATGTTAAATTAACATGATTATATAAAAAAAAAAACAATTAACCAATTAAATAATCCTTATTTCATTTAAATTCATGTACTTATACACTTAACTTTAAATCTGTACAGAGAAAAATAATAATTACTACTTTTTTTTTGCTCTAAAAGCCCAAAAATATGCAATTTTTCTTTTGAAAAAAACCTCTTCAAGCAAGTTAAGGTTGTGCTAAAATGGTGACAAAATCGGCGAATGGCATTTCACTCCTCTTTGTTTTGAACTTTAAAAATCGTTAACACGAAAATTCTAGCTGATCCTGTTTTCGAGTTATTGCTAATTTATTACACTGTTCGACAACGAAAACCTTCCAGTGAAATATCCAACTTATTCTTATAGGTTTTGCTCTCCTGAATCTAAATCTGCCATCCAATTTTTTCTAGCACATACAGTTTTTGAGATATTCGCTGTTAAAAAGTCAAAATGACAATAGTTAATGCCATTATGATACCTGCTTTTTTCAAGTTACTTGTTGCTGCATTTATTAGGGTTTTTCTATGGGAATTTCGATAAATTCAAAATTTTTGGTTGAAGTTATCGAAATTTTTATAGAAAACCCCTAATAAATGCAGCAACAAGCAACTTGAAAAAAGCAGGTATCATACGCACTTAAGCATTTTTGGTGGTCCACTGTTACAGATTCTTTTAAAAATAGGACTTGGTTTCAAATAAAACGGACCTCCTGATTCCAAAAATGCAATCCAAATTTTTCTAGCATGTTCCGTTTTCGAGATATTCGCTTCAAAAATTTGTCTACGTAAAAATCTCGAAAACGGAACATGCTAGAAAAATTTGAATTGCAGTTTTGGAATCATCAGGTCTAATTCATATTAAATTAAGTCATATTTGATAGAAGCGACACAACAGTGGAACCCCGAACGTGCGAAATTATTGGTTTCTTCACTTTTTAGCAGGGAATATCTCAAAAACGGTACGTGCTGGAAAAAATTGGATGGCAGATTTAGATTCAGGAGAGCAAAACCTATAAGAATCAGTTGGATATTTCACTGGAAGGTTTTTGTTGTCAAACGGTGTAATCATTTAGCAATAACTCGAAAACAGGATCAGCTAGGATTTTTGTGTTCACGATTTTTTTTTTTTCATTTTCAGTTTAACACAAACTGAAAATTTTGCCGAACCCGCCGCAAAACCCACCCTGTTCAATTTTTTTGCTGTTTTTAACAAAAATTGGATCGGTGAGATATATTTTGCTTAGAGTTGTCAACTATTCGTCATATTTCAAAAACCGGTTTTCGAATAGTTAAAAAAACCGCCGTTTTTTAAAAACCGGTTTTCGGTTTTTTTATTTGAAAACCGGTTCGAATAACCGGATTTTTTAATAAAAATTGTTAAAAACATTAAATAAATAGGTTTTAATTTGTTTTTAACAAAAAAAAAAAAGAAAAAATAATTGTACACAATTCATTCTTATTAAATAAATCAAATTCAAAGCTTAAAACAACAAAATATACATATTTTTTATGTAAGTTAATAAAATGTTTTTAATTTATAGTAATAGAAATTATAGGGTCAGTCACTATAAAATGGAACTATGTACTTTTAATCAGTACAATAAGGACTTAAAAACATTTAAAAAAAACATTTAAAACACAACATTTTTCTTGTTAGTGTTTCTTCACAACCGCGTCTTTTAACCAGAGTTATAGAGTAAGGAATTGACAGTTTTGTAGATCTGGCATCACCAAAAATAACTGGAAAAATCTGGTAATACCACACTAAAGTTTAAACGTAAAGCAAAGAGAGACAAAAAGCAATCTGCATTCTTACTGTATAACTGGTATCTTCCATTTCGCTCAGATTTCGATTTGTGATAAAATTTCTTAAACAATACCATATGGTTTTGTTTACTACTGTTCCAAACGCCATTTGATACCCTACTCTATAACTCTGCTTTTAACCTTCTTATTTATTACTGAATTAAGAAACAAAATTTCAAATACAGAGTTGTATTTTACAAAATTTGTAACAAATGATGACAAAAAATGAAGTATTATATATTCGAAAATGTCGAATAATTTGACACAAAAAACCGGTTTTTCGAATATCTAGAAAAAACCGGTTTTAAAAAACCGGCTTGGAAAAACCGGGAAAAAGCGAAAAAACCGGTTTTTCGAATAATTCGGAAACCGGTTTTGACAACTCTAATTTTGCTATATCCGATTGGCATCACTGTGCTAGTCGCAAAAATTAACAAACTGGGCACCCTACTGGTAAAGCTAATTCGGGTACACTGAATTCAATAGTGCTAGTCGTTTTTCGAAGTTAGCTCTCGTATTCGCGAAATTCGCGATTTAAAATTGCAAAGCTAAAGTATTACAAAACTTAAATTTTTATGCTTTTGGGATAGTTTTTAAATGAAAATTAAGAAAATACATTTTTTTCACGAAAAAAAAAATCCGCGAAAAAAATGTTTTTTCGAAAAGTTTTGTGTCTGTAACGTAACATATTCTACACATTTTCATAAATTAATAGGAAAATATAAAAAATTTGAAAAAAGAAAATTTCGCGAAAAAAAAGTTCGCGAAAAAAAGTTCCGCGAATATTTTTTTTTTTTGTATATTCAATAGAGTTTAGATGATAACAATTCAGCAATTGTCTAAATAATATAAAAAAATATTTTTTTTTACTTACAAATAAAAAAAAAAATAATCGCGAATATCGCTAACACATACGCTAACATTGAAAAGACTGATAGTACAATGGGATTTAGTGTACACGAACTAGTTTTACCAAATGGCTGTCGTAAATTCAAATCAAACTCAAAATATTTGTATTGAAGCAATTTTTTCACAAAAATAAAGATTTTTCGCAAAAAAAAAATCACGGTATTATGGTTTGTTGTGTTAGTTTAACAGACTTAAATGGTTTTAAATTTAAAAATTATCGCAAAAGTTTAAAAACATCGTTTTTATTGTACTTAAGCATCAAAATTTTAAATCGCGAATATCGCAAAAACGAGCGCTAACTTCGAAAAATGGCTAACACCATTGAATTCAGCGTACTCGAACTAACTTTACCAGTAGAGTGCCCAGCTTGTTAAAATAAAAGTGTCAAATTCGAGCACAGTGTATTTAATAAGATCTTCGATATTTGGTAGATTTATACAAAATGTGTATACCTTGCTCTATTGACGAATCGCATTTAAAAACTTTCCTTCTACCTTCCGATTAATGATAGTAATCCGCCCTAAAAATGTGATTTACCTCCCATAGAGTAAGAGAATTTAAGCCCATCGTGACTCATTTGAAAGGTATCTAGAAGACCTTTCAAACGATATCAATTTTGTAAAACAAATGCTGAAGAAATAGTCAATTTTGATTACAAAATTTGACCAAAAAAATTCCGAAATCCCCAGCTTTTTGGGATTTGTTAATTCCAGAAAATCCCGAAAAATCCCGGGATTGAAAAAAGTAAATCCCAGGATTCGACATTTGTCAATCCCGAAAAATCCCGGAATTCGGGATTTCCCATTTGGGATCCCTAATGTATATCCTCCAAAATGCACAAAACACCTTTTTAAACAGATGAATTCAAGAAGAAAAATTATGACTAGAAATATTTTATTTAAAGTAAAAAAATTTATTAGTCATTTTTGTAAAAAAAATGTTTGAGTGTAGAGGTTTGTTTTTTTAGGTGTAATTTTCTTTTCTGAGTGTAAACATTTTTTGTGCTTTTTTCAACATCTAAATTCGGAATAAAGTCCATCTCAAATTCACGGTTTTGCTCAATACTGAAATATTTTGAAAAAATAACTTTTTGGAAATTTCGATTCTAAAGGAAAGGCAAAGGAGTGAAGTAAAGTACTTTGGTACTTTTTCTATTTCCTGATACAATGGATCTAGAAGCTAGAAATTTTGAATGTAGGATCTTCCAGCAAAAAAACATTGTGACAAAAGGACTTTTTAGAAAATTTGGATTTTTAAAAAAGTGTACATTGGTACTTTTTCGATCTCCTGAAATATTGGTCATAGAAACTTGATTTTCGGAATGTAGGATCCTCCATCGAAACAAAATACAGTTGAACCTCGATTATCCGGGTTGCACGTGACCGAACTAAGCACGGATAATCGAAAAACACGGTTGAAAGAGGTTGTATATTTTTCTACATTTGTATATGTTTGTGAATATATTGCACGGATAATAGAGGTAAAGCACGGTTAATAGAGGTAAAAATAATAACAAAAAATACAATATGTACGTACATGTATGAATTGCACGGATAGTAGAGGTAAAGCACGGATAATAGAGGTAAAAAACAAACACACAGCATGCCGGTTAATAGAGGCACCGGTTAGTAGAGAGCCGGATAATCGAGGTTCAACTGTAGTTCAAAAAAAGGCTTAGGTATTTCTGATTCTAAGAAGGTAAAAAGGGGTAAGCAATTGTACTTTGGTACTTTTTTTGATTTTCTACAATACAGTTGAACCTCGATTATCCGGGTTGCACAGGACCGGACTAAGCACGGATAATCGAAAAACACGGTTGAAAGAGGTTATATATTTTTCGACATTTGTATATGTTCGTGAATATATTGCACGGATAATAGAGGTAAAGCACGGTTAGTAGAGGTAAAAACAATAACAAAAAATACAATATGTACATGTATGAAGTGCACGGATAGTAGAGGTAAAGCACGGATAATAGAGGTAAAAAACAAACACACAGCATGCCGGTTAATAGAGGCACCGGTTAAAAGAGGGCCGGATTATCGAGGTTCAACTGTATTTTGAACGTTTTTGAAAGTTTTGAATCTAGGATACTTAATCAAAATAACAAATTTTTAATATACAGTTTCAAAAACTATAGAATGGGGATGGAAATGAAATGGAGCAGGGAACGACATAGAATATTTTAATTTTTAATCAATTTTTTTTACCCAATATTTTTTTTTTCCTCAAAATTTGTTTACTCAAATTTTTTTCACTCAATATTTTTTTTTTTCATTTGAACTTTATTTAATGACAAATTTTTTTCACTCAAAATTTCTCAAAAAAAAATTTAATTTTTGACACTCAAAGTCAACGAACATTTCAAAATACTACCCTAACCCAGCAAAATTTTCTGTTCCAAGTAATCGGTTCCGGAACACATCAAACTACCCTGCAACCGGTTCTACTAAACATTCCAGAATCAATGTTTTTTGTTTGAAATTGAAAAAGCAATCGCTTTTTAGAGCAAGTAGTTTTTTTGAAAAATAATTTTACATAGAAAATTTTGTTGTGATTACCGTAGAATGTATTCAAGAATCTATTGAACCAGGAATTTGTTCCAAAAAATTTTCTTGGGAAGTGAACTAAATCCCTTTTTCAGATATTCATTGCATATTTTTTTTAGACAAAAAACAAGTTAAAGTTAATAAAAACAGATTTAAAATTATATTCATCAAACATTAATCAAAAAATTGAAATTTATGTTAAAATTTAAATAACAAAATCTCTACTAAACTAATTTTTTTGGATTCAAATTTTTTTCTGTCTGTCTACAAATTTATTTAAATGTTGTTTAATATTTTAAATTAAATTATATTCGTATCAAAGAATTTATTATTAATACAAAAATAAAACAAATTACATATTAAAGGAACAAAAAAAAACAAAAACAAAATCATATATTAATTAAATCTTGATGTTTAATAATTCAACTCCAATAATTAAATTATATTAATCATGATGATATTTAAACATTATACAAATGAAAAAAAAACAAAATGTTCTGTGTTTCGTTTTAAAAATTTTTAAATAATTTTGAATACAAAACTTAAAAAAAAACAGTTTTATTTCGATACAGAAGCCAGGATTCGAGTAAAAGAAATTTTTTATTTATAAACTCAAAAACCGGCTGTCGAAGATTGAAGTAGAGAGTTGCCAAACATGAACCTTATCGCCCAATATTTCTTATACTAAAATTTACTTTTGTCCTACAGTGACTCAAAGTAATAATGGAACAGCATATATTTGTTAGAAGTTCTTTAAAGGAAAAGTTATCAATACTAAACCTGATTATTATCAATCGACTATTTTTGAAAAAAGTACTATATAGGAAATTTTCCAAGCTTTAATTTAAGCTTGATATCGTCCAGATTGAGCAAATATTAAATGAGATACGAGGGTCGCACTGGAAAATGAAATTATTTGTAGATGTTTTTTTGAAATTTTTTTAAAAATATTTCTAAGTCGATTTCTTCCAAGTTCAAACATTAAAAATTTAAAAAATTATCCAATAATTTTTATTTAGTTATTAGCTAGTTTTTACAACAACCCCAACAAAAAATGAAATTTTTTAAATACAGTGGAAGAAATCCGCATTTTTTGACCTCCAACTCGTTTGACCACCAATTTTTTGTAAACAAAGAACAATTTTAATTATTCTTATATCTCATTACTAGGGATGAGATTTCCATGCAAATGCATGTTTGTTGTCGATAGTCTAAAAACGATATCGACCAATTATCTTTCCGAATCAAGAAATTTGCGTTAAAATGGCATCGATTTGTTTTTGCATATTTTTGCATATTTTGGTGAAAATGCATATTTTTGCATATTTTGGTTTTTAATGCATATTTTGTGCATATTTCCAACTTTTAAGTGCATATTTTTGCATATTTTGGCATAAATTAGCAAAAACACAAATTGAAATTTATTTGTTTCAAAAACTATTTTAAATTTTAAAAATTTATTTTGGAAATAAGAAAAATTATTTTTTTTTCTTTAAATTTTTTTTTATAGATTGTCTTAAGTTCAAAAAAATCTTGCTTATATAAAGTTTTAAATGTTACTTTAAACCCGGCGTTACTTTTTGCTTTTTAAGAAGATTTTCCTATGAAAACAATATTTTTTTTGCGCACATTTTATTTTTTAGTGCATATTTTTAAGTTTTTTAGTGCATATTTTGAATTTTTTAGCGCATATTTTAAGCGCATATTTTCGATTTTTTAGTGCATGAAAATCTCATCCCTACTCATTACTATATACTTAGATGTACTCAAATTAATAAACAATAAAATATTTTCTTTGTTTACAACAAATTGGTGGTCGAAAGAGTTGGAGGTCAAAAAATGCGGATTTCTTCTATTGTATTTAAAAAATTTCATTTTTTGTTTGGATTGTTGGAAAAACAAGCTGATGACTAAATAACAATTATTGGGTAATTTTTTAAATTTTTAATGTTTGAACTTGGAAAAAATCGACTCAGAAATATTTTTAAAAAAATTTCAAAAAAATATCTACAAATAATTTCATTTTCTATTGCGACCCTCGTATCTCATTTAATATTTGCTCAATCTGGACGCTATCAAGCTTAAATTCAAGCTTGGAAAATTTCCTATGTAGCACATTTTTCAAAAATAGTCGATTGATAACAATCAGGTTTAGTATTTAAAACTTTGTCTTTAAAGAACTGCTAACAAATATACGCTGTTCCATTATTACTTTGAGCCACTGTAAATATTTGATTCCGTGACGAAAATTGTAGATTATATAACTGCACCATTTTCAGATGTAGGGGCATGTCACAGACTCAATTCCGTTCGGTAATGGAATAAGTGGTTTAATCGTAAAACACTTTTATGCAATTTAATTCCACTTTGATTTTTGAAAGTGATTTCATTCCGAAAAAAATAATATTCGTTTTGCGTTTTACGAGTAAAGCACTTTTTTCAAATCCGAACGGAATTGAGTCTGTGACATGCCCCGTAATTCGAAAAAGAGCAATTGTAATTCAAAGATTCTACTTACAACTCGAAGATTCCATTTGTAATTCGAAGATTGTACTTGTTATTTGAATATTTCATTTTTTAATTCAAAAATTACAATTTTAATTCGAAGATTCCAACTGTAATTTGAAAAAAATTAATGTAATTCGTTAAAGATCTATTTTAATTCGAAAAAGATTATTTGAAATTAAATAAAAAACAATTGAAAAAAAAAACAATTGATCAATGGTAATTCAAAGATTCCATTGTTATTCTTAAATGATCAATTGTAATTCTAAAAAGATCAATTTTGATTCGAAAAAGATCAATTTTGATTCGAAAAAGATCAATTATAACTTGAAAAAGATCAATTGAAATTCAAAAAGAATCAATTGTGATTCGAAAAAGATCAATAGAAATTCTGCTGATATTTTTCGAATTTCATACAAATCTTCGAATGACAATTGATTTTATCGAATACGATATGATCTTTACAATTGATCATTTTCGCATTACAATTGATCTTTTTCGATTTACAATTGATCTTTTTTGATTTATAATTAATCTTTAAAGAATAACTGTTGATCTTTTTCGAATCAAAATTAATCTTTTTAAAATTACAATTGATCTTTTAAAAATTGCAATGAAATCATCGAATTGCAATTTATATTTTTCGAATTACAATTGATCTTTTATGAATTGCAATTGATCTTTTTCAAATAACAACTGATATTTTTCGAATTACAAATGATCCTTTTTGATTTACAATTGGAATCTTTAAATTACGAATGGGATTTTTGAATTACAAATGGAATATTCGAACTACAAGTAGAATCTTCAAAATTCAAATGGAATCTTCGAATTACAAATAGAATCTCCGAATTCAAAATAGAATCTTCAAATTTGAATTGAACAGTTCATGCGAATAAGGAAGAATAGACCATTTTTAGAATTTTGTCAACTTTTTTGCGTTAAGATTTAACTTAATTCTACCCATATACAAATTTAAGTAAAGTATTCGAAAGAAAACTTGCCAAAAATTGGACTTAAATGTTTGCTTAAATCGGAAAAGGGCGAATATCCATAAAAAAAAACGTATTGAAATTCGAATAAAAATATGTTATTTTGCAGCAGATTTTGACCACTTTTTTATGAGACTTGCAAAACTTGAAAACTTTTGTTGGTATTTGTTTGTAACACTTTAAGAAATTCAAGGATACACTTTTAAAGGATTGCAAGGGCATACAAAAAAATGTTTAATTTTTATTGTTGATTCCTGCCATTTAATGCAGTAGTAATACTATATGACATAAAATATGTTTTTAAGAATTATAATATTAACCCTTAACTGTTCCCACGTAAAGCTTAAAACCGTTTATAGCAACATTTTCTGTCAATATGCTGTAATAGAATAAAGCATTTGCTAAAAATATTGTTACTAAAAATAGTTTTTAGCTGTAAGTGAGAACAGGACATAACATTTAATACCCTGTTCTCACGTCAGCTAAAAACCGTTTTTAGCAACAATATTTTTAACACTTTCTTTATTCTATTACATTATATTGACAGATAATGTTGCTAAAAACGGGTTTTGTGGAAAAATCTATAAACTCTTTTTAAGGAAGTTGTTTCCTAAAATTCAAGAATTGAATGACTTGAAATGTAGATTAACCTCCCGGAAAATACATCCACTAAGTCTAGGTTTTTGGAAATTCCGATTTTGTTTTGGTACTTTTTTTGTTTCTCTTAAAATAATGGTCACTGAAGCTTGAAATTTAAAATATATGTACTACCCTTCAGCAACAAAAAAAAATCTGAAAAAGTACCGTTTAGGAATTTTTATATTAATAGAGGAATAAAGATAATTAAAAATTGATTTCTGGAATAGAGGGTCCTCCATCAAAATCAAACACTCTGATAAAAGACTTAAGAAATTTCTAATACAAAGAGGATAAAAAGGGATAAAAAATTGTACTTTGGTACTTTTACGATTTCCTAAACAAATGGTCTTATAAACTTCAAATTTTTATTCAAGGCTCCTCTAGTAAAAATTATTTTTTAGAATTTAAAACTTAAATTATTTTTATTATACTTTCATACTTTTTTTTGTTTGAATAATTGAAGGGCTTATTGTAATAACTCGATAAGCAACATTTAATTTTATTGTGGTTTTTGACTTAAAACTTTCTAAATAATGTAGAAAATATAACTTTTGCAAAACTTTAATTCTCAAGATACTTGTACGAAGGGTTTTAGCAAGACTTCTGCCCAAAATTTTTGAATGGGAGATCAGTAGAAGGCGAAAAACAACAAAAAATTAATTGTTGCTTATCAAGTTTTTGCAGTAAGTTCTTCAATTAATTAATCAAAACCTGCCATTTATATTTCATCGAAACACAGAACCCAGCTGAATGTATTAAAATAAATGTTTTTACTTTTTAATTGTTTCCGTTAAACAAAAAAATAAAATATTAAAAAATAAATAATAATAACAACATTGAATATATTGTACAATAATTTAATTGTTAATTGAGGAATATGATATTGATAATAGTAACAAATAAATTAATTATTTAAATAAACAAAAAAAAAACAAATTTAATTATAATCCCCCTCCCTCCCCCTTTATATTTGTTGTGATGAATTAAATATTGGTTTAAAAAAAAAAATATTGAATTTGAATATTAAAAACATAACCAAAACATACTCTCTTATATCATAATTATACTCTAGCTAAACAAAAATTATTTTAAAAAGGCCATAAAAACCAAAATTATTATAACATTATACAATACATTCCGTGGCAAAATTAAAATGAAAAGTGGAAGTATTAGAAAATAAATTGAAAAAAAAAAACTGTTAAATTATATTAATATTATATTATTCTGAATTAAATATATTTAAAAAATTAAAAACAAAACAAAAATAAAGAAAACATTCCAAAATATAAAGTGGTGAGTTTTTTTTAAACATAGGTCTTCTCTCCGATTTTTAAGAAACTTAACATAGTTGTGGAGGGCCAAATGTTATTAGACACTTGAGAGACTTGATGTTTTAAAAGTAGATTCACCCCCAAAAAAATAGATTAACTGGGACTGTTTTTTTGGAAATGTCGATTCTAATGGGGGTAAAAAACTGTACTTTGGTATTTATTTTTTAGATTTCCAGAAATAATGGTTTTAAAAACTTAAAATGAAGGATCCTTCATCGGAAAGACATTCCGATAAAGGACATGATGGAAAATCTTTTTATAAAGAAGCAAAATCAGAAAGTTCATTATACCGTTATAAAGTTTTGAACTTTGGTACTTTCTCCAACCCCTTCTATGAGCCAAAAATAAGTTGAGTGTTTTTGGTACTTTTTGTATCTCCTAAAAATGGTCATTGAAATATGAAATTTAAAAATTGGCATCCTCCAGCCGAAAAAAACATTCTGAAAAAGGACCTTTGGAAATTCAGATTTTAATGGGGTAAACAATTGTACTTTGCTACTTATTCTATCTGCTAAAAAATGGTTCTAGAAACTGCAAATTTGGAATGTAGGATCATCCAGCTAAAAAAAACTTGACAAAAATAAATTTTTGAAAGTTTCGACTCCTTTTTATATCAGAAATTTTATTCCAAATTTCCAGTTTCAATGACCAGTTTTTCAGGAGATAAAAAAAGTACCAAAAAACTTTGTGTACTTTTTAAACTCATGAAATAATGGTCATAAAGACTTGTTTTTTGACATGTAGGATTCTCCTTTGGAACAAAACATTCCAAAAAAGGACTTTTACTAATTTGTTTTTCTAAGCGGGTAAAAAAATGTACTTTTGTACTTTTTCAATTTCCATATATGTAAAACTTTAAAAACTTGAAATTTTGAGTCTAAAACCCTTCAGCAAAAAAAATTGTGAAGAAAAGTTTTTTCAAATTTTGATTTTAAGTAGAAATGGGCACATGATCAGATTGGTCAGAATGGGCACATGATAGAAATGGGCGCTGGTTACGTAATTTACAGCGAAAGTCACGCGTTCAGCAAAAGTCACGCGTGGACTTTTTTTTACTCACGTGATAAGTGAGTGGGGGTGATTTAACAAAAAATTTGCGTGAATGATTAGTGAGTGATTCAATTGTTAAAGTTCGGACTTGACGAATGTATTGATAGCCTCCACAATGTCAAAAACATTCATGGGACTATTAAAATAAATAGACTAATTAATTGAGGATTTCATTGGCATTATATTGAAAATAATGCCAATGAAATTTTTAGCATTGGCATTATTTCAATCAATGCCAATGCCCGTTAAGGAATTAGTAGGATTACTAATGCCAATTATAAAAAATTTCATTGGCATTAATAAATGCCTCAATGAAAACAAAGCATTAGCAAAATTAAATGTTGTATTTACGTCAGCGAGTTGTGAATTTTTTTTATAACGTAAAATGGCTATATCTCGAAAACTAAGCCTGATAGAGCAAAATGTCCTCTTGACATGTGTGGACCCTAATAGGTCCAAATTTTGAATCTTAAAAAATGGCACTCCCGAAAATTTGAAAATTCACATACCTTTAGCATTATCTTGCTTAGATTTCCAGGTACTGCAATTTAGGGGCCCAATAGGGTCTTGAGAATTTTAGAAACCGAATAACTAAAAAACTATTGTTCTGAGGGTTTTCGAGTATTGACAGACAAGTTCTAGAAACTATGAGCTACAAAAATGCTTTTGGAATTTTTGTTGTGTCGGCAATATTTACCGAGATATGAGCATTTTAAAATTTTCGGGAATCCCAAATTTTTTGGATTCAAAGTTAGGACTCATTGGGGTCTACAGATGTGAAGACGACCCGAAAAATATGGTAATCCAAAGAACCAAAAATGCCCTCCATTTTGCTCTATCTGGCTTAGTTTTCAAGATATCGCCATTTTAAGTTTAAAAAATATATATATTTATTTAAAAAAAAAATGTTTTTTTATCAATAGTTTTTGTGCCGTTTCATTGGCATTAGTACAAAAAATGTCAATGCCAAAAAATTTCATTGGCAATAAATGTTAATGCTTTTTTTTTGGCATTGGCATTAGGTCCAACTAATGCCAATGAAAATTCAATGCCAATTAAAAATTCGCATGTATGTCAAAAATATATTTTGCAAAACAACAAAATTTTTTAAAAAACTGCAAAAAAAATCTGCGATTTTTTTTTTTTTTTTTTTTAAAGTTGTTTTTGGAAATTTTGATTCCAAGGGGGCAAAAAGGAGGTAAAATTGTAAAACTTGTACTTTTTTTATAACTATTGAACTAAAAACAATAAAATATTAAAATTTGCCATGTGGAATGGTCCAACGGAATTTACATTGAAGTGAAAAAAAATATTTTTTAATTTTTTGTGTAAAAAGTAGTAAATAATTGGTTAAAGTGGTAGAAAATGGTAGTTTTACATCTTATATAAAGACTCTAGAATTTTTTTATCTCTTTACCTTGAAACAAAATGACATGAAACTGGGAACAAAATTGATAAGAACGAGGAACAAAATGAAATTAAACTGGGAATGAAATGAATTAGGGGAACAAAATGGAATGGAACAGGGAGCGAAATGGAAGAATATATGCTCCTTTAATTTTTTTTTATTTAAATTTTTTTTACACAAATTATTATTACCTACTATTATTGTTTAAATTATTCTCAAGCGGAGAATTTTGGGGACTCTAATCCTGCTCCTTCTTTTGTTCGATATTCAATTAAATAAAAATGCCATAAATTCTGGTTGATTTAAAATCATTTTTCCATTTTTTTTTTATTATTTATTATATTTTTTTTTTTAATATACTTACATTTATCTATGGAATTAATTACCAAAAAGAAAATGAATATATATAAATAAAATGGAGTTTCTTCTTTTTCTTATCCAGTTCAAAATTGTTTGCTTCAGTGTTTCTTTGTTTTGTATATAAAAAAAAGAAAAAAATAATTTAACATAAATAAGCCTTTTGTATATTGGTTTTTTTCAAGTGAAAGTTTAAATGAATTCCTTTTTTTGTTTGCATATTGTTTCTCTATTTTCTCGTATTTTTATACTAATTGTCCTCAATTTAGTAAATTTAAGTAGATTTGTGTTAGTTAGTTGCAGTAACAATAACGTATAAAACTAAAACGCCTTTTTAAGTTAATTTTACTATTGTGTATCTTTCATAATGGCTTTAATATCTTCAGCATCTAATGTTTCATATTTGAGAAGAGCTTCGGCCAATGCCTTATGTTCCTTAGCATGTTTACGTAAAATTGTCTTGGCCCGTTCGTAGCTATCGTTGAGAATACGTTTGATTTCGGCATCTACTGCTTCTACAGTATTGGGACCCAAAGATTCTGCCGGAAACATACCTTTAGGTGTTTCAATTGTACGTAGACCAACTTTTTCGGACATGCCCCAGTCTTTAACCATATGTGTTGCTATGGAGGTGGCTTGTTTTAAATCACTACTAGCGCCTGAAGTTATTTTCTCAGCGCCAAATATTAATTCTTCAGCAGCACGACCACCCATCATAGTATCCATCATAGCTAATAATTGTTGTTTGGTTACATGATAACGTTCTTTTTCGGGTATATAGGCGGTATGACCCAGAGAAGGACCTCTAGGCATAATGGTAACCTTATGTAAAGGATGTGATTCCTAAGAGATTTTTCCATGCATTAAATGTGAATTAATATTATGGAATTTTGTGATTTTTTGTTGTCTTCTTAACTCACCTTGGTATAGTAGGCCACTACTGCATGACCACCTTCATGATAGGCTGTTATAAGATTGGCTTCTTCGTCGGGCAAACGTGCTTTACGTTCAGGTCCCATTAACACTTTATCACGTGCTGTTTCCAAATGTTTCATTGTTACAGTCTCTGCGCCATCAATAGCCGCTCTGTTAGAGAGGAAAGGGTTTGAGGAGAAAGAAAATTTGAAGATCTTAAGCTTTTGATTATCTTGAATTATGAATGGTGAATTTTGAGAAACACTTTATTAAGTCAGATGAGATTGTGAATCCTTAATGTAACACTTATCAATGTTAAATTTATAATGTAAGTTCGTGGAACTATAGTTCCTTTACGATTTTTTTTTAGAATTTCTTAAATCTAATCTACAACAATTATTCTATATATTTTTTTTTTTTATTAACAGTAAAGAACACAAATAAGCGGGAAAAAAATATTTCTATTCTGAATCCAAAATTTAAAGATTTTCTAAAATACTACAGGGTTGATTTGGAAAATGAAATTATTTATAGACATTTTTTAAAAATATTTCCAAGTCGAATTTTTCCAAGTTCAAACATTAAAAATGATTGAAATGGTTAATGTCCGACCGAATACACCTTTTTTGGCTGTAGCCAAAGCCGAATATTCGGCCAAATTTTGTTTTAAAAAACGCCTAATAAAATGTTTTTGTGGCTTACTAATGTGATTCAAAGTGTGTTTAGTGTGTCTTTCAACACGTGAGTGCAAATTTTATACAATTATTCGGTATTCGGCCATATTCGGCCAAAAATGTGGCCGAAGCCGAATAGTGCTTTTTGGACGAAGCCGTAGCCGAATATTCGGTCGGACACTAGAAATGATCCAATAGTTTTTATTCAATAATCAAAAAATTTCTTCATCAACCCAAACAAACTATGAAATTTTTTAAGTACAGTGGAAAAAATCCACATTTTTTGACCTCCAGTTCTTTTGACTACCAATTTATTGTAAACAAAGAAAAATTTTAATATTTCTTCCAAAGTTTTTCCATTCTTGTCGGTTGTGTGCCATTGATTTTAGTTGTTGCCATGAGAGCTGTTGGTTATATGACCGTAATTCATCTAGCAAGCTGCGTCTCTAACTTCCCCTTGGCCTGCCACGCCTTCTATGGCCTTGGGGGTTCCATTCGAGTGCTTCTTGGCCGATATCGTCAGCAGGTTTTCGTAATGTGTTGCCTATCCACCTCCACCTACGTTCTCGGATTTCTCGATCTACTCGCTTTTGTTTGCATTTGCGGTATAACTCTTCGTTGGAGATCCAGTTGTTTGGCCACCATATTCGGAGGATATTTCGGAGGCATCTGTTTACAAAACATTGTAGCTTGTTGTTGAGGTCTACAGAGGTTAGCCATGTCTCACACCCGTATAACAATATGGATTTGACGTTCGTGTTAAATATCCGAATTTTGGTGTTTTTAGTTATTTGATTTGATCGCCATACGTTATATAATACTGCAAACGCTCCTTTTGCCTTTCTAATACGTTGTAGAATATCTACACGAGCTCCGCCATCAGGTGTTATTTGGCTGCCTAAGTAAGTGAACTCGTTTATTGTTTCTATTGGGTGACCAGTTATATTAAAAGTTGGCTGTTCAGATTTGTTGTTCATATGTTTAGTCTTGCCTATATTGACTTTTAATCCAACTTGGTTAGATATCCTAACTATATCGTCAATTTTCGACTGCATATCTGTTTTTCTATTTGAAAGTAAAACAATATAATCGGCGTATGTGCCATATAATACCGCGCTGAGGATGGTTATCGATCGCGTTTATCAAAACATCGTCGATTACAATTAAAAAGAGTAGTGGGGATAGAATGCATCCTTGGCGGACACCTGATGTAACTTTAATTGCGTCTGATAGTTGATTGTTACTACGTACCCGACATTAGAAATTTGTGTACTGTGCCCTGATGAGATCGCATAGCTTTGATGGGACTCCTCTGTGTTGCATTGCAGACCTGCTGTCATGCTGTCATGTCTAATGCGATTAAATGCCTTTTCGAAATCAATGAACACTAGATGTAAAGATTCGTTCATCTCGTTTATTTGCTCCATTATAATACGTAATGTTGCAATATGGTCTATGCAGCTTCGTTGGGGTCGAAATCCAGCCTGTTGTTTTCTTAAAGTTTCGTTGATTTTGAGTTCGATTCGGGTAAGTAAAATTTTGCAGAAAATTTTAAGACAGCTGCACAACAACATAATACCGCGGCAATTGTTGCAGTCGCTCCGGCTTCCTTTTTTTGGAATTTTGACTACAACACCTTGTATCCAATCAGATGGAAACACTTCCGTTCCCCATATTTGCTTGAAGAGGCGATGTAGTATTTGGGAAGATTTTATGGGATTAGAAGTCATTAGCTCCATTCGATTACCCAAATTTCTTACTATTTTTTACTACAAATGGAAAGTCTTGTTTACGTTTTGTATTGAAAATTTCCAGCTGTAGTAAAATGAGTAAAAAATAGTAGATTGTAGTAAGGTAATCGAATAGACCTGTTATTTCTATATTTATACCATCATTTCCAGGGGCCTTTCCGTTTTTCATTGTAATTACAGCTTGTTCAATTTCGCTTGCTGTATCTTGCTGTCGATTTTTGTACTTCGCTTATAGATATCAAGAGATTATCTGATGCTTTGAAGACTTCTGTGAAATGTTCAAACCATCTCTGGAGCTGCTCGCTACTGGTTGTAAAGATCTGCCCTTGCTTATTCTTGATTGGAGTATTCGGAGTTTTTGTTTTTCATAACTAGTCTTTCGCTGCAATCATATAAAACTTTAAAGTTGCCACTTGATGCCGCTGCTTGTGCTTCATCCGCTATGTTGTTGATCCACCTGCGCTTATCTAATCTGCATGACCGTTTAACCTGATGGTTGAGGTCAGCATATTGATCAAAAGAATTGGAGGTCAAAAAATGTGGATTTCTTCTACTAAACCTTAAAAATTGCACTGTTTGTTTGGGTTGTTAAAAAAAATATTTTATCACTGATTGTATTTAGTTTTTATAAACAAAATCTTTTTAAAACTAATTTTTATAAATTTTTTTATCATAAAAAATTCTGAAACGTTTAGCAAATTTTCAAATTTCCTTTAAAAATATGTTCTATGGTTTTTAATGGATTATGAAGTCAACAATAAAAAAAAAATTCCACTTATAGCATATTAAATAAAACTTACCTTAAAGCTGCTTGATTAATCATGTTTTCTAAATCGGCACCAGTAAAGCCAGAAGTACCTCTAGCTAACATATCTAAATCGATTTCATCGTGTAAGATTTTCGCAAGATATAAAGTAATAATCTCTTTACGTCCAGTAAAATCGGGGGTGCTTACAACAACCTAAACGAAAAATGAAAATAATTAAAATCTACCAAAAAAAACTTCGTTATCGCACAACAAACCTCAACATCAAAACGTCCCGGTCTTAAAAGAGCCTGATCCAAATCATCACGTCGATTGGTGGCACCCAAAACAATAACACCAGCATTTTGATGGAAACCATCCATTTCTGATAACAATTGATTGATGGTTTGATTTGCATAAGGATGTAAAACGGAATTGGTACGTTTAGCGCCCACAGAATCAATTTCATCAATGAAGATAACACAAGGTGCTCGCTGTTTGGCGGCCTCTATAAATAACAATACAAAATAATAGTGTTTTTTAATTTAAATTTTTACAAATTTCAATTTAAAATAAAAACTTACTAAACAAATCACGTACACGTCTAGCACCCTGACCCACTAAGACTTCATCAAATTCCGGACCAGCGGCATGGAAAAATGGTACATTAGCTTCACCAGCCACAGCTCTGGCCAGTAAAGTTTTACCGGTACCCGGTGGTCCAACCAATAGAACACCCTTGGGTAATTTACCTCCCAAATTGGAAAACTTTTCAGGACTTTTTAAGAATTCAACAACTTCTTTTAGTTCTTGTTTAGCTTCATCGCAACCTTTGACATCATCAAATGTTACATTAATTTCTTCAGGATCTACTTCAACTTGATTACCTAATTGTATGCTAATGGAGACAAAAATTAAAAAATGTTTAATTAACTTTTAATTTTATTAAAAATTTATGTAGTAATAATTTGTACTCACCGGAACATTGATCCATTTGAGGAAGAAAACAAACTCACGAATATTCCAATAAAAACGACAATTACTAATAATTGCTGAAAGACCTAATTTTAAATGAATATGATATTGTTTTATGGTAGATTTGGGGGGGGGGGGGGAAATAATTATACTAACCTTAAGATATTTCATTGTTTTGCCAGACTTGGGATGATCTTCGGAATTAGCAGCTGCTAAATAACCTTCGGCAAAGGCAATTTTAATATTATTTTCCTAAAAAGAGAATAAGAAAAATATGTATTACACGGATTTTTTTTAATTTGAACAACTTTTGAATAAGTAAATAAAATACCAAAAATTATTGCAAATTAAACTAAATTTCCAAAAATCTTTTTTTTTATAAAATTTTTCTTAAAAAACTTTAATTGCATTTTTTGGTTAAACTAGGGGTGCTAGAGCAAAAATAGCCAAATTTAGGGATCATTGCTATAAATTTCCAAAAATCCGTTTTAATATAATTTTATTCTAAAAAAACTATTGTATTTTTTGGTTTTACTACACCATTTACAGGAGTAATTCCAAAATGATCAATTGTTATTCGATATACACTTTATGGGGTACTAGACCTCAAATTTGAGTTCTTAGAAACGGAATGACAAACTTATATACACCCTCTATCACTAACAATAAGTAGAGAGTACAAAGTTCAAAAAATTTTTGGAAAATTTAATAAGTCGCAGACAAAAAATTTTTTTAGGAAATTTTGACAATAATTTCTCACAATTTTTATAAAAATTTTAAAAAACTTTTCCTAAAAAAATTTTTAAAAAATTTTAAAATTTTCCAGAAAAAAAAAAAAGTCCAAAAAAAACAAGTGAGAGTGTGCCGAATCTTTTATACCCTCCAAAATGTAAAAAAAAATGTCAGGGGCGTTTTTTGGAGGGAGGGGGATGGGGTCAGTGGGGGACGTTGAGAGCACATACCCATCGCGATAAATATACCACATGTTTCATTTATTTAACAAAAATACAAAAAAACTAATAAAAAAAACTGTATTTTTTCAGAGGTTGGATCACTTGCTTGAAACTTTTTCCCCCTGGCCCGATTTTGCCCATTCACGAACTTAACCTGCCTATTAACATGAGACACATTTGTGCCAAACTTCAGGAGTCTAGCTGTTTTATTTCGGACTGCATTGTGTTATCTACAGACAGACGGACGGACGGACATTCATAGAATGTCTTAGAATCGATCATAGATCAATAATATATATGGGGCATTCCATGTCAAATCGGACACTTTGAAAAAAAAATTTTTTAGATTTTTCCCATTTGTTTACAGTTTTTAGTACCCTTCGAAAACTCCTTCGTGGTAAATTTTCAGATTTTTTTGATGACCCGTTCAAAAGATATCGAATTTTTAAAAATTGGTAGTTTGTTCCTTTACTCAAACTTCTTTTACTCATAACTTCTTTAATAATGGTCCAAATTTCAAATTTTTCAAAATTTTTGTTTTTTTACGTACTTTTTAAAAAAAATCCCAAAAAATTATTTAAAGCACTCTAGTATGCGATTTATAAGTTTTAAAATTTAAATCTCATTTTTGAAAATGTTTGTACTCTTCTATTTTTTTGAATTTTTTTTTTTGTAAAACTTCTATCGATTTTACAAATTTTTTGCCCAGGAGGATCGTGGGATAATGATTATTACTATTTTTTAAAAATTTTTGAAAAAAATTTATTGTAATTTTCCAATCTTAAAATCATTTCTACTGCTCCAATGGTGCGTCTTAGAGGGGTCATTTATAAGACCGACCCCCATTAATTTTTACGTCTTAACATTTCTTTCGAACAAACTAATACCCTATCTCCAATTTCTAAGGGGGCTCCCACACAAAACGACATTTTTTTAAGTTTGCTCCAACCGCTCTAACTGCCCTAATAGTGCCCTTAGAGCAACAAAACCCGGCACGGGTTGTGTTCTTAAGGGATCGGTCTAGTGATATCGTAAATGATGTATCCGGTGTTCACGGTTGGCTATCATCGGGCTGTTAAATTTTTCGCACTAAATGTAAGTTTAGCACTCGATTGTAGACACTTTTCCCTTCATTAAAATAATCCAACAAATGTCTTACATCGGAAGCCTTACTTTTCCTTATTAAAAATTACGAATAAAAAAAGTTAGCAGCTCGCTGAAAGCCCCTGTTTTTTTTGGTTAGGAATACGGGCGCAGGTTATTTTTAAAGGTTTTTAAATGTTATAGCTTGGCTTAAGATAATGTTTTTTTTTTTCTACAACTTTCAACGGTCTACATACATTTAAATTTAATACCTGACTCTTTTCAGTACCGCCACCTTCTGATGATTTTTGTATTAACTTCTTTAATGCTTCGGAATTGTTAGTTAATTCACTTTCGAGTTTTTGTGGATTACCACTAAAAGCAGTACGCAAGCGTGAGGTCATAGTAGGATTACGTTTTAATTCAGCAGCTATGGAACGATCTGTCTTAAAGTTACGAACAAAATTTCTGTAATAATAAGAGAAGAAAAACTGAGAAAATTGTTACCAAAACAGTCTGACATTTACTTACAATTGATGTTGAGGTATCAACGTTTGTAATAATTTGGAATACTTTTGTGGAGGCATACTTTGTGCTAAAGCACTGTTAAAAGTAAATTCTATTAAGTGTTGAGATTTTTTGCCCTTTACTTGCTTGACCTCGATATTTTCCAATTGCAGCAGATGGCTGGCCAACATAGCTTTAGCCTTATTTAACATATGATTAAGTCTTTCAGACTCAAAGAAATTAATTGCGGTAGCATTATGTTGATTCACCATGTGACGCAAGTTTAGGGGAACTCTAATCATATTTTGAGCCGATGCTGCTGTAGCAGCGGCTTTCGACGTAGAAGACATTTGTAAAACATCACGACGTTTTCCGGGTTGAGCTCTGCTTGTAAAGGTTTTACCCGTTGCTGCAGCAGCAACATTTTGCACTTTATTTTTATTTGCTGTATAATAATGATGTGGTTTACGTCCAAAGTTACCCAAATATAAGTAGGGCTGCAAATAAAATTATCGATTAATTTTGTTGGCAATTTGCATTTAATTCAATTTAAGCACTTACCAAAGAATGTGTGTACGCACAAAACATTGTTGCTTTTTTATATTAGACTTTGTAAATTACAAATTATTTAATTTAATATTTTTTTTCTACTAAATCTAGGAAATCCTGCAGAGCCAACAAAGATAATTTACGCGATGACAGCAAAATATGTCATAACCGAGTACCCGCGTGTAACTGTCAAAAGAACAACTCTGTGTTTGCTCTAGAGTTGTGTAGTTCATGAACCAACTAGTTCAATTGAACTATTCATTTAATGGTGCGTTTACTTGGGAATTCTAATCTAGTAAAGTACGATTTTAATCTACACGCAAAAAAAAACTTGTGTCGGAGTGAGCAAAAATCTGGCATAATTTTACCAAAAATATGCTAAAACTACAACCGACGAAGTAGTTTTCGTAATTTAGCCAAAACACTTATGTAAAAAATTTTGAAGAAAATGCTAATGCTATTTAAGTAAAAACTTGGTAAAATATACCAAAAGAGATATGGTGAAATATTCCAAAATTATTAGAAAAGATGACTAAAAATAATGCTAAAAATTACCACATTTATGCTAAAATAAATTTTCAATAAATTTTTGTAAAAATTTGTATATTTGTTGAATTTAAAATTTTCACAGAATAAATCCATATTAATGTAATAAATGTTGTGTTGGATTTAATTTACCACCGACCAACTGACCCTTTTTGTACAATTTTCTCGAGTGACTGCTGCCTACGCTCCTTCTTGAAGTAAAGGATCCGCTATAGCTTCACGAATTTATTTAAAAGCATCCTGTAAAAATAGAAAATTATTACAAAACATATATTTTTAATTTAAAAAATTGGTAAACCCCATTGGTCTCTTGGTAAGGAGCAACACTTACTTTGTCATTCCATTTGTAACTCAAAACAGGTATGGACTCCCTTGGCTTTGGGTTTTTAGGTTTTAATTTTATACCTAAAGGCAGGATTGGTGTCCACGCTCTTTATTGTAGTGAAGGATTCGCCATAGCTTCAAAAATTTATTTAGCAGTACCCTGTAAAAATAGAAAAGTATTACCAAACACTAATTTTTATAAGGGTTCAAGTTGAAAAAATGCAGAAGAAAAATTGAATTTCTAAAAATTATAGACATTTCTGGTATTTCCCATACCGGTTTCAAGCACTAAAAATCTATTAAACCTTATTGGTGTCTTCGGAATGCGGGTATACTCACTTTATCATTCCATTTGTTATTCATCGAAACATACGTCTGGGACTCCATTGGTTTTTCTTAATGAATGGTGTTTTAAGTGATGAAAGCAAAATTAACTTTAACATTCTTTTATCTTGCATTTATTTATCTTTTAGAAAACTAATTATTTATTTATTTTTATTTATTAATTTATTTTTATTTTATTTATCAATTTCCTTTTTACGTTTTTATAACACAAAAAATAAACAAACAACGCACAGAAAAAAAATGAAAATGGCGGTCTGTATTTGTTTTTTTGTTGTTTTCTTTCGATAAATTTTTGTGCAGGTAATTTGCGTTATTGTGCAAGCTACTTGGTTATTTTACATAAAATTGAATTATGTTACTTTAACATCGACAAGCATAATATTAGCAAAAATTTGGTAAAAATTTTTTTTTGGTATGAAAAAAGTTTTACCAAGTAGGATTGCTCAATCTTACACAGATTTTTTTTTTGCGTGTACTTTGTAATCTGTACCGTTTATATTGGCTTTTTTTACATTTGAGAAGATTAGGATTGGCATTTAAAATAGCAAGTTGGTAATAAATGTGTGTGACTGCGTCAAAAGACAGCGACGGTAATTTGTCGCCGTATGATTAACAAGGACAGTGACGGCGTTTACAATTAACAATGTCGACGGCATAAACAGCCTTTGCGGCGTCATCAAAATGGCAGGCTTTGTGTCGGTGTTTTTCAGTGTTGGAAAATGAAAATAACAGAAATACAGAGTTGTATCAAACTTTGCCGATTTGCGTTTGCCGATTAGAGCCTAAACTACTAGATTAAAAAAATTAATTTGTATGGGCAATCTAATAGATTGAAACTAGATTGGAGCCACAATCTACTTTAAGGTGCATACAGACAACGCAATATTATGTACAATATTCAATTATATTGATGGTGTGTGGGTAAGATTGACCATTGTACAATCGTCAATATTACCCACACACCTTCAATATAATTGAATATTGTACATAATATTGCGTCGTATGTAGGTACCTTTAAGCTAGATTAGAAAACCACTGTAAACGCACTATAATACCCAATTCACACTAAAGCCACAGACTAATACAGACTCGACATAAGTGACAGGTGTCAAAAAAGTATTCTTGAACCATATGGTTAATTTTTTCAAATTATTCTACAGGTGCATACAGACGACGCAATATTATGTACAATATTCAATTATATTGATGGTGCGTGGGTAAGATTGACCATTGTACAATCGTCAATATTACCCACACACCTTCAATATAATTGAATATTGTACATAATATTGCGTCGTATGTAGGTACCTTACGAATTAGGTTAGAAAGAGAAAACTGATATCACGCGCCATAACCCGCTGTCTACACCTGGGAGAAATACTGAGATATTTGTATCAAGAAACGTCAAAATCAATCGCAAAGAAATTTCTGTCAGGTGTGGACTAAATATTAGTCTCAGTATTTGATCTCATCAGATAGTTGTTATGAGATATCTCATAACAACAATTTGATGAGATTGGATGAGATCAAGTGTCAAATTCACTTATATTTGTATGTTTACAATTGTTTTTTGGAGCAAATGGCGTCGAAAAAAGGAAAAATAAAATAAATCATTAAAAAAATAAGTGTATAAACAAATGTATGTGCTTAAATAATAGATTGTACATATATTTATGATGAAAAACATACATAGTTATTCCACTGCTGATTGAAAATTATGAAATTTCATAAGAATAATTGCAGCTCGTTTTCCACACCATTTGATATTGAGATAAATATTGAAATTTCCCAACTGCTTCTCTGCCGACGTTATCTCAGCTTTCATGAAAAAATTCTCCCACGTGTAGATGGTGCGTAAGAAAAATGGATGTCAGAACGGTTTTTGTTGTTTCACTCACTTATAAGTCGTAGAAAGTGTTGCCATGTTAGCGTAAAACGCACTAAAAACCGCTGTGCTTTCTCCTAAAATCGCTTAGTTTTTCCCCATTTTTTCTTATAAAACTCTACACGCAAAAAAAAAATCTGTGTAAGATTGAGCAATCCTACTTGGTAAAACTTTTTTCATACCAAAAAAAAAATTTTACCAAATTTTTGCTAAAATTATGCTTGTCGATGTTAAAGTAACATAATTCATTTTTTATGTAAAATAACCAAGTAGCTTGCACAATAACGCAAATTACTTGGACAAAAATTTATCGAAAGAAAACAACAAAAAAAAAAAAAAACAAATACAGACCGCCATTTTCATTTTGTATTTTGTGTGCGTTGTTCGTTTATTTTTTGTGTTATAAAAACGTAAGATGGAAATTGATAAATAAAATTAAAATAAATTAATAAATAAAAATAAATAATTAGTTGTTTAAAAGATAAATAAATGTAAGATAAAAAAATGCTAAAGTTAATTTTGCTGTCATAACTTAAAACACCATTCATTTAGCAAAACCAATGGAGTCCCAGAAGTATGTTTCGATGAATTACAAATGGAATGATAAAGTGAGTATACCCCCATTCCGAAGACACCAATAAGGTGTAATAGAGTTTTAGTTAAAAATTAGTGTTTGGTAATAATTTTCTATTTTTACAGGGTACTGGTAAATAAATGTTTGAAGCCATGGCGAATCCTTCACTACAATAAGGAGTGTGGGCACCAGTCCTGCCTTTAGTTATAAAATTAAAATCTAAAAACTCATTTATATAGCAAAGCCAATGGAGTCCAGACCTGTTTTGATGAGTTACAAATGGAATCACAAAGTAAGTGTTCCTCCATACTGGGTTTACCAGTTTTTTAAATTAAAATTTATGTTTTGTAATAATTTTCTATTTTTACAGGATGCTTTTAAATAAATTCGTGAAGCTATAGCGGATCCTTCACTTCAAGAAAAAGCGTAGGCAGCAGTCACTGGAGAAAATTGTACAAAAAGGGTCAGTTGGTCGGTGGTAAATTAAATTCTACACAACATTTATTATATTAATATGGATTTATTCTGTGAAAATTTTAAATTCAATAAATATACAAATTTTTACAAAAAATTATTGAAAATTTATTTTAGCATAAATGTGGTAATTTTTAGCATTATTTTTAGCCACCATTTCTAATAATTTTGGTATATTTCACCATATCTCTTTTGGTATGTTTTACCAAGTTTTTAAAATGTAAACTTATGTAAAAAATTTTGGTAAAAAAACTAGAAATAAGGAAAACATTTTTTTATGAAAAAGAAGTTTTTGATGAAGAAAACAACTTTTTGATGAAAAACAAAATTGTTAAAGAAAAAAAATTTTTTGAATAAAAAAAAAATTGATGAAAAAAATTTATGAAAAAAAATTTTATGAAAAAAAAATGATGAGAAAAAAAAAATTGATAAAAAAAATTGAAAAGAAATTTAATGAAAAAAAAAAATTTGATAAAAAAAAATTGATGAAAAAAAAAATAACCAATTGAATTTATTATTAACATCAATTCCTTTCAGATGTGCACCAACATGTCGAAAAATACTGATTAGTGTAAAAAATTTAAATCTTAACATTTTCGATTTATAGATTTTTTTTTTTCAATTTTAACATGATAATGATTTTAGGCTGGTGTCTTATTTTAAAAATGATGCAGGACGCCACCTTCGTTTGATTATATAAGCTACCGACTAACAAAAAAGGAAATAAGAATTACTGTTTTCATTTTCTTAAAACCAAAAAGGTTTGTTACTTCGATTTGTTACTTGGATAATAATTAACCTGCTGGCGAAAAAACCAATTTTTTTATCAAATTTTTTTTCATTAATTTTTTTTTCATAAATTTTTTTTTTCTTAAAATTTTTTTTATCATTTTTTTTATCAATTTTTTTTTCGTCGATTTTTTTCGTTAAAATTATTTTTTTAAAAAATTTTTTTCTGTATCAAAAACTTTATTTTTCATCAAATTTTTTTTTCACCAAAAATTTTGCTTTAATGAAATTTTTTCCAAAACTATTTTTTCACTAAGTCTAAACTTTTGACATAAAAATCTTCCATTTGTTTAGCAAATGTACAAAAAACAAGTGAGAGTGTTTAATTCTTCTTAAGTGTTGAATTCTTCTAGAGTGTCTTAGAAATGGATCAATAACATATAAACTTAATGGGGTCCTCGACCGATATTTCAATTTGTTTTGCATGGAATGTCAAATGAATTTTTTGTTTCTAAAGGTGGGTAAGTTGATCTGTCAAACTCCATATAAAAAAACATAAATTTCACACTGGCTTTACAAAAGCGTAAAAATTTCGCTAAAGAGGTAGTGTGCAATTACAATTCTGGCGTTGGCTTTGAATTTTGTGTAAAGAGAGGGCTTTTGATTTAAACAAAGGCTTTGGCCACAGACTAATACAGACTCGACATAAGTGACAGGTGTCAAAAAAGTAGTTCTGAACCATATGGTTAATATTTTCAAATTATTCTACGAATTAGGTTAGAAAGAGAAAACTGATATAACGCGCCATAAGAAAAATGGATGCCAGATCGGATTTTGTTGTTTCACTCACTCCTAAGTCGTAGAAAGTGTTGCCATGTTAGCGTAAAACGGACTAAAAACCGCTGTGTTTTCTCCTAAAATCGCTTAGTTTTCCCCATTTTTTCTTATAAAACTCTACTGTCGAGTCTGTATTTAGTCTGTGCTTTGGCCACAGACTAATACAGACTCGACATAAGTGACAGCTGTCAAAAAAGTAGTTCTGAACCATATGGTTAAAATTTTCAAATTATTCTACGAATTAGGTTAGAAAGAGAAAACTGATATAACGCGCCATAAGAAAAATAGATGCCAGATCGGTTTTTGTTGTTTCACTCACTCCTAAGTCGTAGAAAGTGTTGCCATGTTAGCGTAAAACGGAATAAAAACCGCTCTGTTTTCTCCTAAAATCGCTTAGTTTTTCCCCATTTTTTCTTATAAAACTCTACTGTCGAGTCTGTTTATAGTCTGTGCTTTGGCTTTGAATTTTGTTCTGGCGTTTGTTTGTATACACACACACAAAGAATAACAGAAATATAATTATTTGGTGGAAGAAAAATAAATTTTTCCTGAAAATTATTTGTTTTCGGTGAAACATAAAACTCCTTTGGTTTTGTTATTGATATTTTTTTGATACTTGTTTTTTTTTTATAATAATTGGCGGTAAATTATATTTTCACTTTCTTTTATATGTACTTTTCTTCGTATTCTGTTCACTGGTGAAAAACCGGCAAAATAACCCGGTATATGTTGCATCAATACGTATCAACACTATAAGCAACATTTTTTTAAATTGTACAGACTAGGGTTGTAAAAGTACCGGGTATTTGGGTACTTGGTATCGAGTACCAACAAATTTTCCGGGTACCCACTACCAAAAAGTCCCTACCCAATACTTTTTAGGGTTGTATTTTTTTACATTTTAGCAATAATTTTATCTAAAAAGTGCAAAAATCGTATAAGATTTTATAAAATATATTTAAAAAAATCCGTTAGCCATTAGCGCTTGTATAAAACAAGTGTCAGAAATACTGAATAATGTCTAAAAATAATGTATAATGTATAAATATAATGTAATATGTATAATTTTTTAAATTTTGCTTAAAAAACATACTTAACAAAAAGTATCGAGTAGTATCGAGTACCCAATTAAAAAAGTATTGAGTAGTATTGAGTACTGAAAAGTAGCAGACTTTTACAACCCTAGTACAGACCATTTAAAAAGCGGTGAAATTTAACATTCAGATATAAAATGAAGTAATTTTAAATGTTTGGGACTGTAAATATTATTTATATCACATAAATTACCAAAAAATGTTAATTAAAGTTATTTTATGTATGATGACGCGCAAAACATAACCAAACATATGACTGTCAAATTTTCGCTACAAATTAATTGATGTTTCGAAACATTTTTTTTCACCGGTGAACAACTTACTTAGCTTAAAGGTGCGTAAGTTGCTTGGTTTTCACGTGAAAATTTGTCAAACTCCAAAAGCGTAAAAATTTCGCTGAAGAGGTATTCTGCTCACTGATAAAAAACCGGTAAAATAACCCGGTATATGTTGCAGCAATACACATCAACACCATTAGCAACATTTTTTTAAATTGTACAGACCATTTGAAAAGCGGTGAAATTTAATATTCAGAAATAAAAAGAAGCATTTATAAGTTGTTGGTACTGTAAACATTAATTAATTTAGATAAATAGGTAAAAATTACAAAAAAATTTTAAATTAAAGTTATTTTGTGTATGACGATGCGCAAAACATAACCAAACATATGACTGTCAAATTTTCGCTACAAATTAATTGATGTTTCGAAACATTTTTTTTCACCGGTGAACAATTTACTTAGCTTAAAGCTAAGTACTCTGTTTCTTACGGTGAAAATTTCACTTAAACTTTAAACGCCTCAAATTGCAATAAAACATTTAAAAATCAAGAACTTTTGACAATGATAAGAAAGAAACGATCATAACAAAACTGAAATGTCACTTTTTCACGGCAATTTAAATTGTCTTGTATAATAAAAATGAGTGAAAACTTTTTTAACAATTTCCCCTTAATTCCTCGCGTTGCCAATTTTTTTTTTTTTTATATGGAGTTTGACAGATTTTTTCCCGTGAAACCGAACAGAGTACTTAGCTTAAAATAAAAATTGCTTTGGCAAGTACATCCAAATCTCCAGCAAAACATTATCATGATTTAATGTTTTAGGCAAGAGTACGAAATTCGCAGGAATTTTTACCTTATTACGACTTGATAAACAGCAGTCATCTTCATATAAACAAAGTTTTACCAAGTGGACTTGTTAAATATTACACATGATTTTTTTTGCGTGTGCCTCTCGGGAATTCATTGCCGAAAAAGTTATTTGGCAACGCTGTTATCTAAAACACTTCAAGTTTCTGGCATCTCTGGCGATTATTATTTTTGTTTACATCTGCTTTCTGCAGTATTTTTCCAAAAATTTTTATATTCCGGTGAAAATTACAAATTACAGAAAAAAAACTTATAAAATATGACAATTTTATATAAAGTTCAAAATCCTGGTGGTAATAAAGATGGCTTCCTATTACCCAACAGCGTTTTATGTAAAATATCATGCAAAAATTTAGTAGCATTTTGTGTACATCAAGGATTACAAAGCAAAATATATGTCTGCGACATTGTGACTCCATGGCAAAGTTTTAATTTGAATACTTCCAAAAATTTGGTGACAGTGCTGGAATGGAATCAAACTGGTGAGCTTTTAATGGTAGGCTATAAGAATGGTTTCTGTGAGGTATGGTCTACCAAACAACATGGCATCAATAATTGGATGTTGGTGTATAAGGCCAACCTACCGAGTGAGGAGATTTTAAGTGCAAAATTTTTCCACAATGGTAAAAGTGTTTACTTTAATACGCACAAAAAGGATTTGCAAGCTTATGCAGATAAATTTGAAAGAATGGATTTTCGTCCCTCATTGGCACATTTTGGCAATACTCCAGTAGAGGGGGTATTTGTTTTAACATCTTCCGGTTTGTTGGGTGCCTTTGTTATTCCCAAGTTATTGCCGATAGTGGAAAATATGGCTACAGCTGCATTTATGCCAACAGAATTGAATGTTTTTACACATTCTATTGGTTTGTCTCGCAGTTATATTACTCATTGCAGTGTTAACTATTGTCCTACTGGTTGCTTCAGTGTTGCGGTAAATAATTGGAATGAACCATTGATCAATTGTTACAAAGTAAGCATAGAGCGCGATGTTGAAGATTCTTTAACACTCAAATGCAGTTCGTTGGCCAGTGTTTTTTTGCCCAAAGGTGATAGTGAGGGTAAACATATTTCTCATATACGCTGGCGTACAATAAACGGCGAAGAAATTTTATTTGTGGTATATGATTGCGTAGAAGGTAGCTTTATAGAGCAATGGATATTAACTAAAAAACATCAGGCTGTTCACAAGCTATTACAAAAGAATAAGAGTGACTTTGTTCAATGGGAACAATGGGAAAATTCTGCTAAATTGGGTTTATCTTCCAGAGTTTGTGATGTTTGTATTACTAAATTGCCTTCGGAGGCCATGTTAGTTTTTGCAACTCTTCGTGATAATTCAGTACAAGTTTTGGAACTGGGTTTAAAAAAGATTGGGTCTACAGTTTTTGAACGCATGGCAGAAGATCATCAACGAACGCCGTGTAAACTTTTGACTTCAGATGTTACTTATCTCAATCAATTATTGGTACTCTTTGATAACTTTGGGCAAATGTATGCTATGCAAGTACCCACTAATCATTATGATAAGAATTTTAAAATGAATCCTTTATCCTTACCCGTGGCTTTACTGGAATACTCTATTACAACTGGAATTGATGCCAGTGATGTATTAATGTTGAATTTACCTAATCTAGAACATTTGGCGGAAAAACTAACAGAAAACTTTACCCGCCAACATAATTATACCAGGCAATTTTATTATTCCAATTTTCTATCTTTGAAAAGTAATCTTTGTCGCATACAATCTAAACAGCAAGATTTTGATAATCTTATAACTTTACACTCCATATCGATAGCATTTAAATCATTGTTACGGCCTTCAGACTTAAGTTCTCAAGATAAAGGTCCAGCAGAAAATCTCTCCATGATCTTGTCAGATCCAAATCCTCAATATAATGATGTTGATAAGGTATTGTGTGTCTTGGATGCTAAGGATTTTACTGTGGAACCAGCTACTTTGCAAAGTTTACAGCAATTAATCCAATGGATAGCCGATTTAGGTTTAAATATACTCAACAAATTGCCCGAGGAAATAATGAAAACGAAATTTAATAAAAAGCATGGCTATGATATAAGTCGTGATATGATTGCTATAAGCAGCATAAGAGAACTATTGGTAATGATACGTATATGGGGTCTATTAAATCCTCAATGTTTGCCTATTTACACTAAATCCGTGGAAAATTTTGATGTACTTCCTGTACTCTTCCGTCTTTTAACAAGACTCTACCAAAATCCTAACGAGCCAGATGATGGTTTATTAGATGATTGTAGCATACTTTCTACACAAGTTTTAATACCTCACCGCGAATTAAATACGCCCACAACTTTATTGAATAGCAGTGCTACCGCAAAATTATTTCCCTTTATTTTTCAAACTTCCGTGGAACCCATAGCTTTGCAAGATCTTCACTATGATGAAGTGGTATTTGCTAATAGTACCCGAGATGATGTTAGCAATTTACATTTGGGTTCAAAGGTAAAGTCGGTAAGAAAATGTATACGTTGTGGTTTTATTAATAATATAAACAAGTCTGCTAAGACATCTGCTTTAAAAGCCTGGTGTCAGAGATGGCAATACTGTCATTGTGGTGGTTTTTGGTTAACAGTTTAGTTTGTAAGTCAAATTATACACATATAAACATACATACTTAATAACTTTTTTAATATAAAATGGAAATACAATGATTTAATTTTATAGAATTTAGTTTTATTATTTTATTATTGCCTGCTCCGGCCAACTGTGGATAACAAGGCACACGATGTTATTTTAATGACGTTGTATGCGTTGCTATCTGCTCATTGGAGCATAGCTGAGTGCTACCGGACGCGTCACAGGTTGCGGATAGTGATACGTTCCGTAGATATACGGAGTAGTTGCTATTTGTAGTAGTCCCGGACAAGAGGAGGGTCTCGGAGGGTCTTTCGGGTTTCCACAAATTCCGAGTATGCCGATGATCCTTGAAATGTCATGGCGAGTATTTGGCGCCATAAAACCAATAACCCACAGTATGTCTGGATACTTTAATCGGCAGCCCCGTTACCAGACTCGGATGCGATCGGCTAATTCCCGGTCCATCTTAAACTTTCATTAATGAAACCACATAAAGTGGCCCTATGTTCCTCCATGGAACCACAGGAATAAATATATAATATATATTATTGCCTGCGATAAAAAAAAATGTACTGCAAAATAATAGACAAGAGGAACCTACAGCAGACGAATTCATTCATTGTGAAACCCATATAAAGCAATCAATATTGTTCCCAATAAATATAATTGAAAAATATATACGGCTAATTCATAATAAAAATCAGGTGGCTATAATCATAGAGGAATAAAGTATAAAGGAGGAATAAAGTATATATCATAGAGGAATAAAGTATAAAGTGCTATAATCGAGCTGCTTAATTTTTCATACTCAATTTTTTAAAAGGGAAAGCTTTAGGCACTAACCTCTTCATTATAATAGGTCTGTTTGTTTAATTAAATTTCTTACTATTTTTACTACAACTGGAAATTTTTGTACTGAAAATTTCCAGCTGTAGTAAAAGTAGTAAAAATGAGTAGATTGTAGTAAGGTAAACGAACAGGCATAATGATAAAACGAGTGTCTTACATCGAGAGGCTCTCCTTTTTTATTAAAAACCGGAAGTTGAATTTTGTGTTTAAAATTTTCCTTTAACGGTATATTTTGATATTTGTAACAACCCTGTCAATTTTTTTTTATCATATCAGCTGTTTTCCAGATTTTTTTTTTCCATCGCCGGTTATTGTTTTTCTAAAAAAGTTGTGTGGAATTGTATAATTTCATCAGAAACAAAAAAAAAATAATATGAATCCTAATGATACGCAAGAACGGCCACAACACCCTTTGGTAAGTACATTTGTATCATCACTCAAACAATTATGCAGAAATATAACCTTAATTTTCCTTCTAGGCCAATTATCAATTTAGTTCCGAAGAATTGAGGGTATTTCGGGAATGCAATACAGAATCATTTTTCCAACGTTCGTTGCCTCTGGGAACGACATTTGGTGTGGCAGCTTACTTGGGTGTTAAGCAAGGTTATATTCCAGTAAGTATGATACCAATAAAAGATATTTGAATGTGACCACAAAAATGCCCTGGAGCAGGACGGTACACTCAAAAAATTTCATAGGTAAAATGAACGAAATACTTCGTACATTGTACGAAATATTTCGTGGTTTTGCCGGAACGAAATATTTCGTAATATTTACCTATGGCATTTCGTAAATATTACGAAGTTTTTTTAGTGATATTTACAAAATAAATACGAAAATATTTCGTAAATTTACGAAATATTTAGTATAACTACGAAATATTTCGTAAAAATACTAAATATTTTCGTACATATTACGAAGTTTTTTTTTGTAAATACGAATTATGTTTATTTTTACGAAAATATTTCGTAAAGTTACGAAATATTTTGTATAACTACGAAATATTTTGTATAATTACGAAATATTTCGTAAAAATACAAAATATTTTTGTACATAATTACAAAGTTTTTTTTTTTTAATACGAATTATGTTTAGTTTAACGAAAATTTTGTATAAATACGAAATATTTTGTATAATTACGAAATATTTCGTAAACATACAAAATAGTTAAAGTGGTTTCTTTACAAAAAAAATAGTTTCCCGAGCATGCCCGTATAACTTTTCACTAATGTCGCAACACCTAACAGACTGCTTTGAAAAATATATCTTGGGTGATTTGACTTTGTGTTATGCTGAAAATAATTTAAAATTAGAAACCGTAAACAAAAATTAAAAAGAGAAGTAACAAATTTTTGTTATTCCATTTTTTTAATTGTTAAATCTGTTAAATCTAGTAATTCAGATAAATAAATCAAACCCCTTGATTTTGTGATTTTTTTTCCGAAAAATATTTTGTTAAATTACGAAATATTTCGTTAAGATACGAAGTATTTCGTATTTTTTGGCTACGAAATGTACTTCGTAAAATAAACGAAATTTGTATTTTTACGAAATTCCAAGTTTTTGTAAAATTACAAATATTTCGTAATATGTACAAAAATTTCGTAATATGTACGAAAAAAATTTTACGAAATAATACTTCGTATTTTTATGCATGAAATTTTTTGAGTGTATAATTTCAATGGAAGTGAATCTTTCAGTTTTGCTGGTACATTTTTAAAAATTCAATAGAACATTCGACTTATGTAGGTCAATGTTCTATTGCAAAAAAAATCTTACAAGGGAGGTTTTGTCTAGGGTCAAAAGATTTTTTTTTACAATTCGCGGTTGTTGTATAAGACGTAAATTAAAGAGTGTTTTGGGCGGTGGTCGGCGAATGGCGTTAGGAGACACCTAAGATCTCGCGATAAATATTGGCAAATTGATTTATTATGATTTTTGCACTTGAGTAATATAATTTTTTTTATCCACGATCACAAAACAGGGCGGGCCGAAAAAAATAGTCCGATTTGCTTATTTACGAACTTAACCAGCCTATGAACACAAGACATATTCGTGCCAAACAACAGGACTGCTGTATTCTTTCCACAGATGGGCACATCTAGAATTTCTTAGATTCCACAAAGGTACAATAATATAGTATATACTTTATGCGATAATAGACCGATATTTCGATCCATTGATGTTAAAAAGTTTGTATACCCGGCGAAAAATGGCGGTCGATCCAAAATCACCTATCCCGTGACTGGTGAAAACGGGACTAATAGTGCGTTTACATTGGATTTCTAATCTAGTAAATTCCGATTTTAATCTACTTTGCAATCTGTACCGTTTACATTGGCATTTTTTTACATTTGAGAAGATTAAGATTGGCATTTTTAACAACAAGTTGGTAATAAATGTGTGTGACTGCGTCAAAAGACAGCGACGGTAATTAGTCGTCGCATGATTAACAAGGACAGTGACGGCGTTTACAAATAACAATGACGGCGGCATAATCATACTTGGCGGCGTCATCAAAACGGCAGGCTTTGTGTCGGTGTTTTTCAGTGTTGGAAAATGCAAATAATAGAAATACAGAGTTGTATTTAACTTTACCAGATTGCGTTTGCCGATTAGAGCCTAAACTACTAGATTGAAAAAAATTAATTTGTATGGGCAATCTAATAGATTGAAACTGGATTGGAGCCACAATCTACTTTAAGCTAGCTTAGAGGACCAGTGTAAACGCACTATAAGTCTTAAAATTCTCTTTTCGTGGAAAATTGGACTTTTCTCTAAACTGACTTAAAAATACTTATCCCATGACTAGATACAATAAGACATATCAAAAAGTCCAAAAAAATAATTTTAAAAATTTTCTGTGACTGGGACACAATTTTTTTTTGCAATTTGGAGTAAAGTATTTTATAAGGGTGCGGTCACACGAGATAGAAAACTGCTAGAGGTAGAGCAAAATACAACTTTCTAATGTATGAAATTGTCTAATTTTATTTTGAGTAAAAAAAATTTTCGGTAATATTTATAAAAATTTTTTTTTTTTTTTGTGTGTAAAATTTTTTTTCGAATTTAATTTTTTTTAGTTTAAGGCTGGATTACTCAATGCTCCGTTATAAAACAACTCTCCGTTAAATTAACCTTGTTCATACAAATTTTGACATAAGGCTCCGTTAAATCAGCAGTTAGCAGCTAACTTTTCATTGAGTAATCCGCCCTAAAACTATTTTTGAGTGACAAAAATACTTTGTAAAACATATATGTGGCTTACCAATGTTTTTAAAGTTTGTTTAACGAGTTTTCAACGCGTGAAAACAATTACGGTTTTTCTCATAGCTTTTGAACTACTGGACCGTGTTTTTTATCTCGGCCTGAAGTCGAGACACTCCAACCTTAAAATCGCCTCTTTTATACATATATATTTTAAGTTTCAGGCAAATCGGTTCATAAGGGTTGAGATACTTCCCTTGTAAGTCCCGCCCACAAAAGTTTTTTGCCAATTTTTTTTAGGTCACGTGGCATGTCACACATCTTTCATTTAAAAACACCTTTCTCTTTTGTAATGAAATGTCTCAAAGCTGGATACATCACTTCTGAGTCAGAAGTTCTGACATGTCACTGCAGGTGCTCCTTAGGAAAACAACCTGTGCCGCTTCAATAGTGGCATGCCACAAAACACATCACAGTTTTTTTTTCGGAACATTTAAAAAAAAATAAATTATAAAAACATTTTTATTTAATTTTTTACTCCAAAAAAATTCTCAAAAAATGTTTATGTCCGGTACTTAGAATTTTTTTTTCCCCTAATCATTTTTAATGGAATTTAAAAAAAAAAAAAAAAAAATTCGGAACTCTGAAATGTTAAAAAAATGTTTTCGTTAAAGCCAAACAAATGTTGCAAAAAATTTTTGTGTCCAATTTTTTCAAAAAAGGTTTGGTACTTAGAAATTTTTTGTTAAAAATTTTTCAAAATTTTTTTTCGTAATTAATTTTTAATGAAATTCTTCAGCGCCAAAAAAAAAAATGATTTTGTCCTGGATTTAGAAAGTTCAGGAAGTCAGGACTTTATATATATTTTGATATAAGTCCAATTTTTACTTGTCGCGTAGTTAAGCATTTTAATACATTTTAGTAACATGTCCCATTTTTACCAGTCACGGGATAGGTGATTTTGGATCAAATTACTCCTTTTTTCCTCCTGGGAAATTTATAGCGAATCAGTTAAACTTAACTTTCAAGGCACTTTGTGGGAACATTTCTAATAATACTTAATTTATCTTGGTAAACTTTTTAATACATTTTTAATTTTTTACGCTTCCAGGCTAATATGAAATATGGTGCCGTTCCCAAAGTTATTTTGGGTGTTGTCTTAGGTTATTTTGTTGGTAAATTTAGTTATCAACAAAAATGTGCTGAAAAAATAATGGCCTTACCCAATTCACGTCTGGGTGAAATTTTACGAGAACGTAAACATCAAGGTGGTTTAGCTGGTTTTAAACCTGATCAAAACTTAAGCATGGGCATGGCCTTGGGTTCTTTCACGCCCAATCCAAATGATGTCTATACGGATGAAGATATGCATCATGCGAATAAGGGAAATGCCTTAAATCTTGATATGGAATCAAGACCTGCTTTTGCCGGTCTTGATGATAGCTATCGACCCAATTTAGACAGTAACGAATAATAAGCTTAATATAGCGAATACAATTTAATAAATTCTAAAATTTCTAGGTCCTTCGACTACACAAGTGGATGCTGATATACAAATAGAGCCCGTTAAGCCAGGCACAAGTTATGAGGAACTACGTAGACGTAATCGTGAGGAATTTATGAAGAAACAACAGAATCCATATTCTCAACCTTTGCCGCCAGATGCTCCTGTTGTAATGAGACAACAAGAGAGACCTACTGTTTCTAGTGGTGGGGATGCTTCTGCTAAGAGGTTGCAAACAAATAAATATGGTGATTCTTGGATTGAATAAATTTAAATTAAATATGCCGAAAGTTATTAATATCCTCGAAGTCTGTTAATTAAACATTGTTTTAATGCGTTTTTTTTTTACTTTTGCAATAACTTTTATTTTATAAAAATATATTAAAACTGTTTTTTTATTTCAAAATAAAAATTGTATTGTTTTTGGAAGCTCAGCTTCTTAAAGTGGTATGTGATGTCTCTTTAGAATTAATGTTTTAAAATTGGCCATTAAAATCTTAATTCAATTGTCCCACTTCATATAAATAAGCACCCAATAGTTTAGTCTATAAAGAAACAAAATGTTAAACAAAATTTTAAGAAAAACAACAAAATTTAACAAATTTTTTTTTCAATTCCCTAATTAACAAATAATAAAAACTTACGCCTTCAATGTAATTATATATATCAATCTTTTCATTTTGCGAATGGGCACCATCATCACAAGCTCCTACTGGTATAAGGATGACATTTTTACCAGTTGCCTCTTGTAAAGTCAAAGTCACTGGTATAGAACCACCTTCACGTGTCATATCCGGTTCTACATGGAAAACATGCTTAATAGCTTTCTTAGCAGCTTCATAGTGTGGATGATTTGGATCTTCAGTCCATGGTTTGCCAGAACTTAACAAGTTAACCTTCATTTTATTGGGTGAGCCACGTTCAGCCCATTTGGCATTCAAATATTTAGTAACACATTCGTTAATATGTTCAGGATCTTGATTTGGTACCAAACGTATGGAAAATTTACCAATTACTTTAGCGGGGATAACAGTTTTAGCACCACATTCTGAAAATGCACCTTCAATGCCGTGAATGGACAAAGAGGGATAACGCCATCTGTGCATCAATAATTGTGTTTTATCTTCATTGTGTGGCAAACTAGTGGCACCAACATCGGTTCTAAAGGTAAAGTAATAGGGTGAAAAATTAATAAGGTAAAAAAAAACAGTAAAAAAGTTAAATTCGGCCTTGCCGAATGTATTGATACCCTCCACAATTTCAAAAAGATTATTGCAAAAACTTTATTTAAAACAAAATTATTTTTGAAAAAAAAAAAATCGCAAAAAAAATTTCCGCGAAAAAAAAATCCGCGATTTTTTCTTTTTTTTGTCAAAAAATATGTTCATACTTGTTTAGAAACCATTCGGTGTTCAATTATGTTCACATATGTCAACCAGCAGCCAAATTAAACCATTTTGTATTTTTAGGTTATGTTAATGTACCAACATTTTTGAGGTGTCCTTACATTTTCGTTCATAACTTTTGAACCGCTAAACCGATATCGCTGAAATGCAATACCAAACAGCTCGGGATAACTTCCAATAAATGTGTTATATTTCAGTCGTCTAAGTGTAATATTTTGGCCGTGATCACCATTTCCACAGACAGACAGACATCGCTAGAATGTTTTAAAATCCATCACTGATCACTTATTATGTAGTTTATGGGGTCCCAGACCGATATTTCGATGAGTTACAAACGGAATGACAAACTTATATATCGTCACCTAAAATGCAAAAGGCCCTAACTAACACAAAATCCAAAATCGTGTTTTTTATTGATTCTGATGAATTGCATCAAAATACATCTCCAAAAAAAAAATTAGACTCATTCGATCAAAAATCACAATTTTATTTACAAAATTAAAAACGCCCTAACTACATGATCAAATATAAGTAAAACGCAAAAAGCCCCAACTAACCGCTTGTGTGTACAACATTGCATGCACAGCTGATAGCTTTATCCGTTAAGCATTTTTAATGATTTGCTTTAGAAAAATATAAAGGTTTTCTTAAGGTTTTGTGTGATTATAAATAAAGAGTGAAGAAACAATTAACAATTATAATTAATCAAATATAAAGAAACAAAATTCAATATGTCTGAACTAAATTTGGATATGTCCGAACTAAATTTGGATAAGGATGCAGAAGGGAATTCAAAAAAAAATAAAACAAATTGGAGACATTTAAGCCAACAAAACCGTATGGAAGGTAAAAAATACCGAGGTTTTTCAAAAGGTAATGTAATAACTGAGCGTAAGCCTAGAAAAATGGGTGATACATGTACATCAAAGTTTTGTGAAAAAATTACAATGCGACATTGCTCACATTTCACTGAAAATATTCGTAAAGAAATTTTTGACTCATTCTGGAAAATGTCTTGGAATAACAAAAAGCTTTATGTAACAAATCTCGTTGAATGTTCCAAAAGACAACGTATTACTGTGGAAAACTCCAAACGCTCCACAACAAAACATTATTTTTTAAAACACGATTCAAATCGTATTCAAGTATGTAGACAAATGTTTCTTTCAACTTTAGGGTTATCCGAAAAAAACGGTTCGTTTGTGGGTATCTTCAAGAAACTTACATTGCACCCAAATTTTTCCTGCTGAAAAGAAAGAAAAACCACAAGGATTACAATACAAAAAAAGGTTAAGCTATTTACAAAAATGGTTGGAAGATTTGCCTAAGTTGGGGTCTCATTATCGTCGGGAACATACCAATAAGGTATATTTTGAAGCAGACTTTAAAAGTTATCAACAGATTTATGATCTCTATTCTGAGTCATGTGATGATAACAAAGAAAATGACATTACACGTGTATCATTTCCTAATTTTATGAATCTGGTTAAGGCATCAAATTACTCGCTATTTAAACCAAGAAATGATCAGTGTGACTTATGTTTATCTTATAAAGCAAAGAATCTGTCACAGGAGCAATTCGATAGTCATCGAAGTGAAATTGATAAAATGAGAACTGAAAAAGATAATGATATTGAAAATGCCAAATCAGGACTATGTCTACTACTTTGCATAGATATGCAAGCTGTAAAGCTCTTACCTCAGTCAAAAGCCAACTCCTCTTATTATAAAATGAAACTTCAGATTCATAATTTCACAATTTATAATGTAATAAATCATGAGTCTGATAATTACGTTTGGGATGAAACCGAGGGAAGCCTTGTCGCTTCTACATTCACCACAATTATCGTAAAGCATTTAAGAAAAGGAATTCAGCAATTTCCTGATATTCACCATATTATTATTTACTCCGATGGTTGTTTTTACCAAAACAGAAATGTTGTCCTTTCAAACGCTTTAGTTTCTTTATGCGAGGAAAAAAACATTACCATAGAACACAAATACTTGGTAGTCGGTCACACGCAAATGGAATGTGACTCCACTCACTCTCTAATTGAAAGAAAGATTCGTGATAAGCAAATAAACTTGCCATTTGAACTAGTGAATTTAATTAAAGCTGCTCGGAAAAACCCTTTTCCTTTACAAGTACACCAATTAAATCACGAATATTTCCTTAATTATGAGTCAGTTCCTAAGCGATATTCATCAATAAGACCAGGTATAGTAAAAATAAATATTGTGTTTCTAAAATTTGTATTACTTTTTACATTTTTTTTAGGAAAAAAAACGGGGGATCCCACCGTCAATATGATACGTGCATTGGCATACGAACCAACTGGAACTATTTATTTCAAAACAAATATAAATGATAATTATGTACAGCTTCCACAGCGAATTGGAAATAAAATCAAAATTGTTGCACCGCCCCAACTACATGAGCAGAGATTAAAAATTTCTAAAAAAAAGTGGCAGCATCTCCAAGATTTAAAACCATTGCTGCCAGCAGATTGTCATGATTTTTATGACAACATCCCCTTCGAAAATTAGTTTCTATTTTTAATAAATATTCTCATTTATCATTCTATATCCCAAAATTAACTATTTTTATCGTGAATTAATCAAATATATTATTTGTTTTTTTTTTCATGAAATATCAATAAAATGAATTAAATAATGTGATATTTATGATAATTTAAATTAAAATAAACTTTAAATAAATAAAACCAAAAAATAATAACAAAACATTAATTTTACAGTTCTCCTGTATGTATGTCAATTGATATTTGATGCAGTTAGGGCTTTTTTTGTTTCAGAAATATACGAGACAAAAGGGCGTAACTGACATAACTCTTCAAATAATAAAAATAATTAATTTTTTTTACCAGAAATCAATTTGTCCGTGTTTTTTCAATAATATATGAAGATTTTGTGATTAACACTTTTATATTTTTTCTTTAAACATGTTTTTTGCTTCTCCTGTAAAATTAATAAAATGTTAGTTAGGGCGTTTTGCATTTTAGGTGACGATATATACCCTCTATCACTAAGTGGAGGGTATAAAAATATTTCATGTTTGTGTCGAAAAACATTCTTAAAAAAAACAATCCTGCAGGGATAGTGCGCGTTTCTGAATAGTTCACGTGACTTAACACCTTTAAAAAAAAACACCTGTCTCTTTTGTAAGGAAATGTCTCAAGCCTAGACTGGCAAAAAATTTATCTTTGAAGAACTTAGAAAATTTTAAAATTTTTTCGAAACTAAGAAAATTAAAAAAAAGCATAGATTTTTCTGTCCGGGACTAAGATTGGAATCCAAAAGGCAGTAGAAGAAGAGGTTGTCCAAAGATCACTTAAAAAAGAAGTTTGTTAAAAAAAGATGACACGAGATCAAAGAACATTTTGGAAAAATTTTGTAGAGCCCTATGCTCCACAGGGAGTTAAGCGGAAAAGAAGAAGAAACTAAAAAAAATAATGGGGCTTAAATTTTAAATTGTCAATAAATTTTTGTGTCCGGGCCTTAGCTTTTTTTAAATTTGTAAAAAAAAAATTTTTTTAATCAGGACTTAAATTTTTAAAAATTTTTTTCGGGACTAAAAAAAAATGATATGTATCAACATTTTTCTCGGCACTTCGAACATTTTTCGAAATTTTTTTGTCAAAAAAATTTAACAACACCATTTTTAATGCGACCTAAATTAAAACAAGTGAGAGTGTTAAATTCGGCTGTGCCGAATCTTTTATACCCTCCAAAATGACGGACGGACAGACGGACATTCATAGAATGTCTTAGAATCGATCATTGATCAATAATATATATACTTTTTGGGGTCCCCGACCGATATTTCGATGCGTTACAAACGAAATGACAAAGTGAGTATACCCCCATACTGTGGTTGGAGGGTATAATGAAAAAAATTAATGGGACTTTTAATTTTTTTTTGACATATATTCGATTAGAGTATATATTCGGACTATTTATTGGGGCTATTAATTTAAAACTTTTTCGAAAATGAGTTTTTTCGAAAAATTTTCAAGTTTTTTCGAAATCATTCCAAAACAAAAAAAAAACAAGTGAGAGTGTTAAATTCGGCTGTGCCGAATCTTTGATACCCTCCAACATGTTAAAGTACATATAAAAAATTTCAGAGGCGTTTTTGGGGTGGGGCTCTGTGGGGATGCTGGGGGATACCTTCCCCAACGCGATAAATGTTTACTTAATTATTTATTATGCTTTTTGAACTTTAGTTATACCATTTTCTCATAATTTCTGTTTTTTTTTTAATCCACGCCCACAAAAGGGGGCGGGGCAAAAAAAAACAATATTTTGTAGCCCATGGGGTCTAACTGTATGACTTTTAACTCCTTCTGACATAAAAAGGTTTCACTTGTTTAATAAAAATGAAAAAAACTGTAAAAATAGCGTTTTTATAGAGGTTTTTTAGTTCTTTAAGGGGGAACTTTTTTGTCCCTTATCCGATTTTACCCATTACCGAACTTAAGCGGCCTATGATTATGAGACACATTCGTGCCAATTTTCAGGAGTCTAGCTCTTTTATTTTGGACTGAATCGTGCTTTATACAGACGGACGGACGGACATTCATAGAATGACTTATAATCGATCATAGATTAATAATATATATTTTATGGGGTCCCCGACCGATATTTCTATGCGTTACAAACGGAATGACAAAGTGAGTATACCCCCCATACTATGGTTGAAGGGTATAAAAAATTAAAGAAAATCTTGACTTAAATTGAAAAAAAAATCTGTCTGGGACTGGGAAAATTTAAAAAAAAATTTTTGGGCATTATCAATTATAATTATTATAATTTATAATGTACTTTATTGTATTTATTATTGGGATAAGTATTTTTGAGGCAGTTAAGTGTCAAGTCCATTTTTTACATGATAAGCATTTTAACTCATTTTTAGAAATATGTACCGTTTTTACTTCTTCTTGCATTATTATAGACTTTTTGTGCCCTTTCGATCGATTTTAAAATTTTTAAGAAAAAATTGTAGAGGCTAGTTAGTAGAAAAGGCTCGTTAGCAGAAATAAATTTGATTGTATCTCTATCTGCCTGGTAGTAACTTATTTTTTTTCACCACGTTTATGACAACAGTTTTGTTTAATTTTAAACATATCACATAATCATTAATGCTTGATATTTTTTTAATCTCAAACTAATATAGTTATAATAAAATAAATATTAAAAAAATCGTTATCTTACTTGTAATCTTCAACTTCATAATCAATTTTTTGGTAAATATCATGTTCGTTGTGTAGCAAAGGGGCAATCTATAAACCATTAAGTAAAAAAAAAGAAAAAAAGTAAATAAAATAAATCATATTATTAATCTAAATGCATATTAAAAACAAAATTTATGATTTTAACAAAAACTTACGTCTCTTTCAATACCAGGCACTAAAATTTTTGTGTCTTTATCCACTAAAGTGCTTAGCAACCAACACAAATCGGGCATAGCTTCATGAACGGTACCACCGAAAACACCACTATGCAAATCCTTACGTGCACATTCCACCTCAACGGTGAAGTAAACCAAACCACGGAGACCATAAGTTAAACACGGTTTCTTTTTACCCAACCAATAGTTGTCCGATATGCATACATAGTCGGTTGCGGCTAAGAAATCATCTTTACGTTTTATCAATAAATCATCTAAACCTTCACTGCCACTTTCTTCCATGCCTTCCAAAACAAATTTAATATTGACTGGTATATCAATATTAAGCTTCTGGAAAGCTTCTATGGCATGAATCCAACACAAGACTGGTCCCTTATCATCACTAGCTCCACGGCCGAAAAGTTTACCATCTATTTCGGTGAGCTCGAAAGGTTCAGTATTCCAACCATCTTCTTTAAGAGCAGGTTGAACATCTAAATGACCATAAACTAAAACAGTCTTCTTTTTAGGATCCTTAAAAAGCATAGGGAGAAAAAACAAATAGGTTTATTTTTTTTCAAATTTCCAATAGCAATGTGTAGTTTTTACCTTTCCTAAATCTGCAAACAAAACATTTGGTAATGAAATTTCTTGACCATTAGGTAAAGTTTGTTTTCCAATATCAACCAATTCAGTTTCTGCACCTACAGCTTTTAGTTTTTGTTGGGTCCATTCTACCATACGTTGAATTTCATCACGTTTTTCGGGCCAAGACGATACAGATTGTATACCAACGGCAATTTTTAAGACATCAATGTATTTCTTTTTATTTTCATCAATAAGGCTGAAAAATAATATGATTATTAATTAATGAAAAAGAATTAATCAATTAAAAATTATTTGGAACAATATACCGGAAAATATTTAATGGGTACAGTAATGGCAAACATCTATAATAGGGCCAGGTAAAACAAAATTTAAATTTAATGTTAAGTAATCACAAGCAAATTAACTTCGACATGGCCGAATCCATGAATACTCTCCAATGTCCAAAGCCTGAATACAAATGAGTTAAGTATGCAAAAACATTTTGCTGAAATTAAATACCAACCTGACCAGGAAAACCAAAATATTAGGTGTGTTCCAGAACGTTACCGCGGGTGCCCGCGGGTGCCCGCGGGTACCCAAACCAGCCCGAAAAGCGTTCCCGTACGCAAAAATTGGGTAAATGAGAGAGTTTTTGAGAGAATAAATTACTTTCTCATTTTACCGAACTTACCCGCACTTTTTTTTCGGGTAAATTGGTAACAGTCAGATGTTGAAAAAACAGCTGATTTTTTTTGTGAAGCTAAATTGAAAATTTAAATAAAATAAAGAACTAAACCAAGGAAATGTGTTATTTCAATACAAAAAAAGATAATTTGTTATTAAAATAAACTTTTACAATTTGTTTTCTTGTTTAAAGTAATTTTTCTTACGAAAATATTTTAGCGTTATTGGTTTGTTTACATTTTTTATTATTTTGGGCTTGAAATGTGGTTTTTAGCGTTCCCGTACTTTTGTGTATTTTTGTGGTATCGTGAGAGGTTTTTTGATTTCCTCTCATTTTACCGAACTTTACCCGGAAAGTTCTGGAACACACCTATTATATTACCCCTTGCGATAACTGTTTACTTATTCATTATGCTTTTTGCGCTTACAACGGAAGTATCTCAACCCTTATGAACCGATTTGCCTAAAATATATATAAAGGAGACGATTTTAAGGTTGGGGGTGTCTCGGCATATCGGCCATATCAGCGTTTCATAATTTCGTTGTCCCCTTATGAAACAATGTGGACCTCCGGGAAAATTTCGATAACTCCCGAACTAACAGGAATATCCTATAGAGAAAAAATACGTATCGACTTAAATTTAATAAAGATTATTTTGTATTCATTTTGGCATCGTAGGTCTATGTCGTCATATAAATACCCCCCAAAATTTACACATTTTCATGAAAAAAGTAGCCAAAGCCAAACTTTTGCAAGGTTATGCCACCGTTGGATAGGCATTAAAAAAACATTTCTTCTCATATGTAAACATCATATAGTTTCTTAAAAAGAAATGGCTAAAAAATCCAAAAAACGATTTTTTTGAAATTTTTTGACCCATATTTTGAACCCCTAAATCCCCGAAATGGCCGATAAGACGAGACACCCCAACCTTAGAATTGTCCCTTTTATATATATTTTACGTTTCATGCAAATCGGTTCATAAGGGTTGAGATACTTCCCTTGTTAGTAATGCCATTTTATCATTATTTTAATGATTTTTTAAATTTACACCTACAAAAAGGGACGGGTCGAAAAAAAATTAAATTTTCTTGTCCCCAGGTCTAAGTGCACGTCTTCTGATATAAAAATATTTTATATTTTATAACGTCTTCTGATATAAAAATGTTTCATTTGTTTAACAAAAAAGCAAAAAAACCGTAAAAATGGGGTTTTTAGAGGTTGGTTTAGTTGTTCAATGGGGAACTTTTCCCCCCTGACTAGGGTTCTATAGTCGAAAAGTCGATTAATCGACTTTTTTTATGAAAAAGTCGAAAAGTCGAAATCGACTTTTTTGTTCTTAAAAAGTCGAAAAGGCGACTTTTGCTTTCGACTTTTTCGACTTTTTTCCATTTTTTTTTTGATTTTTTTTTTACTTTTGCCAGATGAAAATAATTTCTTTCTTCTAAAAAAAAATTCAAATGAGAGCCGAGTTTAATAACAACTGAAGCTATTGGTATTCCCATATACATATTTTGTATGTGAAACAAAAATGTCAATGCCAAATTCATGAGTTAGAAAGTGTTAAGCGCAATATTTGCCAATATTTTTGATTATTGTAAACACCTCATTGATAGGGTTCTATAAATCGAAAGTCGACTCTTTTGCTTTCGATTTTTTCAACCTTTTCCACATTTTCGATTTCTTCGACTTTTTTTAATAAATAAACTACAACAAAAAAAAAAAAGCACCTAAATGCTTACAACAAGTCAAAACTAAATTTTTATTTACAAAAAAATCGATTTTTTTAAAGTTGGAAAAGGTCGAAAAAAGTCGAAGAAAGTCGAAAAGTCGAAAAAAGTCGACTTTTTAAAAAGTCGAAAGGTCGAAAAGTCGACTTTTTAAAATTTAAAAAAAAAGTCGAAAAATCTACTTTTTAGAAATTGAAAAAAGTCGAAAAGTCGAGTTTTTGTTGCGACTATATAACCCTACCCCTGACCCGATTTTGCCCATTTCTGATCTTAACCATCCTATGACCTTAAGACATATTCGTTCTAAACTTCAGGAGTCTAGCCCTTTTAGTTTGGACTGCATCATGCTTTCGAATCGATCATGGATCAATAATATACAGTGAGCGACAATACATTGGAAACTTTTTTATAGTAGATGCAATTTGTTAAAGAAAATGTTAACAGTACTAAACGTTGTCATTATCAAACAAGTATTATTATAAAAAATGTTATGTAGGTAATTTTTAAAGCTTCAATTTAAGCTTAATAGCGTCCGGATTGAGTAACTTATAAATGTGCTACGACCCCGATCTGGAAAATGAAATTATTTATAGACATTTTTCAGAACATTTTTTAAAAATATTTCTTAGCTTTTTTTTCCAAGTTCAAACATAAAAATTTAAACATATGTTTAAATTCGGCATTGCCGAATGTAGTGATATTCTCCACAATTTCAAAAAGATTATTGCAAACAACTTTATTTAAAAGGAAATTACTTTTGAAAAAAAAAAAAAAATTTTAAAAAAATTTCCGCGAAAAAAATTTTGGTAAAAAAAAAAATCCGCGATTTTTTTCTTTTTTTGTCAACCAGAAGCCGAATTAAAGCATTTTGTATTTTTAGGTTATGTTGAATGTACTGAAATTTTTGAGGTATGCTTACATTTTCGTTCATAACTTTTGAACCGCTGAACCGATATCGCTCAAATGCAATACCAAACTTCTCGGGAGAACTTCCAATATAAATGTTAATGTTTCAGTCATCTCTGTGCAATATTTTTTCCGCGAGAGCATTTTCCACAGACAGACAGACGGACATCGCTAGAATGTCTTAAAATCGATCGTGCATCATGAATATATATACTTAATGGGGTCCCAGACCGATATTTCGATGAGTTACAAACAGAATGACAAACTTATATATACCCTCTATCACTAAGTGGAGGGTATAAAAAGGCACAATAGTTTTTATTTAGTGATCAAATAATTTTTCTAACAACCCAAACAGAATTTTTTTAAGTACATTAGAAAAAAATCCACATTTTTTGACCTCCAATTCTTTTGACCACCAATTTTTTGTAAACAAAGAAAATTTTTAATTATTTTAATATTTCATTACTATATATTAAGGTGTACTTAAATTAATTAACAATAACATCATTTCTTTGTTTACAAAAAATTGGAGGTCAATAAATGTGTACTTAAAAAATTTCACTGTTGGAAAAAACACATTGGAAAAATTATTTGATCACTGAATAAAAACTATTGGCGGTTTTTTAAATTTTTAATGTTTGAACTTTAAAAAAATCGACTTAGAAATATTTTTAAAAAATAGATAATTTCATTTTCCAGATCGACCCTCGTAGCACATTTATGATTTACGCAATCTGGACGTTATCAAACTTAAATTAAAGTTTTAAAAATTACCTACATAACATTTTTTATAATAATACTCATTTGATAATAATAACGTTTAGTATTGTTAACTTTGTCTTTAACAAATTGCATCTACTATAAAAAAAGTTTCCAGTGTATTGTCGCCCACTGTATATACCCAGGTCGATATTTCGATAAGTTATATACCTCTACCACTTACATTTAGTGGAGGGTATAAATAGATTATTAAAAAAAAAATTACTAAATCTGACGAAGAAAACGGTTACAAAAAAAATTCGTTATTTAAAAACATAATTGGAAAAAAAAAAAATTGGCAAAAAACAACATTTTGGTAACAAAAATATTTCAATGAAACGAAATTTTGGCAAAAAAAAATTCTTTGTGTAAATTTTTTTTGTTTAAATATCATTCTGTTTCCAATTCCGTTTTAAATTTTGTAAATTCCAGCTAGAGAGGTTGTTAAGAGCCAATCAACAATTGTAATCACAACCACAAATCGTTTTTGTCTAATTACAACCACAGAAGTAATTAAATTTGTTATTTTATTTTTTCAAACATCTGCTGCTTTTACCGGGGCTAGGCATGCACCTCAAACCCTCAAACATTAGCTGTCTGAATTAATAGAATGAAGGTTGAAAGAGGAATTGAAAAAAAAGGATTTTTGTTTTCTTTAAAAAAAAACACTTTTATATTGTTTTAAACCAGAGACCATAACCGTTATGAGATTTATTGAAAAAACTCAAATTTAACTGTTCAAAAATATTATTTTGAAATAGAAATTTAAAATAACAGTTTCAAAAAATTTATATAAATATCTGTCCAAAATAACAGAAATAAAAAACTTTTATTTTTTTAACTGTTATCAAATACTCTTTGAGCCTTATAAAATTTGATATATTTAAGTAAAACTAAAATAAACGCATACAAAAGAATCCTATTGATAGCTAATACCTCAATTATTGATTTGAACATTAAAACTTTGATTGATTTGAATACAAATAACTGTTATAACAGTTATTTAAAATAAATAAATGTTATTTTAAACTTTTTGAACAAAAAGTTTTTAATTACTGTTATTTTATACTTTTATTGATAAAAATCAAAAAATAAAAGTTATTGCAAATTTTAACACGGGACATCTCTAGAAGTCTCCATATATATAATGCATATTTTGGACAACATTCGTTTAATGATTTTTTTAAAGCAAAATAACACATATATCTGTTTTATTTGGTCTCTGTTTTAAACAAAACAAATTTATAAAATTTACGTTCTTAAAATGTTAATGATTTAATATAATTAAAAAAACAATATTAAAAGTGCAAATTAAGTACAAATTTCATGACTTTAAAAAACCAAAATTTTTACTTGATCCCAGACAGATTTCGCGTGAGAGAAAAAAAGGGAGTTACAATCTCTTTACTTTATTCCTCTATGCTTTTACCATAAGCACAAAAAAAATTATGTCAACAAGATAGCGATTTTGTAAAAGTAGTTTTGTGATTGTCGAATTTAATTTGGTTTTAATTTGTGCTCTTATCTGATGCAGTTATTTAAATTATACATTTGTTTTATGTTTCATTCAAATATATACAATATTTATGCCATTTGTAGATATATATTTACGAATTCGTTCGATTCAATACAATTTGAACAAGGAATCAATTCTTTCGACTTTCAATTAGAGTTGAAAATTGAATTAAGGTTTTAATTCTTTAGAAGATCAGCAGATACATAAGTAAATATTAGATTTAAATCACTTGAGGATATTGATTTTGTTAACATTTTAGAAAATAAAATTCATAGTTCCATTTAATTTCGTCTTAAATAAAAAATTACAGATTTTCTTATGAGCTTAAAACCAAATCATTCGTAAGTCTGGATCTTATTTTATAGGCGGTCAAAATGAGACTTCTTAAACACTTTAACCTATTATTTCTTAAAAGTGTGATGTGAAAGAAGCATTTGAGTAACCGTTTTGGAATTGGGACACCAAAACCTATATTTTTTTTTGGTTTCATCAAAAACGCAGCTACAGATTTGTAGAACGGTGTTATTGATAAGTAATACAATTATTTATATATGTTGTTTGCATTTTATTTTTAAGATTCGTTTAAATACTGGTCCCTCATTTATTTTTCCCTTTTTTTATTATATATACTTGTAGAACCATAAAATATATCGAGGGCCTATATTCAAAACCCTCTATCTTCCATTTTCACGAAAATGACTTTTTGATGGCAAAATATTCAGTAAAACGGCCCTCATCTATTGTGTAAAATTCAGAACAAAAATATTTTTTTTTGCTATTTTATTTGCATTTTTGGTTTTCTCTATCTCTTACACAATTAATTTTTCTGAATGCAAAACCCTCTATCATTTCAAATAATTAATTCAGAAATATTTTTTTTGAATAATTTCATCATGCATTACATGTTTTCATACTAATTTTAGCATGCTGCACATGAATTTGTCAACAAAATTCCAGAACCACGATTTTGGTCCACTGATGCTAATTTTTTCTGAAAATTCTTGTTTGACTTTTTTGAAAAATATGGCTCAAAATTTGGATGTCTTGTGTAAATTATGAAACAAAAATTTTAATCTTAAAAATCCCGATGCTGATCAGCATCTGTGGACCAAAATCGCGTTTTTAATTTTTTTACTATTTTTTACATAACATACTCAACAGTTTGTCAACGTTTGAGACGAATTCGGTAAAAAAATAATTTTTGTCTTAAAAATTCGAATCTGTGGACCAAAACCGCGATTTCGGAATTTTTTATAAGCCGTTATCATTAATAAATCACGTTAAAAATTTAACGATGTCGTAAATGAAATCATAATAATCAATTTTTATTAAAATGCAAAACCCTCTATCTGATCATTTTCATTCATGTACTTAATATTTTTGAGAAACAAAACCCTCCATCTATCCTCTAAAACCCCCAATAGTGCAAAATTTTAAAAACGAATCATATGTGAGATTCAGTAGTGGATTTAAAAAAATATTGTAGAATATCGAATTTTAATTACTCTAATAATACGCGAAATAAACAGTTTTTTGGCTCTCCTGAAAAGTTGTGTTTTTTTAGATAGAGGGTTTTGAATATAGGCCCTCGATATGTAGATAAGTATTGTTTTATTTTCAATAATAAATTCTTAACATCATGAATAACAATAATAACATGAGCATTATCATTATTATACACATACTGTGTTTATCAACAAGTAATTACAATTTTTAAATATACATTTAAATGAAACAAACAAAATATGAAGATAAAATTAGAAAAATAAAATCTTTTTAAAGAAATAAAAGTTAATCAGATTGTAGGATATGTGATAATTCATTATAGAGAAAATAATTCTACTGAATCTATTTTATAAAAAAAAAATATTTGAATTTTTTTTTACAAAGTTTAGATTCTGAAATACAATTGATAATTTCTGAAATACAATTGATAATTTCTGAAATATAATTGATTATTTCTGAAACACAATTGATATTTTCTAAAATACAAATTAAAAATTACTGAAATACAATTGATAATTTCTGAAATAAAATTGATAAATTCTGAAATACAGTTGATAGCTTCTGAAATACAGTTTATAGTTTCTGAAATACAATTGATAATATCTGAAATACAATTGATAAATTCTGAAATACAATTGATAATTTCTGAAATACAATTGATAAATTCTGAAATACAATTGATAATTTCTGAAATACAATTGATAATTCTGAAATACAATTATTTCTGAAATACATTTTATAAGTTCTGAAATACAATTGATAACTTCTGAAATACAATTGATAATTTCTGAAATACAATTGATAAATTCTGAAATTGAATTGATAACTTCTGAAATACCATTGATAATTTCTGAAATACAATTGATAATTTCTGAAATACAATTGGAAATGGTGTAGACTGGCATTTTGTTGTATGTCAAAAAAGTTTTTCTTCCGATATTGAACGTGAGGGCAATTTTTTATTCTTTTAAGCCTAAAACTTATGTGGTACAAATTTAAGGTCAATCGCAGCGATCAAAGCTTTGGATTTTTGAAAAAAAAAAAAAAAAAAAACACTGAAATAGCCGATAAAAAAATAGCAGGTTAAACTTAGTTTTCAGTAAATTTTAAGATCCCAGCTAACAAACTTCGGAGTAGGGTTCTATAGTCGAAAAGTCGATTAATCGACTTTTTGTATGAAAAAGTCGAAAAGTCGAAATCGACTTTTTTGTTCTTAAAAAGTCGAAAAGTCGACTTTTGCTTTCGACTTTTTTCGACTTTTTTCAATTTTTTTTTTTTTATTTTTATTTTTTTTTTACTTTTGCCAGATGAAAATAATTTCTTTCTTCTGAAAAAAATTTCAAATGAGAGCCGAGTTTAATAACAACTGAAGCTATTGGTATTTCCATGTATTTTGTATGTGAAGCAAAAATGTCAAGTGCAATATTTACCAATATTTTTGATTATTGTAAACACCTCAGTGATAGGATTGTATAAATCGAAAGTCGACTCTTTTGCTTTCGATTTTTTTCAACCTTTTCCGCATTTTCGATTTCTTCGACTTTTTTTAATAAATAAAATACAACAAAAACAAGTAAAAAAGTTAAATTCGGCCTTGCCGAATTTGTGATACCCTCCACAAAGATTATTTCAAAAAACTTTATTTAAAAGGAAATTAATTTTGAAAAAAAAAAAATTTTGAAAAAACAAGTGAGAGTGTTACATTCGGCTGTGCCGAATCTTTTATACCCTCCAAAATGTAAAAAAAAAAAACAATATAAAAAAAATCCAGGCGCGTCTTTTTTTTTTGGGGGGGGGGGTTGGTGGGAGACGTTAGGGGGCACCTTCCCCTTGTGATTTTGAACTTCTTCTGAGATAAGAATGTTGCATTTGCTTAGCAAAAGTACAAAAAAACCTGCAAAAAATTCAATTTTTCTTTGGTTGGTTTAGTTCTCCAAGGGGGAACTTTTTTCCCCTTGGTCCGATTTTGCCCATTTCCGAACTTAACCTGCCTAGGAATATAAGACATATTCTTGCGAAACTTCGGGAGTCTAGCTCTTTTATTTTGGACTGTATCGTGTCTTCTACAGACGACAGACGGACAGACGGACGGACATCGCTAGAATGTCTTAGAATCGATCACTGATCAATAATATATGTACTTTATGGGGTCCTAGATCGATATTTCGATGCGTTACACACGGAATGACAAAGTGAGTATACCCCCATACTGTGGTTGTAGGGTATAAAAAATTCCGCGAAAAAAAATTTTGGTAAAAAAAATCCGCGATTTTTTTCTTTTTTTGTCAAAAATATGTTCGTACTTGTTTAAATACCATTTGGTGTTCAATTATGTTCACATATGTCAACCAGAAGCCGAATTAAAGCATTTTGTATTTTTAGGTTATGTTGAATGTACTGAAATTTTTGAGGTGTGCTTACATTTTCGTTCATAACTTTTGAACCGCTGAACCGATATCGCTCAAATGCAATACCAAACTTCTCGGGAGAACTTCCAATAAATGTGTTAAGTTTCAGTCATCTCTGTGCAATATTTTGTCCGCGACAGCATTTTCCACAGACAGACAGACGGACATCGCTAGAATGTCTTAAAATCGTTCGGGCATCATGAATATATATACTTTATGGGGTCTCAGATCGATATTTCGATGAGTTACAAACGGAATGAAAAACTTATATATACCCTCTATCACTAAGTGCAGGGTATAAAAATAGCACCTTAATGCTTACAACAAGTCAAAACTAAACTTTTATTTACAAAAAAATCGACTTTTTTAAAGTTGGAAAAGGTCGAAAAAAGTTAAAAAGTCGAAGAAAGTCGAAAAAAGTCGAAAAGTCGAAAAAAGTCGAAAAGTCGAAAAAATTCGAAAAGTCGAAAGTCAAAAAAAGTCGACTTTTTAAAAAGTCGAAAGGTCGAAAAGTCGACTTTTTAAAATTTGAAAAAAGTCGAAAAGTCGAAAAATCGACTTTTTAAAAATTTAAAAAAGTCGAAATGTCGAAAAGTCGACTTTTTGTTGCGACTTTATAACCCTACTTCGGAGTGCTCCAAATAAAAGACTCTTAAATGAATAAAGTTTGTTCAATAAACATAATTAATATTTTTGGAACCCTCATTTTTGGGAGTCAAAAAAGATTCAAAAATAAAACATTTTGTTTGAGTTTTCAATTTTTTTTCCAAAAACACAAAATTTTTGAAATCAACTTAAAATCATCCGTTTAGAGTCCAAAAGTAATCTAAAATACTCACGTTGACTCACACTTACGAAACTCTTTTTTATACAAAAAAAAAAAATTCAATAACGAAAATTTCAAAAATCTTTCCAAATTTTCAGCGAAATTTTACATTTTTTTTTTTGCTTTTTTCGGGACGAAATCTTAAGTAAAGACAAATTCTACAATTTTTTTGTTGCTTTTTTGGTCCGATAGGAAATATAAAGAGAAAAAAAATAAATCTGCTCATGTGCCCATCTCTAGTAAATACCATTAAAATTGGGATGTTTCTGGATAAATTAATATTTCAAGATCGCAGAACGAGGGACTGCCAGAGGGTTAATGTGCTTAACAGAAAGAAATAGAGATTTGTTGCATTTTTTTTATTTTCAAATGTATGAAGTATCTGTGTCTTTGTTTTTATTTATTAAGTGTTGTGAGATATATAAAAATAAAATATTTAAAATAAACAGATTTTATCTCGAGATTTACGCCTTTTTTTTATAAAAAAAATAGCAAAATACCACCCCGAAAACCACACTTTTTTATGGAATCCAAAATGATTATAAACCGACTCCAAAATATGGACAAAATTTCCCCTTTTCGAATCATTTGTTGGAGTCATTTTGGAGACCAAAAAAAGGGATATTTTCGATGAACCACTTTCATACAAAAATTTGAAATGTCTGTTATATTTTTTGAGCCCATTTTAGAGTCTTAAATAAGTCTGCTTGCTTGCTGGGATATATAAATTGCAGAACATTCGGTGTGAAAGCTATGCGATACCTTCCTTGTAAGTAAAAAGTATATATGAAACGGTAAACCGACAACAAAAACAGATTTTTTTTTTTTACTTTACAACAATAAACCAACTTAATTTGTTTAGGTGCAAAATGAGCACAAACTAAGAAACTTTCTTCTAATATGTATGTATATAATAAATTTTCTTTATCATTTTATTAAAAAAATATAATCGTAAAAGCAACAATTGCATATTGCAGCCGGTGGGCGTTATCTTTTTGCCACTCAACCTGAAACGAAGACCCACAAACTACAAACCAATAAATTAAACAAATTAGTTATAATTTTGATTGCATACATATCTTAAAAAAAAACCACAAACTTTGGAACAAGTCTAGTTGGCAGACATTGCTCCTTTTTTTTTTTTTTTTCAGAAATAGGGATGAAATAGGTGAGTCAAAAAAAAAAAAAAATATTTGTCGGACGCCTATGGTTTCCGAGTTATGGGCCTCCGAAAATTGGAGCTATAATTGTAAATATCTTATGAAATATTGGTCCGATCTGGTCGAAATTGGTTTCATTCGAAAGCTTTTTGAAATACCTTTGATACGACATTTACAAAAATTGGATCCATTAACCCATTGGGGAACAACAGCAAATTTTAGATTTTTAAACTGGACTTTTTGCAGTAAAATAATTTTATTTAAAAATTATGCCTTATTAACCTATATATTTATGGAACTAGGCTTAAAGCTTTAATTTGACATTTTGTTCGACCCATTAACCCTTATAGAACCGGAGATATCAAATGTTGAACATTGATAATTTATTTATTTTTTTCAATTTTATTTTGATTTAAGTGTTGAAAAAGTTCCATTTTTAAAAATCGCCCATGTTGCTTAAAAAACAGATTGTTTTCCTTTCTAAGCGTTTATATTTTATGAAAAGTTTACATCATTAAGCTGAAATTTGTAGGAAATTGGGCAACTCTGTTAATTTGTTTCACTTATTGCCGTTTTTACGAGTATATTAAGCGAATTCTGGAAATTTGCTGGCCAATTATATGATCCCATGAATCCGTGCACCGAATGTCATACTATTCGAGAATTAGCCGAAGAAGATCCATTGGAACTAGACTCTGGTGGTGAGTCTATATTTGACTCTGGTGATGAGAATTTATTAGACTCTTCCCTATTATCTTCAACAAACCAAGAAAGTGAAGATCATATTGAAGAAGATATAATTTTAATAGATCCTCTAATATAGTATTACAACTGTTTCTAAAACATAAGAGGAAATAATGTTTAGAAAAAATAATGACATGTGGAAAAAAATCGCGCGAGCTTGCGAGCGCGGCGAAAATCAGCCATATCTGGAAAGAAAAAAAAAAAAAATCGCGCGATTTTTTTTTTTTCTTTCCAGATATGGCTGATTTTCGCCTTTTTGGGATTTTGAAAATACGGCATTATTTTTTTAAGAAATCTTTCCGATTTTCTACTTGTAAATATATAGTATAAGGTTATTCAATGCGAAAAAATGAAGTACAAATAAAAAAATTAAATTTTATCAAAGTTCAACATTTGATATCTCCGGTTCTATAAGGGTTAATGGATCGAACTTAATATCAAATTAAAGCTTAAGCTCTAAGCTTTAAGCTTGGTTGCATAAATATATAGGTTAATAAAGCATAATTTTGAAATAAAATAATTTTACTGCAAAATGGCCACTTAAAAAATCTAAAATTTGGTGTTGCACCCCAATGGGTTAATGGATCCAATTTTTGTAAATGTCATATGAAAGGTGTTTCAGTAAGCTTTCGAATGAAACCAATCTCGACCAGATCGGACCATTATTTCAGAAGATATATCCAATCATAGTTCCAAACTTTGGAGGCCCATAACTCGGGAACCATGGGGCGCCGACAATTTTTATTTTTTTTTTGGACTCAACATTAAAATATCTATCTGTAGTATTTTTCTTTTTTGGATCAGAGCAATGTCTGCCAACTAGACTTTAGCCCAAACTTTTTAGTTTTTCCATTAGCAAAAAATATATGTTGATAACGAAAATTCCCATACAGAAAGTCTTCCAAAGTCTTACCTGAATAACTGGTTGAGAGCAGTGGGTAATTCCGACATTTTTGTTAAATACTTGGCTAGGAGCAAATTTTAATTATGCACACAATAAATGTTCGCTAATAAAATGCACAATTGAAAAATTTATCAAAAATTAATTCACCGGTAATTTCTTAACTTCTCAAAAAAATTATTATAAATGAAACACCGATTTAAATACTTAGTATCAGGGTTGCAAAATTTGGTACAATTGTACTTTTTTTGGTACAATTCGAAGTTCAAAATTAAAATAGTACACCAAAGAACAGGGTTGCAAAAGTTGGTACAATTGTACTTTTTTTGGTACAATTCGAAGCTCAAAAGTACAATGGTACACCAATGACTTATTTGGTACAATTTAAGATCTTTCTCAGTTTATCTCTTTTTGGTGGAATTTCTCTAGTTTAAACGATTCACGGTGGCAACTCAACTTTTGTATCATTTCTATGTGTTTGGATCCATGTTTGGCCAGATCTGAAATTGGCGTCAAAAAACATACAAACCAAATTTGAGTTAAGTTGACATATAAGGATGCCAATCCCAGTAAAACTTAGATTACCAAATAAGGTATAAAATAAGCAGCATTGATGATTTTAACAGGGGATGAGATTCTAAGTAATGCATCCACATTATGACAAAGAATACCAGTAAAGTATAAAATAACACTACGTGACAGTTTTTTGACCAAATGTATCTGATACATAATCTTTATGTACAATTGTCCGCTGAATCCGAATATGAAGTCAGAATAGTCAAAAGTAGAACAGTTTTCGAGATATTCGAAAATAAGCGTTATTTGTGTTTTTAAAAAAGATGATGTCACTTAAATGCAAATATCTTCAAAACTATTCGTCGATTTATTTATTTCTTTTTTTTTTAGTGAAAGATAATAAAATTACTAAAATAACCATGGGTCGCTTGTGAAGATTAGTTAAGAACTGACAGAGTTACAGTGGACAAAAGTTCAAACTTCATGAAAATTTTGATGATTTTTTGCAATTTTGCTCTTTTCAAGTCATTTTTTTAAACCAAACAATTAAAAATTATAATGTTTTATTACATAGGACATTATTTTATTTCAATACGAACATTTTGCGCCCAACAAGACCCAGATTGGTGCAAAAATGACAAAGCTACAGAAGATTTAGTTAATTAACCCACTTTTCATTACTAACATTTAGCCACAGACTAAATACAGACTCGACAGTAGAGTTTTACAAGAAAAAATGGGGAAAAACTAAGCGATTTTAGGAGAAAACACAGCGGTTTTTAGTCCGTTTTACGCTAACATGGCAACACTTTCTACGACTTAGGAGTGAGTGAGACAACAAAAACCGATCTGGCATCCATTTTTCTTATGGTGCGTTATATCAGTTTTCTCTTTCTAACCTAATTCGTAGAATAATTTGAAAACATTAACCATATGGCTAAAAAATACTATTTTGACACCTGTCATATTTGTCGAGTCTGTATTAGTCTGTGATTTAGCTTTGTATATTTACTTGTGTTTTTTAAAAAAAAATCGAAAAGTGGGATAATTCAATTAATCTACTGTAACTTTGTCATTTTTGCACCGATCTGGATCGTATTGGGCACAAAATGTTCGTATTGAAATAAGCCAACGTTCTAAGTGACAAAATTTAAAAAAATGTTATTGTTTGGTTTTAAAAAAATAAGTTGAAAAGAGCAAATAACGGTAATTTTCTCGATTTTCTCGAAAATATCTCGAAAACTGTTCTACTTTTAACCGTTCTGACTTCATATTCGGATTCAGCGTTCGGATTTACATAAAGATTACATGTCAGATTCATTTGGTCACGACTTTGTTGAAAATTTGTGACACAGTGTAATTGATAAAATTCATAGCAAAGCATACGAGTAAGGTATAAAATATAGCATACCAGAACATAATATATGTATAAGGTGTTACGAGTAGCGAAAAAGTAATTTTGTATTAAATTTACTCACGTGATTGTATGTGAGTGTAAGTAGATAAAATATGCTCTTGAGTGAGTGTGTGTCATTAGAAAATTCCTGTCGTGAGCCCATCTCTACACACAAAAAAATAATAAAGGTAACAATGCCTTAGTCAGCTAAGGTATTTAAATTTTGTATGAAATCAAAAAACTACGACTTATTACCCTTTTTAAAAGGCAATTTTTTTGAAAACATTTTCCTATTGGCCATGTTATTTTACCTATTTAAAATATGTAGCATTTCGAAAACAATTTTGTTGGTATTTGTTTGTCAAATAAAAATTTTAATTATAAAAAAGCTATTAACGGGAAAATTTATAAATTCAAAAAAATTAAAATAAAACATTGGAATGTCCTTCAACCTACTTAATTCTGCATTATGAAGAAACATAATCCTGCATTATAAAAAAAAACATTCAAGCCACTTAATCCCGCATTATAAAGAAACATAAAACGTATATTTTTGTAAATTATTATGCGACACAATAAAACTAATCGGAAATAACAAGTCGGGATAAATCTGATAAGGTTATTTGTTTAATTTAGTGGATAAACAGCATTCAACTTACTATTTTTTTTTTTGTTTTTCTGAATAGGTGAATGGCAATTCAAGGAAATCTACAAGGGAAAGAGTCATCAAGATTCAATAAGCCATTAACAGACAAAACATCAACAGAGAAACCATCAGTGAATTCATCTAGTTGTATAGATAGAATTTTTAATATTTCATATTTTAAGACGTTTTTTGAGAAAAAATGTGGAATCGGAGAATTTCTATAGAAAACATATCGTAGAATCTGCAAATTTTGCTATTGAAAAAATACTTCTGAATATGAGAACTTTTCTATAGAAAAAAGGAACTTTTCTATAGAAAAATGTGATTTCGGAATCTGAGAATTTTTCTACTGGGATATGTCTCAGAATCTGACAAATTTTCTAGAGAAAGTGTTTCAGAATCTGACAATTTTTCTATTAGAAAATGTCACAGAAACTGACAATTTGTAGAAAAATGTATTAGAATCTGAGAATTTTTCTATAGCAAAAATGTCTCAGAACCTGAGAATTTTTCTATAGGAAAAATTTCTCAAAATCTGAGAATTTTTCATTGAATAAATGTCTTAGAATTTGAGAATTTTTCTACAGAAAAAACGTCTCAGAATCTGAGAATTTTTCTATAGAAAAAATGTCTCAGAATGTATTTTTTCCATAGAAAAATTCTCAGATTCTGAGACGTTTTTTCTATAGAAAAATTTTCAGATTCTGAAACATTTTTTCTATAGAAAAATTCTCAGATTCTGAGACATTTTTTCTGTAGGAAAATTCTCAGAATCTGAGACATTTTTCCGCCAAGAAAAATTTTCAGATTCTGATACATTTTTTCTGTAGAAAAATTCTCAGAATCTGAGACATTTTTTCTATAGAAAAATTCTCAGATTCTGAGACATTTTTTTCTATAGAAAAATTCTTAGATTCTGCGACATTTTTTCTATAGAAAAATTCTCAGATTCTGAAACATTTTTTCTATAGAAAAATTCTCAGATTCTGAGACATTTTTTCTATAGAAAAATTCTCAGATTCTGAGACATTTTTTCTACAGAAAAATTCTCAGATTCTGAAACATTTCTTCTATAGAAAAATTCTCAGATTCTGAGACATTTTTTCTATAGAAAAATTCTCACATTCCGGGACATTTTTTCTATAGGAAAATTCTCAGATTCTGAGACATTTTTTCTATAGGAAAATTCTCAGATTCTGAGACATTTTTCTATAGAAAAATTCTGAGATTCTGAGACATTTTTCCTTCAGAAAAATTCTCAGATTCTGAAACATTTCTTCTATAGAAAAGTTCTCAGATTCTGAGACATTTTTTCTATACAGAAAAATTCTCAGATTCTGAGACATTTTTTCTATATAGAAAAATTCTCAGATTCTGAGACATTTGTTCTGTATAGAAAAATTCTCAGATTGTGAGACATTTTTTCTATATAGAAAAATTCTCAGATTCTGAGACATTTTTTCTGTATAGAAAAATTTTCAGATTATGAGACATTTTTTCTATATAGAAAAATTTTCCGATTATGAGACATTTTTTCTATATAGAAAACTTCTCAGATTCTGAGACATTTTTCTATATAGAAAAATTCTCAGATTCTGAGACATTTTTGTTATAGAAAAATTCTCAGATTCTGAGACATTTTTGTTATAGAAAAATTCTCAGATTCTGAGACATTTTTGTTATAGAAAAATTCTCAGATTCTGACACATTTTTCTATAGAAAAGTTCTCATATTCTGAATTCTGACACATTTTTCTATAGAAAAATTTTCAGATTCTGAGAATTCACATGTTTTAAAAGAAAACATATTCAGAAACTGAATATTTTCTGTAGAAAAGTCTCAGAATCTGAGAGTATTTCTATTGAAAAAATGTTTAATAACAGAAAAATTTTCAGATTTTGAGTCATTCATAAGATTCTGAGACATTTTTCTTATCAACTTTTCTTTACAATTTGTAAACATTCAAAAAAATTAAAAAATATAAAATTAATTAAAAATAATAAACTTTACGTAGTTTTTATTTAAATTTTAAAAGGAAATGGTGTAAAAATGCCATTACTAATACAAGGTAATACTACCAAATTATTTACGTAATATCACCTATTTATCAATGCTATTTTACCTAAAAAGCTAAGGTATATTTCTGTCAACCGTAATAAATTTTCGAACATAGGAATTACCTTAGCTTTTAAGTAACATTACCTTTTAACTTAGCAAATGCCCCGTTTGCCTGGCGCTAAGGTATTTTTATACTATAATTTTAGGTAATATTACCTCGATTTTTTTTTGTGTGTAGTTTAAACTTATGCATTTTTTTATAATTATGCATCCAATTATAAATAATGCATTATTTCAAACTTTGAAATAATACATAATGTAACCAAATATAAGTCATCCATGATTTAATGTTTAGAAATAATAAATATGAAATACATTTTTTCCAATAATCATGCATTACGTAGCAAATTATTAGTAATGCATAATTTTTCACTTGAAAATATTACTTTGTGTAACAAATGTTTGGTAAGACATCCTAAAAAAATGCTACAAATAAGGTATATACATTGCCTGGTAATGCGTTATATAATCACCACCCATTACCAAAGTTTTGCTGGGATAGACATATTTAAGAAAATAAATGGATACTAATTAGATGGACCGACAGAAAGTGGGAAATCATAGCAAAATTGATTCTGCGTCCATCGGTACTTAAAGTTAGATCTAGGACCAATATTTCGGATAGCTGCCAGCTCTGGCAATATGGCAAAGCATACTTTTTATAAACCTTATATTATAACGAAAGATTGATATGAAAGAATGCTTCAATCAGCGCTGAGAAGATACATGACTTCACTGCATCAGCAATACCACTCCTTCAGTGATTGCTTTCCAAAAGATTGTTTTCGGTCCTTTAAAAAAAAATTGATACAATTGGGATCGAAAAAGTACAATTTTAGGAGCTCGTTGGTACAATTTTGATGTTTTCATTTTGCAACCCTGCCAAAGAAGGATTAAGGTAGAAACAGAACAAGCACGGCACGGGGGACGGTTGCCGTTGCCGGAGAATATAGGCCCAAAACAATGATGGGGGACGGCGACGGCAAAAAATTTCATTTTTTTTGCTTAGTGGTGCTAACTTTAAATAAAATTAGAGAATAATCACAATTGGAGCGGGAAGCGTTTTTCCGCAACTGTTCACATACGTTTTATATGAAAACAAAATTCTGACGCGTTTTTCCGCCGAACTAAATTCAATTCTGTTTTTATGAGGACAATTGCGGAAAACCGCTTGCCGCTCCAATTGTGATTATTGCCTTAGAGTAATTTTACGGAAAAAAATCGCTTATCACATAGTCAATGTGATTAAGTTGGCACTACTGTATGATTGTTACACCACAGACTAATACAGACTCGACATAAGTGACAGGTGTCAAAAAAGTATTCTTGAACCATATGGTTAATTTTTCAAATTATTCTACGAATTAGGTTAGAAAGAGATAACTGATATAACGCGCCATAAGAAAAATGGATGCCAGATCGGTTTTTGTTGTTTCACTCACTCCTAAATCGTAGAAAGTGTTGCCATGTTAGCGTAAAACTGACTAAAAACCGCTGTGTTTTCTCCTAAAATCGCTTAGTTTTTCCCCATTTTTTCTTATAAAACTCTACTGTCGAGTCTGTATTTAGTCTGTGGTTACACCATTGTGAATGAAAAAAAAAATTGTTGTGAAAACGCGGCAACCCTGGAGTGTGAGAAGGAGGGAAATTGAGAGAACCCGGAGATAAAATAAGTTTTAATTTTTTGTCGTGCCGGTCACGGTTTGGTATGCAAAAAGTCGTGCCGGGCTTGTTCTGTTCAGACCTAGATTGAGAGAACCCAGAGATTTTACGCAATGCCAATGTCTTCCTGATGACCTAATCCGCATTTGATATCAATTTGGGCAACATATAATTCTTAGAACAAAAGAAGTCCCTCCCACAAATTCAATGAAAAAAAAAATCAAAAATTTTTCGTAAATTCGTAAATATAATTCCTAGAACGGAAAATGTCCCTCCAAGAAGTTAAATGAACAAAAAAAAATCTATTTTTTTTGTAAATTGGTAAAAAAAAAAAAAAAAAACCTAGAGCCTCTTAGGGTTTTCACGCAATGCCAATGTCTTCCCGATGACTTAATGTACATCGTGTATCAATTTGGGCAACATATAATTCCTAGAAGCGACGCAGTCCTTCCTAAAAGTCCAATACACAGAAATGATATTTCCAAAAAAACACATATTGTTTAATATTTTCTTTATTTATTAATAAAAACTCTTACTATTTGGTATCAAAATGGTTCTTAAGGTAATTCCAATAATATCCAAAAAGGTTCGAAAGCATCTGGGTTCATCTGGAAGCTTTCCAAGATCAGTATTTTCCAGTTTCAAAGCAGCTGTCAAATAGTTTTTGTCTACGGCATTGCCATGTCGGAAATTCGTGGCTAACCACTCAGCTACACCTACCACAATTATGTAGACATAAAGCAACAACCACACACAAAACAATAAACAGCTTCGGACAGGTCCGGAACAAAAAACAGAAAAATCTTCCTATTTACTTGAAATGAGTCAATAAAAAGGTGTTCCGTGTAGTGGTGTTATGTAAATGTTATAAAAAAATTAAACATCTTGTCTTCCGGCAAAGTTTAAAAGGTTTTTAGAAATATTTTTGCAATTTTTTTCAGAATTAGGTTATGTGGGTTTGTTTACAAACGTTAAACACTCAACGTTAAACGCGCAAAATGTAGTGTGAACGATTTTGTTTACTTTTTTAAACAAGTGGCTTAAACGAGTATAATGTCCAGTTTCTCTATTACGAATTTTCATTTTCGTTCGTCCAAATGACATAAGAAAATCAATTTGAGGTTCTGTATTGCGGATGTCATTTTAGTCGAACGAAAACGTAAGGGTTGTCATTTTTCTTCATATTTTTCTGTTTCTACAACACGAATTGAAATGTCAAAAACGCCAAAACCACACGAATGAAAAATACCATTCGTTTAGGAGTTTTTTGTGAAATATTTAACAAAATATGTGAAAAATGTGAATTTATAACAAAAATAAGTAATATTAATTTATAAAATTAAAAAATGTGAATGTTTTATAACTAAATGCTTTGAAAAAAATGTGTATTAAAACAAATCAGTGAAAAAAAGACCTTCGTGCAGTTACCGATATCGGTAACTTTTTTTTTTTTTTTTTTTTCTATGCATGACAGGGTGACACAGAGATGAATTTTTTTTCAAAAACTACTACTTTTATCAACTATTCGCAAATTTCATCGGCAATTTTTACCCACAAAACAATGAATTGGAGAAGGTCTATCCATGAATCTCCTCCTACTAGGCCATATGGACATTCGGTGTAGCTTTTTAAAACAAAATATTATAGCGGACACTAATACGAGTACTTTGTAGTACCACATTTCTTTAGAGTCAGTTTTCGTTAGAACAAATTTATCAAAAAACTAACTGGCCAAAAGTGGACAAAATCTTAAATCGCTGTGGGAGGACCCTTAATGTCAATCGGTGTAACTTTTGAAAGTTAAATCTTTTAGAGGACACTTAAAAGAGTACTTTGTAGTACTACGTTTTATTGGAATCAGTTTTTGGTAGAACAATTCCATCAAAAAACTGACCAGAACTGGACAATATCTTAAACCGCTGTGGGTGGACCCTTAATGTCAATCGGTGTAACTTTTTAAAATGGAATATTATAGAGGACACTAAAATGAGTACTTTGTAGTACCACGTTTTATTGGAATCAGTTTTTGGTAGAACAATTCCATCAAAAAACTAACTGGCCAAAAGTAGACAAAATCTTAAATCGCTGTGGGAGGACCCTTAATGTCATTCGGTGTAACTTTTGAAAGTGGAATCTTTTAGAAGACACCTCAAAGAGTACTTTGTGGTACTACGTTTTATTGGAATCAGTTTTTGGTAGAACAATTCCATCAAAAAACTATCTGACCAGAACTGGCCAAAATGTTAATCGCTGTAGGTAGACCCTTAATGTCAATCGGTGTAACTTTTGAAAATTGAATATTATAGCGGACACTTATAGGAATACTTTGTAGTACCACGTTTAATTGGAATCAGTTTTTGGTTGAACAATTCCATCAAAAAACTATCTGACCAAAACTGGCCAAAATCTTAAATCGCTGTGGGTGGACCCTTAATATCAATCGGTGTAACTTTTGAAAATGGAATATTATAGCGGACACTTATAAGAGTACTTTGTATTACCACGTTTTGTTGGAATCAGTTTTTGGTAGAACAATTCCATCAAAAAACTGTCTGACCAGAACTGGCCAAAATGTTAATCGCTGTAGGTGGACCCTTAATATCAATCGGTGTAACTTTTGAAAATGGAATATTATAGAGGACACTTATAGGAGTACTTTGTAGTACCACGTTTAATTGGAATCAGTTTTTGGTAGAACAATTCCATCAAAAAACTATCTGACCAGAACTGGCCAAAATCTTAAATCGCTGTGGGTAGACCCTTAATGTCAATCGGTGTAACTTTTGAAAGTGGAATCTTATAGAGAACACTAAAAAGAGTACTTTACAGTTCCACGTTTTATTGGAATCAGTTTTTGGTAGAACAATTCCATCAAAAAACTGTCTGACCAGAACTGGCCAAAATCTTAAATCCCTGTACGTGGACCCTTAATATCAATCGGTGTAACTTTTGAAAATGGAATATTATAGTGGACACTTATAGGAGTACTTTGTAGTACCACGTTTAATTGGAATCAGTTTTTGGTAGAACAATTTCATCAAAAAACTATCTGACCAGAACTGGCCAAAATCTTAAATCGCTGTGGGTAGACCCTTAATGTCAATCGGTGTAACTTTTGAAAATGGAATATTATAGTGGACACTTATATGAGTACTTTGTAGTACCACGTTTTATTGGAATCAGTTTTTGGTAGAACAATTCCATCAAAAAACTATCTGACCAGAACTGGCCAAAATCTTAAATCGCTGTAGGTGGACCCTTAATGTCAATCGGTGTAACTTTTGAAAAAGGAATATTATAGAGGACACTTAAAAGAGTACTTTGTAGTACTACAGAGTACTTTGTAGTACTTCGGCTGTGCCGAATCTTTGATACCCTCCAACATGTTAAAATATATTTAAAAATTTCAGAGGCGTTTTTTTAGGGAGGGGGGCTATGTGGGGGTGGTTGGGGATACCTTCCGCATCGCGATAAATGTTAACTAATTTATTTGTTATGCTTTTTTAAATTTAGTAATACCATTTGCTCATAATTTTTATGATTTTTTTAAATCCACGCCCACAAAAGGGGGCGGCCCAAAAAAACTTAATTTTGTAGCCCCGGGGTATAAGTGTAGGACTTTGACCACCTTCTGACATTTAAAGATTTCACTTGTTTAACAAAAATGCAAAAAAAGCTGTAAAAAATTGCGTTTTTTGAGACTTTTTTTAAGTTCTTTAAGGGGGAACTTTTTTCCCCCTGATCCGATTTTACCCATTTCCGAACTTAGCCGGCCTATGACCAAAAGACACATTCGTGCCAATTTTCAGGAGTCTAGCTCTCTTATTTTGGTCTGAATCGTGTTTTATACAGACGGACGGACGGACATTCATAGAATGACTTAAAATCGATCATAGATCAATAATATATATACTTTATGGGGTCCCCGACCGATATTTTTATGCGTTACAAACGGAATGACAAAGTGATTATACCCCCATACTGTGGTTGGAGGGTATAACTATCTACTCTGAACTGGCCAAAATCGTATCTCGCTGTGGGTGGACCCTTAACCCATTCCTGCCTGACGGTTATATTAATACTTATAAACGTTAAGATACTAAAAAAATCTACCGCGGGGCTTTATAAGGAAAACACTAATAATAGTACTTGGTAGTACCACATTTGTTTGGATCAAAACGATAGTACGTGTATTTTTTAATTCATTTTATTAAAAACAGAAAAACTTATATGTAAGATAGAAAAAAATTAATTTTATATGAGGTATATCACATTGTATTGCCTCTAATGTGCCATAGGTAAAGGCGGTGGTACCGGTTTCGGAGCTTGTTGTCCTTTTAGAATGAGTGAGGGATATTGCAGTTGGTTTTGATGTTGCTGTTGATTTTGTTGTTGCTGTTGTTTTTGTTGTTGCTGTTGTTTTTGTTGTTGCTGTTGTTTTTTATGATCTGGTTGATGGTCTGCAAGTTGCTGTGTCAAAATTATTTGTTGATTCTGCATGACTTTAAGCTGTTCCTGCAGCTCTTGTAGTTGTTTTTCCAGTTCCTGTTTTGGATTTGGATTTTCTGTCGCATCATTGCTGTCGTTGTTTTTTTTTGTAAATTTTTTGTTTGAATAAACTTTTCGGGGTTTTTTTTTGAAATTATGGCCTTTATCTGGCTGAACATGCAGCTTAATTGTTATAGGGATGTACACGCGTTTTAAGTTCTGAAAAAATAAATAATTTAATTAAACAAATTGTTAATAATTATTTTTTAACAAAAAAAATTTATACCATTTTACAAACTAATTTTTCTGAAACCTTTACTGCCCAAGAGTTTAAAGAAGAATAAAGAATTTACAACGCTATGTAAGATATATACACAAAAAAATGCGTGATTTAAAAATGGCTTCTTATGTTCGAAAAAAAACGGTTTATATTTATCAATGTTGCCAATTTTCTGTTTTCCTTGCAACTATAGTGATTTTAATTTGTTCCCTACCAACAGCACTGATGCCAACTATTTTTGGCAAAAACCCGCTAAATCAGAGAAAAAAATCGCTAGAAAACACCAGATTCAAAAATAGAAAATAAATTTAGCTATTAAATAGCTAAAAAGCATGAAATTTGAAATGTAACGGTTTTTTTAAAAAATTGTAACGGTTTTTTTTTTAAATTATAACGATTTTTTGAAAAAAATATAACGGTTTTTTTGAAAAAAATATATCGGTTTTTTGAAAAATGTATATATTAGCAATTGAAAAACTTTTTCATGATTCACGTGATTGTGATTAAAATGTATTTTTACTCAAAAATTGTTATTATTGGTTTTATGAAATTAAATACTTTTTGTGCAAGAAATCAAAAGAATTAAAATAAAAATGTGTTTATTTTAAATTCTTGAGTCTTCGTGAGTGTGATTGTTTTGTGAGCGTGAGAAAATTGTTCATTCACGTGAGCGTGCCTGAACGTGAGCAGAAAAAACCATTTCATGGTATTGTACTTAATACGGCGTTCACACTTTCTGTTTTGAAGTGTTTAAAAGTGAGATGTTTAAAAAAGTCTTTGTTCTGTATCCATTACGTTTTTATTCTGTTACTGGTGTTTTGTTAAACAACTTGTTTAAAGTCGCTAGTGTGAACTCCATATAATGTGATAAAAAGTTGTGTATGTTTGCTCACGAAGATAGGTTTTCCAAAGACCTTTCGTTTGGTATGTATTATGACTAGGTTTCTTTGCATAATATAGGAGATAAACGCAACAATCTGAAAAATTACCGTTTCTTCCCCCTCATTTTCTCCACCTAAATATGGGCCGCTAAAAAAATACTTGTCGCTTTATTTTTCCTGCTCTACAAATTAAAACCAATTTCATAAAGATCGCCATAAATTGGCAACCTTGGATGATGTAAAAAGTCCTTTTCGCATACACGTTAAACGACCCATTTTAACTCATTTATTCATTCTATTACCATATATCCTAATTTTAAGGTAATGCAGTTAATACTAAAACGAGTCGTTTTATTTAAACACGCTAATGCGAACTTTTATATAACATTCACACTTGCGACCTTAAACAAGTTGTTCAACAAAACACCAGTAATACCAAATTCGCATTCATTTTTTTAAACATGTTTATGTACCTTAACATGTTTATGTACCTTAACAAGTTTAAACATATTTATTTAAGTGGTTAAACATGTTTAAAAAAAATTAATGCGAATATGGTATAACAGAATAAAAACATAATGGACACGGAACAAAGACTTTTTAAAACATCTCATTCTTAAACACTTCAAAACAGCAAGTGTGAACCCCGTATTAAACTTTATTACCATACCACAGACTATAAACAGACTCGACAGTAGAGTTTTATGAGAAAAAATGGGGAAAAACTAAGCGATTTTAGGATAAAACAGAGCGATTTTTAGTCCGTTTTACGCTAACATGGCAACCCTTTCTACGACTTAGGAGTGAGTGAAACATCAAAAGCCGATCTGGCATCTATTTTTCTTATGGCGCGTTATATCAGTTTTCTCTTTCTAACCTAATTCGTAGAATAATTTTAAAATATTAACCATATGGTTCAAAACTACTTTTTTGACACCTGTCACTTATGTCGAGTCTGTATTAGTCTGTGACCATACCATACTTTATACCATATTCACATTCATTTAAACTAGTTTAATTTTGTGTTTTCCCCGTACAATTTTAAACACTTTATCTGTCAAAATAAAACGAAGTTCAATTTTGACGTTTAAATTGTATTTCGAAAACCAATAATTAATACCAAATTCGCATTCATTTTTTTAAACATGTTTAAGTACTTAAACATGTTTATGTACCTTAACAAGTTTAAATTTAACATGTTAAGGTGGTTAAACATGTTTAAAGAAATGAGTGCGAATTTGGTATAAAGTAGTTAAAAATTAATGCAAACACCGTTTTAAACTAGTGTATGCGAAAGGCGTTTTTTTTTTTGGGAATAATCATATTTTTTAATCTGGCAACAAATTACAATATGTAAGCGATTTTACGTGTGGCATCACCATGATCCCCTCTTTCTATCTCGTGGTAATAGCAGCAAATTAGAAAGAGACAAATGTATTTAAGTAAATAGAAAACGATAGCCAATCACATCGCAATTCTTTAATACATAGAAATACCAGCCAATCACTCTTCTATATACTTGAATATGTATGGGATAACGGTGCCCAATGATATACGCATATTCTCCATTTTTAATGTACAAAGCTAGCATACAAAAGCCTAATAAAAATTGAAATTTAAATTAAAACAAATAACATATAAAAAAATATTTAAAATAAAAAGTTAATATGGATGAACAATACAAACGTATTCTTTCAACAATTTTAGAAAATCAAGATGTGGATTTAGATCGAATTTCGAATCCTTACACGAGTGGTATTGAAGCTTTCAATGATGTAATCGCTCGAATGAATGAAGTACGTGGAGCCCCAAAACATCGGCAACTTAGAAATACCTTAAAAAACCGTAGAAGAATTTCTTATTATGCAAATAATATTAAAAGAGACCAGATTCACAGAGATGAAAGTGAAGAACAGATAGATAATATGACTACGGAAGCACATGAAGCTCAAGTTCAAGCAGATAATGAAGAACCGATAGAAATTGAAACTGCGGAAGCATATGAAGCTCCTAATGGGTCTCAAACACAAACGGAGCACGAAAGAGACCAGATTCACAGAGATGAAAGTGAAGAACAGATAGATGATGTGACTACGGAAGCACATGAAGCTCAAGTTCAAGCAGATTATGAAGAACCGATAGAAATTGTAACTGCGGAAGCATATGAAGCTCCTAATGGGTCTCAAACACAAACGGACCACGAAGAACCGATTGATAATAGTTCTCAAATTCAAACGGAGCATTCTTATTTTTCTCAAAACATTGATATGCAACCTCTCGCAGAAAGCACGGCCATTGAAGTTTTCAACGAAATTGAAAATAGCCAGAACAATGTATTTTCAAACATTTTGGAGGAATTTTCAGAAGTTTTAGCTGAGACAGCAATAGTCGACGACTGGATGGAGAGTGTTTTGTTTCTTTCTCCAAATAGTCCCCAATTGGATGAAATTTCCATTAGCACTCAAATTCAATCAGAGCATGCTTACAGTTGTCAAACATCCAATGTACCATCTTTGCAAAGTACTGTGATTGAAGATCGACGCGAACTCCTAAATACTACTAACGATTTACTTTCACCCATTGACTTGGAAAATATTTCTGATGTTTTGCCTGAGATCACTACTGTAGATGACTGGATGGAAAATGTTATATTGCCTCATGAAACTGTGACCCAGTCTGAAAATAATGGTATTTCCATTCCTCAACTAGATGCATCTACAGAAAACGCTCCCCTAGATCATCAAATAAACAATTCAGCAACAGAGAGCATAGAAATTGTTAACAATCCAGTTGGAGATGTAATTAATTTGTCTGCCGATACTCCTTTCGTTCAAAATGAACAAGTGGAAATGCGTATGTCTACATCAGTTATTGTGCTTCCACAGGACAGTTCTCAAAAAGAGTCTAATGAGTCAACTTTATCCAAAACTACGACTCTTGAACATATTCCTCAAATAGATGTTCCTATAGATATAGATGATACTAATTTGGTAAAAGATGTTTCTAGCATTCCAGTTGGCGTAGATATAAATTTGTCAGCCGATACTCCTTCGATTACAAATCAACAAGTTGAAATGTGTGTGTCTACGTCTGATACCGTTGAAGATATTATTTCTCAGGACAGTTCGCAAAAAGAGTCTAACAAGTCATCTTTATGCAAAAGTACTACTCTTGAACATGACCAAGTGAGTTATAGTTTTTTTATACACGTTAAAAAGTCTTGCTTTACTTTTTTGACTTTAAACCTACTTTCGATTTAAATTTAAACCTCTTTGAAATTGAATTTAAAATTATTTCCGGTGTAGGAATGGCGTATTTAGCCCTGTCGGGGGGTGGCTAAGCACCCCCAGAATATTTTTAGCCCCACCAGAATTTGAATCATTTACAATATTTTTTTTAATACCTTAATGATTTTTTTTAATTTTTACAGTAATTAGATCTTTAAGACTCCTTATGATTATTCCATTAGAATATAAAAGCAATAGTTTTTTTTTTCATTGAAAATACTCTGATTCTGAGATTTTTATTAAACAAAGTTTTTAGGTCTCATTGTCTTATGATGGAGAAAAACTTTACAGAATCTTGCGAGTTAAACTTCAGAAAAACGTTTTAAAATTCTAAGAGATTTCTTTTATTTAAAAAAGCATCTAAATTTTATAATCGTCAACTTTTCATCAGAACATTTTCTTAGAAAAAAATCATAAAAATGTAATTATTTTTCTATACACCGAAAAAATCCATGCAACATTTTACGAAATAAAATTTCGTACTTACTTGTTTCGTAAAATATACGAAAATTTACTTTATATTACGAAAAATAAATTAGTCCGGACTTTCGTACGAAAAGTGACCGGTCCTTGATAGGTCACGTGGCATATCACACGGAACGCAATGACCTATCACAAACTGTGAAGCCTTTCATATAAAAAGGCCTAGGGTTTACAATTAGAAAATTTTCAAAGTTTTTTTGAACTTTGAAATTTTATTTTAAAATTTATTTTTCCTTAATGCATTTTTAATGAATTTCTTAATTCCAAAACGCAAAAAAAAGAAATGCCAAAAAATTTTTGTGTCCGAAAAAAATATTTCGTTAGAAAATTTGTGAAATAGATTGTTTTTTTTTAGAAAAATTTTAAATAAATTTTTTTTAAATTGAACGTTTTTTTATAAATTTACAAAATTATATATTTTACTAACTTTTTTATCCTACTTGTAAAGGTTTTTTATATTTTGCTATATAGTCTTGACAAGATCTTGAAGAGATCGAAACACGTGCTTTTTTTAAAAAAATATATCTAATACGTACGAATTTATTTTTTGTAATTTACGAATTTATTTTGTGTTATATAGAAAATTGTTTCATACTTTTTCGTAAAAACTTGTAATTTTTACGAAATAATTTTCTAAGCCAAAAGTACGAAACTATTTTTACAATATACGAAACTTTTCGACCATATAAGACATACATATATTTGTAATTTTTTATATCTAATATGTACGAACTTATTTTTGTAATTTACGAAATGATTTTGTATAATATAGAAAATTGTTTTGTAAAAACCAAAAAATATTTCGTAGAATGTAGTAAACTTTTTCTTGAAAAATTATAATTTTTACGAAATAATTTCGTAAGCAAAAACTACGAAACTTTTCGTACAATGTACGAAACATTTTGTTCATATAAGGCATGCATTTTTTTCGGTGTAGGAAAAACATCCAAATTATAAAAAAAAATCTTCAAAATCTTTTAAAAAAATTTTGAAACTAAATTTATAAATAAGGTATACCTTTTAGTCAATGCATTTTTTGTTAGTCGAAATTTTATAACGGAAAATATAATCATCAAATTTTTTAAAAACGAATTCATTACAACGAAAGAGTTTTTCAGTTCTTAAATTTTATGGAAAAACTAACTCATTCTCAAAATATATCTGTGAGTTCTGTGTTTTTTAATTGAAATAACTAATCACCAAATTTTGCAAATCTAAAGATAGCTGATTGGACCATTTTTTAAATTTTGAAAGTTTGATCTTTGAAAAAATCACCATAAAATATTTTTGAAAATAATTTCAATTTCGACCCTCGTAGCACATTTAATATTTACTCAATGGACGTCATTAAGCTTAAAATTTAAGTTTGATGAATTACACAGCACTTTTTACAAAAATACTTGTTTGATAATAATTTGGCTTTTTATTTTTAACTTTGTCGTTAACGAAATTCATCTCCTATATAGCGTACGTAGACATTTGTCGGCCACTGTATGTATATACTAGAGTTGTCAAGCGATTAGGAATTATTCGATTAATCGATCAAACAAAACCAAACTCTTGTTCCATTAATTTAAAAATGACGATTTTCGAATAACGAATAAATCGATTAATTTATGTCAATTAATCGAACAATTATTTTTTTTATACCCTCCAACTGCAGTATCGAAATATCAGTCTAGAACCGCATAAAGTATATATATTATTGATCAGTGATCGATTTTAAGATATTCTGGCGATGTTCGTCTGTGGAGGGTACGATACAGTCTAAAAATCGGACTAGGTGAAAAATGGTACCCCTTAAAGAACTAAAACACCACCAGAAAAACGCAATTTTTTATAATTTTTTTTGTCGGTCAGTCATTTTTTAATGGCGTGGTTATAGAAAAAATATAAAATAATAATAAAATTGTTTTTTAAACGTAAGATGCCCTCCAACGTTCATCGCCGACTCCAACCAACTTAAAATTATTTAAGTAAAAAGTAAAAAAAAAAAAAGTAAATTCAGTTTTTTCATTTATAAGTTTTTTACTTATTTTTTATTAATAAAACATTAACTGGGCTATTCATAATGAGTAAATTAAATCTAATGTAGGTTTATTTGACTGATATTGCATGAATATTTGTCAAATAAACCTACTTTAAGTACACTTTAAGTATTATGAATAAAGGCCTAAATATTTTATTTTTAAGTTTTTTGTATTTTTTTTTTTTGTTAATACAAATATTTTTTAATAACCACTTTTTTATTCGTTATTCTCATCGATTAATTTTCAAGATTTAATCGTTTGATCGAACGAACAAAAACAATTATTTGAATTATTCGAACAAAGTTGAAAGGAGAATAATTGACAACTCTAGTATAGACATTACATACATAATTAAATTTTATAACATAAAGCACGTTTTCTTCAAAATCTGGATTTTTAAGTAATTCCACTATTTAATTTGATTTATCCAATTTTTTATTAATTACAAACATAACGTTTGAATTTAACAAATTTTTCAATATTACTATCCGGGGTTTAGACATTTCCTCACAAAGTTGACAGATGTTTCTATATGAAAGGCGTGACGCCTATGATAGGTCACAGGCGGTAGTTTAGTGATGTGTCACATGTTGGTAAAGCTGTGATGTGTTCTGTGACATGTCACTATTGTCACGAATAGGTGGTGTTAAGGGCACGTCCAGTGAAATGTAACTGGTGATATATCTGGCGTTGAGGCATTTCCTAACAAAAATGATAGATATTTTTATATAAAAGGTGTAAAGTTTGTGACGTTTTTTTAGGGTCCGGGCGATATGTCACGTGACCTATCAAGTACCTTAGACCTCCTCCTTGACTATTATTTGGCTTGACAAATTAAGTTTCATTTGTCCCTAAATGGGATATCGTTTTTTGAAAAACTTTCATGACTTATTGGGGCAATTATATCCAAATACTAACTGAGAAGTACACTTTTGCAGCACCAACTCTACAATTCATCCCTTGAAACGAATATCTCGTAGCTATACAAAAATAACCGCCAAATACCTTTGGGCTAGCATACTTGCCTGTTTCCCTCAAACGGGAATAGTTGGCGATCAGTTCTCCACCATGCGGAAAACATCGGTTATATTTTTAATATTTTTTTTTTTTTAGAAAATTTATTTTTGTAAGAACTTTACTTTTTTTGACAAGTATCCCACTGAATTCCTTTATTCAGGCCTGTGTTTTAGTTGAAAATTCAATAATGAATGTACAGTTGTTATTTTTGAAAATTTAAAAAACATGACCGTCTATTGAAATGTCGATCACAAAGTATTACACAAATATGACTAGGACTTGAAATATTTACTTGATGTTGTAGTGTTGACCAGGAGGGTCAAGTATTCTTTTAAATAAAAAACGTTTGTTTTATATTAAATTATAATTAAGTTTTATTACGACTGAACGTGTTGGGCACAAGATAAAGAAGAATGATTAAAAGGAAAAAAAGCCATGACATTAGCTTGGCACAATAACGAGTACCCATGATACTCGTTACATTATAAATGTATTAGGGTAGCACTTAGCCACACAAGTGTAGCTTATACTACATCCCCTTTTTTAAATATAATAAGTAATAATTATTATAATTATTTTTTTTCTTTTTGTAAATTCATTTAACATTGTTTTTATAATTTTAATAACTAAATTAAAGTATTTTTACAATATTAATTTTTTTCAATTTTACAATTGTTTTAATATTTTTGATTTTAAATGAAAATGATTTGTAAAATATTATAATATTTTTATTTTTAGGTTTTACAATTTTGTTTTGTATTTTTCATTACTAATATAATTTTAAATGAAAAGATTTGTACAATATTATTTTTTTGTATTTTCATTATTATTTAATTTTAAATGAATGCGTTTTTATATGTAACAAATATAGTAAAACTTTTTTCCGAAAATTGTATTTTAATTTTATAGAACTCTTAAACTACATAATCTTTAAACCAAGTTGGTGTAGTTCTTTGTCTACCAACTCTTGTTGAGGGACCAACTTCTGGAGTTTCTTCAGAAGGTAATTCCTCTGGAGTATAAGGCAAATCGGTTTGATCCTCGCTAGCATTGTTGTCGAAATTATTTTCAACTATACAATTCTCATTTGGATTATAAAATTCGTCTGAATTGTCAGAATTATCAGTACCGAAATTTGGCACTGAGATTAGATGCCATCTGTTTCGCCTGTACGTCTCTCTATCCGCCTTAATCAGATATGATCGTGGTTCGTCTAGTTTTTTTAAAACCCTACCATATTTTTGTAAATCGACTATCCACACCCCATCCCCTTTTTTTAATTCCGGCAGATCTTTAGTTCTGTGTCTTTTATTGTAATTTTGAATTTGTTTTTCTTTAATTTGACGTTCTTTTTCTAATACTTTCTGATTATTCTCTGGTTCTAACAGACTTGGCAACATTGGAACCAAAGATTTGATTTTGCGACCCATCATTAATTCCGCGGGCGAAAATCCGTTTGCTAAAGGGGTTGAACGATAGTTAAGGAGACCTTCGTGAATATTTTCACATTTTTTTATCAACTTTTTTGCAACTTTCACCGCTGCTTCCGCAGCACCATTAGATTGGCTATAATAAGGGCTACTTGTCACGTGCGTAAAATTGTAATCAAAAGCAAATTGTTTAAATTTTGACTGAAATTGTGGACCATTGTCACTCCTGCATATGGAACAAATACCAAAACGTGAAAAAAATTCTTTGACTTTGTCGATTATGACCTCTTCAGTCATAGAGGTTAGTGGAAAAAATTCGAAATATCGTGAATAATAATCAGTTATTATAAGATACCACGTGTTCCATTTGAAAAGGTCTAAACCAATTTTTTCCATCGGTCGAGTTGGTGGATTTTCATACTTGAATGTTTCCCTGTTGTTACATCGTTCCTCAATGCAGTTAGGACAGTTTTTTACTAAATCTTCCAACTGTGAACTAAGACCTAACCACCAAACCGAAGTTTGAGCTAATCTACGACATTTGGTAATTCCTTGATGGCCTGAATGAATGAAGTTGATTACTTCTCTTTGTAAACCTGGAGGGATAATTATTCGTGTATCCTTTAATACTAAATTTTGTGAAAAAGAAATATCGTAACGATATTGATAATACGGCACCATTAAATCTGGTAATTTATCACGAGTTGGCCAACCATCTGCCGAATACTGAACAAGTAGTTTGCATATTGGGTCCTCTTTTTGAGCTTTTATTATTTTTTCTACATAATAATCTTTTACTGGAAGATTTTTTACGATAAAACGTACAAAAGCTTCAGTTTCTATCCCGAGTTCTTGAGGCTCGTCCTCTTTACAAGGAACTGGACTACGAGATAAAGCGTCAGCTACTTTTAAGTCTTTGCCTGGTACGTAGACTATAGAGTAGTCGTACCTCATAAGGCGCATTCTAAAACGTTGTAGTCTTGGGGTCAAGGTATCTAAATTTTTTGATTGCAAAATTTGCACTAAAGGCTTGTGGTCTGTTTCAAATATAACTTTTACACCTGTTATATACTCGGCTAACTTTTCTGCTGCCCAAGTTATGCCTAAGGCTTCCCGTTCAATTTGAGCGTAATGTTTTTCAGTATCGGTCATCGTTCTAGATATATATGAAACCACCTGTCTATTTTTCTGGCTATCCTCCTGGAACAAACATGCTCCGATGCCGTAACAAGATGCGTCTGAACTAATTATTATTTGCTTCGAAGGGTCGTAGAAGGCTAAAGTTGGAGTTTGTGTCAAACTATTTTTAATTTCTAAAAAAGCTTTTTCCTGTACCTTATCCCAAACAAAATCTACTTTTCCTGTTAAGACATTGATAGGGCCTAATATTTTAGACCGATTGGGGATAAACTTCGCAATGAAATTTACCATACCGAGGAAGCGTTGGACTTCTGTTTTATTTTCTGGTTTGGGAAAGTCAACAATTGCCTTGATCCTTTTTGGATCAATAGAAATACCATTCGTTGAAAGAACATAACCTAAGTAAGTAACTTGGTCTACACCAAAACATGACTTCTCTTTGTTAATAGTTATACCTTCTTTGTCAAGGCGAGCTAAAACTTTTTCGAGAGCGGCATCATGTTCATTACGATTTTTCCCAAAAATTAGAATATCATCAACATGCGAAATGCAGTTGTTTATTCCTTCTAGGACTTTATTAAACTTTGAGACAAAATATTCTGGCGCGCAAGAAATGCCAAAAGGTAATCTTTTAAAAATAAACCGTCCAAATGGACATATAAAACAAGTCAGCAATTGACTTTCACGACATAATTTTATTTGATAAAATCCTTTGTTCGCGTCGATTTTTGAAAAAATTTTAGCTTCCTTAATGTTAGCTAAGGAGAGCTCAATTTTCGGCATAGGATAATATGGCCTAATAACCGCTTTATTAAGCTGGGTGTAGTCAACACACAGTCTTATTTCATTGTTCGGTTTTGGAACAACTACTATGGGGCTGACCCACTCCGTAACATCGTCCATACGTTCAATTATGTCCAGATCTATTAATCTATCAATTTCTGATTTTAATTTTGGTAATAAAGGAATTGGAACCTTTCTTGGTATTGTTTGTACAAAAGGAGTAACATTGTTTTTTAATTTTATGTTAATTTCACCTTTAAACTCCCCGATTTCACGAAAAAGTCTGGGAAATTTTTCCACTAACTTCAATGACATATTCTCACTTTCACTTTTTGAAACTAAAAAATTTTCGAGAGCCGGAGGCTGAAGAATATTTAATTTTACGATAGCATTTCGCCCTAAAATAGGAGTACTAAGCCCTTCAACAATGTAAACATCTACTTTACATTGTTTCCCACGATAAGCTAAAGTTGCTTTAGCAATACCTAAAACGTTCAACGAATTACCATCTGGTCCCTTTAAACCTGTATTTGTATTTACGATGGTTAGATTATGATGGTTCGAAATCGAATTTTTTGGGATGCAGACACAGTCTGCCCCAGTATCTATAAGAAAGTTTAAACTATTTTTCAATTCGGCTACTTCGCACTGAATGTACCACGAATCTACACATTTACGATTATTTCCCGTGAAAAATTTATTTACCGTCCCGATCATATAGTCAAAATTTTCCCGATTTTCAGAATTTGATTTTAAATTTGCGGATTCAACCGAATTTACCTTTTTACTTGGTTTTGCTTTAATTTCATTTTTCTTTTTACATACACTCGCAAAGTGTCCACGTGAGTTGCAAATGTTGCAATTTTTTTCCTTGGCAGGACAATCCTTTCTATTGTGTGGTTTAAATCCACAATAATTACATTTATTTTTGTTATAATTACCATTACCATTTGAATTTGAAAAATTTTTTCCACCTGGGTTACGTACGTGTATGCCGCCATTTGCTTTTTGAACATTACACACGTTTTTGTCGTCTTTGATGACCTTGGATTGTTTAATTTGAATTTCAGCTTGTCGAGCTGTATCTACCGCTACCTTTAACGTCAGATCCGGTTTCAGCTGCATCTGCTCACTAACCTTTGTGTTGAGCATACCCACCACGATTCTGTCTCGGATTAACTCTTCCTTCAGATTTCCGTACGCACCCTTTTCGGCAAGGGCATGTAGGTCAGTAATGAAATCATCCACGGATTCGCCTTGTCTTTGAACCCTTGAGTTGAATTTGAAGCGTTCAAATATGATATTTTTTCTTGGGTTGAAGTAGTTGTCAAATTTGTTTAAGGCATCCGCCACGGTCGTTGGTGCGGATCCAAATTGTAATGAGACTTCCTCACTTTTCTCCCCCATTATGTAAAATAACAAATCAATCTGCTCCCTTACTGTTTTAGTTGATTGCCCTGACACGTTCATATACCGCTCGAACCTTTTCCGCCACTTGGCCCAATCATCTGGGTGCGAAAAATTAAATGGTTCAGGAGGAGCGATGTTTGCCACAAAAATGTTCTCCATTTTTTCAGTTTTGTCTGCTTTTTGAGGCATAAATTAATGTAAATTAATTTATTTTCACCTAACCTCAAATTTTTTTTTTATAAAAACGTGATGAAAAAAACTTTGTTTTTTCACAATTGTAAAATCTTCTTCACTTTAATTAAATGTTTACCGCTGCCACCAATCCCACCGCTGCCACCATGTAGTGTTGACCAGGAGGGTCAAGTATTCTTTTAAATAAAAAACGTTTGTTTTATATTAAATTATAATTAAGTTTTATTACGACTGAACGTGTTGGGCACAAGATAAAGAAGAATGATTAAAAGGGAAAAAAGCCATGACATTAGCTTGGCACAATAACGAGTACCCATGATACTCGTTACATTATAAATGTATTAGGGTAGCACTTAGCCACACAAGTGTAGCTTATACTAGTGTCCGACCGAACAGTTCGGCCAAAAAACGTCATTTAATCAAAAATTTGGAAGGACTTTTAACAACTTATTTTATATGGGTTAGAACTGTTGAGGTGAAGGAAGATGATTCTGAGTGTAAAATTTAAGAGTGAGTACGAAGTTAAGTCACAATTTCGAAGTTCGGTAACCGAACTTTTTTCAATTTGGCCGAACGTTCGGTTACCGAACATCTAAATTGGTGCTTACCTTCGTCCTCGCCATTAAATTTGAAAGTCAGAATAGTCTTCTATCACCTAAACAAACAAACGGCCATCAGAAAAAGCTGTTAAAAATGCTTGCAAATATTAATTTTTGGCCAATACCGTTTTTTGGTCGAACTGTTCGGTCGGACACTACTTGTTGTCATGAATTTAATATTGCATTTGAGCAATATCGGTTCAAAAGTTTTAAACAAAAAAGTAAAACACCCTCCAATATTATTTTTTTGGAATTCGGGCCAGTTTGGTCTAGTTATAGAATTATTACTCATTTTATTGGAGATCTCATGCTCGTTGCTCAATACCTTACCGTGTTTATTAATTTACAAGAAAAGTGTTGACCAAGAACAGTAAAGATGTTTCTTTTGAGTACATAGATTTCACGCTCGTCGTCCAGTTTCACACATAATTTGTATGGAAAGAGATAAAATTCCATGCCAAAAGTTTTAAAAACACAGCGTGTATACCTATTTATTTGTTAATATTCCTATAATTAAAAGTTAATCAAACACGATGTTCTAATTTCGTCCATGTTTTTTTTAACCATACACATTAGCGAAATGAATAAGGTGCCAATACATTAGCGAAATTATAAGGGGCCGATACGTTGGCGACATGTACATACAATTTAAAGGCTCCCAAACATGTCAAAAACAATTGGGTGACTTGTTGGATGGCCAATGTAATTTTTCTCATCGTCGGCTTATTATTGTTTTGCTCCATACGCCAACAGCTCGGTTTCGAGAAAAATGATAAAATAGGTTTACTACAAATTTTCTCGAAAAGTAATCGATGGAATTTGTTTTAATGTTTAGCATTTGTTGCTACATATATTGTAAACAAAGCTTTTAGTTTTCAGACTTTTTCATACAATAGATCAAAAGATTTTAAACTTTTAAGAAAATAAGATTTTATGGTATTATTAACCTGACCAACTGTTTTTGTCTGAAAAGCGGGATGGAAAGGTTGAAAAAGCGGGATTTTGGTCTAAAAAGCGGGACTTTTTTATATCCTTCACTTACAAGGGAAGTATCTCAACCCTTATGAACCGATTTGCCTGAAACTTGAAATATATATCAAAGAGACAATTCTAGGGTTGGGGTGTCTCGGCTTATCGGCCATATCGGGGATTTAGGGGTTCAAAACATGGGACAAAAAATGGCGAAAAAATCGTTTTTTGGATTTTTCAGCCATTTTTTTAAGAAACTATATGATGTTTTCATATGAGAATAAAGGTTTTTTTAATGCCTATCCAATGGTGGCATAACGTTGTAAAAATTCGGCTTCTTTAAATATTTTTTTCAGGAAAATGTGTAAATTTTGGGGGGTACTTATGTGAAGACATAGACCTACGATATCCATATGGATAAGAAATAATCTTTATTAAATTTAAGTCGACCCGTATTTTTGCCCTTGATGATATTCCTGTTAGTTCGGAAGCTATCAAAATTTTCCCGAAGGTCCAAATGGTTTCATAAGGGGACAACGAAATTTTTAAACACCGATATGGCCGATAAGCCGAGACACCCCAACCTTAAAATCGTCTCTTTAGTATATATTTTAAGTTTCAGGCAAATCGGTTCATAAGGGTTGAGATATTTCCCTTGTTAGTGATAGTATGTTTGTATCAGTTCGAAAAAATATAAAAATTCATGAATTCGACGTAGTGATCAGTTTCATCCCCACTAAGGGGTGAAATATGGAGGAAACAAATTTAAGTAATCACTTGTTTAAATTTAAAAACAAAAATTGAGTAATTTTTTAATTGAAACAATTAAAAATTTACTTAAAAATTTTAAAAACAATTTAAGTAAATAATTTAATAAAAATTTAATAGTTTTTTTTAATTTTTTTTAAACTCTCATAGTTTTTTGAATTCTCGTTTAGTTTATGGTTTTTTGTGTATGTATTTGAAAGTTTGATATCGTCTTTATAAAATTTTCCTATGTTTTTAAGACATAAATATTTTTGGTAAAGTTTGAAAAAACAGGATTTTTGTTTTTTTTTTGTAAAAAAATTGAAAACTTTTTTAAACTTAAAAAAAAAAAAAATAGATAAATTTTTAGTAAATTTTTATTTGTGTCAATTAAAAATTTACTAAAATTTTTTTAAAACATTTAATAAATTTTTATTAAAAATTTACTCAATACTATAAATTGTTTACTGGTGCAAAATTGAGTAATTTTTTACTCAATAGTATTAAAAATTTACTCAAATATTTTTTTTATTTTTTTCTGTGTGGCTGTCTATTGAATACACACTTACTTTCGAAATAAAGTAGTTTGTAATTTTTCCTGTCAGGTTGATATTGAATTTCAGCGAAATCGGTCCAGTGGTTCAGAAGTTATGAGCAAAACCGCGAATTTTGGATTGGTTTAGCCTCCAATTCACGTGTTAAATAGAACGTTGAACACTCATCGAAAGACATTGGTGAGCCACAAAATAAGTTTGCGACATATTTTTATCACTTAAAAAAAATTTATATAAAAAAAAATTACATAAAAAATCATTTACCCAAAAAAATATATTTTGAGTGAAAGTTTTCAAAGAGGTTGTTTTTCTTTGAAAATTTTGAATTTTTGCTGGTTCTTAACCCTGATTTGTTAAACGAGCTGGTAATTTTGTATGAGGAAAATTAAAAAAAAATAATTTTGAAGATTTGAAAAATGCGTCAAATTCACAAATTATATTTTGTACCAAATTAATATGGGTTACCGATATCTCGAAAATTATATATTTCTTATCTAAGTACATTTGGCAACGTTAAACAAAAATTATCTTGTTTTGAGCATATTCATAAAATTTTTAAGCAAACTTTTTTTTCTTAAATTTAGAGAATTTTCAAAATAAGGACCATCCAATTGAACACGTCTCCAAAAAAAATATTTTTTTTTAAAATTTAAAAATTTAATTGAAATAAAAATAAACTTAAAAATTTGTTTCTAATTTAAAATAAAATGAATTTATTTTTTTAAAAAATAAACGTTTAAAAAGTTATTGGAATATTTTCGAGTTCCAACATAATTTTAGAAGTAATTTCCCTTACATTTTTTTTAAACACGGTAAGAAATTTTACCATATTTATATGCACAAAAATCTAAATAAATCGCTAAAATTACTTCAGAACAAATTTACTCAAATTTATTTTTATTTATTTACAATTGTTTGTTATTTTCTATTTTTAAAAACTTAAATCATTTTTTCGTATCCACCAAGATTTGAACGCCGGACCTCTTGTTCGTTGGGCTTAGCCTCTAGCCGCTAGCCTAAGAAGAAATTTGTCATCAAAATTGATGACAGCAAGTGATAAAGCCGTATCATCATATGATGAAGCATTTTTCTTTGAGTGTAGTGCTTTCATCCAATTGAACTATTGCAACGTCTTCTATATTGGTCATTGATATTTTTCTGGAAAAAGAACAAAACTAATTTAAATTACTTTATTGTTTATTAGTTTGATTTTTGACATTTCAGTCAACATGTTGAGTGAACGCTTCTCATCACTAGTAGCGTAAAGTATTTACAATACATTATTCTACATTTGATCACAAACTGATACATAAACTGTTTTATTGAAAATATTTATTTTTTTGATGTTCATTCAAGGAAATAAACAAAAAAAAAACATAAAAAAGTAGTTTTAACTAAAAAAGTAAATTAAAACCAAAAAGTAAATTAAAACCTTAAAAAAATATTTTTTTTTTCCAATACTTTAAAACATTCATAAAAAATTGCGTTCAGCAGAGTCAACTAATAAAAACATGCTACATCTCAACTGTTGAGTAGCAGGTTTCTCTGCAGAACACGCCTTTTCTTAGTTGATGTAACTGTAGTTATTTTAACTGACATTTTCAGTTGATTTTACTAACATAATTTTTTGAGTATACTTATTCCTGACACTATCCTTTTTCAGAGCTCTTTTTTGAACATTAATGATGGTACAATTAATACCAATAATAATTTCCTATTTTCAGAGCTCACTTTTCACCAGTAAAGAACTTGATGGCACAGAGGAAGAAAGTTTCAAAGCCGAATTATTAAAATCGTACCGAAAACCTCCTAATCCTAAAGAAAGACGAAACAGAGATGTTGTTATGGTGGAACTTCTTCCCATTGACGACAAAAATAAGGAAAAAAGAAAGCCTTCTTATCTAAATTGTAAGTATCCTGATGGTACTATATCATGCACTGGCGTGAATAATATTATACAGGGCTATGATTTTAAACTTTTATCGACGAAACATCTGATTCAGGATCGGATTCGTGAAAGTTACAAAGAGTCCAACAATATTTGTGAATTGAACTTTTATACTTCTCGATTTAATATTTCTTTCAGTATTTTTACTTCGTATGCGTATTGCAATGACCCTGTGTGTTGCACTTTTATTTTTAAATTATCTATGGAAACGGAAATAGCAGAAGTTTTCAAATCGCAACAGGAACTAAAACATCAGCTAGGACTAAAAAAAACTTTTCAGATTAGAGCTGGCCAACGTCATATAATAAAGTCGGAACTGGCAGTTAAAAAAGCAGCAGTTTTTCGCAAAAAAATGCTTAATCAGCAATCAAAGCATTTAAGAATTGTTGGAAGACAACAAAATGTTATGCTCCTTTCAAGAATTCGAAAAATTCGATCAGAAGCAAAAGGATTTTTTGATTACAGTAAAAATGCCTTTATAGATGCATGTATAATGAGCGAAACGAAGTATGGGCATTTTATTCAAGAACTGAAAAGAAAGCTTTGTGCTTATTTATTTAACAAAGAGCATCTTCAAATGTTGTTCAAACACAACTCCACATTAATGGAGAAATCAAATTATACGTTGAGAATTGACGCTACAGGTGGAGTCATTCAACCTATAAAATGTGCAAAAAAAAGAATATTTTTATATTAAATTATAGCTCATTTTCCAGATAAATCCAAAATTTTTCCGGTGGCTGATGGTATATTATCACGACACACAAGCTACGAAATAGGACTATTTCTCCATTTTCTTAAAGAAGAGTGTGAAGAAAGCGGAATAAAATGGCCAATTTGTAAGCGGATTGTTACAGACTGTAGCTATGCCATAATAAATGCTCTCTTGATAGAGTTTAATAACATGCCAAATATGCATGACTACTTGAATAAATGCTACATATTTTTGAATAGTGGCCCACGTGAATTGGATTTTGTTGTAATTCAATACTGTGTTAGCCACTATACAAAAATAATTTGCAAAGATATCGACGAAAGAGTACCTATTGAAAATGTCGACCTTAGAAAGTTTCTAAGAGAAGCAATTGGGTTAGCATTCAATTATACTACAATTTGTGAATGTAAAGAGTGGTTCCGAATGATGGCAACAATATTATGCGCAACAAATTTAAATCCTGATGTTGCAGAATGCTTAAAAAAGTTTTTGGAACTCCTCAAATTTCCAATCGAACAACATGTGATTGAAGATAATGGTTGGAAAAAGTATCTTAAAAATGACAACATTAAAAATACTTTGGAGGATATATCTAGTTCTAGTCCTTTCAAAATGCAATTTCATGAAATACTAAATGAAGTTCAAACTTTGCAGCTGGCTGATGATACCGGTATAAAAAACCCCTATTATTATCCGGAATTCGTGACGTTTATGCTTAATAAAATGATAGCATTTTTACCAATGTGGACCAATATAATGGGAACTCACGTGTGCAATGAGAAAAAACGTGTGAGCAATGGTCCGATTGAGGCTCATTTTAAGAACCTAAAATTTATTTTATTAAATGGAGAAAAATATAAACTTGGACGGTTTATACGAGAACTAGAAAAATATTACCGATCCATTGCAGCTGATATTGATACTGAATATTTTGATTCCGTAATAATAGAAAAAATTAAACCTGGAACAAAATTAACTCCTTACTCTAAAAAGAAAACAATAACTCAGAAAACAAGAGCCCGAAAAGTTTTTGGAAGTATGTCAAATAAAGACATTGGAAAATCAAAAGAAAGTTGGAATAAACCTAAAAAGTTAAATCGCTTAAAGCAGCATATGTTTTCTCAAGATTTTTCTGGACTTAAAAAGGTGGTTAACACTATTGAAAAGATTAACAATAGTCAATCTTCAATGTCACACGACCATTTATACTCTCAAAATATAGAGTATAATCCATATACTCTATATTCAAAGGAAACTTTGAAAAGTATGGATCAAGATAGACTATTCATTTGTAACTTAGAAGTTCCATATAATGAATATTTTGTTGGTCGCGTATTCTCGGATAATATTCTATCCTTGTTAGAATTGGAAACACTTCAACCACGCAGCTGGTTGAGAAATAATATTGTAAATGCTGGATTAGCTACATTACTAAAGGAAAACCTGTCGATATTTAGAGGTGTGGTTGCTCAAGTAAATGAAAATTGCTTTAATAATCACTTAGTATTGATCGATGTTTTCGCAAATTGTACAACGTCATTGTTAATTCCTCAGGTAATTGGTAATCACTTTTATCTAGTTATATTGAATTTTCAAAAGAAAGAAATAACTTGCTTAGATCCTTTCAATAAGAAAAGAATGTACAACAGATTTGTTAAACACTATAAGGAACAAATTTTAAAAATTAAAAATGAGCAATGGTCAATAAATTCAATGAATTATCAACACCAAAAAAATCAATATGACTGCGGTATTTTTGTTTTACAATATGCTGAACGATACATTAAAAATCTTCCTATGACAAAATTGGAACCTCAGAATGAATACAGAAAGACAATTCATTCAAAAATACTGCAGTACGCATGTAAAAACTGCTGTCTTCATTGTTCAGGTACTTTGGATATGCAGACTGAATGCTCTCAATGCAAAAAAAAAGTTTGTAAATATTGCACACGGACAGTATACCAACAACCAGAGAGCACATTATTAATACTATGTAAACTGTGCGAATTTGAAAATAATTTGCGCTCGAAATAAATGTGAATATTTAATAATCTATTACTTTATTTATTTTCAGAACCTTAAAGAGATAAACTTATAAAATTAAAACTTTTATAAGTATACTCAGAAACTTGGATTAGTGAGTTTTACAACCGTGCTATGCACGTTTTTTATTTTTATATTTTTACCAAAAAAAAAAAATATATATATGCATTTAATGCTTTTATGTGCTGGTCACATTTTTGGCGTAGTCCTACTGGGGAGCCAGCCAATTAAAAATATGGCAAAGCGCAATGAGTTTACCTCCTGGGTTGTGTGGAAATAACTCTTAAGGTACCTACAAACGACGCAATATTATGTACAATATTCAATTATATTGATCGTGTGTGGGTAAGATTGACCATTGTACAATCGTCAATATTACCCACACACCACCAATATAATTGAATATTGTACATAATATTGCGTCGTCTGTAGGTACCTTTAATATTTTTTGCATGTTTAGGGCTCATCAGACGACGGACAATTTGTGTTCCAAAAGTTAATTTTTTTCTAAAAATATATGCGAACACACATCTGAACACATCCTATTGTTAAGGCCATTTGCATTCGGTCGTTAGACAAATTGTAAGATTGGTCTGTCGTCTGATTGGCGCTTAGTAATTGTATGTGTTCAGATGTGTGTTCGCAAATATTTTCAGAAAAAAAAAATGAACGGTTGGAAGACAAATTGTAAGTTTTGTCTGTCGTCTGATGGGCCCTTTTTTTATTACCCAGAACTTTATTTTTTGCTGTCTGCTGACTGCTGCTGTATTGTAAATAAACATTGTTTCTAAAAATATTGGTCAACAAGCCACGGAAAATGAAGCTTCCTGATCTAAATATATACAAGCTATAATAACCAGACTGTCATTGGTCAGTACAGGAACTACACAGTGGTCAAAATGGAATACGTCCATACAATCTATCGCTGGCGAGGATAACCCAGTTGATGGTGCCATTATGTCCAATGATGAACCCCAATTGAAGATATTAATGTACAATCTCATTGTTTTACGGAAAGTAAAAGAACACTTTTTATAATCAAATTGCTAATAACAATTTTAAAAACGAATTTGATCATGTAAGTAGACTAGTTGGTCGAAAAATGTTCTTAAATGGTCAATATTTTTATTACTTTTGTATTTTACAGATATTATTGATTCTAATGGTAGTAGAAAAAGTATTTTAATTGATTTCATGTATTTGGCTATAGTGCGAATAAAATTCGTTCCTCAATATTGCACAATTCCGCTAGATATTTCAATGGTTTTTATCAATTACTTAAATAGAAGTTGGAACGTGTGAGGCAATACCCGATGGCGAAATAATTGTCAAGCAAACGGCCCACAGAGACGTCTTTTTCTTCACCATCAATAAAAAAAAATCAATTCAAGAAGAAGCTAACAAGGGAAGTCTCCCTAGTGTCACCCTCGGATCTTTATGGAATTGGTTTTATTTTGTATATCAGAAAAAATAATGGGACACGTATTTTTTATTAGCGGCCAAATTCAAATTTAGGGGGTAAAAAGGAGGGGGAAGACAAGGCCATTTTTCAGTTTTTTTCGTTTATCTCCTATATTATGCGAAGAAACCTAGTCATGTTACATACCAAATGAAAGGTCTTTGGAAAACATATCTACGTGTGCTAAGAGCGTGTCCAAACATGCACAACTTTTTGTCATATTGAGTAAAATACCAAAATTTTTGGACATTTTTAGTAATAAGTCGAAAAACATTAACTTCTTTGGCCCGTTAGCACCACGAGATAGGTATTTTAAATACCTTTAATCTGATACCACACATGTCTATATTAATTTTGTTTAAATAGGCGTAAATCGTAAAAACTGAAAAAGGTCAATTTCCCCCAATACATATCGACCCCCTAAAGGTACCTACAGACGACGCAATATTATGTACAATATTCAATTATATTGATCGTGTGTGGGTAAGATTGACCATTGTACAATCGTCAATATTACCCACACACCATCAATATAATTGAATATTGTACATAATATTGCGTCGTCTGTAGGTACCTTAAAAATGAGTTTAAGCCGCTAAAAAAAAATAGGTGTAGAATTAATTTTCGTTCTTAACAACATATCCAAATTTCATGAAGATCGGAGGGTGACACCAGGGAGACTTCCCTTGTAAGTTTGGATTACAACCGTTTTATACAATTTTGCAGGTACAGTGAGCGTCAAAGGAAAGTGAACAGGTCTGAAGTTGATGTAATTCATTAACGACAAACTGGACAATTTAACCCCTTATTATTATTAATCGACTATTATTTCTATTTTACTTATAAGTTTTTCTGTTTTCAATAAAATGAATTAAAAAATACACGTACTATCGTTTTGATCCAAACAAATGTGGTACTACAAAGTACTATTAATAGCGTCCTCTATAAGGAGGACACTAGCCCCGCGCAAGACTTTTTTTTAGTATCTTAACGTTTATAAGTATTAATATAACCGTCAGGCAGGAATGGGTTTAGGGGGCACCCACACGATTTACGATTTTGGCCAGTTCAGGGTAAAAAGTTTTTTGATGGAATTGTTCTACCAAAAACTGATTCCACTAAAACGTGGTGCTACAAAGTACTCTTTTTAGTGTCCTCTATAAGATTCCACTTTCAAAAATTACACCAATTGACATTAAGGGTCCTACCACAGCGATTTAAGATATTGGCCAGTTCTGGTCAGACAGTTTTTTGATGGCATTGTTCTACCAAAAACTGATTCCAACAAAACGTGGTACTACAAAGTACTATTTTTAGTGTCCTCTATAAGATTCCACTTTCAAAAGTTACACCGACTGAAATTAAGGGTTACCCACAGCGATTTAAGATTTTGACCAGTTCTGGTCAGATAGTTTTTTGATGGAATTGTTCTACCAAAAACTGATTCCAACAAAACGTGGTACTACAAAGTACTCATATAAGTGTCCGCTATAATATTCCATTTTCAAAAGTTACACCGATTGATATTAAGGGTCCACCCACAGCGATTTAAGATTTTGGCAAGTTTTGGTCAGATAGTTTTTTGATGGAATCGTTCTACCAAAAACTGATTCCAATAAAACGTAGTACTACAAAGTACTCTTTTTAGTGTCCTCTATAGTATTCCTTTTTCAAAAGTTACACCGATTGACATTAAGTGTCCACCTACAGCGATTAAGATTTTGGCCAGTTCTGGTCAGATAGTTTTTTGATGGAACTGTTCTACCAAAAACTGATTCCAATAAAACGTAGTACTACAAAGTACTCTTTTTAGTGTCCTCTATAATATTCCTTTTTCCAAAGTTACACCGATTGACATTAAGGGTCCACCTACAGCCATTAAGATTTTGGCCAGTTCTGGTCAGATAGTTTTTTGATGGAATTGTTCTACCAAAAACTGATTCCAATAAAACGTGGTACTACAAAGTACTGTTTTTAGTGTTCTCTATAAGATTCCACTTTCAAAAGTTACACCGATTGACATTAAGGGTCTACCCACAGCGATTTAAGATTTTGGCCAGTTCTGGTCAGATAGTTTTTTGATGGAATTGTTCTACCAAAAACTGATTCCAATTAAACGTGGTACTACAAAGTACTCCTATAAGTGTCCACTATAATATTCCACTTTCAAAAGTTACACCGATTGACATTAAGGGTCCACCTACAGCGATTAAGATTTTGGCCAGTTCTGGTCAGATAGTTTTTTGATGGAATTGTTCTACCAAAAACTGATTCCAACAAAACGTGGTACTACAAAGTACTCATTTTAGTGTCCTCTATAATATTGCTTTTTCAAAAGTTACACCGAATTACATTAAGGGTCCACGTACAGGGATTTAAGATTTTGGCCAGTTCTGGTCAGACAGTTTTTTGATGGAATTGTTCTACCAAAAACTGATTCCAATAAAACGTAGTACTACAAAGTACTCTTTTAAGTGTCCTCTATAATATTCCTTTTTTAAAAGTTACACCGATTGACATTAAGGGTCCACGTACAGGGATTTAAGATTTTGGCCAGTTCTGGTCAGACAGTTTTTTGATGGAATTGTTCTACCAAAAACTGATTCCAATTAAACGTACTACAAAGTACTCCTATAAGTGTCCACTATAATATTCCATTTTCAAAAGTTACACCGATTGACATTAAGGATCCACCTACAGCGATTTAAGATTTTGGCCAGTTCTGGTCAGATAGTTTTTTGATGGAATTGTTCTACCAAAAACTGATTCCAATAAAACGTGGTACTACAAAGTACTCATATAAGTGTTCTCTATAAGATTCCACTTTCAAAAGTTACACCGATTGACATTAAGGGTCTACCCATAGCGATTTAAGATTTTGGCCAGTTCTGGACAGATAGTTTTTTGATGGAATTGTTCTACCAAAAACTGATTCCAACAAAACGTGGTACTACAAAGTACTCATTTTAGTGTCCTCTATAATATTGCTTTTTCAAAAGTTACACCGATTGACATTAAGGGTCCACCTACAGCGATTAAGATTTTGGCCAGTTCTGGTCAGATAGTTTTTTGATGGAATTGTTCTACCAAAAACTGATTCCAATTAAACGTAGTACTACAAAGTACTCCTATAAGTGTCCGCTATAATATTTCATTTTCAAAAGTTACACCGATTGACATTAAGGGTCCACCTACAGCGATTAAGGTTTTGGCCAGTTTTGGTCAGATAGTTTTTTGATGGAATTGTTCTACCAAAAACTGATTACAATTAAACGTAGTACTACAAAGTACTCCTATAAGTGTCCGCTATAATATTCCATTTTCAAAAGCTACACCGAATGACATTAAGGGTCCACGTACAGGGATTTAAGATTTTGGCCAGTTCTGGTCAGTTTTTTGATGGAATTGTTCTACCAAAAACTGATTCCAATAAAACGTGGTACTGCAAAGTACTCTTTTTAGTGTTCTCTATAAGATTCCACTTTCAAAAGTTACACCGATTGACATTAAGGGTCTACCCACAGCGATTTAAGATTTTGGCCAGTTCTGGTCAGATAGTTTTTTGATGGAATTGTTCTACCAAAAACTGATTCCAACAAAACGTGGTACTACAAAGTACTCATTTTAGTGTCCTCTATAATATTGCTTTTTCAAAAGTTACACCGATTGACATTAAGGGTCCACGTACAGGGATTTAAGATTTTGGCCAGTTCTGGTCAGACAGTTTTTTGATGGAATTGTTCTACCAAAAACTGATTCCAATTAAACGTGGTACTACAAAGTACTCCTATAAGTGTCCGCTATAATATTTCATTTTCAAAAGTTACACCGATTGACATTAAGGGTCCACCTACAGCGATTAAGATTTTGGCCAGTTTTGGTCAGATAGTTTTTTGATGGAATTGTTCTACCAAAAACTGATTCCAATTAAACGTAGTACTACAAAGTACTCCTATAAGTGTCCGCTATAATATTCCATTTTCAAAAGTTACACCGAATGACATTAAGGGTCCACGTACAGGGATTTAAGATTTTGGCCAGTTCTGGTCAGTTTTTTGATGGAATTGTTCTACCAAAAAATGATTCCAATAAAACGTGGTACTGCAAAGTACTCTTTTTAGTGTTCTCTATAAGATTCCACTTTCAAAAGTTACACCGATTGACATTAAGGGTCTACCCACAGCGATTTAAGATTTTGGCCAGTTCTGGTCAGATAGTTTTTTGATGGAATTGTTCTACCTAAAACTGATTCCAACAAAACGTGGTACTACAAAGTACTCATTTTAGTGTCCTCTATAATATTGCTTTTTCAAAAGTTACACCGATTGACATTAAGGGTCCACGTACAGGGATTTAAGATTTTGGCCAGTTCTGGTCAGACAGTTTTTTGATGGAATTGTTCTACCAAAAACTGATTCCAATTAAACGTGGTACTACAAAGTACTCCTATAAGTGTCCGCTATAATATTTCATTTTCAAAAGTTACACCGATTGACATTAAGGGTCCACCTACAGCGATTAAGATTTTGGCCAGTTTTGGTCAGATAGTTTTTTGACGGAATTGTTCTACCAAAAACTGATTCCAATTAAACGTAGTACTACAAAGTACTCCTATAAGTGTCCGCTATAATATTCCATTTTCAAAAGTTACACCGATTGACATTAAGGGTCCACCTACAGCGATTAAGATTTTGGCCAGTTCTGGTCAGATAGTTTTTTGATGGAATTGTTCTACCAAAAACTGATTCCAATTAAACGTGGTACTACAAAGTACTCCTATAAGTGTCCACTATAATATTCCACTTTCAAAAGTTACACCGATTGACATTAAGGGTCCACCTACAGCGATTAACATTTTGGCCAGTTCTGGTCAGATAGTTTTTTGATGGAATTGTTCTACCAAAAACTGATTCCAATAAAACGTGGTACTGCAAAGTACTCTTTTTAGTGTTCTCTATAAGATTCCACTTTCAAAAGTTACACCGATTGACATTAAGGGTCTACCCACAGCGATTTAAGATTTTGGCCAGTTCTGGTCAGATAGTTTTTTGATGAAATTGTTCTACCAAAAACTGATTCCAATTAAACGTGGTACTACAAAGTACTCCTATAAGTGTCCACTATAATATTCCATTTTCAAAAGTTACACCGATTGATATTAAGGGTCCACCTACAGCGATTTAAGATTTTGGCCAGTTTTGGTCAGATAGTTTTTTGATGGAATTGTTCTACCAAAAACTGATTCCAATAAAACGTGGTACTACAAAGTACTCCTATAAGTGTCCGCTATAATATTCCATTTTCAAAAGTTACACCGAATGACATTAAGGGTCCACGTACAGGGATTTAAGATTTTGACCAGTTCTGGTCAGTTTTTTGATGGAATTGTTCAACAAAAAACTGATTCCAACAAAACGTGGTAATACAAAGTACTCTTATAAGTGTCCGCTATAATATTCCATTTCCAAAAGTTACACCGATTGACATTAAGGGTCCACCTAAAGCTATTAAGATTATGGCCAGTTCTGGTCAGATAGTTTTTTGATGGAATTGTTCTACCAAAAACTGATTCCTATAAAATGTGGTACTACAAAGTACTCTTTTTAGTGTCCTCTATAATATTCCTTTTTCAAAAGTTACACCGATTGACATTAAGGGTCCACCTACAGCGATTAAGATTTTGGCCAGTTCTGGTCAGATAGTTTTTTGATGGAATTGTTCTACCAAATACAGATTCCAATAAAACGTAGTACTACAAAGTACTCTTTTAAGTGTCCTCTATAATATTCCTTTTTCAAAAGTTACTCCGATTGACATTAAGTGTCCACCTACAGCGATTAAGATTTTGGCCAGTTCTGGTCAGATAGTTTTTTGATGGAATTGGTCTACCAAAAACTGATTCCAATAAAACGTAGTACTACAAAGTACTCCTTTAAGTGTCCTCTAAAAGATTCCACTTTGAAAAGTTACACCGATTGACATTAAGGGTCCACCCACAGCGATTTAAGATTTTGTCCACTTTTGGCCAGTTAGTTTTTTGATAAAATTGTTCTAACAAAAACTGACTCTAAAGAAATGTGGTACTACAAAGTACTCGTGTTATTGTCCGCTATAATACTATGTTTTAAAAAGCTACACCGAATGTCCACATGGCCTAGTAGGAGGAGATTCATGGATAGACCTCGTCCAATTCATTGTTTTGTGGGTAAAAATTGTCGATGAAATTTGCGAATAGTTGATAAAAGTAGTAGTTTTTGAAAAAAAATTCATCTCTGTGTCACCCTGTCATGCATAGAAAAAAAAAAAAAAAAAAGTTACCGATATCGGTAAAGCCGCCCAGAGACACAATACATGTTGGATGACTTGTTAGTTGACGAAAAAATATTTTCAAAATACACTTATCCGACAAATTTATACACATGTTGGATGACCGCTCATTTTTTTAGAATTCTTGAAGGAGTAACATGAACATTTTTTTTATTTTTGAACTCTTTTTTATGTTTTTTTAATATATTTAGGTTAAAATTTACTTTTTAACATCATTGCTTTATACAAAAGCATCACTTTGTGAAAAACAATAACAAATAATGAATTAAAACGTCTCTGTTCGTACAACGGTCGGATGTCAAGTCAATACACCATCCGACATTTCATCCAACTTTTCATCCGACCATCGAAAAATCAAAACTTTTTGATTTTTCATCCGACCAGCCATCCGACCATCCGACAGCCCCATACACGAGAAAAATTACATTGGTCATCCAACAAGTCATCCAATTTGTTTGAAATGTATGGGAGCCTTAACTGCACGAAGGTTTTTTTAACTTCATTCTCAGAGAACGAAGCCGATCGGCTAACAGCCGCGACTTAGCCGCCGCCGATTTGCTCGGCTTATTTCGGCTTACAAATTTTAACAAAAAAATAGTTTTAGTTAATTTTTTTTTAATTTTTGTAAAAAATATATTTTTTAATAGTGTTTTTTTTGTTTGTGAACAGTTGTTCAAAAAGTCAAATATAATACTTTTGTAGTTTACAAATGTTGTTCGAAGCGTATTTTACGTCTATTTCTTCGCGTGAATTTAAGGGAAACAAAATCTGAAATACACGGTTTTTTTATCTTAACTTTTGAAAAACTGGAACAATTTCGATGGCATTTAAGCCCACTTCAGACTATAATACTGAGTAGTAAGAAAATACGTATCTTAAATAATACGAAATTTTCTCCGCTTGTCAAAAAATCTTTTAAAAAATCCTTTGCGTATTTACACCATCACATCTTAAATACATATTATCAAAATAAATACAACCCTGATCTTATGAAAAACGTATACGTTTTCTCATTTTTAGAGAAATTTCTAAAAATGAGAATACGTTTCCGCTTGTAATTGAGGAGGCAAATGTATGACCGACCCCTAATAGTTTTTCAACCACAAATTTTTTTCACAACATACCCGTGTAAAAAAAGAATTATATCAAAATATATTCAGATTTTTTGATCAGTAAATTAAGTCTGGCATATATGATCAGACATTTTCAGATATGTTCATAAGTGTAAAATTGTCAGATAGACTCAATTTACGGATCTAAAAATATCTGAAGCCGATATGAATATATATGGAGTAGATCTGATTAGATCCATTTATATATGATCCATATATGTTTTTATCAAAGCAAATATGTTTTGATATAATTATTTTTTACACGGGCTCTATCTTCAACCTTTAAGGAGGTCTTCATACAATGCTTTATATTTTGTGAAAAGTGAGACATTTTTTCTGAACATACCAACGACCTACCTCCATTTCATAGAGTGTTTCCATGCAATATTTCACGATAGTATGGGATATATCTAAAGGAATGGGGTAAAAACTCCAAAAGTTTTAAAAAAATATTTATAATGTGTAATTTTTCAGTGTACATCTTTAAAAAGAAAAACAAAATTTCACTTAATCAAAAAGGGGAAAAAAGTCGCACAAAGTTGGAAAAAGTTGCAAAATTAGACAAGTTTAAAAAAGTCGCACAAAAAGTCTCACAGCGTCAAAAAGGTTGCGAATTGCAACTAAAGTCGCACAACGGTAACACTGCAGACAGACCAACAGACATCGCTAGATCGATGGGGGATTATCACATATACCCAGTGTTGCCATATATCAAGATTTCCCTTTTTTTTGCAAGTTTTTTGAGGTGCTAAAAAGATTTCAAGATTTTTTCTAAAAAAATAAGTTTTTTGGAAAATAATAAAGTTTTTCAAGTTTTTCTTAATTAGTTAAAAAATACAAAAAGCATCATTTTTTTTTGTAAATACATACCCGAAATATTGGTCGTAGACCAAGCTTTTAGTATACCGACCGATTCAGAATCACTATCTGATTTGACTTAGCATGTCCGTCCTTCAGTACATAGACGGTACATAACGGTTACAATTAAATACGTCTTTATTCTATGAAAATATGAGATATTCGATTAAAATTTTGTTTTTAGCTTGGTAACCTTATTAAATCCATTTAAAATCAGACCATTCTTTGACTTGGTCGCCATATGAAAATTCCACAAGATATTCACTTAAATCTGTAAGTTGCCAACATAGAATAATTCTTCTCTTAAATTGTTGCACTAATAAAAGATTTTACCACATATAGATCCAATCCGTCATATATTGTCGAGCATGCACCGGTGTTTGATATTTGCTTACTGCAGTAAGTAATTGTTCACATGTGTACAATTTTCTAAGCCTTCATAAGTTATGACTCTTTCAAGGCTCCAAAAAATTAATAGAACGCTCGACATTTGGATTCCTGAAAGATTCATGTTTGACTCTTAATTCTGGATATGTAAAAAATTCAAAATATGTTTTTTTGAACATTCATAAAAGAGTCAGGAAAGAATACGAACATATATATTTCAGAATCTTTTATGAGGCCCCTGTAGGTTAGTTGGTAGCATGCTAGCCTATGAAACAGGCATTAAACCACAGTACAGACTAGTATGCAAACACTGATGCTAATTGCGTACTTTCCAATATGGTGGTATGGTTTTTAGTACAGAATTATCATCGCTGCCTACTGTATGTGTGCCTGTACGTGTGAGCTTTTGTGTATGTATTTATGTTGTTTGTTTACGTTTTGTATGAAACGTCAAAAGTTACACCGTGTGCTGTCACTAATACTTACACACATCAAATGCACCTCTGTGAACCTACTACTCATGTACTGTGCATTATAGGGTTGTAAAAGTCTGCTACTTTTCAGTACTCAATACTACTCAATACTTTTTTAATTGGGTACTCGATACTACTCGATACTTTTTGTTAAGTATGTTTTTTAAGCAAAATTTAAAAAATTATACATATTACATTATATTTATACATTATACATTATTTTTAGACATTATTCAGTATTTCTGACACTTGTTTTATACAAGCGCTAATGGCTAACGGATTTTTTTAAATATATTTTATAAAATCTTATACGATTTTTGCACTTTTTAGATAAAATTATTGCTAAAATGTAAAAAAATACAACCCTAAAAAGTATTGGGTAGGGACTTTTTGGTAGTGGGTACCCGGAAAATTTGTTGGTACTCGATACCAAGTACCCAAATACCCGGTACTTTTACAACCCTAGTGCATTAAACCCTTGGTCGATTTCGATACAACGAGACGACGGTCATTGTAACCAGTTCTCGGTTAGGTTTAATTAATTATTAAAAATGATTTGTAATTAAATTGCGAAAACTAAATAAAAACTGATCGTTGGATTAAAATTGTTATTATGATATTATAAGAGCACTAAGAAAAAGGGATTATGTTTTCTGAACGTCTAAGAACTCTTTTATGAGTCTTTTAGAGCTCCAAATTAACGCTTGGTTGTTTTTTTTTTATTATTTTTTTTACACTTGATATAAAAAATGAATTGAAAATACATAATGAAAATACATAATGTATTATTTTTTTCAATACTTTTGTAAAAAAAAGATTTTTTCACAAAAAAAAAGATTTTTTTTCAGAAATAAAAAGTTTTTTCAAAAAAATATATGGCAACACTGCATATACCTTTCATCGGCTACAGCCGGCTAAGAGCCGTCGCCGATCGATTTTTTGCTTAGCCGCCGCCGACAATTTCATGTCGGCTTCGTTCTCGCTTCATTCTTCGAATGAATTTAACAACGTTGCAATTGGATCGGGAAAAATTATAATTTTTAATTGTGTATATTTTTTTGTAATAATTAAATTTTGTAATCAAACGGTAATAAAAAATTGGGTAATTGGAAATTGAAGTAGTTTAACGTTTAATAAAAAAACATAATAACATCCTGAAGAACGGCTATAAAAATTTTGTGAAGTAAAAAGTGCATGAATAAATTTTTCAATAAAAAATACAAAAAAAAAAGCCTTGAGACTACTTTATTACACCAACACACAAATACTTTACAATTATACAAAAAAATCGCTGATCAACAACGCCTCTTAATATTGAAAAAAAAAAAACATTAATTTATGGAAATTAAGGTGTATGAACTAATTAATGAATTTGTTTATGGACTTTAAATTGGTGTGTATAATTGAAAGATTTGTTTATTGAACGAAGAGGAAATTATAATAGAAAATTTAAAATACTTAAGAATTTTGCTTGTTTTATAAAAAAATCACTAAACCGTAACTTTTTAACGTCATACCTTTTTTTATTATAATTTCTTTCTAGTGAGTTATTTAAGCTTCTGTGGCCAATATAGAAAACAGAAACAACTTTAGCAGATTTTAAAGAAAAAGAAGAAATAGAAATATTAAAACAAAAAAAAAAAACTTTAATATCTTTGTTAGTACATATTGTTGTTGTTATTTCTTATTGTTTGCCAAATCGTGAAAAACAATTCAACCAAACTATACAAAAAACAGCAGCAACACCATTTATTTACACCACATTCTCTTGCTCTCCAAAGTCTAAAGGTATGTAAAAATTTTGTTTTATTTTATTTCACTTTTTTCGTATTTATTTTTCGCTGTCGTCATATTTTGTTGTAATTTATTTATTTTGTTATATTTTTCTTCTGTATTTTTCATGTTCTATTTTAATAAATCGCTGTACAGTTATTTTTGAACTTCCATCCAACGTCGTCAAACCAACGGCAAAAGTCTCTCCGTGACAAAAAGACGGCACAGCACAAAACACACACATAAAAACAACACACTTGCATTAAAAAAGAAAAGCAGCCGGTCTCCTAAAATTATAAGAAAACAAAAGACTTGGACATTTTTGTTAAGTTATTAAGAATTTTTAACAATTTATTCAATTATTAACAGTTGCATATTTGAAAACGTCATATTTTGCATATTGTTAAGTAATTAACCTTTTTTGGAAGTTGTTGTTTTGTGCCCTAAACAGGCCAGACGTCAAACGTTTTGAGAAACCAGTGTTGGACGTGCAAGTTTTAGCAGTTTATATTTGTTGCATTTTTATCTACGCCGAGAAATTCTTAAATGGTAATGTTTTATATAAATATTTTTTTTGTTATACTCATTGTTTTATTGAATTTTAATATAAAAAAAAGTATCTTGCATGATTGCCTGTCCTTTCGTCCGTCTGACAAAATATTTTGTAATGACTTTCATTTTGTTGTACCTTAAAAGAGTTTCATCCAACAAAAAAACATGTCATGTTCTATATTTGTATTGAAAAAATTTTCCACATTTTCCTCCTCATTTTATACCATTTTACATTCTCCTTTTTTAAACATGTATAGTAGAGTGTATAATAATAGCAGAACTTTAAAAAATTAAGTACAGACGACGCAATATTATGTACAATATTCAATTATATTGATGGTGTGTGGGTAAGATTGACCATTGTACAATCGTCAATATTACCCACACACCATCAATATAATTGAATATTGTACATAATATTGCGTCGTCTGTAGGTACCTTAAAGATTTCCAAAATTAAAAATAGACACTTTCAACTCAACGGTTTCACTCATATACAATTAAGTGTAAAACAATAGCAGCGCTTTTCAATTATCAATTTTAATGAGACCTTTTCTAATCTTAGAATCTGAGACTTTTCTTTCACAAAAAATGACTCAGAATCATTCTAATTTTAAAAGTTACCACAGAGTTGTTTTTCACTTTAAATCTAGGGGAATTCTCTCTCGTCTAATCACGCCTTTATAGAGCTTTCAGAACACTTTTCAAAAAGGCTCGCAAAGTGTTTGAAAATAGCGTTTTGAGAATGTTTTTTTTTTGTTACAGAGCTTCCCAGTTGGCAACGTCCTCGAGCCATCCTCAGTGACGGAGCGGTGACATGTCAGAGTCACACCTGACATCCACAAGACATCTCTATTTACTGGGTTGAGGACAGTTTCATACAAATTTTCAAAATGTCCTCACACAAAGTCAGCAGTGGTCAGGGCTGACCTTCTGGGGACATGTCACCTAAGACTTCTTTGGGGAAATGTCTGACATATGTCATGCGAAAATACAAAAAATTTTCGTATTTCCTTTAGTTTTTACTTTTATCCATTTTCCTTTATAAATTATCTTTCTCATATTTAGAAAAAACTTTTCGCCTTTTTTAGTCCCAACTGGATTTGAACCTGGAACCTCCAGTTTATTAGTCCCACACCTAACCACTTGTTCCAAACTTTATTTTTAAAATTGTTTGTCTATTTATTACTTTTATTCTACTTGTTAGATTTTGATTTTATTTTAATTAAGTCGATAATATTGCCATCTTTTTCTTGGAAATTGAAGAGTTGCCCAGATTTAAAATTCTAATTTAATATACTGCTATTCTGAAGACATTTCCTTTTAGACATCTTAGAGGAATTGTCCACACTCTTAAAGCAAACATTCAATGATGACAATGTTAGGACATGTCATCAAGGATTACCTATGATTTGTCAGCACCTGAAGACATTTCCTCAAGGAATCACTGTGGAAATTTCCTCAGTAACACTTTTTCCAACTGGGTTTCAGAACGTTTTTTTTTAGAACCGTCGTCAATTTCTGCTTGAGTAGTTTCGGAACTTAGAAATTAAAAAAAAAAAATCTAAAAGAACTCTTAAAACGCTCTTCGAATACGCTTGCAAAGCGTTTGAAAAAAACGTTTTGAGATTGCTTTTTTTTTTGTTATAGTGCTTTCAGAACACTTTTCAAAAACGCTCGCAAAGCGTTTGAAAATAGCGTTTTGAGAATGCTTTTTTTTTTTGTTACAGTGCTTTCAGAACGCTTTTTTTTAGAACCGTCGTCAATTTCTGCTTGGGTAGTCTCAGAATCTGACACTATACGAAAAATGTCTAAGAATCTGAACTTTTTCTACGCGAAAAATGTCACAGCATATGAGACTTTTTCTACACCAAACATGTCTCAGAATCTGAGACTTTTTCTATACGAAACATGTCTCAGAGTCTAAGACTTTCTATACGGAAAATGTCTCAGAATCTGAGATTTTCTATACGGAAAATGTATCATAATCGGAGACGTTTTATATATAAAAAATCTCGGAATCTGCAATTTTTTTTTTATACGAAAAATGTTTCGGAGTCTGAGCCTTTTTTCATGCGAAAATGTCTTAGAATCTGAAACTTTTTTATACGAAACCTGTCTCTGAATGTAATACTTTTTCTATACGAAAAATGTCTCAGAATCTTAGACTTTTTTATGAAAAATCTCTCAATCACAATCTACAATTTTTTTTTTTATACATTCTAGAGTTGTCAATTATTCGACTTTCAACTTTGTTCGAATAATTCAAATAATTGTTTTTCCTCGTTCGATCAAACGATTAAAGATCAAAATTTATTCGATTAATCGAAGAGAATAACGAATAAAAAAATTATTTTAAAAAATATTTTTATTAACACAAAAAATAAACAATTCATATAAAAAATCTTAAAATAAGAAAGTTAAAATTTTTATTAATGAAAAAATGCATACAAAACTTAAAAATAAAATAGTTAAAAGTTAAAAAAAATCTTAAAAATTGAATAACTAAGATCACTTTTAATTAATGGATGTCGATTTTAATACTTGTTGAGAAATAATTCAAATACAAATTATTATTTGAAATATTCAGACAAAATATATCATAAATGATTTTAATTTTTGTCAAATAAGACAATTTAAGTTGTTCCTAAGAAATTATCTTTTAAAAATAAAAGTTGACTTAATTTTTTTTTTTCAAATGATTTTTGGTTTTTGTTTTTATTAAATTAGATTTTGAAAACACTCTTTCGCTAATTGTTGAAGTAGGTGATATAGTTAGAAGAGCATAAACAAGTTTATCTATTTTTTCTGTTCTTTTTTTAGATTTTTCCAAATATACCATATCGTCTGATATATCGCTAAAGTCCTTTTTATTTTCTGAATTTTTAATACTTTGAATTGAATTATTTAACTCGCATAAAAGATTATTATTTTCATTACTAATAACTTCCTCTATTTCAATACTTTTATCTGAATTATTGTGATTACTTTCAACATAAAATAATCTGGAGTATAATTTATTTGCATATTCATTTGTTTCGCTTTTTGGAGAATATTTTAAGAAACTTTCATTGCTCGGAAAATTTCCAGAATTTAGAAAAATTATTAACGTATTTAACACTTTTATACGTCTCTCATTAATTCTTATTTTAATACGTTTTAGTAAGTCTGATGCAAAAGAATTATTAATTTTTTTCTAAATTATTTATTAAAAACTTGATAACTCCCCCTAATTCTATAATGGATGTGCTATACAGGGCTATGGCTACAATATATTTTAACTTTCCTACATTTTGTATAAAATCTTTCAAAATTTATGAGAATAAATCAACTTCTAAGCATTTATTTAATGTTTTAATTAAAAAAAAATTGTTCGATTAATCGACATTAATTAATCGATTTATTCGTTATTCGAAAATCGTCATTTTTGAATTATTCGAACAAGAGTTGGGTTTTGTTTGATCGATTAATCGAATTATTCTTAATCGACTGACAACTCTAATACATTTCTATAGTAAAAATTTCTATGAATCTGAGACTTTTATGATATTATAAATTTCTCCTATAGAAAAAGTCTCAGATGAAGACGAAAAATCTGTTAGATTCTGAGACTTTTCTTCTTAGAATTTTTTTTTTAAAACAATTAAAATAAATTGTTCCACTATTGTATAAGCGAATTTATTAGCATTTTTTTATTTTTTATTTATTTATTTCTAATGGTTAAAACGGTACTGTGAATGAGCAAAATGGAATCTAAGACATTCTAGCGCTGTTCTTCTGCTTGTCCGTCTGCTTGCCAGTCTCCTCAAAGGGTTTTTTAAGACATTCTAGCGATGTTCATATGGTTGTCGGTCTGCTTAAAGGTTTTTTGTATTTCGGTAGAACAAATGAAGCTTTAATTTTTGATGAAAAAAGTTTTTCAAAAACTTTTTTATAAAATATAAATTTAAACGAAGTTTTTTTTTGATGAATATTAAAAAACAGTAGTTTTTTACGCTTTATTCACCAGCTGTTGAAATTTTTTTTGTTCACCAGCAGGTGAGTTATTATCCAAGTTACAAACCTTTTAGGTTTTAAGAAAATAAAAATGGCAACTCGTTATTATTTTTTTTAGTCGTTAGCTCAAATAGTCAAACTGAAGTGACTTCCTGTGTCTCCTTTTAAAATTAGACACTCCAGTAGATTTGCCAACCGATTAAGAATAATTCGATTAATCGATCAAACAAAACCAAACTCTTGATCGATTAATTTAAAAATTACGATTTTCGAATAACGAATAAATCGATTAATTTATGTCAATTTATCGAACAATTATTTTTTATATCCTCCAACTACAGTATCGAAATATGAGTCTAGAACCCCATAAAGTAAACATATTTTTGAACAGTGATCGATTACACTGTGCAACACGATTTTGTATTTTGGATGGGACCAAAAAAATTAAAGTATACCAACAGTAGAGCAAAACCCCAGAAGGGTTTTGAAAACTTAGTTCGAGTTCTTTTTTTATGGCCCACTGAAGTTTTTAATTTTTTTTCAAAGGCGTTTTAAATAACTCAAAAAAAATTATGAAATCTAGTTCTGAGGCAAATAATGTTGAGACATGACTTCAGTAAAAATTGATGCCGATTCTTTTCTCAGAATATATTAGCCTTTTTTAAAATATCCTAATAGAACACCAATTAAACTTACGTTTATAGGGTTAAACTGTTCTACAAAAATTTTCTGAATAAAATTTTACTAGGGGTTGTCAGAGATCACAAGTTCGTGCGAAAAGTGCAAAATGCTTAAAAAAGTAAAATTGTAAATTATCACATACTTTTAAATTGTTTTTTTATCAAAGTCTTAAGATTATTTACCTCAGAATTAGCTTTAACTTTTTTTTTGACTTATTCAAAATGCCTTTGGACACAATTGAAAACTTCAGTGGGCCATAAAAAAAGAACTCGAGCTAAGTTTTCAAAACCATTCGGGGTTTTGGTCTTCTAATGGTATTCTTTTATTTTGTTGGTCCCATCCAAGATACACTCGAAGACCCCAAATTTGTTGCACAGTGTTATAAGACATTCTAGCGATGTCCGTTTGTCCGTCCGTCTGTAAAGGGCAAGATAAAGTCGAAAATAAAAGAGCTATACTCCTGAATTTAATCACGTTTATATCTTCTGGTCATAGGTTGGTGAAGTTCCGAGACAAAATCGGACGAGGGGAAAACTGTTCCCCCTTAAAGAACTAAAACACCACCAGAAATACAATATTTTTTAATTTTTTTTTCTACTTATATTTGTTCAGCAAATGAAATATTTTTACGCCGTATGAAGTTCATTGACCTACATTTGGACCAAGAAGATTAGGATATGATATTTTTCGGCCCGCCCACTTTTATAGGCGTGATTATAGAAAATAATACAAAATAATGACAAAAGTGTGTTTTTTAGGCAACGTCCCCAGCCGAATCCCCCTTAACCTAAAAAAACTTTAAACTCAATAAAAATATTTTTTTTTATAGCCACTTTTTTTATTCGTTATTCTCATCGATTAATCGAATAATTTTTTAGATTTAATCGTTTGATCGAACGAACAAAAACAATTATTTGAATTATTCGAACAAAGTTAAAAGTCGATTAATTGACAACTCTACACTCCAGCCATAAAAAATGTTAAAAATAAAATTCTAAGAAGAAGAACTTCTAAAAAACACAATTTTAAAGGTTTTTGTATTTCGGTAGAACAAATGAAATTTAAATTTTAAAGGTTTTTTGTATTTCGGTAGAACCCATGAAATTTAAATTTTTGATGAAAAAATACTTTTTTATCAAAAATAATTTTAATGATTTTTTTTTTTATAAAAAAAAGAATTTTTTTGATGAAAAAATAATTTTAATTATTTTTTTTTTTATAAAAAAAAGATTTTTTTTTGATGGAAAAATAGTTTCATGTAAAAAAGTTTTTGATGAAAAAAATTTATGAAGCAAACCAACCTTTGAACAACAATTTTTAAAGTTTTTTTTTTGTATATCTTTTAAACAAATAAAATTTTTAGTTTTGATGAAAAAAACATTTTTGGATAAAAAAAATTTTTGATGAAAAAAATTTTTTATTGAAAAAAAAAAATTATAAAATTTTTTTTTTTGACGAAAAAAAAAGAAAATAAAAACTGTAATTCTAATTATTTTTTTAGACGTTAGCCAAACTGAAGAGACTTCCTGGTCATTTTTGTTAAATTAAAAACATCATGTAAAAAAACATCATGTAAAAAATAAAATTAAAAAAAAATATTTCTACAAAAATTCTTTTTTTTTGTCAAAAAATTATTATTAAAACATTTTTTTCAAAAAATATTTTAACCTACTTTTTTTCAAAATAAGTTTCTTTTTATATGCTTTGCTATTATTATGCACTCAATTGTATATGTGGAACCATCATCAAACAAACCCCAGTGCATGACTTTTGTTTTTGTTTTATGTTCAGTTCTGTTTTAGATTTGTGTGTTTTTGTTGTTTTTGTATGTATTGTTGTATACTACAACATATAGTAATGTCTTTTTTAGTGACAATTACTAAATGTTATTATTGTTGTTGTTGTAATTATTATTGTCGATGTTGTTGCTGCTGTAGTTGTTGTCATTGTCTTCCTCTCCTATAGCTTTATTGGTGCGGTACCGTCTGTTGAGGCACCATCATTCATACTTTCTACGACGACGTACACGCACAGTAGCAAAGCGTAACTACCCAGTCAGAAAAATACAAACGGGCCAACGTTGGAATGAAGTTGGCGGCGACGGTACCAACGTTGGCATATCATACCCGTTTCTAAGTCTACGACGTCATTTCGAAGTTAAAATGATAACAGTGGCCAACGATCGCTCGACTTTTGCTTTGACGTTGGGTTAACATTGATTTTACAAATTTACGACATTGGATTTATCTTTTACTTAGGGATATATTGAAAATCTCGATGTAGTGCTTTTTAGTTACCATTTTGTGCAAATTGGTTAAAAAAGCAAATACTTAAGTGTTCACTAAGATTAAAGAGTTGAGGTCTATGTAAATCAAAAACTTTTTAAAAAAATAAAAATGTTAAAACTTTTCAATTATAATCCATAGTGTAGTGTTTTATGTAAACACAAAGTTATGACAACACAATATTTTTAGTAAAACTGTTTTACATTATACAATGTTGTGTTTTTGGCTAGCCCGATATTGTGCCAACACAAAATTTTTGGTACGGTTGGCAATGTCTGACTGGGTATTTGTCATCTTTTATAAAAAAAAATAACAAAAAAAGAAAAAAAGAGCACACACACATTAGTTGGAATTAGAATTTGTTTAATTTTTTTCTAGAAATCCCTAACCCAGCCCCAACTAGAAAATGTGTAAATCCCATTGCATGTAAAAAAAATTCTAATTTTAATATGTAGACAAGAATTATTTTCTAATTTGCAAAAAAAAAAAAATTGTTTAGTTGATGTTTGTTGTCTGTGCTCTCAACTGCAGTGACTGAAATTTAAATAGAGTTAGTCGAATTCGAAAAATATTTTTAAAAAATTTAACCATATTACGATACTCCACTCTGTGGTCCAGGTTATAACACCGTCCGGCAGCCAATATTAAACATGAACCGGATGATATACGTCTGAAAGTAGAGATCAAATAGAGTAAATCTGCATTTACAGTTTTTCATTTCGTGATCCTGTTTCCTTTTAAAAGGACTTCAAAGTTTTAAAGGATACATTTTGTAAAATATTTTTTTTGAAATGTTTGTACTTGTCCTAGAATAACACTAGTGATGGCAAATGAAAGAGAAGGATCTCCCATAATTTTTCCTTTTTTTTATTTTGCCATATCAGGATAAAGGGGTTTGAAAACTTTATCAAAATATTTTGTTGAAAATTTTGAATGATTGGATACATTTTTAAAAGGACTTAACTTACCTCCTTTTTCCTGATATGTAAAAATAATGGAATAGGAAAATTAGGGGAGATGCTCATCTTTCATTTGCTATCACTAGTGGCATCCTAAGATAAGTACAAATATTAAAAAAATATTTTATAAAATTTAGTCCTCTAAAATTTTGAAGTCCTTTTAAAAGAAAACAGGATCACGAAAAGAAAAACTGTAAATGCAGTTTTTCTACATTTAGGCTTTTATTCATATTACTTATAGTAGACTTATTGTAGGTTTATTTGACAAGTATGCCTGCAATATCTGTCAAATAAACCTATTTTAGTTACATTTCAGTTTTTATGAATAACCACCTTAGTCTCTAGTTTCAAACTTATACTATCCAGTTTGTGTTTAACGACTTTTTTTAATTTTTGTCGGACGGTGTAATAAGCTGACGTTTGAAACTATTTTTTATGAATTCTAATTGTTCTTTTTCAAATTGCGATTGATCGTTTTAAATTAAAATTGATCTTTGTATACCCTTCAACCACTGTATGGGGGTATTATCACTTTGTCATTCCATTGAAATATCAGTCGATGATTACACTACTAAACATCAAAAATGCGACTGGGACGCGACCTTATACATTTGATTACAATAGTTCTGCTAGTCAAAAATCCGGTTTCCAAACTTTTCTATCACATTTGGTTTTAGAGAAAATTAAGGTCAAAGTTCAAAAAAATCTCCGTTTTGGTTATTTTTGGCAACTCGTAGCAGATGAACCCGATGTTATGGCGACTTAAAAATAAGTCGAAGGTAAAGCTTAAACATTACTCTTTAACATACAGAACTCATTGGTCAGTTGCCTTAAACAGTTGTCTTTCAATGATGTCTTATTCACCAGTATTGAACAAAAAACTTTTTTTTTTTTTTGGGAAAAAGACCTTATTTAAAGACCTTTTGTGCTCCAACGGTTAAAGCGACTGCTAAAATGAGTTATGCATTTTAAAGGGCAATGTTTGGTTTTTATCCTTGAACTATTTTTAAGTTGCCAGTTAATCAGTTTCGTCCTCTATGAGTTGTCAAAAATGTCCAAAACCACGATTTTTTTATTTCAAATTTCTTTAAGTTTGGAGACCGGTTTTGTGACCAAGAGAATACTTGTCATCGTGTGTATAAGGTGGCGTTCCATTCGCTTCAAGTTTTTTTTTTCATATGATAAGTAGCGGAAAAAATTGTTTTTGGGGAATAAGACATTATTGAAAGACAATTGGTGCCCTAAGGGTTAAGTCAACTAACCAAATGAGTTCTGCATCTTTAAGAGCAATTTTTAAGCTTTACCCTCGAGTTATTTTTGAAGTCGCTATTACATCGGGTTCATCCGCTGTGAGTTGTCAAAAATGGGAAAAACGGCGAATTTTTTGAACTTTGACCTCAATTTTCTCAAAAACATGATGTAAAGCAAAAGTGTGGAGACCAGTTTTGTGATCACTTGAACAATTGCAACTAATTGTGTAAGGTCGCGTCCCACTCGCATCAAGTTTTAATTAAAATGTTTAGTAGTGATATTGATCCATGATAGATTTTAAGACATTCTATGAAGGTCCGTCTGTCTGTAGAAAATAGAGTTGTGCATGAATATGTCTTATAGGTTGGTCAAGTTCGTATAGGGGCAAAATTGGACCAATGGGAAAAAGTTCCCCCTTAACGCATAGTCTTATATGGCATTCACACTTACTACCTTAAACAAGTTGTTCAACAAAACCCCAGTAACAGAATAAAAACGTAATGGACACAGAAAAAATACTTTTTTAAACATCTCACTCTTGAACACTTTAACACAGCAAGTGTAAATGCCACATTAAACTTTCAACGCCTTAAATGATCGGTTTAATCTTTTTATTTACATATTTTTATACCCTCCACTTAGTGATAGAGGGTATATATAAGTTAGTCATACCGTTTGTAACTCATCGGAATATTGGTCTAGGACCCCATAAAGGACAGTTAACACGTTAACTACCCTTGACCACCCTTATCTACTATTTTCCAGTATTGGTGAAAAGATTTGCTGGGTTTAAATAATTTTGTATGAAAAATTATTTGAATTTGACAATTGTTATCCTCCAATACTGGGAAATAGTAGATAAGGGTGGTCAAGGGTAGTTAACGTGTAAACTGCCCTTAAAGCATATATATTAATGACCAGTGATCGATTTTAAGACATTTTAGCGATGCCCGTTTGTCAGTCTGTCTGTGGAAATGGCGATCACGGCCACAATATTACACGGAGATCACTGAAACTTAACTTATTTATTGGAAGTTCTTCCGAGCAGTTTGGTATTGCATTTGAGCGATATCGGTTCAGCGGTTTAAAAGTTGTGAACGTAAATGTAAGGACACTTCGAAAACTTTGGTACATTCAACATAACCTAAAAATACAAAATGCTTTAATTCGGCTGCTGATTGACATATGTAAACATAATTGAACACCGAATGGTATTTAAACAAGTACAAACATATTTCGGACAAAAAAAAAAAAAATCGCAGAATTTTTTTTTTTTTCAAAAGCGATATTGTGCAAAAAAATAATCTTTTAGAAATTGTGGAGGGTATCAATACATTCGGCAAGGTCGAATTTAATTTTTTTACTTGTTTTTATTGAAATGGCTTTTAAATAGTATTGCGTCCTAAAAATGTTGAAATTGAAATGATTTTTTTTTTTTAGAAAAATAAATTAAAATTTTTTAAGCACCTCAGAAAACTTGTAAAAAAAAACTTGACGTATGGCAACACTGTTCACTAGGGTGGTTCATAAAAACAAAAGTTGGATTGTATGGGCCAGCCGGAATGTATATTAAGCACCGTGAAAAACTAACACGTGATTTTTCCAATTTTTTTCATTAAGGTTAAGGGGTCGCTACCGGGCTCTAAACTTTGGGTCTTAAAAATTTTTTTTCGATTTTTTTTATTTTTGTTATAATTTAGCTTGATTAGCTTATTAACGCCAAAAAGTTTCATTTTGGTCGGAAAAGTATTTCAGTTTCAAAAGTGACATTGAAAAAAAAACAAGTAAGAAAATTTAATTCGACCTTGTCGAATGTATAGATACCCTCCACAATTAAAAAAAAAAATTTCCGAAAAAAAATTCTTAAAAAAAAAAAAAAAAATCGGTGAAAAAATTTTTTGGCGAAAAAAAAATTTCGCGATTTTTTTTTTTTGTAAAAAATAGGTTTGTACTTGTAAAAATACCACTCTGTGTCCAATTATGTTCACATATGCCAACCAGCAGCCAATTTAAAGCATTTTGTATTTTTAGGTTATGTAGAATGTACTAAAATTTTCTAGGTGTTCTTACATTTTCGTTCATAACTTCTGAACCGCTGAACCGATTTCGCTCAAATGCAATACCAAACAACTTAGTACAAGAACAAGTAAATGTGTTAAGTCTCAGACATGTATGTTTAATACTTTGGCCGTGATCACCATTTCCACAGACGAACAGACGGACAGACAGACGGACATCGTTAGAATGTCTTAGAATCGATAACTGATCAATAATATTTGTACTTTATGGGGTCTCAGACTAATATTTCGAGGAATGACAAACTTATATATACCCTCTATCACTAGAGTAAAGGGTATGAAAAATTAGGCTGGTGGGGCCTCACTCTAAAAATGTTTCAAAAAATTGTTTTTTTTTTAGTTTTGATAAGCTTACGTAATAAGCTAAAAAATAAAAATGGGTCATATATGAACCGGCCTACTGTACATAATACATTTTTCGCAGCTCTTTTGATTGTTGGATTTGTTTTAAAGCGATTTAAATTACGTTTTATTTAAGACGGTTTATAAGTCTAATACAGTAGGAGTATTCACTTTAATTTTATTTATTTAAAAAGGGTGAAGTTTAAGTTAAAATTTCTTAAATTAAATTTATGTTTTCTAGCAAACTGTTTATTTTTTTTTGGTTTGAACAAAACTTAGGGGATTTCCCCTATTAATGCAATGCATTGTATTGGTGGAAAAAATAAGGTTAGGAGGGGAATATGAGGGAGTAGTGTCTATGTACATTTGTCATTAATTTATAAGTATCAAAAAAATAACGACTTTGTCTGGAAGTTTATTCCTTATGAATACCCTTATTGAATTTAAAGACCAATCAACTTGATTCCTACAAAATACTTGATATCTTTACTATGCAAATTCTTTCCGGTTTGTAAAAACGTCATTGCTTTGACAAAAACCCGAAACATTTATAATAAAACAAACAATAAAATATGCAAAAAAGTAATTATAAACTAGAAGAATTAAAAAATATTGTGAATCACTGTTGTATATAAAAAATATAGCCTAGAAAAATTTAAATTCAAAATTGAACTGGTTTCTTATAATAAAAGATTAACATGATTAAACAATTGTGTGAATGGAATAAAAGAGAATTCAAAATAATATAATTTGATTAAAAAACAATTGAATTTATAATAGAAAAAAAAACAACAGATAAATTACAATTTTGCTCAAAGTAGCAAGTGAAAGCCGTCTGTCTATAAGATGGATTAAACATAAATGGATAATGACAAATATTTGGATTTAAAATAGACAATTTTAGTTCTTTGTGCATATTACTTTGTATTATTATTCATTATATGCAGTTAAATAAGTTCATTTTGTTTAATTTATTCACGTGATTCACGTGTTTAAAAGATAAATCTTATTCATACATATTGATTTTTTAATCCATACTCGTATAATCGTCATATTTATCTTCAGTATTTAATATTCATGTAACAAGAATCCCAGCAAAAAATTGAAAATAGTTATTGGACAATTGAAACTTTGAAAAAACCCAATTCAAATTCAGAAGAGCCCAATAGAAATTTAGAAAAACCCACTTGAAAATCAATAAAAAAATATTTGACCACATAATATTAAATTATAAAAAAAGCTCAGTTTAAAACCTCAATTAAACATTTGAAATTCTTATTGAAATTCATAAAATCCTAATCAAAATTCAGAAAATGTCCGAAATGATACTCGATCGATTTTAAGTCGATCTAGCGATGGCCGTCGGTGATAATAATTTAATGGTTCAAAAGTTACTAACAAAAATGTAAGGACGTCTCGAAAACGTTAGTACATTCAACATAACCTAAAAATATAAAATACTTTGATGGCGATGAACATACACACAAAAAAATATTTTACCAATAACTTGAGAGGATATGCGTTTTTAAAGTTTTTTACATTAATTATGAAAAATTTTGTAACATTTAACCAAGTTTTTGCATTATTTTGGTTAAGGTTTGTAAAATTACACAAGGTTAAATACTCTTATGAATAGTTTCTAAACTTTTATCAGAAACAAACAAAAACTTGGTAAAATTATGCTATTTTTTGCATAATATATGCAAAAAACTTTAAAAACGCATATCCTCCCAAGTACTTGGCAAACAATTTTTTGTGTGTAGTTTTTAAATGAATGATATTTAAACAAGAACAAAAATTTTATAAAATTTTTTTAGTATTTAGTAGTTATTTATTTTATTTGCTATAACCTAGCCCGTTGGCCATAATCGATTTTTGGCGAAAAAAAATGTGTGGAATATACCAAAATTTTCGAGATGTCCTTACATTTTTGTTTATAATTCTTTTAACAAAAAGTTATTTTGTGACACAAACATTTCTTAAACCAATAAATAATATAAAATTCCAAATATAAATAATTTTGCCCGAAGTTCATTTACTCCCCCTCTTTTCCATTAAAACAATTGCCACATTTTATTTGCGGTTTAAGCGAAGAATTGCGCAGAACTATGTAGTCAATTAAAGGATGTCTTAATTAAGCATTTTTATTTATATATATTTTTATAACCAAGACACTGCAAATAGATATATTTATATCGTGTTTTTTTTATTTCAACGAATAATAATGAGCTGTTAGTTTATAATTGCTTGGCAGTTAAAGAACACTTCGAATCTCGTCTATGTTGTATAATTCATAGATATTTTCAAACGAAATAAAATAAGTAAGTTTTAAAGCTGAATTCTCAAAAATATTGTAGTTCAATTTGCTAAAGTCAGCCCAAACAGTTTGGTCAGAATTCGGAAACATTTTGGATTTTTTTTAATGATCATTAAAAAATACGGTCGACCGTATTTTTTATGTGCTTAAATGTAGTCTTCGTAATCGTCTTTTATCTCTCTTTCAACTCTCGGCCATCAAAAAAACTTTCCTAAAATAATTCCAAATACAGAAATCTTCTCAACCCATTTTTGGGCCGAGCTGTTCGGTTGGGCACTAAATTCCACAAAGTAAATTTCACACATATTTTCACAAAATTGCTCTGGCCGACTAGATATGTACAAAAATATTATTGATCTATTACCGATTTTAAGAAATTTTAGAAATGCCCGTCAGTCCGTCCGTCTGTATAAGACACGATGCAGTAAAAAAAATGAAGTATACTCCTGAAATCTGGCAAAAATATGTCATATGGCCCTAGCAGGTTAAGTTCGTGAATGGTCAAAATCGGACCAGGGGGAAAATGTTTTCCCCACCTCTGAAAAATTCACTTTTTTGAATTTGTCGTATTTTTGTTAAGCAAATAAAACAATCTTATGTCAGAAGAAGTTCAAAGTCTTGTGTTTGGGCCCAGGGTCTAGAAAATGAATTTTTTTGGCCCACCCCTTTTTGTGGGCTCGGATATTAAAAATTTAACACTCTCACTTGTTTTTTTACTTTGTAGAGGATTCGCTGCAGCCAAAATTAACAGTAACTTCATTGCAGGATAAGTGTGCCTCTCGATCCATATTCACCTATTCCGTGACTGGTGAACACTAGAGTGGCTCGTTTTTGGGCTTTTCTCTCTGATCAAATTCTAATATCCGTCAAAAATGTCGGTCCCCTAAGGGTAACTCACATGCAAAATATCACTCCGATCGGAGTTTATCTTCTGTCTCCACTTTAAGCCTCAAAATTGGGGTTTTTGCAAAAAAGGACTTTAAAAAAAATTAAAGTTTTTTATTAAAATAATTAAAAAATTATTTTTGTATTTGTAAATACTTAAATATGAAATTTAAAGATTTTACGATATCATTAACCCGTTCAAACTTGATACCAAAACAAGTAGAAAAGTTAAATTCTACTTGGCCGAATCTATGAATACCCTCCACAATGCCCTTTTAAGGCTGGATTACTCAATGCTCCGTTATAAAATAACTCCGTTAAATTTAAATTTTTCGTACAAATTTTGCTCCGTTAAATCGGCAGTTAGCAGCTAACTTTTCATTGAGTAATCCGCCCTAACTTAAAGTAAATTTTCCAACGTGAATAAATAACATTTTTGATTAGTTTTTATTTTGTGTAAAAAACTTTTTTTTAATAGTAATTTTTGAAAAAAAAAATTTACTAAATTTATTTTTGAGTGTAAATTTTTTTTGAGTGTAAAATTTTTTTTGAGTGTATTTTTTTTAGTGTAAAAATATTTTTGAGTGACAAAAATACGTTGTAAAATATTTTCTTGACTTACCAATGTTTTTAAAACATGTTTAACGGGTTTTCAACTCATGAATTTAAGGCGAATCTAATCTGAAATTCACGGTTTTTCTAATAACTTTTAAACCTCTGGACCGATTTGGCTAAAATTCAAATCGAACCAGGCCCGGGGAACGACAAATATATATGCCAAGCTTCAGCATCCTCAGAATTGCCTTTCGAAAGTTAGCGTGTGTTTTATCTTGTAAATTTACGAAAAACCCTTGCCGATATTTTGTCTTTTACTCATAACTTTTGAACCACTGGACCGATTTCACTGGATTGCAATACCAACCTGAACAGGTAAATGCCCAACATATATGCCAAACTTCAGGAGCCTCCGTAATGTCTTTCAAAAGTTAGCGTGTTTTCAACAGACAGACGGACGGACATAGCTAGATCGTCTTAAAATCGATCTTAGACCAATATTTCGAGGTGTTACAAAAGGAATGACAAACTTATATATACCCTCTATCACTAGAGTGGAGGGTATAAAAATGGCATGATTTTGGGGGCGTTCTCAAAACACCTTTTTTCAAAATTTCATTAAAAAAAATTTTAAATATATAATTTTTTCTTTCTGAATTCATTAAGAACATCTTGGAGAAGAAAAATTTGAAATATTGCGGATATCCATCGGGCCACTTTTCGGAAATCGCGGGGGGAAGTTAGCGGATTTCAAGGAAATGTTAGTTTTATCAATAATTTGGATTAATAAAATCTTATAAATTTCATTTTTGGGCAAATTAAAGTTTTTTTTTGGTGTCGTGACATTCTATTAAATAACTTTAGGTCTGCCATGAAATCTTACCGATCTAGGACATTGGCTGGGGGTCAAAAATGACCCCCGCGGAAATTTGAAGTTTAGGCTTAAATTTTGTGCTATAAACAAGTATCGAATGGCTTCTGTGCTTCCCCCCCCCCCCCCCCCCCTATAATTATTTACTAATATATATTACCTTTAAAAAATCATTAACCCTTTTTGGTAGGGGGTAAAAATGATCCATTCAATATTTTCTAGCACGTACGTTTTTGAGATATTCGCTGCTAAAAAGTCAAAAAGCAATAATTTCGCACTTTTGGGGGTCCACTGTTATGTTGCTTTCAACAAATAGGACTTGATTTTATAAAAATTGGACCTCCTTATTCCAAAACTGCAATTCTAGCATGTTCTGTTTTCGAGATATTCGCGTTCGAGATTTTCGAGTGGAAAAATTTTCAAGCGCGAATATCTCAATAACGAAACATGCTACAATTTGATTGCAGTTTTGGAATCAGGGGGTCCATTTTATATGAAATCAAGTCCTATTTTTAGAGGCATCTGTAACAGTGGACCTCCAAAAGTGCAAAATTATTGTTTTTTTTTACTTTTTAACAGCGAATATCTCAAAAACGGTACGTGCTAGAAAAATTTTATTGCAAATTTGGATTCAGAAGAGCAGAATATTAATATTGATTTTGAAACACAAAACTTTCTTTGGTTTCAATACTTTTTCTTGTTAAAAATGTAATTTTCCTACCAAATTTCCAAATAAAAAAAAAAGAATGTATTTGTTGACAAAGTACGACTTGTAAACATGTATTGTGTGGTAAATTCACATCGACAACGTACGTGTGAGAAATCACCTTCGCCTCTATGTTTCTCTATGAGAAAAACGGACGCACAGTGGGGCGAGATGAACTTTTTTTGCCAAATTTTTTTGTAAGCCAAAATTTTTTACTGATTTCAAATATTTTTTTTGCGGCTTATAGTTTATTTTTTAGCGTTTAGCAGCGAAAAAAACAGAATACATTATAAATTTAAAAAAATATGTATGAAAAAAATTTATTTCAAAAATTTTATTTACAAAAGAGGTTTATGCGGAATGTTTTTGTTTCGAAATGTCCCAAGTAAAGTGGTTTCGGTATCAGTACATCACTGTCCATTACATAGGGATAGGACCGAAATTTGGTTATACCCCTAATGCCCAGTGACTGTCTCTAGTGATATATCCGGGGCTGAGACATTCCCTAACAAAAGTGGTAGGTTTTTTGGTTCCGGTTTTTATTGTACGTGACTTATCATGAACCTTTCACTTTTTCTGGAGGGAAATTTATCTGATTATAGTCAGACCATGTTTGGACTTAGTCCCATTATAAAAACTTATTATTTTTTGTTAAATCTATTGTATAAAATTTTGATTGTGAGTAAAATTACGATGTTACCAAATAATGAAAGTAATAATTTAATGTAGATTCAATCGGTTTATATTTGGACTTGTTCACATTTTTCGGCCAATAATATGGTCGGTATTGATCGACTTCAATTTGCATACTTGTTTTTTTAATGTATACAAATCAACAATTCTTTTTTCTGTGTATAACTGTTATACCAATAATGATTATTTGAATTGAATTTTATTTGCTTGCTTTTGTTTATATTTTTGAAATTAAAAAAAATGATTAAAATTTGATTTTTTCGTTTCGTTTGTTTTATATTTCTTTTCTGTTTATATTGTGCATTTTGTTTATAAATATTTAAAAAAATAATTTTATTCACATTTAGCTAGTATTATTGTGTTATTTAATTTTTTATTGTCTTGTTAAAATAAACAACAGCTTTTGTAAATTTATAAATTAAAACCACCAAAAAAAAACTCCAAAAAAAAGTTTTGTCTAAAACGCTTGTTAATTTTTTATGTTTTTATCTCCAATTTAACTACAACTTGATAAAAATCCTACAAAAACAGAATTTTACCTCGACCATAAAAACGTAATTAAAAAAAAATAAACTAAATCACTGTTATAACTACAAAAAATATAAAAAGAAAATGGATCGGAGTATGGACTCAATTGGCAGCTGTTCTTTAGATGTTGATGCTGAATCTTCAGATATATCAGGTATAAAATCTTTAAAACAAAAACCGGAATTCAAAAGCCACTAAAAGCTATAAACTATCATAAAAAGAGGTCAAAACTATTAAAACAATAAAATATTTTCTATATTTTTTTATGTTACACTAACTTTTTTGTGCAAAATGGAGTTTTTTTCATGTTTATTTGTTTGAGACACTTTGGTAAAGAACCTCCCGTCTTTCTCCCCCCTGAAACACTCCACCAAGAACACTAATATATTGTATTTTGTACTACAAGAAACACCATTTTATATGTTTGACATTATTTCCTTTTACACTTTTTTTGTATTTTTTATATATCTTTGTTTTCATTTCTGGGTTTATTGTTTTTTCTTTTTTACATATATCTTTTGATTTTAAATAAATACTAACATGGTTTTTTTATGTTTTATTTATTGGTTTAGGCCAATGCTAACATGTAGAAACAACACACCAGGTTGTCTATTTCCCACACATAATTGGGCACTATTTTTAAATAAATATTCTATAGTACTTTTAAGGTTTAACATTTTCAAGGATATGTTCAATTGTATTTTGTATAACAAAAAATATCCTTAAAGGTTTGAACCAAATTCTATGCATAAATAATTAAATTAAATTGAAGTTTTATTTTTTTTTTGTTTATTTTCTAGTTCTTAAGAGGAGAACATTGTTTTCTTATATTTTCTTTTTGATAATTTTTATAAAAGTGGTAATAAATATAGATTTAAAAAAAAAAATAAGTGTAAAAATTAAACAAAAATTAAATTCGGATTGGTTGAATAAATTTTTTATCCCTCCTTAATGCACAAATTTTTATTAACGTAAAGAAAATAACTTTTTTCGCCATCAATTGGAAGTCAAATTCAAAAAATTCTATTCAAAATGGATCAATTTATGTTAAAAAAATCTAAGATTTCTAAAATCTACTTTCAAAAAGATACGATTAGATTAAAAAGGAGATATGAACTGCAAACAGAATGACCCAGCAACATTTTCCGTTCCAAATAATCGGTTCCAGAACTCAACATATTACCCTGCAACCGGTTTTACTTAACATTCCAGAATCAATGATTTTTGTTTGAAATTGTCCCGAAAGAAATAATTTTTTAGAGTAGTTTTTTGAAAAATAATTTTACATAGAAAATTTTGTTGTGATTGCCGTAGAATATATTCAAGAATCTATTGTAATAGGAATCAGTTTCAAAAAATTTTCCTGGGGATCTATGGTGCAGCCTGAAAGGGATGCTCTAAACGTTTAGCCTTTTAATAAAGCCGAGAATCCTATTTGGAAGGGAGATCCGTACGTCAGTTGGATATATTAAGTGTGCTCCATATATTGAAGCCTTCTAACAGTCAGTCTTGGACATGCACAAAGAACATGTTCTGCGGTATCTTCCCCTATCTCGCGGAATCTGCACGTGTCCGTGTCAGATAGTTTTCTTTTTCTAAGGTGGTAACGAAGGTTGAAATATCCAGTAAGGTAGGACAATAGGATTCGGATATCCTTTTTGGCTAAGGATAGCAGCTTTGTTGCTGGGCTGAACAAAGTTATGAGTCTCTTCGCCTGCCTTTGGCCATCACAAAACTTCCAGTGTTCCGTTTGATTCAATCTACAGTTTTCCCCTATTATGTACCAGTGGCAGACCAAAAAATAGTTCCGGTCCGATGAAGGGTCTACGCGCAACACGGTTGCCATACAATCGGCGCCTTCGGTCCCCGTATGACCCGGAATCCATACTTGGGCCAGGTCGTTATCTCGTCCTTGTTTGTTAAGGGATTCAACACAGTTTATGACCAGTCCGGATGACACATAAAAAGCAATAAGAGCTGACTGCCAGAAAAATAATTATGGGAACCTAAACAAAATCAGTGGATTTTCGTAAAAGATCTAATGATTCAAATCTGATCTCCGATTCAGTTTTGATTAGTCATATTCATTTTAAACAAAAAAAAAAAATCATTTACAGAACTATATTTTTAAAGTAAAGTTGTAAAAAATATTATCAATAACAAGAAAAACTTACTTAAATACACAGATTTGTAGATTGCAAGTTTTGAATACAAGCCGCATGATAAATGGTATCGGTTGATCCGAAAGCACCTATCTCGTGACTGTTAAAAAAAGGACACATCACAAAAAAGTCTAAAAAATACTTATCAGGTTTTAAGTAAAAATTAGAATTATTACTAAACTGTCTTAAAAATGCCGGATTCGGAAAAATTTTCTAAATATCGAAAAAAAATTTCAAAATTTTCGGAGTCTCATGCACATTTTTTTTTCGTTTGGAGTAAAGAATTCGAATAAAAATCATTTTACATTTTTATACCCTCCAACTACAGTATGGGGATATATTCACTCTGTCATTCCGTTTGTAACGCATCGAAATATCGGTCGGGGACCCTATAAAGTATATATATTATTGATCAATGATCGATTCTAAGACTTTTCTAGAATATCCGTATGCCCGTCCGTCCGTCTGTATAAGACGGACGGACGGGCAGTCCTAAATTAAAGAGATAGACTCGTTAAATGGGCAAAATCGGACCAGGGTGAAAAAAGTTCCCCCTTGAAGAACTTAACTAACCTCTGAAAGACGCTATATTTTTACAGGTTTTTTTTTGTATTTTTGTTATGTAAATTAAACAATTTGATATCAGAAAAAGTTCAATGCCCTGCACTTGGACTAAGGAAATACGAAAAAATCTGTTTTTTTGCCCGTGGATATTAAAAATGTTTTTAAATAATGATAAAATTGTATTACTTAAGCTCAAAAAGCATAATGAATAAAATTTTAAACATTTACCGCGTGGGGTTATGTATCCCCCAATGACCCCTACTGACTCCCCTAAAAAAACTCGCCAGCATTTTTTAGTATATGTTGGAGGGTATTTTACACACAAAAAATTTTTTTTCCATGAACGATTTTCATAGTATTTATGAACAAATTCATACAATTTATAAACTTTTTTATAATATTTATAAACTTTTTCATAGTATTTATGAAAAATGTTAAAAATTCTTAAATTTCACATATTATGATTTATTCATAAATGCTATGAAAAACTTTATAAATATTATGAAAAAGTTAATAAATTGTATGAATTTGTTCATAAATACAATGAAAATCGTTCATGGAAAAAAAAATTTTGTGTGTATAGATTCGGCACAGCCGAATTTAACACTCTCACTTGTTTTTTTCTAATTTTTTCAATTCCCGAAATTTTTTTCAAAATTTTCAAATTCCCGGGCATTAATTTTTTTTGAAGTAAAAAATTTACAGAAAATGCCTTTCTAAATTTTTTTTTGTAACATTTTGAAAAATTTCCTAAATTTTTTTTAAGTCCCGGACACAAAATTTAATCAATTTAATCAGAAGGTCATCGGTCTAGAATCCCATAGAGAAAATATATTATTGATCCTTGATCGAATCTAAGATATTCGATTAATGCCCGTCCGTCTGCTATGGAAAGCTTAGCGTAACGCTCCTGACATTTTTTTTAATATTTTACATTTTGGAGGGTATAGAGATTCGACACAGCCGAATTTAACACACCCACTTGTTCGAATTACAAAATTGAAATTAGAATCTTCGAATTACAATTCAAATTCTTCAAATTACAAATTAAATTTTCGAATTACTAATGGAATCATTGAATTCCAAGTTAAGTCTTCGAATTACAATTGATCTTTTTCATATCACATCTGTAAATCTTAATTTTTTGCTGAAATATTTATTACCACTTTTTGTTACAAAATCGTTTAAAAATATTTAAAAAAAAATTTTAAATGCAAATTTTATTTCAACTATATAATTATATTTTGTAGGCCCTTTTATTCAATCTAACCAATACTAATAAGCACTTTTTTTGTTCAATAAATTTCTCTAATTAGATACAAGTGGAAGCTTAAATTTTCCAACGCCCATTTCTATTAAGGACATTACACGAGAATTTACCAACAACATTAGAGAACGTTGTTCCGTACAGACTGTTAAAAATACCACAGCTTATGTTGATCCAGTAACCGGTCAAGTTTGTATAACATTAACTCAACCAACAGCGGCAACATCAGTTCATAACCACAATAATAATAATAACATCAGTGGTGTGAAAACAAAAACAACAGCCACAGTGGAGTCTTACAATCATCCAACAGCAACCACAACAACATTGTTATCACCACAAACACCCGAAGATAATTACGATAAAAAACCGAGTTATTTAAATTTAGCATGTTGTGTTAACGGTTATTCGAATATAACAACATACGATTCAAAAATACGACAAGACATTAATAAATCACGAGAAGTTTCACCCATACGTCCTTCATCAAGTAGCATACAATATTGTAAAAAGAGTAATTCACTTGCTCCACCCGTATTGCTGGCAATGCCTAACGTTAATTTAACATCACCACAACAACAACAGCCTTCTCCACATAAAATGGGTACAAATGGTTTATACACTACTACAACAACGACCACAATTGGCAGTAAATATTCGATAATCGAAAATAATAATCACAGCCAAAATGGTTTGGATATCTATAATACCAGTGATGATGGTGGTGGCGGTGGTGCCAAACGAAGTTTTATACAACAACGTGTTGAGCGATTATATGGGCCTGGTGCTCTAGCTCAGGGCTTTTATAGTCCCAAAAAGATAAAAGATCACTCCACACGTTTAAATAAATCAGAAGTAACAGAAAATGGAAGCGGAGGTGGTGGCGGTTTAAGTGTTGGTGGAGCCACCACAGAATTAGCACGTAAATTTCAAGAATTATCACCCAGTAAAGACTATAATCAATTTCGTAAAAAATTAACAACCAATGGCAGACCATCCGTTGGTTCAACAAATAATTCATCAAACAATCTGGCTGATAATGTTAAATCGGAAAATAATAATATCGATTTACCATGTTTGAGACATTTATCACAAGAATTTCGTGCACAATTGCCCATGGTATCACCGAAAAGAAATTTTTCACGAACATCCCCTGGTAGGGATATCATAATACAACCACAAACTCATCAAATAACCGCAATAACAACAAATGGCACTATCACCAATACTACTACACCACCTTCCACTACCAATAATACTTCTCAAGTTGAGCCACAACAGCAGCAACATCACCACAAGTCACAAATTTTAAATTCTTCTTCCTCCTCATCTTCTTCACCGGCTATAGGTTTAGATGAATTGGATCATAAAGTTGTTGTAGTGGACGATACAAAATTACCAACAGTTCAAACGTCACACGCATTAGAAGATAATAAAATTCTTCCTGTTACTTTAGAAACAAATAATTCCCCAACTATTATTACTTCAGAGACTGCTGCTATTATCACTTTGCAACCATCAGCAATGCCAGCAACAACAAATGGTTCAAGTATAACCGCTACAGAGACCACTACGGTTAAAGATGCCCATTTCTTCCTAAAACAATTGAAAGATGAACAAATTCGTTTGTTGAAAATAGCAGTTGAAGTTGAAAAATATTTAAATGCCTTAGAGGTAAGTAAATAAAATAAGAAATTATATTTTAAAGCTTCCCTAAAGGAAAAAAGGTATCGGTTGAGCCAAAATCACCTATACTGTGAGTGGTGAAAACTAGACATATAACTAAAATTTCTTAAAATGCTAATCACGTGACAGGTGAAAATTGAACTTACTACTAAACGGTCTTAAAATACATATTCCGTGACTGGAGACAATAGGATATATAAAAATTTTCTAAGTCCCGAAAATTTTTTTCTAAATTTTCTAAGTCCCATATACAATTTTTTATACCCTGCAACCACAGTATGGGGGTATACTCACTTTGTCATTCCTTGTGTAACGCGTCGAAATATTGGTCGGGGACCCTATAAAGTATATATATTATTCATCTATGATCGATTCTAAGACATTCTACACTCAAAAAATTTCATGCATAAAAATACGAAGTATTATTTCGTACATATTACGAAATTTTTGTACATATTACGAAATTTTTGTACATATTACGAAATTTTTGTAATTTTACGAAAACTTGGAATTTCGTAAAAATACAAATTTCGTTTATATTACGAAGTACATTTCGTAGCCAAAAAATTACGAAATACTTCGTATCTTAACGAAATATTTCGTAATTTAACAAAATATTTTTCGGAAAAAAAAATCACAAAATCAAGGGGTTTGACTTATTTATCTGAATTACTAGATTTAACAATTAAAAAAATGGAATAACAAAAATTTGTTCCTTCTCTTTTTAATTTTTGTTTACGGTTTCTAATTTTAAATTATTTTTAGCATAACACAAAGTCAAATCACCCAAGATATATTTTTCAATGCAGTCTGTTAGGTGTAGCGACATTAGTGAAAAGTTATACGGGCATGTCACCGAGTCAATTCCGCTTAGAAATGGAATTGAATGTTTGCTCGGGAAACTATTTTTTTCGTAAAGAAACCACTTTAAATTACAGTGAATATTTGGAAGTGTTTTGATTCCGAAAAAATATTATTATTATTAATATTTTCGTTAAACTAAACATAATTCGTATTTACAAAAAAAACTTCGTAATATGTACAAAAATATTTTGTATTTTTACGAAATATTTCGTAATTATAGAAAATATTTCATAGTTATACAAAATATTTCGTAACTTTACGAAATATTTTCGTAAAAATAAACATAATTCGTATTTACAAAAAAAAAACTTCGTAATATGTACGAAAATATTTAGTATTTTTACGAAATATTTCGTAGTAATACTAAATATTTCGTAAATTTACGAAATATTTTCGTATTTATTTCGTAAATATCACTAAAAAAACTTCGTAATATTTACGAAATGCCATAGGTAAATATTACGAAATATTTCGTTCCGGCAAAACCACGAAATATTTCGTACAATGTACGAAGTATTTCGTTCATTTTACCTATGAAATTTTTTGAGTGTATGAATGCCCTTCCGTCCATCCGTCTCTATATAACACGATGCAGTCCAAAAAAAATAGCTAGACTCCTCAAATTTGGCAGGAATATATCCTATGATTGTCAGCAGGTTAAGTTCGTAAATGGGCAAAATCGGACCAGGGGGAAAAAATTTCCCCTTGAAGAACTAAACCAACCTCTGAAAAAACGCCATTTTTTATATGTTTTTTCGTATTTTTTTTCAGCAAATGAAACATTTTTGTATATGAAGCAGTTCAAAGTACTGCGCTTGGACCCAGAGGATAAGGTTGTGCCATTTTTTGTACCGCCCCCTTTTGTGGGCGTGGATTAAAAGAATTAATTTAAATAATTATAAAATTCTTGCACAAAAAGCATAACAAATAAATTTATAAAAATTTATCGCGAGGGCGAAGGTATCCCCCATGAGCCCCCCAGAAAAAAACGCTCCTGCATTTTTTTTTTTTTACATGGAGGGTATAAAAGATTCGTTACAGCCGAATATAGCAATTTTACTTGTTATTTTGGGTATAATGAGTTTGTGCTGATGTTTGTAACTACCCAAAATATTGGTCCTAGACCCACTTTTAAGTATACCGATCGACTTAGAATCACTTTTTGAGTCGATTTAGCGATGTCCGTCCGTCTGTCCGTCTGTCCGTCCGTCCGTCTGTCCGTCTGTCCGTCTGTCCGTCCGTCCGTCCGTCTGTCCGTCTGTCCGTCCGCCAGTCCATGTAAACGGTGTAAACACGATACAGGTCGGAATTTTTAATCAATGGACTTGAAATTTGAACTTAAGCCTCTTTTGGCCCAAGGACGAAGCCTATTGAAATTAAAAAAAAAAATCGGTCCATATTTAGACCTAGCCCCATACAAAGGTCCTCTTTAGTTTTGGCTCAAATGACTCTAATAACCGCATTTTAAGATATCTTTTTGAAATTTGGCAGGTAATCATGTTTCATCCACACAAATCACCATTCCGAATTTTGAAGAAATCGGACCAGTTCTTGTAGCCCCCATACAAACCACCTTCCCGATTTTCACATAGATCTCTCAAATTTCATGAAAATAGAAAATATTTAATTAAAATTTTGTTTGTGTATGTTGAACGCGTACTTTAATAACCTTATCAAATCTGATTAACATCGGACCATTTTTGGACTTAGGTCCCATGTGAAAATTTCGCCCGATATTCAGTTGAAGCGGTTTATTGTCAACAAAAAGAAGTCTATTTCAATCAAATTTGATGTGTGAGTGTTTTTTACACTTACAAGGGAAGTATCTCAACCTTTATGAACCGATTTGCCTGAAACTTAAAATATATATAAAAGAGACGATTTTAAGGTTGGGGTGTCTCGGCTTATCTGCCATATCGGTGTTTAAAAATTTCGTTGTCTCTTTATGAAACAATGTGGACCTTCGGGAAATTTCGATAACTCCCGAACTAACAGGAATATCGTCTAGAGCAAAAATACGTGTCGACTTAAATTTAATAGAGATTATTTCGTATTCATATGGATATCGTAGGTCTATGTCTTCATATTAATACCCCCAAAATTTATACATTTTTAAGAAAAAATTATTTAACGAAGCCGAATTTTTACAAGGTTATGCATGGGCATTAAAAAACCCTTTCTTCTCATATGTAAACATCATATAGTTTCTTTGAGTGAAATGGCTGAAAAATCCCAAAAACTATTTTTTCGCCATTTTTTGACCCATGTTTTGAACCCCTAAGTCCCTGATATGGCCGATATGCCGAGACACCCCAACCTTAGAATTGTCGCCTTTATATATATTTCAAGTTTCATGCAAATCGGCTCATAAGGGTTGAGATACTTCCCTTGTTAGTAAAAAATGGACAAAATATAGATCTAATCAGTCCATGTTTCAACTTGGGACCCATTTCCCGGGAAACTCTGGTGTAGGGTATTATATGGTCGGTCTTGACCGACTATAATTTTCTTACTTGTTTTCTGTTTCAAATAGCACAAAACAATCACGCAAACTCACGAAACAAAAGTTACTCACACACGCTCACGCACGAAAATATTTTTTATAATCACGCGCACTAACGCGCACTAACGATTTCACTCACGATCACGCTTGATTCACGCGTGAATCACGAAAAAATCGTGTCACGCGCACATCTCTAGTGCATGATAATCACAGCGCTAATTATAACAAATCAAACCGACATTTAAAATCCTGCTGAGGATAACACTATAACTGGAGTGTTTAAAACCGGTATGGGAATCCTAGTAAGGTCTTTAATTTTAAGAAATAATCTTTTTTCTGTTTTTTTTAATTTCAACCCTAATAAACAAGACTCCGAAAATTTTCAAACAAATTTTCAAGACTTTAAAAAATTTTCCAAAAATGTTCCGAATATAAATAAAAAAAATTTGATTATCTCCGGTGACGGAATAAGTATTTTTGATAAGTCTAATAGTCACCTGCATTAAGCATTTTAACACATTTAAGTAGGATAAGTTATTTCGGATCGAACGACACCATTTTTTTCTGTAGGGTTTTAACTAAAAAAATTGTATTGCTCAAAAAACCATTTTAAACTCATGAAACATGCATGTTTCAACAATTGTTAATTATATTAAAATTTGTCCATCTATTTACAGAGTAATCCGGATATTACTGAAGATACTTTGGGCATATTGCGTTCAGCTTCTGGTAAAGCACGTTTATTAGTTTCACAAAAAATGAAACAATTTGAAGGTAATTAATTTTAAATTTCTTTGAAATTTTTTCTGGAACTTTTATTTATATATAAAATTATTCTATTTGTTAAGGTTTGTGTCACAATAATTTAAACAGCTCACCGGAAGACCAATTCCCAACAACTGTAGATGATTTACAAGGTTTTTGGGATATGGTTTACTTACAAGTAGATCATGTCGATGCACTATTTGCAGATATTGAAGCAATGAAGAAAAATGATTGGAAGGTAAGATATCCAAACGTTATATTTTTTAGATTGTGAAGAAGTTTATTAATAAGTGCATTTGTTTTTTTAGAAACCCGTCGAAGTTGAACCGGTAATAAGTTTACCAAAAACTCCTAGACCTAAAAAGACTCCTGTGGCAAGTAAAATACCCATGACAAATGGTGCTACGGCAACTCCATCAGCAGCTGCACTAAAACGTGAGGCTCAACGTAAAAAAATACAAGAAATGAAACGTCGTAATCGTGAAGCTATGGCTAACAATGCTAATAGCACAAATGAATCTTCCTCGATACTAATTGCTGACGTAAATATTAATAGCGAAACAGAAATTAAACAAAACAGCTAATTTTGTATTATTTTAACGAACGAAATGATTTTTTTTTTTTGAAAACAATTACAAATTTGAAGGAAAATTAAAAATTTGAAGAATTAGATGAATACTCTTAAAATTAACTAAACAAAAAACTACTTTAACCCAACTACACTTAACTAAACTATACTGTATTTCATACTAATTATTTGCTAGTCTAACTTTAAGGAAGTGTATTAATTCTACAAAACAAAAAATTTAACTAAAAAAGCAACAAAATTATTTATAAAAACCAAACAAAAAATTAAAAAGAAAATCTTGGAAAAAACGAAAAAAAAAACAATTAGTTAATAATAAACGAAAAATTTCGAGAAAAAAAAAATAAAATTGAAGAGCAGGTTCAAAACTAGAGTCGTGCTTGCTTTTAAAAAAAGCCCAGTTAATAAATTTTCAAAATGATCAAATTTACAAATTATATAAAAAAATTAACAAAATTATTACGAATATTTAAGCAAAACAAAAATTAAAAACAATTGCTACAATTGTCTTATTCTTAAAGAAAGAAAAAAAATCAAAGTGAATCTTAATAGAGAAAAAAAAAAAAATTAAATTAATATTGAGTAAATAAAAATTTTATAAAATTTACGACAAAAAAATACGAACTTATATTGAAAATGCCTTTTTATTAAATTTATTTAAATTAATTTTTTATATACATATATTTAAAAATAGAGAAAACAAAACAAAAAAATTATTAAAGTAAAACAAGTTGTATAGATTAAGAAGAGGCCTAAAATGATAAGAAAATGACATTATTTTTAGAAACATTTTGTAAAGAAAACTTTTAGCAACATTTTCTGTAGAAAATTTATTTTTGCAAGATTTTCTACAGAAAATTTATTTTCGCAACATTTTCTATAGAAAATTTGTTTTAGCAACATTTTCTATAGAAAATTTGTTTTAGCAACATTTTCTATAGAAAATTTGTTTTAGCAACATTTTCTATAGAAAATTTGTTTTAGCAACATTTTCTTATAGAAAATTTGTTTAAGCAACATTTTCTTATAGAAAATTTGTTTTAGCAACATTTTTTTATAGAAAATTTGTTTTAGCAACATTTTTTTATAGAAAATTTGTTTTAGCAACATTTTTTTATAGAAAATTTGTTTTAGCAACATTTTTTTATAGAAAATTTGTTTTAGCAACATTTTCTATAGAAAATTTGTTTTAGCAACATTTTCTATAGAAAATTTGTTTTAGCAACACTTTTTATAGAAAATTTGTTTTAGCAACATTTTTTTAGAAAATTTGTTTTAGCAACATTTTCTATAGAAAATTTGTTTTAGCAACATTTTTTAAAGAAAATTTGTTTTAGCAACATTTTCTAAAGAAAATTTGTTTTAGCAACATTTTCTAAAGAAAATTTGTTTTAGCAACATTTTCTAAAGAAAATTTGTTTTAGCAACATTTTCTAAAGAAAATTTGTTTTAGCAACATTTTCTAAAGAAAATTTGTTTTAGCAACATTTTCTAAAGAAAATTTGTTCAAGCAACATTTTCTAAAGAATATTAATATTCTTTTATATTCAATTGTTTTAGCAAAATTTTCTAAACAAAATGCTTTTAGCAACACGTTCTGAAGAAAATTTACTTTAGCAACACTTTTTATAGAAAATTTGTTTTAGCAACATTTTTTATAGAAAATTTGTTTTAGCAACATTTTTTATAGAAAATTTGTTTTAGCAACATTTTTTAAAGAAAATTTGTTTTAGCAACATTTTCTAGAGAAAATTTGTTTTAGCTACATTTTCTAGAGAAAATTTGTTTTAACAACATTTTCTACAGAAATTTTGTTTTAGCAACATTTTCTATAGAAAATTTGTTTTAGCAACATTTTCTATAGAAAATTTGTTTTAGCAACATTTTCTAGAGAAAATTTGTTTTAGCAACATTTTCTAGAGAAAATTTGTTTTAGCAACATTTTCTAGAGAAAATTTGTTTTAGCAACATTTTCTAGAGAAAATTTGTTTTAGCAACATTTTCTAGAGAAAATTTGTTTTAGCAACATTTTCTAGAGAAAATTTGTTTTAGCAACATTTTCTAGAGAAAATTTGTTTTAGCAACATTTTCTAGAGAAAATTTGTTTTAGCAACATTTTCTAGAGAAAATTTGTTTTAGCAACATTTTCTAGAGAAAATTTGTTTTAACAACATTTTCTAGAGAAAATTTGTTTTAGCAACATTTTCTATAGAAAATTTGTTTTAGCAACATTTTCTATAGAAAATTTGTTTTAGCAACATTTTCTATAGAAAATTTGTTTTAGCAACATTTTCTATAGAAAATTTGTTTTAGCAACATTTTCTATAGAAAATTTGTTTTAGCAACATTTTCTATAGAAAATTTGTTTTAGCAACATTTTCTTATAGAAAATTTGTATTAGCAACATTTTCTTATAGAAAATTTGTTTTAGCAACATTTTCTTATAGAAAATTTGTTTTAGCAACATTTTCTTATAGCAAATTTGTTTTAGCAACATTTTCTTATAGCAAATTTGTTTCAGCAACATTTTCTTATAGAAAATTTGTTTTAGCACCATTTTCTAAAAAAAAATTGTTTCAGCAACATTTAAAAAAAAAAATTGTTTTAGCAACATTTTCTATAGAAAATTTGTTTTAGCAACATTTTCTAAGGAACAGTTTCTGTAGACATTGAAATGTTTATACCGGTCATTTCAGTCATATGGTTCATGCTCCGATCATTTTCGGGTTCTTCTTAATGTAAACTTCTTTAGTAGACTTCAAGTACAAGTATTATGTGGAAGTATTGAGTTTTTTTTTTTTTTTTAAATCATTATTTTAATAATTTTTCAAATAAATTCCTTTTTGTAACAAAAACAAGAAAAAATCTTTAAATTACAGCTCGATTCAGTTTTGATCTCTGTATCTCATTAAAGTATTTAAAATTTTTAATTTTCTAGTTTCAAAATCAGAACTGTAATTGACAATTTTGTTTTAATACTTTTTGTCTACTATTTTTGGAAATATTTGAACGGATGTATTTATAACAAAGAAACTGGGGGCTGTATGCCCGATACTTAAATCGCCAGTGACTAAAAACATTAAATCAAAAATTTGTGATTTTTATGGTCAATGACAATTTTAAGAATCTAACTGACAATATCTGAAAAAGAAAACTTGACACTATGTCAGGCACTCTTTTTTTCAGTTCAATGATTATAAATCAGTCCGTTATTTGATTACTTTTGAAAGAGTTGGTTGGTACTTTATAATTTTCTTTAAAACCAGCAACAAAAAAGACATTTTTTTACAATTTTATTTTAACATAGTGTTTGTTTCCCATTTTTTTATTATAACAATCTACATAATAAACTATTTAACATAAGTTTACAAACTTTTTTTATATTGACCTTTTTTTATTATATCTGGCTTTAATACAAAATTTTGTTACAAAAACTTTTTTACATTTTTAACAGCTTTTTTTACAAAAAAAAAAAAATTTACTATTTTGAAAATTTTCTTGTTGCATTTATTTCAATTTGTTTACAGCAGGAGATTTTTTTAAAAATTATTTTGCAAAAATGAAAAAATTAAAAAAAAGTAGCTTTAAGTTCAGATTTATTTAAACAAAATATTTAAAATAATAATACAACCGTAAAAACACAACAAAAAGAAAACTAATATTTAATAAAGTTATTTTTTATTCATTACCCAAATTACAAAAAAATTCTTTGTTTTATTAATTTTTAGATAATTAAAAAAAAACAAGTAGAAAAGTTAAATTCGACTTTGCCGAATCTATGAATACCCTCCACAATGCATTTTTTTAAAGGGTAGTACATTTTTTAACGTGAAAAAATTAACAATTTTGATTAGAAATATTTTATTTTGAGTAAAAAACTCTTTTTTTGTCGTTAAAAAAAAAAAAAAATACTAATTTTTTTTTTGAGTGTAAAATTTTTTTCGAGTGTAATGTTTTTTTTACTGTAAAAATATTTCTGAGTGAATGCACGTACGTATGTACACAAAATATAGTCATTTTTGTAAAAAAAAATAAATTTTTTTTGTGTACATTTTTTTTTTGAGTGTAAAATTTTTTTTGAGTGTAAAATTTTTTTTGAGTGTAAAATTTTTTTCGAGTGTTGTTTTTAAGTTACCAATGCTTTTAAAACTAAACAAGTTTAAAAAGCATTGCTTTAAAATTAAACAAGTTTGAAAAGCATTGTTTAGTTACCACCAATACTTTTAAAACTTGTAAAAACACGTGGCATTTTAGATGAAACTAATCTGAAATTCAGGGTTTTGCTTATAACTTTTGAACCACTGAACCGATTGAGCTGAAATTTAAAACCAAACAGACCCGGGGAACGGCAAAGATACGTGCCAAGCTTTAGTAGTCTCATTATTGTCTTTCGAAAGTTATCGTGTTTTTTATCTCGTAAATTCAGGAAACACCCTTGCCGAAATTTACTCTTTTGCTCATAACTTTTGAACCACTTTACCGATTTGGCTGGATTGCAATACCAACCTGACCAGGTAAATGACAAACATATATGCCAAACTTCAGTAGCCTCTGTAAAGTCTTTCAAAAGTTAGCGTGTTTTCTACGGACAGACAGACAGACGGACGGACGGACGGACGGACGGACATCGCTAGATCGACTTAAAATCGATCGAGGATCATAAATATATATACTTTATGGGGTCCTAGACCAATATTTCGAGGTGTTACAAACGGAATGACAAACTTATATATACCCTCTATCACTAGAGTGGAGGGTATAAAAACGGAACTGATCAAAAGTTTAAAATGGAAAAATAGGAAAAAATAACGCAGAATCTAAGAATTTTTCTACAAAAAAAAAATTCAGAATCTGAGACTTAATACTTTATGGGGTCCCCGATATTTCAATGCTTTACACACGGAATGACAAAGTGAGTATACCCCCATACTGTGGTTGGAGGGTATAAAAATCATACAAAAATGAATTTTTGGAAAGTTTTAGGGATGATCCCCAATTTTTTTTATTTTCGCTCTAGCACCTCTAGTTAATCCATAAAATGCAAGTTTTTTTTTTACGCAAAAAATCATAAAAACATGGATTTTTGGAGTTTTGGAAATTTGTACGGATGATCACGAATTTCAGCTATTTTCGCTCTAGTGCGTGTAGCAAAGTCATAAAATGCAAGTAAAGTTTTTTTAGAAAAAAATCATATTAAAATTGAATTTTAGAAATTTATTGGAATGTTTCCCAAAAGAAAAAAAATCATATAAAAATGGATTAATAGAAATTTATCGCGATGATCCCAAATTTAAGAAATTGAAAGGGGAAATCCTAAATTTCAGCTTTTTCGTTAATTGCAAATAAAGTTAAAAAAAAAATTCATATAAAAATTTATTTTTATAAATTTATAGCGACGACAAAGAGTATAAAGAAAGAGATGGCAGTGGAGACTTATTCAATTTTTGGAGAAATCTCAAATCTCGCACCAACATTTTTTGTCACAAAATGTTCTAAAATGCGACAGTATTAGTGATTCATATTAGATTTTCTTATTATTCCAATTTAAATATGTGATAGTGTTAGTGAAATTTTTGTATACAAATAGAAAATGTTGGTCCAATTTTTGAGCCCACAAAAAAGCCAAGTGAACAACTTTATAACTTTTAGCTGCTGCATACCCATTGAGCGACGATACCTTATTTTCTCCATTTTTTATAGTACTTTAAAAAGTAAACTTTTTCGAAAAAAAAATTAATAAAAAAAAAAGATTTTTGGAATTTTATAGAGATAATTCCCAATTTCTGCAATTACTGCAATTACATTAAAAAAAAATTATATAAAAATGTTTTTTGGTTATTTTTAGCGATGATTAACAATTTTTGCTATTTTCTCTCTAGCACATATAGTTTGCCATAACATGCAAGTGAAGCTATTTAAATGGTTATAAAAAATGGATTTTTGGAAATTTTTAGAGATGATCTCTTATTCCAGAAATGATCTCTTATTCCAGAAATGATCTCTAATTCCAGCTATTTTTAATCTGACTACTGTATCAAAGGACTTCTTTGAAATTAAAGTTTTTGAGAAAAAAAACATACAAAAATAGATTTTTGGAAAATTTCAAGTATGATCCCCAATTTTTGTATTTTCGAAAATTAAATTTTGGAAATTTAATGGGATGATCCACAATTTTAGCTATTTTTGTTCTAGCACCTGTAGGTAAGCCATAAATGCAAAATCATTTTTTTTTAATATTAAAAAAAATTTATAGCGATGATACCAAATTTCCGAAATTTAAAGGGCTGATTCCAAATAACCATCTTTGCTGTAGCAACTAGAGGTTGCAATATTAGCTATTTTCGCTGTAGCACCTCTAGTTAGAAAAAAATTATTTAAAAATGGATTTTATAAAAAATTATAGTAATAATACCAAATTTTAGGAATTTAAAAGGATGATCCCCAATTCAGCTATATCAGCTCTAGCACCTCCCGTTTAAAAAAATATTATATAATTGAATATATAGCGTTGATCACCAATTTTAGGAATTTTAAAGGATAATCCCCAATTTTAGTAATTTTTGCTCCAGCACTTTTAGTTAAGGATTTAATTGAAATTAAAGTTTTTTTTTAGAAAAAACGATTGATAAAAATTTATAGCGATGATTCTGAATTTCAGAAATTAAAAAGGATGATCCGCAATTTCAGTTTTTTCGCTCTATCACCTCTAGTTAATATTATAATCGCTAGTAAAGTTATTTAGAAAAATCATATAAAATAATGATTTTTGGATATTTATAAAGACGATCCCAAATTTTTGGTATTTTCGTTCTAGCACCAGTAGTTAAACTATAAAATTATATTTAAGTTTTTTTTAAATAATCATACAAACATTGAGTTTTTAAAATAGTCCCCAGAATCAGCTATTTTTACTCTACCAAAAAAAAAAAGTTGTCAAGTATGAATGGTGACGTTGGTCGACTGCGCCAGTTTTATTCTGGCCTAAATTTCAAAACATTTTAAGCCAGAACCACAATTAAGCATTGCAACAGTGAACTGCCGAAAACAATTCTAAGAAATTATATGTTCTATTTTGACAGACTGTGGCAGTTTACTGCAACACTGCTTCATTGTGGTAAAATTATGAGGGATGATCACCAATTTTTGTTATTTTTGCTCTAGCACCCAACTATGAAATACATGTAGAGTTAAAAAAAAAAAATAATTTTTGAAAATATATATAGCGACGATATATTGCCAATTTTCGGCAATTTTGTTCTAGTTAAGGTTCAATTGCAATTAATAAGCTCCTCTAGTTAGAAAAAATCATTTAAAAATGGATTTTAAAAAAATTTGCGATGATACCAAATTTCAGAAATTTACAAGGATGGTCCCCAATTTTAGCTATTTTTACCTCTAGTTAAAAAAAACCGTATAAAAATGTATATATAAAAATTTGTAGTGTTGATACAATATTTTAGAAATTTACAAGGATAATGCGCAATTTCAGCTATTTTTGCACTAGCACTTCTAGGATATAATTGAAAAAATAGATTGATGGACATTTATAGCGATGATTCCAAATTTCAGAAATTAAAAAAAAAAATGATCCACAATTTTAGCTTTTTTCGCACCTCTAGTTAAGATTATAATTGCAGTTAAAATTATTTAGAAAACATCATATAACGTATCGATTTTTGGAAATTTACAGAGACGATCACAAATTTTTGGTATTTTCTCTCTAGCACCAGTAGTTAAAGTATTTAATGCTATTAAAGTTTTTTTAGAAAACAATTATATACAAATGAAGTTTTTAAAAGTTTATAGGGATGATTCGCAGTATCAGCTATTTTTACTTAAAAAAGGCAAGTATTAATGTTGACTTTGACCGACTGCGCCATTTTGGTTCTGGCTTAAGTTTTAACCCATTTTAAGTCAAAACTACAATTAAGCAGTGCAACAGTGAGCTGCCGAAAACAATTCTAAGAAATTATATGTTCAATTTTGACAGACTGTGGCAGTTCACTGCAACACTGCTTCATTGTGGTTCTGGCTTAACTTTTAAAATTAAAACAATGTAAAATTTTATATATTTTTTTTTGTAATTAGGCTTTATTTTTATTTTCAGTTTTATATATAATTTGTTTTTTTCGCATTTTTCTTGAAATTTATTTAAAGGTTTAAACCTTTTTTCATTTTTGTTTTCTTTTTAATAATTTCTATAAATAATTTAATAATATTAAGTACAAATATTTTAATTTGTTGTTTATTTTTTCTGTTTATTTTGTTTTTAATTATTTAAATTATAAACTATAAATTATTTTTGTGTGCTTAAATTCATTTCTTTATATTTATATTTTTTCCTTTGTTTTATTTTTTATTAACAAAAATCATCTTCAGCTAACTATTATTTGTGGTGAATTTACTTTGTTTTTTTTTTTTTATAAATAATTTTTCATCATCTAATTAATTATATTTTATAGATAAATATATTTTTACAGCATTTTTTTGTTTAAATAATATTATTAACATTTTTAAGATCTTTTTATTCTTTCTAGCATTCAGACTTAAAAAATACCCTTCATTTAGTTTATTTATATAATTTTGAAATAATTTTCAAGTTTTTATTTATTTTTTTTTTTTTTAATTTTTAAGATTTTTTTTTCCCCAAAAGACTTATAAAATAAATTAATACTAAATATTGTGTTATGAGTGATAGAGAAAGAGAGTCAGTTAATAACAATATGCAATCTTAATTAATTAATAATAAATAACTCTAATATTATAATTTATTTATATTTAAAAAAAAAAATAATATTTACAAAACAAATTAAGGATCAAGCTAAATTAAAAGCCGTCTGTGTTTTTATGTTTGAAAAATTAAAAAAAAAAGAGAAAGAAGGATGTGTTTTGAGAGTTTAGTTTTGAAGCTAAAATTATTTTAAAAAATAATCACTGGGTTTTATTATTATTTTTGTTTTTATTAGTATGGAACTTTGGATTGTACTTTTAACCTTTTTTAGGTTATGTACTGTTTTTCGTTTATATATAAAATTAAAAAACAAACATTTAAATTAGATTCAATTTTGACTAGAACAAGAAAAACACATGTACTTTTTAATTTATTTTTCTTTCCCTTTTTATAAATAAATTAAAAATTTGACAAAAAAAAAATCACTGCAGGATATGAATATTAAGGATTCGTTTTGAGCTCCAAAGGGTTGACTGTAATTTATGAAAAAAAAAATTGACTTACAACAAAAGTATATTATGTAAAAATGTTCGACAATTATAAAAATTTAAAATTATTGTAGAGAAGGGGACACATCTTTGTTTTGGAGCGGCTTAAATTAGTTTTTAGGATGTATAAAAGAGCTTTCTTTCTTGACTAAAGAAAGCTTTCTTTCTTGACTAAAGAAAGCTTTCTTTCTTGCCCCTTATTTTCCGTCAAGGTTAGCCAATTTTTCAGATTTTATTTGTCAATCGTCTACTTAACCAAAAGCCCATTTCGAGCTAACTAGCCCGTTAGCTCATTTCCGCACTTACTGGCTGTTGTAGAATTTGGTTGAAAGACCTACTACATTCCCGAATACATTTCAATTTTATTGCCTTCGATCTTAAGGCATTGGAAACAGAAATACTGTCCACGAAGATGTTTATCGATCTAGATATTTAAAAAAAAAAAATACTTTTTCAGTACTTTTTACAAAAAAGTACTATTTTTGCATATATTTTTTAGGTACATTCTTTTAAGAAGAAGTGTTTTTTTAGTTCTTTTTATAAAAAAGTACTTTTAAAATACTTTTATAAAAAAGTACTATTTTGGTACCTTTTTTTAAAACTACTATTTTAGTACTTTTTATACAAAAGTACTACTTATAAAAAATAGTATTTTGGTACTTTAAATAAAAAAGTACTATTTTAGTACTTTTTTTTATAAAAAAGAATAAAATAATACTTTTATACCAAAATGGTACTTTTTTTATTCATAAAGTAAAAGACTTTTTCATAAAAGTACTAAAATAGTTCATTTTTATGAAAGCACCAAAATATTACATTGCTAATAAAAAGTACAAAAAAATAAAGTACTTAAAAAAAGTATGTACTATTTTGGTACATATACTCCTTTTTTTCAAAAAGTATAAAATAATACTTTTTTTTAAAAGTATAAAATAATACTTTTTTATAAAAAGTATCAAAAAAAGTACTTTTTTACTACTATTTTGGTACATACCCAGCAAAAAAAAATCAAGATTTTTGCAGCATAATTTATTTTTACCAAGCGCATCCAAAGAGCGCTCTTGATGATGCAGTAAAAGTAAGGGGGAAAAATTTTTCGTTAAATATATTATTTTTTAGAAAAATTCACGTAAATATTTTTTAGAAAAATTCACGTAAAAATACAGAAAAATTCATATTTAAGCAAATTTTTGGAATTTTAATAAGATGATCTCTAATTCCTGAAATGATCTCTAATTCTATTTTTTTGATCTAACACCTGTAGTTAAGGACTTCTTTAAAATTAAAGTTTTTTTAGCAAAAAATCATATAAAAATATTTATTTGGAACATTTTAGGGATGATCTCCAATTTTTGTTATTTTCGCAAACAAAATTTTGGAAATTTATATGGATGATCCCCAATTTTAGCTATTTTCGCGCTAGCATCTGTAGCTAAGCCATAAAATGCATGAAAAATGTTTTAATATTAGTACTTTTTTTACAAAAGTAGTAATTTTTAACGAAAATAGTACTTTAAAAAAAAAATAGTATTTTGGTACTTTAAATTAAAAAGTACTATTTTAGTAGTAGTGTTTTTTTTTATAAAAAGTATAAAATAATACTTTCATACTAAAAAAAGTAATTTTTTTTATAAAAAAGAACATAAAATATAAGACTTTTTCATAAAAGTGCTAAATTAGTAAATTTTTATAAAAGCACCAAAATATTACATTTTTAATAAAAAGTACAAAAAAAAATAAAGTACTTAAAAAAAGTATGTACTATTTTGGTACATATACTCCTTTTTTTTAAAAAACTATAAAATAATACTTTTTTATAAAAAGTATCAAAAAAGTACTTTTTTACTACTATTTTGGTACAAACCCAGCAAAAATAAATCAAGATTTTCGCAACATAATTTCTTTTTACCAAGCGCATCCAAAGAGCGCTCTTGATGATGCAGTAAAAGTAAGTGGAGAAAAATTATCGTTTTTTGTTAAGTTTTTTTTATAAAACTAATAATATTGTAACAAAAGAATAATACGAAAGCATGTTTCAATCAGATACTTTTATAAAAAATACCATTTTGGTACTTTCTTTTAAAATTACGATTTTGCTACTTTTCTTAAAAAAATACTATTTTAGTACTTTTTAAGAAAATAGTAATTTTTTGTTATAAAAAGTACGTAAATTGCATTTTTTTATTAAAAAATTAAATTAGTACATTTTTATAAAAGCACCAAAATATTATATTTTTAATAAAAAGTACAAAAAAAAAATAATTTTCGTACATATATTACTTTTTTTTTTGATAAAGTATAAAATAATACTTTTTATAAAAAGTATATGCACTTTTGGACTCGTGATTTCTTTCCAAAAGCTGCTTCCAGTTTAGCAAAATTTATACTGGTTAATGTTTGGAACTTTTTTTTTTTATAAAAAAGCGCTATTTTAGTTTTTTTTTTATAAAAAGTACTTTTTAGATGCTTTTTTTGAAAAAAAATAATACTTTCGTACTTTTTTTAAACAAATTACTAAACTTGTACTAAAAAAGTTCTTAACTAGACTTGTTTTTTTTTCAAGCACTATAATAATAGTTCTTTTTAATAAAGAGTAAAAAAATAGTATTTTTATATAAAATGTATCGAAATAGTACTTTTCTATGAAAAGTAACAAAATAGTAGTTTTTTATAGCACAGTATTTTTTGGTTGTTTTTATAAAAAAGTATTTTTTTAGTTCTTTTTTTTTTAAAAAGGACTATTTTTGGAACTTTTTTTGGAATTTGGAACTTTTTTATATAAAAATTGGTATTTTAGTTCTTTTATAAAATAATAATAATAACGTAATATTTTGGTACTTTTTTTAAAAAAACCAGTTAACTAGTACTAAAAACGGTACTAAAATAGTAGTTTTTTTTTTTATAAACAGCTTAAAAATAATACTTAATTATAAAAAGTACCAAAATAGTATTTTTACCTAATAAAGTACCAAAATATCACATTTTTTATAAACAGTACAAAAAAAGTACTTTTTCAGTAAGTACTAAAAAAGGTAGTTTTTAGTATTTTTTATAAAAAGCGCCAAAATAGTACTTATTTTTAAAAAAAGTATCAAAATAGTAATTTTTTCATAAAAAGTATAAAAATATTACTTTTCGCTAAAAAGTACGAAAGTGATATTTTTGGAACATTTTATAAAATTGGAATTTGGAACTTTTTTAAAAAAGTGCTTTTTTTAGTTCTTTGTATAAAAAAGTATTTTTAGTACTTTTTTGAAAAACTAATATTTTGCTACATTTTATAAAAAAAAGTACTAAACTATTACTAAAAAAGGTACTAAAATAGTAATTTTTTATAAAAATTATCAAAATAGTACTTTATTAAAAAAAATACCACAACAGTATTTTTACCTAATAAAGTACCAAAAAAGTTAATTTTAATAAAACGTACCAATAAAGCACTTATTATAAAAAGTAATAAAAAAGTTATTTTTTAGTACTTTTTTATAGAAAGTACCAAAATAGTACTTTTTTATAACAAAAGTATTTTTTTGTCGTTTTTATAAAAAAAGTATTATTTTAGTTATTTTTACAATAAAGTACTATTTTTGAAAACATTTTTGAAACTTTATAAAATTGGAATTTGGATTTTTTTTATAAAATATGGACTTTTAAATGCTTTTTATAAATAAGTAATTTTTGGAACATTTTATAAAATTGAAATTTGGAACTTTTTATAAAAAAAGTGCCTTTTTTGGTTCTTAGTATAAAAAGTATTTTTAGTACTTTTTTTGGAAAAAGTAATATTTTGGTACTTTTTTTTAATAAAAATTATCAAAATAGTACTTTATTATAAAAAGTGCCACAACAGTATTTTTACCTAATAAAGTACCAAAATAGTAGTAGTACATTTTTATAAAAAGTACCAATAAAGTACTTTTTATAATAAGCATTCTTTTTTTTATAAAAAATACCAAAATAGTACTTTTTTATAAAAAAGTATTGTTTTTGTCGTTTTGTAAAAAAAAACTATTATATTATTTCTTTTTACAACAAAGTACTATTGTTGAAAACTTTTTATAAAATTGGAATTTGTTTTTTTTTTATAAAATAAGTACTTTTAAATGCTTTTTATAAATAAGTAATATTTCGGTACTTTTTTAAAAAGTACTAAACTAGAACTGAAAAAGGCACTAAAATAGTACTTTTTATTAAAAAAATCAAAACAGTACTTATTAAAAAAGTATCAAAATAGTAGTTTACCTAATAAAGTACGTTTTTGTTAAAAGCATCAGTAGAAAAAGTACTAAAAAGGTTATTTTTATGAAAAGTACAAAAAAAGTACTTTTGTAAAAGTGCTGTTGCGGTACTGGTAGTACCAGCCAGGTCCGACGTCACAGTGATTTCCAAAAAAATTATATTTACTCCAAAACAGATTTAATAGTAATTACAATTGTTAAAGAAACCCGACCTTTATCCTTAATATTCTTTCCTTTAGAAATTTATATATAAATTTTTATGTTGTAAAGCAATTTTCTACTGTAGATATGTTGAAGAATCTTGATAAAGTTAATCTTAAGATTCAAGATTGAGTATTATTTAAATATATTTTGTTTTTTTTAGGTGTGTGTGATGGTAGTTTACTTTTGTAGGTGTTTTGTTTTTTTATGAATTTTCTTTCAGTGATGATCAGTTCATTATAATGATGAATAGAGAGAGGAGTATTTATTTTTTTTACATAGATTTATGTGTCCCTGCCGTCGTTTATAAATTTATGTATAAGAGAGTGTTCCATATTGTTGAAGTTGTTACTATAATTCGCAGTTGTTTTTATTATTATTGGAATTGGTGTAGATGTTATCACCGAAGAATCCAAGTTAGGCCATTAACTACTAGTCCATGTTGTGAGATGGTGGACTATTAGGACCTCCCATCATAAAGGAGGTGGGACTATGAACTGATATGCTATCTAAATCTAAGGTACCATCACCTTTGTCCAGCATACCGGAACCATCTTGTTTCATCATCATACGACGCCATTTGGCGCGAGCATTTTGGAACCACACCTAAAATTAAAAATGTTAGTTAACAAAATTTTAATACCGAAATTTAATTCCAAACCATTACCTGTAATACTCTCTTTGGTAAACCTGTCTTTTGTGATAATTGTTTAAGATCTTTTGCATCTGGATTATGATTTATGGCAAAATATGATTTCATTGTACGCAATTGATGATGTTTAAATGATGTACGCATACGTTTTGTCCTCGACGATGCACTCATATGAGAACCTCGTCCAAAATCTAGGTATTCAGTATTTAAATCTATATTGGGGGGAAATTTTTAATTAAAATTTGTTTCTCTTTTGTATGGGAGAACAGTACTTGCATTTCATACCTATGTTGGCAGTGAGGGCTTCGATATCTTTGGGTTTCCTTTTACGTGGTCGACCCTTTTGCCGTGGTGGTTGTGGAAGACCGGTCATAACATGAGAGGCAGATGCAAATATACTACTAGGAACAATACGTGTTGGATCCGACGAATGTGGACTGGATGAATCATTCGGAGGTGAACCAAATTGACTTGAATATGGATATGAACTAGCGCCACCAACACCGGGTACAACGGCTGAACCCAAACTAGTTGATGCTGTATCACCTTCACGAGCCATAGTATAATGGGTTCTGGGGAAAAATGATAATAAAGAATTATTAATTGAATTTTAATGATTTTTGAAGTTGGATTACTAACCTGCAGTAGATGAGAGCATCTATAATGCCATATTGATCACCTTTTGTTAGTGGTGCCTGACAAACGACACAACAAAAACAGGTAACATGAAATACTAAATTTCGCGCTCTCATTACCAATTCTGTAGCACCGATTGAGGCCAAACAACGGGAACATCTTCGTGTACCAAAAACACTAAAAATATAAGAGAGAACAAAAATATTAAAGTATTTTAGATATTTTTAGAGATCTTTAAGTATTTTTTAAATATAGAGTTTAATATAGAGTTTAAGTTGAGTAAATTTGTGAAGCATTTGCTTCCAAACACCGAAATTGTACAGGTTAAATCCATTTGTATCTCGAAATAGAGCCTATATTTGAATTAGACGTAAGACTGAGTCAAATGATCAGATCTTAAAATTGGGAACAATAGATCTGATCATCGCGCAGACCAAACCCCTGAAGCTATAGACTTTGAATTTTAAATGTAGACTCACCTTCCGGAAAACAGATCCACTAAGGTTTGTTTTATGGAAATTCCGATTCTAAGAGGATAAAAAGGGGTAAAAACGTCGGTACTTTTTTATGTTTACAGAAATAATAGTCCTAGAAACTTGAAAATTTGGGTACCGCGAAAAAAACCTTCCGAAAAGTACCTAATTTTTGATAAATGGACAAGATGCGGTAAAGTATTGTACTTTGTAACTTATTGTATCTCCCGAAATAATGGTCATAGAAACCTTAATTTTAAAATGTGGGCTTCTCCAGACGAAAGAAAACACTCTGACAAAGGACCATTGCACATTGTGACAAAAGTACCTTTTAGAAAGTTTCGATGATAAGAGAATGTAGGATATGTTTTTTTTAGATTTCTCTTTAGATTTTTCTAGAATGATGGTTTTATAAACGAGAGATTTTAAGTTCACGATCCTCCAGAAAAAACTAATTTTTTTGGATAAAGTAGTTTTTACGAATTTTGATTCTAAGGGGGTAAAAAAGTGCTATAGGAGAACTGCAAACCCCAGAAATCATAAAATTTTACGTATAGCAAATTTTAATTCTAAGGAGCCAAAAAAGGGGTAAATGGGAATATTGGTATTTTTTGTAGTTTTTATACCCTACACCCCACTAGCGGGGCCACTGTGGTACTAGTGGCCACTGTGGTACAGGGTATAATGAGTTTGTGCTGATGTTTGTAACTACCCGAATATTGCTCATAGACCTACCTCTAAGTATTCAGAATTACTTTTTGAGTCAATTTAGCGATGTCCGTCCGTCTGTCCATCTAACAGTTTAAGCATTATACATGTTGCAATTTTCAATCAATTGACTTAAAATTTAAAATTTAAGCATATTTTGGCCCAAGGACGAAGGATATTGAAATTGGAAAAAATCGGTCCACGTTAAAACCTAGCCCCCATACAAACGCCACATTTGAATTTGGCTTAAATAAATCCTATGACCGTATTATAATGGGTATCGTTTTGAATCTTAGCAGGTCATCTTATTTTATATGTACAAATCATTATTCTTAATTTTGAAGTCCTTCTTGTAGTTCCCATACAAACCACACTCCCAATATTTACATAATTCTCTCAAAATTCATGAAAATTCGAAATATTTGATTAAAATTTTATTTGTAAGTGTTAAACGTGTACTTTGGTAACCTAATCATATCTGAATATAATTGGGGAATTTTTGGATATGAAAATTTCGACCGATATTCAGTTAAATCCGTCTATTGGTAACAATAATAAACCAGTTCCAACAAAATTTGGTCTGTGTGTGTTTTCTACACTAATTAAAGATCTAACAAAAGATAGATTCAATCGGTCCATGTTTGGACTTAGGACCCATTTTCCGGAAAACACTGGTGTAGGGCATTATATGGTAGACCTTGACCGACTATAACTTTCTTACTTGTTTTAAGTATTTAAAATTAATATTAAATTTCGTATAAAAAGTCCTACAAAATCACAAGATTAATTCGTGCCGCTCTGATCAGATGTTTTTTTCTGCATTTCGCGTGTTTTACTACAGACTAAATAGACGCTACAGTTGTTTTTATTGTAACTCAAATTGTCTGAAATTTTTTATTAACGAAAAAAATTCTTAACGTCAAAAACGGTTAAAATTGTTTGGTAATAATTCCTGCTGCAAAACTATCGATAGTCGTCCCATTCGATATTTTCGATAGTTTGTTTTTAAACTATCGATGCTATCGATAGTATCGGATATCTTAAGGAGTTGTAAGATTTTGCGTAAAATTACGTTTTTTTTCATTACAACTTGGTACTTCTGAACACACAAATGACAGTTTTTGGCGTTCACTGCCATTCCAGTCTATTTTAACTCACTACGGCGATCTTCCACAATGCCGTGCTTGTTCTGTTCGGACCTTAAATTTTGCAATAACATTAACACGAGATTACTATCATTGCATTAATACTTCAAAAAGTAGAATTATTCCAAAATGATAGAAAGATTTTTAAAACGGTTCACTTTTTGATTAAGTTTTCAGCAAGTGTCAATTTTTTTGAAGCTAATATTTTCTTGGCGATAGTATCGCTATCGGGTAAAAACTATCGATAGTCCTTTTAAAATAAAACTATCGATACTATCGATAGTTAGGTTAGGTTGTAAGTGGCTGCTGACGTTTAACGATAGTACCATCGATAGTTTTACGATAGTACCATCGATAGCTCTAATCCTTGTGCCATTAACATTTTTGTGGATAGTCTTGCAAACACTGTAAAACCGAGAATTGTTAGTAATTGTATACAATCCCTTCATCGAATCAGTCAGCACACAGTCAAGCTAATCTGGGTCCCTGGACATAGTGGGGTCGATGGTAACGAATTAGCTGATGAATGTGCAAGAAATGGCTCCGAGCCTGTCGGGGAACGTGTAAAACCTGATATCTCGGTTCCTATAGTGGAGTTCATGAACGAAATTGATAGGATATCAGAGAATAGAATAAAGGATAGGTGGATATCACTGACCACGTGCAGGATATCGCGAACCATGTGGCCACTGCCAAATCCTAAGAGGACAGAAAGTCTTCTTACCTTTGGCAAACGGACGGTTAGCCTATTAGTAGGAGTACTGACAGAACACTGTATAATCGGCCAAATGGCCGTTCTTATAGGAATTTCTGATAGGGACTTTTGTAGAAGTTGTGGGGTAGTGGAGGAAGAGGAGTCAGTAAAGCACTTGTTGTGTGAATGTCCGTTTCTGATGAAACGTCGTCTTAAGTATTTGATGCAACGATTTTTTGATGACCTGGACATCTCTAGCAGAATATCTTAGAGAATCGAGGTGGTTTGAGAGGTAGAATTTTGTATATATGAGAGGGGAGTAGGGAATCACAATGGGCCTAATGACCTCCGAGTGAATTCGCCAAATTGGCGGACGGCCATCCAACCTAACCTAACATTAATTTTTCTAAAAGTTTCTAGAAAATTATAAGTGTTTCTATAGACTTAAAACAACTACATAAAACAACTGAACAGTTCATGCGAATAAGGACGAATATACCATTTGTATAATTTTACAAATGGAGATAAAAACGCAGGAAACGGTTTAAAACTAATATTTTTGTGAACTTTTTAGCATTAATGGATTAGTACATTCTGCAAAAATGTTGGAAAAAATATTAATTTTTTGCCGTTTCCTGCGTTTTTATCGTCATTTGTAAAATTATACAAATGGTCTATTCGTCCTTATTCGCATGAACTGTTCAACTGTTACTACAATGTAGTAATTTTTTGTATTTATTTATTAAAACGTATACAAAAAATAGTTGTTTGAGATTTTTCATACAAAAACAACTGAAATTGTAGTTGAAAACAACAACTACTACTTACTACACAAATGACCGTCATGTAGTAACTACAATTATTTTCTAAGTGTGAGTGCTGTTTAAAAGGACATCAGAATACTTAAGCTTTTCAAATTTGACTTGCTAAGAACTTAAGTTGCGGCAGCATTGGGACAGTTTTAACATAAATTTAAACAAGTTCTTGTTTAAGCTACTGTCTACTATCAAACTGATGTTACGGAAACATCCAAGAACTCCTCTTGCCCCTAAAGCAAATACTATTGAACTAAATCACTCTTTAGCAATTAATTGAAATGATTTTCAGTAAACCACATCAATCGACAACAATGAAAGTAAACTTTTGATTATGAATCGACTATTTATAACTGCTTGTCTGCCTACACATCGTCATTATTATCATAATCATTATCCAACCTTTTCCACTCTACAATCATATGTTTAAGGGTAATTATCTTTTCATATATTGTTCCAAACTTCACATGTACCTACTAAAACTAACTTCAGTTGAGATAAAAATTTATGAATGTGGCAGCAATGATGATGGTGGTGATGTTGTTGATGAATTTCGTGTTTTTCTTGGATTGTGTAACTTTTTTTTTCTTCACTTTGGTTATTTTATTTATTCCAAACGTCATCTTAGTAATAATATGTGGTAGGAAGAAGGAAATTATAACTTTGGCATGCAATTTTGATTTGAAATACACAATCAAGGCGGTATTTTGTCCCTTTCTTAAGTTGCTACTGGATGTTGTTGGTGGTGGTGGTGTTATTAAAGTTGAAAATTAAATATTGGAATCAGGTAGACAGTCAGTCAATAATAATACAATATATAATTTTTTATGGGGGGAAAAATAGGAAATGATCAGGTTAAAATCAAATTTTCAAATTACAAAGTGTTGATAATAATGATTTTCCAAGTTAAAGAACTTAGGAATTTTTAAGGTTTGAAAGAGATTATTTAAGGTCGAGGTGTTCAAAGAGAACCCAAACGTAGAGTAAACATAAGTCTTTCGAACCGGTAAGTAAGGTGGTGGCTTTGGATATTTCGAGGGCTTTCGATCGTGTGTGGTACAACGCACTTGTATCTCAACTTATTGCTTTAGGGGTCGGTAATGATTTCTCTCGATTTACATCGGGTTTTCGCAGAGACCGAAGTAAAAGTGATCTGTAGATGGAATATTATCGGATAAGTTTCAATTCAGGGATACTGTTCTTTCTACTACTCATTTTCTTATCTTTATTAATGAGCCTTTTAGTCAAACTTACAATCCCAACTATTCTTTTGCCTACGACATCAATAATTGGCATTCATTTTCCTTTGATCTTAGGCCAAGCCTTGTAGAGGTTGGGTGAGTACGCCAGAATATTAATAACACTCTCAATCAACCTTTTGACAACCTCTGACTGGGGTCTGGCAGTTAAATACTTTTAATGCACCCAACACCCAATGTTGTATGTTGACCTATAGACGAGTCGTGCAACCAACATAGTCGTCTGTATGTATGGGTGGTATTGCTATTGAGGAATCGGATACTTTTGATGCTTTGGGCATTTAAATCCAGTGGGATGTCATTAGAAATAAACATGGTTTTAAAATGTCAAAAAAATAGCATTGGTTTCTTTAAACTGTGCATGAATTACTTCACTCCTCCCAATCTCCTTAATATTTATATCACTGAAATCCGTCCGAAGATGGAATACTGATCCGTCCGAAGATGTGCCGTGACATAGCCACCACAGACATTATCCCCATTTCCGGTTTGGGGATTAATCCGCAATGAATTTGGTCATAATCCCCATAACGGTGCTGGGAACTACGACCGAACAAAATTTGGACATATTTCCCAATAAAAAGTGGACGTAACTCCAAGATATCACGGAGATATCATGGGGGCTATGTCCGGGCACCGGTTTCAGAGTCTATTCTTAAGTTTCTGGACCGTCTTCAAAGAAGGGCGTCGAAGCGAACCATTGACAGTAGGGTATCATGCTCTATTGAGTCTTTGGAGCATTGTCGGAATGTGGGTTGTGTAACACTGTTCTATCAAGCTTACCATGGTAAGTGTTCAGCTGAGGAAAGTAAACTGTTAACTACAATTTAGATTAATTCAAATCAAATATCCTCTAACACTAATCCCTCTTTCTCTTTTCTTAACTTGAATAAATCTCCTGGACCTGATGGTATTCCAGCACTTGTCTTACAAAAGTGCTCATTTTCAGCGTATCATACCTTGCGAGTACATTTTCTTCTTGCTGGAAAATAGCCAACGTCCAGACGAACCCGAAGAAGGTGACGTCTCGAAGCCAGACAACTATCGCTAACTATCTCCTTTTGCTCTGCGCTCTCTAGGGTTATGGAAAGTATGGTGTACTTTAATCTTGTCACCTAGTTGGAGACTAATGGACTGCTAAATGACCGACAGTATGGTTTCCGCAAGGGTCGGTCAACTAGTGACTTGATCGTGTTTTTTTCGGTATGGTGGAGTCAATCCATTCATCGCCATGGCGAAAGGATACAAGCATATGGTGTAGGTTATACTTTTGCTCGTTTCATCACGAGCATTCTCTGTGATCGTACTATTCGTGTTGTCGTTGATGGGTTCTACTTTGGAAACTTTTTGCTGAACGCTTGGGTTCCACAGTGCTCTGTCCTTTCTCTCTCTCTCTCTTTTTTGTGTTTGTTCCATCGATATTTTTACGGAAAGTGTTCTGCTGAGATAAGTGTCCTCATTCCGGAGGTAAGTGTATTTAGTCGAAACACGCGTCACTAATCCGTTTTTTGTTGATTGGTTAACGGACCACTTTAGCAAGTATTCCTTCTCTGGCCGAACTTTACGTATGTGGAACAGACTTCCCGGCCACGTTTTTCCGGATAAATATAACATGTACTCAATCTTTCCTCCTTCCCATATCTATATTTCCTGCAATGCATTTATAGGGGGCATCCCCTGAGTGCTAGTCAACAGAAAAAAACTGAAATTTTGAAAAATTTAAATCAAGTATCCACAAACACTACTCCATCTCCCTTGAGGTCAAACTTAAAAAAATAGCCGTTTTGTGCATTTTTGACAACTCATAGTGGATGAGCACGATGTGATAGCGACTTAAAAATAAGTCGATGACAAAGCTTAAAGATTGCATTTAAATTTCCTGAATTCATTTGGTCAGTCGCTTTAACCCTTAGTGCACCAACTGTCTCTCAATGATGTCCCAAAAACTATTTTTTCCGCTACAAATTTTATGAGAAAAAACTTAATGCGAATGGATCGCCACCTTATGCACATGATTACAATTAATCTCCTGGTCATTAACCCGGTCTCCAAACTTTTCCATTATATTAGATTTTTGAGAATTTTTAAATAAAAAAAAATCTCGTTTTTCGACATATTTGACAACTCATAACGGATGAACTCGATGTGCTAATGACTTTGAAATGAGTCAAGGGTAAAGCTCAAATATTGCTCTTTAAGATATGAAACTCATTTGACCAGTCGCTTAAATAAGGTCTTTTTACCCAAAAAGTTTTTTTCGATACAGGGGAATACGACATCATTAAAGACAATTGGTGCCCAAAGGTTATTGCGACTGACCAAATGAGTTATGCATCTAAAAGAGTAATGTTTTAGCTTTACCCTCGGCTTATTTTGAAGTCGCCATCATATCGGGTTCATCCGCTTCGAGTTTCCAAAAATGGCTAAAGCGAAGCTTTTTTTGAACTTTGAACTCAATTTTTCCAAAAACCTGATGTGATGGAAAAGTTTGGAGACCGGAGTTTTGATTAGCAGAACTATTTTATTCAAGTGTATAAGGTCGCGTCCCAGTCGCATTTTCGATGTTTAGTAGTGTTATCAATACAATGCAGTATTTTAAAGAGACATTCCCTGAGTGTTGGTTAAGTAAAAAAAAACAACGGTTTTTAGAGTCTAAGTCTATATAACCTAGTTCTTGAATCTTCTGAAAGGTTATTAAGCTTCATCTACAGGATTGCAGTTTTGAATCGGATTGGAGCTTCGAACCGTATTGGTGTTGTATTGGTTTCCAACCGGATAATTTATAGTTACATCTAGAGTTTCGAACCAAATTGGTCTTTCAAACCATATAATTTATAATTTGTGTGTCTAACTTCTTGAAGTCACAACGGTTTTCAGAGTCTATATATGAATTTTAACCTAGTTCTTGAATCTTCTGAATGTTTATAAAGCTTCTTCTACTGGATTGGAGTTTCGAACCGGATTGCTGTTTCAAACGGTTTTAAAGTTGGTGTTGGGTTACATCTCCTATTTCCAATTTTAGTGAATCGAAGTTCCTAAGGTTCCTGAGACCTAAGAGTCTATACGTGATGACGTACAGCATCAGCAGCCATTTCTAGCCTAGTTCTTGTGTCTTCTCAAAAGTAATTCCACTTCTTCTACTCCTTAAAATCATTCAACACGTTCTACCACTTCTCAAACTTGACCACCTTCACTTGATATTTTTTTGTCCCCTAAAAATATACTATAGATTTTATTTTAGATAACAATATGATAAATAACTGATATTATCTGTTCAGGATTTCTGTGGTTTTGTTTGCTAAAAAACTTTGTGCCATATAATTTTCAATGTTTATATATGAAACACCATCGTACTTGTAACTAAAAATCAGTTAACAAAATCTTAATATTGCATGAGTATAAATTCAAATCTATACAGACGTTTAAATTTTAAGTTACTGAGAATGCCTACACTTTAAATGAAAACCACGACGAAGACGACGACAATTTATGTCACCTCCCAATATGTGCATGTTTGAATGGTACAATATTAAAAACTCGTACGTGGTGAATGTGTGTAAAAATGTATGTTAACCAGATGTGGCTGACTCGGAAGAAGTAGTAGAAGAACATAAGCAGAATTACCATGAAGCAGCAACTATAGCAACACTCACAATCAGTCAGTTAGCTAGAGATATCTAGCTAGCTAGCTGGAACCAGAAAGTGCACAAACAAGTCGTCTAAACATCTATCATATGCCATGATGATAAAGATGATGACGACGATGATGATAATTCGTTACACTTTAGGTTTTGTTGCTGCTGGTTGATAAACAACTGATTGTATAGTGAGTTGGTAGCAATACATATGTTTGTAGGCAACATACAACATTTTTTTTTTCAAAAATACACAGATAGCTCAGATAACGGCGTTATATTCAAAAATATAAGACTTTACTACTATTAAGTAGAATCAAAAAGTCACCGAAGTTGAAATTATAAAATATTCTAAAAACCGAAACTTCCAAAAATGTTAAAGCCCAATGTGAGTAGAGACAAGTCTTGGCAAATTCAAATCATTATACTTTTTGTGCATCTTTATGTATTTTGAAATAAGTAGCGTCCATCAACAGGGCTTTGCTAAGTTCTTACCACAGAACCAATAGGAGCGTGGAGCTGTTGAAATATTACAGAGATCAAAACAATCTTGCAACTGTACAGACCCGATTGATTTAAGTTCCTTCCTGGAAAACGTGTTCAATTATCTCTACTTCCTTATTATCACTATGCAAAGATCATTTGGCGAGGAAGTTGCGGTTGGGCGTGTCGTTCTATAATACGATGACTAATTATTGCCGCCTTTGAACTTCAGTTTTAAGTCAGCGACAGTTCGGCTTCCGCAGATCTCGTTCTCTGTTACTTTAGATTCAATCGATCCACTCTCCTGTTTATTGAATGCAAAAGTGTTGCTCTAGATATTTCCAGGGTGTTCATTGAACATTGTATGGTTAATGTCTAAAAGTGGGATCCACCAGCAAAAAACGAAAAAACATTCTAAAAAAAGGAAATTTAGATTTTAATGGGGTAGAAAAATTATACTTTGGCATTTTCTATCTTCTGAAATAATGGTTCTAGAGACATTAAATGTGGAATAAAAGATCATTCAGCAAAAAAAAAAATTCAACAAAAGTTGTTTTTGGAAAGTTTCGATGCTAAGAGGGCTAAACAATGTACTTTAGTACTTTTTCGATTTACTGGAATAATCTCTCTCTTACCCCTTCGATCATAAACCAAGTCAATCCGAGGTAAGTGTCATGAGGAGGCATATGGATAGCACTCTTAGTCTTGACCTATTGAGAATCTCTAGGTGGGGTCTCGAGATCCCAATGCGCTCTTCTGAGTCCTTTGGTGGTGTGAATATTGAGGAATCTAAAGCTCTTGATGTATTGGGTATAAAAATACAGTGTGACGTACGTTGGAATAAAAAGGTATCGAAGAAAGCATTCAAGTGCTGGGGATTTTTGACACGCTTTTGAACTTACTTTAATATACCACCTATATCTGTCCTAAAATAGAATATAACTTCCATGTATGGCGGGCTACAGACCGCACAACACACTGTAGAGAAAACTCCTTCTTTGTCCGAACTATACGTATGTGGAACAGACTTCCCTCCCACGTTTTCCTGTCACTTACAACATTTACAGATTCAAGTGAAACATCCACATACAGTAGTCCATTTTTTTCCTTCCTATACCTATATTTCCTGATCTTATTGTTAATATAATGTAATGCATTTATAGGAAGCATCCGCAGACTGTTCTAATTTTTTTTTTATTAATTTTTTATACTTTGAGCCAACATTTATGGGATGCCCACTACTAATACAATGCTTGGTGTTGGTAGTACGAAAAAAGGTTATGGGGGGAAGGAAAGACGGAGTGATGTTTGTGGATATTTAAATTCAATTTTTCTGAATTGTAGCTAACTGGAAAGACCTTTGAGAAGAGTTTATTCCACATACGGCTAGTTTAGCCGAGAACGAATTTTCTGTGCAATGTCTTGTGCGATACATTGGACAGTCAACAGCGAACGGATGTGATCTGCTGGAAAGGCGAGTACTGCGGACATGCACCCGCGTCGCAGGGATGAGTTTGTCTATCTCAGCTGAACTTCTATCGTAGTAATATGGATACTGGTTTTAACCAGATCCAGAAGCTTCAAGATTGACCTTAAAGCACCTGTCTAGATATAGGAGCAAAGGATATAAGAAAAATATGTTACTTCGGGAAAATGCCGTTACTCCCAAACTAACACGACTATCGTCCAGAGAAAAAATATGTGTCAACTTAAATTTAACAAAGATTTTAATATTTATGTGAATATCGTAGGTCTATGTCTTCATATAATATTTAAACGTGGGAATTTTTCGGTGAAACTTTGAAAAAGGAATTCTTTTTAACCCCTTTTTAATAATAACCTAAAATTTAAACGCTTAAATTTGTCGATGACTTGTTTAGTAAATGCTCTCCCTCCCCTTGTGAGGAGCGGGCTTATGAAAATTGTCCAAAATATATTCTGTCTTTAGTACTAGACCAAACCTTCTCAAAAACACCCAAAAAATTTAATTATTTATTTATATTTTTCTATGTTTTGTTTTTATTCAGGGAATTTTAGGCGTATGTTCAAACACACACTGGTAAGAAATAGGTTATGAAGAAATTATTCAAAAATCACAACTCTTTTGGAACTCCTAAATAACCCGATATGGCCGATAAGCCGAGACGCTCCAACCTTAATACCATCTCCTTCGTATGTATATAGTTTCATTGAAATCAGTGTAAAACGGTTGGGATACTTTCTTTGTAAGAGCTTACCGATCCGTACATTGAGCACCAGATGTTCTTACACATGTTTGTGTCAAGTACAAGTAAAATTGTCATATCCTACATAAAAATTCGAAAGAGTATGATTTTTATACACTACACCACTTTGTGGTACATGGTATAATGAGTATGAGCTGATGTTTGTAACTACCCGAAATATTGGCCTAAGACCCACCCTCAAGTATACCGATCAATTCAGAATCACTTTTTGAGTAGGTTTAGCGATGTCCGTCCGTCCTTTTGGATGAAATTTGAAATTTAAGCTTCTTTTAACTCAAGGTAGATCGCTACTGAAATTGGAAAATATCGGTCCATGTCTAGACCTAGTCTCCATACAAACGTCCCCTTTGAATTTGGCGCAAATCCTTTCAATATTTGGCATGCAATCGTATTTCGTATTTAAAAATAATCATACCAAATTTCAGCAGAATCGGACCAGTTCTTCTTGGAGTGCCCATATAAACACCCCCTTCCGATATTCATATAAATCTCTCAAAATTCATTAAATTAGAAAATATTTGATTAACATTTTTTTGTAGATGTTTAACGTTCACTTTGGACCTAATCAAATCTGAATATAATTTCGACTTAATCCCCATATAAAAATTTCGCCCGATATTCTATTAAATCCGTCAATTGAAAATAAAAACAAGTAAGAAAGTTATAGTCCGTCAAGGCCGACCATATGATACACAACATCAGTGTTTTCCGGAAAATGGGTCCCAAGTCCAAACATGGACCGATTGGATCTATCTTTTGTTAGGTCTTTATTTTGTGTAGAAAACATTTTTTTATGCCAATAGACCAATTTAACTGAATATTGGTCGAAATTTTTATAAGGGGGACTAAGTCCAAAAATGGTCCAATTATATTCCAATTTGATTAAGCTACTACAGTACACGTTTAACACCTGAAGATAAAATTTTTATCAAATACTTCCATTTTTATGAATTTTGAGGGAATTATGGTATTATTGGGAGGGTGGTTTGTGTGGTGAATACCAGAAGGACTGACCCGATTCCTTTGAAATTTCTAATGATGGTTAGTGCATCTAAAATTTGATTAACTGTTAAATTTCAAAGCGATATTTATTATAATACGGTAATTAGAGTCATTTAAGCCTAATCCAAATGGGGCGTTTGTATGGGGGCTAGGTCTTAGCATGGATTGATTTTTGCAAATTTCAATAGGCTTTGTCCTTGAAGATGCTTAAGTTTCAAATTTCAAGTCAATTGATTTAAAATTGCGACATGTATCGTGCTTAAACCGATAGATGAACAGACGGACGGACGGACATCGCTAAATCGACTCAAAAAGTAATTCTGAGTAGATCGTTAAACTTGAAGGTAGGTCTAGGACCAATATTTCGGGTAGTTACAAACATCAGAACAAACTCATTATACCCTGTACCGCAGAGTTGTGTAGGGCAGCGGTTACCAACCTTTTGGCTCGCGTACCCCTAATTTTAAATTTTATCAGCCGCGTACCCCCTAACTAGTTTTTTTGTTTTCGTTAAAAAAACTTCGCATATAAATATTAGAGTTAATTCTGAAATTTTATATCTGCGGGTATTATATTTTTTTTGAAGGATTTTGGGGAGATCAAAATTATGGTGGTATTTTTTTTTTGGAAAAATGTTCGCTCCTTGGAGTGGTTAGTCCAATGCATCTGAAAACGCGGATTTTGAGCTGATTTTTCTGCAGAGCAAAAACGGCTGAAAATATTGTAAATCTGATTTCACCAGTCAGTTCTACGCCAAAAATTAAAACAACGGACGTTTTTGAACTCTTAAAAGAAATATAATTTTTTATTTATTTTTTTAAATGTTTTTTTTAATACGAGGGCAGATCAATAATTCCGTGACGTTTTGAATGAAACATCCCCAATTATAATGAAAGGGCATTTGCTCAAAAACACGTTTTTTGAGAACTTTGACATAAATTTGCTCAAAAACCTGGCGTCAAAGAAAAATTTGGGAACCATATTCGGAATCAGCATCGAAAGGTTAATCGAAAACAAGTGGTCAGATCTCAAAATATCATACAAAAAATCGCAAAAAATGCTCTCTAAATTGCACAAAAATACGTTTTTTGTGAACTTTGACCTCAACTTTCTTGAAAACCTGACGTTATGGAAAACTTTGGAAGCCAGCATTGAAAGGTTAATATAAAACGAATGTCCAAATTACTAAAATTTGGCGTACCCCCGCGGACAGTTTCGCGTACCCCCTAGTGGTACGCGTACCATAGGTTGGTAACAGCTGGTGTAGGGTATAACAAGTCAATTCCACTTAAAATTGGGTTGCGTGTGTTTTCCACACTAATACAAAATCTAACGAAAGATAGATACAATCGGTGCATGTCTGGTATTGGGATCTATTTTCCGAAAAACTCTGGTGTAGGGTATCATATGGCCGGTCTTGATCGACTAAATTTTTTTTTTACTTTTTTTTTTTGCTGTTTTACTATGCAATGGTTGTTTTATAAATGTCTACTTTTTGTTGAAAATTATAGTTGTTTTTTTTTTACTCGTGTCATACTCTCGTATTTCAACAGCATCCACTCAATGTACGCATGTATCATGCATGGTTGCATATTTGGGAACAAAATACCACTTACTACAGCTAAAAAAAAGTAAAAAGAAAAAAAGTAGAAACAAAACCTCTTGGGCTCCACCTCTTTTTTATTTTTTTGGTAGATAATGGTGATATGGAGTAACTACATATGTAGTGTACATGATTTTGTTATGGTTTTTTTTGTGATATATGGAACGACCAAAATGCCATGGTTTTGATGACTTGAGATGCATGTAGAGAGTATAATGGTTGAACTGAGGTAAACCATTCACTTTTTTTAAACTTCAGAAACTTAACCACAAGCAGAAAAAAAAGAACCAGAAAGTTTCCAAAAAAAAAACTAGCCTTATGACGGCATTTCATGTAGCCTGAAGTTAAAACATCAGCATGATACTGTCATATACAAGGAAAAGTCAAACCATTATCGGCATCAACAGTATCATTATAATCATCTTCATCAACACCATAGCATCAGTATTTGCAGTTGCAAAAGTAGCTGGCTGCATCATAAATGCAAACACTTTATGTTGCCTTTACATTCTCCCGGTTTGTATAAAGTGTAAAAAAAAAATAGTAGTTTCGGCCTTGTGTGGGAATTCTGTGGCTTGTAACTGTGTGTTATGGTTTGAATCACTGGATGGATGGATAGCTGGCTACCCCATAACCCGCGCTGCAACACCACATCACGACTAACAACAAAAAAAAAAAAACAACCAGCAGCAGCAAGCAACAACTACAATAACAACATACCACATATCAGATTTCGTATGCTTGAAAACATAGTCATATATTAAAAGATGTCACTTTGACATTTCGCCTGCTCTTTTGCATGGCAATAACCATAATTCATTTTTCCCACTTTTTGGTTTTTAGTTTTTAGTTTTTTTTTTGTTGGTTGGTTTTTATGGGGATGTTTGAAAATAAACACGAACAGAAAAAAAAAAATTACAACAATAACAAGATATAGGTGAGAAACAACAAAAACAACAAGTTAATATATAAAGAGAAAGGGGGAAAGACCCTCCTAACAGAGTAACATATTGCAGTGTAATTGCACTTAAAGAAAATGTTGTGTTAAAAACTAATTGAGTAAGAGGCGCCCTATTAGGCTAGTTGGTAGAGTGCTGCCCTTTGAGTGTGGTGGTTGTAGGTTCGATTCCCAGCAGAGGTCTTGGTCTGTTTCGTTATAGTGAGACAATGGTCATTGTTACTCGTTCTCGGTTAGATCAAATTAATAAAGCTTTGATAAAGTTAAGAAAAGGAATTAAAGTTAAAAAAAGGATTTAGAGTTCCAGAAAAGTAGGCCTTGGAAAAAGGACGTTTTTTTACGATTTTTATGGGGGTTTTTATTGAAAAACAAGTAGAAAAGTTAAATTCGACTTGACCGAATCTCTGAATACCCTCCACAATGCCCTTTTTAAGTGAAAGTAAATTTTCTAACTTAAAAAAAATAACATTTTTGATTAGAAATATTTTATTTTGTGTAAAAAAACTTTTTTGTAAGTAATTTTTGAAAAAAAAAAAATAATTTACTATTTTTTTTGAGTGTGAAATTTTTTTCGAGTGTATTTTTTTAGTCTAAAAAAATTGTTGAGGGAGAAAAATACGTTGTAAAATATTTTTGTGACTTACCAATGTTTTTAAAACATGTTTAACGGGTTTTCAATACGTGAATTTAAGGTGAAACTAATCTGAAATTCACGTTTTTGCTAATAACTTTTGAACCACTAAACCGATTTGGCTGAAATTCAACACGATCCAGGCCAGAAGAACGACTAATATATATGCCAAAACAATATATATGCCACTTCAGCATTCTCAGAATTGCCTTTCGAAAGTTATCGTGTTTTTTATCTCGTAAATTCACGAGAACCCGTTGCCGAAATTAAGTCTTTTGCTCATAACTTTTAACCACTGGACCGATTTTGCTGGATTGCAATACCAACCTGAACAGATAAATGCCTAACATATATGCCAAATTTCAGAAGTCTCCGTAAAGTCTTTCAAAAGTTAGCGCGTTTTCAACAGACAGACAGGCGGACGGACGGACATAGCTAGATCGTCTTAAAATCGATCGAGGATCATGAATATATGTACTTTATGGGGTCCTAGACCAATATTTTGAGGTTTTACAAACGGGATGATAAACTTATATATACCCTCTACCACTAGAGTGGAGGGTATAAAAAATAGTTTACAGTTTTTTTTTTTCAAAAACCTGCAGTCATAAAATTTTTTTGAAATTTCATCATATTGACAAAGTTTTTCTTCAGTATAATGAAACATGCATCATATTGACTTAGTTTTTCATCCATACAAAAAAATATGTTATCAAAATTGATCTGCTTATTAAGTCGCGAGGGAAAGTTAAAAACGATTCCAACCTCACACGACTTCATCACCCAGCAAAAATCACAATAAAGAACATTTGTTTTTTATTTTTCTCTATGCTAAAATTTTCTTAAAATTTTCACTATGCTAAGCGAGGTAAACAAAAGCTGAAAAAAAATTTGGCGCCCAACTGGGGGCCCGGTTTAGTGAAACTAATTTTTTGGGGGTGGAAAACGACCCCACTTACACACGCCTTAATCACCCAGCTAAAATCACAATAAGGAACGTTTTCCAAAAGTTTTCTATACTAAGGTTGAATTTCTCAATGCTCCGTTGTAAAATAACTCTCCGTTAAATTTAACTTTTTCATACAAATTTTGACATAAAGCTCCGTTAAATCGGCAGTTAGCAGCTAACTTTTCATTGAGTAATCTACCCTAAGCGAGATAAATAAAAACTGAAAAAATGTTTGGCGCCCAACTGGGGGTCCGGTTTAGTAGAAGAGTTAAAACATTTCAATTCAACCGAAAATTAGAATTTTTGACCTTACCCCTTTTGAATTTGATGAAACTTGGAATATAGTTGGACCATTACAAAAAAATGATAGAGCAAAAATTTTGGACTTCTGGTAGTTTTTCTTCCCGAGATATTGGGTTTTGAAAATTGGGAAAATCGTATATATTTGACAAATGTGTTCTGACATAAATAAAGATATCTCAAAAAGTACTTATGATACAGGTTTCATTCAGGTTTCAAACAATAGGTAATGAAATAGTATTTAAAATAGCGTTCATCAAGATTTTTTTGAAAAAGGTCAAAGGCCATTGTTTCAACCTTAATTTTTAGAGAGCTATATCTCAAAAACCGATTTTTTTAAAATTTTGGAAAAAATTTAGGTTATTAAGGATCACCTACACTACTTAAGTTTAAATTTTTAGGATGGAGACTTCATTGGAACTTTTAAAATTAATAGAAAGATAGTGACAGGTAATGCAAAACGGTGTGTCTACCCTAAACTAAATATTTTTTTGTCTTTGAGATTCTGGTACTAAAGTTCACTTGTATAAATGTTTTTGACGTGTTGAGTCCAAATATGATATTTGGACTGGCCTATTGCTATTACTTTTCAAGATATCTGCACCTAAATGTTCAAAAAACCAAGCAATAGCATTTTAGAAATTTTCACACATTTATGTGCAGATATCTCCAAAACTAATAGCGATAAGCCATTTCAAAGGTCATATTAAGACTCAAAAACATTCGGAAAAGTGAACTTTGGTACCAGAATCTCAAAGACAAAACAATTATTTTTTTTTCTAAGGGAAATTACACCGTTTTGCCTTACCTGTCACTATCTTTCTATTTATATTTAAAGTTCTAATGAAGTCTCCATCCTGAAAATTTAAACTTAAGTAGTATAGGTGATCCTTAATAACATATATTTTTTTTCCAAAATTTTAAAATATCGTTTTTGAGATATAGCTCTCCAAAAGTTAAGATTAAAACCAATGACCTTTGACCTTTCTCAAAAAAAAAATCTTGGTGAATGCCATTACCTATTATTTGAAACCTAAATGAGACCTGTATTATTATTACTTTTCGAGATATCTTTATTTGTTTCAGAACACTTTTGTCAAATATACACGATTTTGCCAATTTTCAAGACCCCATATCTCGAATACTGGAATGACCAGAAGCCTGAAAAATTGGCACAATCTTTTTTGTTTAAGTTAACACCAGTTATGAATTTCATTGAATGTGGAGGTGGTGACGTCAACTCGTCGGTAGAATTGAGGTGTTTTAGGTCTATTTCAAAATATGTACCCAAGAAAATTTTTTGGAACAAATTCCTGGTTCAATAGATTCTTGAATATATTCTACGGTAATCACAACAAAATTTTCTATGTAAAAGTATTTTTCAAAAAAACTACTTGCTCTAAAAAACGATTGCTTTCGGGACAATTTCAAACAAAAAACATTGATTCTGGAATGTTAAGTAGAACCGGTTGCAGGGTAATATGATAAGTTCTGGAACCGAGTATTTGGAACAGAAAATTTTGCTGGGTAAAATTTAGAGAAATTACTTTGTTTAAATTTTTTTTGTGGATGATCCGGAATCATTGATCCTAAATTAAAAATGTCAAGTTATAAGACCATTACGTATTTTAAGATATCAAAAAGTACCAAAGTACAATTTAGTACCATATTTTACCCTCGTAGAATCTGAATTTCCTAAAAAAAATTTTTGAGAGTGATTTGTTCCAATGCAGGATCCTACATTTAAAAAATCAAGTTTTATTACAATTTTTTCAAGATATCAAAAAGTATCAAAGTCTACCATTTTACTTTATTATCATGAAAACTTTCTATAAAGTACTTTTATCAGAATTTCTTTTTTTCTACACCCAAAAAAAAAAAAACGTGGGTATTCAATACTAAAAATTTAACTAATTTTAGTCCAAAAGGACCTAGTGCAGAAATTGGTAACCAATACTAAAATTTTTAACTAATATTAGTCAAATCCAGTAAAAATTACTAATGTTAGTACTTTGAAGATACTAAAATTAGTAACGAATTAGTAGATTTTGGTACAATATCACTTACTAAACCTTTTACTGTATAATTATTTTGAGTGTACATTCCACAATTCAAGTAACTAGAACCATTATTTCAGAAAATAGAAAAAGTACCAAGATACAATTTTTCACCCTTTTTACCCGATCGACAATTTCAAAAGGTACTTTTTTCGAATGTCTTTTTTTTCGGCTGGAGTAACTAATATTTCAATTTTTAAGTTTCCATAACCATAATTTTAGAAGGTAGAAAAATTAAACTACTTAAGAATCGGTATTTCCAAAAACTACTTGTTTCAAAATGTTATTTCCAACAGAGATTATACATTCCAAATTTCAAGTTTCTAGAACCATTATTTTTTAAATATAAAAAGGTACCAAAGTAAAATTCTTCATCCCTTTAAAATTGGAATTTCAAAAAATATAGTCCTAGCAGATCTAATTCCAGGAGGTGAATTTAATTTCTAAATTTCAAGTCTCTAGCCTCCGAGGTTTGTTCTAGGCGATGATGAATCTCTTAATCACCCAACTATTTTTGTTACATATTTAAATTCTTTCAGTGTATTTTATAGTAAAAAATGCATATTGTATGTAGTAGTCATAAAACTAAGGGGAGTTTGAGTAAAAAAAAAATTAAGAAGAATTATCGTGTATTGCGTGTCTTGTTTGTCTGTCTGTTTTTGTGACTTTTTTTTTTTTGTTCATCTGTTTATTGTGTCCGTCCGTCTGTCCTTCTGCAGATATTTATACTATAATATTTCAAGCATGTTTCGTGTTATTTATGATGGTTTTTTCATTATGAAAGATACAAGTGTTTCTTAGTTTTTTTTTTTTATTTTTTTTTAAATTTTATGTTCAACTATACGACAACACATCACTGTATATTTCAAATTTATTTTATCATAAAACTGGCAGAGATTGTAATAAAAAATATGTATGGTACCAAAAAAACTTAAATAACATCACAGTATTAACAAAAGTTTAGCTTAGAACAACGTAAAACAACGATGACGACTGCCAGGAGTTAGTGCATCATTGGCAGTCACTATAACAAACATCATTCTCCACATAAAATATAACAACTTATTTGTAATGTTGTTGGTGCGGTTTTTATTTTTTTCAAAAAATATTTTTTATTTAAGTTTTACACCGTTTACAAGGGTTTTTTTATAAAAAATAATTATTAAAATGGTACTTTTTTGAAATGGTACTTTTTTGAAATGGTGCTTTTATAAAATGGCACTTGTATAAAATGTCACTTTTATAAAATGGTACTTTTATAAAATGGTTGTTTTTTAAAATGGTACTTTTTAAAAATGGTTCTTTTATAAAATGGTACTTTTATAAAATGGTACTTTTATGAAATTGTTCTTTTATAAAAAGATACTTTTATAAAATGGTACTTTTATAAAATGGTACTTTTATAAAATGGTACTTTTATAAAATGGTACTTTATAAAATGGTACTTTTATAAAATGGAACTTTTATAAAATGGTACTTTTATAAAATGGTACTAATATAAAATGGTACTTTTATAAAATTGTACTTTTATAAAATGGTACTTTTATGAAATGGTTCTTTTCTAAAATGTTACTTTTATAAAATTGTACTATTATTAAATTAGACATTTATAAAATGGTGCTTTTATAAAATGGTACTTTTATTAAATGTTACTTTTATAAAATGGTACTTTTATAAAAGTTTACTTTTATACAATGGCACTTTTATAAAATGGTACTTTTATAAAATGGAACTTTTATAAAATGGTACTATTATAAAATGGTACTTTTATAAAATGGTGCTTATATAAAATGGTACTTTTTTAAAATGGTACTTTTATAAAATGGTACTTTTCTAAAATGGTATTTTTATAAAATGGTACTTTTATAAAATGGTACTTGTATAAAGTGGTACTTTTATAAAATGGTACTTTTATAAAATAGTAATTTTATAAAATGGCACATTTATAAAATGGTACTTGTATAAAGTGGTACTTTTATATAATGGTACTTTTATAAAATAGTAATTTTATAAAATGGCACATTTATAAAATGGTACTTGTATAAAGTGGTACTTTTATATAATGGTACTTTTATAAAATAGTAATTTTATAAAATGGTAAAGTGGTACTTTCATAAAATGGTACTTTTATAAAGTGGTAAAGTGGTACTTTCATAAAATGGTACTTTTATAAAATGGTACTTTAATAAAATTTTATTTTTATAAAATGGTACTTTTATAAAATTGTAGTTTTTTAAAATGGTACTTTTATTAAATGGTACTTTTATAAAATGGTACTTTTTTGAAATGGTACTTTTATAAAATGGTACTTTTATAAAATGGTACTTTTTTAAAATGGTACTTTTATAAAATGGTACTTTTATAAAATGGTACTTGTATAAAGTGGTACTTTTATAAAATGGTATTTCTATAAAATAGTAATTTTATAAAAAAATTTTATGAATAAAATGACACTTTTATAAAATGTCACTTTTATAAAATGATACTTGTATAAAGTGGTACTTTTATAAAATGATACTTTTATAAAATAGTAATTTTATAAAATGGTAAAGTGGTTCTTTTATAAAATGGAACTTTAATAAATTGTTGCTTTTATAAAATTGTACTTTTATAAAATTGTACTTTTTTAAAGTTGTACTTTTATAAAATGGTACTTTTATAAAATGGTACTTTTTTGAAATGGTACTTTTATCAAATGGTACTTTTATAAAATGGTACTTTTGTAAAATGGTACTTTTATAAAATGGTACTTTTATAAAATGGTACTTGAATAAAATGGTACTTTTTTAAAATGGTGCTTTTATAAAATGGTACTTTTATAAAATGGTACTTTTATAAAATAGTACTTTTATAAAATTGTACTTTTATAAAATAGTACTTGTATAAAATTGTACTTTTATAAAATGCTAAAGTGGTACTATCATAAAATGGTACTTTTATAAAATGATACTTTAATAAAATGTTACTTTTATAAAATGGTACTTTTATAAAATTGTACTTTTTTATAATGGTACTTTTATAAAATGGTACTTTAAAAAAATGGTACTTTATTGAAATTGTACTTTTATAAAATGGTACTTTTATAAAATGATACTTTTACAAAATGGTACTCTTGTAAAATGTTACTTGAATAAAATGATACATTTATTAAAATGGTACTTTTATAAAATGGTACTTTTACAAAATGGTACTTTTATAAAATGGTACTTTTATAAAATGGTACTTTTATAAAATGGTGCTTTTATAATATGATGCTTTTACAAAATGGTACTTTTTAAAATGGTACTTTTATAAAATGTTACTTGAATAAAATTATACATTTATTAAAATGTTACTTTTATTAAAATGTTACTTTTATAAAATGGTAATTTTATAAAATGGTACTTTTATAAAATGGTACTTTTATAAAATGGTACTTTTATAAAATGGTACTTGAATAAAATGGTACTTTTTTAAAAAAATACTTTTATAAAATGGTACTTTTATGAAATGGCTCTTTTATAAAATGTTACTTTTATAAAATTGTACTTTTATTAAATTGGACTTTTATAAAATGGTACTTTTATAAAATGGTACTTTTTTAAAATTGTACTTTTATAAAATTGTACTTTTATAAAATGGTACTTTTATAAAATTGTACTTTTTTAAAATGGTACTTTTATAAAATGGTACTTTTATAAAATGGTACTTTTATAAAATGGTAATTTTTTGAAATGGTACTTTTATAAAATGTTACTTTTATAAAATGGTACTTTTATAAAATGGTACTTGTATAAAGTAGTACTTTTATAAAATGGTACTTGAATAAAATGACACTTTTGTAAAATGGCACTTTTATAAAATGGTACTTGTATAAAGTGGTACTTTTATAAAATGGTACTTTTATAAAATGGTAAAGTGGTACTTTCATAAAATGGTACTTTTATAAAATTGTACTTTTTTAAAATGGTACTTTTATAAAATGGTACTTTTATAAAATGGTACTTTTATAAAGTAGTACTTTTATAAAATGGTACTTTTATAAAATTGTACTTTTATAAAATTGGACTTTCATAAAATGGTACTTGAATAAAATGGTACTTTTAATAAATATTACTTTAAAAAAAAATCCTTAAACAACTATAAACATTAAGAAAATAGTACTTAAATCAATCGTACTTTTCTAAACTGATACTTTTTAAAATGTACTTTAAAATATGACTTTTAAAAATATGACTTTAAGGAAATGATACCTAAAATATACTTTTTAAAATGGTACTGTGTTAAATGCTAAAAGAATAATAAATAAATTCTTAAACATTAATCGCGAGGTGGAAGGTGTCCCTAAAGTTCCCCGACAACCCATTTAAAAACGCCCCTGTCTAAAAATATTTTTTTTCCACGTTGGAGGGTATAAAAGATTCGGCACAGTCAAATTTATACTCTCACTTGTTGAGCATAAAAAGGTGTATATTAGGGTGGCCCAAAATTCCTTTTGCTTCGCTACAGATCAACGTACCTTAAAAAATTAAAGATGGTATCGTAACTAATATTTTGAGCCAAAATTCAGCACCCTACGACGATTAGAAGGGGATGCTAACTGATCACATGTGTTTGCAACCTCCGAAGAAATCTAAAAAAAAAAATTTTCCAATCCTAAAAATTACTACATGGAATGGTATAGCTACAAGAGCAAATAAGTCACATATGACCATTTTGTCCTAAGGTTGCCTACAAAGGACAATAAGGACATTTTAGTTTCGATTAGGAAAAAAACAAATAATTTTTTTTTTGATATTATACTCAAATTAAAGATATTTGTATTACCTTTCAAATTAACTTTATCGCAACTTAATGGTCCGCATAGTTTTTGAGTTACAGCAGTTTTAGTGAAATGCAGGGTTCCGCTTTTTTTAATATTAATTTTTTTTTTGTTTAAGGACCAAAGGACAAACTTGGGACAAAATGGCCACATGTGAATTATGTGCTCTTGTTACGCTAGCACTCCATATGGTTATTTTTAAGATTCCAATAAAAAATTTTTCAAGATTTCTTTGGAGGTTGCAAACACTTATGATAAGTTAGCATCCCCTTCCAATCGTTGTAGAGTGCTAAAATTTGGCGCAAATTGTTCGTTACGATGCCATCTATCATATTTTGAGGTACGTTCAGTTGTGAGTTATACTTGGTATTTTTCCATATGTTGATGGGCCACACTAGTGTATATAATAGGAAAAAGTGGGTGAACTTGGACTTTATTTTATTTATTGAGATAAAGACTCTAGATTTTTGTATATCTTTAACACATGTTAAACGGATGGGAATGAACCTAAATGGAACGAAATAAAATGGAACGAAATATAATGGAACGAAATAAAATGAAACTGGGAACGAAATGGAACGGGAACACAATGGAATGAAACAGGAAACGAAAGGAACGACTATTTTTTTGCCCCAAATTTTTTTTGCTCAATTTTTTTTAACCAATATTTTTTATTAAAATTTTTTTATTCAAAATTTTTTTTCTACTGAAATTAAGTTTTCACTCAAAATTTTTTTTTCCTAAATTTTTTTCACTTATTTAATTTTATTGTTTAAATTATTTTAAACAGTTTATGAAAAAAAGAAAGATTACGTAGTGGAATTTCAGAAATTGGATCTATTATTCTTAATTTCTCTTTAAAATGGTGTAAGGTTTTTTATATTCATTTTTATTTTTGCATTTTTCATCTTAACGCTACGTTGCATCTTTTGAATGGAAGATGTGATATGAGGAGACTCTATGTGATGCTTTGTGACTGACTGGCTGGCTGGTTGGCTAGTTGGCTGATGTTGTACGAAAAGAGATGCTGCTGTTTTTTTTTTTTGCTTGTTGAATGACTGACTGTCAACCATCCAGCCTTGCCAATGTGCATAACGTTACATCCCAAATCATTTTTCAACAGTGTGAAATTCCCCTTTAGTTTTTATTTATTAAAACAAAAAAAAATAAAAAAAAAAAATTCAAGAATATTTTAAATAAAGAAAAGCATATAAAATTAAAAATGCCATACATCGCTTAATATGATAAATTCAAATGGAATTGCTTCTTTAGTTTTTCATACAATATCTATCCAAATAACATTGAAAGATTATGTAGGAAGAAGACCTTTTAAAAAAGAGTCAAAATACCAAAGCAAAAAAAAAAAATGTAGTCATTCACAAATTTTTTTTTAGTTGACGGGTGTGGAAAATAAGAAATTATCTGTCGAAGCGAATTAAATTTTTAATGTTTTATTTTTATATCAAAAGAAAATGTTTTTTTTTTGGTCGTTTAGAGTCTAGAAAAAACCAAGAACTTCACATCACTCTTTAAAATGGAGATTCAAAGTAGGGATACAAAAATATTTTTGGCATTTTGATACAGTTTTAATTGTATCTGATCAGATCTATTTGATCCGAGATTTTTCCCCAACTTCGGGATCTGATTAGATATACCTACAGATCAGATCTATCAAGATCTCGAAAATGGGGTCAAATATGGTATCTAATAGATATAATCAGATACAGTTGATCTAATTCGATCTCCATCGATCAGACTAGATCTAATATATTTTTTCACGGGTAGAGGAAAGAGGAAATGACTTGAACTTTTCAATATGAATTATACGAATTTTTGGATATTTCGATTTAAACGGGGTAGAAGAGGAAAATGCTACTTATTAGCATTTAATTAAAGATATTTAAGAAAATAAAAGATTCTAAAAAGTATTTTTAGAAAATCCCTATTTTAACGAGGGTAAAAATGGTGAATTGGTATTTTTTATATCTACTGATTTTCCATAAACTTAATAAGAATAAACATTTTAAAAATGTACTTTTTTGAAAGTTCTAATTTTAATGGGAGATATGGAAAAATTGGTACTTAATTATTATTATAAAAAGTACTTTTTTGGAATTCATTCATTTATGAAAAAAAGTTGGTACTTTTTCTAGTTCTAAGAATGGCAAATAAATATTTTTTATATCTTCTAGGGTCGTAATATCATATAGTTTCCAGCAAAAAAACATGTTAAACAAGTAAGAAAGTTATAGTCGGTCAAGACCGACCATATGATACCCTACATCAGTGATTTCCGGAAAATGGGTCCCAAGTCCAAACATGGACCGATTGGATATATCTTTTGTTAGATCTTTATTTAGTATAGAAAACACACACATATCAAGTTTTATTGGTTAATTTTTTTTAACCATTTAACTGATTTAACTGAATATCGGTCGAAATTTTTGTATGGGGGACTAAGTCCAAAAATGATCCAATTACATTCTGATTTGATTAGGTTACTAAAGTACACGTTTAACACCTAAAAATATGTGAATATCGGGAGGGTGGTTTGTATGGGGACTACGAGAAGGACTGACCCGATTCCTTTAAAATTTGGAATGATGATTTGTGTGTACGAAGTTTAATTATCTGTTAAATTTCAAAGCGATGCCTATTATAATAAGGTTATTAGAGTCATTTAAGCCTAATCCAAAGGGTTCGTTTGTATTGGGGATAGGTCTTAACATGGACCGATTTTTCACAAATTTCAATTGGCTTTGTCCTTAGGCAAAAAGATGTTTAACTTTCAAATTTCAAGTCAATTGATTGAAAATTGCGACCTGTATCGTGCTTAAACCGAAAGATGGACAGACAGACGGATGAATAGACGGACGGACGGACAATAAATATGTCAGAATCAAAAAACTACTGTATACGAAAAGTTTTAAAAACCCTAGACCTATTCTATACGAAATGTCTCAGAATCTGAGATTTTTTATACGAGAAATGTCTCAGAATCTGAGAATTTTTTTTTTACGAAAAATGTCAGAATCTGGGACGAAGAATGTTGTAGAATATGAGACAATTTTAACACAAAAATGCCTCAGATTCTGAAACCTTTTCTATACGAAAAATGTATCAGTATCTGACTCCTTTTCATAAGAAAACATTTTCTTTAAGAAAATTTTCAGAATCTGAGACCTTTTTTTTCTATGCAAAAAAATTCTAAGAATCTTAGACCATTTCTATACGAAAAATGTCTCAGAATCTGGAGACATCTAGGAATTTTTCTATGCAAAAAGTGTCTCAGAATTTGAGACTTTTTCTAGACGATAAATGTCTCATGAAGTGAGACCTTTTCTGTACGAAAAATGTCTTAGAATCTGAGAACTTTTCTATTTGAAAAATGTCTCAGAATCCAAAAACTTTTCTATACAAAAAATGTTTTAGAATCTGAGAATTTTTCTAAATAAAAAATGTTTTAGAATCTGAGAATTTTTCTCAATGATAAATGTCTCAGAATCTAAGAATTTTTTTAAATGAAAAATGTCTCAGAATCTGAGACTTTTTCTATATGAAAAATGTCTCAGAATCTGAGAATTTTTCTACACAAAAATTTTACAGAGTCTGAGAATTTTTCTACACAAAAATTTTACAGAGTCTGAGACTTTTTCTATTCGAAAAATAAAACTTAAAACTTTTTCTATACCAAAAAAGACCGACCATATAATACCCTACACCAGAATTTCCCTGAAAATGTGCCCAAGTTTAAACATGGACTGATTAGATCTATATTTTGTCAAATCTTTAATAAGTGTAAAAAACACTCACAAATCAAATTTGAGTGAAATAGGCTTCCTTCTATTGACAATAAACCGCATTAACTGAATATCGGGCAAAATTTTCACCTGGGTCGGGCCTAAGTCCAAAAATGGTCCGATGATGATCAGATTTGATAAGGTTGTTAATGTATGCGTTTAACATACACAAACAGAATTTTTATTAAATATTTCTATTTGCATGAAATTTGAGAGATTTATGTGAAAATCGGGAAGGTGGTTAGTATGGGGGCTAAAAGAAGAACCCGCCCGATTTCTTTAAAATTCGGAATGGTGATTTTTGTAGATAAAATATGATAACCTGCCAAATTTCGAAAAGATACCTATTATAATGCGGTTATTAGAATCATTTGAGCCAAAACTAAAGGGGACCTTTGTATGGGGGCTAGGTATAAATATGTAGCGATTTTTTCCAATTTCAATAGGCTTCGTCTTTGGGCCAAAAGAGGCTTAAGTTTCAAATTTCAAGTCAATTGATTAAAAATTGCGACCTGTATCATATTTACACAAACTCATTATACCCTGAACCACAGTGTGGTGTAGGGTATAAATATGGAGGAAACAAATTTGAATAATCACTTGTTTAAATTTAAAAACAAAAATTGAGTAATTTTTTAATTGACGCAATTAAAAATTTACTTAAAAATTTTAAAAACAATTTAAGTAAATAATTCAATAAAAATTTAATATTTTTTTAATTTTTTTTTAAACTCTCATAGTTTTTTGAATTCTCGTTTAGTTTATAGTTTTTTGTGTATGTATGTATATGAAAGTTTGTAATCGTCTTTATAAAATTTTCCTATGTTTTTAAGACATAAATATGTTTGGTAAAGTTTGAAAAAACAAGTTTTTTGCATTTTTTTTTGTAAAAAAATTTATAACTTTTTTTAAACTTAAAAAAAATAAATTGATAAATTTTGAGTAAATTTTTAATTGTGTCAATTAAAAATTTACTCAAATTTTTTTTCAAACATTTAATAAATTTTTATTAAAAATTTACTCAATACTGTTAAATCGTTTACTGGTGCAAAATTGAGTAATTTTTTACTCAATAGTATTAAAAATTTACTCAAATATTTTTTTTATTTTTTTCTGTGTAGAAGGAAATTTGTAAGTTTTTTAGCTGAACAACATGTTTTCCCAATATTTTTATTATTTCGTTTTAAAACCGATCAAGGATCATGAATACATAGATATATACTTTATTGGGTCCTGGACTCATATTTCGGTATGTTGTATACTGGCAATTTATTAATTTTCTCATTCCGTTATATACGGTATAAAAAATTCTATCTCCCTTGTAAAACTTAAAAAAAAAAAAAAATCAAAATACATATAAAAATCAATCATTTGTAAAACCATGAAATTTTCTTAAAGTTCTCTAATCTTGCAAATCTTTCTTCACAGTTTTTTTTTGTTATTCTTTTAACAAATTCACTTCATTAGTTTTGAAAACAAAGAAAAAAGTGAAAAAATTAACGTATTATCGAAAAGGGGTTTGTTTTTTAAATCTACTTAAACAACTTTAGCGCAGCATGTTGTAATCATAAATAAACTATAGTTAAATACTTGAAAAAAGAATTTTGCACTTTTATATTTACATTGTACAATATTTTTTGTGCAACTAGATTTTGTAAATGTAGCTTTTTTTTATTCGTTTTTTTTACACAGAAGTATTTGAACAACCTTTTCCAATATCTACATAGTTGACATATGTATTTAAAACAACAACAGCAACAACAACAAAAATCTAAAACCCACAAAATGATTTTTTTGTTGCGCTATTGTGTGTATTTAACTCCACAGGATGCAAATCCTTTAAATCTCATGAGCTGCTCGCTAAAAAAAAGAAATCACAAAAAAAACACAACAAAATATTTGTTTAACATAAACAATATGCTGTTTTTTTTCCTTTTTTACAATACAATAATAGTACACGATTTTTTTGGAAGGAGAGTACATCAGACTCTTAGAAAACGGCCTTAACACGAATCTGTCGAAAAACTATGTTTTCGAGCCCTTACCTCCTAATAACCCTATAAAATTAGGAAAATTTGAGTGAAAAATGTTTTGGTAAACAAATTTTGAGAGAAAAAAATTTTGAGTGAAAAATTTTGAGTGAAAAAATTTTAAGTGAACAAAATTTTGAGTGAAAAAAAATTTTAGTGGAAAAATAAGTTTGAACAAATAATTTTGAGATTCTGGGGTCTTAGTTCAATAGTTATAAAAAGTACAAATTTTACATTTTCCCCCTTAAAATCAAAATTTCCAAAAATTATTTTTTTAAAATGTTTTTTATACCCTCCAACCACAGTATGAGGGTATACTCACTTTGTCATTCCGTTTGTAACGCATAAAAATATCGGTCGGGGACCCCATAAAGTATATATATTATTGATCTATGATCGATTCTAAGTCGTTCTATGGATGTCCGTCCGTCTGTATAAAACACGATTCAGCCCAAAATAAACGAGCTAGACCCCTGAAAATTGGCAAGAATATGTCTAATGTTCATAGGCCGGTTAAGTTCGGAAATGGGCAAAATCGGGGCCAGGGGGTAAAAGTTCCCCCTTAACGAACTAAAAAAACCTTTTAAAAAAAGACATTTTTACATCTTTTTTTTGCCATTTTTGTTAAACAAATAAAACCTTTTTATGTCAGAAGGGGTTTAAACTCCTGCACTTAGACCCAGGGGGCTGAAAAATTTAGTTTTTTTTTGCCCGCCCCCTTTTGTGGGCGTGTTTTAAAAAAATCATTAAAATAATGAAAAAATGCTATTACTAAATTGCAAAAAGCATAATAAATAAATTAGTTAACATTAATTGCGATGGGGAAAGTATCGAAAATTTCTAAAAGTATTTTTTCAGAATGTGTTATTTCTAAAGAGGATCCTATATTTCAAAAATCAAGTTTTTAGGACCACTACTTCAGAATATCGAAAAACTACCAAAGTACACTTTTTTACCCTCTTAACAGCGAAACTTTCTATAAAGTACTTTTATTAGAATTATGATCCAACATTCCAAACTTCTAGTTCCTAGACCCATTATTTTAGGAGATCGAAAAAGTACCTAAGTATACATTTTATTCTTTTAGGGAAATCGAATGTACAATGTACAATTTTTACCCCTTTTTACCCTCAAAAAAATTCTTTTTGGAATGTTTTGTTTTGATCAAGATCCTACATTTAAAAAATCTGGTTTTCATGAACATTATATTAGAATATCGAAAAACTATAAAGTACACTTTTACTCTCTTAGCTTCGAAACTTTCTAAAAGGTACTTTTTCAAATATTTTTCAGCTTTATGATCCTATATTCAGGAGATGGAAAAGTACCAATATAAAACGAATTACCCTTTTTACCTCATTTAAATCAGATATTTTCAGATTTTTTCCGATTAGGAATCCTAAATTTAAAGTTTCTAGGACCATTATTTCAGGAGATCAAAACAGTACTAAAGCACTATTTTTTACTCTATTAGGAAAATCAAAAAAGTACCAAAGTTCAAAGTCAAAGTACACTTTTTTATCCTCTTAGAAAAATAGAAAAAGTACCAAAGTTAATTTTTTTACTCCCATTTTACACCTTTTGCCTCTTCAAATCAAGTTTTTATGATCATTTTTTTCTGGACATCAAAAAAGTACCAAAGTACACTTTTTTAGAATCTTACATTCCAAAAATCAAGTTTTTATGCTTATTAGACTTGGTGGCCGAAATTACCAAAGTAAACTTTTTTACCCTCTAATCATCAAAACTTCCTATAAAGTACATTTGTCAGAATGTTTTTGTTCGCTGGATGATTTACCCTTTTTACCCCATTTTAATTGAAATTTTCAAAAAGTACTATTTTCAGAATGTTTTTTATTTTGACTTAGGAACCGAAGTTTCAGTTTTCTAGGACTATGATTTTAGGAGATAATAAAAATACCAAAGTATTTTACTACTTTTTGTTCCTTAGATCAAGTTTTAATGACCATTATTTAAGGAGATCGAAAAAGTACTAAAGTACATTTTTTTACCATCAATAAAGAAAATCGAAAAAGTACTGCAGTACAATTATTTACCCTACTAATATCAGAAATTTCTCAAAGTCTTTTTTCAGAATGTTTATTTCGATGGAGCATCCTTTATTCCAATAATCAAGTTTTTATGGCAATTATTTAAGAAGATCGAAAAGTACCAAAGTACACTCTTTTAACCACTTATAAAGCACTTCTGTCAAAATGGTTTTCAGGAGATGGAATAAAATATAAATATACATTTTTTCAGAATGTTTTTCCGACTAAGGAGCCTAAATTTCAAGTTTTTTAGGAGATAATAAAAGTACTAAAGTACATTACTTTACCCCCTTTCTGCCCATTAGATCAGGTTTCTATGACCATTATTTCAGGACATCAAAACAGTACTAAAGTACACTTTTTTACCCTCTTAGGAAAATCAAAAAAGTGTTAAAGTTCAATTTTTTACTCCTTTCAGCCTCTTAGAAACGGAAAATCCTTAAAGTATTTTTTCAGAATGTTTTGTTTTGATCTGCGATCTTACATTCCAAAAATCAAGTTTTTATGATTATTAGATTTGGAGATAGAAAGTACCAAAGTACACTTTTTTTGACCATTTTAGCATCGACACTTTCTATAAAGTACTTTTGTCAGAATTTTTGTTTACCATCAATAAAGAAAATCGAAAAAGTACCAAAGCACAATTTTTTATCCTTCTAATATCAGAAATTTCTTAAAGTCTTTTTTCGGAATGTTTGTTTTGATGGAGGATCCTATATTCTAAAAATCAAGTTTTTATGACAATTATTCCAGATCAAAAAGTACCAAAGTACACTTATTTATCCACTTAGCAACGAAACTTTCTATACAGAACTTTTGCCGGAATAGTTTTTGCGCTTCATGGTCCTTCATTCCCAATTTCAAGTTTCTAGACCCATTATTTAAGTCTTTTACATTTTGAGTTTTTTGTACCATTATTTCCGAGATAAAAAAGTACCAAAGTATATTAATTTACCCCCTTTTTGCCCCTTAGATAAAGTTTTTATGACCATTATTTCAGGAAACCAAATCAGTACTAAAGTACACTTTTTTACCCTCTTAAGAAAATCAAAAAAGTACCAAAAAAAGTACTAAAAATCCATAAAGTATTTTTTCAGAATGTTTTGATGGAGGATGCTACATTCCAAAAATCAAATTTTTATGTCCATTAGAAACTTTACCATCCAAACTTTCTATAATGCACTTTTCGTAATGTTTTTGTGCTGGATGCTTCTTAGGGTGGCCCAAAATTCCTTTTGCTTCGCTACAGGGTAACGTACCTTAAAAAATGAAAGATGACATCGTAACCAATATTTTGCTCCAAATTGCAGCACCCTACGACGATTAGAAGGGGATGCTAAAAAAAATTTTTCAATCCTAAAAATTACTACTTGGAATGGTATCGTTACAAGAGCACATAAGTGACATATGGCCATTTTGCCCTAAGGTTGTCTACAAAGGACAATAAGGACATTTTAGTTTCGATTAGGAAAAAAAGAAAAACATTTTTTTTGATATCATACTCAAATTAAAGATATTTGTATTACCTTTCAAATGAACTTTATCGCAACTTAATGGTCCGCATAGTTTTTGAGTTACAGCGGTTTTAGTGGAATGCAGGGTTCCGCTTTTTTATACCCTACACCACACTGTGGTACAGGGTATAATGAGTTTGTGCTGATGTTTGTAACTACCCGAAATATTGGTCCTAGACCCACCTTTAAGTATACCGATCGACTCAGAATCACTTTTTGAGTCGATTTAGCGATGTCCGTCCGTCCGTCCGTCTGTCCGTCCGTCCGTCCGTCCGTCCGTCCGTCTGTCCGTCCGTCCGTCCGTCCGTCCGTCCGTCCGTCTGTCTGTCTGTCTGTCCATGTAAACGGTGTAAACACGATACAGGTCGCAATTTTTAATCAATTGACTTGAAATTTGAAACTTAAGTCTCTCTTGGCCCAAGGACGAAGCCTATTGAAATTGGAAAAAATCGGTCCATATTTAGACCTAGCCCCCATACAAAGGTCCTCTTTAGTTTTGGCTCAAATGACTCTAATAACCGTATTATAGAAGGTATCGCTTTGAAATTTGGATGGTAAACATGTTTTGTCTTCACATATCATCATTCCGAATTTCAAAGAAATCGGACCAGTTCTTCTTGTAGCCCCCATACAAACCACCTTCCCGATTTTCACATAAATGTCTCAAATTTCATGAAAATAGAAAATATTTAATTAAAATTTTGTTTGTGTATGTTAAACGCGTACTTAAATAACCTTATCAAACCTGATAATCATCGGACCAGTTTTGGACTCAGGCCCCTTGTGAAAATTTCGCCCGATATTCAGTTAAAGCGGTTTATTGTCAACAAATAGAAGCCTATTTCACTCAAATTTGATTTGTGAGTGTTTTCTTCACTTATTAAAGGGTTTACAACATATAGATCTAATCGATCCATGGGACCCATTTTCCGGGAAACCTTGGTGTAGGGTATTATATGGTCGGTCTTGACCGACTATAATTTTCTTACTTGTTTAATACATATTTTTATACCCTACACCACACTGTGGTACAGGGTATAATGAGTTTGTGCTGATGTTTGTAACTACCCGAAATATTGGTCCTAGACCCACCTTTAAGTATACCGATCGACTCTGAATCACTTTTTGAGTCGATTTAGCGATGTCCGTCCGTCCGTCCGTCCGTCTGTCCGTCCGTCTGTCTGTCTGTCCATGTAAACGGTGTAAACACGATACAGGTCGCAATTTTTAATCAATTGACTTGAAATTTGAAACTTAAGTCTCTCTTGGCCCAAGGACGAAGCCTATTGAAATTGGAAAAAATCGGTCCATATTTAGACCTAGCCCCCATACAAAGGTCCTCTTTAGTTTTGGCTCAAATGACTCTAATAACCGTATTATAAAAGGTATCGCTTTGAAATTTGGATGGTAAACATGTTTTGTCTTCACATATCATCATTCCGAATTTCAAAGAAATCGGACCAGTTCTTCTTGTAGCCCCCATACAAACCACCTTCCCGATTTTCACATAAATGCCTCAAATTTTATGAAAATAGAAAATATTTAATTAAAATTTTGTTTGTGTATGTTAAACGCGTACTTAAATAACCTTATCGAACCTGATAATCATCGGACCAGTTTTGGACTCAGGCCCCTTGTGAAAATTTGGCTCGATATTTAGTTAAAGCGGTTTATTGTCAACAAATAGAAGCCTATTTCACTCAAATTTGATTTGTGAGTGTTTTCTTCACTTATTAAAGGTTTTACAACATATAGATCTAATCGATCCATGGGGCCCATTTTCCGGGAAACCTTGGTGTAGGGTATTATATGGTCGGTCTTGACCGACTATAATTTTCTTACTTGTTTTTTTTGTTTAAGGACAATCTTAGGACAAAATAGCCATATGTGAATTATGTGCTCTTGTTACACTACCATTCCATATGGTTATTTTTAAGATTCCAATAAAATTTTTTTAAAGATTTCTTTGGAGGTTGCAAACTCTTATGATAAGTTAGCATCCCCTTCCAATCGTTGTAGGGTGCTGAAATTTGGCGAAAATTGTTCGTTACGATACCATCTATCATATTTTGAGGTACGTTCAGTTGTAAGTTATACTTGGTATTTTTCTATATGTTGATGGGCCACACTAATGCTCCTACAATTCACATTTAAAGTTTTTAGACCAATTATTTCAGGAGATGGAAAAAGTACCAAAGCACAATTTTTTAGCAGATTATCCAACTAAAATCGAAATTTCCAAAAGGTACTTTTCAGAATTTTTATACCCTACACCACTCTGTGGTACAGGGTATAATGAGTTTGTGCTGATGTTTGTAACTACCCGAAATATTGGTCCTAGACCTACCTTCAAGTATACCGATCGACTCAGAATTACTTTTTGAGTCGATTTAGCGATGTCCGTCCGTCCGTCCTTCTGTCCATCTATCGGTTTAAGCACGATACAGGTCGCAATTTTCAATCAATTGACTTGAAATTTGAAACTTAAACACCTTTTGGTTCAAGGACGAAGCCTATTGAAATTTTAGAAAATCAGTCCATGTTAAGACCTAGCCCCCAAACAAACGCCCCCTTTGGATTCGGCTTAAATGACTCTAATAACCGTATTTTAATAGATATCACTTTGAAATTTATCAAATTTTGTATGCTCGAATCACTATTCCAAACTTTAAAGAGATCGGGTCAGTCCTTCTGGTAGCCCCCATACAAACCACCCTTCCGATATTCACATAATACCCTCAAAATTCATAAAAATTAAAATATTTGATAACAATTTTATTTTTAGGTGTTAAACGTGTACTTTAGTAACCTAATCAAATCGGAATATAATTGGACCGTTTTTGGACTTAGTCACCCATATAAAAATTTCGACCGATTTTCAGTTAAATCGGTATATTGACAAAAATATAAACGAATTCCACTAAAATTTGATCGGTGTGTGTTTTCTATACTAAATAAGGATCTAATAAAAGACAGATCCAATCGGTCCATGTTTGGACTTGGGACCCATTTTCCCTAAATCGCTGGTGTAGGGAATCATATGGTCAGTCTTGACCGACTATAACTTTCTTACTTGTTTTTTTGATGAGTCTATGATGATCTTACATTTCACATTTCTAGTTTATGGACCAATTATTTCAAGAGATGGAAAAAGTACCAAAGTACAAATTTTTACCCTTTTTACCCCACTAAAATCGAAATTTCAAAAATTTTTCATGTTTTTTTTTTCAAAAGGTACTTTTTCAGAAAGTTTTTTGTAGGAAAATCCGACATTTCAAATTTCAAGTTTCTATGAAGATTATTTCTGGTGTTAAAAGTACCAAAGTACAACATTTTACCCCATTTAGTCCCCTTAGAATCGGAATTTTCAAAAAGTGCTTTTGTCAGAATAAGTTTTTCGATGATCCTTTAACGATCCTTCATTTTACATTTCAATGTTCTAGACAAATTTTTTCAGGAGATGGAAAAGGTACCAAAGTACAGTTTTTTACCCTTTTTACCCTATTAAAATTGGAATTTCCAAAAAGTACTATTTTAGAATGTTTTTCTACCGGAGGATCCTTAATTCCAAATTTCAAGAAGCATTATTTCTGAAAATGAAAAAATAGTACCAAGGTACACTTTTTTTAAAAAGTACCTTGAAATCTAAAATTTCGGTGAGCGCCGTATAACAAGTTTCACATGTTTTGTTGTAGACTTTTTTCCGGATATTTGCTTACATATTTTTAGTTGTTGTATTATTTTTTTTACAAGTATTATGATGTAGTTTTAGTATTTGTTTAAGTATAAACCAACCCAATAACACCCCAAAACAACAAAAAAAAACAAACAACATCATTCATTGTACAACCATCCCATTAAACAAGCCAAAACAAATAAATGTTCGTTAAATTTTACCACTCAAAAATCATCACACACACGTCAGAAATCATGATGATGATGACGACGACGATGTTGTTGATGATGATGTTGGTATGATGTACAAATTCAACAATAGTCCTGCAAATAATAAAAAATGTTAAAATACTAAAAACACGGCCCAGCACAAACAACCTTAAATAGGAACTTTTGTTTAACATTATTCTCACAGTGCAGTTTTTATTTTTTTTTTATAAATGAAAAAAAAACATGCATTATTTGATAGTACAGACGACCAGCGGGATGCCCTACTGCTGCCGCTGCTTTTAGCTGATTGTTGTAAAAACTCTCAGATATCCTTTTAAGCGCCTGCCGTTTGACTCACCTTACTTACTGCTACCACTACCTTTCTTAAGTTTTGTATTTTTTTGTTGTGTGTTTCTTTCTTCCTTTATATTCCTGTGAAAATTTAATATGTGAGTCAATTGGAATTGTTCATTCCGTATGTTGGAGATTTCTATGGAACACACGCTCTCATGTTACACACACACACACACAACGCCCTTAAATGTAAATGTATTTTTTTTTATATAATTTTTTTCTTAAGGACAACTGCATTACAAAATATTCAAGATGCACTTAAGCACGTTTTTGCCTTAGAAGAAGAACAAAAATTATGGAAAAAATCGATTTTTATTTTTAACACAACAAAAATAATTTAAAACCGGTTACTACCCCCTGTTCTATTGGAAGTCATGGGGTTTTGCGAAACAGAAAGTTCCTTAAAATAAGAAAACAGCCAGACAAAATTCTTAAGTTATAGTTATGGAAAGAAAAGGATCAATAACAACCCTTTTCCTAGCTCCTTGGATACACTCTACTGCTGTTTCCTCCAAAAAATCATAATTTAAGCAATTTTATTCCCAGACTATTCGGGAAATCTTTCATTCGTGAGGATACTAAGACACTAATGTTAATTTCTATCCGTTATGTGTAGAACTAAACAGAGACGTTAAAAATTTTCTAAGTTCAAGGGCCTAACTCTTCAGCAGTCCACACTGAGGAAATATATTTTGATAGAAAACAAGTTCAGAAAAATCATTCCGCACTAATGGTTGCTTGGATGTTTAACATTTTTCGGCAGTTGCGAAAAGCTTTTAGAAAGACATGGAGTCTGAGACCTGTCGGAATACCCTTGATGTGCCTTTAAGTTATCTGGGCTAATGTAACGTACGCTACACTAGTCTAGTGACTAAAAACGAAGGTTTGAACAAATCGATCTAAGCTAGATGAACTAAAAAGATCACTTGTTTTAAGGATTACGTTAAGCATAAGCCCCACACTGAGCGCCATTCTATGGAACATGCTTTCCTTGGACCTAGATCTTCTGAGACCCCGACAAACAAGTTTTTCTTTTAAATTGCAAATCTACTTGGTATCGATTATGACAGGTTGTGAAATTTGGTACCCGAGCTAGGACTATGTTTTAAACCTCAGTGAGAAACGAAGAAAGCACCACCTACAAGGAAGTCAGTCAGTCCAAATTTACAACGGAAGCCAATACAACTTATAAGTGTACATTGAGAAACAATAAAGGAACATTTGTTTTTCCGTATTTTCATTGTGGACGCGACGACTTGAATAGTTTTGAAAAGGGGAACCTACAGATGAGTAACACAAATGGCAACACTGATAGGTTGGGTTGTAAGTGGCTGCTGACGATTTACGTCAACACACGTAGATTCTGCGGTCTATTGTGATATCACGGTACTGTAATAGGTTTCCTTACTAGTCCCTGTCATTAAACCAATTTGAGATTCTTATGAAACTCCTTAGATAAAAAATTTTGACATCCGACAAATCAGAAAGATCGTTCATCTCCCTAGATCCCAGTGAAGCAGGTTTTTGACCAGAAAGTGCCGGGCAATGGCAGATGAAGTCTTCATCCATGCAACTCCGGAAAAAGTCATTCGACGGCACATTTAACCGCTCTGCGTGCTTCCCTATAAGACAGTCCGGTAATTATAGCAACCACCGTCGAAATATCTCCTCTTGAAATCATTATCAGCTGACTTGTTCGCCCCTGATTAAGAGAAGGCCAAATCAGTCGTGTTGTCTAACACGTCCATCCATTTTCCCACCTTTGATTAGTCTCCGTCGCGGAACAAAGACGTAGGTTTTGCTTGCAAGTTTCTAGAGGCATACCAACACATTCCAATTCTGTTGGAACCTATAAGGTAGTTTTCCAGTCTTGCAAGCTCATCGGCTTTGCAATTCCCTGGAATGTCTATGTGTCCTGGGACCCTTTTAAGTCGTATGTCAAACTTCTTTGCCGTCTCATTTATAGACGTGCGGCAGCTAAGGGTAGATCTTGTTTTCTGAAACATTGACTTCACGGCCTTGACCGCGGCTTGACTGTCTGAATAGATGTTGACTGCAGTTGTAGACAATACATTGCAGTTCACCCAGTCAGCCACTTCCTTCATTGCCAGAACCTTTCTCTGTTAAACACTGCAGTGATCCGAAATCTTTGATCCAGACTCAACCCAAGCTACTCCGAATAGACTCAAAAGTCCACTTGTTCGTGCAGCCTCGATCCATCCATGTGAAAATTTATGGAGGCTCTACTACCCGAAATTCCCCTTATCCAAGACTTCCTGTATGGTATCATAGTGGTAAAGTGGCGCTAAAAAAGGCTCATAGAGGGAGCACAGTACCACATTTTGTGTATTGTTATCTTCATAGAGAATGAAACAACTGATTCTCTTGCAAACATTATACAAAGCACAATCCTTGTTTATCGAGGGTTTCCTGTATTAGCTAATGATCGATCGCAGTTCAGACAACTGAAAACGTGAACTTTCCCTGCTTCCTTAGAACGTCAACTCTCGGCAGATGTTTTCGTTTTGCGATTCGGGCCCCATCTTGGGAGCCATTTGCTAGAAGATTTTGTTAGCAAATTTTTTAAATTATTATGATTAACAAGAGCAAATTTCTTAACTTATTAAAAGCGAAGACTTAAACCCAAAAGACTACACAAGATAAAACCCCGATTACGCTTTACTATTTTTATGCGATTTCCATTCAATTGACAAATGTTTTCCAAATCGAGAAAAACTTAATTTTTTGCACCCAGTCAACCTTCAAAATTCAAAGGTTATCTGTAGTCGTGATGTACAACCCTTTCCAGACAACAAAATCCTGAATTATCCTGCTTCCTTGTAACTTTAACATCCGCTAGATCAAGATTGGAATGACAGCCCTCTCTTCTGCTTTTATCGATTTTAAGGTTGGGGTGTCTCGGCTTTTCGGCCATATCAGTGTTTCAAAATTTCGTTGTCCCCTTATGAAACCATATGGACCTCCGGGAAAATTTCGATAACTCACGAACTAACAGGAATATCCTCTAGAGCAAAAATACGTGTCGACTTAAATTTAATAAAGATTATTTCCTATTCATATGGACATCGTAGTTCTATGTCTTCACATAAATACCCCCCAAAATTTTCACATTTTCATGAAAAAAGTATTTAACGAAACCAAACTTTTACAAGATTATGCCACCGTTGGATAGGCATTAAAAAAATCTTTCTTCTCATATGTAAACATCATATAGTTTCTTAGAAAGAAATGGTTGAAAAATCCAAAAAACGATTTTTTCGCCATTTTTTGACCCATGTTTTGAACCCCTAAATCCCCGATATGGCCGATAAGCCGAGACACCCCAACCTTAGAATTGTCTCTTTTATATATATTTTACGTTTCATGCAAGTCGGTTCATAAGGGTTGAGATACTTCCCTTGTTAGAGTGGGTATAATGAGTTCTAAAAATCTGACGATGTTCTCACTCATCCCAGCAAAAAAAGTGCGGAGTACTTCTATTTGGAGTGCTTTAAAACTATAACAATTGTAATGAAATACAACAAAAATAACAAAAAGCACAAGAAAAAAACACACAAACAGTTTTTTCTACTCCATAAAAAGTTGTTATTCAGCACTTAACTCATTACCTTCCGCGACACTCCCATACAAAAGTAAGTAGATATTCAGTAGATAAGAAGTACTCCGGGCTTTCAAACAACTTCCAACTACTTTCACGGAGTAGTTCTTTTCTACTGAATATCTACTTACATTTGTATGGAGGTGTCGCGATAGGTAATGAGTTAAGTGCTGAATATCTATGTATTCTGGGGTAGAAAAAACTGTTTGTGTGTTTTTGTCTTGTGTTTTTTGTTATTTTTGTTGTATTTCATTACATTTGTTATAGTTATAAAGCACTCCACTGAGAAGTGGTAATGACTTTTTTTGCAGGGATACTACAGTTTTTGTCGTGTTCTAATTCACTGGTTATTCTTGGATCAGCTGCTTTTCTTTATGGAGTTTAGTGAATCTCCTTAATGTTTTTTTTTGCAAATTCTAAGAAATTGTATAAGAGATCCACTCACTACTTAAAAATAAAATAAGTTATTTTAGGATGCTATTAAACATAATAATTGCCGCCATAAGAGCCATTCAACAACTAACCAAGTAAAAGCCAACAAGAAACCAAAACCAACTAATTCTTTAATTTCGAGGTGCTCTTCCAAAATCATAAGCACAATACACTTAGAAAAGTTTTACAGGCTGTTGTTGATGTGTAATAATTTACAGAACTTCGAATCACATGCTAGTTTAACCTAACTGGGAACTGGTAAAAATGACCAACGTCAAGTTGTAGCGAAAGAGAGCAATGTCACTGGTAGGAATCGAACCCAAGACTCTCACACCAATAGGCTACTACTTTATTTTTGTAAAATTAAAAAAAAAAACTTACAAAATTAAATTAAAAAAATTTTTGAACTGAAAAAAGTTTTGAGCTTAGAAAAATTTCCGGTAAAACCATAGTTTCGCATAAACATTTTTATGTTCTTTAAAGAACGACATTTTGAGTAAGTAAGAAATATCGAAATTTAAGCAAAATTGATTTGGTATTAGTTTAAACTGCCAATATCAGTTATTTTGTAACAGTTGTTTCTGAAATAACTATTAATTTATTAATTTCAACTATCATTTTTAGTTAATTTATCCTGCAAAATTGTTTAAGTGTATTCACAAAACTACCTCCATCATAATCGGTTGTTTGTTAAGTTTAGTTTAAAAGATTTTTTTAATATTTTCAACTCAAGTTATGGTGGGAATCATTAAATTACCGTAAAACTCAATAATTTTTTTATTACAATATTTTTTTTTACTTTATTTATAAAGTTTTTATTTCTTGTTTTTTTTTTTTTTGGGAACCTTAACAATGGCTCATAAAAGTGGTCGAAACCTACAGAAAATTACAACTTCATTGTTAATACTTTCAAGACGAGAATGATGAAAATGATGTTGTTAGTAGTTGAAAGTTGGTAATAGAGTTTTGGCTGGTTTTTATAACATTAGCATTTCATTATAAAGTTTATTTGCTATATTTTTTTCTCCCTAAAGAAATAATCTCACTTATATCATATACTTAGTTTAATTTATTTTTTTATTATTTTTAAGTAGATATTTTAATTTTCTTTTTATGAATATTTTAAAGTTACGAGTTTATTACTATGTTTTTATTTTTTAGTATAATTTTAAAGTATTTTATTTGGAAGATTTCTGATGAAGTTGTTCTGTTTTTTTATTATTTTAAATTATTTTACTATCACCTGATTATTGGTACGTGAATTTTTTTTTATTTATATATTTTTCTTTTTTTTTGGGAAAAATATAATAAAATGGTTCATAACTTTTTACCACTGCAGCAGTTTTATTTTTATTTATATACATTACATGTTAGATGGTAGTAAATTTCCAAACAAAAAATCTTGTAATAAAAGTATATCATAAATTTTCTTAATTAATTACAAAACATTTTTTTCTTTTGTTTAACAACTCATCGAAAATTTTTATGAAATGATATACAGAAATGTGTTTATATTACATTAGGGTGCAAATAATTGTTTTCAAAGGAAAATACTACACTTAAGCCACTCTCAATTTAAGTTTTACTACTTTTTGCGCGATAAAAAAATGTGTTCCAAATACGCTATCAACAAAGAATTTAGTTTGAGTTTTAAAACCGACCCATTTTGGTAACATTGAACCTCTATAATCGAGGGTTACCTGTATTCGCTGGTGTCAATTAACTATTCGGGCCCCGGTTTGGGCGCCATTTGCTTAAATTTTCTATTAGTAAAATTTTAAAATTTCTATGTTTAACTAAAGCAAATTTCTTAATTTATCAAAAGCGGCAACATTTAATTGCGTTTATCGAGGGTTACACGTATTAGTTAAGAACAGACTACATATTGGACAACTGAAAACTTTTTTCCTGCTTCCTTAAGGCCCATTTAGATTGGCAGACTTTTTGAAAAGATTATCAAGATGAAAAAGTCTTTTCATTTTAAGCCGCTTGTCAAAAAGTATAAAAAAACTCTCTTGAATGTCTTTTGTGTGTTTAGACGTATACGCGTAAATTAAATTGTAGAAAAAAAACAGCTGTTCATTACAAACACACACCCAAACAACATTTTGCAATTGTAAAATTTACAAATCAACTATAGAATTGTTGTAAAATATTTTCTTCAATTTGCGTTCCTTAACCAAAAGATGCATAAATCTAAATCTCCACTGATTCCGACATCTCTGATTCCAACATCTCCACCGACTCCATACTCCTTGTTTGGCAGGAAGTTTGGTTAAAGTCTAGTTGGCAGACATTTCTCTGATCCAAAAAAAAAAAAATATCACAGGTAGAACTTTTAGTGCTGTGTCCAAAAAAGAAAAAAAAAATTGTCGGTGGCCCATGGTTTCCGAGTTATGGGCCTCCAAAGTTCGGATATCGAATTTGATATATCTTCTTCAAAATTGGTCCGATCAGACCAAGATTGGTTTCATTCGAAAGCTTAATCAAATACCTTTATTTTGAAATTTAAAAAAAATTGGTTCCATTAACCCATTGTGGCACAAAACCAAATTTTAGATTTTTAAACCAAAGTTTTTAGAGAAAATGCGTTATATTTCAAAATTGTATGTTATTAAGGCATGTGTTTATACGACGATATTTAAAGCTTAGATATTAAGCTTTCATTTGAGCTTTTAATGGACCTTTTAACCCTTATAGAACCGGAGTTATTGACTCATAACCATTGACCCCACTTATATATTAATAAAAAAAAACTTTATTTAGCGAAGCCGCTTAATTAATATATGAAAATTGAAATCCCTAAGCCCGTCCGAAGGCCGGCAACCCAGAAAACCTTTTAAGGCAAAAAAAAATAAACTACACAGAGGTCTGGTATATATATTCAAGTATGTTTTCTAATTATTAAACGTAAATAACTCCGGTTCTATAAGGGTTAAAAGGTCAAATGAAAGCTCAAATCAAAGCTTAATATCTAAGCTATAAGCCTAGTTATAAAAATACCTTAATTGTGCATAATTTGAAAATTTTACCCCATTTCTTCAAAAACTTGTGGTGAAGAATTTAAAATTTAGAGTTGTTTCACAATGGGTTAATGAATCCAAATTTTTTAAAATGTCAAATTAAAGGTATTTGAATAAACTTTCGAATAAAACCAATCTTGGTCTGATCGGACCATTATTGAAGAAGATATATTAAATTCGATATCCGAACTTTGGAGGCCCATAACTCGGGAACCACGGGCCGCCGACAATTTTTTTTCTTTGTTGAACTCACCTAAATCATCCCTATTTCAAAAAATAGAAAAAAATAAATCGGACCAATGCCTGCCAATTAGACTTGTTCCGAAAATTTAGCCCATATAAAATTTTATTTATTTTTACCACCACTTCACAACAGCTGTTGTTATTATTTGTATTTTTGTTTACATAAAAAACATCCCTGATCTAATGAAAATAGTAATTTTTTGAAATTTTTCAAAACACAAAAATTACATCCGTATGTCAACATTTTCCTCTCCGTATTGACAAAAAGTCTGTCCGTATTTGTATGTTGAGTGTTTAGACGATGAAAAAAATTCTCTCCGCATGAATTTTTGACAGGTCGTTTTACAAGTCTGCCAATCTAAACAGCCCTTTAAAACGTCAGATCCAACGGAAAGACCATCAATTTCCAATGATTCCGCTTTGTGGTTTTGGCCCCTGCTTGGGCGCAATTTTTAAAAGATTCTGTTAGTAAAGCCACACTTCAGTTACAACAAATTATGTTTATGCGATTTCGATTTTGGATTACCAAAACCGAATTTTTTTGCTCCCATTTAACCTTCAACAAACGAGCTTTAACTGTATTCGCTAAGGTACGACCATTTTCAGACAACTAAAAACTTGATTTTTCTGCTTTCTTGGAACTTTAACATCGGTGAGATCGAGAATGGTATGACTAACTTCCCTGGTGTATTCATAAACTCTTCAAGGCCTTGTAAAAGATCCTACTCAACTATATTCGCTAATGTACGACAATTTTCGGACAACTAAAAACTCGAATTTTCCTGCTTCCTTGGAACTCTAACATCCTTGAGGTCAAGATTGACTAACTACTCTTCTGCTTTCATCGAATTGTTCAGACCTTGTAAAAGCTCCCATTCAATCATCAACATTCGAGGGTTAACAATATCCGTACTGTACGACCATTTCCAGACAACTAAAAACTAGATTTTCCCTGCTTCCTTGGAACTTCAACATCCGTGAGATCGAGAATGGAATGACAAACTTCTCTTATGCTTTCAACGACCCTTCAGGACTTTGTAAAACACCCCATTTAATCATCAACATTTAAGCGTTAACTGTATTCGCAAATGTACGACCATTTCCAGACAACTAAAAACTAGATTTTCCGTGAGATCTAGAATAGAGTGACTTACTTCTCTTCAAGACCTTGTAAAAGCTCTCATTCAATCATCAACATTCGAGGGTTAACTGTATTTGTAATGTACGACCATTTCCAGGCAACTTAAAACTAGATTTTTCCTGCTTCCTTGGAACGTCAACATTCGTGAGGTCGAGAATTTAACTTCTCTTCTGCTTTCATCGACTTTTCCAGACCTTGTAAAAGTTCCCATTCCATCATCAGCATTTGAGGGTTAACTGTATTCGTCAATGTACGACAATTTGAAGACAAAAAAAAAAATTGATTTTTCCTGCTTTCTTGGAACTTCAAAATCCGTGAGATCGAGAATAGAGTGACTTACTTAGTGTTTATAAACCGGTTAACCGGTTAACCGAAAAACCGGTTTTTTCTCATAATTTCGGTTTTTTTGCAAACCGGTTAACCGGAATTGAAAATTTCTGTCGGTTAACCGGTTTCTTTAAATATATGCAAAACGGATTATTTTTGCAATAATTAAGGGTTTTTACTTATTTTTTATGACATTTTCAAAATTTCGTTAAAAAAAACCTTGAAAATCCGTGAGAAAGAAAGTCTAAAATATTTTTTATCTACAAGAAACAATTTTCCAAATAGGGATTTTATTCCGAATCTAGTAAATATTAAAAAATCACATTGGTGTAAGCAAGTTTTGGGCACTTTCATTGAAAACTTTATAAGTGACTGTTAACCAGATAGTAAAATTCCTGTTAATGGAGTGAATGCCAATAAAAGAACATCGAAATGAAATACGGTACTGCAATTTACAACGAAGTGATGTATTTTTTAAATAAAACCAATAAAAGTTAAATTAAAGCCCCGGAGAATATGGGAAAATAAAAGCACCGTATTTAAATACCGATATTTTGAAAAGGTATCAGTTGCCAACTTTTTGAAAGAAACAAATAATATTATGTTAACTTAAGTTATATATTCGCTTTTGTATTTAATAAAATTTAGCTATTTTAAAGTGTTTTTTAGGTTTGTCAGTTAAAGAAAAAAAACCGGTTAACCGGTTTTTTCATTCCGGTTTAACCGAGAAAACCGGTTAACCGAAAAAGCTGATTTTCGGTTAACCGAGAAACCGGTTTTCCAAAATGTCGGTTTTTTATAAACACTAGACTTACTTCTCTTCTGCTTTCATCGACTATTCCACACCTTGTAAAAGCTCCTATTCAATCATCAACATTTGAGGGTTATCTGTATTCGCCAACGTATGACCATTTCCACACAACTAAAGGATTTTTCCTGCTTCCTTAGAACTTCAACATCCTTGAGATCGAGAATGGTATGACTAACTTTCCTTGGGCTTTCAACGACTCTTCCCGACCTTGTTAAAGCTCCAATTCTAAAATCATCATTCGAGGGTAAACTATATTCGCCAAAACTTTAATTTTCCTGCTTCCTTGAAACTTTAACATCACGAGAATGGAATGACTCTTCTGCTTTCATCGACTCTTCCTTTTCTGCTTCCTTGGAACTTAAACATCCGTGAGATCGAGAATGGAATGACTTACTTCTCTTCCGCTTTTATCAATTCTTCCATACCTTGTAAAAGCTCGCATTCAACCTTCCACATTCAATGGTTAACTGTAATCGCTACACTTCCAGAAAACGAAAAACTAGATTTTTCCTGCTTCCATAAAACTTCACCATCCGTGAGATCAAGAATGGAATGACAAACTTCTCCTATACTTTCATCGAATTTTCCAGATCTTGTAACATATTCTCAGTGGATGCTCAAAGTCGTTTTATTTGTATTTTCTTCACTAACTGTGATTAAAGACTAATTATAAGTCAAGAAAATTAATGGATAAGCCAACCTAGCCAAGGGAATCGGTACTCAAAAGGGCCTCAACTGTTTTTCCTGAATTCGGGATTCGGGATTGACAAAACAATTTTTGAGATCCGGATTTCAGGATCCCGGGATTTCCGGCATATTTTGAATACTGGTATTCGCGGGGTTTTTTGAATTTTCTGGACTTTTTAAAAATTTTTCGGGATGTTTTTGGCACTTTGCCACTTCGAATCCACGAAGATTTGCTAAATTCTGTTGAAGTTGTGAACTTCAAAAAAAGAAACCAACGTGAGCAGTCATCCGGGCAATACGTATTCGGTTATCTTTCGGATATACGTATTCGGTTATCTTTCGTCGTGGCTCATCTTGTCAATTTTTCGCAGCTTGACCTTTTGAACTTTTAAAAAAAGTTGTTTTAGAAAAACATAAAATTAAAACAGTTTATAATTTAAAGAGTTAAGTTGTGTCAAAAGCCCTTTCGTAGAATCCCTATTAGTTTTTAGTTTTGGTTTGCAAGCTTTTTCCAAACGGTTCCCCTTTTACTTTCACAAAAAAAATAGTATCAGATGGAACTGTTGTCGAATTTTTTTATTTTGTGTTCCACAAAATTCATATTTTATACAAATTTTTAAAAAAATAAAATAAAAATAATTAAAAATGTTATAAAAAATCGGGATCCCGAAACTCCTGGGTTTGAAAATCAGAAATCCCGAGATACGGTATTCGTCTAAATCTAAAAGCCCTTGTATTCAATATTAGCTGTTAAGCTGTGGAGTTGTTTTGGTTCGTATCATCAGTTTGACCTGGCTCTCCTTGCTTAGCGGAATTTCCAATGTTTCTGCTTTGTGATTTGGACCCCTGCTTGAGCGATATTTTACAAAATTTTATACATAAATCGAATTAAACCTGAAATGTGATTTAATTAAACTTGATCCTCAAACAAAACAGAAGTTTGTATAAGTTTTGAAAGTCAATTGATAAGGACCGACTCATTCCGGTCCCAATCCACCAAATAAATCAAGAATTTATTGTATTCGCTAAGGTCCAAACTTATTTTGAAGCAACTAAAAACTTGATATTTCCTGATTTCTTGGAATCTCTACATCCGTTACATCGTGAATTATGAAACATTCTTCTTTTCTGCATTCATCGACTTATTAAGATTGAGTAAAAACACTTTGTAGATACTCAAAGTCGATTCGTTCGTATTTCGACCAAATATGGTTATAGATTTTCTGCAGTAAATCCTGCACTGTTCTATCAGTTGCTTCTTTAATGGATGAGTCAATTTAGCTGAGTGAGTCGGTAACCAATATTTGCTGATAAAATGTTTTTCTTCGTGTCGTGAACTTGTCCTCATTTTTCCTGGTTGTTGATAATTACAATATTCAGTTTTGTGATTCTGGATCCAACATGGGCCAGATCGAGGATTATCTGCATTTGCTAGAATTTCTTCCTACTTCTTTAAAAACGCTAATATCTGTCAGATCGAGAATGGAATGACAACATTTTCTGCTGCTTCGTTGACAGTATAAAATCGTTTTTTCGTATTTTCTTCATTAACTGTGTTCGAAAATTTTCGGAAATAAATCCTGAATTCTTCTAACAGTAATTCGATTAATCCAAGTGAATCGGTACCTACTGTTTGCTTATAAGTTGTTGCGTTGTTTAGGTTAATCGTAGTTTCAATGTTTCCACTTTGAAAGTCAGGCCCCAGCTTGGGAGCCATTTGTTAAATGATTTTCAGGTAGTAAATGCTGCATTATTGTAACAGTAATTCCATTACTTCGACTGAATCGGTACCCAATGTTTGCTTACAAGTTGTTGCATCGTTTTGGTTGGTGGTAGTTTCAATGTTTTCGCTTTGCAAATCAAGCCCCAGCTTGGGAGCCATTTGTTAAAAGATGTTTGTAAGTTGTTAATAAGTAAGTTGTTAAATAAAAATTTTGGTTGTTTTTGAAAATTGTGTATAACTTTTAAATGTCAACTTTAGCGGATTGACTTATTTTGGTATTTGCTTTCGAGTTACGACACAGACCCCCTTTCAATTAGGTACTTCCGAAGACACTATTGTGTCCCCAAGACGACGTTAATTGACTCCATTTCCTGATAACTGATATCACAAACAAATCGATTGGTTGCTCAAAGTTAAAATTTATTTACATAAACTAGCCAAAGTCCCAACGCCAAATCCAAATTGTGGTATATTTTCTCCAAGTGCATTTAGCGTGGGAACGTTAATTTAAATTTACTGCAAAGTAGATGGAAAAAAAACTTATTTCTCAAGCTAAAATAACAAAAAATATTTACTGCTGACTAAACTGACATCTCTATTATAAAATTCATTGTTTATTATATCTTCAATTATTGAGTTCAAATGTCAAAATTTTTTAGTAGAAAAAGAACAACACACTGACTTGGCTTATCTTCATTATCAAAATATGTACTAAATAATAAAGTCCCCTCTTAATTTTTGTTCGTTCTTGAAAGAAATGACAAATTTTAAGTGTTGTTTTTGTATACAAAGTTTTGCATGTTTTATCAAAATTTAGCATGTTTTATCAAAAATTTTTTTTTTTTTGCATTGTCATATCAGTTGCACTTGTGATTCTCTCTCACTCTTTTTATGTGTTTGTTGCTGTTGATGTTGTTATCAGATAACATCATACTGCTGGTAGATAACGCTGTTAGTGGTATGAGTTTAAGGCTAAGTTTTTAGCAACAGCCGCAGCAACATCAACAGCAAGTGTTGCAAGTTTTTTTTTAAGAGGGTTTGTTTAATGATGGTAAGGTGGCTTTTGGCTAGCTTGTTGGGTTAGTTTGGTTGCATGATAATCATGAGCTTATTATTATGGCATGATGATGATGACAACAATGATAGTAAAAAGGTGATGATGTTGCTGATGTTCTTGTTGTTGCTGTTGGTCATATATAGTAGCATGTTTTTGTGTGTTTGTTTGTCTTTTTTTTTTGTTGTTGTTTGTTTAACAATCTCTTGTCCGTCAGTCAATGACATCGTTGTCGTTTGTTACTGTTTTTTTTTTTTTTACAACATACAACATAAAATGATGATGTTGTTGGTAGTTGTTGTTATTGCTGTTGCTGCTGGATGATGTATTAATCGTTTGAGGGGTCTGGTGGCCAAAAATTGATAAGACGTTTTAAAATGTTCTATAATTTTGTATAAAATGTTTAAATATTTGTATGTTAAGTTTTGGGCCCCCACCTGGGAGCCAAAAAAAATTTACAATGAAAATTTTAAAGATGTTTCATAAAAAATAAAGACTATTAAAAGAGTGGAGATAATTTAAAATAAGTTCATAAAAACTAAAAATTTTGAAATTTTTTCAGTTTGAATTGGCGCCCAACTTGGGGCCTCTGTAAAAAAGAGTCTACTTTTGATTTTTTTCATTTTTAAAAATCATACACAAATAAAGACAATTAGAAGAGTGGAGATCATACTAAATAAATTCATAAAAACCAAAAATTAAATAATTTTTTCAATTTAAATTGGCGCCCAACTTGGGGCTCCTATAAAAAAGAGTATACTTGTAATTTTTTTTCATTTTTAAAAATCGGGGCAAACTTCCAAAAATAATTTTAAATGAACTTTAAGCCATTGGGGAACATAACCCGCTTTAAGTTCAAAATATTATTCATATCATAACCAAATTTTCCTGAAGAAGCCCGGAGTGTTGCTTAAATAAATCTCAAATAAACCAACGATGGATAAATACATTCGCTGTTGATGGCATTGTGATTCTTCTTTTGAATTGTACGCCATTTAAGAGTAAAATCATTGTATTCTTGTGGTTTTACATCTTTTCTGTCTTCATGTTAAATCTTCTTTTACTTTCGGAAATAAAATCAGACATACACAACTTGAGAATGTCATAAAAATCCAAAAGGTGAATGTGATAATGTTGAAAAGAATACAGAAAAAACAAATTTTAAAGTTTTTTTTTGTAGTTTTCTATAAAATGTTTAAATGTTTCCATGTTAAGTTTTGGGCCCCAACCTGGGTGCCAAAAAACTTTGAAATGAAAATTGTAAAATTGTTTTAAACAAAAATAAAGACTATTAAAAGAGTGGAGATAATACAAAATAAATTCATAAAAACTTAAAATTAAAAAAAAAAAATCAGTTTGAGTTGGCGCCCAACTTGGGGCCCCTATAAAAAAGAGTATACTTTTGACTTTTTTTATTTTTAAAAATCATACAAAAATAAAGACTATTAAAAGAGTGGAGATAATACAAATAAGTTAAAAAAAAAACTAAAAATTAAATAATTTTTGGCGCCCAACTTGGTGCTCCTATAAAAAAGTGTCTACTTTTGACTTTTTTCATTATTAGCTTTAAGTTTCAAATTTTCAAATATCATTCATATCAGAGACAAAATTACCAAATTTTCCTAAAGAAGTCCAGAGTGCTTAAATAAATCTTTCGTGCCACTTAACGGAACGGGCCCACAATCGATGATTGCATTCGCTGTTGATGAATTCTTTTGAATTGTACGCCATTAATGGGTTAATTCATGATATTAAGAGAGTATATTTTTTTCCGCGATTGTACCTGTTCTTGTGGCTTTACATCTTTTCAGTTTTCAAGTTTACTCTTCTTTTACTTTCGAAAATAAAATCAGACATACACAACATGAGAATGTCATAAAAATCCAAAAAGGTGAATGTGATAATGTTGAAAAGAACACAGATTGAAAAAACGCATTTTAATTTTTTTTTAGTTTTGTATAAAATGTTTAAATGTTTCTATGTTAAGTTTTTGGCCCCATTCTGGGCGCCAAAAAACTTTAAAATTAAAATTATAAAATTGTTTCATACAAAAATAAAAACTATGGAGATAATAGAAAATAAGTTCATAAAAACTAAAAATTAAAAAAAAAATTCTGTTTGAATTGGCGCCCAACTTGGGGCTCCTATAAAAAGAGTCTACTTTTGACTTTTTTCATTTTTAAAAAACATACAAAAATAAAGAATTAAAAAAAAAGTCGAGATAATACAAACTATATTCATAAAAACTTAAAATTATTCCTTTTTTTTAGTTTGAATTGGCGCCCAACTTGGGGCTCATATAAAAAAGAGTCTATTTTTGACTTTTTTCATTTTTAAAAATCAGGTCATACTCCCAAAAATAATTTTAAATGAACTTTAACCCGTTAGGGAACGTTACCAGCCTTAAGTTCAAAATATCATTCATAACATTACCAAATTTTCCTGAGGAATCCCAGAGTGCTGCTTAAATAAATCTTTCGTGCCACTCAGCGGAACGGGGCCACGATATATGAATGCATTCGCTGTTATTCTTCTTTTGAATTTTACGCTATTAATGGGTTAAGGGAGTATATTTTTTTTGCGATTGTACCTGTTCTTGTGGTTTTACATCTTTTTAGTTTTCAAGTTTAATCTTCTTTTACTTTCGGAAATAAAATGAGACATACACAACATGAGAATGTCATAAAAATCCAAAAAGGTGAATGTGATAATGTTGAAAAGAACAGAGATTGAAAGAAGAAAAAAAAAATACTAAATGTTCTTAACTCCCGATGCTGTTATTGCAACAATACTTAGAATACAGGGTAATAAAACTTAATAAAAAAGAGCAACAGCTCAACTTCTAAAAGATAAATTTAATTTCTTTTTTTTTTGTGTTTGATGGTTTTCAAAACCCAACTATAAAAAAATGCTATATTAACAGCAGCTATTTCACATCAGTTGCAGTTTTTTTTTTTTCGTTTCGGCTACGGTTTCAGTTTTAGACCAGTGTATAATCTTTCATATCATTATTCTTAGCCGGAGAAGAAGAAGAAGCTTACAAGAAGAGCCGATATTGCAACAGCAGCTCGTAAAAAAAACTGAAGACAACAAGTTTTAACTCATTTTATTACAGTAACCAACATATGCCTGTCGCGCCAATGTAATAAAATGTTTGTTTTTTCACAGAGGTGCACTTGTGCGGAAAGCTATCTGTCTGTCATCCACTTGGGGATGGCAAGAAGCGATTCCTTTGTTTGAAATTCCCAAGCAGCTCACTACTTCCGGTTTTATACCAAGTATCCCCTGGTAATGCCGTTCAGACACCCGTCTGTCGGTAGCTAGAGTGAGAAGGCGTACAGTTGAGTAACCTGATTGGCATGTAAAAAAAATCATTGCGTCTCAGGTAAGTAGGTGTGATTCACTGAAACTCAACTGTTTAAACCTGCCTAGAGGTTGTTGGCAGCCCCAACACTAGGATCGGACAAGGTGGCCCAATCAGTCGCTTTGTCCTAAACTCAATTTATTAATGAAACCACAACTAATGATTATTACCAACCGATCCCCACGATGACGACCTTCAGCATGAAAAGGATTTCTCGAATTGGAACATGGAACGTGCGTACACTCTTAGATCCATCCAAACTGGCCCAAGTATGCAGAGAATTCGTGAACTACAACCTGCTGCTTTTAGGAGTGTGCGAAACAAGATGGCCAGAATCAGGAGAACTCAATACCTCCGAAAACCTAAAATTTATATATTCCGGAAAGCCGGATGACCAGCCAAGATCAAGCGGTGTCGGTTTTCTGCTATCGAAAGAAGCATACGATGCAATGATCAACTGGAAGCCATATGGAGACAGAATAATAACTGCAAGATTCCGTACAAGAGCTAGAAACCTCACCTGCGTGCAGTGCTATGCACCGACTGAAACCTCTGAGTCAACACAGAAAGAAAACTTTTATAGCCATCTTAATCGTGTGATGTCCGCAATTCCCCGCGGTGACATCGTTGTAATGATGGGCGATTTTAATGCGCAGTTAGGCCCCGATAACATAGGACGAGAGCACATAATGGGCAAACATGCACTTGGAAGGCTTACCGAAAACGGTAGGCTCTTTACTGAGGCATGCGGTAACGCCAATCTTGTGATAGGTGGAACCTTATTTCCTCACAAGAGAGCACACAAGATTACATGGGTATCGCCTGACAATGAGACGGAAAATCAAATCGACCACATAACTATTAGCAAAACCTGGCGCAGAAGCCTCCTAGATGTGCGATCGAAACGTGGTGCTGATTGCCACTCAGACCACCACCTCGTTGTTGGAAGTTTACGGATAAAAGTTGCTGCCATTCGTAAACCTGAGGCCATAGCACGTAAATATGACGTAGCTAAGTTAAAAAATCAGCAAACTCTTAACATCTACGTGGAAGAGTTAAGAAACGGTTTAGCAGTACAACAATCTCATCTTACCTCTGAATGGCTTTCAGTCGAAAGAAGTTTTGTTGATGCTGCAAAGAAACATATTGGTCTCAAAGTACCTAAGAAAGCCCATTGGATGTCAGATATAACCTGGAACCTCATACTCGAAAGAAAAGACCTAAAAGACAAACTAAACGCAGCCATAACATTTGGTGAAAAGTCGTCACGTAAACAGGCCTACACACAACATGACAAGCTGGTCAAACGTAGCGCAAGAAATGATAAAAGGATATGGTATAATAAACTTGCATTGGACGCACAGCAAGCCTCAGCCGAGCATAGATCCAAGGATCTTTATTCAATAACCAAAAAGCTCACTGGGAAAAACGTATCAAATACCAGACCGCTTAGAAACGCCGAAGGTGAACTCACAACATCTGCGCAAGACCAATTGGAAATATGGAAACAGCATTATTCCAATATGCTCTCCACTACTACTCCAAACCACCCAAATATATGCAACTGTGGTTCTCATGCAATAAGGCAGGATATATCCATTGAATGCCCTGATATAGCAGAAGTTGTTGTTGCAGTAAATTCTTTAAAAGCGAATAAGGCTCCTGGGGTTGACAACATATCGCCCGAAATGCTTAAAGCCGACTCTCAGACCACAGCCAACATATTGCTTCCTCTTATCCAAAACTTCTGGCGCACACATGAACTTGACTCGAAGCTAAAAGAAGGCCTTATTGTAAACATCCCCAAAAAAGGTGATTTGAAAGACTGTAAAAACTGGCGTGGCATTACCGTTCTTAGCGCAATAAATAAAGTTATTGCACTAATTATCAACAAAAGAATATCCGACACTGTACTCAAGGACCTTAGACCGGAGCAAGCTGGCTTCCGTCCCCAAAAATCCTGTGTAGACCACATCAATAGTCTACGAATAATTATAGAACAATCTACAGAACTTCGCGCTCCGCTCTATCTGCTATTTATCGACTTTGAGAAAGCCTTCGATACACTTAACCAAAACGCAATATGGTATGCTCTAGCTTGTAAAGGGGTTCCGCCAAAAATCATATGCCTCATTCAAACGCTGTATCGTGATGTTAAATGTCGTGTTGTCCACAATAATGCTCTGAGTAGCTGTTTCGATGTCGTATCTGGTGTCCGCCAGGGTTGTGTACTGTCACCCTTGCTGTTTAACATCGTTTTAGATGTTATAGTCCGTAATGCTACTGAAGCAAACAGAGGTATCAACTGGGGTCTCAACCAACAACTAGAGAGCCTAGAGTATGCAGATGATATCTGTCTCCTTTCGCACAGCTATAAAGATATGAAAGCTAAACTTAACTGCATCGAAACCGAAGCTGCAAAGGCTGGCTTAAGAATAAACACAGGCAAAAGTAAGGTAATGCGATGTAATACAGCAAACACCAACAAATTTCGTATAGGAAATACTGATCTGGAGGAAGTCACATCATTTTGTTACCTAGGCAGCATCTTAACAAACACAGGTGGTTCTAGCAATGATGTTACGTACCGAATCTCAAGAGCCAACCAAGCATTTGGTACCCTACGATCAGTATGGAAATCTTCAGCCATATCCAAAAACACGAAGATCCGCATCTTTAACTCTTGTGTCAAGTCTGTGCTCCTTTATGCATGTGAAACTTGGAATACAACAGAACACGATATAAACACCTTACAAGTGTTTGTTAATCGATGTCTTCGAAGAATTGTGAAGGTTTTCTGGCCGAACACAATATCGAATATTGATCTTTGGAGACAAACGAACCAGCGGCCAATTCACATTGACATTCTTAATCGTAAATGGCGCTGGATTGGTCATACGCTGCGTAGGCCCCCAGGTGACACAGCCAAAATCGCCATTGACTGGAACCCACAGGGTAGACCAAGAAGAGTAGGCAGACCATCCCACACCTGGCGTCGACAACTAAACATCGAAGTAAGACGTATCGATCTAAGCTGGGGAGAGATAAAACGAATCGCAACAAACCGGACCGAATGGAATAAATTCGTTGTGGCCCTTTGTTCCGAATAGGAACCACAGGACATAATATATATATATATAATACAACCAGAAGACGGTGGGGAAAAATCATATCCCCTCTTTTGCGGTGGGTAATGTTGAAATTAATCTTATCTCTCTCTGGTAATGTTTTTGATGTTAGTTTTGATGAAATAACGGATGAGTTTGACAGCTACAATCATATAGACAGTTTACAATTTTCTGTCAAGACATTTCAACACTTGTATTTTGTTTATATGATCAAATGTTGTAAACGGAAGGATGGACAGACAATTTTGGAACAACCAAGCAAAAAATATGCGATGACTAAAAGAAATTTGTTTTTAAATTATTCAACTAATTAGGTTAGAAAGAGAAAACTATTATAACGTGCCAAAAGAAAAATAGATGCCAGATCGGTTTTTATTGTTTCACTCACTCTCAATTTTTTCAAGTAAAATCTTAAAAATGGTATAGTGTTTCCACTAAAAAAGATTTTATACATGCATCCTAAAACTAAACATATAATTTCTTTATCCAACATAAAGGCAAAAGTCTTCTTTCAAAATAATATGGATTGATTTAATCGTCAGAAAAGTGATTTGACACGAACAATGTTCGAGTTTAAAAATCATCCGTGTAACAATTTCGTGACACCAATTTAAAAATAATGAAAAAGTACTATTTATTTTGGTACATTTTTAAAAAAAGCACATTAAGAGCATTTTTTTACCAAAAAGTGCAAAAATAGTACTTTATATAAAAAGTACCAAAACATTTGAGTGATATCGGTTCAGCGGTTCAAAAGTTATGAACGAAAATGTAAAAACACCTCATAAATTAGTAATAGCAAAATAGTACTTTTTTTATAAAACATTAAAAAATAGCACTTTTTTTAATAAAATTACCAAAATACAACATTTTCATTAAAGTACGAAATACTATATTTTGATAAAAACAAAGAAACAAAATAGTACTTTTTGTAAAAAGTACCAAACAGTTTTTTTAAATAATAGGAACTAAACAATTTTTTTTTATCTATTTGCAAACATTTTTCTCTGTCTATATTATTAAAAAAGTACTTTTCTTTGTACCCTCGAACAGATTTACATTCTTTATGTAGTACTAGCTTACCATCCCGGTACTTCGTTACCGGTTGTGTTGAATATTGGATAATAGAAGGATCAGGATTACTCTATCGATTTCCAAAAAAATTCCCCTACGTAGTTTTTGTTTTATTTACTTGTGGACGTTTAAGTCTTCCATAAAAATATATTTCAATGAATAATTTAAACAATAAAATTAGAATAACTTCGCTGGTATGTTATCATGTTCGTTCCGGGGGAAAAATATGTGGACAATTTTCGAGCCCTTATGTCGGGATTTTGGATTTTGGGTGAATAAATATTTCAGAGAAAAAAGAAATTGGACTACAAAAAATAAGTTTGAGTGAAAAAATATATAGAGGGAAAAAATATGGAGAAAAAAACTAAACACGAAAAATTTGAGTAAAAAATATCATTCCATATTGTTCCCTGCTCTATTCCATTCTGTTCCCCGTTCTACTCCATTTCATTTCCAATTCCATCTCCTTATTCTAAGGTCATTATTTTAGGAACAAAAAAAGTACCAAAAGTACACTTTATTACCCCCATTAGAAACGGAATTTCCAAAAAGTACCTCTTCCAGAATGTTTTTTCTTCACAGAAGTATCTAGTACGAAACGGAATTTCCAAAAAGTACTTTTCCACATATTTTTTTTTCACCGAAGGATTTAACATTCCAAATTTTAAGTTTCGGTGACCATTATATTTTTTGGAACCTTTTCCAATTTCAAGTTTCTATGATTATTATTTTAGGAAATAAAAAAGTAACAAGAAGTGTACTTTCGGTACTTTTAACAAAACGTACTTTTTATAGAAGGTACTTTTTACAAAAGGTACTTTTTATAAAAGGTACTTTTTATAAAAGGTACTTTTTATAAAAGGTACTTTTTATAAAAGGTACTTTTTATTAAAGGTACTTTTTATAAAAGGTACTTTTTATAAAAGATACTTTTTATAAAAGGTACTTTTTATAAAAGGTACTTTTTATAAAAGGTACTATTTATAAAAGGTACTTTTTATAAAAGGTACTTTTTATAAAAGGTACTTTTTATAAAAGGTACTTTTTATAAAAGGTACTTTTTATAAAAGGTACTTTTTATAAAAGGTACTTTTTATAAAAGGTACTTTTTATAAAAGGTACTTTTTATAAAAGGTACTTTTTATAAAAGGTACTTTTTATAAAAGGTACTTTTTATAAAAGGTACTTTTTATAAAAGGTACTTTTTATAAAAGGTACTTTTTATAAAAGGTACTTTTTATAAAAGGTACTTTTTATAAAAGGTACTTTTTATAAAAGGTACTTCCCGAGTAAAAAAGTTCCTATATAATTGTATATAATTTTATAAACATCATATATGATTAAATAAAATTATATAGAATTTGATGCGAAAAATGAGTCGATAAAACTATATAAAATTTGATCAATGTTTCATATATTTTGATAAATTTTTTATATAATTTTATGCGAAATTTGGACCCCTATTTTTATATAATAATAGCAAAATTATATAATAAGATATAATTATATAAAAATATATAAAATTGTATAAAACTGTATAAAACTATATAAAGTTACATAAAATTATATATAATTATATGTAATTAAAACAAAATTTTATGATTTATATAAAACTTGATATAATTTTATATAACTTTATAAAAGTATATATTGTTTTATATAATTTGATATAGTTGTATATAATTATATCTGATTATATAAATTTGCTGTTGTTATATAAAAATAGGGGTTCAAATTTCGCATAAAATTATATAAAAAAGTTATCAAAATACAAGAAACATTGATCAAATTTTATATAGTTTTATCGACTCATTTTTCGCATCAAATCCTATATAATTCTATTTAATCATATATGATGTTTATAAAATTATATACAACTATATAGGAACTTTTTTACTCGGGTTTTTATAAAAGTTACTTTTTATAAAAGTTACTTTTTATAAAGGGTACTTTTTATAAAGGGTACTTTTATAAAAGGTATTTTTTATAAAAGGTACTTTTTATAAATGGTACTTTTTATAAAAGATACTTTTTATAAAAGGTACTTTTTATAAAATGTACTTTTTATAAAACGTACTTTTTAAAAAAGGTACTTTTTATAAAAGGTACTTTTTATAAAAGGTACTTTTTATAAAAGGTACTTTTTATAAAAGGTACTTTTTATAAAAGGTACTTTTTATAAAAGGTATTTTTTATAAAAGGTACTTTTTATAAAAGTTACTTTTTTATAAAAGTTACTTTTTTATAAAAGGTACTTTTTATAAAAGGTACTTTTTATAAAAGGTACTTTTTATAAAAGGTACTTTTTATAAAAGGTACTTTTTATAAAAGGTACTTTTTATAAAAGGTACTTTTTATAAAAGGTCCTTTTTCAAAAGGTACTTTTTATAAAAGGTACTTTTTATAAAAGGTACTTTTTATAAAAGGTACTTTTTATAAAAGGTACTTTTTATAAAAGGTACTTTTATAAAAGTTACTTTTTATAAAAGGTACTTTTTATAAAATGTACTTTTTGTAAAAGGTACTTTTTGTAAAAGGTACTTTTTATAAAAGGTAATTTTTATAAAAAGTACTTTTTATAAAAGGTACTTTTTATAAAAGGTACTTTTTATAAAAGGTACTTTTTATAAAAGGTACTTTTTATAAAAGGTACTTTTTATAAAAGGTACTTTTTATAAAAGGTACTTTTTATAAAAGGTACTTTTTATAAAAGGTACTTTTTATAAAAGGTACTTTTTATAAAAGGTACTTTTTATAAAAGGTACTTTTTATAAAAGGTACTTTTTATAAAAGGTACTTTTTATAAAAGGTACTTTTTATAAAAGGTACTTTTTATAAAAGGTACTTTTTATAAAAGGTACTTTTTATAAAAGGTACTTTTTATAAAAGGTACTTTTTATAAAAGGTACTTTTTATAAAAGGTACTTTTTATAAAAGGTACATTTTATAAAAGGTACTTTTTATAAAAGGTACTTTTTATAAAAGGTACTTTTTATAAAAGGTACTTTTTATAAAAGGTACTTTTTATAAAAGGTACTTTTTATAAAAGGTACTTTTTATAAAAGATACTTTTTATAAAAGGTACTTTTTATAAAAGGTACTTTTTATAAAAGGTACTTTTTATAAAAGGTACTTTTTATAAAATGTACTTTTTATAAAATGTACTTTTTATAAAAGGTACTTTTTATAAAAGGTACTTTTTATAAAAGGTACTTTTTATAAAAGGTACTTTTTATAAACGGTACAGAATTTTCAGAAAGTACTTGTTCCAGAATTTTTTATTTCACAAAAGAATCCTACATTCCAAATTTCAAGATTGAATGACCATTATTTTAGTAAATAAAAAAAAGTACCAAAAGTACACTTTTTTACCCATTTTACCCCCGTAGAATCTACATTGGCAAAACCCCAGCCGTAGTGAATCTTTTTTCCGGGAAGTGAACCGAAATTGCAAATTTAAAGTTTCTAGTACCATTATTTCAGGAGATATAAAAAGTACCAAAAGTACAGTTTTTTACCCCCTTTGAATCAACACTGGCAAAAATCCAGCCTTAGTGGATATATATTCCGGGAGGTGAACATACAGTCCAAATTTCAAGTCTCTATGACCATTCTTTCAGGAGATATAAAAAGTACCAAAAGTACAGATTTTTACCCTTTTTACCCCCTTAGAACCAACATTGGCAAAAATCCAGCCTTACTGGATCTAAATTCCATAATGTCAACATGCAGTCCAAATTTTAAGTCTCTATGACCATTATTTCAGGAGATATAAAAAGTACCAAAAGTACAGTTTTTACCCTTTTTACCCCCTTAGAATCAACACTGGCAAAAATCCAGCATAAGGGGATCTATATTCCTGGAGGTGAACATACAGTCCAAATTTCAAGTCTCTACGACCATTATTTCAGGAGATATAAAAAGTACCAAAAGTACAGTTTTTTACCCTTTTTACCCCCTTAGAATCAACATTGGCAAAAATCCAGCCTTAGTGGATCTATATTCCGGGAGGTGAACCTACAGTCCAAATTTCAAGTCTCTAGCTTCAGCGGTTTGGGCTGGGCGATGATGAATCAGTCAATAAGTCAGTCAGTCAGTCAGTCAGTCACATTACTCTTTTATATATATAGATTTAGGAGCTCTTGAGTTGGTGCCCTTCACTATAAATTTAGCCTTTATAAAATGGACCTTATGCTTTCGTGATATTCGAGTTGAAAAATTTTTAAAAAAATGTAAGTAAAAATGATCAAAACTGTACTTTTTAATAAAAAGTACCAACATAGTTTTTGTTAAAGGTACCAAAAAGTTTTTTTTAATAAAAGGAACCATTCTGTTTACATCATAAAAAATAGTTTTTTTTTTGTACTTTGAACAGATTTACATTATTTAAATAGTATTTAAGACTTCTTACATGTTCTTGATTTGGTGCCACACTATTAAATTGAAAATTTATAAAATGGATCTTATGTTTACGTGAAAATATAATTAACAATTTTGTGACATCAATTTAAGAATAAGTAATAGTTATTTAAATATATTAGTACTTTTTAATAAAATGTACCAAAAAAGTACTTGTTGTAAAAAGTACCAAAATATTTTTTATAAAAAGAATATTATTAAAATACAACTTTTTGATGAAATAAATACCAAAATAGTACTTTTTGAAAAAGTACCAAAATAGTACTTTTTGTAAAAAGTACCAAAATAGTACGTTTTGTAAAAAGTACCAAAAAAATGTTTTTTTCTTTTAAAAGTACCAAGAATATTATTAAAATACAACTTTTTGATGAAATAAATACCAAAATAGTACTTTTTGTAAAAAGTACCAAAAATTTTTTTTTTTTTTAAAAAGTACCAAAAATTTTTTTTTTTTTTAAAAAGTACCAAAATATTTTTTATAAAAAGAACATTAATAAAATACTAATTTTTGATGAAAAAAGAACCAAAATAGTAATATTTGTAAAAAGTACCAAAATAGTACTTTTTGTAAAAAGTACCAAAATAGTACTTTTTGTAAAAGGTACCAAAACATTTTTATAATAAAAATTACCAATTAATTTTTTTTATCTATGTAGTTTCTCTGTCTACATCATTTAAAGAAGTACTTTTTTGGATACTTTATTTAAAGTATATAAACAAATAAGAGTACCAAAGTAATACTTTGTAATAGGTCTTTTTAATACAAAGTAAGAAAGTAGTATAATAATAGCAAAAAGATTTTAATTAAAAATACAAAAATACTACTTTTTAATAAAAAAATTACTAAAATAGTACTTTTTAAATTAAAATAAGAAGTACTTAAATAGATTTTTTATAAACGAAATAGTAGAAAAAAAATGTACTTTTTGATAAAAAGTAGTAGCGAGTAGCAATAAAATAATGCATTTACTTTGATTAAATATGCATTACATGGCAATGCATTACATAAAATATCATCCTTAATGCATGGTAATGAATTATCAAAATATGAGGTACTTTTTTTTATAAAAAGTACAAAAAAAATACTTTTTGTAAAAAGTACCAAAATATTTTTATTTAAAAAATAATATTATTAAAATACTACTTTTTGATGTAAAAAGTACCAAAATAGTACTTTTTGTAAAAAGCACCAAAATAATTCTTAGTATAAAGTACCAAAACAGTATTTTTTGATGAAAAAAAGTACCAAAATAGTACTTTTTGTAAAAAGCACCAAAATAATTCTTAATAAAAAGTACCAAAACAGTTTTTTTTATAAAAGTAACAAACTAGTACTCTTTTCTTAAAAAATATTTTGGTGCTTTTTAAGGTTTTGCATATTTTATTGTTAAAGCTTCTTAAATTGCACGGTTTTTACATAAAATCTGTCAAAGTCTACTTTGGTAAAAATAATGGAAAAATATCAAATATTGTATTCTGTTCACGATCCTCAATAAATACTGTAAACATTTTTGCTAGGCTTTACCACTTTTAAGATTTTGCTGGGATGTTAAGAATTCATATGCATACGCATATTTTAGAAATTATATGCATACGCATATTTCACATACAAATTTTCCAAACTGTAATCTGACAAAAAAAAAAAAATCTGCCGAAGTTGTATTCTGTTCACCTATAAAAAATTGCAATCATTTTTTTTTGCTGGGTTTGTAAGCTTAGTTTTATTACAGTATTGTGCTCTTATGTAGACATCTGTATGTACAGATGTTTAGTAAAGCTTTTTGTACTTATATAGCTTAATAAAAGTGCTGAAGCATCTCATCGTCGTCGTCATCACCATGATGATCATCTTTTTGTTGTATTTGTTTGCCGTATATAAATGCTGTTTTTTTGGTAGTTATCGGCACGTATCTTAATTTTAGACTTCTTGTGGAGCAATAAAATTTTTAAGAACATGGTTTATAACTTTTATGCGAAAAAATAAAAATAAACTCTTTTATGTGAGCTTTAATGCTTTATTTTATTTATTTTAAAAATATTATTGGGTAAGGGAAATATTTACAACGTAATTTTCTGGGTTTCTTTATCAGGAGGTTTAAATTAATTAATTTAATTAAAGACTTAACTAAACCAATTAATTTATTAATCAATACTACAATTTTCTTTAACGGGTGCAAAATCAATTATTTGTTTTAATCAAAAATTAAAAACATTTACTGTTCTTAAAATCTATTTATAAATATAAAATGGGTAAAAAATTGTACTTTTGGTACTTTTTTTATTTCTTTAAATAATGATCCAAGAAACTTGAAATTTGGACTGTTGAACTTTTGGTGGCAAACATGATGGATAAAATACCTTTTGCAAATTCCGTTTCTAGGGGGGTAACAGGAGGAAAATAGTGTACTTGTGGTACTTTTTGTATTTGCTGAAAATGAACTTTAAATTTGAAATGTACTTGAAAAGTACATTTAGGAAATTCTGATTCTTTAGGGTAAAAAATTGTATAATAGTGTAATTTTGTACATTTAAGTACATTTTAAAAGTTCTGATTCTTTGGGGACAAAAAATGGTTCACTAATGTACTTTGGTACAATTTTATATTTCCTCAAATAATGGTTCTTGAAACTTAAAATTTGAAATGCAGGATCCTTTGGTAAAAAAAAGGAAAAATTTTGGAAAAAGTACTTTTTGGAAATTTCGTTTCTAAGGGCTGTAAAAGGGGTAAAAATTTGTACTTTTGTTACATTTTTTATATTCTGAAATAATTATTCTGTACACTTGATATTTAAAATGAAGGATCCTTTTGTGAAAAGAACATTCTGGAAAAAGTACTTTTTGGAAGGGCCGTAAAAATTAAAAAAAAATTTACTTTTGGTACTTTTTATATTTTCTGTAATAATGATACTAGACACTTGATATTTGAAATGTACGATCCCTTATCATCTTGAACCGTTCAAATGTCAGCAAATTTAGCAGCTCGTCAGCAGTAGTCAATTGTTCTTAAACGAATTTAATTGTCTCTTACCTAATATTTATTTATTTTTCGATATTTTTTTGCAACTCATAAAACTAAAAATCATTAAGAAAAAAATACTACAGTCAAGGTAATAAACATAGGGTCAAACCTACACTCAAAAAAATAACTTAGTCAAAATATTAGTAAAAGGTGTTGTAATTTACTTCAACCAAACTTTAGCAAAAAAAATTGTAAAAATTTAACTTTTACAGTTTTTTTGGCAATTTACTATTGGTAAAATACAAAAATTTTTTGGTATTTTTACTATATTTTCTTGCTAGTTTTTTTTTTTATTTTACTATAATTTTAGCAAAAATATTAGTATTTTCCTTAAAGAAATGGTAATACTTTTTATTTTTATTTTTTTTTCTTAGTTTAAAAAAAAAAATTGTTTCATGTGTTCTAGTGTAATAAAAATCATTGCAGATTGATGATGCTGCCAACACCATAGCAAAGTAGCCATCCATCAACTGCATGTGCGCTCAAAAATAGGCTACACAATTTTTAGTATTTTTTACCATATTTTTTGCTAATTTTACCATATTTTTTGCTAATTTTATATGAAAATTTTTTAAAATTTGCCACCTAAATTGTTAATAAAAAGTTGATAATTTTGAAAAATTATTTTTTTTAAAATTTAACACATAGTTAGATATCTAATCTTCAATATCCCAAAGTTTTTTTTTTATTTTTTTTTTAAATACATGTGAAAAAAATTAAAAATTCGAAAAAAAATTGTTAATTTTTTACAAATTTTACCTGAAAATGTAAGAAATTTCTTGTGTAGACTACTACGCAAATCTCATTTGTTCTACTTAAGCTAAAAAAATGACGCAAAAAAAATAAAAAAAGTGAAGTGTTGTTCTTTAAATTTTTTGTTTAAAGTGTTTAAGTGAAAAAAAAAATCATTTTAGATTTTGATGTTGTTGGAAGTCCAGTAACTGCAACTACAGCTGCTGAGAAGAAGGCAAAAGAAGATGCTGCCACCATCAAGCCGAAGAAACCATCCAACAACTGAAGTAATATGCTGCTATTACTACATTTAAAGAATGTGTTGCTCAAAAACAGGCAAAATTTTTTTTAGTATATTCACCAAATTTTAAATCAACTACTAATCAGAGAAAAAAAATTACTAAATAAAACAGTTTTTTTTACCAAATTACAAATTTTTTTATCTATTTCAATTTTACCATTTTTTTTTGGTAATTTTACCATATTTTTTGATAATTTTACAAGGTTGATTTTTTATAAAAATAAAATGGTATTCTTGTAATTTTACCATTTTTTTCCTAATTTTTTGGTTAGCAAAATGGTTTTGCTAATATTACCAAAATTTTTGCAACGTCCAAAACTACAGTTTTTTTTTGCTAATTTTAACCATTTTTTTTGCTAGTTTTACAATATTTTTTTTTTGAGTGTAAAAGATATATTAAAAACCAGTACACACAAAAAATTATTGGCTAAAATTTTCAATTAATTCTATTAATCAACAAAATTTAAATGAGTCAATTAATGTTTTGATTAAAATTTTTGTTATTTTCTTTAACTGTCAAATTATAAATTTTCAATATACCAGATTTTTTTTCGTTTTAATTTTTTTGAAAAGAATTATTCAAAAATATACAAAATATTCGGGTTTTACTTTTTTTATTGTTGGCAACATGTTGAAAAGCAAAAAAGATGAATTTTTTGATAATTTTGTCAAAAGCTAACAATTCATTCGTTAAATCAATCATTATTTGGATTGACTATAAATAAAAAATTGATCAAATTTTTGATCAAATTAAAAAAAATGTTTGATTAAAAAAATTTTCAATCAATCACCTACAATTTGATGATTGGTAAAACATTTTTTTTTAATTGGAGGAATTTCAATCAAAAAATTGATTGAATCCGCATTTTTGTTGATTGAAATTCGTTTAAAATTTTTTCTGTGTACATTTATGAAACTAATGTAACAGTTTAAGATTTTTTTTTAAATCTTTTTTTCACGATTTGTTACGATCATAAAAATCATATAGATATATTTTTTTCTTTAAATGTATTGAAATCGATTTTCAATGACTGTCTTTTGTGCAAAGGTAATAAATATTTTGGTGTTTTTCTGTTTTCTTTAAGTCTTAAAATTTCTTAAGAATAAGACTTAAATAATTATATTTCCCACACGGAAGCATTAAGTCACATGGAATGGCTATTTGCTATGGTGTAATTGGAATTAAATGAAAATGCCTCTGGTATTAAATGGAAAACACAAACATTAATGTCTCAATTGTCAATTTAAAAATATTTTAGTGCTATTTACTAGAGACGAAGAAAATGGCTGCAGACCACTCAAAACGTGAACCGATTTAAAAAAAAAATTCAAATAGTACAACCTTAAAAATGGGAACGCCTTATATAATGCATTACCATGTAATGCATACCCAAAAGAAATACAAAAACAATAATTTTTTTAAATCGGTCGAACGGTTTTTAAGATATCGCTACTTAAAATTTGTATAAATGACGGTTTATTCCCACGTTAAAGAAATTTTTTCCAAACAAAATATTAAAATTTTATTTTCTTGACACTGTATTTTTGGTACTTTTTATGTTTTCTAAATAATGGTCCTAGAAACTTGAAATTTGGAATGTAGGTTCACCCCCAGAAAATAGATTCATTAAGGCTGGGGTTTTGCCAATGTTTATTCTATGGGGATAATATGGATAAAAAAGTGTACTTTTGGTACATTATGGAAAAAGTAGTTTTTGAAAATTCCGTTTCTAAAGGGGTAAAAAATAGTACTTTTGGTACTTTTTCTATATATAGGTTCACCCCCGGAAAATATATCCACTAAGGCTGGGGTTTTCTCAATCTTCATTCTAAGGGGATAAAAGGGATAAAAAAGTGTACTTTTGGTACATTCTGGAAAAAGTACTTTTTGAAAATTCCAAAATAGAAATTTTGGTACTTTTTATATATCCTGAAATAATAAGTCTAGAAACTTGAAATTGAAAACGTTGGATCCTTCGGGGAAAAACACTTTCTGGAAAAGGTACTTTTTGGAAATTCAGTTTTAGAGGGGGGGGGGGGGGGGTAAAATTGGGTAATAAAGTGTTCTTTTGGTACTTTTTATATTTCCGCACATAATGATCCAAGCTATTTTAAATGTAGGATCCTTTGGTAAAAGAAAATCTGGAAAAGGTTATTTTTTAAATTTCGTTTCTAAAGAGATAATAAAAGTGTACTTTTGGCAGTTTTTATATTTCCTAAAATAATGGTTCCAGAAAATCGAAATTTTAAAATGTAGGATCTTTTGATGAAAAAACATTCTGAAAAAATTACTTTTTGGAAATTCTGTTTCTAACAGGGGTAATAAAGTGTACTTTTGGTACGGTTTTTTGTTCCTAAAATAAGGGTCCTAGAAGCTTGAATTTGGGAACATTCTGCATAAAGTATTTCTTAAAAATTCCGTTTCTACACTAAAAAAAGCCATAACTAAAATTTAAGAAAAAATGTCTTTGAAAATTTATCATGCTTTATCAACCCTATCTACTCTTTTGCAGACGACAGCAACATTTGTCATTCATTTTCCTTCGATCATAGGCCAATCCTTGTAGAGGTTGGGAGCGTGCGGCAGATTATGAATGACATTCTCAATTAGGACCTGTTGACAATTTCTGAATGGGGTCTTGCGAATAGGGTCGATTTTAATGCACGTAAGACCCAATGTTGTATGTTGACCCATAGACGTATTGTGGAACCAACATTGTCGTCTATATCTATGGGTGGTATCGATATTGAGGAATCAGATTCTCTTGATGTTCTGAGCATGAAAAGCCAGTGTGATGTCCGTTGGAATAAACATGTTTTTCAAGTGTCGAAAGAAGCATTCAAGTGTCTTGGTTTCTTAAAACGGTGCAAGAACTACTTCCCTCCTACTGATCTCCTTAATATTTATACCACCTATATCCGGCCGAAGATGGATTACAACTCCCATATATGGCCAGGGGCTTCAGAATCTATTCTGAATCTTCTGGACCGTGCTCAAAGGAGGGCATCGAAGCTAATCAATGACAGTAGGGTATCCAACTCTATTGACTCTTTGAAGCATCGTCGGAATGTGGGTTGTGTAACACTGTTCTATCGATATTATCATGGTAAGTGTTCTGCTGAGATAAGCGAACTTATCCCCCGTGCACGGGTTTTTGTTCGGAATAGTCGCATGTCTAGTAGGGCTCATCCATTTTTTGTCGATTCCCCAGAGTAACGCACAACGCATTACAGAGAAAATTCATTTATAAGCCGAACTATCCGTATGTGGAATATACTTCCTGTAGAGGTCTTCCCTGTTAACTACAATTTCGAAAAGTTCAAATCAAATATCCACAAACACTACTCCCTCTATCCTCCCTCCCATAACCTATTTTCCTAATTATCAACACAATGCACTGCATTTATAGGGGACATCCCCTGAGTGTTGGTTAAGTCAAAAAAAAAAAAGTATGCAATAGCCTAGCTCTACAATTATGTCGGGGTCCCGAGACCCTAATTTTGAATCTAAAATTTCACATTCGCGAGATTTTATATATGCCCATATCTCGGTAAATACTGTCGGCACTCGAAAAAGTCCAACAGCATTTTGTAGCTCTTTGCTCGTAGAACACTACCGCAAAATACCCAAAAGCCCTCTGACTAATAGATTTTGAGTCATCCAGTTTTTAAGATTCTCAAGACCCTATCAGGCCCCTTATTACCGTATCTCAAAAACTAAGCAAGGTAGAGCGAAACGGACAAAAGTTTTGGGTCAAACTCTATGGCGACCCTTAAAGGACTCAACGGGGTCTCGATTCGACAAGGTATGGAACCCAATCAGGTCGAAAAAACCTTGTAAAATTACAAGAAAAACTTGTAACTTGTTTTTTTCTACCTCCTATTTGCAAAAATTCCTAGTAATTTTTGCAAGCTTTTTACCAATAATTTTGTAATTTTACAAGGGTTTTACCAATAAAATTGTAAATTTACAAATTTTTTGACACGATAAAATTTAAAATTTTTCTCGTAAAATTTTTTGCTACCTCCTATTTTACGAAAATTCCTAGTAATATTTTTTTGGCAAGAATTTTGTAATTTTACAAGCTTTATAGCAATAAAATTGTAAATTTACAGTTTTTTTTTGGCGCAAGTAAAATTACAAGGAATTCTCTCGAATTTACTAGATTTTTATACACTCCAACTACAGTCTGGGGGTATACTCACATAGTCATTCCGTGTGTAACGCATCGAAATATCGGTCGGGGACCCCATAAAGTATATATATTATTGATCAGTGATAGATTCTAAGACATTCTAGCGATGTCCGTCTGTCTGTCTGTCCGTCCGTCCGTCCGTCTGTAGTTAACACGATGCAGTCCAAAATAACAAAGCTAGATCCCTCAAGTTTGGCATAAATATGTCTTATGCTCCTAGGCAGGCTAAGTTCGGAAATGGGCCAAATCGGACCAGCGGGAACTTTTTTCCCCCTGGTCCGATTTGATGAACTGAACCAACCTCTTAAAAATGGTAATTTTTTTTACGTTTTTTTGTATTTTTGTAAGCCAAATGAGACTTTTTTATGTTCGTAGAAGTTTATAGTCCTGCGCTTGGACCCAGGGGACTAAAAAATGTCGCTTTTTTTGACCCGCCCCCTTTTTTAAGGGCGTGGATAAAAAAATAATTTAAATAATTATAAAACTGTATTACTTTAGTGTACAAAGCAGACAAAAATGAATTTGTAAACATATACCGTGAGGGCCAAGGAGTCACCCCAGCTCACCGACCCCTCCCCTTCCTTGCCCCCCTTAAAAAAACGCCCCTGTCAACATTTTTTTTTAAATTTTTTTACATGTTGGAGGGTATAATAGATTCGGCACAGCCGAATTTAACACTCTCACTTGTTTTTTTTTTTAATTATCTTGAAAATTTGTAAAATTACAAAAAAAAATTTGTAAAATTACAAAAAAAGTTTAAATTTCGATACAAATATGTTTGTTAAAAAACACGAAAAACTGTCAAATATTGGTAAAATGGGATTACGAGACTGTCAAATATTGGTAAAATGGGATTACGAGACTTTTCCTGGTAATTTGACAACTTTTTTTTTGTGTGTACTGTACTACGTAAGCCATTACCACATTTCAGGTCTTGCTGGGAAATTAGTAGCATTAAATTTATTTCGATCAACAATTTCTAGATCTTGCTACAGAAGAAGTGCCTGCCCCAGTCTAGTTAATTATTTTTTATGCTTCGCCAATTCTAAATTATATTTCTAAAATATAAATGTTCCAAAAAGAAAATCTATATTATGGTCATAAAATTCCCTTATAATTAAATTTAATATTAAACAAAAAAACACTACCTACGTCTCAAAATACATTCATTAAAAAAAAAAAAAATAATTTAAAAAAAAAAAAAAAAACACCAGAAGAAAAAGATACTTAAAATCAAATGAAATATATCAATTCTCTACACAAAATAAAAAATAAATAAAAAAAAATTTTAATGAAATATTTGTGTTCCAAATATATAAAAAAATAAAATAAAAAACCAGCAGAAACAAAAAAATACAATAATAATAAAAAATAAAAAATGAAAAAAAAAACATAACCATGAAACTAAAGAAATCATAATTTAGCTACCAAAAGTCATAAATTCGACAGGTCATGCACGTCACTCGTACTTCCTCTCAAATGAATCTTGTGACATTTATTGCCGCTCCACTCCAAGCATGAATGACTTTATATATTTTGTAAGTAGTGATCACAATATACGTCTGATGACTCGTACTACGTCAACGACTACGTATCATCTGTATTACTGACTAAAGTTTCAAAACGAGTGAGAGACAGAAGCAGCACTAGCACAGTACCAAGACAACAAGTACCTTCCATCCATACATTTTTAAACCATGTGTGCCAAAAAAAATACAAAACAATTTATTTCTTACTATATATTTGGTATATCTTCTTTAAACAGATCATAACAGTTTTTTTTTTGTTTTTATTTGGTAAAATGTATTTTTAAGGTTTTGCTCGGCTTATTATATGCCAAGCGATTACCCACCAACCATTTGCCATTCATATCACTATATCAACTTTTTAATTTTCCAAACATATGTTCGTTGTGGATTTTTCTTCTTCTTGTTGGGGTATTTCAATCCCTAAGAATTTTTTTTTCAATCTCGGAGACATTATAAATGCGTGTTATATTATCAATCAAATGGTTGCTGAGTGAGAGAATGAACTGTATGCAATATTAGGGTGGTTCAGATAAGTGGACATTATCTTTACATTTCGTGGATTTTGTTCTGAAATTTGACTAACTTTAAAGGAATCAGGTCCATGAAGGCCGCTATACAACTTGCTAAAACTTTTATTATTAACTACTTTTCGACGGAGCAGCTCTGCCATAGAACGGTATTTGGTAAGAAATCTGTATTCGGAAGCACTTTGTCAAAGCTTTTCCCTTTCTGAATTGCACAACCTACAATTGACACAACTGCACTGTCCTACCAAACTTTTCAGTCAGTAAAGGCATTTAGTCTGAATTGGGTGTTTGGAGGTATTTGGGCAAACTTAGCTGATCGCCATTTCAAATCATCAACATAAAGGAAATACCCAACTTAGGTTCCGGACAAAGGATAATTTCCAGATTTTTCAAAATAATAAGAAACTATGCAATGACCCAAAAATCCTTAAAAAAATACAAAACATGTTCTACCATAATCGGCGGTCTAGTGTGACGGGACTCTTAAGAGATTTTAGTACAGCTTGACTGTTCCTACTGATTTGTCGTTTAATTTCTCAACCGTCACGTCTAAAATTGCACACACTTTCGTCTAAGAAACCGTTGCATTTTTTTCGAGAGATATATCAAGGCCTGTGATAAGAATTCTATTTAACGAACACGGATGAAGTTGTTTCGCATTTTAAAAGGAGGAGACTCAGACTTCCATTCAGTAAACTGCTGCACCAAGTAACAATAGCCCTGTTTTCGGGTAAGCGTATATACGTTAACTCAATAAATTAATGTTATAATATATTTTGGCGTTTCGCGTGAAATGTAATCGATTTGGTGTTCATCACTTAACGTATATACGCTTAATTTAAGCGTGGATAATTATCCACGTTAGTTCCCATACAAAATTTTAGCGCGCATAATTTAATATTTTGGTTCAAAATGATCACAAAAAATAAAACTTATTTTAGCAATAACACGTTTGAATTCAACGGCAAAAATATTGACATTTTTCTTTTAAAATGATTGAATAGTTAAAATTGTATTGGATTTATAGCGATAACTTATATACGCTTATGCGAAAACAGGCCTAATATTAGTTGCGGTGTGGTGGTTAAAGCATAACCGATCGGTTTTAGTTTTGGAGTTTCGCAACTTAAGAACATCGCTTAGAAATTCTGGCGCCTAAGCAGGGGCCAAATTCCGAATCACAACCCAAATTCACGAATGCAAAGCCAAACGATTCAACATTTTTTTTTTACTTTGAGGCAACACTATCGGTATGTTACCTACTAATGCAGTGCATTGTGTTGGTATTAGGAAAATACGTTATGAGGAGGAGGAAAAATGAAGTGTTGTTTATGGACATTTAGTTTAAACTTTTCCAAATCGTAGCTGACTGGGAAGACTTCTGCGGGGAGTGAATTCCACATACGACTAGTTCGACTGAGAAACGATTTTTTTTTGTAATTGGATTATCGACAACATACGGATATGATATATATGCTGTATAAATAGTAAGGAGGTCAGACGGAGTAATATAATTTTTGCACCGTTTTTAGAATCCAAGGCACTTGAATGCTTCTTTTGACACTTGAAAATCATGTTGGTTCCAGCGAACGTCACATTGTATTTTCATGTCCAGAACATCAAGAGTATCTGATTCCTCAATATTTATACCATATCTCTGCAGCTTACAGAAGGTACAACGACAGCCGTGTGTGACGCACAACCCACGTGCTATTAGATCGACACCCCAGGCCGGCCTGGAAGTGATACTAAACATTTAGCCCGAAGATATCTACGTCAAGAACACAGCAAAAAAATCGGCTCTCAGGTTTATAGAGTCGCAAATGCTTAAGAAATGATCTTGGGGACACTCGACCATATTTTATACGGTGCAAAACGAACTTCGACAGAACCTTCGAAGTTTACGAACCATGTAGGGAATACTGGGCGGAAAACTTTGTTGTATCAGAGAATGCGATCTCAATTTCTACAGACGGATCGAAGATGGAGATTTATAAGGGTTCGAGAGTATATTCTAAATGCCTTGAAATCAGGGCCCCATTGACACAAGACAAGTGTAGTGTTTTCCAGATTAAAGTACTTGCGATTGATAAAACCGCGCGTATGATTATAACAAGGTACCTACGTCCTTGCGCCATTAACAGTTTTGTCGACAGTCTTGTAGCTCTGGTGGCTTTAGAATTAAACACTGTAAACTGGGGAATCTTTTGGAATGGTATACAATCCCTTCGTGGAATCAGTCAGCACACAGTCAAGCTAATCTGGGTCTCTGGAAATAGTGGGATCGCTGGGAACGAATTAGCTGATGAATGTGCGAGAAATGGCTTTGAGTCGGTGAAGGATCGGATGGAATAAGATATCTCGATTCCTACAGTGGAATTGATAACGAAATTGATAGGATATCAGAGAATAGAATGAAGGATAGGTTGATATCACTGATAAGGTGCAGTAAATCGCGAACCCTGTGGCCACTGCCAAATCCTCAGAGGACAGAAAGTCTTCTTACTCTGGTAAATGGACGGTTAGTCTATTGGTGGGAATACTAATAGGACGTTTTATAGTCGGCCAAATGGCCTTGCGTATGGGAATTTCCGATAGGGACTACTGTGGATCACAACATTGGGAATTGGATAAGGAGGAGGCAATGTAGCACTTGTTTTGTGAATGTCCGGGTTTGATGAAGAGACGCATTAAGCATTTGGGACAAAGATTTTTCGATGACCAGGATTGCCTAAACGGCGTCTTATTGACGTCTCTAGCACAATATCTTAGGGAATCGGGGTGGACTAAGAAGTAAAACTTTGTGTCAGAGGGGCAGTAAGGAAATAACAATTAAGGGAATCACAATGGATCTTATGGCCTCCGACTAAATTCGCGAAATGGTGGACACCCATCCAACCTAACCTGCCGTGTCTTTCTTACTAGAAAAAGTCGCACAGTAGTGCTTATCTCAACACAAAGGTTAAAGATTTTAAAGGTGGAAAAACTGTTGCGTTTTCAGTCTTGTAGGGTTTCTCAATGGAAGAAGTAGTAGCTAGTTCAAATAGAAAAACTGTACGAAAAAACCTGTAAAATTACTAACAATCAAAACTTTTTCTGTACTTTTAATAATTTCTAGTTGTATATAAACTCTTCGCAATGGAAGTTGGACAGATATCTCAAGACTTTAATTTCTTTTCAAGGAACACTGTCGAAGTTGCCACGAATTTAGAAAGGGGAAGTCTCGAATTCCCATTCAGCGAACTACCGCTTCGTGTAACATTATTGTCGCGATAAGGTGGTTTAAATATGCGTGTAATACCGTGCAATTTCCACCACTTTAAAACTTAGCTTTTGGCATACAAATTTTGGCGCCCAAGCTGGGGCCAAAGTTATAACAGTACAATTTAAAAGAAGGACAGGTATATTCGACTTCCACAATTAGATATGTACCAATATATTGATTAAATGTATCAATATATTGCAGTTTGACAATATGTACCAATATATTGTTCGATCCAGCCTATGTTCGCTCTTAACATCAAATTCTGATAAATTGACGAAACAAATTTTTAAGCAAATGGTGCCCACCCTGGGCAAATTTTAATCTAAGAACTGCTGTTTTGAAACTCAAAATTTTAAAATAATATTATTTTGAAACCGAAGTACAGAATATTTTGTTTAAATATCGTTTTTGAGGCTGTGAAAATTGAGGTTTGGGCTACGGTTTTAACCGAAAAAGAATCTCTTTTTACTATAACTTTTGTTTTAGTTAGCCAGTGCAAGGAAGAACTGCCCAAGCTTTTTGACTGTCACGATAATGGTTGACAAGCTACAAAAAGTTTAACAAAGTTGCGTTTAAAAGTTATTTTTAGATCGAGTAATTTTCTGGTAAGCACTACCGAAAAAATGCATAGCATTAAAATCTGTACCACCCTTCTTATTTTCACAATACAAAAAATTATAAATATGGTTGTTTCTCTGTTAAGACTGGTTGCTGTTGCTTTAAGTGTTGCTGTTGCTACTTCTACTACTACTGCTGCTGCTGTTGTTGTCATTGTATATTAAATGTTAAATGTTCCCGTTCGTTGGTGATTTATAGCTAAAACGTCAGATATGACAATCTCTTATTTTTATGTAGTATGACTACATAAATATTATTTTTCATATCAGCAAAAATATTTATATGTATAGCCAACGGAGCAACCGCAACAAGAACAACATTTGAAGCAGAGGGAACTTCATCACTTTTTTTTTTGCTGTTAGAATTATAGTGATTTCAACAAAACCACCAACAACCCAATACACATACACTGTTCTAAAAAATATTTTAGTCTAGCGTAACGTTATTCAACGATAACGGTCTACTTTTATTTTCATTAGACGCCAATATTAAATGGGGAGAAATTAGACTGAACAAAAAAAAAAAAAAAACTAACTTAACTGGCTGGTATTTTAGTTTTTTTGAATGACTATACAGAGTGGCTGACTGAATGACTGACTACACTGTTTCTTATTGTATTTTCGAATTCAATGACGAATTTCAAAATAGTTAAACTACGAAGGAAGAGTGATTGATTTTGAGATTAGTTCTTCTTAAAGTTACAGAAGTAATTCGAAAATGATTTATGGAAGTCTCCATTGTAAAATTCGAAAAAAAAAATTTTTTATTCAATTGATGTTTTCGGAATTTTAATTGATCAATTTCGAATTACATTTGATTTTCTTCGAATTATATTGAAATCGAATTTTAGAATTGTTGAAGTAAAAATTTTAAGTATGTTGTTTTTCGAATCAGTTCTTTTTACAGTTTTACGAAGAAATTCGGAAAATATATATTGAAGTTCGAAGTCTCCATTGTAAAATTCGAAAACGATAAGTTTAATTTAAATTGATGTTTTCAGAATTGTTATTGATCTTCTTCGAATTACAATAGATCTACTTCGAATTACGAATGATCTTCTTCGCATTTCGATTAAATAATGTATGGAATTTTCAATTGTCAATTGAATTTTTCAAACTCCAATTATTTTTTTTTGACTGCCATCTGAAAATGGTGTTTTTAATTAATCGCCTGTTTGCTGGGTTACTTTGGCAAAGTTAGTTGCTGGCTTTTATTGCTACTTTTAGCTACTACGACTGCTGATATGTTGTTCCTGGTGACTTATAGAAAATTAAAAACAATAAGATGATGATCTATGTGATCACAAATCTTATAAAACATTGTTCATCTGACATATTTTTAATATATGTCTACATATGTTTTATATTCATGTTTGTAATTTCTTACTATCAAATATTTTTGTTTTGTATTCTATACAAAATTACTGATATTTATGAATGTGTTTTGGGTCTTTTTATTATTTATGGAACATCAACAAATTTTGAAATGTTTTCATTTTAAATAGAACGTGTTTATAATTTATGACTTTAAAGTCTAGTATGTATAACCTCCCACCTAAAGGAGAAATATTAAAATCATCAATAGATATGGAACATTTAATTCTTTTGAATTTTTGGGGATGAACTTGTTGTAGGGTAAACTTTGTTACTTGACAAAACAAAAACCGACTGAAATTCAAGTTTTTAAAAATTTTATGGAACATACATAGAATAAGAATAATCTAGTGTATATAAATTGATATGATACTGATAAGAAATAGATCCGCAATGAATTTAGGAAAATCCGTTTTTTGCTTTAGAGGGTTTTTTGACTATCCTTCAGAAAAAATTAATATTATTAAAATGATCTTCAAGCCATTCATGAAAATTACAAGATTTTTTGAAAGCAGGAAACTATGAGTTTTGAATTTTGGAATGTGCCAATAAAGAAAGTTGAGTTAACTTAAGAACTTAATATGTTAATTTATAATGGGGCACATGCAAAGGCCTCGAACTAGAAAAAACTATTTTTCATTATTAAAATATTTGTTTCAAACTAGCAGACCCGCTTGGTTCTTCGATGTCAGTAATACAAAGGTTAGGTTAGGGTGGCGGTGACCAATTTGTCCATAGCGATACCACAAACCTTTTCCGCTTATTGATGTAAACTAAATACGTTAACCTTGATTGGGAATTTCTTTTCAGGTCTATACTCGTAATTTCCTCCAACATATCGAACTGTGAACTCGTTCGTGCCAAAGCCGAGCAGTGACACAGGATGTGTTCAATAGTCTCCTTGACGCCTGTTGTCTCGCACCAAAAGTTTTACCCTTTCTGTCCATTAAAATTTGATTTTCCAGTACCTTCTGGAAAAAACATTTGCAAAATATTCTTTCCGCTGGTTAATCATTTTAAATTGGGAGTTTTTATTACAATATCAACTTCCGTTATATTGAGAATAAGATGACAACCATCTCTTCTGCATTTATCGACTCATCAGATTGAGAAAAAAATACTCTGTAGATACCTAAAGTCGATTTATCGACTAACTATGCTTCCAAATGTTCTCTAGTAAACACTGCACAGTTGTTTCTTTAATGAATGATCAACCAAAAAATTTCTTCTTGCCGGAAAGCAATAAACCACTGCTTAAACTCAGGAGGGTATCCCATACTATGCCCAGGATATTTTTTCGAGCTCGAGCAGTTAAAATGGTTCTTGCGGATCTTAACGTAATTAAGTCACCGTGACCGGATAGTATACCACCACTGGTGCTGAAACAGTTTGCTACAACTTTAGCGCGTCCACTGGCTAAACTTTTTATATTGTCTTTCCATGCGGGTATCTTTCCATCATGTTGGAAGGTTGCCAATGTACAGCTAATCCCTAAAAAGGGTGCGGCTAATAACCCTGATAATTACCGCCCAATAGCAATATACTCAGCGCTCTCGAAGGTGATGGAGAGCATTGTAAATTCCCATCTTGTTAGGTATCTGGAGGTTAACATACTTTTAAACAATCGACAGTATGGTTTTCGGATAACTCGTTCTATTGGGGATCTGTTGGCGTTCCTTTCGGAACGTTGGAGTGGTTCGATCCACCATTTTGGTGAGAGTAAGGTGGTTGCTCTGGATATTTCCAAAGGCTTTTGTGGCACGGTACTATCATATCTAAGCTTAATGCCTTTGGCGTCGCTAATGACTTCTTCCGATTTATTTTGAGTTTCTTAAAGATCGTTCTATACGTTTTGTTTAAGATGGGCTTTCATCAAATGAGTTTCAGCTTCACTCAGAGGTACCGCAAGGTTCTGTTTTTATACCCTCCAACCACAGTATTTGTCATTCCGTGTGTAACGCATCGAAATATCGGTCTAGGACCCCATAAAGTATATAGTATATATTATTGATCAGTGATCGATTATAAGACATGCTAGCGATGTCTGTCCGTCTGGACATGATACAGTCCAAAGTAACAGAGATAGACTTCCGAAGTTTGGGACGAATATGTCTTATGGTTATAGGCTGGTTAAGTTCGAAAATAGGTAAAATTGGACCAATGGGAAAAAGTTCCCCCTTGGAGAACTAAACCAACCCCAGAAAAATGGCATCTTTTTGCAGGGTTTTTTGTACTTTTGTAAAGCAAATCCAACATTTTGATGTCAGAGGAAGTTCAAAACCTTGCATGTGGACCCATCGGATAAAAAAAAATAAAAAATGTTTGACCCGCCCCCTTTTGTGGGCGTGTATATAAAAAATGTGTTTTAATAATGATTAATTGGATTAAATAATTGCAAGAATCATAACAAATACATTTGATAACATCTTTCGCAAGGGGAAGGTGTCCCCCAACGTCTCCCACAACACCCTCATCCCCCCCAAAGAAAGCCCTTGAATTTTTTTTACACGTTGGAGGGATTCGGCAAAGCCGAATATAAAACTCTCACTTGTTTCTCCTGCCTATGTCTCCTAAGTTAAACTTCAAATCCTATCTACTTTTTTGCCGATGTCAGCAACATTTTTCATTCATTTTCCTTTGACCGTTGACAAACCCTTGTTGATGTTGAGGCCAAATGGCAGATTATGAATGAAACACTCAAACAAAACCTGTTGACAATTTCTGACAATGAGTGGGGTCTTGCGAACAGGGTAAAGTTTAAAGCACGCAAAACTCAATAATGTATGTGGACCCAAAGCAATGTGGATTCAACAGCGTCATCTGTATATAAGGGTGGTATAAGTATCAAGGAATCTGACACTCTTGATGTTGTGGGCATGCAAATTCAGTGTAATGTCCGTTAGAATAAGCACGTTTTTCAAGTCTCTCGGTTTTTAAAACCGGTGTAAGAAGTACTTAACTTCATCCGATCTACTCACTTTTTATACCACGTACATCCGACCGAAGATGGAATACAACTTCCATGTATGGACAGAAGACTTTGAAAGTCTATTTTGGAGTTCTTGAACCGTGTGCAAAGGAGGGCGTTGATGCTTATCAATGACAGTATGGTGTCCAAATCTATTGATTAATTGGAGCATTCGTCGGAATGTGGGTTGTGTGACTCTGTTCTATCGATATTACCATGTAAAATGTTCTACTGAGATAAGTGAACTTATCCCTAGAGCCCGAGTTTTTGTTCGTAACACTCGGTTGTCTATCTCATCCGTTTGTTGTCGATTGCAAGTGGATCGCTCAGCGTATTACAGAGAAGGTTTGTTTATCAGATGAACTAGCCGTATGTCGAATAATCTTCCCGCAGAGGTTTTCCCAGTTTCTTTCGATGTAGATAAATTCAAGTCAAGTATCCACAAACACTATTCCCTCTTTCCTCCTCCTCATAATCAATTTTCCTAACATCAGCACAATGCACTGCATTAGTAGGGGCATCCCCAGAGTGTTGGTTCAACGAAAAAAAAAACCCTGCTGAGTCGGTATCCAATTTTTACTGATAAGTTGTAAAACCGTTTGTGTCGTGAATTTGACCTGGCTTTCCCTGGTTGGTGATAGTTCCAAATACTTAGCTTTTTCATTCAGGCCCCAACCTGGGCGCCATTTTCTTTATGATTAGATTTAGATGATGTGTTAGTTAATTTACTCGGACAAATCATTTCGGTTACATTCAATTTCGTTAAGCGAGGACTATATGTATTCGCTAGAATTTTATGCTGTTCTTTAAAAACGCAAATATCAGTTAGATCGAGAATGGAATGACAACATTTTCTGCGCTTTCATCGACAGTTTCAAGGGGAGATCTAGGCCTTATGGCCTGCACTGCAACCGTTATGGGTCTTTTGTACCAAATTCATAGACTGTTTAAGATAAAATTAAAATTGTCTGCAGTTTTTCAAATCGTTTAATTCGTATCTTCTCGATTAACTGTGTCCGAAATATTCGACAGTAAAACCTGCATTCTTCTAACAGTAATTCTTCTAATCCGAGTAAAATGGTACCCAATGCTTGCTTATAAGTTGTCGCATTGTTTTGGTTTGTGGTAGTTCAAATGTTTCCAATTTGCAAATCAGGCCCCAGCTTGGGAGCCATGTGGTAAAATATTATTTTATTCAACTTTTCTAAATTTGTATGTTTAGCTGTATCGAGATTCTTATGTTTAGCTGTATCAAGTTCTTTTGATACCGGAAAAAGCCGGTAGCAAATCAGAGTTGTGTATAAGTTTTGGATGTTAACTAAAGCAGATTGACTTATTTCGGTATCGGTCCCTGCTTGGGCGCCATGCAAATTTTTCAAAATGTGTATGTTTTAAACCGAGATTAATTTAACTAAGATAAAACCAAATAATTGATTATACTATTCTCTTGAAAAAAAAAACAAACGATCTTATGTTCATTTGTCAAAAACCATTAAATAGTATTTTAAATAAAAATTAGTCTATCTAAACAAATGAGAAACCACAAAACATGAACATGTCGTTTGTTACTTTTCATATCGCTGATGAAAAACTATAAACAAATTATCGCATACATTAAATATTTAACCCCTCACAAAAGCGGTGACTTATTTTGAACATACATGAACATAAAAATTCTCCCTGCAAAATTCGAATCATTTGAAAGAGCTACGTGAATTGAAAAAAAAAACCAAGAGAATTCAATTGAAAATTTGTTTTAATTACTTGAAAAAAAAAAAATAAAAGAAAAAAAGGAAATTCAAGCATAAGTTCTAAAGTATGTATAAATGTTTTAAGTTTTTAAAAGTGTTTTGATTTATTTGTTTAAAGGCCTTTGCATGTCATGTATTCCACCAAACGTACAAAATATGTGAACATCTAGGGGCAATTGCCACCAGAGCGTTATAGCAATACCGTATAAGTAGTGTATGAGCAACATGGAATAACAACAGCAGCAGCAATAGCAGCCGTAACAGCAGCAGCAAAAGAAAGAATAAATAGCAAATGCTGCAAAATGTGCAAGTGCTGTTAATGTCAACTAATGTTTCAGTCTAGTAGTTTTAGAGTTATAAGAGGTTCGTTCGTTTGTTGGTACATTCGTTTATTGTTTTTGTAATTGAGAGTTGGAGTGCTGCTGCGGATGGATATAAAACAACAACAAAAAAAACTTAAAAGAAGAAGCAGCATAACACGGCAGTCATATCACCAAAGAGCACTATGGGCCAGGAAAATCATGGGTTTGAATTCAAATTCAGGAAATTTAAATGGAAATTCTATAAACATTCTTGAAATTCCTGGAGTTTTGAGCTTGTTTAGGTGTAATGTCTCACAAAGGAATATTTCCATAATGGGAGTTTTTGTAAGAAAAATGTGAGTTTAAATATTGGATGTTTTTAAAAGCTTTTCTTAAAGCAAAATCTTTTTTTAACATATTTGGCATGACAATCTCGAAATTAGGAAAATTATTTTAAAGAAAATCAACGAAATCCAAAAAATCATCGAAATATATTTTTTTTAATAATAAAGTATGGTACTTTTTGTAAAAAAGTACTATTTTGGTACATTTAAAAAAACGAGTACTTTTTTGGTACTTTTTATGTATTATTTTGGCACTTTTTTTATAAAAAAGTACTATTTTGCCACTTTTTTTTAATAAAAAGTGATATTTTAGTACTTTTTTATAAAAAGGTACTATTTTAGTACCTTTTTATAAAAAAAGTTAAATTTTAAATAAAGTATCATTTTGATACTTTTTATAATAAAGTACCGATTTGGTATATTTTGTTACTTTTTTGGTACTTTTTTTATAAAAAAGTACTGTTTTGGTACTTATTATAAAAAATGACCATAAAGTACCATTTAAGCAATTTTTATAATGAAGTACCATTTTGGAAAAAATGTATCATTTTGGTACTTTTTATATAAAAATAATATATGGATGGATACTTTTTAGGAAGTTATATTTTGGTACTTTTAAACAAAAATTACATTTTATGAAAAAAGTACTACTATGTTTTTTTATTTTGGTAATGTTTAGGTACTTTTCAAAAGCTCTAAGATAGTACTTTTTGATGAAAATTACCATTTATATAAAAAGTCCCCAAATAGTACTTAAAAACAAAAATACCAAAATACATAGTACAATTCTATAAAAAGTACCAAAATAGCACTATTTTATACAAAGTAATGATTTAGCACATTTCTAAAAAAATTACTAAAATAGTACATTTTTATAAAAAGTACCAATGTTTTTTATAAATAGTACGGAAATAAAACTTATTTTAAAAACAATAACAAAAAGTATTTTTTCCCCCATGAAAATAATAACAAGTTATTTTATACCAAAATAATAATTTTTGTACTATTTTTTTACGAAAAAGCAATATTTTGGTACTTTTTAACAAAAAGTAATATTTTAGTACTTTCTACTATTTTATTATTTTTTTTTTATCAAAAATAACTTTTATAGTACTATATAATTAAAAGTATTATTCTCTTTTTATTTTAATAAAAAAGTACTTTTTTAATTAAAAGTACTATCTTGAATTTATATATTTTTTTTTTAAATAAAAAAGTATTATTTTAGTACTTTTAATTAAAATTTTTGTTTTATAGTTTTTATAAAAAATATTATAAAAATAATTTTTATAAATAATATTGATACTTTTTATAAAAAAAGTACTATTTTGGTACTTTTTCAAGAAAAAGTTACATTTCGGTACTTTTTGATTAAAACTTCTATTTAAAAAAAGTACCTTTTTGGTACTTTTTATAATAAAGTACCATTTTGGACATTTTGTAAAATGTCATTTGGCACTTTTATAAAAAGAAATTGATAGGTTACTTTTTATATAAATAACTTTTTGACACTTTTAATCAAAAAGTACTATTTTGATACTTAAAAAAGGGCTTTTTATGATAAAGCACCATTTTGGTACTTTTTTTATTTTGGTAATATTTAGGTACCTTTCATAAGTTCACATAGCTTTTTTTAATGAAAAGTACCAAAATAGGTGCCCAAAAAGTACATTTGAAAAATACCAAAATACATAGTACAATTATACAAAAAGTACCGATTCAGTAGATTTCTAAAAAAATTACCCAAAAAAATTATTTTTATAAAAAGTACCAATGTTATAATTATTATAATTCAGTACCATTTTGTACTTTTTATAATGAGGTAGCATTTTGGTACATTGTGTAAAAAATCACTATTTTGGTACTTTTTATAAATAGAATTTACTTGGGTACTGTTTATAAAAAGTACTATTTTGGTACTTTTAATCAAAAAGTATTTTTTTTTACTTTTAATAGAAAATTGCTTTTTATAATAAAGTACTATTTGGTTCCTTTTTTTTTTTGGTAATAATTTGGTACTTTTCGAAAGCTCAAAGTACATTTTAATTAAAAGTACCAATGTTATACTTTTTTATAAAAAGTAATAAAAAAATATTTATTTATAAAAAGTACCAATATTGTACTTTTTTTAAAAGTAACAAAATGAAACTTGTTTTTTTAAAAAAGTGCTATTTTGTTTTATTTTATAGAAATGTATTATTTCAGTATTTTTTTTATTTAAAAGTAGGTACTATTTGGGTACTTTTTATAGAAATGCACTATTTTGTAGTTTTTGTTATAAAGCACTATATTTGAACTTATCAAAAGCAACAAAATATTACTTTTTAATGAAAAAGGTTTTCTAAAAATATATTTTTATAAATATTTAATAATATTGGTATTTTTTAGAACAAGGACAGTTTTGGTACTTTTTATTAAAAAATTATTGTTTTGATACTTTTTATAAAAAAGTACTATTTTGATATTTTTATAAATATATAATATTTGGGCACTGTTTAAGAAAATGTACTATTTTGGTGATATTTGTCAAAAAGTATTATTTTGATAGTTATGATAAAGTACTATTTTGGTTCTTGTTTTTTTTTTTGTATTTTCAGTTCAAAGATGTTAGTTTTTAATAAAAAGTACCATAATAGCACATTTTAAATAATACTTTTAAATAAAAAAATACAGAAAAAGTACATTTCCATACATACATACATAAGTAAATTTCTTAAAAAATTAAAAAAATTGTACTTTTTACAAAAAGTGCCAATGTTATACTATTTTGAAACTAGTACCAAAATAATCCTTTTTTATTAAAAGAATCAATAACGTACACTTTTTATAAAAACTACCAAAATAATATTTATTTTTTGAAAAGTACTATTTGTGAACTTTCTTTAGAAATATACTATTTCAGTACTATTTTTAAAATTTTTTTATATTTTAACTTATAAAAAAAGTACCAAAATTTTACTTTTTCATAAAAAAGGAACAATGCTTTTTTATTATAAAAAGTATCAAAGTAGTACTTTTTGATTAAAAGTTCCAAAGTAGTACTTTTTCATTAAAAGTACCAAAATAGTACTTTTTTATTCAAAAATTAAAAATAGTACTTTCTGACTAAAAGTACCAAAATAGTAGCAAAAAAGTACTTGTAGTAATTTTGATAAAAAGTACTATTTTGATACTTTTTTAACATTTTTTTTTAATAAAAATAACTATTTTTACTCTTTTTATTTTTAAGTACTATTCTGGTACAAACTGTGTGTGTGTTTTAGTTTTAGATTTCACTGCAGCCATAGGTTATTTCGATTTTTTCGATAGAAACACTGATTTAATAGAGTTTATGAAGCCTTTTAAGAATTTTCGAATTTTAAATGAAAATATCTTATTTTCCAATTGTTGTTTTTCGATGTACATCTAAAAATATCATATCTATCGATTAATGATAATTAAGAAAAGCATTTTCCCATCATTTTTTCTTCTTAGCCCCATAGTATCAAGTAATAATATTTAAAAACAACACCGTCTTTTAAAGAGTTTTATGGTTAGCTATATAAATGTTTTCTGACCAAGTTTTATAGCTATAAAATTCTCAGCATTAACTTGTCTTAGCTATTCTAAGCTTAGCAAAGTTAGTGATATCTTCTTTTTTTTTGGATTTTCTTTTTTTCAACGTTACGGTCTGCTTAGTTTGCCGCCAAAACCATACGATATTTAAAGAAAAAAAATAAATAAAACAGAAGAAAAATAAACCTGCCGACTAAACACAACAACGACTGACTGACTGCTACTTCCACTACTTCTAAAGTACTTCGACTACTTAAACTGCACACTGCACTGCATAACTAAATATTTTATTTGCGTGTTTAGAAATCATTTTATAGTCACTGTCTTAGCATGTAGCCTTAAAGGTTTATCAGCGATTCATCAGTTGTTTGTTGTATTTCTGTTTCTGTTTTTTTCGCGGTTGCTTTTTTTTTAGAAGGTAATACATACTAAAATAAGTGAACTATACTAACTATACCAAAGTCTAGCTAAGTAGTATGACGAGTGGCTACACATGAATTACACTGGCAAACACAGATATTTGGCAAAGAGATGTTAATTGAAATTTTGGGTAATTCGGACATGTTTCACAGGTGGAGTAGATAAACTGATTTCCGAAGTGAGTTTTTTATGTCTGAATTCCTCAAAATCTTCCAGAATATCTTGTACACCAAACTAACAAAAATAAAGTTTTCTTGTTTCCCGGTGTTACATTTTTTGCTGATGTAATGGAAGCACCTACAAAAATAAAAAACAACAGAAATAAAATGCAAAAATGCATAATAAAAGCTTAATTTTTTCTGCATTTCCAAGGGGATTTTTTTCTTTTCTAAATATTGTACAAGATCCGTTTCAAACTGTTTTATAGTGCAATATCAAAACAGACATGATTACTAAGAGAAGACGGCGACAATGAAACCGACTACGACGATTAAACAAATATACTAAGCCCAGCAATAAAATCTGTTTCTCAAACTAAGAACTTCGACAACGATTAGTTTTTAGCTTTTTGAATAGCAACAAGTTTCTACTGACTCAAGAAGAAACAAAACTGGTATGGTGTCTATATTAGTAATAGACAGAAGAATAATACTTTAGTACCAACATAATGATTCTCAATACCAAAACCAAAGTACTTTCAAATACCAAAACAGAACTTTTTAATAAAAAACGTAACAAAATAGTGCTTTTTAAAAACAAGTACCAAAATAGTGCGTTTAGATAAAAAGTATAAATACCCTAATTTTCCATAAAAAGTACCGAAATTGGACTTCTTTATAAAAAGTACCGAAATAGTACTTCTTTATAAAAAGTTCAAATTAATACTTTTTCATAAAAAGTACCAAAATAGTACTTTTTCGTAAAAAGTAACAAAATAGTACTTTTTTGTAAAAAGTACCAAAATAGTAATTTTTTGAAAAAAGAATCAAAATGTAGTTTATCTTAATAAAAAGTACCAAATAGTACCAAATAGTATTTTTGAATAAAAAGTGCCAAATAAATATAATAAACTAATTGATACTTTTTCATAAAAAGCCCAAAATAGTACTTTTTGTAAAAAGTACCAAAATAGTACTTTTTTGTAAAAGGAACCAAAATATATTTCATCTTAATAAAAGGTACCAAATAGTACTTCTTTATAAAAAGTGTCAAATAAAAAAAGTAGCAACATGTACTTTTTAATAGAAAGAACCATAAAAGAGATTTTGTTTTTGAAAAAATGATCAAAATAGTTTTTTTTTTTTAAAGTATCAAATAGTACTTCTTTATAAAAAGTACCAAATAGTACTCCTATATAAAACGTATAAAAAAGATGCAAATTGTACTTTTTAATAAAAATAACCAAAAAGTACTAATTAGTACGTTTAAATAAAAATAACCAAAAAGTACCAATTATTACTTTTTAACAAAAAGTGCCAAATAAATAAAAAGTAGCAAATTGTAATTTTTAATAGAAAGACCCAAAAAACAGATTTTTTTTGGGTTAAAATCATCTTAATAGTACTTCCTCATCAAAAGTACCAAATAGTAATTCTTTTATAAAAAGTACGAAATAATACTACTCATAGAAAGGACCAAAATATAATTTTTTAAATAAACCCAGCAAAATTTTCGGTTGCAAAGAACCGATTGTGGAACAACTTTTACTTCCCTAGAACCTGTTCTAATTCTTGTGCAACACCGATTCTTTTTACAAAGGGATTGTCCCAAAAGCAACAGGTGTTTGTAAGCAAAATTAGAACATATTTTTGTTCCTCGGAATCGGTTCTAGAAGTAAAATTTGGAACAGAAATGAAAATTAAAGAAAAATTTTGAATTGCATTAATTTATTAAACAAAGATAAAGACAATCATATAAAACATGGAATATTTACATTTTTTTAACATACATTTATCCTTTTTCGCCCTCAAAGTTGCATTTTGGGCCTTAAAATAATGACATGGATTTTCTGCAAACAAAAATAAAAAACATAATATTATTAGTATTTGACCCGACCCAGACAATGATAATTTAATTTACTCACCTTTGTTTCAACAATTTTCACGATTATATCCACCTATTTTAGTAAAATTTCGTGTTTTTTCTTGGTTACCAAAAATAAATTGATATTTATTTTTTAATTTTTTTGACCTATAATTTTTTTTTTAATTCTTGAGAACCAAAATGTTATGAAACTTTGATTGCTGAGAACAAGCTTCACAATAATTTTCACTTAACTTGTTCTGAATAATTAAAGTGTAATAGTGTATGGTTACCGAAGAACCTGTACTAGAACAGGTGTTGTCAGAATCGGTTCTGAAAAATTTTCCTGGGAATATTAATTTTATATAAAAAGTACAAAGAAAGTAGTACTTCAAAAAATAGTACTTTTAACTACACTAAAAAAAAAAAACTGTAAAGTTAGCAAAAAATTTAGTTAAATTTAACTAAAAAAACACCTGATTTTGAACCTACTAAATTTCTAGTTAATTTAACAAAAAATATTTAGTTAACTTTTCGTAGAATGAATGTAGCAAAAAAACCGTAATTTTAACTAAAAATTCAGCTGAAAATTTCGTAACATTTTTTATAAGTTGAATTCAGCTAAACTTTTTGTAAAAAATTTTAAGTTTGCTAAATATTGGTTTTTAACACTAACACTAACACTTCACTTTTTTTTTCTTATTTTTTTCACAGCTTAAGTAGGACTTATGAGATTTGCATAGGAGGCTACACAAGAAATGTTTAAAATTTTTCACTTGACAAAAATGTTACAAAAAATCAGCAAACTAATTAGTAAAAATTCGTAAACTCAGTTTTAAAGTCAACAAAAAAAAATAATTCAAAATTTGTACAAAACTAGTATTTTCGTAAATTGAACTTAACTAAAAAAAGTAGTTAAAACGCTGATTTTAACTAAAAATTTGCTAAAAAGCCAGTAAACTCGAGTTAACAAAAAAAATTTTGTTAACTTTACAGTTTTATTTTTTTGAGTGTAGAGATGGATGTGTGAGTGATTTTTGATTCACACTCACTCACGCTCACGACAGGAATTTTTGAATCACGCCCACTCACTCACGAGCAAATTTTTTTCTACTCACACTCACTCACAATCACGTGAGTAAATTTAATACAACTCACACTCACGCGTGCTTACGCAAGCTTCACTCACACTCAAGTTGACTCACACTCACGAAACACTTACTTATACAAAAAAAATTTCAAAGCCCGGCTAAAAATGTTGTATATTATCATATATGATATCATATATGAGACCATATACAGTATCATATATAGTGTCAAATATGGTCTCATATATGAACATATTCCAAAATTGGCGCTTATATAAGACACGATCATATATGATCCAATATATGTGATCATATATTGTATCATATATTGGGTCATATATTGGATCATATATGATCTTGTTTTCAATTTGTTTTACATTCTTTTTCTTATTTTTAATTATTTTTTTTTTATCTTAAACTATATGTAATAGATTATTATATTCACCAGAATTGCAAACGGTGTACATAAGTATAATTAAAAATAAAAAATATTTTTTTATTCACTATGGGGTTTTTCATATATCTCAATAAAAACCTTTAGTTTGATGATTTTGATTTTTTACTTACTCCGTTTGCATTTTTGGTGACCATATAAAAATATATAATTTAACTTATAGATATTAGGTCTATTCGATTACCTTACTACAATCTACTATTTTTTTTTACTCATTTTACTACAGCTGGAAATTTTGAATACAAAAAGTAAACAAGACTTTCCAGTTGTAGTAAAAAATAGTAAAAAATTTGGGTAATCGAATAGACCTATTAGAACACATTTTGATAGTAAAAAAATAGTAAAGGATTTAAAATATCAAGAAGCGAGCAAAGGGCTTATTAAAGGAAGGATGATTTCCTTGTTGTTTTCTTGTGTTATTGTTAAATTAGAGTTTCTTCAGACTTAGCGTTTTTGTTATGCTATAAACTTCATTTTAGCATATTTAAAGTCAAAATCTATAAAAAAAAGATATAAAATATTAATAAGGTATTTCTAGACATTTTATTGTATTGAAGGGCATGTCACAGGCTTAATTCCGTTCGGAATTGTTATAAGTGGTTTACTCGTAAAACCCAAAACGAATATTTTTTTTTTCGGAATGAAATCACTTTCAAAAATCAAAGTGGGATTCAATTGCATAGGAGTGGATTTATTCCGAAAAAATATTTTGTTTTACGTTTTTAGAGAAAAACTTTCAAACCACTTTGGAACGGAATTGACTCTGTGGCAGGCCCTTAAGTATTACCAACAATAGCATTTGGTGCTGATGGGTTTTAATGATAACACTGATATCATTTAAAGAAACAACCATGTGCCTTTAAATATTGACTTCTTAGATACATACACCGAAAAAAATTCCTGCCTTATATGTACGAAAACGTTCGTACATTGTACGAAAAATTTCGTTGTTTCGCACCACGAAATTCTTGCGTACAATGTACGAAATGCACGAAATTTTTTCGTAAAATAAACGAAATTGTTTTTGTATTTTACAAAAAAATTTCGTAAAATAAACGCAATAAATTTTTGTGTTTTACGAAAATTTTCGTAAAATAAACGAAATATTTTTTTTTGTTTTACGAAATTATTTCGTAAAATAAACGAAATATTTTTTTTTTACGAAAATCTTTTGTAAAATAAAAAAAAAAATCGGTAAATAAACGAAATTACATGTAAAAATTCTTTCTTGAGAATAAGAACAACGTTTAAAACGTTTTGACAGCAACATTTCCAAGCAATTAATTGTTTCTTCTTAACAGAGACTTATAAGATTTCATTCATTATTTAGTAAATAATATTTACAGTGATTTCGTTTTTCCGAGGTTGGTTTATTTCTTTAAGGGGAAACTTTTTTGCCCACATACGAACTTAACCAGCTGATGACAAAAAGACTTGTTCGTGCTAAACTTCAGGAGTCTAGCTTTTTTATTTTGGATGGTATCCGTGTTTTATATAGACGGACATTAATAGAATGCCTTAGAATCTATCACGGATCAATAATACATAGCGTTACACACGAAATGACAAAGTGAGTATACCTCAATACTGTAGTTGGAGGGAATAAAAACACCCTTTAAGCGTTCATTTAAAGATTTCTTCTTTTTTCATTAGTTTCGTAAAATTACAAAATTCTTGATTATTTTTTTCGTAATATAAAGTCCACTTTCGTATATTTTACGAAAGAAGTTTTTACGAATTATTTTCGTAAAAAAACGAAAGTCTGTACACTTTTTTTTGTAAAATGTAGTCAACATTCGTATATTTTACGAAAGAAGCATTTACATTCTTTTTTTCGTTACTTTCGTAAAATTACAAAAGTTTTTACAACATTTTTTTCGTAATATGTAGTCAACATTCGTAAATATTACGAAAAAAATATTTACTAATCATTTTCGTTACTTTCGTAAAAATACGAAATTCAGCACTAAAGTTTTTCGTACTATGTAGTCAACTTTCGTGTATTTTACGAAAAAAAAAGTACGAAACTTTTTTTCGTAAAATGTTGCATGGATTTTTTTCGGTGTACATGTTAATAGAGTGTATTTTGTTAAGACCATGGGATGCTTAAGACCATCGAATACTTTTTATGGAATTTCAAGTGAAAAAATATTAAAAATAATTCCACATTTCTTTTTTATTCCAGCAAAAAATAACTTTCTACTACTAAAAGAATTTTTTACTAATAATAAGCAAATGAGTACTTAAAACTTTTATTAAAAGCAATATATTTAGTAGTATGTATATTATCTTACTGGGTTATGTTTCTTAGGATATTTGAAGGAGAGGGATAAATAAACTATTAATACTTACATCATGCCGACAATATTTTCCATGTATGTAAGGTGACAGAAATGCATATGATTTTTCCCCCAAGTTGAGTGAGCTGAACGTTGCTGTAACTCGTAACTCGACCTTCAAACTGCATACATGTTCTTTCCATTTCCAATTTGCTTTTGCGACAGTAAGGGATTTCAAAATAGTTTGTAGTGTTGAAATCGTAGTGATAACGTTATGGTGGCGCATATGTTCTCTCTTCCAAGTAGAAGAGCTTTCTTCAACTCGTAACTCGGTATCAAAACTGCTTATACGATCTTTTAATTTCCAATTTGATATGGCGACATTAAGGGATTTGTAAAAAGTTTGTAATATTGAAATCGTAATGATAACATTATGGTGGTGCATATGCCCTCTCCACCATGTTGCGAAAGCTTTATGTAGCTGCGTTGTTTAATTTTCTTCAACATCAAAGAACTCAAGAATATTGTTTTTTCGACATTTTGAATACGAAAATTTCCAGTTCATCTTGTTTTGGAATAAAATGTCCACGCTTATAATTGAAAAAAAAAGAAAACATGATTTTAGAATTCTTTATATATATTAATGAAAACTTACCTTTTCCAACATTTTTCTATGTAAAAGTAATTTTTTAAGCAGAATATTTTTCAAGTAGGACAATAGTTGTTAAATTATTTATATGCACCGGTATTGCAGTTATGTTTATTTTTATATAAGTTAATCGATGGTAATAAAATATAATTTTATTCGTAAAAAACTTTTTTTTTGTAATTCTGATTCAAATTTGCAACATATATGGTTCCATATATGATATCATATATGGTACATAGTTTACATACGACCTCATATATGGGATCGATTTTTGCATATATGGGCACATATATGCTTCCTTACATGCCATATATGATCATATAAAGATCAATACATAGTCATATATGAACATACACATTTATTTTTAGCCGGGAGACTAAAATTTCAAAAATCTTTAAAAATTTTCAGTAAAATTTAAAGTTCAGCGAAATTTTACATTTTTTTTTGCTTTTTTTCGGGACGAAAAATTAAATTAAGTCATATTTTACAATTTTTTGTTGCTTTCACGTGGATCACGCTCTAATCTGCTCAAGTGCCCATCTCTACTTTTAACAAAGAGTACAAAAATAGTAATTCCAAGTAACAAGTACTAAAACAGTACTTTTTATAAAATGTACCAAAAAAGTATATATAAATAAAAATGACCAAAATAGAATTTTATACAAAAAGTATCAAAATAGTGCTTTTTTAATAACAAATAAATATTGTTTTTAGATAAAAAGTACAAATATCGTACCTAATATTCCTTAAAAAGTACCTAATAGTACTTTTTCATAAAAAAAAACAAAAAAAAAGCACTTTTTGGCACTTGCTATTAAAATAGCACTTTTTACTTTTTATTAAAAAGAACCAAAATGTTACTTTTCTTCAAAAAGTTCCAAATAGTACTTTTTTTAAAAAAAAAGTACCAAAACAGTGCTTTTTAATAAAAAGTTCCAAAAGTAGTACTTTTTTTATTTAAAAGTACAAAATTTTTTGTTTTATTAAAAAGTACTAAATTTTTCGTTTTATTAAGTACCAATAGTTGTATTTAAAAAAAAAAAACCGATTAATAACAATTACAAGAAAGTGTTTTTAGATAAATAAAACAAATAGTAGTTTTCTATAAAATGTATAAAAATAGTACTTTTTATAAAAAGTACTAAAATAATAGTTTTTTTGTAAAAAGTACCAAAATGGGTCGTTTTTCAAATTTTATTTCTTAATAAAAAGTATAAAATAGTACTTAACAAAAAGTACTAAATAAGAACTTTTTAATAAAAATAACGAAAATAACACATATTTTGTTAAATTAAGTACAAAAGTAGTACTTCCTAATAAAAAGTACCAAGTAGTACTTTTAACAAAAAGCACCAAAATAGTTCTGTTTAATAAAAAGTACAAAAATAGTACTTTTAAAGAATAAGAATCAAAATAGAGCTATTTAATAACAAGCAAAAAATATCGCTTTTAGATAAAATGTACAAATGCGGTACTGTTCATTAAAAACTATCAAATTGTACTTTTTCATAAAAAATACCAAAACAGTACTATTTATCTAAAAATACTATTTCAATACATTTTATTAAAAAGAAGCAAAATGTTACTTTTTTATAAAAAATATTTAATAGTACTTTTTCAACAAAAAAATGCAAAATTGTACTTTTTAATGAAAAGTACCAAATTAGCACTCTTTATTGAAAAGTACCAAATAGCAAATTTTCAATAAAGTAATAAAATTCTTTGCTGGGTTGCATTTTATAGTCATCATCATCATTGATGGGTACAAAAATAGTACTTCTAAATAACAAGTACTAAAACAGATTTTTTTTATAAAAAGTAGCAAAATAATACTTTTTATAAAATGTACTAAAATAGTACATATTAATAAAAATTACCAAAATAATGCTTTTTTAATAACAAGTCAATATTGATTTTAGATTAAAAGTACAAACATATGAAGTACATAATTTTCATTAAAAAGTACCAAATAGTACTTTTCATAAAAAAAAAACAAAAAAAAAAACATTTAATATAAAAGCACTATTTTGGTACTTGTTATTAAATAGCACTTTTTACTTTTAATTGAAAAGAACCAAAATGTTACTTTTCTTCAAAAAGTTCCAAATAGTACTTTTTCAAAAAAGTTCCAAACATTGCTTTTTAATGAAAAGTTCCAAAAATATAACTTTTTATTAAAAAGTACTAAATTGTTCGTTTAAATAAAAAGTACTAAATTGTTCGTTTTGTTAAAAAGTACCAGTTGTATTTTTTAAAAAACCTTATTAATAACAAGTACCAAAATAATGCTTTTAGATAAATAAAACAAATAGTAGTTTTCTATAAAAAGTACAAAAATAGTACTTTTTTATAAATACTACTAAAATAGTAAATTTTGCAAAAAGTACCAAAATAGTTCGTTTTTGTAAAAAGTATTAAATTTGATTTTTTAATAAAAAGTACTAAATAGTGCTTCTTAATAAAAAGTGCTAAATAAGAACTTTTTACAAAAAGAACAAAAATAAAACTTTTTTTTTAAATAAGTTTATATATATATGTCCTTTATTTAATTAAATATTAATAGAAATAGAAATACATATCGATTTTTAATAAGTTTATATAAAAAAGTAATAAAAAGTATCAAATTGTACTTTTGACGAAAAGTACCAAAATAGTACTTCTAAATAACAAGTACTAAAATTGCACTTTTTATAAAAAGTATCAAATAAGTAGTACTTTTTATAAAATGTTTGGTACATTTAGTATTTTTAATAAAAAATACAAAAATAGTAATTTTAAAGAAAGAGTATCCAAATAGTACTTTTAAATAGCAAGCACACCAAAATATCGCTTTAAGATAAAAAGTACAAATACAGTACACCAATGGTTTCCAAGATTCTCGCCCCACTGGGGGCAATTTGAAGGTTCTAGGAAGTTTTTAAGATTTTTTTAGTCAAATTAACTACTTATTTTACAAAAACTTTGCTTAACAAGTAGTAATTTTTCACTAGAAATAAAAATTAGAAAAATTAACAAATTTTGCTTGAGTGTAGGGGGGACATGGCAAATTTTTAAATTTAAAGTGGGTCGTGGCATAAAAAAGGTTGGGAACCATTGCAGTACACAGTTCATTTAACTACCAAATAGTACTTTCTCATAAAAAGTACTAAAACAGTACTTTTTATCTAAAAGCACTACTTTGGTACTTTTCGATACTTTTCAGTATAAGCACTTTTTCGATACTTTTCAGTAAAAAGTACTAAAGAGCACTTTTTCAAAATAGTACTAAGAAGCACTTTTTCAAAAAAGTACCAAGAAGTACTTTTTCAAAACAAGTACCTATATAGTACTTTTTCGAAAAAAGTACCAAAATAGTACTTTTTCAAAAAGTGCCAAAGAAGTACTTTTTAAAAAGCACCAAAAAAGTACTTTTTCAAAGAGAAAAAGTATCAAATAGTACTTTTTACAAAAAAAAGTACCAATTTATCAGAAAGCACAAAAATAGTACTTTTTAATAAAAAAGTACCGATAAATATTTTTTTAAATTCCAATTATTCTTTTGCTGGGTTGCGTTTTATAGTCATCATCATCATTGTTGTCGTCGTGTTCGTCTTTTTTTATATAAGATTTTTAATTTTGGATTTTATATTTCTGGGAGGTTTGTTAGAAGGTGTTTCTTGGAAACACTCTATTGCATCACATGTTTTTTCTTTGTACTTGTTCAAGTACAAGTATAGTACTTAGTTGTATGTAGATTGTTATATTGTTTTTTTGTTTTTAAATAAAAATTACAAACTAAAGCTCACCTATAATAATCGCTTTTGCAGTAAATATTACCGTCGCGCGAATAACATGATGATTCCCGGTCTAGGGGTTGTCGACATGCATAACATTGTAGACAGCTAGCATGCCACCGTTTATCCACAGCAGAGAGGTAGAAACGATCCTGAAATGAAAACAATAAACAAAACATTAAAAGATAATCATATATGTATAAAAACAGAATTAAAACCGTTAGGTCACTTAATATTTAAATAAACAATTTCTAAGAATTAACAGGTATTAGGGGTTTTCACGGAATTGGAATATGAACTGACTTTAAACTTTACAATTGGAAAAAGAAAATTTTTAAATGGCAGGAACAATGTTCATCGTTTTTTTTCTAAGAACAAAAAAAAAAATTACAAAATTTTCAGAAATTATTTAAATAAATTTTTAAATTTTTTTCAAACAGCTATATGGCAACTCTGGCATAACAATCTTTCTATCAATAAATTTTAAACTTATATTATCTAATAGCACACACGCGTTTATTTAATTTTTTAATAAAATTTATTTTTTTAATCATACGTTAAGGTGTTCTTATAATAGTTAAGAATATATATAGCTTTAAAATAACGTTCATTCTGGTGCGCTCTCTCGCGGAAATCCTTTAAACTATAAGATTTTAAAGTTTTTTTACTAAGAATACCGTGGCAACCCTAGTATTATCATACTTATCAAATGAACATTATTGAAATTCTCAAGTAATTTGATTCTTGACTCTATTAATAAAATTATTTAATCATACATTAAGGTGTTTTTAGCAATAAAAAGATAATTGTAAAATTTTATTAGATACTTTGGAGTTAAAAATTTTAATATTGCATCTCCTAACGTAAATATTTAAATTATCAAAAATAATTTAATAAAATCACTCACCTGTATTAAACGTCCACAACCCGCACAGGGTGGACTACAATTTGGTTTTGTTTCAGTCGCAGATTCTGGACTACTTGGTGGTCCATACGGTTCTGTTTTAAATGAGATACCCGAATTTGTTTCATCATTATCACCATCCGGACATTCTGTTTGATTGCGATTAATGGCATATTTTATGGAAGATTCATCAAATGTTGCCTGTTCCGCCGTTTCATAGCTAAAATTACAAGAACTTTAATTTTTTTTTTTTTTATAAAAAAATTAAATTTTTAAGAAAATAAAAGAGTGGTACCTTCTAAATGCCACACTATATGCTGCCGCCGCTGCACTAAATGGTTTTGTACTGTGTTCACAGATATCGGGACATGTTGAGCAGGATGAACGAAATAAAAATTGATTACTATGATTACTATTACTACTGCTATTTGCACCTGCAGCACTGCCACAATGTGCATTGCCTTGATGTGCTACAGGTGGTGTTGGACTTTTTTCCCTTGCACCTGGCCCAAGAAATCTTGCGCTCTGCTGCTGTTGTGGGGTGAAAAGAAAAAAAAAAAAACGAGAAGAATTGGGAGATATTAGGAGGTTGGTAAAATTTATTTTAAATTGAGGTGTAAAAATAACATTCAACATTCTTTAAAAAAAAAAATCTAAAATTTTCTTTTCCTTGACCATTTCATAGAGCTTGAGACAAACTTTTATTAAAAACTAATTTGAGTCAAATCTGATTATTTTAGCCAGTGGCAACACTTCGATCAAAGCTTTGTTTTTTTTTTTTTTTAAATTTTCAACAAAAACTTTAAACTTTGATCGAAGGGTGTCATGGGTTAAAATGTTTTGATTTGGATCACACTCAAAATATTTTGTAGTCAAAAAACAAAGGAAAAACATATTTAAAACATGTGATAAAACATTTTAAAATCATCCCAGTAATTATTCATTTGTTTTAACAAACATCAAGATTTATTTTTTACAGTTAATAAAATTTTCTAAAATATTTTGTGAGGATGTTTATTCTGGCTCGAGGTCATTATTTTCTTTACTAATTAAAACCATGATATTCTCATAGCATAATTTTCAAGAAAATTATTTTTTGCTTTAAATTTATTTTTGTTGGTCATTTTTGCAAGACTTAATCGACACGTGTTTCGGAATTTCTCAGATTCCATTATCAAGATTATTTAGCAAAAATGGAAACGATTTACTACAAAGTAGCAAACGAGTCTAATGACAAATCGTTTGTGCACAAACTAAAGTATTAATACATATTCGACTCTATCCACAATGTGAATTAGTATAGTACAATTTCCTCGTCTTTCTAATTCACATTGTGGATAGAGTCGAATATGTATTAATACTTTAGTTTGTGCACAAACGATTTGTCATTAGACTCGTTTGCTACTTTGTAGTAAATCGTTTCTATTTTTGCTAAATAATCTTGACAATGGAATCTGACAAATTCCGAAACACGTATCGATTAAGTCTTGCAAAAATGACCAACATAAATAAATTTAAAACAAAAAATAATTTTCTTGAAAATTATGATATGAAAATATCATGGTTTTAATTAGTAAAGAAAATAATGACCTCGAGCCAGAATAAACATCCTCACAAAATATAATATTTTAAAGGTCGAATTAAACAATTTTTGTTTTTTAATAAAAATTAATCAGAATTTTCTAAAATAAATAAAATTGAACATTAAAAAATAACTTCACTTTCACTTACGAAAGAAAACATTAGAAATTAATGATTGTTGTGTTACACAGAAAAAAATATTGAGAAAAACAATTTGAGTAATCACTTGTTTAAATTTTTTAAAAAAGATTTTACTCAAAAATTAAAAAAAAAAAAAAATTGAGTAAAACATTTAATACAAAATTTTATAATTTTTTTTAATTTTTTTTATTCTCTTCGTGTTTTGACTTCTCATTTAGTTTATAGTTTTTTGTATATGTATATGAAGGTTTGAAATCATCTTTATGAAATTTTCCTATGTCTTTAAGACATAAATATATTTGGTAAAGTTTGAAAAAACATTTTTCTAAAAAAAAAATTGTGAAATTTTTTTAAACTTTTTTAAAAATAAATTGATAAATTTTGAGTAAATTTTTACAAAATCGAAAAATTTTTAATTAAAATTTTAATTGTGTCCATTAAAAATTTACCAAATTTTTTTAGCGAGCATTTAATAATTTTTTATTTTAAATTTACTCAATACAATTAAATCGTTTACTAGTGCAAAATTGAGCAATTTTTTACTCAATAGTATTTAAAATTTACTAAAATTTTTTTGTTTATTTTTTCCGTGTTTTTTTACAAACAAATTAAAAAAAAAAATTACCTATGAAAACATTAAAAATTAATGATTTCGTAGATTATTTCTACAAATTTTCTATTGAATTTTATTTTAAAAAATTTTTAATAAAATTTTTGGGGAATCGATCCCGCAATCAACTACATTCTGGACAGACACTCTACCCATCGTGCCAAAGTCACTTGATATAAACATGTTTTTATATTTCTATAAATATTTTTTTGAATTTTTTGTCTACAAAAAAATAACCAACACAAGTAGGTAAAAACTAATGAATTTTCTTTAAAAAAATGCCAACAATAAAAAAAAAAAAAAAAATAACGTACACAAATTATTAAAAATTAAAGAAAAATCACTTATTTTTACTTACAGAACAAAAATAAATGACTTTAAAAATTGAATGCTAATGAAAGTCTTTTTTTTATGTTGTTATTTTTGAAACAAAGAACAGAAATAGTCATTTAATAAAACTGAACATTGAACAAATGTTTTTTCTTTTAAAATGACAAAACGTAAAACTTTTTAAATAAACTACAAACAGTTAATGACATAATTTTTTGAGTGCAGATTAAGTTTAAATTGGAAAAAACTTTGGAGATTTTTTTTTTTAATTTCTTAGGCTGGATTACTCAAAGCTCCGTTATAAAATAACTCTCCGTTAAAATTAACTTTTTCATACTAATTTTGACATAAGGCTCCGTTAAATCGGCAGTTAGCAGCTAACTTTCATTGAGTAATCCGACCTTAATCCAACATTTTTTAACAAATTTCAAATGGCGATATCTCGAAAACCGCTCGACTGATTTCATTGCTTTTGATATTCGTATTTAGGATGCCAAAAATAATAAAAATAACGTCCCGGGTAAAAATGAAATATATATGATCATATATGAAGATATATGGATCATATATGGATTTATATAACCATATATTATCATATATGCCTCCATATATGTTCATATATGATCTGATCTGAAATTGGCCCGATATGAGGTCATATTTCATTTTTACCCGGGGTATCGTATATTTTGTTTTTTATTATTTCATTTTTCAAAAATCCAAAATTTTGGTGAAAATTTTCCAAAAAGTCAAACCTTTATTTGAAGGGCGCCACGGGTTAAAATTATAGAATTTTGTTAAAATTAAGTTTAAGTGAAAGACTGTTTCAAGTTTTATGAAGGGAATTTTAAAAGATTTTTTGAACGTCCATTTTTTGCAAATTTCAAATAGTTACACACAAAAAAAGCCTTGTCAAATTACAAGAAAAAGTCTCGTAATCCCATTTTACCAATATTTTACAGTTTTCCTTGTTTTTTAATAAAACATTTTCGATCGAAATTTACATTTTTTTTTTTTAATTTAACAATTTTTTTTTGTAATTTTACAAATTTCCAATGTTTTTTTTACAAAAAAAACTTAGTAAATTCCCGAGATTTCTTTGAAGGTTTTATTGCGCCAAAAACTTTGCAAATTTACAATTTTATTGTTAAAAATCTTGTAAAATTACGAAAAACCTCGTAATTTTTACTAGGAATTCTCGTAAAATAGGAGGTAGCCAAAAATGTAGTAAAATCACGAAAAAATTTGTAAATTTACAATTTTATTGGTAAAAAGCTTGTATAATTACAAAATTATTGGTATAAAGCTTGTAAAATTACAAAGAATTTTTGTCAAATAGCAGGTAGCAAAAAAAAAGCTAAAAACTTTTCTTGTCGTTTTACAAGGTTTTTTTTTATCGAAAAATAATTATATCTGGAATGATACTTGCAAAATATTAAACTCTTCAGAATTGTTAAGATTTTAAGTTAAAAAAAATTTAGGTTTCTACAAAATTTTTACAAACAAATGCATCATAAAGGACATTATAGACATTATTTAATTTTCCGAAGATTTGATCTTAACAGCCACTACATTACGGTGTTCTTAGAATAAAGTAGTTTGATCTTAAAAATTGATTAAAAAAACACTCCCACGTATGTTTGATTTATAAAAATTTCTTTATTAATCATACGTTCAGGTGTTCTTAAAAAGTTATACTTACGGAATGTAACCTCTCGACTTTATTGCAATAATGGCAAAAAAAAATCAAATATCGCAAAAGTTTTTCGAACATTTTTTCTTAACAAATGTTGCTGACATTTAATGTTAAATTCGTGTGTAATTTTTTGGTTGTCATTTATAAAAATTTGCACATAAATGTTTTGATAATAAAAATAAATTTATTGATTTTGTCGATTAACCTCTTCAACGACTCATTGATAAATATGAGTTAAATAAATAACGAGGATAGCCCTTAAAAAGAAAAAACCCGAAATAAAAATTTGTTGGTGATCGGACTCGGGGGCCCCCTCTTGCCCCTCAATAAAGTAAAGAAATTGGTATTGTGTATAAAAAATACAGGCTTTTGAAATTTCAAAACTTAATTTTAAAAGACTTTTTTTGGATTACAAAACTATATTTTTTTATACCCTCCAATGATAGTATGGGTGTATATTCGCATTGTCATTCCATGCGTAACACATCGAAATATCGCTATAGGACCCCATAGGGTATATGTACCTATTCGAGTGTCCCTTATTTTGGAAGTGTTGGGAATGTTGAGACGGTACCCGCTAATTTTTTTCCATTTGACTTAAAAATAACTCAGGAAAAATTTTACGCCTCTACGACCACGCCTTCCCTACACGACGAGGCCTTAAAGAGCGGGGCCTTAAAAATCATTTTTCCATACAAAACAAAAAATTTTTTTTTTGATTTTAAATTTTTTTGTTATTAATTATTATATTACTTATTCACGACAAAAAATTTGATTTTGGTTGGATTAGGCGTTCAGCTTCGAAAAAAAAATTTAGAGCCGTTGGGGTCCTACGGTAAAAAATTGTTAAAAAATATTTTTTTTTAGTTTTGACAAGCAACGGCTTTAGTCGTTTTGATGCTTTTAATGATATATATTCAAAAATAAGTATTATTCATATCTGTGACATCTTTATCTTTTTCGAAAAAAAAATTTTGAGCCGTTGGGGTCCTACGGTAAGAAATTTTTAAAAAATATTTTTTTTTAGTTTTGACAAGCAACGGTTTTAGTTGTTATATTGTTTTTAATGATATATATTCAAAAAAAAATATTATTCATATCTGTAACATCTTTATCGTGTATCGAAAGACATCAACAATGCATATTTTACCCTTTTTTTAGAACACGATAAAGATGTCACAGATACAAATAATATTTTTTTATGAATATATATAATTTAAGAACTGAAGGCCTTATCCCACCAAAATCAAATTTTTTGTCGTGAATAAGCTAACCAAATTATATAATAATTAATAACAAAAAAATTAAAAATCAAAAAAATTTTTTTTTCTGTTTGTATGGAAAAATGATTTTTTAGGCCCCGCTCTTTAAGGCCCCGTCGCGTATGGAAGGCGTGGTCGTAGGGGCGTAAAATTTTTCCTCAGTTATTTTTAAGTCAAAAGGAAAAAAATGAGCGGGTACCGTCTCAACATTTCCAACATTTCCAAAATAAGGGACACTCTAGTACCTAAATATATATTATTGATCAGTGATCGATTCTAAGACATTCTAGCGATGTTGGTCTGTGGAAGAGAGGACTAAGTCCAAAATAAACGAGATAAACTCCTGAAGTTCGGAGATGTCAAAATCGGAGCAACCTCTATTAATCGCCAATATTTTATTGGTTTTTATACTTTTGTCAAGCAAATGAAACATTTTAATGTCGGGTATAAAAATCTAATTCAAATAATAATAAAATTGTATTAAACTCAAAACATATGAATTTGTTAACATGTATCGCGAGGAGTAAAGGTTCCCCAAACAAACCCCCGACCCGCCCGAAAAAAACGACCTTTGAAATTATTTTTTTAACTTTTTTACACGTTGATCCATCGCTATAGACCAATTGGTCTATGCGGAGTGCCCATCTGGCACCGCCACCCACCCTACACGTCGAAGGGTTATAAATTTAACACTCTCACTTGTTTTAACTAAAATACAAATTTTTCTACTGCACTTTCTGACAAATAAATATAAACACAATATTATTAAACACTTTATTTTTAAAAGCTAAAAACACGAAATAATTTTTATTAATTTTATTCCAGACTTATATTTGAATATTGTTTTCGTTTTTTAAGGTTAATTAGTATAAAAAAGATTTGACAAGTTTTTGTGGTTGACACTTTTCAACAGACTTCTTTCATTTTTATTTTCAAAATCAAAGGATATGAACATGAATATGATGTTTTGAGTGTGTGTGATATATTTTTTTATTTTTTAATTTCAAATATTATAGACGATATATAATGTGAATACAATGCACATTGGGGACAGTGGTTGGTATTAATGCAAACAATTGGTAAAAAAGTTTACTTTTGGTACTTCTTATATTTCCTAATAAATGGCATTAGAAACCTTAAAATTGAAATGTAGGATCGTTTGGCTTAGAAAACATTCTAAAAAACGTACTATTTGGAAATTCCAAAAAATGGTATAATAGTGTGCTTTGGAACTTTTTTATTTATCCTGAAAGAATGGCCATAGAACATGAAATTTGAAATAATGGACCCCTTGGCAAAAATATATTTTGGAAAAAAAGTTTTTTTAAAATTTTGTTTCTAAGGAGGCAAAAAAGGGTACAAATGCAAATCCTTATACTATTTAGAAGTTAAAATATTTTAGGGTAAAATGGTTGGTACATTTTTTATCTATTGAGATAAAGACTCTAGAATTTGTTTATTTTTTACACATGTTATATGAAATGATAAAAACTACATGAAACGACATTAAATGGAACTGGGAATGAAATGGAATGGAACGTGGAACGAAATGGAATAGAAGAGTCACCAAAATTAAACATGAAATGACATTGTTTTACTCTATACTTAATTCTTTTGTCACTAAATATTTTTTTTACTAAATATTTTTTGCACTCATTATTTTTTTTACTCAATTTTTTTTCACTTATAATTTTGTTTTACTCAAACGGTTTTTAATTATTGTGACTGAAATTATTTACACTCGAGGGGATAAAATATGCTAAAACAAGAAAAAAAGTTTAATTCAGCCTTGCCGAATTTAATGATACCCACAACAAAGTGAAAAGATAATTGAAAAAACTTTAAAAGAGAAAAAAAAATTTGGTAAAAAAATTTTTTACGAAAATAAAATTTTTGTGCAAAATTTCTCAGAAATCTCCTTAATTCCAAATTTTCTTGATTTCATAGGTTTTATTACAAAACTGGCTGAGTCCGCGTTGCTGGCCTTAAGAAAACATCTCTTTTTTTATATATAGTGAAAATCTCAACCAAATCGGTTCGGCCGTTTTTGCGTAATTGCGAAACGGGCAGAAATAACGAGCAGTATAAAACAAAGAGGCATGCCATTTTACGCCAATTTGTCCAATCGCAGTCTAAAATGTCCTACGGTTCCGAAATCTGTTAGCTCTATCTATTGGGAAAATCTCAACAAAATTGGTTCAGCCGTTTTTGCGTGATTGCGAAACAGACAGACTTAACGTTCAGTACAGTACAAAGTGGCGTGGCATTTTACGCCCTTCTATCCTATCGGCCTCTTATATAGTTCCCGCCTTTTAATATATTTGAATACAACAATTCAAAAATATACAAAATAATCGGGATTTACTTTTTTATTGTTGACAACATATTGGAAAGAAAAAAATGTGAATTTTTTCAGCTTACAATTAATTCGTTAAATTAATTATTATTTTGATTGACTATAAATAAAAATTGATCAAATTTGTGATCAAAATCGAAAAAAGGTTTGATTAAAAATTATTCAATTAATCACCTACAATTAGATGATTGGTATAACAATTTTCTTTATTGGAGGAATTTTAATAAAAAAATTGATTGAATCTGCGTTTTTGTTGATGGAAATTTGTTTCAAATTTTTTCTGTGTTCGATCAAAATTGATTGAAGAAAGCCATGGGTTAAAATGGTCTGAGTTGGCTCAAATTGAGTTCAAGTGAAAGTTTGTCTCAATCTCTATAAAAGATTTTTTATACCCTCCAACCACAGTATAGGGGTATACTCACTTTGTCATTCCGTTTGTAACGTATCGAAATATCGGTCGAGAAACCCGTAAAGTATATATATTATTGATCCATGATCGATTCTAAGACATTCTGTGAATGTCCGTCCGTCCGTCTGTCTGTAGATGGCACGATGCAGTCCAAAATAAAAGAGCTATCCTCCTGCAATTTGGCCTGAATATGTCTTATGGTCCTAGGCAGGTTAAGTTCGTAAATGGGCAAAATTGGCCCAGGGGGAAAAAGTTCCCTCTTGAAGAACTAAACCAACCTCTGAAAAAATACACTTTTTTTACATCTTTTTTGTATTTTTGTTAAATAAATGAAACATTTGGTATATTTATCGCGATGAGAAGAAACTCTCAACGTCCCCAAATGACCCCCAAAAACAAACGCCCCTGACAATTTTTATTTTTTTTACATTTCGGAGGATATAAAAGATTCGGCACAGCCGAATTTAACACTCTCACTTGTTTTTTTTTAATTGTGGAACATATGAAAAATCCGCAATTTTTTGCATATTTCAAACAGCGATATCTCTAAAACCGTTCTACAAACTTTAATTTTTTTCATTAAAATTAATCATTCATTAAAATTAATAAATTTGATGTATCGCAAGTCGTTTACTTTTTATTTGTTTTATTTTTAATTTTCAAAATTTTGAAACTTTGATGGTCGGGCGCCACAGGTCAATTTAGTCCGATCGGCCTCAAATTTGTACCACATGAGTTTTAGGCCTAGCGGAATAAAAATATGCATGGATATTCAAAATCAAAAGAAAAACTTTTTTGCAATACAAAAAAATGCCGATCTGGTATACATACATTTGCCAAGGCCGAATTTAACATTTGTACTTACAAGTAAAAATAAATGTTATTTTTATTTAACATTTAAGAGTGTATGAAAGTTTCAGCACAGCCGAATTTAATACTCTCTTTCCCCCATTAATGAACACTTTTGCCCCAATGTGCAATATGTGTACAATTAAACAAGTATAGTTACATCGAAACACACTTTGCTCAAAAAGTATATGAACTTTCTTAAAACAGACCAACAAAGAAAACATTTGCTAAAATTTTAAATGTAATATATGTTTTTGGTTAAAATCTTTCAAACTTGTATTTCAACTAAAAATTTCATTAACAATCCCAATTCTTGTAGACTTTTTAAACAAAGTGTTTATAAACATTCATACATGTTTGTTTCTTTTACAATGTTTAATTTTTTTTTTGGGATTTCTGTCTGGTTTTATTAAATCTAAAAATAATTTACTAAAATCCATCCATTCGTGTAGATGTCAACGTACAAATACAACTGTCTAATTAAAAAACTTTTTACTTTTAAGAATATTTTTCTTGTTTTTATAACATTTTTTTTTTTTATTAAAATTTAATAAAAAATAAAATTATTTCTACATATTTGATTTTTGTATTAAAAAACACACTCATACAATACGTATGATCAGAATTTAATGACTGATTTTACAGTAAGAACTTAAGTTTTTATCTTGACTAAAGAAGTGCTTGATTTTTAAAATTGGTTGCGTACAAAGAAAGAATTGAAATTGAATTCCAATTACGAAAAACCTGGTTTCAATAATTTTTTTAATCGAAACTTCTGCGATTAAGAAAATAGTTATATCCATCACCAAATTATTATGTGATTAATTGAATATTATTTCAATCAAATGTTTGATCACAAATTTTATCAATTTTTTATTTGTAGTCAATTAAAATAATAATTGATTTAACGAAAGCATTGTAAGGTTTTAACAAAATTTTGAAGAAATCCCTATTTTTTGCTTTTTAATATGTTGCCAACAATCAAAAAAGTAAAACTCGATTATTTTGTATATTTTTTTTTAATTTATGCACACAAAAAATTATTGGCTAAAAATTTTTAATTAAATCTATTGATCAACAAAATGTAAATGTGTCAATTAATGTTTGATTACAATTTTTTTTATTTTCTTTAACTGTCGAATTACAAATTTTCAACAAACCAGATTTTTTTTTCGCTTTAATTTATTTGAAATTTTTTTTATCAAAATCGAAAAAATGTTTGATTGAAAAATTTTCAATCAATCACCTACAATTTAATGATTAGTATAACAATTGTTTTAATTGGAGGAATTTCAATCAAAAATTTATTGAATCCGCGTTTTTGTCCGCGTCTCAAATTTTTTTCTGTGTGTATTTAAAAAAAAAAATTAAGCAAAAAATATCTGGTATGTTTTAAAATTGTAATTCGACAGTAAAAAACAAATAAGAAAATTATAGTCGGTCAAGACCGACCATATAATACCCTACACCAGAGTTTCCCGGAAAATGGGTCCCAAGTTCAAACATGGACTGATTAGATCTATATTTTGTCAAATATTTAATAAGTGGAAAAAGCACTCACTAATCAAATTTGAATAGGCTTCTTTTTGTTGACAATAAATCGCTTCAACTGAATTTTGGGCGAAATTTCCACATGGGACCAAAGTCCAAAAATGGTCCGATGATAATCAGATTTGATAAGATTATTAAAGTACGCGTTTAACATACACAAACAGAATTTTAATTAAATATTTTCCATTTTCGTGAAATTTGAGAGATTTATGTGAAAATCGGGAAGATGGTTTGTATGGGGGCTACAAGAAGAACTGATCCGATTTCTTTAAAATTTGGAATGGTGATTTGTGTGGATAAAACATGATTACCTGCCTTCGAAAAGATACCTATTAAAATGCGGCTAATAGGGTCATTTGAGGCAAAACTAAAGAGGACCTTTGTATGGGGGCTAGGTCTAAATATGGACCGATTTTTTTCCAATTTCAATAGGCTTCGTCCTTGGGCCAAAAGAGGCTTAAGTTTCAAATTTCAAGTCAATTGATTAAGAATTGCGACCTGTATCGTGTTTACACCGCTTACATGGATAGACGGACGGACGGACATCGCTAAATCGACTCAAAAAGTAATTCTGAGTCGATCGGTATACTTGAAGTTAGGTCTAGGACCAATATTTCGGGTAGTTACAAACATCAGCACAAACTCATTATACCCTGTACCACAGTGTGGTGTAGGGTATAAAAAAATAACAAAATTTTTTTTATCAAAACAATGATTGATTTATTTAAATTTTGTTGATCAATAGATTTAATTGAAAATTTTTAGCCAATAATTTTTTTGTGTGTATTCGTCTTAGGACATTTTTTTATACCCTGCACTCTAGTGATAGAGGGTATATGTAAGTTTGTCATTCCGTGTGCACCACCTCGAAATATTGGTCTAAGACCCAATAAAGTATATATATTTATGATCCTCGTTCGATTCTAAGACGATCTAGCGATGTCCGTCCGTCCGTCCGTCTGTCCGTCTGTCTGTCTGTCTTTTGAAAACACGCTAACTTTTGAAAGACTTTACGGAGGCTCCTGAAATTTGGCATATATGTTTAGCATTTACGTGGTCGGGTTGGTATTGCGATCCAGCAAAATTGGTCCATTGGTTCAAAAGTTATGAGCAAAAGAGTGAATTTTGGCAAGGGTTTTTCGCGAATTTACGAGATAAAAAACACTACAACTTTCTAGAGACAATTCTGAGGATGCTGAAGCTTGACATATATATTTGTCGTTCCCCTCAGCTGGTTCATATTAAATTTCAGCCAAATCGGTTTCGGGGTTCAAAAGTTATTAGCAAAACCGTAAATTTCAGATTCGCTTCACCTTAAATCCACGTGTTAAAAACCCGTTAAACATGTTTTAAAAACATTGGTAAGTCACAAAAATATTTTACAACGTATTTTTGTCATTAAAAAATATTTTCACACTAAAACAAAAAAAAAATACACTCGAAAAAAATTTTACACTCAAAAAAAAATTTTACACTCAAAAAAAGATTTTGCAAATTATTTTTTTTTTTTCAAAAATTACTAAAAAAAAGGTTTTTTACACAAAATAAAATATTTCCAATCACAAAAAAATTACTATAACTTAAAAAGGGCATTGTGGAGGGTATTCATAGATTCCAAGTCGAATTTAACTTATCTACTTGTTAATTTTGCTGTAAATAAAATAACTGAGCTCGAGGTCTGTCGTAAATAATTTTTATTTTACTTTTCCAATATTTTAAAATTAATCGAATTTCATCATCAGGGACAGTGTTAAAATTTACACAAACAAAAATAAACTTTGAGCTACTTCTATTCACATTGAGTGCAATTCCAAACGGCAATGTGAATAGAAATAACTTAAAGTTTATTTTTGTTTGTGTAATTCTTAACACTGTCCCTGGTGATGAAATTCTATGAATTTCTAAATATTGGAGAAGTAAAATTATTTAAAACAACAACTAACCTCGAGCTTGGTTATTTTGTGTATATTATAATTTAAAGGTTGAATAAAGACAACACCAAATTTTTAATTTTGTTCAAGTTGCTTGAAAATTTATTTACTTAAGTTTTGCTATAGACTTAAGTGCTCAATGTAAAATCCAGCCTTATGTTTTTTTTTTGAATTTCATATAATTTTGAAATTTATTTAGAATTCTCTTGGGTTATATAACTAAAAAACAACTCGGTTGCATCTAATATTGATAATATAGAATCTATCAAATATATATTACAGATGATAGTTTTTTTTTTGATTGTTAAACTAGGGGTTACAGTGGTTATCATTATAATTATTGCATTCATGCAATCGAAGACTCAACGCTATTCAACTGATAATATTGTCAGTTGGGCTTTCTATCTATATACATTTTTTTTTTGTTTTTTATATGAATGCATTAAATAACCCTTTGGGGGAACAAACACTTTAACATAGAAACAAATTCCCAATTTTTTGTCTAATTTAATTTCAAGTTCATGTTTTATTTAAAATTTTTGTGAAATATAAACGATCAAAACTAAAAATTGTCAAAATATAAAGAAAAAGAAGTAGGAAAGTTAAATTCGACTTGGTCGAATCTATGAATACCCTCCACAATGCCCTTTTTAAAATGAACAATTTTGATTAGAAATATTTTTTTTTAATAAAAAACTTTTTTAAGTAAAAATAATTTTTTTTGAGTGTAAAAATTTTTTCGCGTGTAAATTTTTTTTAGTGTAATTTTTTTTTTAGTAAAAATATTTTTCAGTGTCAAAATTCTTTGTAAAGTAATTTTGTGGCTTCCCAATGTTTTTAAAGCTCGGTTTTTTCAACACATGAATTTAAGCTGAAACCAATCTGAAAGTCACTCTTTTACCTATAACTTTTAAATTGCTGGACCGATTTTGTTGAATTGCAGTACCAACCTGACCAGGTAAATGGCCAACATATATGCCAAACTTCAGAAGCTTCCGTAATGTCTTTCAAAAAATAGCGTGTTTTCAACAGACAGACAGACGGACGGACATCGCTAGATCGTCTTAAAATCGATAGAGGGTCGTGAATATATTTACTTTATGGGGTCCTAATGAAATGACAAACTTATATATACCCCCTATCTGTTGAGCAATAAATTTTCAAAGTATGTTAGAAACCCAAATATTTAATTTTTTCAAAATTTTGGGGAAAAGTCAATAGTTGGCTGTAGACAGTTGTTTTGTGTTTTTTTACTCGAAAACCGTAAGTTGTACGAGAAAACTTTCAGTGACACTATTGTTGATAAAATTATGGAGATTTAAAATTTAGAAACAAAAAAAATTAAAAAAAAAAAAATTAAAATAAGATTTCTACACTCAAAAAAAAAATATTGTAAAACTAGCAAAAAAAATGGTTAAAATTAGCAAAAAAAACTGTAGTTTTGGACGTTGCAAAAATTTTGGTAATATTAGCAAAACCATTTTGCTAATCAAAAAATTAGGAAAATAAATGGTAAAATTACAAGAATACCATTTTATTTTTGTAAAAAATCAACCTTGTAAAATTATCAAAAAATATGGTAAAATTACCAAAAAAAAATGGTAAAATTGAAATAGATAAAAAAAATTTGTAATTTGGTAAAAAAAATGTTTTATTTAGTAATTTTTTTTCTCTGATTAGTAGTTGATTTAAAATTTGGTGAATATACTAAAAAATTTTTTGCCTGTTTTTGAGCACCACATTCTTTAAATGTAGTAATAGCAGCATATTACTTCAGTTGTTGGATGGTTTCTTCGGCTTGATGGTGGCAGCATCTTCTTTTGCCTTCTTCTCAGCAGCTGTAGTTGCAGTAACTGGACTTCCAACAACATCAAAATCCAAAATGATTTTTTTTTCACTTAAACACTTTAAACAAAAAATTTAAAGAACAACACTTCACTTTTTTATTTTTTTTGCGTCATTTTTTTAGCTTAAGTAGAACAAATGAGATTTGCGTAGTAGTCTACACAAGAAATTTCTTACATTTTCAGGTAAAATTTGTAAAAAATTAACAATTTTTTTTCGAATTTTTAATTTTTTTCACATGTATTTAAAAAAAAATTAAAAAAAAAACTTTTGGATATTGAAGATTAGATATCTAACTATGTGTTAAAATTTTAAAAAAATAATTTTTCAAAATTATTAACTTTTTATTAACAATTTAGGTGGCAAATTTTAAAAAATTTTTATATAAAATTAGCAAAAAAATATGGTAAAATTAGCAAAAAATATGGTAAAAAATACTAAAAATTGTGTAGCCTATTTTTCAGCGCACATGCAGTTGATGGATGGCTACTTTGCTATGGTGTTGGCAGCATCATCAATCTGCAATGATTTTTTTTCACACTAGAACACTTGAAACAATTTTTTTTTTTAAACTAAGAAAAAAAAAATAAAAAGTATTACCATTTCTTTAAGGAAAATACTAATATTTTTGCTAAAATTATAGTAAAATAAAAAAAAAAAACTAGCAAGAAAATATAGTAAAAATACCAAAAAATTATTGTATTTTACCAATAGTAAATTGCCAAAAAAACTGTAAAAGTTAAATTTTTACAATTTTTTTTGCTAAAGTTTGGTTGAAGTAAATTACAACACCTTTTACTAATATTTTGACTAAGTTATTTTTTTGAGTGTAATCTTTTTCCTTTTATCCTGTCAAGGACACCATGAATTTCCAAAACCAAAATTGTTTAAAATTTCAGGGAGGTGGTTTTTCGTGTTGTCGAACAATACATTTTCAAATTTGGTGATACACACACAAATAAGAATTAAAAAAATTTTGCCAGTTTTTGGTTTAATTACAACCTATAAAGTGGTTTTGGATAACTTACCAAAGTTTTTGCTCTAAAAAACTTAGGTAAATTATCCAAAATCACTTTATAGGTTGTATTTACCCCAAAACGGACACAATTTTTTTTATATTTTTTTTTGTGTGCTGCTAAATTTTTGATTTTTTTGCCAAAATTTTGAAAAAAATCAAATATTTGGCTATCTAACAAACTTTGAAAATTTATTACTCAACAATACAAAAAATACTTCTCTGAAATTTTAATAGCGTAAAAAGGACATTTTAAGGTTCAATTAAAAATTTTGTTTTTGGAAATCCATGGGGTCCTCCCCAGGAAAAAGGGCATTAAAATATGGTTTTTAAAAATGATGGGAGTCAGTGGGACGTTGAGAGTGCCTTCCCATCCCGATAAATATAACAAATGTTTCATTTATTTAACAAAAATACAAAAAAAAACATGTAAAAAAAGTGTATTTTTTCAGAGGTTGGTTCAGTTCTTCAAAGGGGAACTTTTTTCCCTTTGAGCCGATTTTGCCCATTTACGACCTTGACCTGCCTAGCTCTTTTATTTTGGCTTTTATCGTGCCATCTACAGACGGACGGACATTCACAGAATGTCTTAGAATCGATCATGGATCAATAATATATATACTTTATGGGGTCTCCGACCGATATTTCGATGCGTTACAAACGGAATGACAAAGTGAGTATACCCCCATACTGTGGTTGGAGGGTATAAAAATATGGTTTTTAATCATTTATGAATAATCTAAAATTAACAAAATCGGTCAGTTAAATTTGCCATGGATTTGCTCATAACAATTCAGCAGAAAAATCTGACAACAATTTTCTAATTAAAACTGAAAGTTGTTTTTACAGATTTTTCGAAAGAGTTTTTCTTTTGAGTGTATGGGGAAAATTCCATGTCAAATCGAACAGTTTGATTTTTTTGTTTTTTAAATTTTCCCTCTGGTTGGTAGCGTGCTAGCCTATTAAGCAGGGGCGTGGGTTCGATTCCCAGCAGATCCTTTGGTCGATTTCGCTACAACGAGACAACGGACATTGTTTTCAGTTCTCGGTTATATTGAAATTAATAAAAAAAAGAAAACGAATTTTATTAAAATGAATTTTTTAATAAAAAAATATTAAATAAAATATTTTTTAATAATAAAAACATTTGATCATGCGATCAAAAAATAATTATTTTTTCTCCAAAAATTGTGGTGGGTGATATTGAAGGGAATAGTGACATCTCTTCCTTTGCGCTTCCCTTTTATCTATCAAAATGTGACCATTTTTTTTTTTTGAACTCAAATCAGTACACATAAGTTTTTCTGTTTTTTTTTTCCAAAAAAGAAACTCATTCTAATGGGGGGAAAACTGACAAATTTGTTTAATACTCAAAAAATTTGGTACAAACTAACAACAATTATACTTATTTGTAGTCAACTAGTGATTTTGTAAAAACAAATGTTTGAAAACAACTGACATAAACATTTGCAGAAAAAGCAATGGATCTCATTAGTTAGTTTTATTGACCAAATTGTTCAAACTACACTGAAAAAAAAATTAACTAAAAAATGGGTAAATTAACTAAATTTAAGGAAAATTGATAATGATTTAGGTCCATTGCCATGTTTTCCTTCTTTAAAGATTATATTTTTTTTCCAAAAATAAGGAAAGAAGAAACATTTTTTTAATTTTATGCCAGTTTGAACTAGTGCCTACGGTCAGTACCGTAGTTCTCGGTAATACCGGGAAATGGTACCGGTTTCCCGGTTCTTAATTCATTCCCGGTATTCCCGGGAATACCTTTCTTTGCTTTTACCAAAAAAAAAAATACAAAACATGTGAAAAACACCATTTCCATTAAATTTTTTTTATTTAAGAAAAAATAGTAATTTTTTTTTTAAATAATTTTACAAACACAACTTAATTTAACTGAAATACTGATTAAATAGTGTAATTTAAGTATTGTATGGTATAGTATTTTTTTTTTGGTTTTTGAGAACCGGCACCAGGATTGGAACCGGGAATACCGGTATTCTCGGGAATGTATCTAGAACCGGGAAACCGGTTCCAGAACCGGAAATACCGGTATTCCCGGGAATACCGTGAACCGGGAAGGGGGGGCACCAGTTTGAACTAAAAAATGGGAAACACTTTATTTCAGTTTAGTTCATACACATTTGAGGAACCGATTTGGTGAAGACCCCATTGGGCTCGGACCCGATAGGTCAAGACCCCGATAGGCCCAGACCCAGTTGGGCTCCTTAAGAATCCTCATAGTTTTTGATCCACATTTTTTGTCCTTGCTTAGTGTTTGAGGTACGTGAATTTAGGAGATCACTGGAGTATTAAGGGCTACAAAAATGCTTTGAACTTTTTCTTGTTTTGGCAATATTTAGATATGAGCATTTTAAAAATTTCGGGAATGCCAACTTTTTTCAAACCAAAGTTAGGTCCCATTGGGGTGCACACATGTGAAGATGACTGGCGATACTATGAAAAAGAAATAACCAAAATTGGCCTCCATTTTGCACTATCTGGCTCAGATTTCGAGATATCGCCATTTTAAGTTTTTTGAAAAAAAAAAAATTCCCCAAGTTATAAAAATTTTGCTAATATAGTGGAAAAAACTTCCTTAAATCTAAGAAGATTAACGAATTTGTAGAAAATTACGTCCTAAAACTAAAGAGGACGAATGTGTCTTAAAAATAAAGATTTTTTTTTTATATATTTAGGGAAAATTTCTTTGGCGGTAAGAATTTCTTCCATGTACAGTCAAACCCGGTTACAACGGACCAGTAAAAATAGTTCGTTATAAGCGTAGTTCGCCATAAGCGGGGTATATTTTTTATCAACCTAGTTTTATTTCCAAAAAAATAGATTCAATTTTGATTTATTTGATGTTTTTTTGTAAATAAACTTCTTATTGCGAAGAGAAAACATTAAAAATATAAATAAATGTTACTATATTAAAATCCAAAAATTTCCAACTTTTTGTGAGTTCGATAAACATGATTGCGCACATTTTGAAATTTTTATGGGAGTTCGTTATAAAAAGTTAAATACACATGAACTTTTATTCGTGGGACCTTAATAAGTAGTTCGTTTTAACCGAGGATTCGTTATAGAAGAGTTCGTTATAAAAGAAGTATTTTGTGTGAAAATTGATGCCAAAACGTCGGGACTATAGAATTAGTTCGTTATAACCGAGAATTCGTTATAACCGAGTTCGACTGTATTAGGGAATTCCATTTAAAGAAAATAATGGACTATTTAACAGTACATGAACTAACATTTCTTCCTAACAGTTAAGAATATTTAGTTAAATTTAACTAAATTGTGGGAAAATGTATAGACTATTTTGAAGAAAATTTTTCCAAAGCTTAAGTTAAGTCTTTTTTTTTTTTGAGTGTACTATAAGAAGAATAACACACACACTTTCACTAAGCACGGCTGATTCTAAAAATTTTTTTCTTTGATCGGAAATAGCAACCCGGGAAAAATGTCTTACCCGTATCAGACACATACTTTTTTCAAATCAGTAAATAGTTTTGTTCGTTTTTTGAGGGTTGTTTTTCTGTTTGGAATTTTACTATTTCTGTGAGTGTAATAAAGTGATTTTTATAATATTTTCCTAACGTTTTTCATACTTTTTTTCTTGTAAAAATTAAGTTAAAGTTTAATAAATTTTTCTAATTAGTTTTTACTTATCTAACAACTTACCCAATGCATCACAGGGCGCTCTTCGGTGCAGACGCCCATGTGCGTCTTTTGAGATATCACGAGGTTTGGTTCCAACGATGCTTATTTGGCAGTGCGGCGGCAGGATGTTGTATTTTATGCTGACTTATTGTGAAAATTTTTAATAAATAAAACACCAATTACAACTGACGGCCTTAAAATGGAACCACAAAACACTGCTTTTAAGTTGCTTTTGAAACGATTGATTGACTTTAGAAACACTGATTATTTTTTTTTGTCAAACTTTTTTTTTTTTTATAAAATTGGCACTATAAAGAAAAATTAAATTTTTATTGGAATTAATTTTTTTGATGTTAATCTCTTTTGTTTTAATTAATTTTTTTTATTTAAGGGTATTTAAAGATATTTGAATTTATTTGTTTTTTAATGTTTTCACAAATATTTCACAACTTTATTATAGAAATTTTAGCAAAAGGATCTTTTTTTTTAAACCACTTTATTTTTTATTTTTTTGTGACATTTTTCTTAATAAAAAGTAGACCGGAAGCTATAATAAAACTGGATAATTCACACATTATCGTTTTGAATATTCTTTTTTTTTATAAATTTTTGGGTCCCACACATTGAGTTTTAACTTTATTTGTTTAATTTTTCAAATTATTATACGTTGTTTTCTTTATTTTTCAGCGCCAGGCAGGTATTCAATAAAATCACACAAAAAAAATTTTATACAAGAAAATTGAAACCAAAAACGACCTTCCCAACAAAAAAAAAAAACAGAAACCGATCTACTATCATTTGATCAACATATATAAAAAATTAAGGAACGTTGTTTTAAACAGCAACATAGTATGAATGAACTAGCGTATGTATCACCTTTTGATTTTAGTGGTTATTAATTAGGGAGCCAAATATTTTTGAGTTTTTTACTTTACAAGTTTGAGGAGTAAGTCGTAATATACTGTTGGCTAAGACCTAGAACAAAATTGACAAAAGTTTAAGTAAACCTAAAAAGTTTTTAGGCGGGCCACATAAGGGTCAAATTTTAAAATAATTTTTGAAAAAATGTTTGTCACAAAAATTTTTACGTATTTTTTGGTGTCAAAAAAAAAACAACATAATAAAAATGCTGTAGTAAAAAAAAAATTTTTTGTCAAAGTGGTCTAAGTTTCGAAAAAAAATTTTAAGTCCCGGACACAAAAATTTTTCGCCATTTTTTTGAGTTTTGTAGTAAAAAATTTAATTTAAAATGCTTTTGGGGGAAAAAGTTTAAATATTCTAAATTTCGTACAAAAATTTCGAAAATTTAAGTCCGGACAAAAAAAAAAAACTTTGACCAAAAAACGCATTTATGAACTTTTTTTGACAACGTTTAAAAAAATTTTTGGACATTTTTTTTACAGAAAGTCCCGAACAATTTATTAAGTTCCAAGCAGCACATACACAAAAAATGATTGGCTAAAAAATTTCAGTTAAATCTATTGATCAACAAAATTTAAATGAGTCAATTATTGTTTTCATGAAAGTTTTTGTTATTTTCTTTAACTATCAAATTACAAATTTTCAACATACCAGATTTTTTTCGCTTCAATTTATTTGAATACATTATTTAACAAATATACTTTATACTCGGGATTTACCTTTTTTTTACTGTCGGCAACATATTGGAAAGCAAAAAATATGAATTTCTTCATAATTTTGTCATAAGCTTAAAATTCATTTGTTAAATCAATCATTATTTTAATTGACTTTAAATAAAAAATTTATCAAATTTTTGTTCAAAATCGAAAAAGTTTAAAAATTGATTGATTGAAAAAAAAAACACAAATAATCAGCTACAATTTGATGATTGATATAACAATTTTCTTCATCGGAGGAGTTTCAATTAAAGAATTAATTGAATCCGCGTTTTTGTTGATTGAAATTCGTTTTCAATTCTTTCTGGGCAGAAACCAGTCCAGTGACATTTCACAAAGTTTACAGATGGTTTTAATTTGAAAGGTGTAAGGTGTGTGATTGGTCACAAGGGGTAGCTTTGTAATGTGTTATGTAACATTAGAGTGGCATTTTTTCTTCAATTTTTGATTTTCCCAATTGTCCGCCCAACATTTTTATTTTAGTGGACCTAAAAAATAGGTAATACAAATTCGAAGTCAATCGGATTAAATTAACCCTTGGCGCCCGCCGATCAAAGTTTTAGATTTTTAAAAATTAAAAAAAAAACAAGTCAAAAAGTTATAGTCGGTAAAGACCGACCATATTATACCTTAAACCAGTGTTTTCCGGAAAATGGGTCCCAAGTTCAACTTCTATTTGTTGCCAATAAACCGAATATCGGGCGAAATTTTCATATGGGGCCAAAGTCCAAAAATGTTGCAATGATAATCAGATTTGTCAAGGTTATTAAAGTACCCGTTAAACACTCACAAACAAAATTTTAATAATATATTTTCTGTTTTCATGAAACTTGGGAGATTTATATGAAAATCGGGAAGCTGGTTGATTTTTTCCATAGGCTTCGTTCTTGGTTCAAAATTTCCGCCAAATCGATTGATAATTGCGACCTTTATCGTGTTAACAACGTTAAGATGGACGGACAGACAGACGGACATTGCTAGAATGATTTAAAAAGTTATTCTGACAAGAGAAGTCTCCCTAGTGTCACCCGCGGATCTTTATGGAATTGGTTTTGTTTTGTAGAGCAGAAAAAATAAAGGGACACGTATTTTTTTTTAGCGGTCCAAATTCATATTTAGGGGGTGAAAGGAGGGGAAGAACAGGCCATTTTTCAGTTTTTTTCGTTTATCTCCTATGTTATGCAAAGAAACCTTGTCATGTATTATACCAAATGAAGGTCTTTAGAAAACCTATCTACGTGTGCTAAAAACGTGCCCAAACATGCACAACTTTTCGTTATATTGAGTATAATACTAAAATTTTATAACATTTTTGTTAATAAGTCGAAAAATGTTAACTTCTTTGGCCCGTTGTGAGCACCACGAGATAGGTATTTTTAATACCTTTAGTCTGATACCACATATGCCTATAGTAATTATGTTAAAATAGGCGTAAATCGTAAAAAACTGAAAAAGGTCAATTTCCCCCGTACAAATCGACCCCCCCTAAAAATGAGTTTGGGCCTCTAAAAAAAATTCGTTTTAAATTAATTTTCGTTCTTAACAACATATCCAAATTTCATGAAGATCGGAGGGTGACACCAGGGAGACTTCCCTTGTGAGTCGATCGGTATTCTTGAAAGTGGGTCTACACTAAAAAAAAAACACTTGTAAAATTAAGAAATGTTTGTAACTTTTTTTTTGCTACCTCCTATTTGACAAGAATTCCTTGTTATTTTACAAACCTTTTACTAGTAATTTAGTAATTTTACATGCTTTTTACCAAAAAAATTGTAAATTTACAATTTTTTTTTGACGCGATTAAACTTACAAGGTGGTTTCGTGACTTAACTAGATTTTTTTCTACCTCCTATTTTACGAGAATACCTAGTAAAAATAACGAACTTTTTTGTAATTTTACAAGATTTTTACCAATAAAATTGTAAATTTACAACTTTTTTGGCGCAATAAGACTTACAAGGAAATCTCGTGAATTTACTAGATTTTTTTGTAAAAAATCTTGGAAATTTGTAAAATTACTAGAAAAACTGTAAAATTAAAAAAAAAATGTAAATTTCGATCGAAAATTATTTGTTAAAACACAGGGAAAACTTTCAAATATTGGTAAAATGGGATTTCGAGACTTTTTCGAGTAATTTAATAAGTTTTTTTTTTTAATTTAGGACGAATATATCGGGCAGCACAGAGTGGTGTAGGGTATAAAAATAATATTAAAGACCCTGCCATAACACTGACCGGCCCTCTGTAGGTAAAGTGACATGACACACGGATCCAAATTATCTATCGAAAACTTGGCAACTTTCACATGTCTTTTTTAAAAGAGATGATTTTTGAATTGGGGTGTCTCGGCTTATCGGCGATATAAGTGTTTAAGTGATTTTTGAATCAGATTCACTCACGCTCACGACAGAAATTTTTGAATCAAGCACACTTACTCACGAGCATATATTTTTTACTGACACTCACTCACAATCACGTCAGTGAATTAAATTCAACTCACACTCACGTGAACTCACGCAAGCTTCATTCACACTCACGTTGACTCCCACTCACGAAACTCTTGTTTATACAAAAAATATTCCACACCCAGAAAAGTTTTACAGTAACTATTTACGGTTATTTAAAAAGTTTTTAGTTAAAGTTGTTTTAAACGTTTTATCGTTTATTTTTTAAGGAAAATAAAATATTGAATGATTTAAACAGTTGTAAAATCAATAAACTACAAAAGTTACGGAAAAATATTTTTATCAGTTAAATTATTTGTAACTGATTATTCCGTATAATTTTACAAAAGTACGGTTTTTGTAGTTTGTTATTCAAAAAATTTTATTTTTACTTCACAAAATAAAAAAATGTAAACAGTTAAAATAACTGAAATATTGTTTGTTTTTACGGAATGTCTAGTCATTTTTTAACGTTTAAAAATAACTGAAAAATTATGTTGTTTCAAATGAAATATAAGTAGTCCGTTTTTTAAAAGGAAAAACGATTGTTTTAAACGTTTTTTCAGTTGAATTTACTTACAAAATATTTTGAGTGCAGAAACTAAAATTTAAAAAATCTTTCTAAATTTTTAGTAAAATTTAAAGTTCAGCGAAATTTTACATTTTTTTTGCATTTTTTGGGACGAAATCTTAGGTTTTACCAAATTTTAAAATTTTTCGTTGCGCGGAAAAAAACGACTCACGCACAACCACTCACGCAAAAATCTTACTCACGCACACTCACTCACGCAATTCTTTTCTCCACTCACACTCACTCACAATCACGTGAGTAAAATTGAATTCAGTCACACTCACGCGTGGTGTAGGGTATAAAAATAATATTAAAGAACCTGCCATAAGAGTGACCGGTCCTCTGCAGGTAAAGTGACACACGGACCCAAATTACCTATCGAAAACTTGACAACTTTCACATGTCTTTTTTAAAAGGGATGATTTTTGAATTGGGGTGTCTCGGCTTATCGGCGATATAAGTGCTTAAACTAGAGATGGGCGCGTGAGTGATTTTTGACTCAGACTCACTCACGACAGGAATTTTTGAATGAAGAACACTTAATCACGAGCATATTTTTTTTTCTCACACTCACTCACAATCATATAAGTAAATTTATTACAACTCACATTCACGTGCACTCACGCAAGCTTCACTCACACTCATGAAACTCTTATTATACAAAAATAAATTTCAAAAACTAAAATTTTGAAAAATCTTTCAAAATTTTCAGCAAAATTTAATGTTCAGCGAAATTTTAAATTATTTTTTTTTGCTTTTTTCGGGATAAAATCTTAAGTTAAGCCAAATTTTCAATTTTCTTGTACCTTTTTTGGTACCTTTATGGTACGAAAGGAAATATAACGACAAAATAAATCATGCAAACTCACGCAAAAAATAAAGCAAAAATCTTACTCACGCACACTCACTCACGCAATTTTTTTCTCTACTTACAATCACGTGAGTAAAATGGAATTCAGTCACACTCACGCGTGATTACGCGTGAATCACGTGAATCACGCTCTAATCTGCTCATATGCCCATATCTAGTTTAAACATTTCGTTGTAACCTTATTAAAAAATGTGGTTTGTATGAGGGTATCAAAAATTCGGCACAGCCAAATTTAACACTACTTGTTTTTTTTTCAAGAATCGTATTGAAGTAATGGCCGCTGAGGTTTTACGTCAGCACACATAGACTCTGAGGTCCGTTGTGAAGGGTGAAAGAATCAACCACCCAACAATGCTTTAGGGGACAGACATTTCTGAGTATTAGTTAATTTCTAAAAAAAATATTTTTTTTCAAATTCGTCCCTGACAATAACTGTTACTGAAGGAACAAACGTCTTCTTTTTAATACCCTCCACTCTAGTGATAGAGGGTATATATAAGTTTGTCATTCCGTGTGTAACACCTCGAAATATCGGTCTAGGACCCCCTAAAGTATATATATTCATTATCATCGATTGATTCTAAGTCGATCTAACGATGTCCGTCCGTCTGTCTGTCTGTATGTAGAAAACACGCTAACTTTTGAAAGACTTTACAGAGACTTCTGAAGTTTGGCATTATGTTGGGCATTGACCTGGTTAGGTTGGTATTGCAATCCATCGAAATCGGTCCAATGGTTCAAAAGTTATGACCAAAAGACTAAATTTCGGCAAGGAGTTTTCGTGAGTTTACGAGATATAAAATACGCTAACTTTTGAAAGGAAAATCTGAGGATGCTGATGCTTTTTATTTCGTAGTGAATTTCAGCCATATCGGTTCAGTGGTTCAAAAGTTATAAGCAAAACCGTGAATTTCAGATTAGTTTCACCTTAAATTCACGTGTTGAAAAGCCGTTAAACATGTTTTAGAAACATTGGAAAGTCTCAAAAATATTTTACAACGTATTTTTGTCACTCAAAAATATTTTTACACTAAAAAAAATACACACTAAAAAAATTTTACACTCAAAAAAATTGTACACTCAAAAAAAAATTTAGTAAATAATTTTTTTTTTTTTTTCAAAAATTACTAAAAAAAAAGTTTTTTTACACAAAATAAAATATTTCTAATTAAAAATGTTAATTTTTTCACGTTAGAAAATTTACTATCACTTAAAAGAGCATTCGGCCACATCGAATTTAACTTTTCTACTTGTTCAAATTGTTTCCTCCCAATAACTGCCACCTTATTAAACATACATCTTTCGCCTTATTTCATTAGACTAAACTCTGAAACTCTGTTCGTAAGCCGTCTTTCTTCTGTCTGTTAATGTAGTTGTTGTTAGTTGTACATGTAAAGTGTCCAAAATGTTGACAATTTTTAACTTAATTTATGACATTAATTTAGAGACAGTATTAAGAAACCAAAAATAATAAAAATAACTACAAAAAAAAGAGAAGAAGCAACAAATAAATAACTTATGAAAAAGTAGCTGCAAATGTACAAGAAACCAACCGAAAAACACTCTTTTTGACCCTTCTCGTTAGAACATGCAATAAAAAGATGCAAGATGCTGATAAGAAATCTTTGTTGTTTTTTTCGAACTCAAAAAGACATTTACGATATACACATTATATTCGAATACTGTATTCGAATTCTGTATAATGTATGCTACGGAGCAGTTTGTACGAGTAGTTTAGAGTTAGTGATAATAAAATACTGATATGATGTGGCGATAATGACTATGAATGTGACTACCACGACTACTACGACGACTACTTATTATTGTCTTAATAAATTAAGATGATCTTTAAACGTTTACGTTTTAAGTTTCTTGGTGTCCTCACATTAGATCAAGTTGTTTAGATGTTAGAAACTTCTATTTGTTTGTAAAACTACTTTGTATAAATATGTTGTGCAACTATTTTATACATTCCGTTAATTTGATTTATGACCTATAGGTCTATAGACATAAAAAGGAAAGTTGAAATCGAATTAAATTAACAACACTTAGGCGATGACCTCTACAAATGCCTCACATACTACTTGGTTAGGTTGTAAGTGGCTGACGCTAATCGTCAGCACACATGGACTCTTAGGTCCGTTATGATACCAAGGGACGGTAATGTGACTCTCTATTAGTTTCTGTTAAACCAGTTTGATGAAACTCCTAAGATATTGAATTTTCACATTCTACAAATCAGGCGGATCGTGCAGCTCCCTACATACCAGTGAAGCAAGTCTCTGACCAGCAAGTGCCGGGAAACGCGAGGTAAATTGTTCTATAGATTTCAACTCCTTCGAATTCATGCAATTACGGCTTAAGTCATTTGATGACACATTTAACCGTTCAGGGTGTTTTACTATAAGACAGTGTCCGGGTCATTACAACAACTACTATCAAAATTTCTCCCTTTGGAATCGATATCACTCACTTGTGCGCTTATGATTAAGATAAGGCCAAATTTGTTGTGTAGTCTCACACGTCCATCCATGTGGGCATACCTGATTATATTCCATCGCGAAACAAAGACAAAGAATTTGCTTGCTAATTTCTAGAGGAATACCAACACATTCCGATTCCGTTGGTAGTTCCCAAGCTCATCGGGTTTGCAATGTCTCCGTCCACTGGGACCTCTATGAGTCTTATGTAAAATTGCATTGTATTGGTTTGAGAGAAATATGTAATGGCGAGTAGAAAAGGGAAAGTAGTGTATCGGAAAAACAGGGTACCCTGTTTTTCCGATACACCAGAATATAGTCTCCGGTAAGACGAGTTGAGCTCTAAACAAGTCGAGACTGGTGAGTGTTAACACCATCCTCACCCATTTGCCGCAAAAAATTTCGCACGCCAAATCATAAATATTCCTAATGCGTTAACCTTATATTTCAGACAGAATTTTAAAAGTTTCCCAAACCAGTGGTGGACTGCAACAAAATGTTTGGCTCCCAACGTGGGGCCTCAGTTAAAATATGACTTTGTACTGCTTAGATTTTCTATATACTGATTGAGGCCCGTGAACTTTCGAGTTTTCTTGTAGCTAAATCTTTCTCTTTCTTTACATTTTCCTTTCTCTAACGATATCATCGCTTATTCTTATTTGGCTCCCAACGTGGGGCCTCGGTTAACGTGATTTTATAATTTTGCGATTTTCTATCTAGTAATTGAGGCCTTTGAACTCCCGATTTTTGTTGTAGTATATTTACATTTTTAATTCCCTTATTATATCATCATTTATCCTTCAAACAGGACATTGTTATACACTCAAAAAAATACGTTAGTAGATTTACTAATTTTTTTTTGCTAACGCTAGTTAGCTAACTTTTAGCAAATTTTTAGTTGAGATTAGCATGTTAGCAAAAAATTCTTGTAAACTTCATTTAGCACATTAGCAATTTTAAACAAACGTTGAACTAATTTCTTTTGCTAAATTTGAAATTGAGATTACTACATTTTTACAAGATTTTTTGCTAACATTAGCAAAATAAATGGAAAATTTTTTTTTATTTTCAGAAAACTTAAAATGGCGCTATCTCGGAAACTAAGCCAGATAGAGCAAAATGGAGGCCATTTTTGGTTCTTAGAATCTCCATAGTATCGCCGGTCCTCTTCACATGTGTGGACCCTAATGGGCCCTAACTTTGGATCCAAAAAAGTTAGCATTCCCGAAAATTTTAAAATGCTCATATCTCGGTAAATATTTCCGACACAACAAAAAGTCCAAAAGCGTTTTTGTAGCTCTCAACACGTAGAACAAGACCGCAAAAAGCTCTCCGGGTAATATTTTTGAAGTTATCGAGTTTTTTAATTCTCAAGACCCCAGTGGTCCCCTATAATCACGTATCTCAAAAACTAAGCAAGGTAGAGCGAAACGGACACAAATTTTGGATCAAAAACTATGACGATTTTTAAGGAACCCAACTAGGTCTAGGCCCATCGGGGTCTGGACCAATCGGGTCCGAACCCAATGGGGTCCTCAGATGTGTATAAACTAAGTTAAAAAAAAAAAAATATTTAGTTAACTAATTATTGGCAAAACATTTTTGCTAACTTTAGCAAAAAAATTGTGGGTTCAAAATCAGCAAATTTTCTTGTAGGTTTACAAGCTTTTTTTCCACGTTTTGATAATATTTGAGGTATAGTTTATCTATCGGTGTTTGGGTTCGTTCTTCATAATTCTTTGTAAGGATTCGCCACTTTGTGGGGTCCCCGACCGATATTTCGATGCGTTACAAACGGTATGACATAGTCAAATTTTTTTGCGTTTTTTAGTAAAGAAATTCATTAAAAATGATTTAAGGATACAAAAACATTTTTTTTAAAAAATTCTCAAGTCCCAGTAAAATTAAAAATACTTTTAGGAAAAAAAAATAAGACACACATTTTTTTTGCGTTTTGGATTAAAAAATCCCTTAAAATTAAATTGTTTTTAAAAGAAATTCTAGAAAAGTCTTGAATAAACTGTGATATGTTCTGTGACATGTGGACTAAAAAATTTAACGCTTCGATATTTGTATTAATGTGTAATACAATTAAGTATACGCACCATGTGCTAAAAACACTGTGTATTATGCGTAATACAATTAAGTGTACGCTCCATGTATTCGGGATGTTAAAATGTGTCTTTCAGAACTAAACGTGAATAAATCCCCTGATTCTATAGTTGGAGGGTATAAAAAGAAAAGATTTGTATTTTCTTTAACAAATTTTACAGTTAATTTTAAAAAGTACTTAATTATAAAAAAATGTATCTTAGTTTTTTTTTAATCAAAGAAAAATATTTAAGAGCAGCATTTTTTATATCTTTTTACATTTACTTAAATCGGTTTATTAAGGTTGGGGTACTTCCCTTGTTAGTGGAGGGTATAAAAAGTAGAGTTACTTCAATTCTCATCAACGGTATTCTTTATTTAGCATTAAAGTATAAACTAATTTAACAATGTTTTAAGAGAGAAGAGTTATTTGAGAACCTCCAAATAAAATTAAAATTTTCACTTCAAATTGACAAAATATTGAGATGAAATAATCCAATTGATATTGAGAAAATTTCTAACACTAAAAAAATTTTTATATGAAATTGAGATTTTCAATCGAAATTCAAAAATGGTGTATTTAAAAACTTGATGTTGCATTCAGAATCACTTTCTGAGTCGATGTACGCACGATATAAGTAGGTCGATTTTTTTATTCGATTGGTCTGAAAATTTAAATTTAAGCTTCTCTTGACTCATGGACGAAATTAAAATTTGGGTCAAATGGCTCTTATAACCATATTTAAGCTTTTCGAATTTTCGAATTTTTAAATCACACAGCCACACAAAAATATTAAAAGATTCTGACCCAGAAACTAGACCTACTAATCCTTATGTATTTTGACCTCCTAAATTCGATTCCGCCATCAGAATTCCATTGTTGTAAATTTCAACAAGCTAACAAATTTTTAAGTTTTATTTATGTATTTAAAGTTCAAGTATGATTTTTTATGAAGAAAATAAGAGGTTTTAAATAATATCCGTCAGAAATGTTAGAAGTTACATGCATTTGAACAAAAATGCATAAATTCAGTTTTATTTCGAATCTTTGAATTACAAATGGAATCTTCGAATTACAAATAGAATCTTCGAATTACAAATAGAATCTTCGAATTACAAGTAGAATTTTCGAATTACAAATGGAATCTTCGAATTACAAATGGAATCTTCGAATTACAAGTAGAATCTTCGAATTACAATTGATCTTTTACGAATTACATCTGTAAATGGTGTAGTTTCTGTGTTAGAAGCTTTTTTATTTTTTGTGGGGCTATGTCAGAATTCCAAAGGAAAGGGAATCGGATCAGTTCCACTTGTAGTCCCCATACAAACCACCCTCCCGATATTGACATAAATCTCATACAGTTAATGAAAAAATTTAATTTATGATTAAAACTTTGTTTTTAGGTGTTTACATTTTACTTTTGTAGCCTTATCTTATCTGGTTATAATTGGAACATTTTTGGACCACATAAAAATTTTGCCCGATATTCTGTTAAATCGGTCAATTGGCCGGAAAAATAAGCATATTTACTACAGTAATTAAAGATCCAACAAAACATTGATCTAATCGGATTCATATTCCGGGCAACAGTGGTATAGGGTATTATGTGGTCGGTCTTGACCGACTACAATTTTCTTTTTTGTTTTTTCCGATATTTGTAATCGACATTTTTTCAATACCGTTATCCGTTTCAAAACCCTTTAGATTGAATACCGGTACCAATACTAATACCGAGACTCAGTTTTGGTATCGGATACCGGTATCCAAAAACCTTTTCCTTCGGTACCGGTACGTACCGGTATTGAAACGTTTTTTTTTTTTTAAATCATGTTTAAAAAAAAAATATATTTAATAAAAATTATAAATTGTGGTTTTGCAAATGAAAAATCGTACTACTAACATGGCACATGATTAAAAGATTTTAATTTTTCGTTGAGACCATAGTTTCTTCCTTTGGTTTTCGTAAAATGTATTCATTTATTAACTTAACTTGCTTTTCTTCTCAAATTAATTTTGGACACTACACTCAAAATATTTTGCAGGCAAAAACAAATGAAAAACACATTTAAAACCAGTGAATAAACAATTGAAAACCATCCCAGTAATTATTCATTAGTTTTAACAAACATCAGCATTTATTTTTTACTGTTGACAAAAATTTCTAAAATAAATAACATTAAACATTAAAAAATTACGTCTTTATACCCTCCAACCACAGTATGGGGGTATACTCACTTTGTCATTCCGTTTGTAACGCATAGTGATCTATGATCGATTATAAGTCATTCCGTCTGTATAAAACACGATTCAGTCCAAAATAAAAGAGCTAGACTCCTGAAAATTGGCACGAATGTGTCTCATGGTCATAGGCCGGTTAAGTTTGGAAATGGGTATAATCGGATAAGGGGCAAAAAAGTTCCCCCTTAAAGAACTAAAAAACCTTTATAAAACGTCATTTTTACAGTTTTTTTTGCATTTTTGTTAAACAAATGAAACCTTTTTATGTCAGAAGGAGTTAAAAGTCATACACTTAGACCCTGGGGGCTACAAAATATGTTTTTTTCCCGCCCCCTTTTATAGGCGTGGATTAAAAAAAAACATAAAAATTATGAGAAAATGGTATAACTAAAGTTCAAAAAGCATAATAAAAAGTTTAGTAAACATTTAGCGCATTGGGGATGGTATCCCCCAGCACCCTCCAAAGAGCCCCCCCCCCCTCCAAAAACGCCCCTGAGTTTTTTTAATGGATTTTAACATGTTGGAGGGTATCAAAGATTCGTCACATCCGAATTTAACACTCTCACTTGTTTTCATTAATTTTTACCAACAAATTCGAAAAAAATAACCTACCAAAACATTAAAAATTAATGATAGTTCTGTTATTTTTACCAACAAATTCCAAAAAAATAACCTACGAAAACATTAAAAATTAATGATTTTATTTTTTACAATTTTCTATTGAAATATTTTTTTAAAAATTTTGAATAAAATTTTGGGGAATCGATCCCGTAATCAACTACATTCTGGCCAGACACTATACCCATCGTGCCACAGTCACTTGATACAAACATGTTTTTATATTTCTATAAATATTTTTTTGATTTTTTTTTCTACAAAAAAATAACCTACTTGTGTAGGTAAAAACTAATGATATTTCATTAAAAAATACCAACAATTTAAAAAAAAATTACTTACAAACATCATCAAAAAATTTAAAGAATAATCAGTAGTTTTTACTTACAGAACAAAAATAAATGACTTTAAAAATTAAATGTTAATGAAAGTCTTTATATTTTAGTGTGTTATTTTTGAAACAAAGGACAGAAGTAGTCATTAATAAAAACTGAACATCAACTAAATGTTTTTTCTTTTAAAAACGACTAAACGTAAAATTTTTTAAATAAACTACAAACAGTTAATGACATAATTTTTTTAGTGTATGCATTGTAGAGTAGGCCGTATCGATTTTTACTTTTATTTTTGTTTGAGCTGAGAGGGGTCCAAAGAGTTTCTATTGGGTGTCAAAATGACTCCATAAAATTTTCGTAAAATCATGACTCCATAAAATTTTCGCAAAAAAATCAAATTTTTAGGCAACCATGCTGTTTTTGTTGGTGTTATCTATTTGGAAAAATATTTGACTTTTAAGTAATACAAAATCGCGAAATCATAACTTCATTATTGATTTCTCCGAGTATATAGTATAGTAATAGTTTTTTGGAAATTTTTATTTAATCCGCGATGTGCACAAGGATTTTTTTTCACAGATGCTGATCAGCATTTTTGGAGCAAAATTTTTTTTTAAATATTTTTTACATAACATACTCATTATCTTCCAACTTTTGAGGCGAATTTGGTTAAACAAAAACTTTTGTATTTAAAAATCAGCATCTGTGGACCAAAATCGCTGTTTTGAAATTTTTACAAACTTTGATTGCTGGTTGCCGACTAAAGATGATCTTGCAAATATTTTCCTTATTATTCCCACCATAAGCTTTTCTGTTGCCATCGTAAGGCAGGTATTACGAAACGAAATTCGAATGTTCAGATTTGACGGCACTAGTGTTTGGTATTAAAATTAAAAAAAATATATGGGCACTTCCACCGAAAGGTCTACCAAGACCAAAAAACCAAAAGTTCTTGAAACGAATTTGTTTTAACATATTTTCATAGGAAAACAATTAAATTTAACTAACGTGAACAAATTTTACATTTATTCATAACCCATTTCGAGATATTCGAATGTAAAGTCGAGCAAGCCAATTTTTTCTCATTGGGACATTTCTATTGCACCTGTTGTTTTGTTAAAAGTTCTTAAAGAGAAGCATTAAATATTGACTTTTGCTTTTAAAAAATCTTTCTGGAGATACAAAGAGCTAAAAAAAATGCATAACAAACTATGCAATTCAAAAAATAACGGTTAGTTTTTTCTATGCTTTATCACATATTTCGATGTCCCGTGCGACATTGAAAAACAACATTTGTAATTAGTGCGTCAAGTGGACATGACGAAAGTTCATCAAATAATGAGAACAAACACAGATTTTTATTACAATTCAAATAAAAAAAAAATAATTAAAAAATAATAAATTCTGTGATCTTGGTTCTTATATAAAGTTGGTCACGTGCGACATGGTAAGTGAGGATTTTAAAATTTTGAAAAAATATTTTTTTCTTAAATAAATGATTTACTTATTTTAATACATTCTTTTAAATTATTTAAATATAGATGAGTATAAACGGCGAAAAAATAAAGAGAGATGCAAACGGCGGAGAGAAATGTTGAAGGAAGATGAAATGAAATTACAAGACAATAAATTAAACAAGTTGAAAAGTTAAATTCGACTAGGCGAATCTGTGAATACCCTCCACAATGCCCTTTTTAAGTGAAAGTAAATAACATTTTGGATTAGAAATATTTAATGTTATGTAAAAAAATTTTTTAAAGTAATTTTTGAAAAAAAAAAAAAATTTATTTACTAAATTTTTTTTGAGTGTAACATTTTTTTGAGTGTAAAACTTTTTCGAGTGTACTTTTTTGTGACAAAATTTTTGAGTGACAAAAATACGTTGTAAAATAGTTTTGTGACTTGCCAAAGTTTTAAAAACATGTTTAACGGGTTTTCAACACGTGAATTCAAGGTGAAACTAATCTGAAATTCTCGGTTTTGCTAATAACTTTTGAACCACTGAACCGATTTGGCTGAAATTCAATACGAACCGACTAGGGGAACGAAAAATATATATGCCAAGTTTTCTAAGCTTATTTATTTATAATTTGTTAAAAAAGAACAACAAAAGAAACATAAATATGATGATGGAAAAAACGGTCCCGTGCGACATGTCCCGTGCGACAGTGATTAAAGTTAAATTAAAAAAAAGTAGAAATAATTTTGAGGTAAAATTTTACAACTTTTAAGAGACATTATAAGCCAACACAGAAAGAATTGAAAACGAATGTCAATTAACAAAAACGCGGATTCAATTAATTTTTTAATTGAAACTCCTCCGATAAAGAAAATTGTTATATCAATCATCAAATTGTAGGTGATTAATTGATTTTTATTTCAATTAATCATTTTTTTGATTTTGATTAAAAATTTGATCAATTTTTTATTTAAAGTCAATTAAAATAATGATTGATTTAACAAATGAATTTCAAGCTTATGGACAAATTATGGTGAATCTCATATTTTTTGCTTTCCAATATGTTGCCGATAATAAAAAAAGTAAAACCCTAGTATGATTTTGAATAAATGTATTCAAATAAATTGAAGCGAAAAAAAATCTGGTATGTTGAAAATGTTTAATTTGATAGTTAAAGAAAATAACAAAAATGTTGATCAAAACAATAATTGACTCATTTAAATTTTGTTGATCAATAGATTTAAGTGAAATTTTTTAGCCAATAATTTTTTGTGTGAACATTTTAAAATTAGTCGCATTGTGATATTGCCTCAGGTTTCGCTGAAATCAGAGTTTTGATTGATAGTCGCGAAAACGACTTCTGTTTTTTGTCCCGTGCGAATGGTTGTCTTTTTTGCGATTATCTCGAAAGTTTGAAACAATTTTCAAAATCAACCTGAGCAACAATTATAGAGCTAGTTAAGAGCTATAAGTTTCCCCTTTTGTCAAGAAAAAAATCTTTTTATTTTGACTTTTTTTTCAACTTTAATGTGTGCAACGGTCACGTTCGACATGATGGAATTGCCCATATTTTTTTTAAGTTTTTATATTTTTTTCGATAATACCTGTACGTACCGGTACTGACGTTTCGTTATCGGTATTACCGTAACCGATTCCACTCAAATACCGTAACCGATACTGAAATAAAATTAAAAACGATACCAATACCGATACCGTTATTCGTTTCGATTGCCAACACATTCGGCAAGGCCGAATTTAACTTTTTTACTTGTTTTTTTTTTAACTAAAAAAATGTAATTTTTTTTCCCATTTTCTAGTTCAAATTGGCATAATACTAAATATTTTTTTATTATTTTTAAGAAAAATATATTTTAGAAGGAGAACATGGCAATGGATTTAAATCGTTATCAACTTTCTTTTAATTTAGTTAATTTTCCCATTTTTTATTTTTAGTCGGTTGACAATTCCAGTCTCAATTGACATTTTCGGTGAATTTTTAAATATTAAATGATTATTTTTAAATATTATTTTAAACAATTTTTATTATTGTTTATAGATTTTTTTTATTGAGTTTTAAATTGACTTTTTTTGACTTTCTTTACCTTATTGCAAAACTAAATTATAACAAATTCAAGATCCGTATCCTTTTAATTCCTTTATGAAAGGCGTTGTCCTAATAACATGTATATAACAATATATGTAATCCTTAAATGCGTTGTTTTACATAAACAAAATAACACTTTAATCCTTTGTTAGCTTTTCTTTTTAATCTTTATTTATTATATTTTCATAATTTTGCACTTTAATCTCTTTATATATTTTTATATAATTTTTTTCTTTACAAGAAACACTATTAACTTTTTGTAATTGTAACACAAAACCGTTACGATTTATTTGTATATAATTTTTTTTTTTTTTAATTTCCGTGCGTTTTTTTTTTTGCTTTTTCCGATTAACGGTTAAACAATAGTTGTCATTTTTTATATGACAGTTGTAGTTATAGGATGTGCGAGACGTTAGACGACTGAATTACGATACGACGACAAATACATAAAAACCAAAACAACAAACTATTGTATCAAAAAAAAAAAGAAGAAAATTGCCCGCGGTTAAGTCTGTGTGTGATGATATCTAATCCAATGTTCCGCTAAGCGATTTTAACACGTCTGACGCGTTACAGTAACGTAAAACATTCAGACTACTAAAATAACATACAGCACACAGCAGTCGCTCGACGCACTCGGGTTGTCGGTCAATATACAATGCGTGTGATAAGTTTTTTTTTTTCTAATAATTTTTTTTTTTCTTGTTGATGATTATTTTTTTTCTTTTGCTTTTTTTTTTACACAACACCTCTAAACGCGTTTACTGTGATGAGATGATGATGACGACGACAACGAACACAACAACAACACAAAATTAAAACAACAAAACGAAATATAAACAACAACACAACGTAACGCGACAAAAACAACAACAAAGCGAAAAACACCGAAAACCAAAAAAAAAAATATCGAACGTAAATCAGACAGAAAACATTTGAAATGATGGTGATGATTGTTGTTGAGACATGCGCGCGTAAAACGTAAATAAGCAGCCAACAACGAAAAAAAAACCCGACTCACCTTTAGGCAAGTTTGATGGAGAATGAAAAAACAAAAAATGCTTGACAGTTATGTTGTGCTCAATGTTGCAAGTGATGAGAGAGATATGGTAGAGTTTTAAAAACAACAAACTCTCTTCTATAGTTGTCTCTTTCTTATTTATAGAATAAACCAACACTTCCAAACAACTCTCTTGTTTTAGTTTATGCAAAAGAGCAAACTATTGATTGGGGTGTTAAGTGTTTATTTTCATCTCTTTCTCTCTTTTGTGCTTTCAAGAGAATTGTTTTTCATTTTTTATTTTACTTTATAACCACCACACATTGATAAATTGTTAGGCGTGGTTATTTCTACCATTTAATTTCTACCATTTACGATTTACGTTGAGTAGTAGTGTGGGATTTTGTTGAGGGGGGTTTTTTTTTGGTATGTGTGAAGTTGGAGTTTGAGGCTAAAATATTTTATTATTGATGTGATGATGGCTTAAACCATTTTGCTGGCTGCCAACATTAACGTCGACGTTAGTGAGGAAAAACTAAGATATGTTTAAGAGAATAGTACCTAGGTTTAGAACAAAATAGTACTTTTTTTAAAAGCTCAAGGCACTAATATGGAGATTGATCGTTTCTAGTGGATTCACATGAACTCAATGGAGGTTCGATTTGCGACGTAAAATTTAATGGTGTAGACAGATTTTACTGGAATTTGTAGGCAGATTTTACTGGAATTTGTAGATCCGATTGTGGCGATTAATGAACTTGACCATCAGTTATATTCGTGTGAAACTTAAGAGGTCTAACTCTATTCGTTTGCTATTTACAGACAGGCGGGCATACGGAAACCACTAGATCGACCCAGAGTCGATCAACCTTGTAGACTAGATGACCCAAAGATCTGTCTTTTCGGGTTGAACGCTTTTTGAGTTTCTTAAAAGGATAATCGAAGTTTGGCATAGGGAGTATACAAAAATAACAAAATAACTTGTAGATTAGATGCCACAAAGATCTATCTTTGCGGACAGAACGTTTTTTCGATTTTTCAAAAGGGTAATCGAAGTTTGAGCTTGCAGTTTTCCGGAGACTTACCAAAACTTTCCAATTTAGTAAGAACCCACGCAGAAAATCCTGCTACCAGGAAAGCGAAAGCCTCCACGGCAATAGGTCCCGATGGTCTTGTAGTGATTTTGCTGAAACACGTGGGTTAGAAAGGGCAAGGCATATATGGCGAAGACATTTAGCCCGTGTGTCAACTCCTTGGAGATTCCAGATATGTGGAAGCTCTGGAAGATTATTCCTGTTTCCAAACCTGGGAGCTCCTACAGACCTATAACCCTACTCTCCCCAGTAGATAAGGTCCTGAAATCTATACTTCTACCTTTGCTTAGGGTTAACCTCCCCATGGTAGACTACCAACATGGCTTTCATTTTGGGGACATCACAACGACTCCGCTGTTCGAAATGACGATAGCCATAGTCGGGGACATTAACAGTAAGCGCCTGTATGACTCTTTGCTACCGAACGCCTACTAAAGATGGTTGGCAACCTACATGGCTGGAAGGTAGCCATATGTAGAGTTCGGAAGTTTTATGTCGGGAATTAGTAGAAATGAACAGGGTGTTCCACATGGCAGGGGTGCTTTCCCACATTATGTTTAATACTTACATTTCCAAAATCCAAATCCACCTCCAGGGTTGAAATTTATATCCTATGCCGATGACTGCACAATTTTGTGCACAGGCAGGGATATTGAAGTCCTGGAGAAGTCGATTAATAGCTATCTTCCAACACTACGAATTTTTTTGGCATATAGGAACCTCGAATTCTCAACACCCAAGTCGTGTGGACTAAAGAGGTAACTAGGAACTCAATATCCACATAAGTGGACAAAGAGTTCACACGGTGAACAACTCTAAGATTCTTGGGGTCTATTTTAATAGCCTCTTTATGTTTGCAAGACATGCAGAAGTGATGACCAGGCGAGTGAAAATGTGAAACTCCATTTTGAAAGCGCTGATGGACAGCATCTAGGGCCAAAACAAGGAGACGGTCTTTACAACATACAAAGCCATAGGTCTTCCCCTTAACGACGATGGCGCCGTGGTCGGATCAACTTCCGTTAGCAACACAAAGTGGAGAAAACTCCAAACGGTGCAGAACACGCCCTCTGTGTGGTAACAGGGTGTCATTCAATGTCGTATGAAGACCCCCTACATTAGGAGACCAAAATTCTGCCCGTTCGGAGCCATTGCTCCCTACACACTCATCAATTCGTACTTGGGTAGTATATGGACGAGCACCCCCAGCATGCAACATAGTGTCGTGGTTACGTAGGCACCGGAGGTAAAACAGGTGAGATCTGATCTGCGCTCCTAAAAATTTCTTTTAAAAACGTAAAACTTTTTAAATAATCCACAAACAGTTAATGACATAATTATTTGAGGTCCTAAAATCTGTACTTCTACCTTTGCTTAGGGTTAACCTCCCCATGGTAGACCACCAACATGGCTTTCATTTTGGGCACATCACAACGACTCCGCTGTGCGAAATGACGATAGCCATAGTCGGGGACCTTAACAGTAAGCGCCCACACGAGTGGACCATAGTGATCGCTTTTGATCTGTCTAAGGCCTTCAACACGGTCTGCCACAAGAAACTTTTTCAAGATCTGTATAACTCTTTACTCCCAAACGCCTACAAAAGATGGTTGGCAAACTACGTGGCTGGGAGGTAGCCATATGTAGAGTTCAGAGGTTATAGGCCGGAATTTAGCAGAACTAAACAGGGTGTGCTAAAATACTTATATCTCCAAAATCCCGGCCCCGCCTCCATGATTGAAACTTATATCCTGTGCCGATGACTGCACAATTTTGTACACATGCTGGTATATCGAAGCCCTGGAGTTGCGGAATGTTTACAACACTACGCTTCTTTTTGGCATTTAGGAACTTCGAGCTCTCAACACCCAAGGCGACGGCCACACTCTTTAACACGTCGACTAAAGAGGTTAGTAGGGAACTCCATATACCCATAAGTGCACAAAGAGTTCCCACGGTGAAAAACTCAAAGATTCTTGGGGTCCACTTTGAATCCTCTTTATGTTTGCAAGATATGCTGAAGTAATGACCAAGTGAGTGAAAAGGATGAACTCCATTTTGAAAGAAACGCTGACGGGCAGCACCTAGGACCAAAACAAGGAGACGATCTTGATAACATACAAAGTCATAGGTCGTCCTCTTAATGACGATGGCACCGCGGTCACAGTGGGAAAACTGCAAACGGTGCAGAACACGGCCCTCTGGGTGGTAACAGGGTGTTATTCAATGTCATCTGAAGACCACCTACATTGGGAGACCAAAATTCTGCCGGTTCAGAGCCATTGCTCCCTTCTCACTCATCAATTCGTACTTGGGTGTTATATGGCCGTGCACCCCAACCATGCTAGTGTTGTGGTACGTAGGCACCGGAGTTGAAATAGGTGATATCTGATCTGCGCTCCTAAAAATCGGCCGTAGGTTCACCATAATAATCTGATGCAAAGAGAGATTGTCTCCCAGTTCATTAGAAGAATGAATGTCGTACTAGGTGGCAGGCCTACTCCCCTTTCCGAATCAGATAAGGGCCCGCCATGTAAGGTAAGTACGGTTTTGTCCCAATTCAGGTCATTCTACTTGTAATTCAAGATTTCATTTATAATTCGAAAATTACAGTTGTGATTAATAGATTCTACTTGTAATTCAAGATTTCATTTGTAATTTGAAGATTTTACTTGTAATTCCAATGTGTTTCGAATTACAATCTACACCATTTTCATATGTAATTGAAAAATGATCAGTTCGAATAAGATCAATTGTAATCCGAAATAATATATTTTACGAATTACAATTGATCTTCTTTGAATTAAAGTTGGAATCATTAAATTAAAGTAGAATCTTCAAATTATCTTTTTCATTGAAATCGAAACCGATCGATTGTGCAATATTTGGAAAAACTATAACCGTGTTTTTTAAATTTGTTTATTGTTGAGAATTTTTAGTTTTTATATAGCTTAGAAGTACTCTATGAAGGAAGTTTTAAGCGTTATAATAGTAATTTTAAGTTTGGCATGTCTCTCTCTCTCGTTTGAGGAGGTTTCTTGCGATTCACAATCTGGCCCCTGCTTGGGCGCCATTTACATCAACATTTTGGCTACCAATATTTTCTTTATTTCTTAGTTTATCTGAAGCAAATTTCTTTCGTGACTCTTTCTCTTTTCGTCTGACAAGGTTTTATGTTTCTGCCTTGCGAATCTGGCTCCAGCTTGGGCGCCAGTAACATGAACATGATGTAAATAATTTTTTCTTAATTTCTATGTTTAACCGATTTGAAATCTAAGCCAATTGAATTTGCAATTTAGGAATACCGTAACCGGATTTTTTTAATTTGTTGGTTTTTTTTTTTTTTTTTAAAAAGAACACTCAGGCAATGATGCCTATCAATTACTAATGTAACCCTGATGCTTCTTTCGGAAAGGGGATAGAAGAGAGATGAAAGATTTGAAAGATAGAAGGGCTTCAGTATGGCAACACTGTAATTGCGCGTGTTGATAATTTTGAGTACAGTTGTTGCATCGCCATCTGTTATTGATCTGGCGAATTATTTTTGAAGCTGTGTTTATAGCCATTATTTTATTATTTTACTTCGTTGACGTTTTAGTGCTATTTATCAACGAAGGAGGGTGCTGCGATAGATATTAGTTATAAATAGAAACTAATAAATATCTGAAAAAAAGTTGTTCTGCCTGAGCTGAGAATCGAACCCAGTCTTGCTGGCTAGTAGTCCAACGCGCTAACGACTAAGCCACAGCACCCTCAGTTATCAATATTTTCTTAATTTCTATATTTTTCTGAAGCCAATTTTTTTCGTGACCCTTCGTCTGAATAGGTTTTATGCTTCTGCCTTGCGAATCGTAATCTGGCCCCAGCACCATGGGCGCCATTAACATAAAAAATACTGCTAGTAATTTTTTTCTTAATTTCGTAGTTTAACCGAATTGAAATCAAAACCAATCGATTTTGCAATTTTTGGAAACCCGTAAACGGGTTTTTAAAATTTTTTAGTTGTTGAGACTTTCGAGGTTTTTATGGAGCTTTGAAAAACTTAATGAAGAATATTTTAATCGTGGATCTTTCATGGAAATGAAAACAAGGCGGATACATTAAGATGAGGCAAAAATGATCAGAACACTTCAAAAATGAAATTACTGTCTCAAATTACTTTCAAGAACCAAAATAATAATTTTTATTTTTGGTTGCTCTCATTTTGGTTGCTCTCATGTTTGAGTAGGTTTCTTGCGGTTCAGATTCTGGCCCCTGATTGGGCGGCATATTTTTTTTTTTTGATTTTAATATTTTCTTAATTTCTATGTTTATTTGAAGCAAATTTCTTTGCCACTCTTTCTCTTCATCTGAGGAGGCTTCTATGTGTTAACCTTGCGATTCGTAATCTGGCCCCTGCTTGGGCGCCATTTTTATGAAAATGTTGGTAATGGTACATTAAGATGAGATATAAAATAATCAGAACACTGTGCAGAAAATAAAAAAGTACCTTTGTACAAAAAAAGTACCATAATAAAAAACTTTCCAAGCCTAGTAGACATTTTAATTTATTGACGTTCTAACAATTTCCACTTGTTTTACTTTGTTTTTCAGTAGGGAAAAGTAGAAGTAGACAAAAGTCATTCCAACTAAAACGCATCTTTAACGTTTACCTAACGCTAACGTCAAATGTTGTTTCTTTCGAACTTTACAACATCTTCTCGATTTACTTAACAATTCATTTGACTCCTCACCTCTTTACAAAATGGCAAACTCCTTAAGAAAAAATATGTACAAATAGAGGATGTAGGGGAATTAAATCCCCAAAAAAAAACTGTTATGAGTTATTTTGTTGTATGTGTGAATGTTAGACGGTAGCTATATGAGAATGTCTGTCTGTCTATAGTCGCTGTTTATACGGTAGCTGCGTTTTTGCTTGCTGCTGTTGTGTTCACTGTTGTGCTCATCGTCGTGATGCTGTTGACTTTAACGTTACCGTTTACTGACGACTGCCACCGTTTTGTTTTCCTGTCGGTTGTTACTTCATTTACGATAGTAAAAGTGCTGGCATAGTTGTTTTTTTTGTTTGCGTTTATTTTTATTTTTTTGAATATTTTTCTCGTTTTCCTCTTGTGTTTGTTCGCCTTTGTGGCTTTAGCTTGGCCTGCCATCCATCCATGTTATCCACAATGCTATGCACTGCAAGGTACTACTGCTGACTGCTGTTCTGTGTATATGTTGGAATATCCATTTGACTCTAAGATGACGGCAATGTTGTTGATATCAAAAGGAATGGCGTTCTTGATGGCTGTGCATTGTGCGAATTTTTATTTTTCGTTTTTTTTTTTCTTTCAAAGAAGAAACAAAAAAAAAAAAAGAACGACGAATGTAAAAACAACATACAAAATAAATAAACCATCAACAAAATACTGGAAAAAATTTACAAAATTTTTAAAAAACTATTAATAGATGAATGTGACTTTGTAGAGGAGCTACTTTGTATTTATTGAAAAACCTGAAGCTAATTACACATTTCAAACCCAAAGTTCTAGCCGTTTATAATCTAACTGATCCTTATAGACTTTAGGACGTGTCACAGACTCAATTCCGTTCAAAAGTGGAATAAGTAGTTTGCTCGTGAAACGCATATCTCGTACGTTCACTTTTTGAGATATTCGAGTAACTCAATGACTACAAGTACTGGAGAAATTTGGAATAATAGATTTGAAATCTGGTAAAAAGGGGACTGGCACAGAGTCAATTCCATTCGGAAGTGCTTGTAAAGTTTTCTTTTAAAAACGTTAAACGAAATAATTTTTCGGAATGTAACTACTTCCATGAAATTAAGCTCCACTTTGATCTTTGAAAGTGAGATATACTTGATGAAATTACTTGCAAAAATCAAAGTGGAATTGAATTTCATGGAAGTAGTTACATTTAAAAAGATTATTTCGTTTAATGTTTTTGAGAGAAAACAGCCCCCTTTCTACACTCAAAAAAATACGTTAATAGATTTACTAATTTTTTTTTTTTGCTAATGCTAGTTAGCTAACTTTTAGCAACTTTTTAGTTGAGATTTGCATGTTAGCAAAAAATTCTTGTAAACTTTATTTAACACATTAGCCATTTTAAACAAACTTTGAACTAATTTCTTTCGCTAAGATTTGAAATTGAGTTGACAACATTTTTACAAGATTTTTTTTATTAGCAAAAATAAATGGTAATTTTTTTTTAATTTTCAAAAAACTTAAAATGGCGCTATCTCGGAAACTAAGCCAGATAGAGCAAAATGGAGGCCATATTTGGTTCTCGGGTTCTAGTATCGCCGGTCCTCTTTACATGTGTGGACCCATATGGGTCCGAACTTTGGATCCAAAAAAGTTAGCATTCCCGAAAATTTTAAAATGCTCATATCTCGGTAAATATTGCCGACACAACAAAAAGTCCAAACAACAAAAAGTCCACAACAAAGTCCATAATCAAAAGCTCTCCGAGTAATATTTTTGAAGTTATCGAGTTTTGTAATTCTCAAAACACCGGTGGTCCCCTAAAATCACGTATCTCAAAAACTAAGCAAGGTAGAGCGAAACGGACACAAATTTTGGATCAAAAGCTATGACGATTTTTAAGGAACCTAACTAGGTCTATGCACATCGGGGTTTTGGCAAAACATTTTTTCTAACTTTACCAAAAAAATTGTGGGTTAAAAATCAGCAAATTTTATTGTAGGTTTACAAGATTTTTTTGCTAACATTACAGTTTTTTTTTTTTTTGAGTGTACCAGATTCCAAATTTCTCCAAATTCTTCAGGATTATTCGAATATCTCAAAAACGGAACAAACGAGAAATGCTCGATTCCAGATTTGGAATAAGAAAAAATGTCTTTAAGAATCATTTAAGACAGTGGAATCTAAAATTATAGGGTTTTTAATTTTCGAACCGGGACATCTGGAAAACGGAAAGCATAATTAGTTTATTTGGAATCACAAAGTCTTATGGAATTGTGATTTTTTTTTTCTAAATTAGTGAAACAGGGCAATGAAAAAGAGTTTATTCTGATTCGAGGCCTTTTCATGTTCCCCATTATGAATTAACATAACAAGTACTTATGATGGGAGAATATCCTTATAAAGAAAGTAGAGTTATCATAAGTACTTGTTATGTTAATTCATAATGGGGAACATGAAAAGGCCTCGAATCAGAATAAACTCTTTTTCATTGCACAATTAAAAGGTCGAATAAATAACTAATTTTTATTATTTAATAAAAATTAAAACACACTTACAAGGGAAGTATCTCAACCCTTATGAATCGATTAGCCTGAAACTTAAAATATATATTAAAGAGACTATTTTAAGGTTGGGGTGTCTCGGCTAATCGGCCATATCAGCGTTTAAAAATTTCGTTGTCCCCTTATGAAACAATGAGGACCTTCGGAAAAATTTTTGATAACTCCCGAACTATTTCGTCTAGAGCAAAAATACGTGTCGACTTAAATTTTATAAAGATTATTTCGTATTCATATGAATATCGTAGGTCTATGTCTTCATATACATACCCCCCCAAAATTTACACATTTTCATGGAAAAAGTAATTAACGAAGCCGAGTGTTTATAAGGTTATGCCACCATTGGATAGGCATTTCTTCTCATATGTAAAAATCATATACACACAAAAAATTATTGGCTAAAAAATTTCAATTAAATCTATTGATCAACAAAATTTAAATTAGTCAATTATTGTTTTGATCAACATTTTTGTTATTTTGTTTAACTATCAAATTACAAATTTTCATCATACCAGATTTTTTTTCGCTTCAATTTATTTGAATACATTAATTCAAAAATATACTTTTTACTACGGTTTTACTTTTTTTTATTGTCGGCAACATATTGGAAAGCAAAAACTATGAATTTCTTCATAATTTTTCCATAAGCGTGAAATTCATTTGTTAAATCAATAATTATTTTAATTGACTTTAAATAAAATACAATCAAATTTTTGATCAAAATCGGAAAAATGATTAATTGAAATAAAAATCAATTAATCACCTACAATTTGATGATTGATATAACAATTTTCTTTATCGGAGGAGTTTCAATTAAAAAATTAATTGAATCCGCGTTTTTGTTGATTGACTTTCGTTTTTAATTCTTTCTGTGTAGTTTCTTAGAATAAAATAGCTGACAAATCCAAAAACCGATTTTTTTGCAATTTTTTTACCCGTGTTTTGAACCCCTAAATCCCCGATATGGCCGATAAGCCGAGACAACCCAACCTTAGAATTGTCTCTTTTATATATATTTGAAGTTTCATGAAAATCGGTTCATAAGGGTTGAGATACTTCCCTTGTTAGTAAAACAGTGTTAACATGGTCGATAGTGATTGAATTTCCACTCGAACGATCGAAATTCTACTAGATTAATCGAAATTCTATAACACAATCAAAGTTTGTAGTGAAATTGCACGGGGTGGTATAAATACGATCCCGATTGGCCGCAGTAAACTTAATAAAACTAAACTTACCAGTGGCTTCCGACACCGCCCAATAGCAATTTTCTCACGCTCTCGAATATCATGGATGGCATGACGAATCACCACCTGGTAAATTATCTGGAGTTTAGTTCACTGGCTTTTGGCTTTTGTAGAATCCGTTCTACGGGACACCTGTTAGCGTTTCTTTCGAAACGTTGGAGTCGTTCTGTTCACAAATTTGCTGAAAGCAATGTGATTGCTCTAGATATTTCCAATGCGTTTGATCGTGTGTTGCACGGTGCGCTTGTTTCGAAGCTTATTTCTATTTGTGTCGGTAGTGATTTCTCTCGATTTATATCTCAGAGTTCGCTTAATACGTGTTGTTATGGATGGGTTTTTTGGGATTTCACGCAAGAACAATGTTACTTATCTTCAATTCCAGTTGTAGAAGATGTGATGAACCGAATACAGATGAAACAGTTGAACATATCCTGTGCAAGTGCCCTGCATTGGCCAGGATGTTAAGGCCAAAGCTGAACTCGAGAATCTGAAAGAAATCGCAGTTATGAACCTTATGTCAGTTAAACTGTTTGCAACACGGACTAACGCGTTTTATCCTCGTCGCTAACCTAACCTATAGATGGGTGCTCATCGGATGAGTTTCAGTTGAATTCAGGGGTGCCGCAAGGTTCTGTTCTTCCTCCTACCCATTTTCACATTTTTCTTAACGACCTTCTGGATCTAACTTCCAACCCTATTTATTCTTTTGCAGATGATAGCAACGTTTATCATTAATTTTCTTTCAATCATAGATCAAACCTTAATGAGGCAATCTCCGAGTAAGGGTGTTGCGAATAAGGTCGATTTTAATGCTCATAAGACCTAATGTTGTATGTTAACCCACAGACGTCTTGTGGAATCAGCGTCATATATATAGCTATTGAGGAATCAGGTACTTTTGATGTTCTATGCATGAAAATCCAATGTGATATTCGTTGGAACCAACATGTGGAATAATTTCCCCTCAGAAGTCTTCCCAGTCGGCTAGAATTTTGAAAAATTCAAATTAAATGCCCACAAACATTATTCCCTTTTTCCTTCTTCTCAGCCTATTTTCCTAATACCAACTCAATACACTAGTAGGGGCATTCCATGAGTGTTGGCTAAAATAAAAAAAAAAAACATTTTGAAGGTTACCTACCTGCCCCTTCCTATGATGAGTGCACCTATAAATTTTAAATCAGCCCGTTGTACGCGGAATGTGTCAGTGGAACACTCAACTGAAGGTTCTATGGCCGGGGTTCAATATTTGCTGATCCCACACTTGTCCGCCCCAAATTTTGTCTAGGCGCTTACCTCAGGCTTGATCAGGCTTGCCTCATGCTGCTGAGGTAAAAAAACCAAAACCGTCATCTCTCGCCAGGCATGCTAACATGGTTATGACTTTGGCTGTGATACCAATGACCAACTGTCGGGTTTGTACGCCCTTGCTTTGTATGATACCGACGAGGGGAATATCTTGTTGCCATCCCCTAGACCAGCTTACAAGCAACGTGTTGTTTCTGAGCACTGAAGCCTCAACCGTGAAGGACAACTCAAAACGTTTGGTAGCCTACAGGCGCTCTCTCAGGTACTCGAGGAAGCTGCCTCTACGTGTATAAGGCGTCTAAGGCGAAAGCATAAATTTCATGTACGGTTGCCCGTCATGAAAGGCAGGGCAAACGTACAAGCGCAATATCGGTGCCAAGCTATGACGCCTTACGGATCCGACCAGATGGACACACGGAAATATCCAGAAAAATGTAGGTGTCTAAGGCCTAGAGTTTAAAACAATCTACTACCTTGACATCTGTACTTAAAATGCAATTAGCCATAATTGACCGGAAGTTATCCAAAAGAAAGGATGGCTAAGGACAGTTGGCGGCTTATAGAGAAACAGAGCTTAAAGACAGTAAAAATTACTCTTTCACTAAGTTTCATAATGGCAAATGGAACAAGGGCATCAATCCAGGGTCTTGAGAGCTTTGGACTGGGATTAAGGTAGACGTCGACGCTGTTGAACTGGATCCTGACCAGGCCATCGTAAATGTATGAATTCCTCCTTGACTTTTAGAGGATGAATCCATACTTACACTCAAAAAAAAAAACTGTAATGTTAGCAAAAAAAGCTTGTAAACCTACAAGAAAATTTGCTGATTTTGAACCCACAATTTTTTTGCTAAAGTTAGCAAAAATGTTTTGCCAATAATTAGTTAACTAAATATTTTTTTTTTTGAACTTAGTTTATACACATCTGAGGACCCCATTGGGTTCGGACCCGATAGGTCCAGACCCCGATGGGCCTAGACCTAGTTGGGTTCCTTAAAAATCGTCATAGTTTTTGATCCAAAATTTGTGTCCGTTTCGCTCTACCTTGCTTAGTTTTTGAGATACGTGATTATAAGGGACCACTGGGGTCTTGAGAATTAAAAAACTCGATAACTTCAAAAATATTACTCGGAGAGCTTTTGACTATTTTTGTTGTGTCGGCAATATTTACCGAGATATGAGCATTTTAAAATTTTCGGGAATGCTAACTTTTTTGGATCCAAAGTTAGGGCCCATTAGGGTCCACACATGTGAAGAGGACCGGCGATACTATGGAGATTCTAAGAACCAAAAATGGCCTCCATTTTGCTCTATCTGGCTTAGTTTCCGAGATAGCGCCATTTTTAGTTTTCTGAAAATAAAAAAAAATTTACCATTTATTTTGCTAATATTAGCAAAAAATCTTGTAAAAATGTAGTCAACTCAATTTCAAATTTAGCAAAAGAAATTAGTTCAAAGTTTGTTTAAAATTGCTAATGTGCTAAATGAAGTTTACAAGAATTTTTTGCTAACATGCTAATCTCAACTAAAAATTTGCTAAAAGTTAGCTAACTAGCGTTAGCAAAAAAAAAATAGTAAATCTACTAACGTATTTTTTTGAGTGTACGCAGATTAAACGGCAAAATATAGGTGAATAGTTCTGATGATTAGCTAAAAATCAGCTCAAAGTCCTTGCCTCTTCTGTGCCTTTCCAAAGGCGAGGTGAAGCTTGAGTTGAACCTTCTGAAGATGATTCTTCCCAAAGAGGAAGTGCAAATGAATTCTAGCTGCATAAATTTGGTGCAGATTAATTTGCATCTCTGTGAAGCAGCCACGGAAGAATTTCTGCCTTTAATGGAGAGGGACGAAAGAGGAGTGGCTTTGATTCAAGAACCCTAGCAGCTTTGCAAGTAGTTTTCAAGGTATAAAGTCGGGGAAATTCATGCTATATTTGCTATAAATTACCATCCTAATAGAGGTTCATTTATAGCAACTATAGAGATACAACTATAAGTATTTTGTAAAAATTATAACAACTCTGCCAGAGACATTTTATGGAACTTGGAGCCACTAGTGTTTTGTTGAAAAAATGTGAACCATTACTTTGGGAGATAGAAAAAGTAACAAATTTAAAGTTTTTATCCTTTTTACCCTATTATAATCAGAATTTCTAAAAGGTACCATATTTAGAATGTTTCTTTTTTAATAAAGAGACATTTATTTTAAATTTCAAGTTTCTTTGACCATTATTTCAGGAGAAAGAAAAAAGTACCAAAATACAGCAAAATCCCTTTTAGTCCCCATTAGATTTAGAATTTCTAAAAAGTTCATTTTTTCAAAATATTTTTTTTTAGTCCAGATGATCCTGTATTCCATATTTCAAGGACCATTATTTCAAGATATATAAAAAGTACCAAAAGTACACTTTTTTACCCTCTTAAGATCGGAATTTTTAATAACCCAACCTTTAGTTTCTATAACACTGTCCGATAGCAAATATTAAACATGAATATACGTCTGAAAGAAGAGATCAAATGGAGTAAAACTGCATTTACAGTTTTTCATTTCATGATCCTGTTTCCTTTTAAAAGGACTTCGAAACTTTAAAGGTTGCCTTTTTTTAAAATTTTTCTGAAATATTTGTACTTGTCCTAGGATACCACTAGTGATGGCAAATTAAAGAGGACCATCTCCTCTAATTTTCCCATTTTTTTTTTATTTTGCCACATCAGAATAAAAGGATGTGAATAAAGTCATTTGAAAACTTTATCAAAATATTTTGTTATACATTTTGAATGATATTACAGGATAAAGTTTCGAAAGGACGTAATGTACCACCTTTTTCCTAATATATAAAAATTTTACAATAAGAAAATTAGGGGAGATCCTTCTCGTTCATTTACCTAAACATGTCTCATCCTAGGACAATTACAATATTACAATAATAAAAAAAAATTATAAAATTTAATCTCCTAAAACTTTGAAGTCTTTTTAAAAGGAAACAGGATCATGAAATTAAAAACTGTAAATGCAGTTTTACTACATTCAGTCTCTTGTTTCAAACGTTCGTTCGTTTTTAACGACTTTTTTTTTAAATTTTGTCGGGTGGTGTAAACATTATTTTAAGATCTCCTGAAAAGTACCAAGTACCCTATTTTTTTCCCTATTAAAACCCTTAAAACCAAAATTTCCCTTTTCCCCGAAAGTTAATTTCGAAAAGTTTCCGAAGGAATAAAATTTTGAGGGGAAATTTGAAGCAGCTCTAACTGAAGTTTTTTTCTATACACTCAAAAAAAAGTGAATTAAAATCTGGGAAAATTAATTCAATTTTGAGAAAAAGAGGGAATGATTTGGCTCCAAAGATTTTTTTTCTTGGTTTTAGTTCATAATTTTCCCAAAAATAAGTAAAACAAAGTTATTTAATTTTAAGCCAATTTTAACTAGAAAATGGGAAAAATTTTACTTCTCATTTTAGAAATAAATTGGGTCTAGACCCTGGACCCATGGGTTCGGACCCCATTTAACCCAAGACCCCGTTGGGTCCCTTAAGGGTCCCCATAGATTTTGAACCAAAACTTGTATCCGTTTCGTTCTAACTTGCTTAGTTTTTGAGATACATTAATAAGGGGCCTAATAGGGTCTTGAGAATCTTAAAAACCGGATAACTCAAAAACTATTAATCGGAGGGCTTTCGGGTATTTTGCGGAAGTGTTCCACGAGTCAAAAGCTACAAAAATGCCGTTGGACCTTTTCTTGTTTTGGCAGTATTTACCGAGATATGTGCATATACAAAATCTCGGGAATTTCAAATTTTAGATCTAAAATTAGGGTCTTGAGACTCCGACAGATATGCAGAGCTAGGCTATTTCATTTGTAGTCTTTCTTTTGAAAATTTCATCCGTTTCGCTCTATCTCGCTTAGTTTTCGAGATATCGCCATTTTGAATTTTTAACCAAATTCTAAGAAGTTAATTACTAAATTCTCAGAAGTCATTAACAAAGAAGAGAAATACGATGATGTTTTTTTAGTAAATTTCAACTAAACTTGAACTAAATTGTTTTTTAAGAAATATGTCTTAAAAATAAAGATGCGATTCTTAGATTTGTGGAAAATTTCTTTGGCGGTAAGAATTTTTTTTCCTAATATTAAAAAAATCCATTTAAAGAAAATTATGAACTAATTATAAGTAAATGAACTAAAATTTTTTCCTCATAGTTAAGAAAATTTCTCATTTTTAAGTTAAATTTAACTAAATTTTAGGAAAATTCATGATAAATTTTTAAAGACATTTTTTCCTTAATTTTAGTTATGGCTTTTTTTTTAGTGTAACCAACAATAGGACAAAAATAAAAAAAATTTAAAAAAAGATTTTAAAAAAATCTTAAAGAACTCCTTTCGAAGCTATTTGTAAATAAATATTGATCCACCTTTTCCAAATGTAGGGTGATGGCCCTTTTTGGAAAATAAGGATGTAAAGCTTGTATTTGTGTTACAAACAGCAAAGGCCGCATAGAAGCAAAAATATACAACACACAATAGCAACAGCAATAGCTAGCAACAACAGCAACACCAACAATAAGTACTCAACAACAGCACAACATACACAAACTAACTGTCAGTCAGCCAGACAGGCAGACAGACTGACTGACTAACTGACAAGACAAACGACAGGACTAATAGCCAAATATATAACAGCAGCAAAAACCATTTGAGAGTTGTAGTTTTTTTTCCCCCAACTTCTTTGAATTGCACAAACAACATTTTTATATATAAAGTAGCAAAATATGGAAGAAAAGTATCGAATTCGCATTGTCAGCATTAGGTGGTGAGGATACTGGGGGAGAAAAAAAATAATAATAATAGCAAACGACAAGAAGAACGTGCAACCAACGAATTGAAATTGTTCAATATGTATTGACTGCGGTATTAATACATAAAAGATGTTGGTACTACATACATTCATACTTTATATAACTGCGAACATACATAAGATATTAATACATATCAAATCTCTACTTTTTTTTCCCGAAACCATCCACTTAAAAAATGTAAAAAAAAGAAATATTGTATATATCAGAAAGCAGGGAAATGTATATCGAGTCAAAAGCCTTGATAGTTACAGACGTAGATTTGTTATGTAAAAAATGAAAGAATGAAAAATTAAAGAAAAAATATCGTATAAATTGAATAAATTTTTCTCTTATTCAATAATGTGCTGAAATTTATGTTGAAGGGATTATTTGAATTTTATAATTAGCAACTAGATTATAGTAAAATGCTTAAGAAAGCGTGAAGAATGGCGCCCAGTGCGGGGCCCACATTAGTCGACCTTTGTAGTCATTTTTACTTATATCGAGAAGGTTTTTACCATCATTCTCATGGGTTATGACAGCTCATAACTGATGTCAAAGAATATCCACGACGCTGTCAGAAAATGTTTTGGAATCTTGCCCAAGTTTTGAAATCCTTTCTTGCAAAAATATACAAGATATTTTCTAAAAACAAAATTTGTTTTTTCGATTCAGGACAATTTTTCTTTTACACAATTCTTAGAACGATAAATATTTTTCTTTTATAAAAATTTTCAATATCTGTACCATTTTCTATATACAGGGTGTTTCAAGTTCGAGTATCTTTTTCAAATGCAAATTAAACACACATTTTTAATGGAAATTTATCTCTTTACCTCCTTATTAAGATATAAAGTAAAGGTTCTGCAATTTATGAATGATAAATAATATCTTCCAAATTTCCCCCCGTATGCACGCTTACACACGTCGATTCTTTTAGCGAAATTTTCGATGACATTTTGGTACAATCAAAATAATTCTACAGTAAAAGGTTTAGTAACTGATATTGTACCAAAATCTACTAATAAGTTACTAATTTTAGTATCTTCAAAGTACTAAAATTAGTAATTTTTACTGGTTTTGAATAATATTAGTTAAAAATTTTAGTATTGGTTACCAATTTCTGCACTAGGTCCTTTTGGACTAAAATTTAGTTAAATTTTTAGTATTGAATACCCGCGTTTTTCTTTGGGTGTATAATTGTGGCTATAGTTCTTTAAATTTTTTTTTGGCTTGTTGTTCATGGAATGGATATTAACGATAGGTGGTTTCAACAAGATGGTGCGCCATGCCACACAGTCAACGAAACAATGAGTTTTTACAAACGAAATTGCCGGGAAAAATTATTTCACGAAGATCTGAAGCAAATCTTTTAGGCCATCTCAAAGAGGAAGTTTATGCAGATAAACCATAAACAATTGAAGCTCTGAAATACAATTGAAAAAATAAACGTATTTAAGAGTGCACACGCGAGACATTTTGAAGATATTATTTATTTTTCATTAATTACCGAACCTCTACTATAAATTTTAATAAACAGATAATAAATTTTCTTTAAAAATGTTCGTTAAATTTGCATTTGAAAAATATATTCGAACTTGAAACACCCTGTATATGAAAGAGTTGGGTGACTGAATGTTTGATTCCTGATTACACGACTAGAAATTTGGAAGGTAGGTTCACCTTACGAAAATAGGTCCATTAAGGCTGGATTTTTTTGAAAGTTCGGATTCTAAGGGGGTAAATAGGTCTGAAATGGTATTATTTGGTACTTTTTTGTATTTTCTGAAATATATATATATATAATCCTTTAAGTTCCTAGGAGGAACTTAGGGCCACAACAAGATTCTTCCACTCATCTCTGTTTTCGGCTATGCGTTTGATTTGGCTCCAGCTGTATCCTGCGTCTTGAATCTCCTTTATGGTGTTACTTGGACGACCCCTTCTTCGGCTACCTTGGGGATTAAATTCAAGCGCTTTTCTTGTGATGTTATCAGGAGGTTTGCGAAGTGTGTGCCCAAGCCATCTGTATTTATGGATTTTTATTGATTCCGTAATTTGCGGTGGTTGAGTTCGGAACCAAAGCTCTTCGTTACAAATAGTGCTCGCCCAGAATACTTTTAGAATGCGTCGTAGACATCTGTTAATAAACGCTTGAAGTTTTTTAGCGCTGTATGTGTGCGATTTTCTTAAATAATGATCCTTAAAACTTTAAATTTACAATGCAGGTTCCTTTGGCAAAAAAAAATCTTACAAGGGAAGTATTCCAACCCTTATGCAGCTCAAAATATAAATAAAAGAAACAATTCTAAGGTAGGGGTGTCTCGGCTTATCGGCCATATCGGGGATTTAGGAGTTCAAAAATAACACATTTTAACGGTATAGAATAAAACCTACATGGGACACTGAAATGGAAGTTGGAACGAAATGGAATAAAACAACGAAACGAAATGTAATATAAAAAACAAATTTTTATAGCCTCCAACCACAGTATTGTTGTATACTCACTTTGTCATTATATACCCCACAAAGTATATATATTATTGAGCAGTGATCGATTCTAAGACATTAGCGATGTCCGTCTGTCCGTCCGTCCGTCTGCCCGTCTGTGGAAGACACGATACAGTCCAAAGTAAAAGAGCTAGACTCCTGAAGTTTGGCAGAAATATGTCTTATGATATTGGGCTGGTTAAGTTCGAACATGGGCAAAATCGGATCTTGGGGGAAAAAGTTCCCCCTTTAAGAACTAAAACAAGTAAGAAAATTATACTCGGTCAAGACCGACCATATAATACCCTACACCAGAGTTTCCCGGAAAATGGGTCCCATGGACCGATTAGATAAGTATATATGTTGTCAAATCTTTAATAAGTGTAAAAAACACTCACAAATCACATTTTAGTGAAATAGGCTTCTATTTGTTGGCAATAAACCACTTTAACTGAATATCGGTCGAAATTTTCACAAGGTGCCTGAGTCCAAAGCTGGTCCGATAATTATCAGGTTTGATAAGGTTATTTAAGTACGCGTTTAACATACACAAACAAAATTTTAATTAAATATTTTCTATTTTCATGAAATTTGAGAGATATATGTGAAAATCGGGAAGGTGGTTTGTATTGGGGCTACAAGAAGACATGGTTCGATTTCTTTGAAATTCGGAATGATGTTTGTTAAGACAAAACACGCTTACCTGCCAAATTTCGAAAAGATAGCTACTATATATTCTATATATATAAAAGAGTGTGGTGACTGACTGACTGATTGACTGACTGACTGACTGATTGGCAATAATCATCGCCCAGCCCAAACCGCTGAAGCTAGAGACTTGAAATTTGGAATGTAGGTTCGGCTCCCGACAAAACCACCCACTAAGAAGGGATTTTTGGAAATTCCGATTCTAAGGGGGGCAAAAGGGGGAAAATAGGGCCCTTTGGGGGATTTTGTATCTTTTGAACTAATAGTCCTAGAAACTTCAAATTTGAACTCTAGGATCCTCTCGCGGAAATAAAATTTCGAATTTTTTTTTTTTTTTTAAATTCCGCCTCCAAGGGGGGAAAAGGGGGAAAATAGGGCATATTGGTACATTTTTTATATTCTAAACAAATGGTCCCAGAAACTTGAAATTTGGAGTCTAGCACCCTCTCGCGGAAATAACATTTTGGAAAAAGTAATATTTTGAAAATTCCGTTTCTAAGGTGGGGGGAGGGGGAAAATAGGGCAAGTTGATACATTTTGTATCTTCTGAACTAATGGTCCTACAATCTTGAAATTTTGAATATAGGATACTCTCGCGGAAATAACATTCTAAAGGAAGTACTTTTTCAAAATTCTGGGGGGAAATCGGGAAAGCAGGGCAACTTTGAATCTGCTGAACTAATGGTCCTTAATACTTGAAATTTAAACTGTACGATCCTTTCGCGAAAATAACATTCTTAAAGAAGAACTTTTCAAAAAATCCGCTTCTACGGGGAAAGTAGGGCAATTTTGTATCTGCAGAACTAATGGTCCTAGATACTTGAAATTTGAACTGTACAATCCTCTCGCAAAAATAATATTCCAAAGAAAGTACTTTTTGAAAATTCCGGGGGAAAAAGGGGGTGCGTGGGGTAATTTTGAATCTGCTGAACTCATGGTCCTAGATACTTGGAATTTCAACTGTACGATCATCTCGCGGAAATAACATTGTTAAAGAAAAACTTTTTTAAAAATTATGCTTCTTCGGGGAAAAAGAGGGGAAAATAGAGCAATTTTGAATCTGCTGAACTAATGGTCCTAAATACATGAAAATTGGACTGTACGATCCTCCCGCGGAAATAACATTCGGAAAGAAATACTTTTTTAAAAATTCTTCTTTAAGGGGGAAAAAGGGGGAAAGTAGGCCAATTTTGTATCTGCTGAACAAATAGTCCTAGATACTTGAAAATTGGACTGCACAATCCACTCGCGGAAATAAAATTCGAATGAGGGACTTTTTGGAAAATTCCGCCTCTAAGAGGGAAAAGAGGGCAATTTTGTATCTGCTGAACTAATGGTCCGGGAGACTTGAAATTTGGACTGTACGATCTTTTCGCGAAAATAACATTCTGAAAGAAGTACTTTTTTAAATATTCCGATTTTGAGTGGGGAAAAGGGGAAAAGTAGGGCAATTTTGTATCTGCTGAAATAATGGTCCTATATACTTGAAATTTCGACTGTACGATCCTCTCGCGGAAATAACATTCTCAAGGAAGTACTTTTTTGAAAACTCTACTTTTAAGGGGGAAAAAGGGGAAGGTAGGGCAATTTTGTATCTGCTGAACTAATGGTCCTCGATACTTAAAATTTAACTGTACGATCCTCTTGCGGATATAACATTCTAAAAGAAGTACTTTTTTTTAAATTCTGCTTCCACGGGGGAAAAAGGGAGAAAGTAGGGCAATTTTGAATCTGCTTAACTAATAGTCCTACATACTTGAAGTTTGGACTGTACGATTCTCTCGCGGAAAAAACATTCTAGAAGAAGTACTTTTTTGAAAGTTCTCCTTCTAAAGGGGGAACAGGTGGAAAGTAGGGCAATTCTGTATCTGCTGAACTAATGATCCTAGATACTTAAAATTTGAACTGTACGATCCTCTTGCGGAAAAAGTTCCGCTTCTAAGGGGGAAAAGGCGGAAAGTAGGGCAATTTTGTATCTGCTGAACTAATGGTCCTAGATACTTGAAATTTAGACTGCACGATCCCCTCTCTTGGAATTAACATTCTGAAAGAAGTACTTTTTTTTGAAAATTCCGATTTCAAGGGGGGAAAACGGGGAAGGTAGGGCAATTTTGTATCTGCTGAACTAATGGTTCTAGATACTTGAAATTTGGCTGAACGATCCTCTCGCGGAAATAACATTCTTAAGAAAGTACTTTTTAAAATTCTGTGGGAAAAAGGGGGAAAGAAGGGCAATTTTGAATCTGCTGAACTAATGGTCCTAGATTCTTGAAATTTGAACTGAACGATCCTTTCGCAAAAATAACATACTTAAAGAACTTTTTTAAAAATTTCACTTCGAAGGGGGAAAAGCGGGAAAGTAGGGCCCTTTGGTGGATTTTGTATCTTTTGAACTAATAGTTTTAGAAACTTGAAATTTGGACTCTATAATCCTGTGGAAAATAGGACAATTTTGTATCTTCTGAACTAAAACTTTAAGTTTTGATCCTCTCGCGGAAATAATTTTTTGAAAAATACACTTTTTGAAAATTTTGGTTTTAAGGAGGGCCAAGAGGGGCAAAATAGGGCAATTTGGTAAATTTTAAACTAATGGTTTTAAAAGCATGACAATATAGGATCATCTCGCGGAATAACATATTGAAAGAAGTACTTTTTTGAAAATTACTTTTTAAAGGGGGAAAGAAGGGCAATTTTGTATCTGCTGAAGTAATGGTCCTAGATATTGAAGTTTGGACTGTACGATCCTCTCGCGGGAATAACATTCTGGAAGAAGTACTTTTTTGGAAAAATCTGCTTCTATAGGGGGAAAAAGAGGGAAAGTAGGGTAAAGTTGAAATTTGAATCCTCTTGCGGAAACAACATTCTAATGGAAGTACTTTTTTGAAAATTTCGCTTCTACGGGGAAAAAGGGGGAAATTAGGGCAATTTTGTATCTGCTGAACTAACGGTCCTAGATACTTGAAATTTGGAGTGTACGATCCTCTCGCGAAAAAAACATTCTGAAAGAAGTACTTTTTTTAAAAATTTTGTTTTGTAGGTGGAAATAGGGGAAAAGTTGGGCAATTTTGTATCTGCTGAACTAATGGTCCTAGATACTTGAATTTTGAACTGTTTTGTATCTGCTGAACTAATGGTTCCTGATACTTGAAGTTTGGACTGTACGATCCTCTAGCGGAAATAACATTCTGGAAGAAGCACTTTTTAGTAGCTTCTAAGGGGAAAATGGGGAAAGTAGGGCAATTTTGTATCTGCTGCATTAATGGTCCTACTGTAGATTTGGACTGTACGATCCTTTCGCGGAAATAACATTCTAAAATAAGTACTTTTATGAAAATTCTGCTTCTAATGGGAAAAAGGGAGAAGTAGAGATACTTAAAATTGGTAAATTACGATCCACTCGCGGAAATTACATTCTGGGAAAATAAATTTTTGAATTTTCGCTTCAATTTGGTACATATTGTTCCTTATGCACTAATGTTCCTTGAAACTTAAAGTTTGAACTATGGGATCGTTTCGCCAGAATAAACTTTTTCAACTTTAAATCTACTCAAAATATAATATTTTAAAGGTCGAAACTAACAATTTTTATGTTTAAAGAAAAATTATTAAGAATTTGAAGTAATAATTTTTTTTTTCCAGCTAACCGGTAACGAAGTACCGGGCGAGTTAGCTAGTATATATATAAAGAGGACCTTCGTATGGGGGCTAGGTCTAAATATGGATCTATTTTTTCCAATTTCAATAGGCTTCGTCCAAGAGAGGTTTAAGTTTCAAATTTCAAGCCAATTAATTAAAAATTGCGACCTGTATCGTGTTTACACCGTTAACATGGACAGACAGATGGACGGACGGACAGATGGACATCGCTAAATCGACTCCAAAAGTGATTCTGAGTCGATCGGTATGCATAAAGGTGGGTCTAGGACCAATATTTCGGGTAGTTACAAACATCAGCACAAACTCATTATACCCTGTACCATAGTGTGGTGTAGGGTATAAAAACCTCTAAAAATAAGCCATTTTGTATAGGTTTTTTGAACTTTTGCTTAGCAAATGAAACATTTTTATATCAGAAGCAGTTCAAAGTACTGCAGTTGGATCCAGCAAGGTTTTCTCCCACCGCTAAAAACCACCCCCCCCAAAAAAAAGACACCACTTTTTTTAACATATTTGAGGGTATAAAAGATTCGGCACAGCCGAATTTAACACTCTCACTTGTTTTTAATCCCAATTTTGTTTATACTCAATATTTTTTTCACTCAAAATTTTTTTTTGGTTAAACTTATTTTTTCACAAAAATTTTTTTTCATTCCAAATTTGTTTTTACTAAAAATTTCCTGATATAAAAGGCCATATGACGATATAAGGTCTCAAACATTTTTTATGGAATATTTTTTATCGGAACAAACAAGAATACTGATACTTTTTTTTCCGGTATTTAATATTACTGGTAACGAAGTTTCGAGCGGGCATGCTAATATCCTATATATATATAATAATGACAACCTCCTCTATCAATCAGCAGTATTTGCAAATATCTATTCCCAAGTCAATTTGCACTTTTGTGGAGCTGACATAATTAACTCTTGGATTAGATATGTTAGTCCCAGCATAGTTATCAATAGAGATTCCAATACCGATATTCTCGACCCCGGAAATTCCGGGATTTTTACGATTAGACGAATTCCGAATCTCGGGTTTTTTTACTTTTCATATCGAGATTTTCGGGATCCGGTTTTTTTTTAAATATTTTTTTTATAATTTTTGCATTTTTTTCAATAATTTGTATAAAAAATAATTTTTGTGGATTACAAAACAAAATAATACGACAAAAGTATCGACTGATCCGTTTGGGAAATGTAAAGCTTGCAAAAATATTCTAAAAGGGCTATGGACTCATCTTAACTTCTTAAGTTGTAAACGGTTTCTAAAACAACATTTTTTAAAGGTTCATAAGTTAAAGCTGAAAAAAGTTGATAACGATGAGCCACGACAAAAGGTAAGAAAGGTAACTGACTACAATTATCCTTCACATGAGGACTTTCTACCTGTTGTTGCCGCTCTCCATGGTTTTTCATTTTCGAAGTTCGAAAGTTCAACAAAACTTCGCAAATCTTTACGAACGCGTGAATTTGAAGTGACAAAGTGCAAAAAAAAACACGCAAATATCGAGATTCAAAATATCCCGAAAATCCCGAATTCCTGGATTTTTTCATCAATCCCGAATCCTTGGATTCAGAAAAACCAATCCCGATTGTAAACCTACACGCAAAAAAAAAATCTGTGTAAGATTGAGCAATCCTACTTGGTAAAACTTTTTTCATACCAAAAAAAAATTTTTACCAAATTTTTGCTAATATTATGCTTGTCGATGTTAAAGTAACATAATTCATTTTTTATGTAAAATAACCAAGTAGCTTGCACAATAACGCAAATTACCTGCACAAAAATTTATCGAAAGAAAACAACAAAAAAACAAATACAGACCGCCATTTTCATTTTTTTTGTGTGCGTTGTTTGTTTATTTTTTGTGTTATAAAAACGTAAAAAGGAAATTGATAAATAAAATAAAAATAAATTAATAAATAAAAATAAATAATTAGTTTTCTAAAAGATAAATAAATGCAAGATAAAAGAATGTTAAAGTTAATTTTGCTTTCATCACTTAAAACACCATTCATTAAGAAAAACCAATGGAGTCCCAGACGTATGTTTCGATGAATAACAAATGGAATGATAAAGTGAGTATACCCGCATTCCGAAGACACCAATAAGGTTTAATAGATTTTTAGTGTTTGAAACCGGTATGGGAAATACCAGAAATGTCTATAATTTTTAGAAATTCAATTTTTCTTCTGCATTTTTTCAACTTGAACCCTTATAAAAATTAGTGTTTGGTAATAATTTTCTATTTTTACAGGGTACTGCTAAATAAATTTTTGAAGCTATGGCGAATCCTTCACTACACGCAAAAAAAAACTTGTGTCGGAGTGAGCAAAAATCTGGCATAATTTTACCAAAAATATGCTAAAACTACAACCGACGAAGTAGTTTTCGTAATTTAGCCAAAACACTTATGTAAAAAATTTTGAAGAAAATGCTAATGCTATTTAAGTAAAAACTTGGTAAAATATACCAAAAGAGATATGGTGAAATATTCCAAAATTATTAGAAAAGATGACTAAAAATAATGCTAAAAATTACCACATTTATGCTAAAATAAATTTTCAATAAATTTTTGTAAAAATTTGTATATTTGTTGAATTTAAAATTTTCACAGAATAAATCCATATTAATGTAATAAATGTTGTGTAGGATTTAATTTACCACCGACCAACTGACCCTTTTTGTACAATTTTCTCGAGTGACTGCTGCCTACGCTTCTTCTTGAAGTAAAGGATCCGCTATAGCTTCACGAATTTATTTAAAAGCATCCTGTAAAAATAGAAAATTATTACAAAACATATATTTTTAATTTAAAAAATTGGTAAACCCCATTGGTCTCTTGGTAAGGAGGAACACTTACTTTGTCATTCCATTTGTAACTCAAAACAGGTATGGACTCCCTTGGCTTTGGGTTTTTAGGTTTTAATTTTATACCTAAAGGCAGGATTGGTGTCCACGCTCTTTATTGTAGTGAAGGATTCGCCATAGCTTCAAAAATTTATTTAGCAGTACCCTGTAAAAATAGAAAATTATTACCAAACACTAATTTTTATAAGGGTTCAAGTTGAAAAAATGCAGAAGAAAAATTGAATTTCTAAAAATTATAGACATTTCTGGTATTTCCCATACCGGTTTCAAACACTAAAAATCTATTAAACCTTATTGGTGTCTTCGGAATGCGGGTATACTCACTTTATCATTCCATTTGTTATTCATCGAAACATACGTCTGGGACTCCATTGGTTTTTCTTAATGAATGGTGTTTTAAGTGATGAAAGCAAAATTAACTTTAACATTCTTTTATCTTGCATTTATTTATCTTTTAGAAAACTAATTATTTTTATTTATTAATTTATTTTTATTTTATTTATCAATTTCCTTTTTACGTTTTTATAACACAAAAAATAAACAAACAACGCACACAAAAAAAATGAAAATGGCGGTCTGTATTTGTTTTTTTGTTGTTTTCTTTCGATAAATTTTTGTGCAGGTAATTTGCGTTATTGTGCAAGCTACTTGGTTATTTTACATAAAAAATGAATTATGTTATTTTAACATCGACAAGCATAATATTAGCAAAAATTTGGTAAAAATTTTTTTTTGGTATGAAAAAAGTTTTACCAAGTAGGATTGCTCAATCTTACACAGATTTTTTTTTTGCGTGTACAATAAAGAGCGTGGACACCAATCCTGCCTTTAGGTATAAAATTAAAACCTAAAAACCCAAAGCCAAGGGAGTCCATACCTGTTTTGAGTTACAAATGGAATGACAAAGTAAGTGTTCCTCCTTACCAAGAGACCAATGGGGTTTACCAATTTTTTAAATTAAAAATATATGTTTTGTAATAATTTTCTATTTTTACAGGATGCTTTTAAATAAATTCGTGAAGCTATAGCGGATCCTTTACTTCAAGAAGAAGCGTAGGCAGCAGTCACTCGAGAAAATTGTACAAAAAGGGTCAGTTGGTCGGTGGTAAATTAAATCCTACACAACATTTATTACATTAATATGGATTTATTCTGTGAAAATTTTAAATTCAACAAATATACAAATTTTTACAAAAATTTATTGAAAATTTATTTTAGCATAAATGTGGTAATTTTTAGCATTATTTTTAGTCATCTTTTCTAATAATTTTGGAATATTTCACCATATCTCTTTTGGTATATTTTACCAAGTTTTTATTTAAATAGCATTAGCATTTTCTTCAAAATTTTTTACATAAGTGTTTTGGCTAAATTACGAAAATTACTTCGTCGGTTGTAGTTTTAGCATATTTTTGGTAAAATTATGCCAGATTTTTGCTCACTCCGACACAAGTTTTTTTTTGCGTGTATAGTTAGCATAGCATTAAGAGTGGCGCCCAACGTAGGGCCCATATCAACACCAGCCCTTAGTAGCCGATCATACATATATCGAGTAGTTTTCACTTTCGTTCCAACCATCAGACTATTACATCGTAGGTCACAATTACGTCACAATAGGTTTGATTACATATTTCAGAATCTGGGCCATATTTTCTTTATGAAATTCAAAAAATCCTTTTTTAAGTTTTTAGCTTTATCTTAAATCCAAAAAAATTATAATGATGAAAACATTTTCCAAAATAAGTGCCTCCTTAATAAACACACATTTAACATTTTTGTTGTATAGTGCTGTTGCAGATGGATGATGATTGTTGTTGGTCGATGGATGCTGCTGCTGTTTTGTTACTTTTTTTTTTCATTTTGTATATTTTTTTTTGCATCACCAATGAATTAAATTGTGTTGTTGTTGTTGTTGCTGCTGATGTTGCATTGTTATTGTTGTGTTTTTATAAACAGTTCTTTTGTTGCATTATGTATGGATTTTTTTTGTAGCTTTCAGCTTCTTTTCATTCTACTACACTTCAAGTCTTGCTCCTGATGTTGTTGGTTGTTGCTGCTGCTGTTTGTGGATCGTGATCGTGTTTAAATTCTGCACAATTTTTTATTTTTTTTATGTTCAATTCATGACAACAAAATTGGCAGTTTAGTTTGAGGTGGAGTGGTGGTGCCACAGTGTGTTTTTTTTAATTTTTAAGTTACGTTTTTCTTCTTCTTCATTGTTGGTGTGTTGTTGCTGCTCTTATGAAAAAATACAACAAAATTTCTAGGAAAAATCTTTTTGCAAAAATAGTAGATTATCGTGATTTGTTGGAAACGAAAATTCAAAACCAAAAAAATAATCAGAAATTGTAATAAATACAGGCCTATGCACCATGGTTTAGCAGTGGTTGCAACAAACAATTGTTGCAATGGCCTGGCCGGCCATTGCCAGCATAACTAAATAAATTTGTATAATCTTTTTTGAGTTTTTTTGTTAATTTTTTCCTTCATGTTGCCTTCTAATGATGTATTTCTGTTTAAAAATCTATAAACCAATTGTATTTATTGTTTGATTCAATTTTAAATTCAATGGTGGGCAATTTTTTTTATAATGCTTTGCTGTGTTGCAACATTAAGTTGCTATAGATATTAAATGATAGTCGAACTTTATGTCAGTTTGAACTTTAGGGTAACAATCAGTTTTTATTATAATCTTTATATCGATTTGGAGAAGAATTAGTTAATCTTTATTCAAAATGAGAAAGAATCTGAGACAGTTGGTTACTTAAGAAGCTAGTGAGTTGTTCAGTAGTCACGCATTCTCAGTTATTCAAAATTGGACACGAAAATTGATCTAGATAGAATTATCAAGAAAATGGCGCCCAAGCTGGGGCCAACTCCGAATGGCATAGCGAAACCACCAGTAATGAGGAAGAGTTGGCCAATCTGAAAACAGTAACGATTCAAGAAATTTTACGTTAAAAGAGCGCAGAAAAGAACATGAGTTGGAACAGTGTCGAAAGTCAGTTTTTATTATAAAACATCTAGATGCATCTTCGAAAATAGTTTATTTAGAAAATGCGAATAAATCGACATCGAGCATTGAAAAATATTTTATTGCTCTTACTGGAACTTTTTGTCATTTTGTCTTAAGGGTAAATTCAGTTTTTACTATAATCTTTATACCAATTTAGAGAGGAATTAGTTAATCTTAGTTCTAAATAAGAAAGAATCTGAAACAGTTGATTACTTAAGAAGCTAGTAAGTTGTTCCGTAGCCACCTGTTTAGAGTTTCCTTATGAACGAGGAATTCTACAACCACGATATCGGTTATTCAGAATTGGCTACGAAAATTGATCCAGAAAAAATTATCAAAAAAAATGGCGCCAAAGATGGGGCTAAATTCCGAAACACAAAGCGACACCAAAGCGGTAATGAGGGAGAGTTGGCCAAACTCATTACAGTAACGATTCAACAAATTATAGAGCAGAACAGAACATTAGTTGGAACTATGTAGAAAGGCAGTTTTTACTATATATCATCTTTAAGAAAGAGTTTTTTTGAGAAAATGCGAAAAAATCGGCAACGAGCATCTACAAATAATTTATTGTTCTTACTTTAAGAGGTATCACTTTGGATAAGGAACTGGTTTTGTGGACATTACGAAATCCTCTTAATCTAACCTCACCTATGGAAAGAGTCAATCAAAACATTTTTTTTAATTTAAGCCAACACTCCGGGGGTATTAGGAAAATAGGTTATGAAGAGACGAAAGAAGAAAAGGAATTGTCGTTTCACAGTTGACAGAAGACAACAAACGGATGTGATGAGCTAGAAAAAGGCAAATACTACAGGTTTGCACCCATGTTTTAGGATGAGTTCCCCTATCTCAGCTGAACACTTACCGTTGTAGTATCTATAGAACAATGATACACAACCCACATTCCCACGATGCTCCAATGAGTCAATAGAGATGTCATTTGTGAGCTTCTTCGCACTCCTTTGCACCCGATCCGGAAGCTTCAATAGTTATAGGAGTTATATCCCATCTGCGATTGGATGTAGGCGGTATAAATAGTGATAAGATCAGACAGAGGTTAGATTGTAAGTGGCTGATGTCGTTTTATGTTAGCACACATACATTCTGAGGTCCGTTGTAATACCACGGAACGATAATGGGGTTCCCCTACTAGTCCCTTCTCTGTAACACATTTGAGCTCCTTATGAAACTCCTAAGATCGTGCTGCTTTCAGATCCCATTGAAGCAAGTCTCTGATCGGAAAGTGCCGGGCAATGGCAGATAAAGTTGTCCATGGTTCCAACTCCTTCTCATCCATGCAACTCCGGTAAAATTCATTTGACTGCACATTTAACCGGAAAGCACACAGCTTTCATATAAGCACACAGCTTTCATACAGCGTCCGGTTATTACAGAAACCATCATCGAAATCTCTAATCTAGAAAGCGATATCAGCTTACTTGAGCACATTGAATTAAAAGAAGTCCAAATATCTTGTGTAGTCAAGCATGTCCATCCATGTGCCCTTGTCTGATCAGTCTCCGTCGCGGAACAAAGCCGTAGATTTTGATTGGATGTTTTAAGAGGTATACCAACACATTCCAGTTCTTTTGGAACCTTTAAGGTAGTTTTCTTACGAGGAGGGAATGTGGAGCTCTGACTAGAATTATAACTGGTCACTGTCTCATCGGCATTCATGCCAAGAATATTAGATTCATTTCAGACTCCAGTTGTAAAAGATGAATCTTACCAGGAGTACATGAAAATATAGAACACATACCTTGCCACTGCCCAGCAATGAAAAGGAGTCGCCGAACGATTACAGGTAAAATATAATAAGATTTGGTACTTTGGAGGATATAACGCGAATGGATCTTAGAATATTAAACATAATGGCAATGACTTCGAACGTGTTCAACTTGCGCCGCTTGCGGAAAATGTTTTGTGGTATCGTTATGGATCAAGAGCTTTGTGCAAGGTGTAAATCGGACACCGCCACCCTAACCTTAAGGTAGTTCACAGTCTTGCAAGCTTTCGGCTTTGCAATTCCTTGGAATTTCCTGTGCCCTGAGATCCATACGAGTTGTATGTCAAAAAGCTTGGCCATCTCATTTAAAGATGTGCAGCAGCTAAGGGCAGATCTTTTTTCCGAAACATTGACTCCAGGGACTTGACCGCAGCTTGAATGTCACAATGGACGTTGACAGCGAATATATACAATGCATTGAAACTCAGCCAGTCAGCCACTATCATTGTTGCCAACATCTCTGCCTAAGAAAGCAAGACAAGTAGTTGCTTCTTTCGACACCTAAAAAACATGTTGGTTCAAACGAGCATAACATTGAATTTTCATGCCTAGAACATCAAGAGTGTCTGATTTCTCCACAATCCGTCTGTGGGTCAACCTACAATATTCGGTCTAACGAGCATTGAAATCAACCCAATTCGCAAGATATCACTTGGAGATCACCGAAAGGCCATGATTGTGTTATATGTTCTGCCTCATAGCTTCAACCTCAGTAAGACTTGGTCAATGATAAAATGAAAATGAATGAGAAATGTTGCTGTCGTCTGCGAAAGAATAGATAGGATTGCAAGTTTGACTAAGGGGTTGTTAAGAAATATAAGAAAAAGTGTAGAAGAAGGGCGGAACTTTGCGGTATCCCTGAATTAAGATGGAGTTCAATAAATCAGAAGAAATCAATACCGACACCAAACGTAATAAGTTTCGAAACGATTGCACAATGCCACACACGATGGAATGTCTTGGAAATATCCGGAGCAACCACTTTTATTTCTCCAAATTGGTGAAGGGAACGACTCCAACGCTCTGAAAGAAACGCCAACAGGTCTCCCGTAAAACAAGTTCTACGAAAGCCATACTGCCGAGTACACGAACGAGAGTTTGACTTTAGATAGTTTACCAAGGAGTTATAAACCATGCTCTCCCACCTTAGATTGCGTAAATCAAATTGCTATTGGGAGGTAGTTATCACCCTTTCTAGAGTGATGTATGTAATTTCAATTCATAAACGAGTTGTTAAGCTCATTTAATTTTTTTGAATTTGGACGATATTCAGTGAAGGACTTTGTTTTGTAGATTTTAAGAAAATAAAAAACTGATTAAATATAGACTTGGTGTCCCTCCTAGAAGGGCAGGCTTTTTATTTAGTTTAGAATATATTTTTTGAGAGGAATTAGCGGGGAAACAATCAAAGTTTCAAAATAACCGAAGTCATGGTTTTTAGGCTTTAAAAGCCGAGATTTCGGTTTAAAAAGAAGCCGAAATATTAACACTTCTTGTATCACTAAAAAAACTTACCAATTCTAACGAATCCTTATACGCAAAACATCAAAAGTGTTCAATTCCTCAATATCTGTATCAATATCTGGTTGACTAATTTTGGTTTTTAAATACTTTAACGTTACGTGATTTCTGCATAGACACGGTCTTTGACGTAGCCCCGCAAAAAATAGTCTAACAACACCAACACGCATGATCTTGGTGACCAATTGAACCAGCTAAAACGTCAATATACGCGTCATGGAAACTTCCGATGCAATAAAGCTACATTCGGTCGTGTTGTGTGGCTCGAGGCACCGCCTTGTTTAAACCTTATATCTTCCAGTATATAGTCTTCAATTGGAGACCAGAAAAAGCCATAAGATAGGCCTAATATTTGTTAACGCCGATGAATCGACATCTTAAAATTATACGCCACACTTTCAATAACAAAGGCGATATTTTCGGCAGTGCGCTCATTGCGATGAAGCACAGGTCACACCACGTCTGTAACGCTTCCAGCTTCTTAAAGTTTTTTTATAACCTTGCCAATTCCTTGCACAGTAGGCCGATTATAACGATAATAGTCACCGCGTAATGTTCGATAACTAGCTCCGTTTGAACCATCGCTTTTGTAGTTATATAAATATTTTTACGCTTTCTTCGGTTATTAAACGATTTATATTCGTAAATGGCCAACCTTTCACTAAATAAATGACACTTCAGATGAGAGGTATTTAACAACTGACAGCCTAGCAAGACCTGCGGTTTTGAAACCTCTAATTGGATAACCCCGTATAATAATGAATATAAAGTCCATCTGTTCGTCAATACTCTATTTGGACCAAGCGATCATTATAACCCGCCCTGATTTAAGAACCCCTCTTGGATATTGTAGAAAGGTCCTTATTAAGTATGTCAGCCAATTTACCCACACTCTAAAAAACGCATGTAAACTTACTATTATAAATTGGGTAAATTTTTGTTGAATAGCACACATTTTGTGTTAATATAAGCATAAAATGCGTTAAATACTTTTAAACCAATTAAACACATCAAATTAAAAATATTATCCGTTAATTCAAATATTTTACACATAAATGCGTAAATAAAATTGTCGAACAACATACATACACACATGTTAAATAACTAAAACGCCAGATAAAAGTATAAGCTTCCGTAGCGTAGTGGTTAAGAAGTGTACTTTCGAATCAGAAGGTGGCGAGTTCGGTGCTGGCTGGAGCCGCATATTTTTTTTTTTTTTTGTTTTTTTTTTTATATTTTATTTACCTGTTTTTTATTTAAATTGACCACATGTGGTCAATTTATTCAATTTACACATTCAGAGTAAAATTACCCAATTTATAGTAGGAGTCCAGTTTCCTACTATAAATTGGGTAAATTTCAACAAATTTTGATTAGAGTGCAGGAAAGCTTTCGAGAACTTGAGAATTGGTCTGCATACAAAATACATAACCTTAAAAATCACTCAATTGCATTTCCGTTCCTAAAAGTTAGCAACATTTTTGGTATTATAATTCAGTTTATGCTAAATGTCATCCAAGTTCTCAATAATCTCTGTTATTTCCGGTTTTATTCGTTATTTCGTTTGAATAAAATTTTATTTTTGTCACATACATAATTTTATATTTATTTTGTAAATGTATCTCATTGAAAATTCCTTTCGCCTTTGTAATTTCCTTTTTAAAGTATAAAAAGAAAAAAAAGAAAAATTGTTACAAAATTATCAACTTCAATAATTTTTTTTTTTTTATAATTTCTTATTTTGTGTTAAGAGTTGCTCCTATTAAATTATACTTTGAATTTAAGTCCACATAAGCACTGAATGTTGTTGATAGTATAGATGTTTATATTTGTATATGAAAAGAGGGTTTTTTTTTCTTATTTATGTACATTATTTCTCTATACATAGGTACATATACAATTCGTTATGTATTTTATGTAGAAATTGTAAACAATTTTCTGTCTATTTAACTTTTCACATTAATACCATAGAAAAATGTATGGTAGATGGAAGATGTACCCAACATTGAGAATGCCAGGCAAACAATTTTTTGGATATTTTTATTTAAAAATTTTATAAAGAAAATTTGAAGTTATCGATAAATTGATAACTATCGATATCTATAGTTTTGAAATAAAAAGTGTGTACTATATTGGTACTTTTTTTTAAAAAAGTTCAATATAATAACCTTATATTGGTACTTTTTATTAAAAGTACCAATATAATAACACTATATTGGTACTTTTTAAAAAGTACCAATATTGTACATTTTAAGAAATGTACTAACGTACTAAAAAAAATATCAAATAAGAACTTTTTAATGAAACTTCCAAAAAAAGTATTTTTTCGTAAAAAGTACGAAAATGGTGCTTCTTTTTAAAAAGTTCCATTAGTAGTTTTTGGTACATTTTATTAAAAGAAACTACGTAATATAGTGCTTTATAATCAAAAGTACAAAAATCATACTTTTTAATAAAAAGTACCAGAAAGTGTCCTCGATGATCATCTAAAAATTTTTTTTTCCATATTTTTATAAATATGTAGTACCCAAATACTTTTTTTTATAAAAAGTACTAAAAGCAGTTTTTGATAACAACCAGATTATTAGTTTTTTATAAAAAGTAATAATCTGGTACAAAACATATTTTTTTTGTATCAAAAACTATCAAAATAAAACTTTGTACATAAAAAAAAACTTTGTACCAAAATATTTTGAAAAAAAATTTTATACTTTTAATAAAAATTATAAACAGATCAAATCAAATATCTAACCCATCTTAATACTTAAATGAATACTTAAATTTTTTAAAGGTGTATAAAAGGCATTCCACACCAAATGTCCACCAAAAAAAAACATGTGTCCCATGAATTTCTGAATAGGTGTTATTGATAGCCCTCTATGGAACTAAGAAAATTGCGTTTTTGATTTTTCAATTTTTCTAAACTTAGGAGGCGTGGCTAAATATTGCAAAATCGGCCATATTTGAGTCGAGTTGGCTTGATTAAATATTTATCAACTTAAAACGGAATGTATCATTCCGTTGAATATTAAATTTCTCAAAAATTTACATTCTTGTAATCGATTAAAATTTTTTATTTTGAAAAATTTTCAGAACCTGTTCTGAAATTTCTCATTTTTCTCATTTTTCTGAAATTTCTCATTTTTTAAGAAGATAAATTTATCAAAGATCCGGCTACTTTTTTTTATTTTAGTTTTTTAAAGTTTAAATGTTTGTCTATCCACACAAAAAAATTCAGACTAGTGTTTTTCGATTTTTTTTTCGAGAAACTCGCATTTGAATATTAAATTTCATAATAATTTTGAAATTTGCCTGTGTTCTCTTGTTTCAACATAGCGGATGAGTAATAAATATTTTTATATATATTACTCATACGCTATGTTAAAATAAGAAAACACAAGCCAATTACAATATTAATAAGAAATTTAATATTCAAATGCAATTTTCTCAAAAAAAAAAGAAAACACTAGTCTAATTTTTTTGTGTGGATAGACAAACATCTAATCCTAAAAACAAAATTAAACAAGTAAAAAAGTTAAATTCGGCCTTGCCGAATGTAGTGATACCCTCCACAATTTCAAAAAGGTTATTGCAAAAAAAATTTTGGTAAAAAAAATACGCGATTTTTTTCTTTTTTTGTCAAAAAATATGTTCGTACTTGTTTAAATACCATTTGGTGTTCAATTATGTTCACATATGCCAACCAGAAGCCGAATTAAAGCATTTTGTATTTTTAGGTTATGTTGAATGTACTGAAATTTTTGAGGTGTGCTTACATTTTCGTTTATAACTTTTGAACCGCTGAACCGATATCGCTCAAATGCAATACCAAACTTCTCGGGAGAACTTCCAATAAATATGTTAAGTTTCAGTCATCTCTGTGCAATATTTTGTCCGCGACAGCATTTTCCACAGACAGACAGACAGACGGACAGACGGACATCGCTAGAATGTCTTAACATCGATTGGGCATCATAAATATATATACTTTATGGGGTCCCAGATCGATATTTCGATGAGTTACAAACAGAATGACAAACTTATATACACCCTCTATCACTATGTGGAGGGTATAAAAAGAAGAAAAAAGAGTCGCCGGATTTTTGATAAATTTACTTTTTTCCAAAAATGGGAAATTTCAAAACGGGTTCTGAAAATTTTTTAAAATAAAAACTTTTAATAGATAGCCCATAAAAAAATATACAAGAATGCAACATATGGTGCATTGCCTTTTAATTTGATAAATATTTTACCAAGGCAATTCGAAACAAATTTTACCATTTTTTAATATTTAGCCACGGCTCCTAAGCCCAGGTTTTAAAAAAAATAAAAAATCCAAAAACGACATTTTCTTAGTTCCATATAGGACTATCAATACAACCTATTCAAAAATTCATGGGACACACGTTTTTCGATAGCGGGACATTTGCTGTGGACAGTGTTACCATATATTTTTTTGAAAAAGTGTGTTTTAATTTTTATTAAATAATATGCAGTAACCAAAAAAACTTGCTTTCAAATTATATTTGGTGTAATGCTGGTGGAACTTCGAAAATCATATTTGCTTTCTCACTAACAATAAGTTGAGATTATTTAGAATATGAATATTTGATGTTTGCATGCTAACAGTATTACCTTATTTTCTAAAGAATTCTGATGATGGGGGAATTGGAACACCCCCGAAACGATCGTCAATTCATTCCTGAAAATTGCCAAAATTTTTGAAAGCAAGAAACTCTATGAGTATTTAATGGGAGAATATCCTAATAAAGAAAGTAGAGTTATCATAAGTACTTGTTATGTTAATTCATAATGGGGAACATGAAAAGGCCTCGAATCAGAATAAACTCTTTTTCATTTTTTTGAAAAATCTTATTTTTTCTGAAAAAAAATCTTTTTTTTTTTTTGAAAAAGTATTAAAATCATTAAAAAAACTCACAAATTGTATTTTAAATTCAATTTTTTCATAAAAAAACAAGTTACAGTATAGCGTAGAATGAAAAAATAATATTAAATTTATAAAAATAATATATTTCTGAGGTAATTTGAGATTATTTAGAAATTAAATTTTTGTTTTTTCCTTTCCAAAAATTTTTTTTCAGAAAAAAAAACTTTTTAGCACCTCAAAAAAATTGCAAAAGAAGATAAATCTTGATATATGGCAACACTGGCTGTGGAATGCCTCATATCTTAAAAACAAATTACTGCTATCGATGCATCCATATTTTAATTAAAAGTTTATAGTTATCGATGAATTGATATATCGATAAAACTAAATTTTCTATGGAAAATTTATAGTTATCGATATATCGATAACACAAAATTTTCTATGGAAAATTTATAGTTATCGATGTATCGATAATACCGATATATACAAAATTTTCTATAGAAAATTTTATAGCTATCGATATATCGATAACAGAAACATTTTCTATAAAAAATTTATAGTTATCGAAGTATCGATAAAACAAAATTTTCTATAAAAAATTTATAGTTATCGATATATCGATAATACAAAATTTTCTATGGAAAATTTATAACTATCGATATATCGATAGCACAAAATTTTCTATGGAAAATTTATAGTTATCGATGTATCGATAACACAATACTTTTCCATAGAAAATTTATAGTTATCGATATGTAGATAATACAAAATTTTGTATAGAAAATTTTATGGTTATCGATATATCGATAATACAAAAATTTTTTATAGAAATATTTATAGTTATCGATGTATCGATAAAACAAAATTTGATATTAAAAATTTATAGTTATCGAACTATTGTTATTACAAAATTTTCTATAGAAAATTTTATAGTTATCGATATATCGATAATACTAAATTTTCTATAGAAAATTTTCTAGTTATCCATATATCGATAATACAAAATTTTTTTAATAGAAAATTTTATTGTTTTATATAAATCAAAATTTTCTATAGAAAATTTTATAGTTATCGATGTATCGATAACACAAAAATTTTTTATAGAAAATTTTTAGTTATCGATGTATCGAAAACACAAAATTTTCGATAGAAAATTTATAGTTATCAATGTATCGATAACCCAAATTTTCTATAAAAAATTTATAGTTATCGATGTATCGATAACACAAAATTTTCTATAGAGAGTTTAAAGTTATCGATAATACCGATAATACAAAATTTTCTATAGAAAATTTTATAGCTTTCGATATATCGATAACACAAACATTTTCTATAAAAAATTTATAGTTATCGAAGTATCGATAACACAACATTTTTTTATAGAAAATTTATAGTTATCGATGTACCGATAACACAAAATTTTCTATCGAAAATTTATAGTTATCGATGTATCGATAACACAAAATTTTCTTTAGAAAATTTAAAGTTATAGATATATTGACAACACAAAACTTTTTATGGAAATTTATAGTTATCGATAAAACAAAATTTTCTATAAAAAATGTATAGTTATCTATATATCGATAATGCCAAATTTTTAATTGAAAATTTTATTGTTTTATAGAAATCAAATTTTTTTTTATAGAAAATTTATAGTTATCGATGTATCGATAACACAAAATTTTCTATAGAAAATTTATAGTTATTGATACATTGATAATACAAAACTTTCTATATAATATTTATAGTTATAGATATATCGATAATACAAAGTTTTTAATAGAATATTTATAGTAATCGATATATCGATAATACAAAGTTTTTAATAGAATATTTATAGTAATCGATATATCGATAACTATAAATATTCTATAGAAAATTTATAGTTATCGGTATATGGAAAATTTGGTGTTATCGATGTATCGATAACTATAAGTTTTCTATAGAAAATTTATTTTTATCAATTTATAGATAACACAAAAAATGTCTACAGAAAATTAATAGTTATCGATGTATCGATAACACCAAATTTTCTTTAGAAAATTTATAGTTATCGCTAAATCGATGACTCAATTTATTTTTTTTATTCCGATCTTGACTGTCTGACAAAATTTTGTTTGTTGGGTTTGGTTTGTTGTTAAAAGTTTTTGTGTAAGTGTCTATGTGTATGTGTTTACTCATCTTACGCTTGTGAACACAGGAAAAAATTTACAACACACACATTTTACAAACAGAGTATTAAAAGAATTTGATATTCCTTTGGAGATGGGCACATAAGAAGATTGGAGTGTAATGTGTGACTGGAATTAAATTTTATTCACGTGATTGTGAGTTAGTGTGAGTAGTGAAAAAAAACTGAGTGATTATGTGTACGTGAGTAAGATTTTTGCGTGATATGATTTTTTTGCATGAAAAATTGTAAAATTTGGCTTAAAATTTTTAAAATTTAAAATTTTGTTAAAAATTTCAGATTTTTAAATTTTGAATTTTTGTATAAATAAGAGTTTCGTGAGAGTGAATCTTATGTGAGTGCACATGAGTGTGAGTTGTCTTAAGTTTAGGCACGTGATTGTGAGTGAGTTGAAAAAATATGCTCGCGATTGATTAGAAATTTTATGTCGTTAGTGTGAGTCAAAATTCACTTCGTGAGTGATAAGCACGTGGCCCATCTTTAGTTTGCCCTGACTTTGAATATCAATTAATGTTTCAGATCACCCAGGTTTACAAAAAAACTTTTGATTTTTTTCTTAAAAATAGTGAAAAATGTAAACGTTCAAATTATAAAAGAAAATATTACAAACATCTTTATTTTGAAAAAAAAAGTTGGTGCAAAAAAAATTAAAAAAAATTTTTTTTTGGTGAAACAAATTTGGAGCTTAATTTTTTTGCCGAATTTGTTTTTTGGAAAAACAAAAAATTAAGACTTGTTTTTCAAATACCATTCCGTATCAAATTCGGTTCGAATGTGTGCATAATCAGCGGAATTAAAGCATTTTGTAATTTTAGGTTATGTTGAATGAACCAAAGTTTTCCAGGTCCTTGCATTTTCGTATATAACTTTAAAACCTCTGGACCCATATCGCTGAAATTTAAAAGCCAACTGCTCTACTAAATAAAAAACCTAAAAAACATTCTTTCAATACTCTTCACCTACTCCAACACAAAATCTTTTACAGATGAAAAGCAAATGGAAAAAAATATGTGAAAAAAATATACAAACATTTTGTAAAGTCCTTTTGAAAAATGTTGGCAAAAAAAATATTTAAAAAAAAAACGTTTTACTAGTGACTACTTAACAAGTTAAACACAAGGTTTTCTTTCTTCTTCTTGTTTTAGATTTTCTTTTTTTTACCCATTTTTATTTTTTTCTATATTTTTTTTTTGCTATTCAAAAGAAATGAAAGACAGTTTTTTGGTTTTGGAAATAAGGTTAGAGGTGTAGGTAGGAGTTGGCTATAAAAAGTACGACGAGTTACACAAAGACAGAAAGATATATAGATAGCTAGGATGGATAGATGGATGGATGGATGGTTTGGGATGGGATGCTTGGATGGATGAATATGATGCGATACCATTTGGAGTATGAAATAGTTTAACAACCGTATGAATTGAAAAACAAACTTATGAAAAGACAAAAAGACAGACAGAAAAATAGATACACGGACGGACGGACAAAGAGATAGATATACAGACCAACCGACATTTATATATATTTTAATACAAACAAAAAAAGTTTACTCTTTAACATGGTTGAATACTAAAAATATAGGTACACAACGTTTTTTTTTTTTATGCCATGCATGTACACTGAAAAAAAAGTGCGAACTAATTTTAAGGAAAAATTGACATTAAATTAAAGAAATGAATTTTTCTTTAATTTTAGTAAAATTTTCTTAAGAAATAGAAAATTTCATAGACTTAAAGAAAAATTAACTTGACTTGATAACACCAAAAAATGTTGCTTCTTTAAAAAATTAAAATTTTTTTCTTTAACTTTTATTTCTTGAATCAAATAAAAAAATTCTTTAAAAATATTACACAAATGTAAAAAAAAAAACATTAAAGAAATTGTTCTTAAAAACTATTATCATATACTTTAATATTAATATACTATAATAGATTTAAATAAGTATACATTAGTTTTAAGGAAGGCATTCTTATTTATATGCACACTGAAATTTTTTCGGAGGTTGAGAGAAATGGCAATTTTATCTTTTAATTCTCAACTAGTATAAAGTTGAATAGATTTAAATGTTTTAGTTTGGACACTAGCGATTGGCGATTGTCATTCAAATTCACTACGCAACATGCAGTGTAGATTTTTTAATTTTTTGGTTAAAAGACTGATAAAGTTTTTTTAAAACAGATAAATGACAAAATATTAATAGCATAAAAAAATATAAATACAAAAAGATTTTTCTTTTTGAGCTAAATTATTCCCATTTTTTCGTAATTTTAAGAGATATTTCTTTAATTTTAATATGTTTTCAAACTTAAATTAAATACACGTATACTTAATTTTATTAAATAAATGCACAATTTTCACACTAAATTTAAAGAAAGATGTTTTATAACAATGAGGAAATTTTTCTTTGGGGCCAAATTATGTGCAGTTTTTCTTTAATTTTAATAAAATTTCTTTAATTTTAAGAAACTTTTTTTTCAGTGTATGTAAAATGTACATATGGGCCATTTCACACCAAATGTCCAGCGAAGAAAAACATGAGTACCATAAATGTTTGAATAGGTTGTATGGATAGCCCTTTATGGAACTAAGGAAATTACGTTTTTAATTTTTCAAAAACTGGGCTTAGGAGGCGTGGTCAAATATTGGAAAAATGGTAAAATTTGTGTCGAGTTGCGTTGTTTAAATATTTATCAAATTAAAACGGAATGCACCACAATCTCAAAAATTTACATTCTTGTAAAGATTTTAAAAATTTTTTTTTTGGAAAATTTTTTCGTTTTTTTCGAGAAAATCGCATTTAAATTTTGAATTTCATAACAATAGTAATTTGCTTGTATTTTCTTGTTTCAACGTAGCGTATAAGTAACATTTATGCAAATATTTAATATTCATTCGCTACGTTGAAACAAGAAAATACAAGCAAATTACCAAATTGTTATGAAATTAAATATTCAATTGCGATTTTTTGGAAAAAAAAAAACGAAAAACAGATGTCTGAATTTTTGATAAATTGACATTTTTAAAAATGAAAAATTTCAGGACGGGTTTTGAAAATTTAAAAAAAAAAAAAATGTTAATCGATATCCCATACAAAACAATACAAGAATGTAAATTTTTGAGATTGTGATGCATTCCGTTTTAAATTGATAAATATTTAAACAAAGTAACTCGACACAAATTTGACAATTTTTCCAATATTTGACCACGCCTCTTTAGCCTAGTTTTTGAAAAATTGAAAAACCAACAACGCAATTTTCTTAGTTGCATATAGGGCTATTCATACAGCCTAATCAGAAATTCACGGGACACATGTTTTTCTGTAGCCGGACATTTGGTAGGGAATGCCTCATATGTATATTATAAGTGTTGCCACTAAAGAAATTCGAAATTACACATGCACTCAGACAAAATTACACATTTTAACCTAAAATTTCTTTATCCAACAGTAATAAATAATAATTTTTTATCAAAAAGTACAGAGACTTTGTTACAAAAAGTACTAAAATTGTACTTTTAAATAAAAGTACGTACAATGATAGTACTTTTTAATAAATACCAAAAAGTGACTATTTATAAAAAGGACCAAAATATTATTGTTGAATAAAAAGTAGCAAAATAGTACTTTTTAATAAAAACTACCAAATTAGTAGATTTTTATACCCTCCACTCTACTGATAGAGGGTATATATAAGTTTGTCATTCCGTTCGTAACACATCGAAATATTGGTCTAGGACACCATAAAGTATATATATTCATGATCCTCGATCGATTTTAAGTCGATCTAGCGATGTCCGTCCGTCTGTCTGTCTGTCCGTCCGTAGAAAACACGCTATCTTTTGAAAGACTTTACAGAGGCTACTGAAGTTTGGCATATATGTTGGTCATTTACCTAGTCAGGTTGGAATTGCAATCCAGCCAAAGCGGCTCAGTGGTTCAAAAGTTATGAGCAAAAGAGTAAATTTCGGCAAGGGTTTTTCGCGAATTTACGAGATAAAAACACGATAACTTTCGAAAGACAATAATGAGACTCCTGAAACGTGGCATGTATCTTTGCCGTTTCCCAGATCCGTTTGGCATTGAATTTCAGCTCAATCGGTCCAGTGGTTCAAAAGTTATAAGCAAATCCCCGAATTTTAGAGTGGGTTCATCTTAAATGCTACGTGGTAAACAAGTTTTAAAAGAATTGGTGGTAACTTAGCAATGCTTTTCAAACTTGTTTAGTTTTAAAGCAATGCTTTTTAAACTTGTATAGTTTTAAAAGCATTGGTAACCTAAAAATTACATTCGAAAAAAATTTTACGCTCAAAAAAAATTTACACTCAAAAAAATTTTACACTCAAAAAATTTTGTTTTTTTTTACAAAAATGTCATTATTTTGTGTACATACGTACGTGCATTCACCCAGAAAAACATTACAATCGAAAAAAGTTTTACACTCAAAAAAAAAAAAATTAGTAATTTTTTTTAAATGACAAAAAAGAGTTTTTTACTCAAAATAAAATAATTCTAATGAAAATTGTTAATTTTTTTCTCGTTAAAAATGTGCTATCCTTAAAAAAAAGGCATTGTGGAGGGTATTCATAGATTCGGCAAAGTCGAATTTAACTTTTCTACTTGTTCATATTGTTTTTAGCTCCGGATGATCATACGTTCTAAATTAAGTTTCTCGGACCAATATTTCAGGAAATTCCTAAATATCTTATTTCATAAAGTGTTTTTTTCCATTCCATTTCCATTCCAAATCTTTTTTTTATGACTTTTTTTAGGATATGGAAAAAGTACCAAATTACATTTGATTACCTTTTTAGAATCCATATTTTCTAAATAGCACACAAGTTTCAATGGTCATTATTTGAGAAAAATAAAAGAGATCCTAATTACACTATTTTACCCTTCTACCGAATTTTGCAAATTTTACCGAAATTAGCAAAAAGTTATTTTTTCAGAAATTTACAAAAAGTACAAAAAGTACAATCCTACATTCTTAATTAAGTTTTTAGGATCAATATTTCAGGAAATATAAAAAGTACCAATAGTAAACTTTTTTGACCCTTTTATCCCCCTTGAATCGGATTTTCCAAAAAATTAGCTCAATTTCAGCTCAATCTAGTGCACTTTTCTTCAAGTGTATATAGAAATGTGTAAAACCAACATTTTTTGGTCTTTGGTTTTTTAACAAAAATGACTAAATACGTAAATACTAGTATGCATGTACGTAATATTGTGTTCCACAAGTTGGTGATTGTAGTTTATGTTACTCTGAGGACGAGGACGAGCATGATGATGATGATGGCGATTGTTGTTGCAAAACCACATAAACAACCACACTGGCATAAATAACAAAAATCAATTCTTTAAAACGACTACTGAATGAATGACAGGGGCCAAGGAAGGATGCACAGAAAAAAATGTTTATATTAATGGCTTATTTTTAATTTAAAAGTTGTTATATTAACAAACAAATTAATTGCATTGACAAATTGAGTTGTTGAATAACAAATTAATTATTTTCTTTGTCATTGCAATTAATTATTTTTTATTTTGTAAATAAATAGTCGAGCTCGAGGTCTTGATTTTATTTAAATATTTAATATTTATTTCCAATTTTCGGTTTTCGGTTTTCTTTGAAAACCATCATCAGGGGGGGGGGGGAGTAATAAAAGTTTATCACAAAAAACTTAAAAAATTAGTGTTCTGTTATCTTCATTGCCTGATCAAATACTGATGGAGATAACAGAACACAACAAACATTAAACATTAAATACTCCCCCTGATGATGGTTTTCAAAGAAAACCGAAATATTGGAAATAAATATTAAATATTTAAATAAAAACCAAAACCTCGAGCTAGACTATTTATTTACAAAATATATTTAACAAAAGGTAAAAATAAAAATCTAAAAATTAGTTATGAATTTTTTGTTAATATGACAAATATTTTATGCAAAATGAGCCAACAACACATTATTTTTTCTGTATTTTTAAGTGTTTTTATCGGCGCATGCCATATTATGTTTTGTTATTAAGGGTTTGTGATTGAAGAAGAAAACATTGTATTTCTAAAGATTATTTTTAATGTGGATTTATTCCAGACCATGGTTTCTGTAGCCACCTCTACGTCATCAGTGGAGAAAATTACATTAGATATAAATTGTTTGATTATTTGTAAGACTGTTTTTATACCCTCCAACCACAGTATGGGGGTATACTCACTTTGTCATTCCGTGTGTAACGCATCGAAATATCGGTCTAGGACCCCATAAAGTATATATATTATTGATCAGTGATCGATTCTAAGACATTCTAGCGATGTCCGTCCGTCCGTCCGTCCGTCCGTCCGTCTGTCCGTCTGTCCGTCTGTAGAGGACACGATACAGTCTAAAATAAACGAGCTAGACTTCCGAAGTTTCGCACAAATATGTCTTATATTCCTAGGCAGGTTAAGTTCGGAAATGGGAAAAATCGGACCAAGGGGAAAAAAGTTCCCCCTTGGAGAACTAACTCAACCCAAGAAAAACCGAATTTTTTGCAGGGTTTTTTGTACTTTTGCTAAGCAAATGCAAAATTTTTATCTCAGATGAAGTTCAAAATCGCAAGGGGAAGGTGCCCCCTAACGTCTCCCACCAACCCCCCCCCCCAAAAAAAAAAAGACGCCCCTGGATTTTTTTTTATTTTTTTTTACATTTTGGAGGGTATAAAAGATTCGGCACAGCCGAATTTAACACTCTCACTTGTTTCTATATGTTTTTTCATCAACAGACTTAACTCTGAGTGGAATAGAACCCACGTTCTTCAAATTTTCCATCAGTTTGCAAAGCAAGTACTCTACCATCTGAGCTATCGCCCTGCTTGACAAACTAACAGCAGAAGTTGGTTTGTTCGTATTTCATTACAGATGTTAAGTGTGTGACGTCAACAGAAGATTTTTCTGTGTTACTATGATCATGAGTAGTCGGATGGATGATGATGATGTTGGTGTTGATGTTATTGCTGGTTACTGGTGCTGGTGAAGAAGATGAGGATGAATACAAAGTTGTTTTTCCAACAAAGTATGGCTGTCGATTTCATTACAAAAATAAAACTTGTTCTTTGCCAACAGGGGTATGATGTATGAGTATTAATCAATGTTACTATAAATGGACAAGGTACCAAAGAATTAATGTATACAAACTACTTGAACTTAATAGATATTGGGAAGAATCGAAAATAATGTAAGCTTACTTTCAACATTGATCTTCTACGATCAAAACTTTCAGAATTTGCTGGGTAAATTAGGACATCCTGTGCGATGGCCTTGCTATTTTGGGTAAGGGATCTAGGGGAGCTCACATGACTACCTTAGTTATCGCTAAACTTCCTCCCAACAAGTTTCTATGAGTTGAAATGCAGGATCGCCGTAATAAAATCTGTAAAAAATCGATCTAAGTTCGTAACAAAAACCTTTCAAAATGAAAATATTATTTCGTGTCAAGTCAAAACATCTATCCCTTTCATACAATCAACCTTGATCTTTAACGACGAAAACGTTAAGACTTCTCGGGCTTCATGATGAGACATTCCAGAACATCCGGTGCAATTGCGCTGCTTTTTCGTATAAGGCATTTTAGGAAGCTTTGGTGTCTGGAAACTTCCCTATAAGATCCTATAAGTGGCCATGCAGGATCGCCATAATAAAATTTGCAAAAAGTCGATCTAAGTTTGAAACAAAAACGTCCAAAATGAAAACATTTTGTCATGTGAAGTTAAAGTTTCTTCCCCCTTCGTACCATCAACCTTTATCTTCAACGACCACAACGTTCAGACTTTTCGGGTTTCATGATGAGAATGCAGAGCACATTCTGTGCTATTTCCCTGTAACTTCGGGTAAGGCATCCCTTAAACAAGATCCTATTATTTGCAGCGCAGGATCGCCATAATAAAATATCTAAATAGTCGATCTGAGTTCGTCGCAAAAACCTCCAAAATGAAAATATTTTGCCATCCCGGGTAAAAATGAAATATATATGATCATATATGAAGATATATGGATCATATATGGATTTATATAACCATATATTATCATATATGCCTCCATATATGTTCATATATGGAGGCATATATGATAATATATGGTTATATAAATCCATATATGATCCATATATCTTCATATATGATCATATATATTTCATTTTTATCCGGGATTTCAATTTATAGCTTCTTTCCCTTTCTTACTAGCAACCTTGATCTTCAATGACCAAAACTTTCGGACTTAAAGGCTACATAATGAGATAGATGAGCACATCCGGTGCGATTGCTCTGCTATTTCGTGTAAGGCATCTAAGGAAGACTATAATGATTTTATTAGGTATCTGGAAACTCCCCCCCCCCCAAACAAGATCCTATAAGTTGCACTGCAGGATCGCCATAATAAAATCTTAAAAAAGTCGTTCTAAGTTCACTACAAAAACCTCCAAAATGCAAACATTTTGTCCTGTCAAGGCAAAACACCTTTCCCTTTCAATGATGTTCAGGAACCTGAATAATGTACCCACAATTTTTTTCTTGTTCTGTATATTTTGGTTTGTTAGTTTTAAATGTACATGACTACTAACAAAATGTTTGGTTTTTAGGGTTTTGGTTTGTAGCACAGTGTAGGTAGATTGTTTTCTCCTTCAAATATTTTAGTAAATTGTGTTTTTTGGTAGCATTTTAGTATTTGTATTGTGTGTATGTTTTAGAGTTTTTTTTTGTGTTCTTCTCCCAGTTGTTTATATTTACAAGACGGCAAAAAAAGAAAGCAAAGAAGTAAAAAAACGCGTATAACCACACCCTAGAAATTTTGTTAAGTTCAATACAAAAAAAGGTTCCCTTTTGCCACTACACCATTTTAAGATATATTTGGCTGACAGAATCGACAAAAAAAAATAAACTTTAATAATTTTACTGATCCAGATCCATTCGGGTCCATTAAGGATCGTCATAGTTTTTGACCCAAAAATTTTTCCGCTCCCCTTTATCTTGGTATGGTTTCGAGATACGTAAATTTAGGGCCCAATATGAACTTGAGAATCTTAAAAACTATTACTAGCTTGGGTATTTGGCGGTCCTGTTTTACGTGCAAAGAGCTACAAAAATTGCTTTGTACTGTTTGTTGTGTCGGCAATATTTACCGGTATATTTTATTTTTAAAAAATTTAATTTTTTTAAAATAAATTTGTCAAATTTCAGTTAATTTTTTTTTAAATTTTATCTTAAAATGGTGTAGAAGTGGAGATAAAGAAGTATATTCAAAACCTTTTCATAATGCACAGTGGCACGATATTGAAGAACCAATCCCCCAATTTTGTAAAACGAAATGCGCAGCGTTGTCAAAATTTTTGTGTAAATTTTTTTGTTACAATAAATTACAGTGAAATTTTTACAAAGCGTTGCGTTTAACAAAATTAGGGCGTAAATGTACTTACATATTTCACACGCACTGTATCTAGCGACTTTATAACCATCTATTTGTCATGGTTGATCATTGTGCACAGAAAAACTACTGTGAAATTAATTGTACTAATTGTTAAAATTTTAAAGTTTAACAACGTTTTTAATTGTATAAATCAAATATTTTGTGATATGATTATATTCCTTTTTATACCCGCCACTTTCAATAAGTGGTGAGTATAAAAAGGGTGAATATATTGTTAAGGTGAATATATGTTTGCCTTAACATTAAGAAATATGTATATATCTAGAACCCAAATGCTGATGACGGACTCCTTCAAAAATTGTCAATGAATTGTGAATAATCGGTCAAGGTCTTGCTGTAAAATTTATAATGTAACCATCGTTTTCCCCAAATAAATATCCCTAGTAAAAAAAGAAAAAAAGTTCATGACTAATTATATCCCAAATATGGCGGATACAATTATTTTAATAATTATCTACGGGCATATTTTATGATCTAGAGGGATTACCTTATATATAATGTGATACGTGAATTGGGTCTATATAATTATATCAGTTGGAGAAAACTGATACGATTAAATATAATTTAAAACCATTATAACTGATCATATATTGCTCCTTATAACGTCATATAAGTTGGATAAGATTATATATAATCATATGCACTTTATATAATGTTATATACAAAAATATGTTCTTTATGTAGACCAATATCTAACCATATATATTTATGTCTTATAGTCTCAATTTGTTTTATATTGTATCAGTCCTGATCAAACTGATAAAACCAGATAGACCCATTTTACGTATCATATTATATATAAGACTATCTGTTCAGATCTTGTAGGATAACCGAAGATAATATTTGAAACAATTGTGTCCACCATATTTGGGATCTAATTTGTCACGGCTATATATAACTCTTTTTTACTCGGGATATTATTAATTCACTTTTTTTTTAACAATTCGTGCCACTGTGCCCATAGAATCCCTGAAGTTAAAAATGGGAATGCACACATTTAGTTTTGTGTAGTTTTTTAACAAATAAAAAAAAAAAAAAAACGCAGCTACCACCTTTGTTTGTAACTTCTTGCAACTCAAAAACAAACAAAAAATCGCAATAACATGTAAAAAAATTAAAATTGGCTTGGCCGAATCCATGGATACCTTTCACAATGATATTTTAAATAAAAATTAATTTTAGTGCAAAAAATACTTTTCAATTTTATTGCGTAAAAATTGAATTCGACTTGGGCGAATCCATGAATGACTTTCAGAATGCCCTAAATATTTTTAAAAGCACTTTTATAGTGATTGTTATTTTTTAACAAAAAAAAAAATTTGACTATTAAAATTTTATTTTAAAATCACTTTTTGTAAAAAAAATTTTTGAGTGTAAAATTTTTTGAGTGCAAACATTTTTTTAAATTTTTTGGATTGTAAAAATATTTTATGTTTAAATTTTTTTGATGGTAGTTTTTTTTTGGGTGACAAAAACATTTTGTAAAATATTTCAAAAAAACCCCTGCCGAAATTCACGGTTGTGCAAATAATTTCGCTGAAATGCAATACCAACCTGACTCGGAAATTAAAAAAAACAAGTGAGAGTGTTAAATTCGGCTGTGCCGAATCTTTTATACCCTCCAACACGTAAAAAAAAAAAAAAAAAAAACATGGGCGTATGTTTTTTGGTGGGGGGGGGGGGGGGGGGGTTTCGGCGATGGGAAACAACCTTTCTAGATCCAACTGGAAGACTTTGAACTTTTTCTGACATGAAAATGTTTCGTTTGCTTAGCAAAAACAAAAAAAAACCTATAAAAAATGACGTTTTTTCAGAGGTTGTTTTAGTTCTTCAAGGGGAACTTTTTTCCCCCTGATCCGATTTTGCCCATGTTCGAACTTAACCAGCCCAATACCATAAGACATATTCGTACCAAATTTCAGGAGTCTAGCTCTTTTAGTTTGGACTGTATCGTGTCTTCCACAGACGGACGGACGGACGGACGGACGGACGGACGGACGGACGGACGGACGGACGGACAGACGGACATCGCTAGAATGTCTTAGAATCGATCACTGATCAATAATATATATACTTTATGGGGTCCTAGACCGATATTTCGATGCGTTACACACGGAATGACAAAGTGAGTATACCCCCATACTGTGGTTGGAGGGTATAAAAATATGCCAAAGTTCAGAAAACTCCACCGCGGAGCTTAGTTATTCATGATCATATTTCCATTTTTAAAGCAAACATTTTTTCAAGAGTTTTTAACATTTTTCGTAAAAAAAGGTCTCATATTCGTTTAAAAAAGTATCAGACTCTTAGACATTTTTTATATAAAAAATATTAGATTCTGAGACATTTTTCGTGAAAAAAGTCACAGATTCTGAGACATTTTTCATATAAAAAATGTGTCAGATTCTGAGACATTTTTCGTATAGAAAAAGTCTTTGATTTTGAGACATTTTGCGTTTAAAAAGTCTCTGATTCTGAGACATTTTTCATATAAAACAAGTAAAAAAGTTAAATTTTGCCTTGCCGAATGTAGTGATACCCTCCACAATTTCAAAAATATTATTGAAAAAACCTTTTTTTAAAAGGAAATTACTTTTGAAAAAAAAAACAAGTAAGAGTGTTAAATTCGGCTGTGCCGAATCTTTTATACCCTCCAACATGCAAAAAAAAAAAATCCAGGGTCGTTTTCTTTTTTTTTTGGGGGGGGGGAGGTCGGCAATGGTCATTGGGAGGACAAATTTCCCCTCGAAATATATGTTTAAAAGTTCATTCTTATGCTTTTCGCACTAAATAAATACAAGTTTATCATTATTTTACAACTTTTTTTTAATCCACGCCCACAAAGGGAGGCGGGCCGAAAAAAAAAACGATATTTTCTAATCCCCCGGGTCCAAATTCAAAACTTTAAGCTTCTTGAAGCATAAAAATGTTGCATTTGTTAAACAAAAACACAAAAAATCATGTAAAAATATGGTGTTTTTTAGAGGCTGGTTTAGTTCCTCAAGGGGGAACTTTTTCCCCCCTGGTCCGATTTTGCCCATCTCCGAACTTAACCAGCCTATGAACATAAGACATATTTCTGCCAAACTTCAGGAGTCTAGCACTTTTATTTTGGACTGTATCGTGTCTTCCACAGACGGACGGACAGACGGACGGACGGACGGACGGACGGACAGACGGACATCGCTAGAATGTCTTAGAATCGATCACTGATCAATAATATATATACTTTATGGGGTCGTAGACCGATATTTCGATGCGTTACACACGGAATGACAAAGTGAGTATACCCCCATACTGTAGTTGGAGGGTATAATAAAAAAATTTTGAAAAAAAATTTCAGCAAAAAATAAATTGTTTTTGAAAAAAAACGCGATTTTTTCTTTTTTTGTCAAAAAATATGTTCGTACTTGTTTAAATACCATTTGGTGTTCAATGATGTTCACATATGTCAACCAGCAGCCGAATTAAAACATTTTGCATTTTTAGGTTATGTTAAATGTACTAAAATTTTTGAGGTGTCCTTACATTTTCTTTCATAACTTTTGAACCGCTGAACCGATATCGCTCAAATGCAATACCAAACTTTCAACAAATATGTTAAGTTTAAGTCATCTCCGTGTATTATTTTGGCCGTGATCACCATTTCCACATACAGACAGACGGACATCGCTAGAATGTCTTAAAATCGATCGGGGATCATGAATATATATACTTTATGGGGTCCCAGACCGTCTAAGATTCTGAAATATTTTTCGTATAGAAAAAGTTTCAGATTCTAAGACCTGTTTCTTATAAGAAAAGTATCAGACATTTTTCGTATACAAAACGTCTTAAATTCTGAGACATGTCACTTATAGAAAATGTCTTAGACTCTGAGATATTTTTTGTATAGAGTCTCATATTCTGAAAAATATTTTTTATAGAAAAAGTCTTAGATTCTTTAGTATTTATTCGTATAGAAAAAGTATCAGATTCTGAAACATTTTTCATATAGCAAAAGTTTTAAATTCTAAGACATTTTCCATACAGAAACAGTCTTAGATTTTGAGATATTTTTTTCTATTGAAAAAGTTTCAGATCTTGAGAAATTTTTCTTATAGAATTAAGTTTGAGATTTTGAGACGTTTTTCGTATAGAAAATTTCTTAAATTCTGAGACGTTTTTCATATAACAAATTAAACTTTCCGAATCATAATGGGATGAAACCAAAAGCAAATGAACAAACAAAACACTCAAGGTTTTTTTTAAGTTTAGTGCTAGATTTTATTTACACGCATTTGAAGTTGGTGATTTCAAAGCATTTAAAATTTTTGTATACTAAATATGTCCCACTTTGTTAGCCCCTACTGAGGCCCTTATTAGACATTACACATGTGTAATAAGGGCCCCAAATTTATGCTCGAAATGACGTTAGCTATAACCCGTATAAATTTAGCTGCAATCAGTCCAGTACTTATGGAATGAATGGCTGAATTATTAAAAATAAACCACTGTGCACCGTTGCGTATGATTGTTATTTAAAGATAATTACAAAATTAAGTATACGCCTCTTATATAGTTTTCAACTATTGATAACACCGTCCGAAAATATAAAAAATTGGATAATGTACGTTTAAAATTAGAGACTAAAAGTAGTAAAACTGCATTTACAGTTTTTCATTTTGTGATCCTGTTTCCTTTTAAAAGGACTTCAAAGTTTTGAAGGATTAAATTTTATAAAATATTTTTTGTAATATTTATATTTGTCCTAAGATTCCACTAGTGATGGCAAATGAAAGAGGAGGATCTCCCCTAATTTTCCTATTTTATTATTTTTACCTATCAGGAACAATGAGGTATGTTACGTCCTTTCAAAACATTATCCTTCATTCAAAATTTTCAACGAAATATTTTGATTAAGTTTTCAAAGGACATTATTTATATCATTTTATTCTGATATGGAAAAATAAAAAAATGTGAAAATTAGGGGAGATTCTCCTCTTTCATTTGCCATCTCCAGTGGCATCTTAGGACAAGTAGAAATATTTAAAAAATATTTCCCAAAATGTAATCCTTTAAAACTTTAAAGTCCTTTTAAAAGGAAACAGGATCACGAAATGAAAAACTGTAAATGATCTCTACTATCAGACGTATATCATCCGGTTCATGTTTAATATTGGCTGTCGGACGGTGTAATAATAGTTCACTAAGGTGGTTGTGATTTGAACAGACACATGGATGTTTCAAGATCGACTGAAAATTGTTTTGGAGATCTTAAACCTATATTTTGATGAGTTACAAATGGAATGATGAATTTATAATACCATCTATCAATAAATGGAGGATATAAAAACTTTGTATGTTTAGACTCTACACGATGGAGACGACAACAACAACTACTACGTCGACAATGATGATGGAGATGGTTGAAATTGAAAAGGATGTGAGGATGACGTTGTTATTGTTGCCTCATTGCCATTGATGCTGCCTGCCTGGCAGCTTGGTGCTTGCCTGATGCTGACGATGATGATGATGTTTCTTCTGTTGTTGGCTTATTTGGTTGGTTGGCTATAAAAATGTGGTACAACTTAAGCCTTCACGTTTATGTGATTGTTGGTTGCTCTTGGTTCCTTTTGACACTTGTATGGAAAAAAAATATACAAACGATTGTATTTTTTTTTTGTATAATTTTGTTTTTTGCGATTTAGATAAATGTGTTTGAAACAAAGTGTATTTTGTTGCCAATGTTTCTGGCTTTTTTTTGTATGTTTGTTCTATGGCTGACTGGTTGGATGGATAGCTGTGTCTGTCTGTCTTTCTGTGTATATGGTGGTAACAGTAAATGGTATCAAGGAGCATTATGCACTAACTTCCATATTACCACCAAGGTTTTTTTTTGTTTGTTTTTACTGTATGGTATGATTTTTGTATTGTTTTTTTTTAGAAAAAATTACTAACTTTGTATTTAAGCCTCTACAGTGGCAACCACTTCTTTTTTTATCGTTTTTTTTTTTTTTCAAAGCAAAAATACAAGAGAAGAGACCCTAAAAATGGTTTCCCATTCAGTATTGTTTAGTTTTTTGGTATTGAATTTTTTGAATTTTATTTTTAATTTTTGTTATTTGGTAGTAAGACAAAAATATGGTTGCAAAATATACACCTACACGTACCAGTATAGGCCACAAAACATATGACTACAGCATGCAAATATGGATAAACTAAAAGATTTTCAACAATTGATAAATCTTTTGTTTGGTTTTTAGAAGACAATTTTTTTTTTCAAAAATATTTGAATATTTTTTAGAGCCTCTACTTGGAAATATTTAAGTTTTGTCATTCCGGTTTCAAATTCTTGAAATATTGGTATAGGGGTCTTCAAAATTGGAATTATTTTTTTTTCAAATCTATATACATAATTGTTCTGAAACTTTAAATTTTTTAAAAATGTGCGTTTTTCGTTTTTTTTGTTCGAGAAAATCGCATTTGAATATTAAATTCCATAAAAATTTTGTAATTTTCTTGTTTCAACATGGCGTATAAGTAACAAATATTTGAAAAATTAACGAATTGAGATTATTTTAATTATTTGAACATTTGTGGTACAATATAAAGATGGTAGGCACCCATTCACAAAAATTTTCAGTTTACCGCGCATTCACAACTCAATTAACTGTAAGTCACGCAATTTCGGATTGCGCTCACGGGTTTTCTCTCAAACCGTTGAATGTCGAATGATTTTACAAACTAAAACAAGTAGAAAAGTTAAATTCGACTTTGCCGAATCTATGAATACCCTCCACAATGCATTTTTTTTAAAGGGTAGTACATTTTTTAACGTGAAAAAATTAACAATTTTGATTAGAAATATTTTATTTTGAGTAAAAAACTCTTTTTTTGTCATTTTTTTTTTTAAAAAAAAGAAAAAATACTAATTTTTTTTGAGTGTAAAATTTTTTTCGAGTGTAATGTTTTTTTACTGTACAAATATTTCTGAGTAAATGCACGTACGTATGTACACAAAATATTGTAATTTTTGTAAAAAAAAAAAAACAATTTTTTTTTTAGTGTAAATTTTTTTTAAGTGTAAAATTTTTTTGAGTGTAAAATTTTTTTTGAGTGTAAAATTTTTTTCGAGTGTAATTTTTAAGTTACCAATGCTTTTAAAACTAAACAAGTTTAAAAAGCATTGCTTTAAAATTAAACAAGTTTGAAAAGCATTGTTTAGTTACCACCAATGCCTTTAAAACTTGTTAAAACACGTGGCATTTTAGATGAAACTAATCTGAAATTCAGGGATTTGCTTATAACTTTTGAACCACTGGACCGATTGAGCTGAAATTTAATACCAGATAGACCCGGGGAACGACAAAGATACATGCCTAGCTTCAGTAGTCTCATTATTGTCTTTCGAAAGTTATCGTGTTTTTTATCTAGTAAAATCGCGAAACACCCTTGCCGAAATTTACTCTTTTGCTCATAACTTTTGAACCACTGGACCGATTTGGCTGGATTGCAATACCAACCTGACCAGGTAAATGACAAACATATATCCTAAACTTCAGTAGCCTCTGTAAAGTCTTTCAAAAGTTAGCGTGTTTTCTACGGACGGACAGACAGACTGACAGACAGACGGACGGAAGGACGGACGGACGGACATCGCTAGATCGTCTTAAAATAGATCGAGGATCATAAATATATATACTTTATGGGGTCCTAGACCAATATTTCGAGGTGTTACAAACGGAATGACAAACTTATATATACCCTCTATCACTAGAGTGGAGGGTATAAAAAAAATTCTTGAAAAAAAGCGATGATTGTAAAAAATAAAAAAAATATTAAAAATCACGGAAAGTTACTTAAGAAAAAAAAATGTGAACACTCACTTCTTACGTAAAAATTGGCCTTACTAATTACTCACGAAATGTTGTTATACTCACTCTACCTTATAAATCTCGTGAATGATTTAGTTTTCACTCACGGGATTCATTAAAATTTCAATTAAATAGAACAAAAAAAAAAAAAAAATACAGAACTACCGGCTTAAATGCGTAAAACTGGTAAGCTAAGTTTCATGCATAGTATACTGAAATATCAACAATAAAATTAGTGCCCGCTTTAATGATTCACTTGAGGAGGCATAAATAAGAATAAACAAATTCAATAGATAAAGTTCACTTGATGTGCGTTTATCAGAGTTGTTTTTTGTAAATGCGTCAATGTCCTTGTGCATTTATCTGATATTTTGGATAAGTGCATTTAAGCGGGTGCATTTGATCGCTCACCATATTCAATGTTCAGCTTTTAAAAAAATTTACTCACGAGTCACTTACGAAACTATTTTTAATCAGCCCCTCACTTAGTTTTCACATGACAAGCACGCAATCTATTACACAGTCCGACAAAAATCTATTACACCGTCCGAAAAAAATTAAAAAATTCGTTAAACACGAACAGGATAATATACGTTTGAAACTAAATGTAGTAAAACTGCATTTACAGTTTTTCATTTGGTGATCCTGTTTCCTTTTACTTCAAAGTTTTAGAGGACTAAATTATTAGCATTTGTGTTTGTCCTAGGATGCCACTAGTGATAGCAAATAATAGAGGAGGATCTCATCTAATTTTTCTATTTTATTTTTTTGCATATCAGGAAAAAGGAGGTAAGTTATGTCCTTTCAAAGCTTTATCCTTCAATTTCATTCAAAATTTTCCACAAAATATTTTTATTAAGTTTTCAAAGGACGATATTCACATACTTTTATCCTGATATGGCAAAACCAAAAATTGAAAAATTATGGGAGATCCTCCTCTTTTATTTGCCATCACCAGTGGGATCCTCGGACAATTACAAATATTAAAAATATACTAAAATATTTTACAAAATGTAATTCTTTAAAACTTTAAAGTCCCTTTAAAAGGAAACAGGATCACGAAGTGAAAAACTGTAAACGCAGTTTTACTCCATTTGATTTCTATTTTCAGGCGCATGTCATCCGGTTTATGTATAAAATTGGTTGTCGGACGGTGTTATACTATATTAGAGATGGTTAACCCACGTATGAATCACGCGTGTGTGAAAATTAACTCACTCACGAGATAAGAGGTAGCACGAGTAGAACAGTATTTCGTGAGGTATTAGTAAGTACAATTACTGCGTAAGTAGTGAGTGTAATAAACAATTCCGTAAGCTTAAGTAACAGTAAATTGACTCGCTTGATTGCTACACTCAAAAAAAAAAAGTTTGTAAAATGACATAAAATACCCGTGAATTTACGAAGCAGGTTTTGTAAAATATGTACTAGCAAGAATCCCCGTAATGTTACGGGGATAATTTGTAAATTGATTTAACAAAAGAAAATGTAAATTTACAATTTTTTTTGTAAAATATTAACTTCGAGGTGAACATTTTTTTTTGCAAATTTACAAAAAATTTGGTAAATTTACAAAACAAAATTGTAAACTTACAGAAAGGTTGTTATTTTACAAAGAAAAAATAGGAAATGAAAAAAATAAATTGTAGATTAACAAATTATTTGGTTAAACTATTGTTTTTACCGCAAAAAAAATATTAAAAAACACGTATATTTACAATAAAAATTGTAAATTTGCAAAAAAAAAAATTAAATTTACAAAACAAATTGTAAACTTACAAAAAAAAGCTGTAAATTTACAAAATAAAGTAGAAAATCAAACTAAAAAATTGTAAATTTACAAATTGTTTGGTTAAACTACTGTTTTTTATGGCAAAAAACTTGTATATTTACAATAAAAAGTGGTAAATTTAAAATTTTTATTGTAAATATACCATTTTTTCTTATTTTTTGCCGTAAAAACAGTAGTTTAACTAAATAATTTGTAAATTTACTATATTGTTTTCGTATTTTCTACTTAATTTATGTAAAATTACAACTTTTTTCTGTAAGTATACAATTTAGTTTTTTTTTTTAATTTTCATATTTGTTTTGTAAATTTACAAAAAATTTTGTTTATTTACTTATTTGTTTTGTAAATTTAAAGTTTTTTTTTCCATTGGTGCGTCTTATTTTTCCTTCTTTGGCAGCTGGAGTAGCACTTCAACAACCTGAAATGATTTTTTTTTTTCACTTGAACACTTTTAACAAACTTCACTTTTTTATTTTTTTTCGACATTTCGTTTTTCTTAAGTAAAACATATGAGAATTGCGAAGGAGGCTACACTCAAAAAAAAAAGTTTGTAAAATTACAAGTAAAAGGTCTTGTAATTCTGTTTTACTAATATTTTTGTCTTTTTACAAAAATTGTTGTATATTTAATAAAACGAAAACTACAGTTTGCTTTGTAATTTTACTATTATATGTTGATAAATTTATTTTACAAATTTTTTAGGTAAATTTACAAAAAAGTGAATTATTTTACAAATTAAAAAAATATTACAAGGTGTTTAGTTTTTTTACATAAGAAAACTGTAATTGTACAAGATAATTTTACTTGACGTTATTTAGTCTTTTTACCAAAAAAATGTTTTATTACAAACATTTTTTTTTAAGATAGTTTACAAGGTTTTCAGTTTGAAATGTATGTATTAAAAAGTACAAAATTCCAATATAATTTTACAAAACTTATTTAATTACTAAAATTAATGTTATTTTACAAAAAAAAAAAAATAATTATTCAACAATAGGACACGCAAAAATTTTCTAAGTTCAGATTTTTTTTTGCGTTTTGGAGTAAAAAATTTAGTTAAAAATAATTTTTAGACCTTTTTTTTTGGTAATTTGCGTTAAGTAAAATACCACAATTTTTATGTGTTTCTACTATATAATTGTTCTAGTTTTTTTTTTTTTTGTATTTTTACCATTTTTTTGGTGATTTTACCATATTTTTTTGGTAATTTTTTTTTAAATTTGGTACCTAAAATGTCAATAGAAAGCTGCCAATTATGAAAAATCTAATTTTTCTTATTTTAACTGGTACTTAAACATCCAATCTACAATATCCAAATTTTTTTTCCCGATTTTTTAAAAATACTTGTGAAAATAATTAAAAATTCAAAAAAAAATTGTTATTTTTTGACTAATTTTTCCTGAAAATATAAGAAATTTCTTGTGTAGCCTCCTTCGCAATTCTCATATGTTCTACTTAAGAAAAACGAAATGTCAAAAAAAAAAATAAAAAAGTGCAGTGTTATACATTAAAAAGTTTGTTAAAAGTGCTCAAGTGAAAAAAAATCTTTTCAGGTTGTTGAAGTGCTACTCCAGCTGCCGAAGAAGGAAAAATAAGATGCACCAATGGAAAAACCCTTTAAATTTACAAAACCAATATGTAAATAAACCATTTTTTTTGTAAATTTACAAAACAAATATGAAAATTTAAAAAACAAAATTGTATACTTACGAAAAAAGTTGTAATTTTACAAAAATGAAATAGAAAATACAAAAACTACTGTTTTTACGGCAAAAAAATAGGGAAAAATGGTACATATACAATAAAAATTGTAAATTTACCACTTTTTATTGTAAATATACAAGTTTTTTGCATAAAAAACAGTAGTTTAACCAAATAATTTGTTAATCTACAATTTATTTTTTTCATTTTCTATTTTTCCTTGTAAAATAACAACCTTTTTCTGTAAGTTTACAATTTTGTTTTGTAAATTTACCAAATTTTTTGCAAATTTACAAAAAAAATGTTCACCTCGAAGATGATATTTTACAAAAAAAAATTGTAAATTTACATTTTCTTTTGTTAAATCAATTTACAAATTATCCCCGTAACTTTACGGGGATTCTTGCTAGTACATATTTTACAAAACCTGCCCCGTAAAATCACGGGGATTTTATGTCATTTTACAAACTTTTTTTTTTGAGTGTACACAAGAAATTTCTCATATTTTCAGGAAAAATTAGTCAAAAAATATATATTTTTTTTTTAATTTTTAATTATTTTCACAAGTATTTTTCAAAAATCGAAAAAAAAAATTGGATACTGTAGATTGGATAATTAAGTACCTGTTAAAACAAGAAAAACTTAATTTTTCTTAATTGAAAGCTTTTTATTGACATTTTAAGTGCCAAATTTAACAAAAAAAATTACCAAAAAAATATTGTAAAATTACCAAAAAAATGGTAAAAATACAAAAAAAAAATAGAACAATTATATAGTAGAAACACATAAAAATTGTGGTATTTTACTTAACTTTTAATTTTTTTCTAAAGTTTACAATTAGTTGAAAAATTTTTGTGCCCGGAACTTTAAAAATTTCCAAAATTTTTTTTCATGAAATTTTTTATTTATAAAAAATGATTTTTAACTAAATTTTTACTCCAAAACGCAAAAAAATTCTGAACTTAGAAAATTTTTGCGTGTCCTATTGTTGAATAATTAAATTTTTTTGTAAAACAACATTAATTCTAGTAATAAAATAAGTGTAAAATTACATTGGAATTTTGTACTTTTTCAAACTGAAAACCTTGTAAACGATCTTAAAAAAAAATCTTGTAATAAAACATTTTTTTGGTAGAAAGACTAAAAAACATCAAGTAAAACTTTGTTGTACAATTACAGTTTTCTTGTGTAAAAAAACTAAACACCTTGTAATATTTTTTTAATTTGTAAAATAATTTACTTTTTTGTAAATTGACCTAAAAAATTTGTAAAATAAATTTACCAACATATAATAGTAAAATTACAAAGCAAATTGTAGTTTTTGTTTTATTAAATATACAACAATTTTTGTAAAAAGACACAAATATTAGTAAAATAGAATTACAAGACCTTTTACTTGTAATTTTACAAACTTTTTTTTTTGAGTGTAGCGTAAACTAAACATTTTAGTGATTCGTGAATAACTCTTATATTTCTTGCGTGGGTCATATCGGTTACACACCCATCTCTATATTTTATCACAAATGCTTATATAATTAAAATAATCTTAATTCGTTGGTTTTACAATTATTTCTTACTCATACGTTATGTTGAAACCAGAAAATTACAAAATTGTTATAAAAAAACTGAAAATTTTAGAACGGGGTCTGAAAACTTAAAAAAAAATGTAATCAATAGCGCATAAAAAAATTTAAATATTTGGGATTGTGGTGCATTCCGCTTTAATTTAATAAATATTTAATCAACGGAACTCGACACAAATTTGACGTTTTTTTTTAATATTTTGCCACGCCTCCTAAGCGTAGGTTTTGAAAAATTTGAGAAACAAAAATACAATTTTCTTAGGCTACTCTGCGGAACACTAAAAAATAAACAAGAGTAACGACCATCATTTCTATATATTTCGGACATGCTGATTCGAATGGCGTACTCCGTTTTTCGATGTATGGTACAGTTTTCTTGCAAAATGTCGTTAAAGATTTGCTGATTTCGGGAAAGTTTTTTAACAAAAAAATTTGCAAAGTAAATGGTTTATAAATTTTATGACATGAAAAACAAAGATATGACTTGTAGCAACATTTCTTATGCAAATTTGGTTTAAAGCTTTTCAATTTAAGCCCTTTAATTCGCAAATTTCTTCATTTTTTAAGGTTTTCGCGAAATTAACAGCCAAATTGGTCTTTGATAAAAAACTTGCTTTTAATGAATCAAAAATGCATCTCTAACAATACGAATAGTGGACAAAAAACAGCTATGCTATATGGACCATCATGATGTCAATCGCGAAAAACAGTTTTTTTGTATATGCCAGCATCACTTTACGAGATGATTTAAGGTTCCATCTTTTAGTATATAATGTGTGAACCTTAAACAACTAATTGACTAAAAATTCGGCCAAAAAAGTTTTCATTTGAAAAAGTTATCTAAACAAAAACTATTATTTCAGTGTTTGCGATACAATAATTATAGTTTTTGTTAAGATAACTTTTGCAAATGAAAACTTTTTTGGACAAATTTTGGGTCAGTTCATTGTTTAAGGTTCCCACATTATATACTAAAAGATGAAGCCTCAAATCATCTCCTAAAGTGATGCTGCCATATACAAAAAAACGGTTTTTCGCGATTTTCATCATGATGGTCCATTTAACATAGATGTTTTTTGTCCACTATTCGTAGTGTCATGGACGCCTTTATGATCCACAAAATGCAAGTTTTTTATCAGCGACCAAATTAGCGGTTAATTTCGCGAAAACTTAAAAAAATTAAGAAATCCGCGAATTTAAGGGCTTAAGATGAAAAGCTTTAAACCAAATTTATATTAGAAATATTGCTACAAGTTATATCTTTGTTTTCCATGCCATAAAATTTAAAAATCATTAGCTTCGGAATTTTTTTTTGTTAAAAAAGCAGCTGAAAATCAGCCAATCTTTAATGACATTTTACAAGAAAACTGTACCATACATCGAAAAACGGAGTACGCCATTCGATTCAGCATGTCCGAAATATATTGAAATGATAGTCGTACCTCTTGTTTTCTAAAATAGTGGTTAGTTTTGTCACGCAGTGCTATCAATACAGGCTATTCGGAAATTCATTGGGCACATGTTTTTTCGCTTCATACTTGGTAGGGAATGCCTCATATGTATATTAAGCAGTAACTTTACTAATCGATTATAATCGATCAGTAACGTTATTGACTAATCATGCTTCATCCCCAATCCCAAACCACTAAAGCTAGAGACTTGAAATTTATAATGTAGTGTTCACCTTCCGGAACATAGATCCAATAAGAAGCTTAACATTTTGAAATGTAGGATACGTCGGTGATAAAAAATTCTAGAGAAAGTACTTTTTAAAAATTCAGTTTTTAATGGGTGAAAAAGTGTACTTTTGGTACTTTTTATACATCCTTAAATAATGGTTCTAGAAAATTGAAATTTGTAATGTAATGTAACTTTTTGAAAATTCCATTTATAAGGAAGGTAAAAGGGATAAAAAGTGTACTTTCTGTACTTTTTATATATTCTGGAAATCCTGCACATTAAAAATATTAAATACAGGATCGGTAAAAAACTCTTTCTGGAAAAAGTACTTTCTTGAAAATCCTTTTATTAACGGGGAAAAGTTGTACAATTGGTACTTTTTATATATCCCGATAAAAAACATTCTGTAAAAAATACTTTTTGAAAATTCAGTTTCTAAGGGGGAAAAAAGGGATAAAAAAGTGTACTTTCTGTAGGCGTACGGACATAGCGCCCAAGGTCTTATCGCCCAAAACCGTAAATGTCATATCGCCCAAGCTGCGACATATAGCCCAAAATGATAGGTCTAAAAATATTATTTCTCCCAAAACAAAATTGTCAAAAAATCCAAAATATTTTTTTTGGGCGAAATGTCGAAATTACGACTAGATTTGTTTTTTTGTAAAAAAGGTTTTCTGCGTAGCCGGCCTTCGGCCGGGCTTAGGGATTACATACTCCATGCATTAAACCCACCCTCTCTGCAAACTAGTGTTTCCAATTCGGTTAATCGGTTAACCGATTCCTCGATTAATCGCCTCTATTTCGGTTAATGTCGAAACAAATAATTTAAAACGCAAATAATTATTCGACCCGATTAATCGGTTAAAATGGATCGATTAACCGGTTAATATTATTATCTCTATATTCTACTATAATTTGTTTGAAAACACATCCTCTTTTTTACAAACGCTTCCGAAAAAAGTCAAAACTACAGAAAAAAAATATTCAGAAACCAGCAATTAACAGTTTAGAAAAGCAAAATTAAAAATTTAATCGCCATATTGAAAATAAACGCCATATTCAAAATCCCAATTAAAATTCAAAAACTCCCAATTAAAATTCGGAAATCTAATTCAAATTCAGAAATCCCAATTGAAATTCAGAAATCCAAATCGAAATTCAGAAATCCAAATCGAAATTCAGAAACGCCCAAATTCAGAAAAGCTTATTGAAATTTAGAAATATTCAGAAACTCCCAATTTCACAAAATTGAAATTTACAGAAGCCTACTGAAATTAAGAAATCTCAATTGAAATTTAGAAAGCAAAATTGAAATTTAAAAATTCTAAATGAAATTCAGAAAAGATAATTTCTGAAGAGCTTATAAAATTAAAAAATCTCAATTGAAATTTAGAAAAGTGAAATCAAATTATATAAATCAAAATTAATATTTAGAAGACACCAATTAAAATTCTGAAAATCAGAAAGATAAGAAATACCAATTGAAATTTAGAAAAGCCATTTGAAATTCACAAATCTGAATTGATATTCATAGTTTAGAAAATCAAAATTTAAATTTAAAAATTACAAATATAATTTAAATTGAAATTCCAATTGAAAAACGGAAAAGTCCAATTGAAACTCAGAAATCCCGATTGAAATTTAGAAAATTCCAAATAAAATCTAGGAAGTTTTATTATATCTAAATTTCAATTAGTTGCGTTTTGGGTTTCCCTTTAAAAACTGCACACACACAATTTTGAAGAAAAAAATTTTAATTAAAAATTTTAAAAAGTTCGATTTTTTTAAATAATTTTTTTAATTGATATGATAATTTTTAACCCTCCAACCACAGTATGGGGGTATACTCACTTTGTCATTCCGTTTGTAACGCATCGAAATATCGGTCGGGGACCCCATAAAGTATATATATTATTGATCCATAATCGATTGTAAGACATTCTGTGAATGTCCGTCAGTCCGTCCGTCTGTCTGTAGATGGCACGATACAGTCCAAAATAAAAGAGCTAGCCTCCTGCAATTTGGCATGAATATGTCTTGTGGTCCTAGGCAGGTTAAGTTCGTAAATGGGCAAAATCGGCTCAGGGGGAAAAAAGTTCCCCCTTGAAGACCTGAACCAACCTCTGAAAAAATACACTTTTTTACATGTTTTTTGAATATTTTTAAATAAATGAAACATATGTTATATTTATAGGGATGGGAAGGTGCTCTCAACGCCCCCAACTTTTTTTTTTACATTTTGGAGGGTATAAAAGATTCGGCACAGCCGAATTTAACACTCTCACTTGTTTTTAATAGATTTCGAAAATTTCCGTGAATTGAGAGTAAATGCAATTTGCGATATTAAACTTTTAAAAGTTTTAGTAATTAATACTATTACTTTCGTGATAGGAGCAAAATCAGTTAAAATAGTAATTGAAACTCATTCTAATTTTTGTGTGTGTGTGTATAAAGACTGAAAATGAAATTTTACTTAAAATACTTTTATTTTTTGTTACATTACTTTTAAAAAATCGTTTAAAATTAATTTTTCATTGTTTTTGACGATTAATCGATTAATCGCCACTTTTTCCGATTAATCGACCCGAATAACCGATTAACCAATTTTCGTCAATTTTCGAATAATGCCCTAACCGGTTAACCGGCAGGGTCGAATAATTGGAAACACTACTGCAAACCAAAGCTATTTTGATTATCAGGCCTTTTTGATGCATAACAAATTTGATAGTGTAAAGGCCTGCTACCCTAGAAAACTTTACTTTACGGAGAGGGTGGGTTTAATGCATGGTTTTTGTAATCCCTAAGCCCGGCCGAAGGCCAGCTACGCAGAAAAACTTTAAAATATTGTATTAAAAAAAGCAATATTGGTTAGTTTTATGATTATTTTTTTGGGTGCTATGACATTTTATAAATTCAAAATTTTAATATTTGGGTAATATGACATTTTTGACAATTTGTATTAATTTAAAGAAAATTGTTAAAATACACAAAAATAATGGCCATATCGTCCAAAAAATTTTGCAACAACAACTAACACACATTTTTTTTGGGTGGAATGGCTTTTGTAAATTGGGCGATATGCACTTGGGCGCTATGTCCGTTCGCCCTTTCTGTACTTTTTATATTTACTGACAAAATGGTTTTAGAAATTTTAAATTTATAATGTAGGATCCTTTTTAGCCAAATCTTTTTTCAATTAGTTTCCTTTTTTTAACAAAAAATATTTACATAGATATAGAATATTTTAGAAATTTTTTTTTTTCGAAAATGTTTTAAATACCGATTTTTCATTCCGTTAAGGGATTATAAAACATCACAGATTGAACCCAAGCGAATTTGTATCACTTTTCAACTTTTTGCCAAAAAAATGTATTTAGGACATTAGTGCGGCGGTAGAAGTTATCTGATTTTATATGTTTTATTTGAAAGATTACATGGAAATTTTTAGCCGGAACTAAAATGATTCCGGGCTTAACGGAATTATATTAATTTTATTGATTAAATCATTCTAAGTTTAGAATCTAAACATTTTTTTGTGAAGAACTTTAACAGCCTCAATTTAATAAATAAAAAAATTGTTGGAGGAAAATTTCAGAAATGGGGACTTAAATCCTTTTGTTATCCAGAAATTAATATAACTGGTAATAAAGTTCCGAGCGAGATGGACTAGCAAGCTTATATAGTAATAAACAATTTAAATAAAAAATTCGCTATTATCGATAAATAATTTTGCAATATTAAGCAAATTATTGTGCATTTCAGTTTTCTATTTTTGGAAATATTTTTTTTGTTTTAGCAAACTATTTACATTTTTTGCAAATATTGTTGCAAATTTAGCGAAATAATTTGAACATTAAATTTCATTTGAAACTTTAAATTTTAAACAAAAATTTGATTAAAAAGTTTCTTCAAAATTTATAACCCCTTCTTTAATTCAAAACGATAAAAACATTTATTGTATACTTTTTATTTTAAGTCATGTCGCTTGCCAACATATTTTTATGCAACATGGCTGGTTCCTTTGTTTATTTCTTTGTATCTTCTCATGCTAAAAGATGGATTTCTTTTTCATTTTTTTTTTTTAAATTTTTTTTTTATTTCTTTTCCGTTGACCATTTCTAGACATTTTTAGCCATTGTTTTAGCCATAATGTTGTATGTTGAATGTTTTGTTGAATTTTCAATCGTGTATAACAATTCTGATCATAATAAATGTTTATGCGTTTTATTTCGAATTTTTTATTCAACCAAAATGACATTAATTCTAAAATTTATTTATGCATTTTTTTTGTTATGCAGTTGTCTTTAAAGTTTCATTGTTACCAAATTTTAGCATTTTTATACTGTATTTTATGGTAAATTTTCCATAATTTATGAATTCATATCAATAAATGGTTGAATATTATTGGTTTGCAATAAACTTTGTGCGATTGTACGATTGTCAGCAGCGACTTTCGTAGAACTCATATTTAATGTATGAGAATAAAGAGTTTTAAAATAATTTATAATAAAATGGAGATCTGTTTTTGAAAATGGTTTAATGGATGTTTGGGGGGAAAGGAAGTTTAATATGACAGTAACAGTTGTGAACTGAATAGAAAATGGTGGCTTCCGATTTACTTTTTTTAAATGTGGGTCGATGATAAAATTTTAGAAACTATTAAAAAATTCTGATTCTTTATAATCAATATATTTTTGATATTGAAAACAAGATAAAAACCGATTCGTCTGCTTTTTGGCATTATATAAATAGTAAAAAGGATAACAATTGTATTCCTAGGCGCATGTTCCTTGGTGATGTTTCATCTAATGGAAATGCTGAATCTTGCGATTTGTTTGCTGACTATTTCCAATCTACATTTATTGAACCAAATTCAAATTTTATAGACTTGCAATCTTTTGGTCAGACAACTAATCATGTTTCTAGTTTTGAAATTGGTTTGGAGGATGTTTTAGTTGCTATAAATTCTTTAAAGAACGATACAAAGTGTTCCACGGGTTCATATCCCCCTTTATTTTTTAAGAGATGTTCACAGAATGTTTCGCTTGCAATGTCAATACTTTTTAATACTTGCGTAAAAAATGGAAAATTTTTAGATTGTTGGAAACGTTGTTCTATTGTTCCAATTTTTAAGTCTGGGGACCGTAGTAAAGTTACTAACTATAGACCAATTACAAAGCAGTGTACCTTTGCTAAAATTTTTGATGCAATTATTAAAGATAAGCTTTTTGAACATGTGAAAAAATCTATTTCTCCATATCAACATGGTTTTATGCCTGGTAGGTCAACTACTACAAATTTAACAATTATTACCCGAAAGATAATAAACTCTATGGAACAAAGGTCCCAATTTGACGTAGTGTATACCGATTTTGCTAAGGCTTTTGATACAGTTAGTCACAAAATACTGTTGAGTAAGCTTTACAATTTTGGATTAACTGGTAATCTAATACTGTTTTTTAAAAACTTTCTGGTTCAAAGAAAGTTAACTGTTTCCATTGGAAATTTTTCTTCTAACCGTGTTATATCTGCGTACTCTGGTATTCCACAGGGTACACATATTGGCCCTTTGTTATTTCTCTTATTTATAAATGACTTGCCATCAATTTTGAAATTTTCAAGTTGTCTATTATTTGCTGATGATATGAAGGTATTTTCTAGAATACCACATATTGGAGATTGCTTGAATTTGCAAAGGGACTTATTTGAAATTTTTAATTGGTGTAATAGAAATGAGCTGTGTATAAATGTTTCAAAATGTTGTGTGGTGTCTTATACACGCTGCCTGCATCAACATATTTTTAGTTATAACATAGGTGGAATTGTAATTCAACGTGAATATCTTGTTAAAGATTTAGGCGTTATATTTGATGTTAATTTAAAATTTTCAAACCATTTAGATTATATTACATCTAAAGCAAATAGTATGCTTGGATTTATATATAGAAATTCTCGTGATTTTAAGGATGCTTTTACTTTAAAATCTTTATATACATCATTAGTCCGTAGTAAACTGGAGTAGTAGTAGTAGATTCTTTATTTTCGTAATTTTTTAGCAATATACATTTCTTTTACAATTTTAAACTTAATTGCTTACATAAGTACAAAAATAAAATTGAATTTCATGCGACTTTGACATACTGTCGTTAGTCGGCAAACTATAAAAAAATAAATTGGAAATACATACATATTTACATTTAATAATTAAATTCAATGATTAACTGATTCCTATAATTCAAACAAATTTTAATATATTTGACAAGCAGTTTCCAATCTATTATCATACCATTCAATAAATTAATGATCTCAGTCTCATCTAGAAAAACCTTTTTGAAATAAATTTTTCTTATGCTTTGAAAAACTGGAGTATTGTTCAATTGTTTGGAGTCCTTTTTATGATGAGGAATCTAATCGTATTGAGCGTATTCAAAGACGGTTTACTAGGAATGTTTTAAAGTTTAATTGGCCTTATGAATTACCTACATATATAGCACGTAGGAAGTTTTTAGGTTTGCAATCATTAGATGATCGCAGAACATTTGCTTGCATAATGTTTGTATACAACGTTTTATCAGGGGACATAATATGTTCAGAGATTCGTGAACTTTTAAATTTATATCAGCCGCCAAGAGACTTAAGAAGAAATCGTCTTTTTGAGGACGCTCTTCATAGAACCAATTATGGTATGAATGAGCCAATTACAAGGTGCTTAAAGCTATGTAATCAATATTCACCAATAATAAATTTTAACTTAAGTAAAGATAAATTTAAATTAAGTCTTTTTAGTGCCTTAAATTAGTTATAGTTTAAATTAATAAGTAATCTGTATGAAATTATTCTGTAGATGAATTCAAATAAATAAATAAATAAATACAGCTTTTCTGAATTTCAATTGAGCATTATTTATGTATTGAAAAATTTTAGAATCTGGTCAATTAAGTTTAATTTTAAAACGCGCTTAAATTTAGTACAACATTTTTAAATACATTAAAAAAATCATGGATTTCAAAGTATGTAGTAAAATTTGTTACATTTTATAATCTAGTTAAGCAAACGTAGATTGCCAAAGGTACTAACTAAAATTCAGTACAATATTTTATGATCTTCACAAAAATCGTGACTTTCCAAGGGTACTAAAATACAGTTCCATTTTTTTTAGCTTTAGTCAGAAAATCGTAGATTTTTAAAAAAAGATCAGGACAAAATATCGTGGATTTCCAAAAGGTACTAAAATTATGTATCAAATTTTATGCTCTAGTCAACAAATCGTCGATTTCCAAAGGTACATAGTCAACAAATCGTGGATTTCTAAAGGTACTAAGATTTAGTACCAAATTTTATGATCTACATAGTGAGAAAATCGAGGATTTCCAAAAGTACTAAAATTTAGTATCAAAATTTATAATCTACACAGTCAAAAAATCGTGGGTTTCTAAAGGTAATAAAATAAAGTGATCATTTTTTATGATATACTAAAATTTAGTAGCAAATTTAATAATCTATATAGAAAAAAAAATCGTGTCTTTCCAAAGGGACTCAAATTTAGTACCAAATAATATGATTCCGAAGGTACTTATACCTGTTTCCAAATTTTATAATCGACATAATCAAAAAATTTTAGTTTTCCTAAGGCACTGAATGAAGTTTAGGATACAATTTTATGATCTTCATGTCAAAAATCCAAAGGTAATAAAATTTAGTACCAAATTTTAAGATCTACATAGTAAAACAATTGTGGATTTCCAAAGGCAATAAAAATTATTGCCAAATTTTATGATCTTCATAGTAAAACGTTGGAAATAAAATTAAGTACACAATTTTATGATCTACATAGTAAACAATAGTGGATTTCCAAAATTAAGTACCAAATTTTAGGATCCCCATAGTCAAACAATCATAGATTTCCATAGGTAGTAAATTTTAGTGCCAACTTTTTTGATAATCTATCATAGATTTTTTAAATAGTACTAAGCTTTAGTACCAAATTTTATGGTCTAGTCAACAAATCGTCTCTTTTTAAAGGTAATGAAGCTAAGCACAAAATTTTATGATTTACATGTCAAAAAGTCGTGGATTTCCAAAGGTAATAACATTTAGTACCAAACTTTAAGATCTACATAGTCAACGAATCCTGGATTTCCAAAGGTACTTAAGTTTAGTACCAAATTTTATGATCTAGATTAAAAAAAAAAAAAATCGTGGACTTCCAAGGTACTAAAATTTAGTACCGAATTGTATGATCTACAAAGATAAAAAATTGTGAATTTTTAAAGGTACTAAAATTTAGTACCAAATTTTATGATCTACATAGTAAAAAAATCGTGGACTTCCAGAGGTACTAAAATTTAGTACCAAATTTTTTAAATCTACATAGTCAATAAATCGAGGATTTCCAAAAGGTACTAAAATTTAGTAGCAATTTTTATGATCTACATAGTCAAAAATTGGTGGATATCCAAAGGTTCTATAATTTAGAACCAAATTTGTTGATCTACATAATCAATAAATCGTGGATTTTCAACAGCTACCAAAATTTAGTACAAAATTTTATAACCTGGTCAACAAATAGTAAATTTTTAAAAGGTACTAGCAAATTTTATAAACTAGTCAAAAATTCGTGGACTTTCAAAGGTACTAAAATTTAGTACCAAATTTTATGATTAACATAGTCAAAAAATCCTGCATTTCAAAAGCTAATAAATTTAGTACCAAATTTTGTAATGCACATAGTCCAAAAATCATCGATTTTAAAAGTCCTTAAACCTAGTGGTTTTGAATGGTACTAAAACTTTGTAAAATTTTACAAATACTTGGATTTATAAACACAATTGTGATTTTTTATGATTTACATAGAAAAAATAATGGATTTCCATAGGTACTAAAATTTAGTACAACATTTTATGACCTAGTCAGGAAAACGTAGATTTATAAAAGATGCTAAAGTGCAGCATCAAATTTTGTAATCTAGTCGAAAATTCGAGGACTTCCAAAGGTACTAAAATTTAGTACCAAGTTTTATGATTTGCATAGTCAAAAAATGTCCTTGATTTCAAACATCTTTAAATTTAGTGCCAAATTTTATGATGTACATAGTACGAAAATTGTCGTTTTGAGAAGTCCCTAAATTTAGTACCAAATTTTATGATCTAGTGATTTTGAATGGCACTAAAACTTTGTACAAATTTACAAATACTTGGATTTTTAAACACAACTATGATTTTTTGCTGGTACTAAAATCAAATCGTAAATTTAAAAGTTAGGAAAATTTGTTGCAACATTTCGTGAATTTCCAAAAGATACTAAAAATTAGCAGCAAATTTTATGATCTAGTCAGGTCAACAAATTCTGGATTTCCAAAGGTACTAAAATTTGGTATAAAGGTTTATGATCTACAAATATCATGAATTTTCATAGGTACTAAAATAGTACCACATAGGACCCAAAATTATCGCAGAGCCGGCCACAATGGCTAGACCTCCAATGGATTTCAAAATGTCCTTAAATTTAGTACTAAATTTTATGATCTAGTAAAATAATAGTGTTTTTTTTAAATTGGGGATTTTCAAATGTTCTACAATTTTGTACAAATTAAAAAAAATTTAATTTTTAAACACAATTGTGATTAATAAATAGTACTAAAATCGTGTCATCAATTGTAAATTCTAAAGTTACAAAAATTTAGTGCAACATTTTAGATTTAGTCGAATAATTGTAGAATTCTAAAGAACTTAAATAAAAGAATTTCTGAATTTCTACTGGAGAATTTTTTAATATACTAAAATTAAGTACACACATTGGAATATTTTTAAGCAATTGTGAAAATCTAGAGGTAATCGTTGATGTTTAAATGTAATTAAATATACCACAATATTTTAGAATCAAGATAAACAAATATAAATTTCCCGATTAATAAATTTTATTACACAATTTTAGAACTAATTGCTGATAAAAAAAACCACGGATTGCTAAAGGTACTAAAGTTTAGTAAAATTTTTCTAAAAAAAACGAAAAATTAAATACAACATTTTATGACCTTATCCAACAATTGCGGATATCTAAACACAATTCGTTGACTAAACTTTAAGAAGGCCTATGTGCAAGATTTTTTTTTCAATTCTGTTAAACTATGTCATTGTGGTCTTTTGTTGCACCAAGCCTTTTGAGGCTTTTTGGAACTGCATAAAGGTCTTCTTGAAGGTCAGCTAACGAATTGTGGATTTGTAATGATAATAAAATCTACAATAAAACTAGAAATTCTTTGCAAAAACATTTGTGAATATTTAGTACTAAATTTTATTATCTTGTCAAACAATTGTGGATTTATTAAAAAAATTGTTAATTTCAAATGGTTCTAAAATTTAGTACAAATCAACCAAACATAATTGTGGATTTCATGAAACAGTTGTGAATTTTTAATGGTACTAAAATTTAAAAACAATATTGTAGAATGTGGTCCAATTACCGTAGATTATTGTGAAGCTTTAAAATCAAATAATAAAAATTTATTAAAACTCTTTAAATGCCCAAGGGATGACTTCCATACCGCTTTAAAAATGTTGTTTATGTAACGGAAATCCTTAAACAAAATAAATTGAAATTAAATCATCTCATAATTCTTAAATAATTTCCCAAAGAAAATTTACAATTTTTTTTTTGTTGTTTTCCCAGTAGTATGTTTGTACCTAACCAAATCATCATAATTCTATTGATGACAATCTAAATGGGTGAAAAAAAAAATACCTGGTCATTAACCACAAAATTGCGGTTTTCCCATCAAATACACACACACAAATCAGTATAATCCATGATACAAATGAAGAAAAAAAAAGAAAATGTTGAAAGTAGTACTTCATACTCATTTACCCAGTCAAGTTATCAAGTTAGGAAAACACTACCACCAATTTGCGAATGCGACAACAGGGACGACGGCATTAGGCATCAGAGGCATCATGCTGAGCTGTGTGCTGTGCGCGCCACTAAGAAGAATAAAATGCAAAGGAAAGGAAGCATATTGCACAAACTTCAACTTTATATTCATGAACAATACGTACTCACACACAAATCTATACAATTTTCGCACCAGACTACTTACAAAACAATTGTACACTCAAATGATAAACTCGGTTGGAAAATTTGTAAAATGATGAATGTCAATTTTCATACGATTTGACTGTTAAAAATTAAAATTTGTTTTATTTCCAGTACGGAATTTTCTCAATTTTCTCTCACACACACTACTTTTGCCGCACTTAAAATAAAAATAATTAAAATTAGTCAAACAATCTTGGATTTCTAAAGGTATTTAAATTTAGTACTAAATTGTAGAATCTAGGTAAACAATTCTGGATTTTCTTAAGGTACCAATATGTACTAAAATAAAGTACCAATATGTACTAAAATTAGGTACAATATTTTAGAATCTAGTATGTGTTTAAAAAGGTACTTAAATTTAGTACGTAATTTATTTATAAAAAGCACAAAATTGTTGATATACCAAAGTTACTTAAATTTAGAATACATACATTTTTAGAATCTTGGTGTATATTTCTAAAGGTATTTAAATTTGCTATCATATTTTGGAATTTTCTCTAAAAATTGTGGAATTGTTAAGGTACTAAAATTTTGAACAAAATTTTATGAATTATTTAAGCCATCTATTATTATAAGAACAAGGATTTTTTAGAGTTACTTAAATTGAGTACATACTTATTAGAATCAAGTAAAACTGTTGTGGATTACTAAAGTAATAATACTTTGTAAAACATTTCTGTTATAGTCTAATAATCGCCGATCTCTAAAGGTACCAAAATTAAGAACAGAATTTAAGAATTTGGTCAAACAATCGTTAGTTTCTGAAGGTACTAAAATTTACTAAAAAAAAGTAAATTTATTAAATTAATAGTGGATTCCCAAAGGTACTAAAATTTAGTACACAAATTAAGAACCTCGTCATAAAATGGTGAGTTTTTAGGCATTTAAATTTAATACAAATAATTGTGGATTTCTAAAGGCACCAAAACTCAACTTGAGAATCTTGTCAAAAAATTGTGGAAGTGTAAAGGTACCAAAATTTAGCACACAATTTAAGAATCTCTTCACAAAATCGTGACGATTTCTGTATTTATTAATATTTAGTACATAATTTCAAAATCTCGTAAAGCAATTAGATATATATCCACCTAAAGGTACTAATATTTAGTAAAAAATTTTTTAGTCAAACAATTTTGAATTTTTAAAGGTACTAATATTTAGAATCTTATGCTCAAACCACATTGATACAAGTTAATAGTAATTCAGCAGTGGAAATGCCTCATTTAGAAATTAATCTAACGTAGGCAGTGCACAGCGCTGTCACTGAAACTGCTTCAATGTGGTTTGGGCGTAATCAAACAATTTATATCTCAAGGTACTAAAAACTAAGAATCTGGTGAAAAAAAGTGTTGATTTTCCAAATGTACCAAATTTTACAATACATTTTAGGAATCGTATCAAAAAATGTGGATTTCTTAAAGTACATAAATTTTTGAAAATATTCTTGAATAATTGTGAAATTTTGTAGGTACTAAAATTTAGTACAAAATTACAAATTAAATTGAAGAATCTAGTCACTAAATTGTAAATTTAGTGCACAGTTTTTGGATTTATTAAATAATTTATATTATTTTGTGAACAGTGGATTTCTAAAGGTACTGAAGCTAAGTACATTTTGTAATTTAGTCAAACAGTTGTGGGTTACTAAGGTACTAAAATTTTGAACAATACTGTAGAATCTAGTCAAACAATAGGTGACTTTTAAAGGTACACCTTTGAAGAGTCCGGGTGTGTGTACCCGGATTCTAAAGATACTAAATAATTTAGTACACAATTTTAGAATCTTTTATTCCCATAGGTTGTAAAATTTAGTGAACAAATTTAGAACCTCCTCATAAAATGGTGGAATTTTTGAGCAACTTAAATTTAGAACTAAGTTTAAGTGCGAATATATATATGCTTTTTCAATATTTCGATAACTTCAACCAAAAATTTTTAATTTATCGAAATTCCCATAGAAAAACCCTAAAAAATGCAAGAAGTAACTTAAAAAAAGCAGGTATCATAAAGACATTAAGAATCTTGCCAAACAATTATAGATTTCTAAAGGCACTGAAATTTAGTACTTAACTTTAGAATAAAACATTTTTAAAATTCCAAACATTCTATATTTTAGTACAAAATCAAGAATTTCTTAAGGTACTAAAAATTTAGAATCTAGAAAAAGTCACTTATTCTTTTATGTCCTAAAATTTAGTACACAAATTTAGGATCTCGTAATATAATGGTACATTTTTAAACTACTTTAATTTAGTACTTAATTTTAGAATATTTTAAATGTACAGCTTCTAAGAATCTGTTCACACACTTGTGGATTTCTAAAGGTACTAACAAATTTAGTACACAATTTTAGAATCTATTATTCCCATAGGCTCTATAATTTAGTGAACAAATTTCGAATCTCGTCATAAAATGGTGTATTTTTAAAGGTACTTATATTTAGTACTTAATTTAAGAATCTTGTCAAACAATTATAGATTTCTAAAGGCACTAAAGTTTAGTACTCAAGTTAAGAATCAAAGCTTTGTAAAATTCCAAACGTTCTAAATTTTAGTACAAAATCAAGTATTTCTTAAGATACTAAAAATTTTGAATCTAGCCAAAAAGTCCCCTAATATCATATGTTCTAAAATTAGTTCACAATTTTAGAATCTCGTTATACGAATTTTTTAAGGTACTTAAATTTAGAACTTAATTTAAAAATCTTGTCAAAACTATAGATTTCTAAAGGCACTAAAATTTAGTACTCAACTTTAGACCCAAGCATTTGTAAAATCTCAAACATTCTAAATTTTAGTACAAAATCAAGTATTTCTTAAGATACTAAAAATTTAGAATCTAGCCAAAAACTCCCCTAATCCCATATGTTCTAAAATTAGTTCACAATTTAAGAATCTCGTCATATAATGCTGAATTTTTTTTAGTACTGAATTTAAGAATCTTGTCAAAACCATAGATTTCTATAGGCATTAAAATTTAGTACAACTTCAGAATCAAAAATTTGTAAAATTCCAAATGTTCTAAATTTTAGTACAAAATCATGAATTTCTTTAGGTACTAAAAACTTAGAATCTAGCCAAAAAGTCACCTTTTCTTATAGGTTCAAAAATTTGGTTTACAATCACGTAATATAATGGTGAATTTTTTAAGGTACTCAAATTTAGTACTTAATTTTAGAATCTTTTCAAACAATTGTAGATTTCTTAAGGCACTAAAATTTAATACTGAACTTTTAAATCAAACAATTGTAAATTTCAAAAAGTACTAAATTTTAGTACAAAATCAAGAATTTATTAAGGCACTCAAAATTTAGAATCTAGCCAAAAAAACCCAATTTTTATATCTAGTAAAGCAATGATGGATTTCTTAAGGTACTAATATTTAGTACTACTACAACATTTAGAAATTTGTCAACAACTGTTCGAATTTCAAAAGTTTACACTACTTTGGCGTCGCTTCGTTATTTTTTCGGACGTGTTTACTCTGACTGGCGACAATCACGTTTCTTTCCGTTCTTATTTTGTTCAGATATAATCATAATTTTTCTTTTGATTTAATAGACATTTTAATTTGAGTGTACTTTACTTGTACTAAAGTACTTTGTTTGTAACAACAAATGATACGGTATACATGGACGTATCACATCACATCATCAAACATACATATTTATTATCGTATGGACGACGACGACGATGATGATGTGATTTTGGGCAAAAAAAAATTATACAAAGAAATCCGGACAAATGAACGAAAGTAGTAAGTACGAGCGTATTACCACAATGTACAAATAAATTTATCCGAGCGTATAAAATACTCGTATCTTAAGTGATTTGTAAACAAATTGAAAGGCGTACACGTGTCACTCTTCTTCCCTTGTTTAGACTCTTTATTAAAAAGAATAACTTTACCTTAGAAAAAAAATAAAAATAAAAAAAATACACACAAAAATGTTATGGCAATCTGGAAAAGAATGCCTCGTTGGTTGAATAAATGTCTAAGTTTTATCATAAATATATTTCAAACCAAAAGAGGGTGGATATTTACACAAACATCGAGTATTATTTATTTAGAATTATAACAGTTTAGCTTAAAAACAACACAGTTCCCGTATAACTTTGTTGCAAAGTTGTATTTGCACTTCCACTTAAAATTTAACATTAACTTTATAGAAAATTAATAAAAAAAAAACATAACCCAACACCTGAGGGATGTTAAGATTTGTGCCAGAAAAACATTGATTTCAAAGAAGATTTTGAGAATATTGAAATTCGATTGGATTAAGATACTATTTTTGAACTGAATCTTAATCCAATCCAATCATAAAATCATTGATTTCTAAAGGTACTAAAATTTAGTACACAATTTTAAAATATAGCCAAAAAATCTTTGCATTCATAAAGTACTAAAAACTAAGAATAAAGCCAAAAATCAGGGACTTGTAAAGCTACAAAAATTTAGTACAGCATTTTAAAATCTAGTAAAAAAAATTATGGATTTCTAAAGGTTCCAAAATTGAATAGCAACATTAAATAATTTAGTCAAACATTCGTAAATTTATAAAGGTACTGAAAGTAAGTACATTTTAAAATGTAGTCGATGATTCGTGTAGTGCTAAAGGAACTAAAATTTCTAACAACGTTTTGGAGTCAAACCTCAAAAGAGTTTTTGTCAAACAAAAGTGTAAAGGAACTGAAAATTGAGAACCGAGTAAAGCAATCATTATTTTTAAACATCATTTTACAATTTTTCACAACGCTTAAGAGTAAAATAATGTTTTAGTACAACATTTTGGAACTTAAACAATCGTGGATTTCTAAAGGTACTAAAATTTAGTACAACATTTTCGAATGTTTTCAAACAATCGTAGTCGTAAATGTTTTACAAATCTAGTAAGACATTACTAAAATTTAGTACATAATTTTACAATTCATTTCAACGATTAAGAATCTAGATTTGTAAAGGTACTATCATTTCGAAACAACATATTTTAGAATCTAGTCACACATACATAGATTTCGTAAATTACTAGTACATCATTTTAGAATCTAGTCAAACAACCGTTGACTTCTAAAGGCACTCAAATTTACTACAACATTTCCAAAAGTTTTCAAACAACCGTGTAATTTTAAAGGTACTAAAATTAAGTACCATTAGGACACTAAAATTATGTAAAAAGTTTTAGAATTTAGTCAAGTTTCTTAAATTTCTGGTGGTACTAAAATTTAATATAACATTTTAGAATCTATTCAAACAACCGCTGATTTCTAAAGGGACTTAAATTTAGTACAACAGTTCCGAAAACTTCGTAGAGTTTTAAAGGTACTAAATCTAGTACCATTAGGACACTAAAATTAGGTACAAAGTTTTAGAATCTTATCAAATTGTCTTAGATTTCTGGAAGTACTAAAATGTAGTACAACATTTTGGAATCTATTTAAACGATAAGTGATTAAATTTTAGTACCTAGTCAAACAGTCGTGATTTCTAAGAATACCAACATTTTTGAATTTAGACAAACAAAGGTACTAAAAATTTCGTAGAAAACTTTGGAATATAGTCAAACAATAGTAGATTTTCAAAGGCTCCTAAATTAAATACAAACTTTAGAATCCAGTCAAACAAGGATGTCTTTCTTAAGGTACTACAAATTAGTTCACAACTTTAGCATCTAGTCAAATAGTCTTAGATTTCTAAAGGTACTAAAATTTAGTATAAAATTTTAGAATCTAGTCAAACAATAAAGGGTTCAATTTTAAAACCCAGTCAAACAGACATAGATTTATTAGAGTACTATAGCTTGGTAAAAAAATTTTTAAGACCTAGTTTCAAAGGTACTAAAATTTAGTACACAATTAAAGAATCTAGTAAAACATGGGTGTATTTTTTAGGGTACTAAAATTTAGTACACAATTTTTAATTCTAGGCAAACTGTTGTAGATTTCTAAAGGTACTTAAATTTAGTACATACTTTTGGAATCTAGTCAAACTAAATTATATTAAATTCTAGAATCTAATCAACAGTTGTGGATTTCTGAGAGTACTTAAACTAGGTAAAAATATTTTTTGAATCTGGCCAAGCAATCATGAATTTATAAAGGTTCTAAAAATATGAATAAACATTAGAATTTCGTCAAACAGTCAAACAGTAGTGGATTTTTAAATTAAGTACAACATTGTAGAATCCAATCAAGTAAGGGTGTATTTCTTAAGGTAATAAAATGTTAAAAAAATTTTGAATCCAGTCAAACTGTGTACTTAAATTTAGTACAAAATCTTGTAATATAGTCAAAAATAAAGGAATCAATTTTAGAACCTAGTCAAACAGACGTAGATTTCTAAGAGTTTGAACCTGGTCAAACAATCATGGATTCAAAGGTACTTAAAAAGAGTATTCAATTTTCTAATCTAATCTAAGAGCTATTGCTTTTTAGGTACTAAAATCTTTAAACTAATTTTAGAATTCAGTCGAACACAATCGTAAAAGTTTTAAGGCACCTAAATTTAGTACAACATTTAAGATTCTAGTCAAATAAGAGCGGATTTCTAAGAGTACTTAAATTTAGTACTAAAAATCCGAACACTAGTAGAACAATAAAGGATTCACCTCCAACCAAATCTATACTGAAAGAATTTTGTTCATTGAAGCTATGAAAAATGTTCATAAAATCTATTCATCATCATACAAAAAAAATTCATTAGAAGTGAGCCATGAATTTTTTCATAGGATTAATGATTTTTTTTTGTAAAATGTAGAAAAAATTTCATTGGAAAATGTTCATGAGAAAGTTTCATAAAAATCAGAATTCATAAAATTTATGAGAATTTTCATAAATGGAATGAAATTTTTCATAAAAATAAAAAAATCATTGCCGTTATTCACAAAATTTAGAAAAAATTTCATTGGAAAATGTTCATATATTTAATGAGAAAGTTTCATAAAAAGCAGAATTCATAAAATTTATGATAATTTTCATAAATGCAATAAAATTATTCATAAAAATGACAAAAATCATTGCCGTTGTGAAAAAAAATCATTGATCTAAAGAAAAAATTCATTGGCTCATTATGAACAATAATTCTTTCTGTGGATGTGCAATAGATTACTTTGGAATGTCATCTGAATAAGAAAGTGTCTTGCGGCCATCTCAGGAGATGGGATTATGGCATTTGGAACTGGAAATGAATAAAACTGTCTTTAAAAATCAAATATTGCTGGGTTAGGATTACAATTTTGTTTTTTGGTCGGTAATACTGCTTCTACTGACATTATTTTATTGTTTCATATAACCACATAAATTTTTTTCTACTGCTCGTAGTTGATATTTTTTATTATTTTGTATTTTAATAAATTCATAAAATTCATCAGGGACACATTACTTTGATTTCATTCTAACATCCATAAAAATACAAAAAAAAAAGCTTTAAAAAACCATCATCATGTTGTACATCACGTTTTATACACATTGCGGTTTATATATAAATGTACAACATTTTATCCTTATTTTATGCGTATGTACTCGTACTATGAGTTTAAGATTTGTTTTTTTCTTAAAAAATGGTTAAAAATCACAAATTAGATCCCTTGGGATCAAATTATTGAATCTGAAAAAAAAAAAAATACAATTTTATACAAACAATTGCACAGGAACGTATGTTCGCTATTAACACTGACTGCCACAGCTAATGGATGGCTGGCAGTAGTGTCATCAACCCTATTTAACAGTGTTGTATATTTGCCCATAAACTTATATTTTGTGTTAAGTACCCGAGTAAAAAAGTATATGTTTGGTGTACAACCATATCGCCCAAAGTCATATCGCCCAATTTGAAAAGGTTATTATGCCCAAAACTGGGAGAGACAAAATAAGGAATTCTAGAAGAAGTATCATACTGTTAGATGTTCTGGACAACAGATAAGAACATTATCAAATGAGGTGAGATGACTGTCACGAGAATATATGACTATGGACTACCTAAACTGGTAGTCCAAACTAAACCAAGCGGTTCCCGTTAAAGCCAGCGAAAAAGACTGACTTAGAAAGACAGTATGAAATAATCCTTACGAATCGTGTTTTTGACACGATTTTGACACGCAGTCGAAGCTACGGTAGAAGAGGTCAGGAATAATTGAGTAAGCATTACGCCCAAAAAAGTTGTTATTACAATTTTTTTTTAATGCAATGAAATAGAGATTAGGGCCCCCGAAGGCTAGTTGTTAGCGTGCTAGCCTTTCAACGTGGGGGTCGTGGGTTCGATTCCCACCAGAACCCTTGGTTGTTTTCGCTACAACGAGGCGACGGTCATTGTTACCAGTTCTCGGTTAGGTTGAATTTATTAAAAATGAGTTGTAAATAAGTAGAAAGAATTATATTATATTATTAAATAGAGATTAGGTTAGGTTGTAAGTGGCTGCTGACGATTTACGTTAGCAAACATAGACTATGGTCCCTGCCGTTAAACCAAAATTATCTCCTTATGAAACCCCTAAGATGTTGAATTTTTGTATGGGAAAAACAGAAAGATCGTGCAGCTCCCTAGATCTTAGTGAAGAAAGTCTGTGACCAGAAAGTGCGGGGCAGTGGCAGATAAAGTGCTCGGTAGTTTCCAACTCCTCCTTATCCATGCAACTCGGCAAAAGTCATTTGACGGCACATTTAACCACTCTGCATACTTTTCAATAAGACGTCAAAATCTCTCCTCTAGGAAGCGATATCAGTTCACTTGTGCGCTTCTGATTAAGAGAGGGCCAAATCTGTCGCGTAGTCTTACACGTCCATTCATGTGCCCTCCTCTGACTAGCTTCCGTCGCGTAACGAAGCCGTAGCAAGTTTCTAGAGGCATTCCAATACATTCTAGTTCTGTTGAAACCTATATGTAGTTGCCAGACGTACAAGCTCATCGGTTTTTCAATTCCCTGGAATATCTCTGTGCCCTGGGAGTCGTATGTCAAACTGTTTGGCCATCTCATTTAAAGACGCGCGGCAGTTTAAAGCAGATCTTGTTTTCAAAAAACATTGACTGCAGTTGTAGATAAGGCATTGCAACTCAACCAGTCAGCCACTTCTTTTATTGACAGCACCTCTGCCTGGTAAGCAATGCAATGATATGGTAATATTTGAGCCAGGTTCAACCCAAGCTGTTCCAAATAGATTCCAAAGCTCTCTTGTTCATATGGCTTCGATCCACCTGCGTAAAAATTTATGGCGGCTCCACTAACTGTAATGTCCCTCTTCCAAGACTCCTTGGTAAAGTGGCGCTCAAGAAGGCTCATAGAAGGAACGAAGTACACATTTTGATTTATAACAATCTTCTTCAAGATCGCGTTATGTCCACATTCGCTGCTCTTCATTTGCATTGTGCTATTCAGTCGAATTGCCGACGAGGCCGCATACTGCCTACCCAATATTTCCAATGGTAAAAGGTGAAGGAGGATTTATAATGCAGTCGTAGGTGTAGTAAGAAGAGCACCAGTGATTCACATCGATGTGATAAAGACACAGTTCCCTTTCATCTCTAAAGAAGGCCACCAGACAATGATTCCATACAGCACAACTGCTGTATAAATGGGCTAAACACCCATCGTTTTTCAAAGCAATTGTTGCTTGTCTCACCCGTTCCTCAATATTACGCCTGAAATTCAACTTCCTATCTAAAAATAATAAAAGATACTTGGCTATCTAAGAAGGCGATTTCATTGCCGTCCAAAGAATCATCAAAAGCCGGAATCTTATTCTATCTTATTTTACTTGGATTAATTCCCAGACCACAGTCTCGTGGCCATTTAGACAGATCTTTCATAGAACCCTTAAGAAGGTTCCTCAAAGTTGGCAGGTACTTTCCCTTTACTGCTATCTCGACATATTTAACATATGCGACAACATGACAACCACGTGCTTCTACACCATTCACAGATCTATTTTAAACATTCCATTTGAAATTCGAAGATTCTACTTGTAACTCGAAAATTCTATTTGCAATTCGAAAATGCCATTTGTAATTCGAAAATTCCAATTGTAATTCGAAAAGAATCAATTGTAATTTAGAAAAGATCAATTGTAATTCGAAATAGATCAATTGTAATTCGAAATTGATAAATTGTAATTCCAATTAGTTCCAAAAAAGAGGCGAAAGAACAGTGTAGTGTCCCGCTGTTGACAAATCGAGATATGACAGACGATCCCAATTCACCCGTTATACGTATATTGACTAGTAGATTTTCCACCATTAATACTATCCCACGATTCACTCCCAGACCTGACAATACTACAATTATCGAGTCTGGTATGACACTATTACAAGCCCCTTTATATCAAGAAAGGCCACCATAGTGTACTCCCTTACCGAAAGCGACCTCTCGATGGTACCAACGAGTTCATGAATGAAGTCTCTGTTGATCTAACATTGCTGTATGCATGTTGCCTGTCGAAAGCAACCTCGGGTCAATCACTCTACGCATATGATTCTATCATTCGTTCCATTGTTTTTTAACAAAAAGGAAGATACACAAATTGGTCAGAAATTCTTTGGAGCTGTGAGAAAATTTTCCCAGCCCTCGGGAAAATCATGACTTTGGTATGCCTCCATCTTATAGGAAAAGATATTACAGCCAAGGGGTTATATAGTCCGACACTTGCTACATATTGGCCGGGATTATACCATCAGGTCCAGGGGACTTAAAGGCCCTAAGCTTTTATTTGCCCAAATCAATGTTGGCATACCCAGTTGGAAAATGTGTCACTGAGGAAATTTCCACAGTGATTCCTTGAGGAAATGTCTTCAGGTTCTGACAAATCATAGGCAATCCTTGGTGACATGTCCTAACATTGTCAGCACTGAATGTTTGCTTTAAGAGTGTGGACAATTCCTTTAAGACGTCTAAAAGGAAATGTCTTCAGAATAGCAGTATATTAAATTAGAATTTTAAATCTGGGCAACTCTTTAATTTCCAAGAAAAAGATGGCAATATTATCGACTTAATTAAAATAAAATCAAAATCTAACAAGTATAATAAAAGTAATAAATAGACAAACAATTTTAAAAATAAAGTTTGGAACAAGTGGTTAGGTGCTGGACTAATAAACTGGAGGTTCCAGGTTCAAATCCAGTTGGGACTAAAAAAAGCGAAAAGTTTTTTCTAAATATGAGAAAGATAATTTATAAAGGAAAATGGATAAAAGTAAAAACTAAAGGAAATACGAAAATTTTTTGTATTTTCGCATGACCTATGTCAGACATTTCCCCAAAGAAGTCTTAGGTGACATGTCCCCAGAAGGTCAGCCCTGACCACTGCTGACTTTGAGTGAGGACATTTTGAAAATTTGTATGAAACTGTCCTCAACCCAGTACATAGAGATGTCTTGTGGATGTCAGGTGTGACTCTGACATGTCATCGCTCCGTCACTGAGGATGGCTCGAGGACGTTGCCAACTGGGTATTTATTATTTCTGAAGCAATTTCAGATGCTAAAGCATCAGAACGTTCCTAAGCCTGAGACGGCGTCATAGAATTGCCCAGAAAATTCATGTTTGGAAGGAGAATCAGCGATTCCCCACTAAGGGTGCCCCACACCCATTAGGATTCTTTAGGTATGTCAGGGTGCCAGAATAAGCCAGAACTTTGCGCAGCCTGAACGCTTCAGAACGTCTTATATGCATCCACAGAAGTTTTTCCAAGAATCACACTTGGCAATTCTGATCATCTTCGTATAATTCCTAATAGAGTTTACTCCAGTTCGAGGACATTTTCACGTTCCCCATTATAAATTAACATATAAAGTACTTATGATAACTCTTCTTTATTTATTGGGATGTTCTCCCATTAAATACTCATAGAGTTTCTGCTTTCGAAAAATTTTGTAATTTTCAGGAATGAATTGATGATCGTTTTGGAGATTTTCCAATTTTGCCATCATCAAAATTACATAGAAAATTAGGTAATTCTTTTAGTGTCAGTGTGTCCATTTTAGCAATTTTCCGATTTTTAATTTAAATTTAATATTTTGCTATTGTGAAGGCAATTCCTTATAGATGTCTTAGAGGATTTGTCCACAATCTTAAAACAAACATTCATTGATGACAATGTAAGGACATGTCATCAAGGATTACCTATGATTTGTCAGAACCTGAAGACATTTCATCAAGGAATTACCTATGTAAATTTCCTCAGTGACACATTTTACAACTGGGTAGTATTAACTAATGTTCTAAAGCATCCTGATGATTGGGAAATTCGAAAATCCCCGTAGTGAATTCATTTCGAACTTTACCAAATTTTTTTGACAGCAGAAACTCTATGAGTATTTAATGGGAGAATATCCCAATAAGAAATGTAGAGTACTTCCCAGTTGGCAAAATAAAATCACCCCTGATATACTGCTGACTCTCCCTTGCTGACATCTTCATACAATTTTTCAAAATATCATCAATGACATGTCAGCAGTTGGTCAGCAGTTGTTTAGACGTGTTGTTGGTGCCCACTGATGCTGGTGGGCACTGCTGACCAACTGTTGATGTGTCATTGATGAGATTTTTAAAAATTGTATGAAGATGTCAGCAATTTTACAAAGGGAGTGTCAGCAGTATGTTAGGGGTGATTTTATTTTGCCAACTGGGTTGTTATGTTAATTTATAATGAGGAGCAGGAAAATGGCCCCGAACTAGAAAAAACCCTATTTCATTACATTTTTAAAAGTTCTTATCAATAACTATTTTTTTTTTTATTAATATAAATAAAACCACATTTTTTAAAGTTTCTTAATATTACTGCAGGATACACTGAAAAAAAAGACATAACTAAATTTAAGGAAAAAATGTCTTCGAAAATTTATCATGAATTTTCCTAAAATTTAGTTAAATTTAACTTAAAAATGAGAAATTTTCTTAACTATGAGGAAAAAATTTTAGTTCATTTACTTATAATAAGTTCAAAGTTTTCTTTAAATGGATTTTTTAAATATTAGGAAAAAAATTCTAACTGCCAAAGAAATTTTCCACAAATATAAGAATCGTATCTTTATTTTTAAGACATATTTCTTAAAAAACAATCTAGTTCAAGTTTAGTTAAAATTTACTAAAAAAAACATCATCGTATTTCTCTTCTTTGAATTGAGGAAGTGTACTTCTTAGAATTTAGTTAATGACTTCTGAGAATTTAGTAAATAACTTCTTAGAATTTAGTTAAAAATTCAAAATGGCGATATCTCGAAAACTAAGCGAGATAGAGCGAAACGGATGAAATTTTCAAAAGAAAGACTACTAAAATATGGAATAGCCTAGCTCTGCATATCTGTCGGGGTCTTAAGACCCTAATTTTAGATCTAAAATTTGAAATTCCCGAGATTTTATATATACACATATCTCGGTAAATACTGCCAACACGAGAAAACGTCCAACGGCATTTTTGTAGCTCTTGACTTGTAGAACACTTCCGCAATAGTTTTTAAGTTATCCGGTTTTTCAGATTCTCAAGACCCTATCAGGCCCCTTATTACCGTATCTCAAAAACTAAGCAAGTTAGAGCGAAACGGACACAAGTTTTGGTTCAAAATCTATGGGGACCCTTACAGGACACAACGGGGTCTCGAGTTAAATGGGGTCCGAACCCATGGGTCCAGGGTCTAGACCCAATCTATTTCCAAAATGTGAAGTATAATTTTTCCCATTTTCTAGTTAAAATTGAATAACTTTGTTTTCCTTATTTTTGGGAAAATTATGAACTAAAACCAAGAAAAAAATCTTTGGAGCCAAATCATTCCCTCTTTTTCTCAAAATTGAGTTAATTTTCCCAGATTTTAGTTCACTTTTTTTTTGAGTGTACGAATCTGCACGGCGAGCCTCAGCGATGTTTAGGTTGAACTTTAGTGTCGACGAAAAATGTAAGCGCAGTTCGATTTCTACAAGATTCAATGTCACAAAACTGTTAACAGCGAAATCGTAGATGCTCGCATTCGCGAGATAACGCAAAATTAGTGTTTTTGTATTTTTTAAAATTTTGACATTGAAGTTTTTTAATTTTTTTTCAAAAACTGAGTATACAGTTTTAACTGTACTTACTTAAAAGTCACAAAACAGTAAACATCAAAATCCTATCTTCTTTAGTTCGCGAGAAATCGCGAAATTAATTTTTTGCTGTTTTTGTTTTCGTTTTTTATCTTTAGATAGGTTTCTTTAAAATTTCGTAAAAACATGGTATGCAGTTTTACTTGTGCTTGATCAAATGTCACACAGCTGTTGACATCGAAATTGTAGGTGTTAAATTTCGCGAGATATCGCGTAATTATATAATTTTTTTGTATTATTTATATTTTAAAACCGGTTCTTTTGAAATAATAAAAAAATGTGGTATGCAGTTTGATTTGAGCATGTTGGAAGAAATTAAAACTGCCCACAAAAAAATTATAGCTGCTCACTTTCGCGAGAAATAGCGAAAACCCGTTTTTTGGGGGTATTTCTTGTTTTGATTAATAAAAGAAGTTTCTTTAACATTGTTGAAAAACACGGAATGCAGTTTGATTTGCTATTGATTAAAGTTGATAAGGCTGTTAACATTTAAGTTCTAGCTACTCAATTCTTCGAGATATCGCTAAAAAACTCACTAAACTAATATTTATTCATTACTTTGTGTTATTTTTGATCTGTAAAAATATTTACTTCAATTAACGACAAAAATGTGGTATGCAGTTTGAATTTGAGGTTATTAAAGTTGACAAAACTGCAAGCATAAAAATGATAGATGATCAATTTCCCGAGAAAGTGCAAAATTACTGTTCAAGCTTTTATATTAATTAATTTATTTTTTCTTTAGTGTCTAAAATAAGGGAAAAATCAAGAAACGACAACTATATTGTATGCAGTTTAAATTTTATGTGGGTAAAGGTGGTAAAACTGCTCAAATCAATATCTTAACGGCTAATTTACGCGAAAAATATTTTTTTTTTCCAGTTTTTTCATTTTTTTTTTTAATTTTGCGATTTTTCGCGAAATTGAGAAGATATGATTTCGATGTAAACTGTTTTGTGACCTGTAAATAAATACAATTAAATCTGCATAATCAGCTTTTGAAGATTTAAAAAACTTTATTGTCAAAATTTTAGAAAATACAAAAACACTAATTTCGCGATATCTCGCGAATGCAAGCAGCTACGATTTTGCTGTTAACAGTTTTGTGACATTTAATCAAGTCGAAATCAAACTGCGTTTACACTTTTCGTCGACACTAAAGTTGAACCTAAACATCGCTGAGGCTCACCGTGTCTGCGCTCTTTGCAAGTGATTAAAGAGCATTAAAAAAATTTAATGAGAATTTTTTGAAAATTAAAATTTTTGAAAATTGAAATAATTTTTATAAAATTTTCTATCTTAATCTTTTAAATTCCCTAAACGTCTGCCCTATTATTCAAATATTTAAATCAGTTTGTAATCTTAATTTAGCTCGTGTCATGGTTTTGTAAATGACCTCATTATGCACTGTGCCAATTCAAAACAATCATTTAAAAATTTTTCCTATATAATTTTTGTTTTTCTAACCTAGATTCTTATCTAAAAAAAAAAAAAACATTTAATAAATCTGTTAAACAACTTCCTTATTTGCAGGTACGTACAATTTGTTTAACGCCAGACTGAACTATTTGGTGGTAAGTGAATTATGTTGTTTTTCTATATACTTTGATGAAAACCAAATATGACATTTATTTAATTTGAAATCATTATTTTCATCGCGCATTGTAATTGATAAGCATCTACCCTTTTTCCTTTTTTTCCAACTTTTTTGATGAATAAAAACGTCAACAAAAATAATAATGTCGTATAACACAAAACAGCTCTAGTACTTCAATAGAACTCAGGAGTTGGAGAGTGAGTACTTTTGTTGTTTATTTTATTTTTTTTCGTTTCGCATTATTGTAAGAATCATACGTAAAGGTATGGGAGGGTAACCTTAAACACAATATAAACACCCTGTTGTAAATGGTTTTCCTCGTTGTTGTTGTTGTTGCTGCTGCTGCTGCCGCTTTTTGTAAAAACGGACATAAAAATAAAGTCCTTGTAACAGTGACACACGTTGTAAACAAAACCTGAACACTTGAGATAATCGCCTTAGGGTTGTTTTTTTATTATTATTATTTTCTTTTCTTATTGTTGTATGTAGTTTACATAGTTTTAGTAATGTTAACCCTTGAAAAGGTAAAATATTTTTCATTAATTTTTTTTTAATAAGTTTTTCTGAATTTTTCCAATTTTTTTTTATATTTTTTCTTAAATTTTTTTTTCTTTAAAAATTTTCTGATTTTCCATCATTTTTCTAAATTTGTCCTTTAGTTCCTTTATGTCCTTTTATTTCTTACTTTCCTAATTTTTACTGATTTTTTTGTATTTTTGTTTCTGAAATTTCCAAAATGTTTCTGAATTTTTTTGTAATTAACGAAAACCTCCTCAAACCGTCCCTTTATTCTTCCTTCTCTACGAAATAAAAAATTTCATGAAGATCGAATAGATAAATGTAGAAATTCATACAAAAAATTACTACTCGAATGTTTAAGCAAAAGGCGCACAAGTGGGGGCGGTTTCGGTTTTCCAAAAATTGAGAGATTTGTTCCAGATAAAGAGTTTTGTTAAAAAAAAAATCAATAACAAACATTTTAAGCAAATGGCGCTCAAACTGGGGCGCAAGACCGGACACACGAAAGATATCGCTATTTGCAATTTTCGATTGTGATTTTTTCCCACGTTCAAGATTTAAAAAAAAATCTTAAAATTTATCTTGAGACAATCTTTCATTAAAACTTAATTTGATCATTTTAATTTTTGTGGGTTCTTTGGCTTAGTGGTTAGCGCGTTGGACTACTAGCCGCTTGCTGGCTGGGTTCGATTCTCAGCTCAGGCAGAACAACATTTTTTTCAGATATTTATTAGTATCTGTTTATAACTAATATCTATCGCAGCACCCTCCTTCGTTGATAAATAGCACTAAAAACGTCAACGAAGAAAAATAATAAAATAATGGCTATAAACACAGCTTCAAAAATAATTCGCCAGATCAATAACAGATGGCGATGCAACAACTGTACTCAAAATTATCAACACGCGCAATTACAGTGTTGCCATACTAAAGCTCTTCTATCTTTCAAATCTTTCACCTCTCTTCTATCCCCTTTCCGAAAGAAGTATTACGGTTACATTAGTAATTGATATGCAGCATTGCCTGAGTGTTGCTTCTTTAAAAAAAAAAAAAAAAAAATGTTCAATCTTTGAAAAAATAATCTTGCGTTACATTATTTTTATTATTTTTAATAGAGACAGACGCGTGAGTAATTTTTGAGTCACACTTACTCACGCTCACGACCGGAATTTTTTAATCACGCACACTCACTGACTAACATAATTTTTCTACTCACACTCACTCACAATCACGTGAGTAAATTTAATATAACTCACACTAAAAACTAGAATATCAAAAATCATACAAAATTTTAAGCAAAATTTAAAGTTCAGCGAAATTTTACAATTTTTTTTTTTTGCTTTTTTCGTACGAAATCCTAAGATTAGCCAAGTTTTAATGTTTTTTTGTATGAAGAGAAAATAAGTCGCACAAAAAAATCGACTCACGCACACTACTCACGCAAAAATCTTACTCACGCCCACTCACGCAATTTTTCCCGCACTCACACTCACTCTCAATCACGTGCGTAAAATCAAATACACTCACACGACATCTCGCGTGAATCACGTTAAAATCTGCTCATGTGCAGATCTTTAAATTGTATCATGCCAAATACTAACTTCAAAAAAATTCTGCAATCGGTCGAGTGGTTTTCGAGATATCGCCTTATGAAATTTGTAAAAAAGCTTCCAAAATTGGCGGCTTTTTCGCACATTCCTGAAATTTTTTAAAAAAATCTCAGATTTTTTTTCCAATGACGCTTTATATAGTTTGACACAAACTATCATTTAAACAAATTTGTGCCAAAGTTTAGAGTTTTTGGTAAACGTTTTTGTTAATGCCAAAATCGTGTTGGCATTAAAAATAGTTACTAATTGACAACACTTTAAAACCGTCAACTTTTGTTAACCTACTGTTGTAAACATATTAAGTTGTCAACACTTTTTATACCGAAAATTCTAAGTCTAAATGTCAAAAGTCCGAAAATATTTATTGATTTTATTACTCATGTAATAAAATATCCATCAAAATGAAATAAAAAGAAATAAAACGAAAGAAATTAGGATTATGGAATATTTTATTGGACATGGATTTGGAGTACGATCTTACCAGTACGACAGTAGAAAAAGAACAAGAGGGACTTAATAATAAGTTGGACGGAAATAGTATCAACGACATATTTTCGGACTTTTGACATTTAGACTTCGAATTTTCGGTATAAAAAGTGTTGACAACTTAATATGTTTACAACAGTAGGTTAACAAAAGTCGACGGTTTTAAAGTGTTGTCAATGAGTGACTATTTTTAATGCCAACACGATTTTGGCATTAACATTACCGCCCGCCATTCTCCACCCCGCAAAACTAAAATTTTAATCAAAGGGCCCCGTGGGTTAAATGATCACTGACTTCTTGCAGGATATCGCAAACCCTATGGCCACGGCAAATCCTGAGAGGACAAAAAGTCTCCTTAGTTTTGGCAAACGGACGGTTAGCCTATTAGTGGGAGAACTGGCAGGACACTGCAAAAAAAAATATTTGCCAATGAACGAAATTCATAGTATTTATGAACAAATATAATAATTTTCATTAAATTTTTGAACTTTTTCATAGTATTTATGAAAAAATGTTAAATATTTCCCAAATTCTACATATTATGATTTATTCATAAATTCTATGAAAAACATTTATAAGTATTATGAAAAAGTTAACAAATTTTTATGAATTTGTTCAGTAATAATATAAAAGGCGTTCATTTGCAATTTTTTTTGTGTGTGTATTATCGGCCAAATGGCGTGTGGAAATTTCTGATAGGGAAGTTGTGGGGAATTGGAGGAGGAGGAGTCAGTAAAGCACTTGTTATGTGAATGACCGAGAATCCGCCTTAAGCATTTTCGATTACCTGGATTGTCTAAACGGTGTCTCATTGACATCTCTAGCTGATTATCTTAGGAATCAAGGTGATTTGAAAAGTAGAACTTTGTATCAGAGAGGAGAAGGGAAATAATAATTGCGGGAATTACAATGTGTATTGTGGCCTCCGAGCAAATTCGCCAAATGGCAGACCCCCATCAAACCAAACCTAACCAAAAATGATCTAATTTAGCTCAAATTAATTTTAAAATTAAAAAAAAAGAAATAAATTTTTATGATTTCGAAAAAACGCCATTTGTTGCAAATTTCAAATTACTATATCTTGAAAACCGTTTGACCGTTAATTTTTTTTTTTTTGTAATCGTTTTCAGCGCATCAAAGACATATTTTAATTTTTTTTTTTCAAAAATCCTTAACTTTGATCACCGAGCGCAACGGGTTTATTTAATCCGATTGGCCTCAAATTTGTACCACATAAGTTTTAGGTTTGGGAGAGTAAAAATTTGCCCAGACACTTGGGGAAATTTCTGCGGTTTCGATTTTCAAAATATCACAATCAATTTGTTAGGTTTTATTTCGTGATTGGTGAATTAGGGGACTTATTCCAGATAAACACGTAAATTCACGAAAAATAACCATCAGAATAATCAAAAAAACGAAGCCCTAGGCGAGAAAAGGTTTTACGGTTCTTATTTTTCAAAATTGCAAAACTTAGGTTTAATTTATACAGAATGTTCAAGCAAATTAAAAATTTCTGTCAACATATTTAAGCAAATGGCGACCAAATGACCCCCAGGTGGGGCACATTTTCGCTGTTTCTGTTTTCCAAAATAACGCAATCGACATCTTAGGATTTTATTTCAAGTTTGAAAAGGTACCTGCAGATAAGCATTCTCTTCAAAATATTTATCTCCCTTGTTCCTTAATGGACTAAAATTAAATTATAAACGGCAGGTTGGCGGCTTAATTTCTAGTAGTTGCTTCTGGTACACATACTTTATTTATATGCCGCCTAACCAAGTGATATCATAATTTTGTAACTGTGTCCTTTTGAGGTCTGTTTGTTTTTTGTGTGACAATGAAACAAGTCCTGTTTTTACGCATATCAAAGAAATTGAGATGTTATCACAGCAATAAGGAAAAAACTATTGTCGGCACATGTATCCGTTTATTTGTTATGACTTTGTATTTTTTTTTTTTTGATGTTACTACACATTTTAATACAATCGACTGTTGCTAGAGCTGTCAAAAAAATTTTATATTTTACAATACACTACAATTACTATACCCTACAGCAGGTGATAAAGTGGGACAATAATTTGGTGATTTTTAATGCTAACAAGAAGACTTAGAAAATTATTGCAAAAATTATTGCAGTTGTTACATGACGGTTAATTGTGTAGTTAATAGCAGTTGTTGTTTTCAACTACAATTTCAGTTGGTTTTGTATAACAAATCTCAAAAAAAAAAAATGCAAAAAATTACTACATTGTAGTAACAGTTTTTTTTTATAGTTGTTTTAAGTCTTTAAAATCCCTTATAATTTACTAGAAATATTTAGAAAGCGGATGTGTTGAACGAGTTGAAAGTGTCAGATGCAGCAGGAATTATTATCAAATAATTTTAACTGTTTTTGACATTTAGAAGTTTTTTTTGTTAATAAAAAATTTCAGGCTATTTGAGTTATAGTAAAAACAACTGCAATTTAAAGTTGTTTTTACCGTTTTTTGTAGTTGTTAATCAATATTTAAAAACAACAATTTTTGGTCGATTTTACCTAAAAATGTAGTTGACGCCTAAACAACAACAAATGTAGTTGTTTTAACTGTCTTTTGCAGTGGAATCTACCGTCGTAATTTTTTGAGTGTACCAATCAGCTACTTCCATTATAGCCAGAATATCTTTCGGGACAACACTGCAATGGTAGAGTGGCATTTTTCTGTATAGCAAAATTTTTTCTTCTCCGATTTTCAATGTCCGGGCATTTTTTTATTCTACTAGGCCTAAACCTTATGTGGTACCAATTTGAGGCCAATCGGATTAAATTACCCGTGGCGCCCGGCGGTTAAAATTTTGGATTTTTGAAATATTTAAAAAAAATAAATATATCTTTCGACACACCATATGTATTTGTTAATTTTGATGTGCTGAGCTCGAATATCAAAAAAAAAAAAAATCGGTCGAACAGTTTTCGAGATATCGCTATTTGAAATTTGCAAAAAAAGGCGGTTTTTTCCTACGTTCAAGAAATTTTTTAAAAAAAGTCTCAAAATTTCATTCCGCCGACCCTTTTGTAGAGCTTGAGACAATCTTTTATTTAAAACTAATTTGAGCCAAATTCGATCATTTTCGATCATCGTGGCGCCCTTCGATCAAAGTTTTGTACTTTTGGAAAATTTCCACCAAAATTTTGGATTTCTGAAAATGAAAAAATAAAAAAAAATATCTTGTGATACTTTTTTTTATTAATTTTATCATGTTGAATACGAATATCAAAAAATTTATAAAATCGGTCGAACGGTTTTCGAGATATCGCCATTTAAAGGGTTTTTGGTAAAAAGTTTTTAAAAAGCCAAAACTTTGATCGATGGGCGCCACGGCTTAAAATAATCGGATTTGGCTCAAATTAGTTTTAAATGAAAGATTGTCTCAAGCTCTACAAAAGGTTCGGCGGAATGAAATTTTGAGACTTTTTCAAAAAAACATTCTTGAACGTAGAAAAAAACCTCCATTTTTTACAAATTTAAAATTGCGATATCTCGAAAAACGATCGAGCGATTTTATTTATTTTTTTTGAAATTCGTGTTCAGCGCATCGAAATTAACAATTATGATGTGTCGAAAGATAAATATTTTTTTAATTTTATTTTTAAAAATTTTTCAAAAATCCAAAACTTTGACCGCCGGGCGCCATCCGATTGACCTCAAATTTGTACCACATAAGTTTTAGACCTAGGACAATTAAAATTTGACCGGACACTTGGGAAAATCGAAAGTTGACAAAAAAAATGCCAGTCTACTTTTCTCCTGAAAGGCTCCAGTGGCCACTTAATACTGAAATCCGCGACTGGGGTGTGTTGGCTTATGAACGGTACTGACAACATTTTCAATTAAATGGCGCCCAAGTAGGGTACCATATTCACGGTATTAGTTTTACAAAATTGTATAATCGATCGGGTTTAACTATTTTGAGTTTGACTAATGAAGCACTTTTTGTCAGATAAACTATTTCGAGTTTGGCTAATGAAGACATTTTTGCCAGATAGATTCAGAAATATTGACTAACAGAAAGTTCAAGTAGTTATCGCCCAGGAGAAGTTCATTTCCGCGGTATCGGTTTTCCAAAATTGCACAATCGACACCGTAAGGTTTTATTTCAGGGTTAACAAATTATGAAACCTGTTTTAATAAACATAGACATTCAAAAAAATTTGCAAACAAAATATTTACGCGTATGGCGCCCACGGTGGGGCCATCTTCGTAGTAACGGTTTTCCTAAATACCACCACCGATCTGTTTCGGGTATATTAAAATTTTTAACAAATTAAAAGATTTGTTCCGGATAAACATAGACATTTAGAAAAATTTATGGTAAAAATTTTACACAAAAAAAAAATTTTTGCGTTAAAAAAATGTTTTCATTAATTTTTTTTTTTATTTATATGGAAAATGTTTTAGTCATTGTGTAGGGTATTCATAAGTTCTTCCAAGTTGAATTTAACTTTTCTACTTGTTAATACACTCATATTTTCATAAACCACCCCATCACCTTCATCATCATGATCCTCATTATTATCAATTTTCATAAATTCATTACATGAGATTTGTGTAAGCGAATGAATGCTAGTGTGTGTGCATGATTTGTTAAGGTAAACTGATTTTTCGGAGATATTATTTCTATTGTAAACGTTGACATATTGTCGGCTAATCAGTTCCGCCGCAAAACTGATTCAAACAGTGCTACAATGTGTTCCATGTTATGTTCAAACTATACACATTCATAAAAAATTTTATACAAAGGAGTAGAAAGAAAATTTACTTCCCCCTTTTTTTTTGTCTAACTACATAGCAGAGTTTTTATAGCTATGGTAATGTTTATGTCCTTTTTTTATTATACTCGTACCCTTAACGTTATAAGGCAATATGAATCCTTTAGTACTCCCTTGATATTTAACCTAATGTTTCAAATTTATGCTACGTCCGTATAATATGTACTTATGTTTGGTATTCAGGCCCATTTTCAGCCACATAATGAGTGAGTGAGTTGTCAGACATAAAAACTCCTGTTTTGGTGGGTTGTATGCGTGATTTTGTTTGATTTTTCAATTAGGGTGATTTTTTTCTTGTTGTTGAGTTTTTACTTTTGATTGCACAATCATCAACACTTACTACACGACTTATTTAACTGTCATAACTTTTATTTCACGCTGGTGTTTGTTGTATAAATTTTTTGGTAGTTTTATTTTATAGACTTTATTGAAAGATGAGGCAGGCATATACTTTGTCATTCCGTGTGTAACACAGAGAACTTTTTGGTTTTGCAATTGATTTTTCCAATGTTTCCTAGGTTTCGGTTTTCCAAAAAATTGTACAACCGTTCTGTTGTGAAATGATTTCCATTTTGAAGAAACTTGAGTCAGATAAACATCAAAATACAGAAACATTTATTAAGAAAATTTGCTATGAAAATGGCGCCCAAGTGGGGGCCCACTTTTTATTGGTCTAGCACTAGAGTTTACAATGTTTCCGCTGTTACGGTTTTCCAAAAATGCTCAACTTAAGGAGTCAAGCAAATCGCCTCCCAACACGAGTTCATCCCAGCGCGAGTTCATCTTCTAGTTCTATCGAAATTTAGAAAAAATTATTATTAGAATCTTCCAGATGATGCCTTTGTTAGGAGCCGTTTTCAGATTTCAAAACGGGTTTTCAAAATATCAAAACAGATCTGTTTCATTTTACTTCGGGTTTGAGAAATTCGAAAAAATTCACTAACAAACATTTCAGAGTTTCACAACCGATCACTTGAGGTTTATTTCGGGTTTAACGAATTAAAATATTTATTCCAGATAAACGTAGTAATTCAGAAAAATTTAATAAATAAGCAAAATTCTATTTACCAAATAATCAGTTCCAGAAGGCATGATATCATCCTGCAACCGATTCTACTTAACATTCCAGAATCAATAATTTTTGTTTGAAATTGTTTTTTGGTGACATGACATAATCCCCACGGACAGAATCCCTATATTCGTAGTGGGGAATGTGACCGAAAATAATTTGGACATAGTCCCAATAAAAAATGCACATAATTCCTAGTTTTATGGGGATAATGACCACGTTACAAATGGACATAATCCAAATTACAGGGATTATATCCACTATACTAGTTGGTCATAATCCCAAAAACTGTATAGCTTTTTTGTCTAAAAAGTTTTTCTGCGTAGACGGCCTTCAGCCGGGCTTAGGAACTACAAACTCCATGCATTTAACCCACCCTCTCCGCAAAAAAAGGGGTTACGACCGAAATTGCTTCGGACTTAATCCCACAATATAAATGGGTTCCCACAAAAAATGTGGAGATTATGACCGTGATGTTTTCGTTTATAATTCCCATTTCGGATATAGGGATAATGTCCGTGGGGTTTATGTCCGGTCACCTCCAAGCATGGGAGTATACTCACTTTGTCATTCCGTAACGCATCGAAATATCGGTCAAGGACCCCATTAGGTTAGGTTAGGTTAGGTTAGAGTGGTTGTGAGTCCTCCTGAGGCTGCACCAGGGGTGCTGTGGCTTAGTGGTTAGCGCGTTGGACTACTAGCCAGCAAGCCTGGGTTCGATTCCCGGCTCAGGCTGAACAACATTTTTTCAGATATTTATTAGTTTCTATTTATAACTAATATCTATAGCAGCACCCTCCTTCGTTGATAAATAGCACTAAAACGTCAACGAAGTAAAATAATAAAATAATGGCTATTAAACACAGCTTCAAAAATAATACGCCAGATCAATAACAGATGGCGATGGAACAACTGTACTCAAAATTATCAACACGCGCAATTACAGTGTTGCCATACTGAAGTCCTTCTATCTTTCACATCTTTCATCTCTCTTCTATCCCCTTTCCAAAAGAAACATGACGGTTACATCAGTAATTGATAGGCAGCATTGCCTGAGTGTTGTTTCTTTTTAAAAAAAAAAAAAAAAAAAAAAAACAAAGGCTATGTCCAGTATGTTTTTGTGATATATTTTGAAATGGAAATGATAACTATGTTAACCATTTCCTTGAGGTCATCAAAAAAAGGCTTTCCCAATGTCATCAGTCTGACCTTGGATAAGGCCGGGCATTGCAAAAGGTAGTGTTCTGGAGATTCCTGCACAGTTTCGTCTTCGCAACTGCGGCAGTGCCTGCGGTAAGATAACCCTAGCCTGCTAGCGTGGCGTCCAATTGCCCAGTGGCCGGTTAGAACGGATATTATTCTTGATATTGTGACCCTATTATTTGTTATCAAGCAGTCCGATCGTTTTTTACTGTAGCACGGCCATGTACTACGAGCCCTTTTGCGTGTTGTGAGTTCTCTCCAGAACTTGTCTTCAAGTTCCTGGAAATATATATATCTAATTGATTAACTACCCCACCTATGGGTATGTTAATCTCTATCGCCATGCTGATGTCCTTGCCTGATCCTTGTCGAGCCAGTTCATCCGCCGCTTCGTTGCCGGCTATATCACTGTGGCCTGGTACAAATATCAGTGTGGCTATAGATATCGTGCCTAGGTCGTTCAGTGCCAGGACCCCATTAAGTATATATATTATTGATCAGTGATCGATTCTAAGACATTCTAGCGATGTCCGTCCGTCCGTCTGTAGAGGACACGATACAGTCCAAAATAAAAGAGCTAGACTTTCGAAGTTTTGCACAAATATGTCTTACCTGGGCAGGGTAAGTTCGGAAATGGGCAAAATCGGACCAAGGGGAAAAAAGTTCCTCCTTGGAGAACTAAACCAACCTCTGAAAAACGGTATTTCTTTGCAGGGTTTTTTGTACTTTTTTTAAGCAAATGCAACATTTTTATGTCAGAGGAAGCTCAAAACCCTGCATGTGGACCCAGCGGATAAAAAAACATTTGGCCCGCCCTTTTTGTGGGCGTGGATATAAAAAAAATAAGATTACTTGGATTTAATAATTGAAAGAATCATAATAAATCCGTTTGATAACATCTTCGCTAAGGAAAGGTGTCCCCCAATGTCTCCCACCAAACCCCCAAACCAACCCCCCACCAAAAAAATATGCCCCTGAAATTTTTTTTTATGTTTTTTACATTTTGGAGGGTATAAAAGATTCGACAGAGCCGAATTTAACACCCCCACTTGTTTTTTTTTTAATAATCTTACATAGAACATTTTTTTGGGGTTTATTTTCACGGTTTCATTTTTCCAAAATTGCACAATCGATCGCTTAATTTTTTTTTCGGGGTTCGGGACTAACATAATGTTCAAGCAAATGGAGCCCAAGTAGGGGCACATTTTCTCGGTTTTGGCTTACCAGAGTTGCACAATTGAAAGTTTAAGTATTTATTTTGGGTTTAATGAATTCACAGATATGTTTCAAATTAATACAGGAATTCCAAAAAAATATTTACTAACAAGGGAACTATAACAATCGACACAAACTGCGAAAATGGACTCACTTTGGTGCCATTTGGTTGAAAATTTTCTTAAAGAGAACTATCCCAAACCTTATACACCGATTTGGATGAAAATATATATAAAAGACGCCCTATAATTAAATGAATAAAACATCGGTGCGTGAATTATTTAAATTAGTTATTTTATTATATTAATTATTAATTAAATCATTTTATTTTCATCTTGACATCAACTTAACTTAAGAACTAACAATTATAGACTGACTTCGAAAAGTCTAATTTAGGTATTTTATACCGATTTAAAATAACGGTTAGGAAAGCTTTTAAAATGAGAATTAAAATAACGATAATATGTCAAAGAGTTATAATAAAGAAGTACAAAGTAAATTAAAGAATAAAAGTGTGTTATAAATAAAACGAAGATAATTGTGAGACTAAAAGTAGAATTTAATAAAAGAAGATACTAAGATAAAATGTGATATAATTATGTAGGGGGAAGAAAGGGAGAAAACAGTAGGGATATTCATATAATTATATAACTCCCCCACCCTTTGAACTCACATTACTCCTGGAATGTGTATATTTTTTATTGTTATTTTTTGTTTTACAATTCTTAATTCTTCAAATATAAAAATAAAATACAAAAATATATTAAATTATTCATTTATTAAACCTATTTTTATAAATATTTTCTATTATTACATATTAATTAATAAAATTTATTTTCCCTCTTTAATCCATGATTTTTCCTATATTTTCTTCTTATACTCTTTCCAAAATATTATTTTTCCCATTTTATTCGTTAATTCAAAACTATTTCCTCTTATAAAACATTTATTCTTATTTCTAAAAGTAACCCTTTGAGTTCTATACTTTTTAGCTTTGGAGTTAATACTTTTAAGTATTTTACCTTTAACTTTAACTTTAAGATACGTATTTCTGCATTGATAGATTCTATTTTCTTCCTTAAAATTTTTATTTATGTATTTTATCCTTTCAATTAATTTAATTTTCTTTCTGCTATCCGTATGATTATTTATTTTATCTGTTTTATATTGTTCATTTTGTATATTTTCCTTAATTTCCTTTTCCTCTATAAAATTATCAAAATCAGTTTTTATGTTTTGAGTCCTGTAATTTCTTTTCTTTGAATTATTTCCTCTTACATTTTGTTTTCTAAATTCATCGTCAAACCATTTATTTTTGTATTTTCCTTTCATAAAATTTAAATTTATATTTTTCCTATTTTTGATTAATTCAAGTTTTTCCTTACTATCTGCATGAACATTTATTCCCTCCATTTTATATTGATCATTGTATGGAATTGTTTTAATTTCCGTTTCCTCTATAAAATTATCGAAATTATATTTTTCACTATGAATATTATCCAGCTTAGATTTTGATACTATATAACTTTCCAAATTTTCATTATTTGAAACATTTCCGACTTCTAAATATTTTTCCTGAATGCATAAAGGCTCATTTAATTTAATAAATGGGTCTATGTCATTAGTATGTGGTTTTATATTATTATTTAAAGTATTTTCTATATCTTTCTGGTTCTTAACGTTGTTATTATGTTCAAAACTTTCATTTATATAAGGGTTCAAGTTTATATTTGAATGGTTCCTATCTATAATTATGTCCGGTTTATAAATTTTAACTTCTTTCTTATCCGGTATATTTATATTAATGTTATCCAAATTAGTGTCTTCTAATCTATCTTCAAATTGTGAAACCCTATTTTTAAAATTATTCTGATAAAATATTCCAGAATTATTTGGTAGACATTTAGTTGAATTTAAAGGAATATTTTTATGGTTACGAATAACCGAATTATTCCGTTTATTGTCATAATATTGAAAATGTATAGAATCTATTTCCTCCGACTTTCCAAAATTACGTTTTAAAATTTTCTTTACCTCTTGCCACTTAAAAGTATTATTATTAACTAAAATTAAGGTCTTCGCATTTGAAACAAATTTTTGCATTACTCTCAAATCAAATATTTTCAAAAATTTTTCATCAACATGTTGACGAATATTATCAACATGATTCGTAAACTTTTCTAATTCATCTGACTTCCCACCAAATTCGGAAACATCTTCCAAAAGCTTCAACGCATTAAATAAACACTCCATTGTTGCTAAGTTGAGTCGATATTTATTTTCTTCAGTTGACTGTTTTATTTTTCTGTTCCAAATGATGTTTTTAATTTTCAGCTCTATTCTCTTTCTCTCTTGTTATTGTGAGATCCAAAGCTCCAATGATGATTGTTGTTGTTTAAGTATAACTTCGAGTTGGGGTCATTGTTGTTATTGTTTATATTTGTGTTTTTTTTTTAAGATTTGTATTTTGTTAAGAAAATTTGTTTTTGTTGTATTTTAATGTTGGAGATATATTTATTATCTCTTTTAAAAAAAAAAAAACTTGATAGTTATTGTTGCATATTTTTTTTTGTATTGTCTCTATTGCATTTTTATTTTATATTTTTTTTGTTCTGTATTTGGTGCTTGTTCTTAAATTTGAAGTATATAACGTCTCTCTTCTATAGTTTCTTTAATTCTTTTTTTTTGTTTCTTATTTTGTATTTCTTAAATTTATTGTTGTAATAGAGTTATTGTTCTTTGGAGTTTTTTACTTTTTTTTTTTTAGAAATTGGAGCTAATTATTGCTCAAATTTTTATTATTCAACAGTGTTGCCATTTTTATTTGACCTTGAATTTTTTTTTCTTTGTTGTGTTTATATACATTTATTGTTTCTTCTTTCCAGTTTTTTTATTTATTAATTGTAGATTTCTTTTTAATATTTTTATTATAGATTTTTTTTTTTTTGAAGATTTTTTTTCCGTATCTTTCAAATGTTTTTTATTTAAATTTTTTTCACGCACTTTTGCTCTATTATTTATTTTTATGACAAATTATTTGAAATTTGTCAATATTTAAATTTTTATCACAAAACTATTTTAAAGTCTTGCATTTTTTTTTTTTTATTTTCAGTTAAAACTTTTACGAAATTTTAAAAAACCGTTCACTTTAGGAACATATTGTTGTTTTTTTTTTTATTTATTTCAGCTATTAACTTTTCACAAATAATTTTTAATTTGTGGATATTTTGAAACATTAACTTTTATGTTATATTTTCTGTTTAATAATTGCGAAAAATTATTTTTAATTATTCACATTGAAAAACTATGAAGTGCTTTTCTTCTTATTAAACAAATTTGGTCCGAAACCGCGACTGCGCCAATTAAATGAATAAAACATCGGTGCGTGAATTATTTAAATTAGTTATTTTATTATATTAATTATTAATTAAATCATTTTATTTTCATCTTGACATCAACTTAACTTAAGAACTAACAATTATAGACTGACTTCGAAAAGTCTAATTTAGGTATTTTATACTGATTTAAAATAACGGTTAGGAAAGCTTTTAAAATGAGAATTAAAATAACGATAATATGTCAAAGAGTTATAATAAAGAAGTACAAAGTAAATTAAAGAATAAAAGTGTGTTATAAATAAAACGAAGATAATTGTGAGACTAAAAGTAGAATTTAATAAAAGAAGATACTAAGATAAAATGTGATATAATTATGTAGGGGGAAGAAAGGGAGAAAACAGTAGGGATATTCATATAATTATATAACTCTATGTTCCTCGTGAACATTATATTTAAGTATTTACTAGTTATACCAAAATTATATTAGTTATACTAAAGTATAAGTAGTGTACATATTTAAATAAATACAGGACATATATATATTTTAAAGGTGCGGTTTTCGGCTTATCGGTGTTTGAAAATATAAGTGTTAAAAAATGTCAGCACCACCATATAAAATATGAACTAATATGAATCTCGTCTACATAGAGCAAAAATACGAAAGGACTTAAATTTATTAAAGGTTATTTCAAATTATTATTAGGTATTATATCATATTCATTCAGAAACCGTAGGTATATGTTTCATATAAAACCCCTAAAATTTACATATTTAAAAAAAAAAATTTAACGAAGCCCAATTTTTCAAAGGTTATGTCACGGTTTTATATGTGCTAAAAAACCTTTCTTGTCGTATAAAAACGTCATACAAGTTCTTAAAAAATGATTTTTTTACCAATTTTTTAACCCGAAAATCCCCGATATGACAGAGACACTACAACCTTAAAATCGTCTCTTTTATATATATTTTAAGTTTCAGGGAAATCGGTGTATAACATTTGGGATATTTCTCTTTAATAAAATTTTCAACTAAATGGCGCCCAAATGGGGGCATATTTTCGCAGTTTCGGTTTTCGAAAATAGCACAACCAATCTGTTTCGGTTTTATTTCAAGTTTAATGACAAACTCACGAAAGCAACCAAAACGTTTCAATAATTTATCAGCAAATATTATAAAAGGAACAAGTGGTGAGACAGCGTCAAAAGGGAGAAACACCCACTGCATTTACAGTACACTCAAAAAAAAAATATTGTAAAACTAGAAAAAAAAAATGGTTAAAATTAGCAAAAAAAACTGTAGTTGTGGACGTTGCAAAAATTTTGGTAAAACCATTTTGCTAATCAAAAAATTAGGAAAAAAATGGTAAAATTACAAGAATACCATTTTATTTTTGTAAAAAATCAACCTTGTAAAATTATCAAAAAATATGGTAAAATTACCAAAAAAAATGGTAAAATTGAAATAGATAAAAAAAATTGTAATTTGGTAAAAAAAACTGTTTTATTTAGTAATTTTTTTTCTCTGATTAGTAGTTGATTTAAAATTTGGTGAATATACTAAAAAAAATGTTGCCTGTTTTTGAGCACCACATTCTTTAAATGTAGTAAAAGCAGCATCAACTATTACTTCAGTTGTTGGATGGTTTCTTCGGCTTGATGGTGGCAGCATCTTCTTTTGCCTCCTTCTCAGCAGCTGTAGTTGCAGTAACTGGACTTCCAACAACATCAAAATCTAAAATGATTTTTTTTTTCACTTAAACACTTTAAACAAAAAATTTAAAGAACAACACTTCACTTTTTTTATTTTTTTTTGCGTCATTTTTTTAGCTTAAGTAGAACAAATGAGATTTGCGTAGTAGTCTACACAAGAAATTTCTTACATTTTCAGGTAAAATTTGTAAAAAATTAACAATTTTTTTTCGAATTTTTAATTTTTTTCACATGTATTTAAAAAAAAAATAAAAAAAAATTTTGGATATTAAAGATTAGATATCTAACTATGTGTTAAAATTTTAAAAAAATAATTTTTCAAAATTATCAACAAAATTATTAACAATTTAGGTGGCAAATTTTAAAAAGTTTTCATATAAAATTAGCAAAAAATATGGTAAAATTAGCAAAAAATATGGTAAAAAATACTAAAAATTGTGTAGCCTATTTTTGAGCGCACATGCAGTTGATGGATGGCTACTTTGCTATGGTGTTGGCAGCATCATCAATCTGCAATGATTTTTTTTACACTAGAACACTTGAAACAATTTTTTTTTTTTAAACTAAGAAAAAAAAATAAAAATAAAAAGTATTACCATTTCTTTAAGGAAAATACTAATATTTCTGCTAAAATTATAGTAAAATAAAAAAAAAAACTAGCAAGAAAATATAGTAAAAATACCAAAAAATTTTTGTATTTTACCAATAGTAAATTGCCAAAAAAAACTGTAAAAGTTAAATTTTTACAATTTTTTTTGCTAAAGTTTGGTTGAAGTAAATATCAACACCTTTTACCAATATTTTGACTAAGTTATTTTTTTGAGTGTACAACATCTTGGAACACTGTTAGTCGAGATAATACGAAGGAAACTTCTTCGAGCAAGTACTTATAACTAAATCTGAAATACTTAGTACTAGATCTGGAGCATTTGATGAAAGTCGAATAGATGGTTGTCTATCAAAAGATTCAATATGTTGTCCAAAAAAAGTACATGCTGGTGGTAGCGTATATTAGATTCGGTGCAGCCAAATATAACACTAACACTTGTTTTGTTTTCATTATGGGTTGTTATAAAACTTATATGTTCCAATTTTAGAAGTGTTTACTACATTTTGATTAGAACTAATAAAGTGTAATGATATTGAAGTGCTACGAATTTAGTCGACTATAACATTTCAACATTATATTTAATTTTATCAGGATATGGGTAATAAACATACGATTTTATTATATAATTTGAAAGGTAAATTACTAAATAATTTTTAAAGCTAAATTTTTTATAAAAAAAATGTGTGACGAATCAGCTGAAAGATCAAAATTTTTCACTAAAATGAAGAGAGTTAATGGGTTTTTATCTAGAACAGCTTCTTACAACTTAGACTCTAGACTTTGTGATACAGAATATAATGAGTTTGAAGTGATAATTCTTACTAACCGAAATTTTGGTCCTAAACCAACCTTCAAGCATAGCAATCGACTCATAATCAGAATCAATTTTTGAGTCAATTCAGCAATGTCCGTCCGTCCGTGTGTGTTCTTGTAAACTGCGTTAGCACAATACAGGTCGAAATTATAAATTTTATCTTAAAGTCTATTTTTTTCTGAAACTGAAAAATTCGATCCATGTCTAAACCATCCCCCATTAAAACCGTTCCAATTAAATTTAATACTCTTTCGTCTACAAGCTTAAATGTTTGGATAGATCAAATTTCTAAAACTTCGTTTCTGGAATTAAAGAATCCAAAAAAGAAACAATTCTATTTTCGATCATTTACCTGTATAAAACTATTAAACTTAAATTCTACATCCGTTTCCTAAGAATTACAAGCAAATTTTAATTTTTTTTAATCAAATAATTTTTCCCATAAATCATTGATATAGTTATTGAATATTTATTCCATATTCTTTAATACGGTTACAATATTTCATCCACGAAATTTTGTTAATGACCAAGCTAAAATATACAATGACCAAGAAGAATTTCTAAAAACAAAATTAAAAAAACTACACAAAATAACAAACAATTCTAAAATTTCTTTATTTTTTTTTGTACTTCACTTACTGAATCTACAATTTGGATACTTGTCCACGTTAAGCCAGAAAAGGAACGATGGAACGAATGAACGAACATTCATTTAACCACCTTACAATATTTTCGATAATGTCTTTATTTTTTTTATACATATACCCAATAAACCAAATAACGATAAGTGATAGCGAAAATAATTTAAAACACCTTAAATTAAAATTATATCACATTTTTATATCGAAACTATATCGTTATCGCCTGGAATAACGATAGTTTTTCGATAAATTCTGAAAAATGGCGGTTTTACTATCGTTATGAGTGGAATTATCGATAGCGAAAACGATATCATATATTTTATGAACGATATCATAAGGAAAGGTACATTAGGGGGTTTAAAGAAAAAAAGAACATCCTTCATATGATTTTTTAAACAACTTTAATAAAATAAATACACAATTTTTTTTTTTTTTTTTTATTTGAAAAATAAATTATTGTAAAATTTTTAAAATTTTATAACACAAAATTTGGTGAATTGAAATTGCCACTTAATTGTAGAATGCTTTTTTAATGAACAAAATCGGCCGCAGTTGTACAGCTAAAAGTACTGAACAGATTTTGGTGAATATTTTTTTTTTTTATTTGTAGATTATTAAATTTCCAAGTACTTATCGTGGTAATTTTTTTTAGATTTTGACCTAATTATGTTTTATATGAAAGAAGAAAAGTAAATTTTTTAATTTTTTATGTTTATATTAGCACACTCACAAAAATTATGTCATTAACTGTTTGTAGTTTATTTAAAAAGTTTTACGTTTAGTCGTTTTTAAAAGAAAAAACATTTGTTTGATGTTCAGTTTTTATTAATGACTATTTTGTCATTTGTTTTAAAAAATAACGCACTAAAAAATAAAGACTTTTATTAGCATTTAATTTTTAAAGTCATTTATTTTTGTTCTGTAAGTAAAAACTACTGATTATTCCTTTAAATTTTTAATGATTTCTGTAAGTAATTTTTTTTTTTAAATTGTTGGTATTTTTTAATGAGTTATTATTAGTTTTTACCTACACAAGTAGGTTATTTTTTTGATGAAAAAAAAAATTCAAAAAATTATTTATAGTAATATAAAAACATGTTTGTATTAAGTGACTTTGGCACGATTGGTAGATTGTCTGGCCAGAATGTAGTTGATTGTGGAATCGATTCCCCAAAATTTTATTAAAAATTTTTAATGTGTTTTTCATTTTTTTTGCTTACAAAATATTTTGAGTGCATAATTTTAACAAAAATCAATATATTTCAAAAAATGGCCACGGTATTTACTAGAGAATTTTATAATCTACAAATCAAGAAAAAAAATCATCAAAATCGTTTCAGTAGTTTTCGCTGTACAACTGCAGCCGATTTTTTCTTCATTCAAAATATTTTGTAGGCAAAAACAAATGAAAAACACATTTAAAACCAGTGAATAAACAATTAAAAGCCATCCCAGTAATTATTCATTTGTTTTAACAAACATCAACATTTATTTTTTACTGTTGACAAAATTTTCTTAAATAAATAACATTAACCATTAAAAAAATACGTTTTTATACCCTCCACTCTAGTGATAGAGGGTATATATAAGTTTGTCATTCCGTTTGTAACACATCGAAATATTGGTCTAGGACCCCATAAAGTATATATATTCATGATCCTTGATCCATTTTAAGTCGATCTAGCGATGTCCGTCCGTCCGTCCGTCCGTCCGTCCGTCCGTCTGTCTGTCTGTCCGTTGAAAACACGCTAACTTTTGAAAGACTTTACGGAGGCTCCTGAAGTTTGACATATATGTTCTAGATTTACCGGGTCAGGTTGGTATTGCAATCCAGCGAAATCGGTCCAGTGGTTCAGAAGTTATGAGCAAAATAGTAAATTTCGGCAAGGGTATTTTTCGAATTTACAAGATTAAAACCACTATAACTTTCGAATGACAATTCTGAGGGGGCTGAAGCTTAGCATATATATTTGTCGTTCCCCAAGGCTGTTTGGTTTTGAATTTCAGCAAAATCGGTTCAGTGGTTCAAAAGTTATAAGCAAAGCACTGAATTTCAGATTTGTTTCACCTTAAACTGTTGAAAACTCGTTAAAGGGTCATTATTAGTGAAATCAATCATGAATATTCTTGACCCCCTCCGATATTGATGAAATTTGGTTAAGTTCTTACACTACGTAAAAAACTAACAAATGCAAATTTACAGCCCTCTAAGTCAACAGGGGCCGTAAATACGGAGGGTCAAAATTTCCCCCAAAATCTCCCAGTCGCGACACTTTACACCGTAAAAACTTAATATAGTTGGTTCTATTATAGCTAGAAAGCCCATTTTTGGTTTGTTTTGAAGCTCATAATATGCTCTATAAGACCTACCATAACCAAAAAATTTTCGAAAAAAAATAAGGGTTACCTCCCTTTTTTTAAGGTCGTGATAAAGGGAGGAGAAAATGGGGAAGATGGTATCCCCCGATTTTTTTTTTACTTGATAATCTTATAGAGAAAGTCCTAAAGAATATATTCTAAAATTTTTAAATTGGGACAACAATGGGATCACTCAAAATCAAAATTTTTCACAATTTCCCCTAAAATCTCCAAATCGCAACACTCTTGAACGTTAAAAATTTAATATCATATGTGCTATTGTAGCTACAGAGTCCATTTTTGTTCGTTTTAAAGCTTATAGTACGCCCTACAATACCTACCTTAACCAAAAAATTTTAGAAAAAAAGGAAGGGTGCTCCCCTTATTTAAAGGTCGTGGAAAAGGGTGGAGGAAATGGGGGAAAAGTATCCCCCGATTTTTTTTTTACTTGGTATTCTCAAAGTGCAAGTCCTAATGAACATATCCTAAAATTTTTATGTTGGGACAACAATCAGATCGACCAAAATCAAAATTTTTCACAATTTCCCCCCAAAATCTCCAAATCGCGACACTCTTGCCCATTACAAATTTAATATCGTGGACTGTATTGTAGCTACAGAGTCCATTTTTGGTTTGTTTTGAAGCTCTTAATATGCCCTACAATATTACTATTACAAAAAAAAAAAATAAAAAAAATTAGGGATGCCTCTTGTATTATAAGATTATAAGATCGTGGCAAGGGGAGGGGGAAATCGGGGGATAGTATCCCCCAATTTTTTTTTTACCTTTTTTTTTTTTTTAAAGAGTAAGTTCTAGAGAGCATATCCTGAAATTTTTGTCTTGGGACTCCAATGGAAGGCGCAAGAATGTCGGAATTTGATGATTTTGGGGGAAAATTTTGAAAAATTTTGATTTTGGTCGATCCCATTGTTGTCCCAACATAAAAATTGTAGACTATGTTCATTGGGACTTGCACTTTGAGAATTCCAAGTAAAAAAAAAATCGGGGGATACTTTCCCCCATTTCCTCCACCCTTTCAAATAAGGGGGGCACCAATTCCTTTTTTTGGAAAATTTTTTGGTTTTGGTATGTCTTGTAGAGCGTATTATAAGCTTTAAAACAAACAAAAAATGGCTCTGTAGCTACAAAAGCACTTATGATATTAAATTTTTAAGGTTAAAGAGTGTTGCGATTTGGAGATTATGGGGAAAATAGTGAAAAATTTTGATTTTGAGCGATCCCATTGTTGTCCCAACTTAAAAATTTTAGAATATATTCTTTAGGACTTTTTCTATAAGATTGTCAAGTAAAAAAAAAATCGGGGGATACCATCCTCCCCATTTTCTCCTCCGTATATCTCGACCTTAAAATAAGGGAGGTAACCCTTATTTTTTTTTCGAAAATTTTTTGGTTATGGTAGGTCTTGTAGAGCATATTATGAGCTTCAAAACAAACCAAAAATGGGCTTTCTAGCTATAATAGAACCAACGATATTAAGTTGTTACGGTGCAAAGTGTCGCGACTGGGAGATTTTGGGGGAAATTTTGACCCTCCGTGTTTTCGCCCACTCTTTACTTAGAGGGCTGAAAATAAGTGTGCATTAGTTTATCACTTAGTGTTACAACTAAACCAAATTTCATCAAAATCGGAGGGGGTCACGAAAATTTTTAGCTATTTTTGATTGATTTCACTAAGACTGACCCTAAACAAGTTTTAAGGGCATGGTGAAATACCAGATTTGTAAAACTTGTTGTTGTTTGTTTTCTTGTTGTGGGGTGCAGTTTAGTTGTTAGACAAGTAAATATTTGTTATTGTTTTGTTATTGTTAGTGTAACTGTATGTAACGGGAAAAAATCAAATAAAGTATGTTCATGATTGAATGTTAATTTGTTTTTGGTTTTTAAAGAAGAGGATAGTAATATAAAAAGTGGAAAATATGTAAAATAGTTTTTTTTGTATTACATATAGGTATAAAACAACAAAAATATTTTACAAAGTAATTTGTTACTCAAAGAAATTGTACACTAAAAAATATTTACACTCAAAAAAAAATGTTACACTCAAAAAAAAAAGTACACATTATTAATTTTTAATGAAATGGCACCCTCAAAAAAAATGTTGACAGTCAAAAAAATTTTACACTCAAAAAAATTTGATTGATTAAAAGAAAGTTTGACTCAAAATAATATACATATTTCTAATAAAAAATTTGTAATGCAATTTTTTGGAATTTTTTTTAGAAAATTACTATCAGATAACATTGTGGAGGGTATTCATAGATTCGAATAAGTCGAATTTAATTTTTCTACTTGTTTTCATTCATTTTTACCAACAAAAAAAAAATAACCTACCAAAACATTATAAATTAATGATAGTTCTGTTAATTTTACCAACAAATTCCACAAAAAATAACATACGAAAACATTAAAAATTAATGATTTCGTAGGTTATTTTTTACAATTTTCTATTAAAATATTTCTTTAAAAATTTTTAATAAAATTTTGGGGAATCGATCCCGCAATCAACTACATTCTGGCCAGACACTCTACTCATCGTGCCAAAGTCACTTGATACAAATATGTTTTTATATTTCTATAAATAATTTTTTGAATTTTTTTTCTACAAAAAATAGCCTACTTGTGTAGGTAAAAACCAATGATATCTCATTAAAAAATACCAATAATTAAAAAAAAATTACTGACACAAATCATTAAAAATTTAAAGAATAATCAGTAGTTTTTACTTACAGAACAAAAGTAAATGACTTTAAAAATTAAATGTTAATGAAAATCTTTATTTTTTAGTGTGTTATTTTTGAAACAAAGGACAGAAGTAGTCATTAATAAAAACTGAACATCAAACAAATGTTTTTTCTTTTAAAAACGACTAAACGTAAAACTTTTTAAATAAACTACAAACAGTTAATGACATAATTTTTGAGTGTTAAAAAAAAATAATTATACAATTGAGTGGTAACCCTGAAAATTCTTGATGACCAAATTTTGTGTTATAAAATTTTAAAAACAATACAGTAATTCATCTTCCAACTAAAAAAAACAGAATTAAAATATATTATGTATTTAAAATAGCTGTTTAAAAATTTGCTCCCGCTAAGTCTGTTTTTTTCCCTTTAAACCCCCCTTAAGAACAAAAACACTTACGTTTTCGCATTTTTTCTTCAACTTTTGATTTTCCCAAGTGTCCGGGCAAATTTTTATTTTAGTGGACCTATAAAATATATTGTTAAAATTTGAGGTCAATCGGATTAAATTAACCAGTGGCGCTGGCGGTCAAAGTTTTAGATTTTTAAAAATTTTTGGAAAAAAATAAATAAAAATATTTTTTGCAATACATCATACTTATTAATTTTGATTCGCTGAACACGAATATGAAAGACTTTTTAAAATCGGTCAAACGGTTTTCGCGATGTTGTTATTTGAAATTTGCGAAAAATGGCGGTGTTTAATTAAAAAAAAAAAAATCTCAAAATTTGTTACCTTAACCATTTCAAAGAGCTTGACACAATCTTTCATTTAAAATTAATATGAGCCAAATCCGATAATTTTGACCCGTGGCTCCATTCGATCAAAGTTTTGCTTTTTTACAAAATTTTCACTAAAAATTTTAAACTTGGATCATAGGGCGCCATGGGTTAAATGGTCGGATTTGGCTCAAATTAAGTTTAAATGAAAGCTTGTCCCCAGTTCTATAAAAATGTTAACGAAAATAAAATTTAAAGATTTAAAAAAAAAAAACCGCCATTTTGTGAAATTTTTTCAAAAATTCAAATGGCGATAACTCCAAAACCGTTTGACCGATTTAAGATATTTATTGATATTTGTGTTAAGCATGCCAAAAATTATAAAAATAATGTATCGTGAGATATATTTTTTTTTATTTATTTTTTTTTTTTAATCTAAAATTTTGGTGAAAATTTTCCAAAAATTTAATTTTTTGATTGTAGGGCGCCACGGGTTAAAATGATCGGTTATGGCTCAAATTAATTTTGAATGAAATATTGTGTCTAGCTCTTTCAAAGGGTCAAGGGTAAGAAATTTTGAGATTTATTTTAAAAAATTTCTAGAACGTAGGAAAACACCGCCATTTTTCGCAAATTTCAAATAGCGATATCTCGAAAACCGTTTGACCGATTTTAAAAATTCTTTGATATTTGTGTTCAGCGTGTTCAAAATTAATAAGTATGATGTGTGGCAAGACATAGTTTTTTTAATTTTCTTTTTTTCTAAAAATTTTCAAAAATCCAAAACTTTCATCGCCGGGCGCCACGGGTTAATTAAGCTCTTTCAAAGGGTCAGGGGTAAGAAATTTAAAATTTTTTTTTTTTAATTTCTAGAACGTAGGAAAAAACCCGCCATTTTTTTGCACATTTCAAATAGCGATATCTCGAAAACCGTTTGACCGATTTTAAAAATTCTTTGATATTCGTGTTTAGGCATCAAAATTAATAAGTATGATGCGTCGCAAGACATAGTTTTTTTACTTTTTTTCCTAAAAATTTTCAAAAATCCAAAACTGTCATCGCCGGGCGCCAATTGGCCTTAAATTTGTACCACATAAGTTTTAGGCCTTAAAGAATAAAAATTTGCCCTGACGTTCAAAATCGGAAGAAAAGCATTTTTGCCATACAACAAAATGCCAGTCTAATGTGATAATTTGGTGATATTGCCTCGATATCATAACAGTATCGTTTGGTTAATTGGGTATTTGCTTTAAAACGTGTATTTCGTTTTTATATTTTTATTTTTTTGTTATTTTATTGAAGTTTTGAAAACTTGTTACAATGCACAATTGTAACAAACGTGTCAATGACGTTGTCACTCACTAAATTATTGTCATTGCTTGGATTGGAGAATTGAAATCTGCTTCTGGTGCTTCTGTTTTTATTTATTTTTTGTTATAGTACGTTTCAGGTTTTTGCTACTGTTTTTTTATTATTTTTTTTTTTATTGTTGTTATTTTTCGAATCAATTGTTTAAACCTATTGTTAGATTTTGTTTTGTATTGAAAATTGTACTTGTAATTGTTCTGCTATGACATAGAAATGAATAAAAAGTAGACACAAAAATGAAATTCAGCATGGTCGAATCTATGAATATTCTCTAAAATCAGAAAAATGTTTCGAGCAGGTTGGAGTTAAAATTTTTGTGGCAAAAAAAAACATTTTTTGAGTGTAAATTATTTTTCTGATTTGCATACCCTTTAATTAAAGGTAGAATGTATTTGTCATTCAATTTTAAACACCTCGAAATATTGGTCTAAGCCCCATAAAGTGTTTACATATTATACTGTCTGTCAAAAAGACAAAAATGTCGTTAAACACAAACTGGATAATAAACGTTCTTAACTAGAGAATAAATGGAATAAAACTGCATTCATAGTTTTTCTTTTCGTGATCCTCTTTCCTTTTAAAAGGACTTCAAAGTTTAAGAGGATTGAATTTTAAAAAAATATTTTTTTTTAAAGTGATAGCAAATGAAAGTGGAGAATCTCCCCTAATTTTCCTATTTTATTATTTTTACATATTAGGAAAAATTAGGTAAGTTACGTCCTTTCAAAAATGTATCCTTTAATATCATTCAAAATTTTCAACAAACTATTTGAATAAAGTTTTTAAATGTCTTTATTCACATACTTTTATCCTACACTCAAAAAAATACGTTAGTAGATTTACTAATTTTTTTTTGCTAACGCTAGTTAGCTAACTTTTAGCAAATTTTTAGTTGAGATTAGCATGTTAGCAAAAAATTCTTGTAAACTTCATTTAGCACATTAGCAATTTTAAACAAACTTTGAACTAATTTCTTTTGCTAAATTTGAAATTGAGTTGACTACATTTTTACAAGATTTTTTGCTAATATTAGCAAAATAAATGGTAAATTTTTTTTTATTTTCAGAAAATTTAAAATGGCGCTATCTCGGAAACTAAGCCAGATAGAGCAAAATGGAGGCCATTTTTGGTTCTTAGAATCTCCATGTATCGCCGGTCCTCTTCACATGTGTGGACCCTAATGGGCCCTAACTTTGGATCCAAAAAAGTTAGCATTCCCGAAAATTTTAAAATGCTCATATCTCGGTAAATATTGCCGACACAACAAAAAGTCCAAAAGCGTTTTTGTAGCTCTCAACACGTAGAACAAGACCGCAAAATAGTCAAAAGCTCTCCGAGTAATATTTTTGAAGTTATAGAATTTTTTAATTCTCAAGACCCCAGTGGTCCCCTATAATCACGTATCTCAAAAACTAAGCAAGGTAGAGAGAAACGGACACAAATTTTAGATCAAAAACTATGACGATTTTTAAGGAACCCAACTAGGTCTAGGCCCATCGGGGTCTGGACCTATCGGGTCCGAACCCAATGGGGTCCTCAGATGTGTTTAAACTAAGTTAAAAAAAAATTATTTAGTTAACTAATTATTGGCAAAACATTTTTGCTAACTTTAGCAAAAAAATTGTGGGTTCAAAATCAGCAAATTTTCTTGTAGGTTTACAAGCTTTTTTTGCTAACATTACAGTTTTTTTTTTTGAGTGTAATATGGCAAAATACAAAATGGAAAAATTAGGGGAGCTCCTCCTCTTTCAGTTGCCATCACCAGTGTTATCCTAGGACAAGTACAAATATTTTAAAAGTATTTTACAAAATGTATCCTTTAAAACTTTGAGGTCCTTTTAAAAAGAAACAGGATCATGAAATAAAGAACTGTAAATGCAGTTTTACTCCATTTTATCTCTACTTTCAGACGTGTATCATCCGGTTCATATTTTATATTGGCTGTCGGACGGTGTTATATATATTCATAATTCTAGATCGATTTTAAGATGATCTACCGATGCCCGTCCGTCTGTCTGTTGAAAATTTCAAGGACGGACGGACATCTATCGGGAATCGGGATATCTATCGAAAATATGATCGGAAATCACCTATATTTCGATAGGTTTCAAACGAATTGATAAACATTAATGTACTTCTAATATACTTCTGTGTAGAGAATATAAAGAATGTATGGAATTGTATTGGAAAAAAATAAAAAATAAAACAACTTCAAATACATACTAAATAATACTGTAAACAATGATCTATACATATTTATATTGACAACACATTCATATAAACAGTATATAAAACAAATAAATAAACAACCAATCCAAAATAGTCACAACTGAAATCGTCTTAAAAAGCTTTGAAATAATAAAAAAAAGAAGAATAAGTAGCAACAATATTAACACATGTTGTTTCCGTCATTGTTAAATTATCGAATTCCACCATTATAATCATTATCGCCATCACCGTCATCGTCACTCTATCATACAAAGGTAGATAGATACATGCATAGGTGTAAACTACATAGAGTTACTTTTCTTTACAAGAATAGTTAAAATGTACACTGTAAAAACAATGTTTTTGAAGTCATAAATTTCATGATAAATTTCACCATAATGATGAAGTTTTTTTTCGTCAATTTTAGTTAAATCATCTTATACAAACAACATTTGTTATCGACTGTTTTATAGTTTTTTTTTTTTGAAAATATTGAAAATTTGTTTATGGCGCCCACATGGGGGCCAAATGAAAATATAATGGAAATAAATCAAATTTAATAAAAAATTTCCTTATAATGATGACGTTTTTTTTTATAAATTTTAGTTTTCTCATCTTTTATCATTTAAAATTATCACCGATTGTCCGAGTAGATTATTTTTCAGACAATCAAATTTTTTTTAGCGCATCGGCCAATTTTTAATTTCATGACATTGGACATTGTTGTAGAAATGGTGTTTCTCGAAAACGTTACTTCTGCGGAATTTGTTCTTAGCGCCCACATGGGGACTTAATCAGCAAATAATGGAATTGGTATGAAATTGAACGTTGTTGTAGCAAATGCATTTTTTTTTTTTACTTAAACCAATACTCGGGGTATGCCCCTACTGAAGCTGTGCATTGTATAGATCAGGAAGTTAATGTATAAGAAGGAGGAAAGAGCAAGTAGTGTTTGTGGATATTTTATATAAATTCTTGTAAATTACAAGCGACAGGAAAGACCTATGAGGGCAGTTAATTCCACATACATATCGTTTGACTGAAAAACAAATTTTCTCTGTAATGGGTTGTGCGAAAGATAGCTACTCAACAACAAAAGTGTGTGCTCTAGAAGAGAAGCGAGTATAATGAACAAACACTCGGACCTGAGGAATAATTTCACTTATCTCAGAAGAACACCTGTCATTTTAATATCGATTGAACATTCCGACAATGCTAAAGTGATAACATAGAGTTGGATACTCTACTGTCATTGATAAGCCCTCCCCTGAACACGGTCCAGAATATACCTTGAATCCCCTACCCATATGGGAGTTGTATTTCATTTTCGGCTGAATATAGCTGTTATAAATTATAAGGAGGTCGGATGGAGTGAAGTATGTCTTGAACCGTTTTAGAAAATCAGGACACTTGAATTCCTCTCTCGCACTTTATTCTCATGCCCAGAACATCAAGAGTATCCGATTCTTCAATACCTATACCATCCATAACTGAAGATGACAATGTTAACGTCAAAGCCTGTCTGTTGGTTAACATACAATATTCAGGTTTGCGTGCAATAAAATCTACCTTATTTGCTCGACTCCACTCGGAGATTGTAGAAAGGTCCTTCTTGAGTGAGTAATTTATGTTCTTCCGCATGCCCCCATCTCCAAAGAGCTTAGCCTGTAATCGAATAAAAATTAATGACGACTGTTGCTGTCATCTCAAAAAGAGTAGGTAGAATTGAATTTAGCCGAAACTCGTGTGATGAGCCTCCATCTTAAACAACGCGTTTAGTGCGGTCACTAAGAAAACTAGTAACAAATCGAAAGATGTCATTGCCAACACCAAAAGCAACAAACTTAGTCACGAGTACCTCGTGCCATAAATGCCTTCGAAATATCTAGAGCAACCACTTAACTCTCACTAAAATGTGGAGGGCATATTAAATCGGCATATTTTCCAAAAAAATCGGCATTATCGGCACTTCAATTTAAAAAAATCGGCAAAAAATTGGCAAATGAAAAATAACCATTTTAAATACAATAAATTACATTTCTATTGACAAATAATAACAAAAGAGAACAATTTAGCATTAATATATGTATACAATATATTTAGTAACATAAAAATCAATCAGAAATAACCATTTTTGGTCTCTACAAAATTTTTTAATTTTTTTTCGCAAAAAAAAATTAAAAATTAAAATTTTTACAGACCAAAAAAATTTTCGATTATCATAAAAATGATTTTTCAGTAATGTCATAATATTAACTAATATTTTCAGCAAAAAAATCAAAAATATTCTTTTTCAGATTTTCCGTTTTTTAAGAAAAGAAAGAGACCCACAGGCAAAATTTTTTACCCCAACGATAAGCGAAAAAAACGTGTTTTCAACAGACAGTTGGGCAGATATCGATTGGTTGACTTAAAATCGATTTAGGGCCATGAATATATATACTTTATTGGGTTCTAGACCTATATTTCGAGGTATTACCTACGGAATGACAAACTTACACTGACACTTTAAAAAAATAGTTTAGTTTCCTACTATAAATTGGGTAAATTTCTACAAATTCAAATAATATACTACTATAAATTGTTTAGATTTCCAATAATTTTAGGTATATTTGCGCAATTTTCGAAAATTTTACCTAATTTATACCAGGAAACCAAAAAAAAAAAAGTATAAAAAGCGACCGTGTTTTTGAGTTGATCAAAAAATCGGCATTTTTGGAGCAAAAATCGGCAAATCGGCACTTTGATCATTTTGAGGCAAAAAATCGGCAAAATGCCGATAAATCGGCTAATATGGCAGCCCTGGTGGAGGGACCCAACCAACAGGTCTCCCGTAGATCGACCGCTACGAAAGCTATACTTTCGATCATTTGAAAGTGAATTGGTCTCTTAATATTTCACAAGATGGTAGTCAACCATGCTCTCCATCTACTACAGAGAGCGGCTGCTTTGGGAATTACTTGTGCCATGAGCAGCACCACTGCCGCTGCTCTGTACGCTACGTTGGACATGCTTCCCTTGGATCTACATATTCAAGGAGAAGCCATGAAATCTTTGTGCAGGCTCCGCAAAAATGGATAATGGTATGGTGTGTATAATATGGGAAAAGTCGTCTATTCCATAGGATATCGGAACTTTGCCCTATGTTTTCTATGCCTTTGGACAGTACAACCTTCTGCATCGAGTTTGTTTGGAAATGTACTGTAATATTTCCGAGTACAGAAGACTAGGGCAACCCAGCAGATCTTCTCAAAAATTACACGGGTATATTGCTATATTGCTAGCTAATAGTATTTGCTAATTTGGACGTGGCGAGAATCAGTACCTGCAGTGCCAGCCAGGCTTCGCTCAGTGCACTTACATCTCCAGTCACTTCCTCTAAAATTGTCCAGGAATGTAGACGCAGACTGAATGAGGTCTCATGTGGGTTCCGGGTCACAGGGGAGTACGGAGGAACGAGATTGCTGACTCTTTAGCAAACATGGCTCCGATACAATTCCTCATAATCCGGAACATCAAATTGGTATAGGTTTCATATGGCTGTTACGTTGGATCAACTCTCATATGAAATCAATTCTCATTAAAAGATGGTCAAACGAGTTAGCATGCAAGCATACCAAACGTTTTGTGATTAGAACAGACAAGAAAGTGTCAGACTTAATGGCTTAATTACGGGACACAATGCCTGTGATTGGCATGTGACGGCATAAGGTGCACACAGAAAACAAATTTGCTAATTTCCAACTGAAATTCAGTTGTCGCAACAAAAAATCGGTGAATGCATTTGTGTTAAAGTTGAAACAACTAAATATCGGTATTTACAACTTAATTTTGTTATTACAACTGACTTTTAATTAAACTAACTACAAAATTTGTTAGTCACATCAAAATGTAGTAGCAGCAACCGAAATTTGAGTTGATACAACTAAAAAATTCAGTTGGAAATTTATTTTTCTCTGTGTGTCTTATCACACCCATTATGTGCAGCTTGTCTTGAGGATGAGGATACAATAGAACACGGTTCCTGTCCAGCGTTTTTAATGTATATACTGCGGATAATGGGTTCTGATATTCTGTCAATGAAAGCGCTCCATGGACTTCACTTGAACCTGCCTTAAAAATGTCCTCATTTTTAGGCTTGTACGACCCTCAACTTAACAACTCAATGCTCTTCACCACTTCGGAAAGCGCAGACGGTTGTTAGCCACACTCTTTTTAGGGATTCGCTGAATATTGGCCAACTTCCAGCATGAGGGGAAGACTCCTACATGGTACGAAGTGTTGAAAAGGATTGCCAATCGACGTGCTAACGTAGAAGAGCACTATTTTAGCACCAGTGCTTATACTCCGTCCGGCCCCGGTGGCTTGTTTACGTTCAGATCCGCAAGAACCCATTTGACTGCTCGGGCTGGAGAGAAAATCAAAGGCATATTATATACTCTTTCGAAAACGTGCAGTGGTCGATCGCTATCTGGCAAGAAATAATTTCTTTCAATGAGTTCATTGAAGAGGTTGGCGTGAATATCGGGAAAAAATAGATTCTGATTTTTTTTTTATTTTTTGTTGTTTAAAAACTATTTTTTTAAAGTTGAAAATTTTGAAATTGTTGAATTTTTGTTGATTGTACTCTTGGGTTTTTAAACAAAAATTTCCATAAGAAAATATTCAATAAGGTTCATCGACACCTTCCCGGGGGGGGGGGGGTTCCTGCCGTACTATCTGAGCTGAATAGAGTATTTTCAGGTTTTTGGAGATCCTGCATACATATGTGGTTACTGAATCAATTGAATTTTTAACTGTTTTTTCCAGTGTAAATATCTAAAAGTCAAAATAATCTAAACATCAATAGTAGTTAGTATCATCATCGTTCGTTCGTTCGTTCGTTCACTGATCGTTACTATGATTCTATTATCGTTCTTTTGTTATTTATTATTTTTATTCACTGATCAATGAATTTTGCTAAGATGATTCCCAATCAATGTTTTCATTGTTTATGTTTGTATGGATATTGTTTGTTAGCAATTCATGATTGAAAGAAACTAGAAGCCAAAACCGGAACGTATGTAGCTTCGGAACCACAGAACCAGTTAGTAAATTATATTTATTTATTTATCTTTTCTATCCAAACTTTTGTATGTTTAAATACAATTAATAACTACGGAAGGTGTAATGAATGATACATTATTAAAGATACTGAGAGATGAATCAAATATTGCTTGTCATCGTTTTACAATTGTAAAAATTTTGGTAGATATTTTTAGATATTAAGACATCATTGTTGATCATGCCAACAATAACAATAAATGTTTGATAAGTCTTTTGTATAATTGTGATTTAGAGGAAATTGTGAAAGTCTTTATATTCAATATATGAATTATGGTTAGACATGAATGAATTGTATATTTTGATTGAGATTAAAAAAAAAAAAATATTTAAATGAATAATGGAACATCTAGATTGTAGAGTTTTTTGTTGTGTTAAAAGAGGGTGATAGAGGAGCTGTGGAAGGCTTGGATATATTCAGCTGAAAAATCGTACCCGAACTGGATCGGAAAAATCTGAATAAATGGAACTGGAATAGGTTGGTATGCCTCTGGAAGTATCAAAAATCATACTTGGGCTAAGACAGATATAGCCGCAAGAGAGACTTGTTCTTTTCTGGACAAATATCGGTCAGATATGAGTCTTTCAACGGAGATATGACATATTGAATTGGAAAAGAAAATAACTGGAATTTGAGATCACCTACACTCAAAATAATACATTAGTAGATTTACTAATTTTTTTTTTCTAATGCTAGTTAGCTAACTTTTAGCAAATTTTTAGTTGAGATTAGCATGTTAGCAAAAAATTATTGTAAACTTCATTAAACGGCAGCATGAAATAACCCCCCAGGAAATAAGTCCCCAAAACGAAAATGAAATAAGTCCCCAAAAATTTGTACAGAAAAAAACAACAACGATAATTGGGGATTTATTTCGTTTTTTGGGGGTTTAATTCATTTTTTATTTGGGGACTTATTTCATTACGAAATAGGTCCCCAAAAATACAAATGAAATAAACCCCCAATTATTATTTTTGGGGACTTATTTCATTTTTTCTCAAATGAATTTATTTCTGGACATAGAAAAAATGCTTGATTTTATTATGTTGTGGTACACCCAAGCAATGAGACAAACAAATTACGAGGATACTGATCAGCGTTAAGGAGAGTATCTTTAGGCTCCCTTCAAGGTTTTGGGTTCTGGACTGATATAGCTTGGGAACCTTATTATATAATACCCGTAGAAGTTGTAGTTTAATGTGTTGCAATTATAATTAATTTTAGTACAAATTTCCTCGATTGAACTCTATGTATGATTTTTTTTTTTTTTTCGATTTCACCAATTTATGACGATCACTCAGATAATTATGTAAGTTATTACATGTTAGTTGTTTGTATATTTTACAGTAGTTAGTTATTTTCAACTACAAAGTCAGTTGTTTTTGTATGAAAAATATTAAACAACTATTTCTGTTAGTTATTTTAAGTTGTTTTTTTTGAATAACTAACAAAAAAGTACTGCGATGTAATAACAGTTATTTAAAGTAGTTAATTTTATTTTTTTTATCTCTAAAAAATTTTCATAGTTTTTTTCCAAAAAAAATAATTTTAATTTTTTTATTTTTCACAATTTAAAAAATAAAAAAAAAAACAAAACTAAAAAAATTTGGTCTTTAATTTTTTTTCTGAAAAAAAAAATTATTGATTTTTTTATTTTTACTACATTTTAGTTGTTTTGACTACAAATGTAAGTTGTTTTTACAACATAAGTCAGTTGTTTTTTGTCAGATAAAATAACTAACATTGTTAATTGATTTAACTGAAAAAGTAGTTGACCCCAAAACAACTTACAAAGTAGTTACTTTAACTGACATTTTCAGTACATTTTACTAACACAATTTTTTGAGTGATCTAACTGAGTACTAGTTGTGGTGGAGCAAAAATTTTATTTAAGTGTAAGTCGGTTGGAAATGAAAAATTCGCGCGAATTTTCCATTTCCAACCGACTTACACTTAAATAAAATTTTTGCTCCACCACAACTAGTACTCAGTTAGTTCGTTATAAATTGGTAAAGTAGAAACTACAGTTTGTAGTTGACGAAATATTAGTTTTGTTGTAGAAAAATATTGTTTGATTGTAAATCGGTTGGAAATGAAAAATTCGCGCGAATTTTTCATTTCCAACCGATTTACAATCAAACAATATTATTCTACAACAAAACTAAAAGTTCGTTTCCAAAACTGTTACCAAGAAATTATGTTTCCAAAAACAATTAATTGCAACAACGGAAACATGATAAATTCCAAAAAATTTTCTTCTACCATCTAAACGTCTCAAAATAAATAATGAATCTGAAAAAATTTTAATCTTTTTTAAATCGGTTGAAAATGAAAAAAGCCAAAACTCTTTCCAAGAAATAATTAATTTCAACAACGGAAACATGAAAAATTCCCAATAACTTTCTTCTACCATGAAAACATCTTAAGAATTTTAGTCTTCCAAATAAATTTTGTTCAAATTTTTACAAAGGGTAAATTTTTACAAAATGCGTAGTTTGCATGAATAAACCATCAGACAAGTTATGATTTCAACACCAAAATTTAAAAAAAAAAATTTTGAAATTCTTTTATTTTTTTATTTTTTTATTTTTTTGAGAGCGTTTAATGAATTTAAAATTGGGGCCTTATTTCATTTTTCAAAATGGGGATTTATTTCATATGAAACAAAACCCCAAAATTGGGGTATTATTTCATTTTATTTTGGGGTGTTTTTGCATTCCGATGGGGATTTATTTCATTTTTAAAATTGGGGGTTTATTTCATTATGAAATAAGTCCCCATTTTTGGGGGCTTGTTTCATTTTCATTTTGGGGATTTATTTCCTGGGGGGTTATTTCATGCTGCCTCATTAAACACATTAGCAATTTTAAACAAACTTTGAACTAATTTCTTTTGCTAAATTTGAAATTGAGTCTACAACATTTTTACAAGATTTTTTGCTAACATTAGCAAAAATAAATGGTAATTTTTTTTTTATTTTCAGAAAACTTAAAATGGCGCTATCTCGGAAACTAAGCCAGATAGAGCAAAATGGAGGGCATTTTTGGTTCTTAGAATCACCATACTTTCGCGGGCCCTCTTCACATATGTGGACCCTAATGGGACCTAACTTCCCAGTCAGAAAAATACAATCGCAAAAGCGTTGTGAAAGCGCTGTGGACGGTTGTACGAGCGTTTTGTATACCAACTTCAAAGCGCCTTCAGATGATCCGAATGATAACATCGATCTACGCTAGGTTTAAAGCGTTTTAAAAGCGCTGTAAAAAAGTGCTTTGAGAACGTTTTTTTAAAGTCATCAAAGCGCTTTAAAAACCCAAAGTAAAGAATTTCTGTTTTAGTTCGGTTATAATAATTTGTTTGATACAAAGTGAAATCCAAAAAAAAAGTTTTTGTACTCAAAAAAACTTAGAAAATTTTTCAAAAAAATTAAAAAAAAAAATCTAAAAACATTTTTTATGATTTTTTTACTTTAAAAACCTAAAAAAATTGACAAAAAATTGTTATTCAAAAATAGTTTTGGAACTTAGAATTTTTTTTCAAAAAAAAAAAAATAAATAAATATAAAGAACTCTTAAAACGCTTTTCGAATACGCTCGCAAAGCGTTCCAAAAAAACGTTTTGAGATTGCTTTTTTTTGTTATAGAGCTTTCAGTACACTTTTCAAAAACGCTCGCAAAGCGTTTGAAAATAGCGTTTTGAGAATGCTTTTTTTTTGTTACAGTGCTTTCAGAACGCTTTTTTTTTAGAACCGTCGTCAATTTCTGCTTGGGTTTGGATCCAAAAAAGTTAGCATTTCCGAAAATTTTAAAATGCTCATATCTCGGTAAATATTGCCGATACAACAAAAAAATAACCAGTAATATTTTTGAAGTTATCGAGTTTTTTAATTCTCAAGACCCCAGTGATCCCCTAAAATCACATATCTCAAAAACTAAGCAAGGTAGAGCGAAACAAACACAAATTTTGGATCAAAAACTATGACGATTTTTAAGGAACCCAACTAGGTCTAGGCCCATCGGGGTCTGGACCTATTGGGTCCGAACCCAATGGGGTCCTCAAATGTGTATGAACTAAGTTGAAATAAAAATTATTTCAGTTAACTAATTTTTAGCAAAACGTTTTTGCTAACTTTACCAAAAAAATTGTGGGTTCAAAATCAGCAAATTTTCTTGTAGGTTTACAAGCTTTTTTTGCAAACTTTACAGTTTTTTTTTTTTGAGTGTATATTTTGAAATAAGAATTAAGGTACACTCAAAATAATTCTACAGTAAAAAGTTTAGTTAGTGATATTGTACACAAATCTGCTAATTATTTACTAATTTCAGTATCTTCAAAGTACTGGTTTTCAATAAATTTATTAAAAAATTTTAGTATTGGTTACCAATTTCTGCACTAGGTCCTTTTGAACTAAAATTTAGTTACATTTTTAGTATTAAATACCCACTTTTGTTTTTTTTGGTGTAATAATTAACAAATCTTTTAAATTAACTATCTCAAGGAATGAAATATTTATATAGAAATCAACCTTAATTTGCTCTCACCGACATCTTTTATTCAAAGCTTTTTTTTTTTGAAACGCGTACCCATCTCCATCTTTGATCCGATTGAGATCGCATTCTCTGTCATAACAGAGTTTCCCAGTCTTCCCTAGCTGTTTTTTGGACTTCGAAGTTACTATCAAAGTTCATCTGCGGTGAGACGATGTTCCGTCGCGCCCATACTTATGTGATCGAGTGTCCCAAGAGCATTTGAGACTCTCATAACCTGAGAGCCAATTTTGCTGCTGTGCTCTTGATGTAGATATCCACTAGCTGAATGTTAAGCATCACTTCCAGACCCATGGTGCCGAACTCATAGCACCAATGGTGCCTACATACGCCAGTCGTTGTGACTTCTGTAGGTTGCAGAGATATGATTTCTTATCTATCAAAGTTCAAAAGATATCGCTGTTATGGGCATTTTTGGAAACTCATAGCGGATGAACCCGATGTGATGGCGACTTCAAAACAAGTCGAGGGTAAAGCTTAAACATTACTCTCTAAGATGCATAACTTATTTGGTCGGTCGGTCGTCCCTTTGGGCTACAATTGTGTTTCAAAGATGACTTATTTCCCAGTAAAAAAAAAAATTTTTAAGGGAAAAATACCTTATTAAGACACAATTGGTGCTCCAACGGTAAAATCTACTGATGAAATAAGTTATATGGGTAATTCCAAAAATTTTCGCCCCACTGTTCGGAAACATGCCTTTGGACGCCGCTGAAAATTTGGCTCATAGATATCCACGTTTATATGAGATATGTTGCATTTTTGGATTTTCAAAATTTGCTGTAGTTTTCAAATTATCGCGGGTCAAAGTTCGACTTTTTTAGCAAAAGTCAGAAAAATACATGACGTTTAACGTGCTCTAACTTTTTAACTAGTAATCCGATTATCACAAGTAATGGCTCATATGAAAGCTTAATTCTTCTTCTTTTAGGAAATATTTTCAAAAGAATACGGTTTTTTTCAGAAGTGTTGCAAAAATTCAAAAACATTTTTTTTTTGCGAATATTTAAAAAAACACATCTTCGATTTTTTAAAAAAAAAGTTTGGTGATAAACAAAACTGTTTTGTACAACATATCCAAAATTCAGAGTGGGATCCCAATGGGATCAAAAAATAGTCTGGTTTAAGTACGAAGTTCTCAAATTTTACCTTAGAAAATTAAAATTTTATGATTCTTCAATATAAAAATTTAAATTTTCAAAGAAAATTATACTATTAAAATTTTGAAAACATTCAAAACATTAGAAATTTAAATTTTCTAAGGGAAAAATATGAGAACCTCGTACTTAAAACAGAATATTTTTTGATCCCATGGAGATCCCACTCTGAATTTTGAATATGTTATACAAAACATTGTTATTTTTCACCAGAATTTAAAAAAAAAAAAATCGAAGATGTGATTTTTTAAATATTTGAAAAGAAAAAATGTTTTTGCATTTTTGCATCATTTCTGTAAAAAAAAACTGTGTTATTTTAAAAATATTTTCTAAAAGAAGAACCCCAGCTTTCACATGAGCCTAAATTTGTGAAAATCGGGTCATTGGTTAAGAAGTTACAGCTCTTTAAACTTGATGTATTTTTCTTACTTTTGCTTAAAAAGTCAATCTTTGACCCGCCATAATTCGTTAAATACACCAAATGTAAAAAAACGATATATGGTACATATATCATATTTATGAGGGCTATCTATGTGTCAAGGTTCAAATTAATATGAGACACCATTTCCAAAAATGACTAAAATTTGAGCTAAATTTTTTGGAATGGCCCATATACCTTAAAGAGCAATGTTTGAACTTTATCCCTGACTTATTTTTAAGTCGCCATTACATCGGGTTCATCTAATATTAGTTGTCAAATATGTCAGAAAACAAGAATTTTTTGTATTTCAAATTTCTCAAAATCCTGATGAAACGGAAAAGTTTGAAAACTAGATTTCTGAGCAGAAAAATAATTAAAATTATTTGTATAAGGTGGCACTCCCTTCGCATAAAGATTTTTTTTCGTATTATTTGTAGCAAAAAAAAAATATTTTTTGGGAACAAGACATCATTGATGGACAATTAGTGCCCTTACACTCAAAAAAAAAAAACTGTAAAGTTAGCAAAAAAAGCTTGTAAACCTACAAGAAAATTTGCTGATTTTGAACCCACAATTTTTTTGGTAAAGTTAGCAAAAACGTTTTGCTAAAAATTAGTTAACTGGAATAATTTTTATTTCAACTTAGTTTATACACATTTGAGGACCCCATTGGGTTCGGACCCAATAGGTCCAGACCCCGATGGGCCTAGACCTAGTTGGGTTCCTTAAAAATCGCCTTAGTTTTTGATCCAAAATTTGTGTCCGTTTCGCTCTACCTTGCTTAGTTTTTGAGATACGTGATTTTAGGGACTCACTGGGGTCTTGAGAATTAAAAAAGTCGATAACTTCAAAAATATTACTCGGAGAGCTTTTGGTTATTTTGCGGTCTTGTTCTACGTGTTGAGAGCTACAAAAATTATTTTAGACTTTTTGTTGTGTCGGCAATATTTACCGAGATATGAGCATTTTAAAATTTTCGGGAATGCTAACTTTTTTGGATCCAAAGTTAGGTCCCATTAGGGTCCACACATGTGAAGAGGACCCGCGAAAGTATGGAGATTCTAAGAACCAAAAATGCCCTCCATTTTGCTCTATCTGGCTTAGTTTCCGAGATAGCGCCATTTGAAGTTTTCTGAAAATAAAAAAAAAATTACCATTTATTTTTGCTAATGTTAGCAAAAAATCTTGTAAAAATGTTGTCAACTCAGTTTTAAATTTAGCAAAAGAAATTAGTTCAAAGTTTGTTTAAAATTGCTAATGTGCTAAATGAAGTTTACAAGAATTTTTTGCTAACATGCTAATCCCAACTAAAAATTTGCTAAAAGTTAGCTAACTAGCATTAGCAAAAAAAAATTAGTAAATCTACTAACGTATTTTTTTGAGTGTAGGGTTAAGGCGACTGACCAAATGAGTTCAGCATTCTTCAGAGCAATGTTTAATCTGCACCATCGACTTATTTTTACCTCGCTATCACATCGGGTCCATCCGCTATGAGTTGTCAAAAATGCCCAAAACGGCGATTTTTTTAGCTTTGACCTCTATTTTCTCAAAAACCTGATGTGATGGAAAAGTTTGGAGACCAGATTTGTGATCCCTAGAAAAATGTAAAAAAAATCGGTGGGTGCCCTGTGAAAGACCTTCGTAGTTAGTCCTTTTTGTGAACAATACTAATTCGGTTTTGGATGAATTAACTCCCAGAGCGCTGTCCTATGCCCACGTTGGTAAAAACTTACTTTTAATTAGGATCAAAACGTCATCAGTGTAGGCAATCACCTTGATACCCATTCCGTTAAGTCACTCGAGGATCTCATTTATTACAAGATTCCATAATAGAGGAGAGATTACTCCACCTTGTGCACTGCTCTGCTTATCAGCATGTTTCCTGTCCATATAGTAATCTCTGTGTACGTTCCTTTATTTTGTAGGGCTTCATTTCACGTGATTCACGCGTAAATCACGCGTGATCGTGAGTGAAACTTTTACTTTTCGTCGTTTTTAAAAGAAAACCATTTGTCTAACGTTTAGTTTTTTTAAATGACTATTACTGTTCTTTGTTTCAATAATAACAACATAAAAAATCAAGACTTTCATTAGCATTCAATTTTTAAAGTCATTTAGTTTTGTTGTGTAAGTAAAAACAAGTGATTCTTCTTTAATTTTTAATGATTTGTGTAAGTTATTTTTTTTTTAATTGTTGTAATTTTTTAAGGAGAAATCATTAGTTTTTACCTACTTGTGTGGGTTATTTTTTTGTAAAAAAAAATTCAAAAAATTATTTATAGAAATATAAAAACATGTTTGTATCAAGTGTCTTTGGCACGATGGGTAGAGTGTCTGGCCAGAATGTAATTGATTGCGGGGTCGATTCCCCAAAATTTTATTAAAAGTTTTTAAAATATAATTCAATAGACAAATTGTAAAAATAACCTACGAAATCATTAATTTTTAATGTGTTCGTAGGTTATTTTTTTGGAATTTGTTGGTAAAAATAACAGAACTATCATTAATTTTTTATGTTTTTGTAGGTTATTTTTTCGAATTTGTTGGACAACAAATTAAAGTGACGTTATTTTTTAATGTTTAATGTTGTTTATTTTAGAAAATTTTATGAACAATAAAAAATAAGTGTTAATGTTTGTTAAAACAAATGAATAATTACTAGGATGGGTTTCAATTGTTTTATCACACGGTGAGCCTCAGCGATGTTTAGGTTCAACTTAAGTGTCGACGAAAAGTGTAAACGTAGTTCGATTTCTACTTGATTAAATGTCACAAAACTGTAAACAGAAAAATCGTAGCTGCTCGCATTCGCGAGATACCGCGAAATTAGTGTTTTTGAATTTTCTAAAATTTTGAAAATGAAGTTTTTAAATATCTTCAAAAACTGAATATGCAGTTTTAATTGTAATTATTTACAGGTCATATAACAGTTAACTTCGAAATCATATCTTCTCAATTTCGCGAGAAATCGCAAAATTAAAAAAAAAAAAAAAATAGAAAAAAAATATTATTCGCGTTAATTAGCAGTCATGATATTGATTTGAGCAGTTTTATCACCTTTAACCACATAAAATTTAAACTGCGTACAATATATTTGTCGTTCCTTGATTTTTTTCTTTTTTTTTAGACACTACAGAAAATATAATATAAAAGCTTGCACAGTAATTTTGAAATTTCTCGGGAAATTGATAACACCGATCAACAAATCGAAGGTTTTTGACTCCGGTTTGAAGTTTGATACAAAATTTTTAAAGATTTTGACTCGCTGATTCCAAATCTGTGCTCCAAATTTTTCCATCACGTCTAGAATTTTAATTATTCGCGGTTGAAAATGCGAAAAAACGCGATTTTTGCATTTTTTGAAAGCCTGCATAGCAGTCACTGGGTGGAATAAAAATCTGGTAGAAAGCGTTAGAGTAGAATTGAACTATGATCTCAAATATATGATCAAAAAAATTTGAAGTTGTTGCACTATTATTGGCCAAACATGTATTTTAAAAAAACACTGTGAAAAAATTTAGAAAAAGCACCATTTTTAAAAGGCTCTAAAACAAAAACCAGATGATCAATCTTTACTGTGATGAGCTCAAAATTTAGAAAAAATGTATTCTTTCTTATAGACTTTTAAACCCATTAAAGATATCTTCCGGTTTGTACGAAAAATAACACAGAAAACTTAAATTTGTAAAATATTTATTTTTTAAGTTTTTCTTTGAAAAACATCAAAAAAAAATAATCTTTTTTACAAAAATGATAATTTTAACAGAGTCATTTTAAAACGGCAATTGTAACCAAACCAAACGCAATAATTAGAAAAATTTTTTTTTCTATGTTGGAGACCAAAGACAAAATATACTTTTGCGCTTTATACCAGATTTGTATTCCACTCAATGGCTGCTGTGCAGGCTTTCAAATAATGCAAAAATCGTCATTTTTCAACCATGAATAACTAAAAATCTGGACGTGATGGAAAAATTTGGAGAACAGATTTGGAATCAGGAGATCAAAGTCTACTAAAAATGATCACCAGAATTCAAACCAGAAAATGAGTGTCGAGCGGTGTAATCTATAATTTTAATGCTTGTAGTTTTGTCACCTTGAATAACCTCGAATTCAAACTACATACCACATTTTCGTCGATAATTGAAGTAAATGTTTTAACAGACCAAAAAATATGGCAAAGTAATGAATAAATAGTAGTTTAGCTAGTTTTTTAGCGATATCTCGAAGAATTGAGCAGCTAGAATTTAAATGTTAACAACCTTACCACCTTTAATCAATAGCAAATCGAACTGCATTTCGTGTTTTTCAACAATGTTAAAGAAACTTCTTTTATTAATCAAAACAAGAAATACCCACAAAAAGCTGTTTTTCGCTATTTCTCGCGAAAGTGAGCATCTATAATTTTTTTGTGGGCAGTTTTAATTTCTTCCAACATGCTCAAATCAAACTGCTTACCACTTGTTTTTTATTATTTTTAAAGAACTGGTTTTAAAATATAAATAAATAATAAAAAAAAATATGTAATTACGCGATATCTCGCGAAATTTAACACCTACAATTTCGATGTCAATAGCTGTGTGACATTTGATCAAGCACAAGTAAAACTGCATACCATGTTTTTACGAAATTTTAAAGAAACCTATCTTAAGATAAAAAACGAAAACAAAAACAGCAAAAAAATAATTTCGCGATTTTTCGCGAACTAAAGAAGATAGGATTTTGATGTTTACTGTTTTGTGATCTTTAAATAAGTACAATCAAAACTGTATACTCAGTTTTTGAAAATATTTAAAAAACTTCAATGTCAAAAATTTAAAAAATACAAAAACACTAATTTGGCGGTATCTCGCGAATGCGAGCAGCTACGATTTCGCTGTTAACAGTTTTGTGACATTTAATTAAGTAGAAATCGAACTGCGTTTACACTTTTCGTCGACACTAAAGTTCAACCTAAACATCGCTAAGGCTCACCGTGATCACTTGTTTTAAATATGTTTTTCATTTGCTTTTGCCTAAAAAAAATATTTTGAGTGCAGTCTTTCGTCAGTTTTTAGAAGCTTGAGTTCCGACGTTCACCATGGTTGATGGATCTTCTTCAGAGGCAAGCGCTCTGGACAGGATTTAAGATAAGGGTGATCCTCACTAAACTAACAGATTTAGACGTTAATCAAGAAATAAATAAATTTGTAATTTTCCTTTAACTTTATAGAGTTATCACATAAATCAAGACCTTAATATCTTTTCCAACGACGAATCTTTTGATCTTTTAAATTTTTTGAAAATTCCTATTGAGTTAAGTAATAATAATTTACGTTAACCATTTAATATTAACTTAAAACAAAGAATTAACATGGATGACTACAAATCATTGATGTAGAAAACTAAATAAAACAAAATATTCAAACCAAGCATTCAATTGAAAATGAAAGAGCAAATATTGTACATACGTACACTCAAAAAATTATGTTAGTAAAATCAACTGAAAATGTCAGTTAAAATAACTACTTTGTAAGTTATTTTGGGGTCAACTACTTTTTCAGTTAAATCAACTAACAATGTTAGTTATTTTAACTGACAAAAAACAACTGACTTATGTAGTAAAAATTACTAACATTTGTAGTCAAAACAACTAATATGAAGTAAAAATAAAATAAACAAAAAAATTTTTAGAAAAAAAAATGAAGACCAAGTTTTTTTTTTTTTTTAGAAGTTGTGAAAAATAAAAAAAATTAAATTTTTTTTTGGAAAAAACTTTGAAAATTTTTCAGAGATAATAAAATAAAATTAACTACTTTTAATAACTGTTACTACATTACAGTACTTTTTTGTTAGTTATTTAAAAAAACGACTTTAAATAACTAACAGAAATAGTTGTTTGATATTTTTCATACAAAAATAACTGACTTTGTAGTTGAAAACAACTAACTACTGTAAAATATACAAACAACTAACATGTAGTAACTTACATAATTTTCTGAGTGTATGTAAGTATAATAAAACAATATTGAATTGAAAATTTACTACACACATCCTTACATAAATAAACATAAATTCTTTTTTTAACAATGGAGTAACAATATTCATGTGTATGTAAATGTATAAAGTAAATCTGTTAGTTGGAAATCAGTAGTTTCCAAAGTAACCACAAATGTTGTATAATACACATACACAAATTCTAATACAAACATACACATGCATACATTTAAATACATTCAGTTCAAATATATTGACACCGACCAATATTTGTGGCCAAAATCAATATGTTTCATGTAGGGTAGAGAGGGGTACATTTGATAGTGGGACAGATTTGCCACAACCACTTATCTTAGAAGATTCTAAACGGATTTAATCCAAAATTTGGTCACTTACACTCTAAAAAAACAACTGGTTCGTTGGCCCATATGCCCCTCTCCTACCCTATACTTGTGTTGTTTCAATATGTATGTAATTGAATATGTATTGTGGGGGGTATTTTACACCTAAACACACTAAATTTTATTGTTTATTATGACAATTAACACGCGAGTCTTAAATACGTTTTATGAACTTTAAGTAAATTTAAAGTATTTATCTTTCTATACTCGTGTGTAGTCAAGTCAGTCTATTGTTGGTTATTTCTTTAAATATTTATTTATTTAGTTATAGTCAATAGTATTTTAGATTTTTTTTTCAAAAATTTACTCCACCCTCCCTTTTAAAGATTTTTTTGTTTGATAATTTTTTTAAAGTATTTATTGATAAGATAAATTAATATCTTTCGTTTTTTTTTTTTTTTTGTTTTGTTGTTTCAATAAGGGAGAGTTTTGTTGTTTTTAATGTTCCTTTTTAACAATGTTATTTGATATTTCTATTAATTTGTTAAAAAACAACAAAAAAAAAAAATTATGATAGCTAAAATTACTCGAAATATTTTCAAAATATAATAAGATTACAAATTGTTTATATAAATATAGAAACTTTTGATATACATACCAGTAATTAAGACCGTTAAATATTTAAAACTTTAATTATATAAACATACTTCTAAAGTATTAAATTATAAAGACTATTTTTATCAAAAACACGTAACACTGTGTAACAAATTTGGGATCACCGAGTGTACCTTTGTAGACAAAAACTAGATTTTTTTAAACGCCCTTATTGCACATGTGGGGTCCAGCGTCCAAACTTAAGCTTGAAATTACGTTCGCTATAACCGGTATGAATTTCGCTGCAATCGGTCCAGTACTTACTGAATGGCCGAATTACAACAAGTAAAAAAATTAAATTCGGCCTTGCCGAATGTAGTGATACCCTCCACAATTTAAAAAAGATTATTGCAAAAAACTTTATTTAAAAGCAAATTACTTTTGAAAAAAATAATTTTTTTTTTGAAAAAAAATTTCCGCGAGAAAAAAATTTTGGTAAAAAAAATCCGCGATTTTTTTGTCAAAAAATATGTTCGTACTTGTTTAAATACCATTTGGAGTTCAATTATGTTCACACTCCTTCGTTGTAAATTTTCAGATTTTTTTGATGACCCGTTCAAAAGATATCGAATTTTTAAAAATTGGTAGTTTGTTCCTTTACTCAAACTTCTTCTACTCATAACTTCTTCAATAATGGTCCAATTTCAAATTTTTATTTTCAAAAATTTTGTTTTTTTGCGTACTTTTAAAAAAAAAATCCCAAAAAATTTGTAAAAGCGCTCTAGTATGCGATGTTTAAGTTTTTAAATTTAAATCTCATTTTTGAAAATGTTTGTACTTTTCGATTTTTTTGAAATTTTTTTGTGTAAAACTTCTATCGATTCTACAAATTTTTTGCCCAGGAGGATCGTGGGATAACGATTATTACTATTTTTTAAAATTTTTTGAAAAAAATTTATTGTAATTTTCCAATCTTAAAATCATTTCTACTGCTCCAATGGTGCGCCATAGAGGGGTCATTTATAAGACTGACCCCCATTAATTTTTACGTCTTAACATTTCTTTGGAACAAACTAATACCCTATCTCCAATTTCTAAAGGGGCTCCCACACAAAACTACATTTTTTTTAAATTTGCTCCAACCGCTCTAACTGCCATAATAGTGCCCTTAGAGCAATGGTTCCCAACCTTTTTTACGCCACGCCCCACTTTTAAGTTAAAAAAATTGCCTTTTCCCCCCACACCTAAGAAAAATTTGTTAAGTTTTCTAATTTTTGTTTCTAACGAAAAATTACTAATGGCTTAGCAAAGTTTTTGTAAAATATAAATTTAAACTAAGTTTTTAGTAAAAATTTTAAGCAATTAACAAAATTTGTGTAGGTAATTTGGCTAAAAATATAGTTTTTATAGTTAATTTGACTAAAAAATATCTTGAAAATGTTGTCGTTGCCCCCTGGAACCATCAAATTGCCCCCCAGTGAGAATCAAAGGTTGGGAACCATTGCCTTAGAGCAACAAAATGTATAACGAACCCACAATATTTTTTTAGTCCAAACATTTTCTCTGAACAAACCTACCCTCTATCTCTAATTGTTAAGGCGGTCCCCATACAATCTTTTTTATTTTTTGTAAATTTGTTGTATTTAATCAGCTTCTACCGGTCCATTGGTGCGTCCGTGAGGGGTCATTATTGAGACCGACCCCTATTTATTTTTAACCCCAAACATTTTTGTAAAACATACCACAGCCGTATCTCCACTCGCTAAGACCGCCTTAACAATTAGAGATAGAACATAGGTGTGTTCAGATAAAATATTTGGACTAAAAAAATATTGTGAGCCGAGCATACATTTTGTTGCTCTAAGCACTATTGGCACTATTATGGCAGTTAGAGCAGTTGGAGCAAATTTTAAAAAATGTTGTTTTGTGTGGGAGCCCCCTTAGAAATTGGAGATAGGGTATTAGTTTGTTCCAAAGAAATGTTAAGACGAAAAAATTAATGGGGGTCGGTCTTATAAATGACCCCTCTATGACGCACCATTGGAGCAGTAGAAATGATTTTAAGATTGGAAAATTACAATACATTTTTTTCAAAAAATTTAAAAAAATAGTAATAATCGTTATCCCACGATTCTCCTGGGCAAACAATTTGTAGAATCGATAGAAGTTTTACACAAAAAAATTTAAAAAAAATCGAAGAGTACAAACATTTTCAAAAATAAAATTTAAATTTAAAAACTTAAAAATCGCATACTAGAACGCTTTAAAGAATTTTTATGATTTTTTTTAGAAAGAACGCAAAAAACAAAAATTTTGAAAAAAAAATTGAAATTTGGACCATTATTGAAGAAGTTATGAGTGAAAGAATTTTGAGTAAAGGAGCAGACTACCAATTTTTAAAAATTCAATATCTTTTGAACGGGTCATCAAAAAAATATGAAAATTTACCACGAAGGAGTTTTCGAAGGGTACTAAAAACTGTAAACAAATTGGGAAAATCTAAAAAAAAATTTTTCAAATTATCCGATTTGACATGGAATGCCCCATATATACTTAATCGATATTTCGATGAGTTACAAACGGAATGACAAACTTATACATATATACCAACTGTCACTAAGTGGAGGGTATACAAAATTAACCACTGCACCGATGCGTATGATTGTTATTTAAAGCCAATTACAAAATTAAGTATACGCCACTTATATAGTTTTCAAGTAATAATTATAATAACAGTTCACTTACTTCAAATGCGTGTAAACAAATTGCGCACTAAATTAAAACAAATCAAGTAAGAAAATTATAGTCGGTCAAGACCGACCATATAATACCCAACACCAGAGTTTCCCGGAAAATGGGTCCCAAGTTCAAACATGGACTGATTAGATCTATATTTTGTCAAATCTTTAATAGGTGTGAAAAGCACTCACAAATCAAATTTGAGTGGAATAGGCTTCTTTTTGTTGACAATAAACCGCTTCAACTGAATATCGGGCGAAATTTTCACATGGGACCTAAGTCCAAAAATTGTCTGATGATAATCAGATTTGATAAGGTTATTAAAGTACGCGTTTAACATATACAAACAGAATTTTAATTAAATATTTTCTATTTTCATGAAATTTAAGAGATTTATGTGAAAATCGGGAAGATGGTTTGTATGGGGGCTACAAGAAGAACTGGTCCGATTTCTTTAAAATTCTGAATGGTGATTTGTGTGGATGAAACATGATTACCTGTCAAATTTTGAAGAGAGTCATTTGAGCCAAAACTAAAGAGGACCTTTGTATGGGGGCTTGGTCTAAATATGGACCGATTTTTTCCAATTTCAATAGGCTTCGTCCAAAATAGGCTTAAGTCAATTGATTAAAAATTGCGACCTGTATCGTGTTTACACCGTTTATATGGACAGACAGACGAAGGACGGACAGACGAAAGGACGGACAGACGAAAGGACGGACAGACGGACGGACATCGCTAAATCGACTCAAAAAGTGATTCTAAGTCGATCGGTATACTTAAAAGTGGGTCTAGGACCAATATTTCGGGTAGTTACAAACATCAGCACAAACTCATTATACCCTGTACCACAGTGTGGTGTAGGGTATAAAAAACTTGAGGGTTTTTTATAGAAAATGTCAACATTCATTTCCTTTTGGTTTCATTCCATTCCGATTTTGGTTATTGCACTGTGTAATTATTCACTCCAATCACAGTATGAGGGTATACTCAATTTGTCATTCCGTTCACACAAAAAAACCTTGTCAAATTACTATAAAACAGTGATCGGCACCCATTGCACGCTGGAGCCGAACACAATCGGCAATTCACATGTATACAACACGAATGTCAACAAAAAATCAACAAAGAGCATAAAAAAAACAAATATTTTATTCAGTAGCAAGCTGACTTTCTTCAAAGCAGGTTGATGTCGCTTTGTTGAAGAAATACACCAACGCATGCATATTTTTATTAAAACACTAATACTTTCATATGCCTCTTTGTGCCGACCACTGCTATAAAAAGTCTCGTAATCCCATTTTTGTTAGTCTTCCTTGTTTTTTTACAAAAAAATACTGATCGAAATTTTGCATTTTTTTGTAATTTTTATTAGGAATTCTCGTATAATAGTAGGTAGCAAAAAAATTAGTAAAGTCACGAGAGTTCCTTGTAAATTTTATAGCGTTGGTAAAAAACTTGTAAAATTAAAAAAAATTTGGTAGAAATCTTTTGAAATAACTAGGAATTCTTGCCAAATAGGAGGTAGCAAAAAATAACAAACTTTTTTGTCATTTTACAAAATTTTGAATATTTGTAACGAGTCGAATCGTTCGGGGACCCCATAAAGTATATGAGGCATTCCACACCAAATCTGAAGCGAAAATAATAATAACTCTGTTAAATTACAGAAAATTTGGACAAAAAAAAATGTTAATTTACAGAAATATTGTAAAATATTTGTTAAATAAAGCACCATTTAACAAAGAAAACTCTGTAAATTTACATATAGTTGTAAAATGCATTTTAGGAAACCCAAAAAAAAATTGAAACAAGAAAATACAAGCAATTTACAAAATTGTTATGAAATTCAAATGCGATTTCCTCGAAAAACGAAAAACACATGGCCGGATTTTTTGATAAATTGACTTTTTTAAAAAATGGGAAATTTCAGAGCGGGTTCTTAAATTTTCGAAAGAAAAAAGTTTTAATCGATAGCCCATACAAAACTATACAAGAATGTAAATTTTTGAGATTTGTGGTGCATTCCGTTTTAATTTGATAAATATTTAAACGAGGTAATTCGACACAAACTTGACAATTTTTACAATGTTTGACCACGCCTCCTAAGAAAACTCTGTCAAAAGTCTGTTGAATTGAGATTACAGTCACTTTACAGCAGGGTTGCAAAATGCGAACATCAAAACTGTACCAACGAGCTCCTAAAATTGTACTTTTTCGACCCCAACTGTACCAATATTTTTTTTTTTTTAAAGGAGCGAAAAACAAGCTTTTGGAAAGCAATCAAGACTCTAAGAACGCATCCAAACCGCCTGAATTATTGCATGATTTCTGTGGGCGATGTCACAGTTAAAAGCACTATTTGGTAGCACTGAGAGAGCGCTATTTCTGATACAGTGTGGTCATGTATCTTCTCAGCGCTGATTGAGTCATTCTTTCATATCATTCTTTTGTTATAATATCAGCTATCCGAATTATTGGTCCTAGACCTAACTTTAAGTATACCGATGGACGCAGATTTAATTGGTGAATCGATTTTGCTATGATTTCCCGTTTTCTGTCGGTCCATCTAATTAGTATCCATACAAACGTCCTCCCGATATTTACTTAAATCTGTCTATTGGCATCCTTATATATCTATTTAACTCAAATTTGTTTTGTATGTTTTTCGACACCAATTTCAGATCTGGCCAAATATAGATCCAAACACATAGAAATGATAAAAAGTTGAGTTGCCACCGTGAATCGTTTAAAATAGAGAAATTCCACCAAAAGGGGATAAACTGAGGAAGATCTTAAATTGTACTAAATAAGTCATTGGTGTACCATTGTACTTTTGAGCTTCGAATTGTACCAAAAAAAGTACAATTGTACCAACTTTTGCAACCCTGCTTTACAGAGTATTCTCTATCTTTAAATTCTCTACACTAAATTGATAAATTTTATAAAATAAAAAAATCCAGATGTGCGTTCTTAGATTTTGCATTGTGACTTTGATTATAATTTACAAAATTGAGATTAGTAATGTTTCAAGAAACATAGGAAATCAAAACAAGTAAATTTTTTTTATATTTTATGGATATCAAGATGTAATTGAAAGTTCAAGTAGCATAACAAATTTTTTGAGGTTGTATGTAAAATACTTTGTACAAACAAGTACTTTACATTTTACACGTTGATTATCAAGATGTAGATGATGATGGTGATGCTGCTGCAGCCAGTGCTGCATGCAAAAAAGTAAAAAATTCCTTAAATTAGAAATATGCACATGCATGCATGAAGTAAGGCAGGATGGATGGATGTATGGAATGGCTGACTGGCTGCCTGGCAGATTTAGTATAAACAGACACACTTTAACTCTTAAGGATACACACAGAAAACGAATTCGTTGTGCCAACCAAATTTAGAACCAACCAAATATTTGTAGTCCAGCCAACTATCACTTTTATCAGTTGTGATTACTAATAATTTCGATTTAGTCAATTGGTATTTATATTGAATTTCAGTAAGAGCAACTGAATATATCTGTTGAAACAACGAAAAATTATAGATACAAAATGGTTGTTGTGACCGATATAATACCACCACAACTGAAGTATTTTATTAATGGGGCCATTCAACCGTAAAATAAAAAGCCCAAAATAATGTTTTTTTGTAATAAATTTATTAAATAAGTTAATTTTACAAGAAAATACACATAAGTTGATATTTAATACAATTTTTAAGAATAGTTTTTTTATAAAAAATTCTCAGAATCCTACAAAAATGTCACAGCACCTGAGACTTTTCTATAGAAAATATGTCTCAGAATCTGAGACATTTTCTATAGAAAATATGTCCCAGAACCTGAGACTTTTCCAATAGAAAAAACGTCTTAGAATGTGGGTCTTTTTCTATAGATAAAACATCTTAGAATGTGAGACTTTTCTATAGAAAAAATGTCTCAGAATCATAGATTTTTTTGGAGAAAAAATGTTTCAGTATCTCAATGTGTAGGAATCTGAGACTTTTTCTATAAAAAAAATGTCTCAAAATCTGAGACTTTTTCTATAGAAAAAAATGTCTCAGAATAGGATACTTTTTGTATAGAAAAAATGTCACAAAATCTGAGACTTTTTCTAATGAAAAAAAGTTTTAGAATCTGAGACTATTTCAATAGAAAAAATGTCTCAGAATCTGAGACTTTTTCTATAGAAAAAATGACTCAGAATCTGAGACTTTTTCTATAGAAAAAATGTCTCAGAATCTGAGACTTTTTCTATAGAAAAAATGTCTCAGAATCTGAGACTTTTTCTATAGAAAAAATGTCTCAGCATCTGAGACTTTTTCTATAGAAAAAATGTCTCAGAATCTGAGACTTTTTCTATAGAAAAAATGTCTCAGAATCTGAGACTTTTTCTATAGAAAAAATGTCTCAGAATCTGAGACTTTTTCTATAGAAAAAATGTCTCAGAATCTGAAACTTTTTCTATAGAAAAAATGTCTCAGAATCTGAGACTTTTTCTATAGAAAAAATGTCTCAGAATCTGAGACTTTTTCTATAGAAAAAATGTCTCAGAATCTGAGACTTTTTCTATAGAAAAAATGTCTCAGAATCTGAGACTTTTTCTATAGAAAAAATGTCTCAGAATCTGAGACTTTTTCTATAGAAAGAATGTCTCAGAATCTGAGACTTTTTCTATAGAAAAAATGTCTCAGAATCTGAGACTTTTTCTATAGAAAAAATGTCTCAGAATCTGAGACTTTTTCTATAGAAAAAATGTCTCAGAATCTGAGACTTTTTCTATAGAAAAAATGTCTCAGAATCTGAGACTTTTTCTATAGAAAAAATGTCTCAGAATCTGAGACTTTTTCTATAGAAAAAATGTCTCAGAATCTGAGACTTTTTCTATAGAAAAAATGTCTCAGAATCTGAGACTTTTTCTATAGAAAAAATGTCTCAGAATCTGAGACTTTTTCTATAGAAAAAATGTCTCAGAATCTGAGACTTTTTCTATAGAAAAAATGTCTCAGATTCTGAGACTTTTTCTATAGAAAAAATGTCTCAGAATCTGAGACTTTTTCTATAGAAAAAATGTCTCAGAATCTGAGACTTTTTCTATAGAAAAAATGTCTCAGAATCTGAGACTTTTTCTATAGAAAAAATGTCTCAGAATCTGAGACTTTTTCTATAGAAAAAATGTCTCAGAATCTGAGACTTTTTTCTATAGAAAAAGTCTCAGATTCTGAGAATCTGAGAAAAAATGTCTCAGATTCTAAGACATTTTTCTATACAAAAAGTCTCAGATTCTGAGACATTTTTTCTATAGAAAAAGTCTCAGATTTTGAGACATTTTTTCTATAGAAAAAGTCTCAGATTATGAGACATTTTTTCTATAGAAAAAGTCTCAGATTCTGAGACATTTTTTCTATAGAAAAAGTCTCAGATTCTGAGTCATTTTTTCTATAGAAAAAGTTTCAGATTCTGAGACATTTTTTCTATTGAAAAAGTCTCAGATTCTAAGACTTTTTTTCATTAGAAAAGTCTCAGATTTTGTGACATTTTTTCTATACAAAAAGTATCCTATTCTGAGACATTTTTTTATAGAAAAAGTCTCAGATTTTGTGGCATTTTTTCTACACAAAAAGTCTCAGATTCAGAGACATTTTTTCTATAGAAAAAGTCCGAGATTCTGAGACATTTTTTTTATAGGAAAATTCTCAAATTCTAAGACATTTTTTCGATAGAGAAAGTCTCAGATGCAGAGACATTTTTTTCTATAGAGAAAGTCTCAGATTCAGAAACATTTTTTCCATAAAAAAAATTTCAGATGCTGAGAAATTTTTTCTATAGAAAAAGTCTCAGATTCTGAAACCTTTTTTCTATAGAAAAAGTCTCAGATTCTGAAACATTTTTTCTAAAGAAAATGTCTCAGATTCAAAAACATTTTTTCTATATAAAAAGTCTTATATTCTGAGACATTTTTTCTATAGAAAAAGTCTCAGATTCTGAAACATTCTTTCTATAGGAAAAATCTCAGATTCTAACCATTTTTTCTATAGAAAAAGTATCAGATTCTGAGACATTTTTTCTATAGAAAAAGTCTCAGATTCTGAGACATTTTTTCTATAGAAAAAGTCTCAGATTCTGAGACATTTTTTCCATAGAAAAAGTCTCAGATTCTGAGACATATTTTCTATAGAAAAAGTCTCAGATTCTGAGACATTTTTTCCATAGAAAAAGTCTCAGATTCTGAGACATTTTTTCTATAGAAAAAGTTTCAGATTCTGAGACATTTTTTCTATAGAAAAAGTCTCAGATTCTGAGACATTTTTTCTATAGAAAAAGTCTCAGATTCTGAGTCATTTTTTCTATAGAAAAAGTCTCAGATTCTGAGATATTTTTTTATAGAAAAAGTCTCAGATTCTGAGATATTTTTTCTATAGAAAAAGTCTCAGATTCTGAGACATTTTTTCTATAGAAAAAGTCTCAGATTCTGAGACATTTTTTCTATAGAAAAAGTCTCAGATTCTGAGACATTTTTTCTATAGAAAAAGTCTCAGATTCTGAGACATTTTTTCTATAGAAAAAGTCTCAGATTCTGAGACATTTTTTCTATAGAAAAAGTCTCAGATTCTGAGACATTTTTTCTATAGAAAAAGTCTCAGATTCTGAGACATTTTTTCTATAGAAAAAGTCTCAGATTCTGAGACATTTTTTCTATAGAAAAAGTCTCAGATTCTGAGACATTTTTTCTATAGAAAAAATCTCAGTTTCTGAGACATTTTTTCTATAGAAAAAGTCTCAGATTCTGAGACATTTTTTCTATAGAAAAATCTCAGATTCTGAGACATTTTTTCTATAGAAAAAGTCTCAGATTCTGAGACATTTTTTTCTATAGAAAAAGTCTCAGATTCTGAGACATTTTTTCTATAGAAAAAGTCTCAGATTCTGAGACATTTTTTCTATAGAAAAAGTCTCAGATTCTGAGATATTTTTTCTATAGAAAAAGTCTCATATTCTGAGACATTTTTTTCTAAAGAAGAAGTCTCAAATTCTAAGAAATTTTTTCTAGAGAAAAAGTGTCAGATTCCGAGACATTTTTTCTATAGAAAAAGTATTAGATTCTGAGACATTTATCCTTTAGACAAATTCTTACATTCTGAGACGTTTTTCCTATTGAAAAATTCTCAGATTCTGAATGATTTTCTTATAAAAAAAAGTTTCAGATTCTGAGACATTTTTCTTATAGAAAATATCTCAGATTCTGAGAAGTTTTTCCTATAAAAAAATTCTCAGATTCTGAGAGATATTTCCTATAGAAAAAGGTTCATCTTTTGAGAGATTTTTTCTGTACAAAAAGTCTCACAATTTGATATATTTTTCCTTAGAAAAAGACCCAGATTTGTTATAGAATAGTTGTGATATTCAGTGATATTTTTTCTGTTGAAAATTAGAATACCTCAAAAAATTTGTTTTTGCAAACCTCCCTCTCAAATTTCATTCTTCCCAATACAGCTTTCAATGGAAATTTGTCTTTTCCAGATCCATGGGTAAATCAGCAAGAAACTTGCATCCGAATTTATTTTGTAAATGGTGGGCTTTTTTCTGCAAATAAATACAATACATATAGTTTGCAAGTATTTTGCGCAGATTAAAAACTCATGTACATACCTTTTGGTTTTTTTTTTTATTCTGTTAACTGCATATTTAATAGGTATGTATTTGTGTTTATCTTAATACAATTTTTTTTAAATATTTTCTAAAATTGTTTTATTTTTTTATGACGTTTTAATAATTTAAATGATTTTTTGTATATGCAACTTACAATTAGTTGCAGTAACTGTTATACAAAATACCAAAAATTAATAGTTCTTAGATAGTTTTGCATTAAAATTTTAAATTCAAATTTAATTTGAGTTTTTCAAAATTTAAAACAATTTTTACAAAGTATCAGTTGCTATATCTGATTTTTAATATAACTGAACTAATACTTTGTGATTGTTTTTAAAAATTGATTGCATTTAAAAATAAAATATAAATGAATGGTTCGGACTATTACGACCGATTTTGAAGTAATATATTTTTTCAAATTGATAAATACAACCAATATTTTTTGAAAATGTGATTGTTTATTGGTAATTTGTTTAGATATTTTGTTTAAAATTTATTTTTTGAATCATAATAATTGAATTTAAGTAGTTGTAACTAAAACTTATATTCTGAAACCAAATTTGATTAGCTTCGACTGAGTTCTAAATAATTTTTTCCCTGTGTGTAATCTCTAACCGGGTTAACAGGCTCAAATAACAAACAAACCATCCACAAACAAGTAAAACCTAAAACTCAAACAAACCGAGCAACATTACGTATTTCTAAAATACAATTTCAAACATCAAACCAACTTTCTGTTTGCTTAATAATGACATGTATTCACGGTATTTGGATTTCATTTAGATTTGCTGCTTTTTTATTTTTTCTCCCTTTTCTACTACTACTACTGTTCCTAAAGAAAAGCCTCTTAACATCTTAATTTCATTTTATAATATAAAATAATGTAATAAACACCAATATACAAATATTAACACATACACAATTGCATACCATAGCTGTATTATTGATTTTTTTTATTTGGATTTTTTGGAAAAAAATAAAATACTTTGATATTTTAGTTGGCTATCAAAAAATAAAATGTTTTGTTATTTTATTTATTTTGGTTTGAATAAAATAAAATTTTATTTTATTCAAATTCATAAAAATGAAATAATATTTCTTTCCAAAAAAATCAAATAATTTTTTCTGATTGCTTATTCAAACAAACAAAATAGAATTTTTCAAAATAATCAACAAAAATTTGTGATTTTTTTTGGTTATTCACAAAAATTCAAATGAATAACGTATTATTTAAACAAAAAAAAGAAATATTCTTGAAAATTTTCTGTTTGAAAAATAATTTTTTTTTTATTTATTTTGAATTTTATTATACAGTAAAACACACAATTATTCTTACAAACCACTATTGTTTTACTTATTTAAGGTTTTCTTTACTAAAACATTAATTTGATTATTTTTAATTTTTTCCCAAATTGACTTTTACTGATTAAAAAATGTTCTTAAAACATTTTCTTATGGAAAATACTCTAGTTGATTAGACTTTTCGATATTTTTCTTAAACAATAAAAAGTCGTGAAAGGATGTATAATTACTTAAATACCCTTAATTGTAAAGGTTTATTTTGCAAAACATTGAGATTTTTAAGGGTTTTTGCTTTGGTGACATTTTTAAGAAAATATTCTTTAGTATTAACTGTGAAATGTTTCTACTACACAAAAATTATTTTAATCGAAAAAAATTTCATTCTTTATACAATTGAACATTTTTGCAATAGAAAATGCATTATTCTATTTTTAAAATTTAAATGGATATTTGCTTATAATATTTTTTTATTTTTGACTACTTTTGAGGTAAAACTGATGTTGTACTGATGATTTAATTTATTGTGATTCTCTAGCACATAACGATCTATCCGTCTATCCCTCATTTTACGGATTAACTGTTATATTTTTTAAGCGAGATACATTGAAGTCTACCAAAAGGGAAAAAATATTCTACGAATTAGTGCATGAAATTTCACTGGGGAAGTATCATATTGAAAATAATTAAAATAATAAGTTATAATATATCAAAAATGTTTCAAAATTTACTTTATAACTATATCACATAGGCCAGGTAAAATTTGTGACTTTTACCAACCAAGTAAAACACGGGTGGTTGGAAACAGTTTTTGCCTAAAAGTGCGAATACTATATTTTCTTTTTTGAATACGTATTTGGAATGTCTAAGAATAATATAGGAACAAAAACCAAAACATCGATCGAGCACTTTTTTCAAAAATCGCGGTTGAATTGCAAAAGATTATTATATTCGAATTTTCTCGAAAACTAGAGATATCAAAAAAAAAACAAATATTATTTGGAATTATGCATTTATATAAAGTATTCAAAAAAATTTACATTGCAGTATTCAAACGGTCAAAAAATAAACATAATTATTTTGAATGTATTTATATGGTATGGAATTGGGCACATTTTTAAGCGCGAAAAACACAAAAACGAAACAAGCTACAGCATTTTAGATGACAGATTTGGATTCTACAGGTCCATATTACATAAAATCCACTCTTAGTTTTTGACATTAACGCAATAATGTCTAACAGTGGTGCTACAAAAACGCTTATAAATAAAATTTTTTAAATTTCTATTCCGAATATCTCGAAAACGAGAAGCTATAGAGAAATTGCATATTTCATAGAGTATGCGGTACGTTTACGTTTTTAGACTAACTACTTACAATTAGACCTTAATGGTCAAAACGTACTCTGAAAATTTAAATACTTTTAGGCATTTCTTTTAAAAAAGGGAAAATAGAAATTAATTGTTGATTTCTTGTAAGAGTCCTAACACCTTAAATGGGAAATGAAGTGTTGATTTTTTAGAATCCTAACAGGTATTGCTTAGACTTTTAAGCTCTTAATTTCCTTAGTTTTTCTCTTCCTTGCTTCTGCAGAAACAAGGTCAGGTCAAAAAAAAATATGTATATCGTTGACTGTGACTTTTCATATTTTTTTTTAACTATCCCATTATGCCAATAGTTAATCAAGCTGGAGAGAAATTGGCATCGGCCTGACCAATTTTGCTCGGATGCGGCTCAATTTTTTATTTTTTTTTTTGTAAAACATAATGGCCGGCTTTTAAGCCGGTTGGTTTGTTTGTCTGATGCCAAAGTGGTCCTATATTACATAAATACGCCCACGAAGACTTTTCGAAATTTCTTAAAACTATATAATCATACTGATGGTCAGGCAACGATATGTAGTTTTGGTTCACTTACGTCAACGTTACAAAAAATTTCTTCTGTTTCTGTTGTATGTTTCAATAAAAATATTTGAAATTCAAAAAAAAAAAAATCAAACAAAGAAACTTAAAAAAAATTTTCATTTTGTATAAATTTTTCTAGATAATAGAAATTTTATTCTATAATAATTGTTTGTAAAATTTATTGTGTGTAAAAGATTTGTGAGTTAAACTTATTAAAAAATGATATCAAGTGACGAGGATTTCTCATCGGATGACACCGATAATTTTAACCGTTTTTATAGTAAAAATTTATCAGTCAGTTTTTACGGATTTTTACAGTTATTTATATAAGTAGTCTTTTTTTTTAAATAAAGTTTCATTAGTTTCAAACGTATTTTCTGTTTAATTTACTGACATAATATTTTGAGTGTATGTAATAAATAAACATTTCGGTATTTATCATTATTATCAGATATCATTCCATTTTGCAAATCGCATGTTTTTAAATTTGGTTATATGGCCGCTAAATTTTATCATAAAATTTCATTTTCTAGTCCCCTGGATTCAACTGCAGGACGTTGAAGTTCTTCTGCCATAAAAATATTTCATTTGCTTCTGCCTTTTTTCAAATTTTTAAATATGATCCGATTTGGCCCATTTCCGTACTTAACCAGCCTCAGACCATAAGATATATTTCTGCCAAATTTTCGCAGTCTAGCTCTTTTATTTTGGATTGTATCATGTCTTCCATAGACGAACGGACGGACATCTGCAGAATGTGTAACAATCGATCACTAATAAATAATATATATTTTATGGTTTGTTAGATAGATATTTCGATGCTTACACACGGAATGACAAAGTGAGTATACTCCTTAAACCAACCTATGAAAGTCGCCAATTTTTACAGATTTTTATACTTTTCTTTAAAAAAAAAGTTTTGTTAAGTAAATATTTGCATAAGTTTATAGCTCTGCACTTGGAATTTCCTAAATCACAACTTAACTTTTCTGAATTCAAATGGACTTTTTATAAATTACAATTTATAAGAACCTGATATTAAAACAAAACTGTTTTGTAAGAATAATTTTTTGTTAAACTGTACAAAATAAATAAAATAGTTTTTTTTTTTTCAAACACAAAATTTTCAAGAATATTTATTTTTTGTTGTTTGAATAACACGTTATTTATTTGAATTTTTGTGAATAACCAAAAAAAATCACAAATTTTTGTTGATTATTTTGAAAAATTATATTTTGTTTGTTTGAATAAAAAAAATCAGAAAAAATTATTCGATTTTTCGTTATTCAAATAAAATCAAAATAAATATTATTCATTTTCAAATATTTAAATAATCTGTTATTTGATTATTTTTGAAAAAATATTGTTATTTATTCATTTCGTTATTTCAATCATAGCATACAGCTATGTTGCATACATGTTACTTTAGTAGGGCGGCATTTATAGGAAAAGAAGAATTTTTTCATAAGAAATTTAAAATAAATCGAGAAATAAAACGTTGTTAAATAACAACTTAATCATATGAAACTAACAATAACTAAAAAAACTTCATTCCATTCGATTACTGTTTAATTCCATTTCATTTTCCGTTCTATTCCATTTTATTCCTTGCAGTGCTTCACTGACTCCTCCTCCTCCACTTCCCTGCAACTTCTGCGATAGCCCCTATCAGAAATTCCCAAACGCACCCCCAATTACACAGTGCCCGCCGCATTACAGGCTAACCGTCGGTTTGCCAAAAGTAAGAAGTCCTTTTGTCCTCTCAGGATTTGACAGTGGCCACATGGTTCGCGATATCCTATATGAAGTCAGGGATATCCACCTATCTTTCATTCTGTTCTCAGATATCTAATCAAACTCGTTCATCAATTCCACTATAGGAACCGAGATGTCAGGTTCTATACGTTTTCCCACCGATTCCGAGCCTTTTCTCGCACATTCGTCAGTCAATTTGTTCCCAGCGACCCCACTATGTCCAGAAACCCAGCTTGAGTGTGTGCTGACTGATTCGACGAAAAGATTGTATACTTCTCCTAACGATTCCCGATTTTACAGTGTCTGATTCTAAGGCCTTCAGAGCTGCTAGACTATCCACAAAAATGTTAATGGCATAAGGGCGAAGGTCCCATGTCATAATCATCTGCGGGGCTTTGTCAATTGCAAGTACCTCAGCCTGGAAAACACTACACTTATCCGGAAGTCTCAGTGAGGCCTCTATTTCGAGGCATTCAGAGTGCACTCCCGAACCCGTTCTCATCTGCATTTTTGATCCGTCCGTAATTATTGATATCGCATTCTCTGTCATAACAGATTTTTCCGCCCAGCCTTCATTAGTCGGAATTTGGATTTCGAAGGTTTTGTCAAAGTTCGTCTGTGGTGGGATATAGTCAGTTACAGTTCCGTCACGCCCACCGTACTTAATATAGTCGGGTGTAACCAAAAGCGTTGCTTAAGCATCTGCGACTCTCTTAACCTGAGAGCCGATTTTACTGCTGTGCTCTTGACGTAAATATCTACGGGCTGAAGTTTAGTATCTCTTCAAGGCCGGGCTGGGGTGCTGATCGAATAGCACCTGTGATACCAACACACGCCAGTCGTTGTACCTTCTGTAGATTGCACAGATATGTTTTCTTATCCACTGCTCTCCCCCACATAAGTGCACCATAGGTAAGTATTGGTCTAATTATCGCACCATACATCCAGTGGATAACATTCGGTTTTAGACCCCACCTTCTTCTAAAAGTTCTTCTGCAGGTGTAAAAAGCACATAACGACTTTTTCATTATTTCCTCTGTATTTCTTTTCCAAGAAAGCTTTGAGTCCAGGATCACACCTAGGTGTTTCGCTTTATTAGATAGTTCCAAAGTGATTCCATTTAATTTGAGAAGAAAAGACCTTGGTATCTTAGTCCTTTTTGTGAACAAGGCAAGTTCGGTTCGGGGAAGAGTAAATCTGCTTGGTTTATCGCTGACATTGCCATTACATGATCTACATATGTGACTGTTTAACGAGGCTAAAAGATCCGGTAACTTGTCTGCCTACAAAGCCTCGGTGAACAGTTTTTAAAATTTGATAAGGACGGCGAAACAAAAGTCCTAGAAAGACTTCTGTCGCGACGTGAAATACTTTTCAGATACCAGTTGCACAAGAATCTTTCGTAAGCTTCCTTTGCCCCTGTCTCGGCAGTAGGAGAACCAGCGGCAAGGAGTCTCTTGACGAACTTATAAATGCGCACTACTCTGGTAGTTTTCCCGTCCCTGACATGGAAGACAAACCTGTTACGCCTGAGCCCTGCTTTGTTAATCTGCCCCTTGGAAAGAATGGACCACGTTGGGACACAAAGAGCTTCGTATCGTGTAAATAACCGGGTCCTGGCGGTATTATCCCACACCCAAAAAAAAAACATGGGTATTTAATACTAAAAATTTAACTAATTTTTAGTTCAAAAGGGCCTAGTGCAGAAATTGGTAACCAATACTAAAATTTTTTACTAAATTTATTGAAAACCAGTAAAAATTACTAATTTTAGTACTTTGAAGATACTAAAAATAGTAAATAATTAGTAGATTTTTGTACAAAATCACTTACTAAACCTTTTACTGTAGAATTATTTTGAGTGCAGAATATCTTCAATGGGAGGCCTATCGGATTATACCGTAACTTGTCAAGGGGTGGGAACATAACGCATACGAAACCAAAGGATTATAGACTGATTAGTCTTTCCTCGTTTCTCTTGAAGACTCTGGAGAGAATATCCGTTATGTCCCTCATAATGTCGATCAATCCAGAGTTACTATCTGCCTACCAGGTGCTTTTAACAATGTCAAACCTGAGGCAATTAGGTTTGCCCTAGACAACTACGAGGACAATTTGGCCATTGCAGTTTTTGGAAGTATCAAGGGATTCCGTCTGAATGAAGTTCAGAAAGTGGTCTAAGGGAAAATGCAAGTAAGATTTTGTTCTATTTTCCAATAGGAAAAAGATTCTCACGTTCAGTCCGCCGAGATTAGGCGATATTAAAGTAACGGTAGCCGATAGTTTAAAGTATATAGGAATCGGGTAAGGCCACTCTTCAGAAGTCATTTAATAAGATTCCTAGAACAACTTGCACACTTCATGCCACTCCGACGAGTGGTACGAAGTGCGCCTCTATACCCTCGGTCGAAACAGTGTTAAAGCAAGAATTTAGTACAGGTCCGATGGGACAGAGGGTCTCGACATACCTGAAAAGACACTTGAGGCTTTCACTGATGGCTCCAAAATGAATGGCCGAGTGAAAGGTGTCTATTTTATGAGTCAGCTGGATTACATACTCTTCTTTCAATTACCGGACCAGTATAGCGTATTTCAAGCCGAGATTATTGGTATAAAAGGCCTGCGGATAGGAAGATCTTAACATAAATAAGTCACCGGGACCGGATGGTATTACGGCAATGGTGCTAAGACATTGTTCTTCATCGCTTCTCATCCTCTGGCAAACCTATTTCGCTATTCGTACCGGGTAGGAGTTTTTCTCTCATGTTGAAAGGTGGCCAACGTCCAGCCAATCCCAAAAAATGGTGAGGCTGCGAACTCGAATAATAACCGCCCAATAGCAATTTGCTCTACGCTCTCCAAAGTGATGGAGAGCGTGGTTAATTCCCACCTTGTAAATTATCTGGAGTCCAATTCATTTTTGTACGATCGACAGATAGCTTTCTTATATGTCGTTCTACAGGAGAACTATTAGCGTTCATTTCGTAACGTTGAAGTCTAATCACCAATTTGGTGAAAGCAAAGTGGTTTGCAAGGCATGTGATCGTGTGTGGCACGAGGCACTCGTTTCGAAGCTTATTGCGTTTGGTGTCGGTAATGATTTCCCTCCAGCTTTCTCAATGACCGTACTATACGTGTTGTTATAGATCAGCTTCGGGTACAAACATACTATAACATAAATACTTGTGTGCAAATAGCAAACAAAATGTCAACAAAGCATCAGAATTTTATAGTGTACATGTTGCCACGTCGCACAAGCAGCATTTTTAAGCATATACCTGAGGGCAAACAAATTTAAAAAAAGCTCAACACTGTTTTAGATGGATTCGCATCAGATAAGTTCCGGCTAAATTTAGGAGTACCGCAAGGTTCTGTTCTTTCTTCTTCTCTATTTCTTATTTTTCTTAACGACCTTCTCAATCAAACGTCCAATCCTATATATTGTTTCGCAGATGACAGAAAGAAACAAAGCGGCTAATAAATCCCTACCGGATGTGACCGCATCTAGAATTCTCCAAGAATGCTGGTAGTCTCTTAATGAGATGGCGAGATATTCGAATGTGGCACTCATTTGGGCGCCTGGGCATATGAATATAAATGGTAACTGTGTTGCCAATAAATTAGCCAGGCAGGGGACGACTCCAAATTCTGACGAGATCGATCATATGCCTGGTATCCTGCCCAATGCGAGTAAGCGGCAGAGCGAGACTTCGCGATCACAGATCGCCAACGACAGGTGGCGAGTCGCCACTGGCGACGTGAACCAACGTGCTCTACCACGAGGATGTTGTGGCTCTCATTTGGTCGCCGGCGTACGGTCTGGATGTCGCTAGTTCCAGCTGTAAAAGGGCACAGTGTAAGCTTTCTTTATTATTGTTAGTCAAATGCCCTTCGGAGAGCCGAACATTCTGGCAGCCCGATACTAGCGGACTTGGCATGTTTGTCTGGTATGGACATCAGTAGGGACTCCGAGCGGTTCAGTTTAAAAATAAAAATAAATACAAATAAATACTATCCTACTCTACTCACATGTACTTATGTCCTGTTTATGTGGATGATTTTTTTTAAAACAAATCTTTACTTATTTATTTTTTTAAGCCAAATGTCAAAACTTCCCCTTCTTTTATTTTATAAATCTATCAGCCATCCAAGTCATTCAGCCAGCCAGCCAGCCAAACGTGCCAAACATATTGAAAAGGTACAACGATATTTTTTTTCCTATGGCATGAAATTCATCTTTCCATCTTCTTAAGTCGTGAGGCATCATGCTATTGCCACGATTTAACAAACCATGCATTATGTGAGTTGTGAGTTGGTATGGGTTTTTGGGTTGGTTTGGATATTGCACCCGTGTTCGTTGTATGGATGGCACTCTGTATGATGCACGTGCACCTCATTGTTGGCGTTGTAAAAATCTTTACTTTAAGCACGTGCAATAGCATTTTTTTTTGTTTGTGTAATAATAAAAAAAAAACAAGAACTTAACATACAAACAAACATCATTATCATTATGTTTGTTGGTTGGTTGGCTGGTTGGTTGGTTTATATGGTATGTTAAAAGTTAAAATGACGCCGTTTTCCATTTAAAAAAAAACAAAAACTCTATATGACCTGCGTTCGTGGTGTGTCCTCCGTCGTTAGGTCACAAAGAAGTTATAGCAACAGCTTTTAGTACACCATTTACAGAGGTAACATTAAAAATTAATGATTTCGTAGGTTATTTTTTACCATTTTCTATTGAAATATTTTTTTAAATATTTTTTTAAAAATTTTTAATCAAATTTTGGGGAATCGATACCGTAACAACTACATTCTGGCCACACACTTTACACATCGTGCCAAAGTCACTTGATACAAACATGTTTTAATATTTCTATAAATAATTTTTTGATTTTTTTTCTACACACAAAAATTTTTTTTTCCATGAACGATTTTCATAGTATTTATGAACCAATTCATACAATTTATTACTTTTTCATAATATTTATAAACTTTTTCATAGTATTTATGAAAAATGTTACAAATTCTTAAATTTCACATATTATGATTTATTCATAAATACTATGAAAAAGTTTATAAATATTATGAAAAAGTAATAAATTGTATGAATTTGTTCATAAATACTATGAAAATTGTTCATGGAAAAAAAAAAATTTTTGTGTGTACAAAAAAATAACCTACTTGTGTAGGTAAAAACTAATGATATCTCATTAAAAAATACCAACAATTTAGAAAAAAAAATTACTTTCACAAATCATTAAAAATTTAAAGGAATAATCAGTAATTTTTACTTACAGAACAAAAAAAAATGACATTTAAAATTAAATGTTAATGAAAGTCTTTATTTTTTAGTGTGTTATTTTTGAAACAAAGGACAAAAGTAGTCATTAATAAAAACTGAACATCAAGCAAATGTTTTTCTTTTAAAAACGACTAAACGTAAAACTTTTTAAATAAACTACAAACAGTTAATGACATAATTTTTTGAGTGCAAGAACGCAAATTTTTGAGATTATAGTGCATTCCGTTTTAATTTGAAAAATATGTAATCAAAGCAATTCGACACAAATTTGACCATTTTTCCAATATTTAGCCACGCCTCCTAAGTCCAGGTTTTGAAAAATTGAAAAAACGGAATTTTCTAAGTTCCATATACACTCAAAATATTTTGTAGGCAAAAACAAATGAAAAATATATTTAAAACAATTGATAAAACTTTTGAAAACCATCCCAGTAATTATTCATTTGTTTTGACAAACATCAACATTTATTTTTTACTGTTTATAAAATTTTCTAAAATAAATAACATTGAACATTAAAAAATAACGTCACTTTGATTTTTTTTTTTACCAACAAATTTGAAAAAATAACCTGCGAAAACATTAAAAATTAATGATTGTTGTGTTATTTTTACCAACAAATTCAAAAAAAAGGTTTTTTTTACAATTTTTCTATTGAATTTTATTTAAAAAAATTTTTAATAAAATTTTTGGGGAATCGATCCCGCAATCAACTACATTCTGGCCAGACACTCTACCCATTGTGCCAAAGTCACTTTATACAATCATGTTTTAATATTTCTATTAACAATTTTTTGAAATTTTTGTCTACAAAAAAATAACCAACACAAGTGGATAAAAACTACTGACCTTTCTTTAAAAAATGCCAACAATTAAAAAAAAACAAGTAAGAAAATTATAGTCGGTCAAGACCGACCATATAATACCCAACACCAGAGTTTCCCGGACCATGGGTCCCAAGTTCAAACATGGACTGATTAGATCTATATTTTGTCAAATCTTTAATAAGTGTAAAAAGCAATCACTAATCAAATTTGAGTGGAATAGGCTTCTTTTTGTTGACAATAAATCGCTTCAACTGAATATCGGGTGAAATTTCCACATGGGACCTAAGTCCAAAATGGTCCGATGATAATTAGATTTGATAAGGTTATTAAAGTACGCGTTTAACATACACAAACAGAATTTTAATTAAATATTTTCTATTTTCATGAAAATTGAGAGATTTATGTGAAAATCCGGAAGGTGGTTTGTATGGGGGCTACTAGAAGAACTGGTTCGATTTCTTTAAAATTCGGAATGGTGATTTGTGTGTATAAAACATTAATTCCTGCCAAATTTTGAAAAGATACCTATTAAAATGCGACTATTAGAGTCATTTGAGCCAAAACTAAAGAGGACCTTTGTATGGGGGCTAGGTCTAAATATGGACCGATTTTTTCCAATTTCAATAGGCTTCTTCCTTGGGCCAAAAGAGGCTTAAGTTTTAAATTTCAAGTCAATTGATCGAGAATTGCGACCTGTATCGTGTTTACACCGTTTACATGGACAGACAGACGGACGGACGGACGGACGGACGGACATCGCTAAATCGACTCAAAAAGTGATTCTAAGTCGATCGGTATACTTAAAAGTGGGTCTAGGACCAATATTTCGGGTAGTTACAAACATCAGCACAAACTCATTATACCCTGTACCACAGTGTGGTGTAGGGTATAAAAAATTGCGTGCACAAATCATTAAAAATTAAAGAAGAATCTCTTATTTCTACTTACAGAATAAAAATAAATGACTTTAAAATTCAAAAAATAATGAAAGTCTTTATTTTTTATATTGTTATTTTTAAAACAAGGAACAGAAATAGTCATTTACAAAAACCAAACATTAAACAAATGTTTTTTTTTTAATGACAAAACGTAAAACTTTTTAAATAAACTACCAACAGTTGATGACATAATGTTTCGAGTGTAAGGCTATTAAAACAATCTATTCAAAAATTCATAGGACACATGTTTTTCAGTAGTGAGACATTTGGTGTGGAATGCCTTATATGTCAGTACCGTTTTAACCATTAGGGTACACTGGGCACGTTCCCAGGGCCCCGAAATTCCAATAAATTTGCTTATACGAAAATGGAGTAACACTTTTTTATAAATTTATTTTTAAAGAAAATTTCACATTTTCTTACAGAAAAATTCTCAGAATCAAACAGATTTTTCGTATTCATCTGAGACTTTTTCTATAGAAGAAATTAGTACTATATCAAAAGTCTCAAATTCATAGAAATTTTTCCTACATAAAAATTTTCAGATTGTAAAATATTTTTCCTACATAAAAATTTTCAGATTCTGAGATTTTAAAAGTCTTAAGTTCATAGAAGTTTTCTAAAATAAAAAGTCTCAGATTCTGAGACACTTTTCGTATGCAAGGTCTCTGATTCTGATTGTGAGACATTTTTCGTATAGAAAAATCTCACTTTCTGAGACATTTTTCGTATAGAAAAAGTCTCAGATTCTGAGGCAAACAAAGTCCCAGATTCCAAGACATTTTCCGTATAGAAAAACTCTCAGATACTTAGACAGTTTTCGTAGAGAAAAAGTCTCAGATTCTGAGATATTTTTCGTATAGAAAAAGTCTTAGATTCTGAGATATTTTTCGTATAGAAAAAGTGTCAGATCCTCCCGTACAGAACAAGTCTTAGATACATTTTTCGTATTGAAAAAGTCTCAGACTCTGAGACATTTTTCGTATATAAAAAGTCTCAGATTCCGAGACATTTTTCGTATATAAAAAGTATCAGATTCTGAAACGTTTTTCGTATAGAAAAAGTTTTAGATTCTGAGACTTGTTTCGTATGGACAAAGTCTCAGATTCTGATACATGTTTCGTATAGAAAAAGTCTCAGATTCTGAGATATTTTTCGTATAAAAAAAGTCTTAGATTCTGAGATATTTTTCGTGTAGAAAATTCTCAGATCTGAGACATTTTTCGTGTAAAAAACATGTCAAATACTGAAACATTTTTCGTATAAAAATATTCTCAGATTCTGGGACATTTTTCGTCACGAAATTGTAGCAGATTCTGAGGCTTTTGTCGTATAGCAAAAATTTCAGATTCTGAGACATTTTTCGTGTAGAAAAAGTTTCAGATTCTGATATGTTTTTCGTATAGAAAAAGTTGTTAGATTGTATGACATTTTTCGCATTGTCTAAGATCTGAGACGTTTTTGTGTAAAAAAATCGCGACCTCAGAAATACGGAGACATTTTTCATATAAAAATATTCTCTGATTCTGAGGCATTTTTCGTAAAGAAATTATGGCAGATTTAGAGGCATTTGTCGTATAAAAAAAATTTCAGATTCTGAGACATTTTTCGTATAGGAAAAGTCTCAGATTCTGGAAAAGAAAAGGTCTCATTTACACAAGTATCATGGTTACCATTTTAATAATTATTAAAGAAAAATTACCTCGAGCTAGAGTATCCCTGCTAAAAATATTTTTTTTAGTTTGTTTTTTAAAAACTGGTATAATATGAATTTTATTTGTACAAAAAGAATTTTGTTTTTGTTATGCTACTTTTTACTTTCCAGCCGGGCCCCAAATTCTTGTGTGACCAGAGGCCTCTCCATACCTTAAAACGGCCCTTGCATTTAATATTTTTAGGTTATGTGGAAAGTACACAAATTTTCGAAGTGTCCTGACATTTTTGTTCATAACTTTTGAACCGCTGAACCAATATCGGTCAAATGCAATACCAAACTGTTCGGGACATCACCAAATAAATGTGTTAAGTTTTAGTCATATCTGTTTAATAGTTTTCCAGGATCACCATTTCAACCGTCAGACAGACGAACATCGCTGGAATATCTTAGAATCGATCACTGATTAATAGGGCTGGGATTTCTAGGCACTAAAAAATCTAAAATATGTGCTAAAAAAAAAAAAATGCACTTAAATATCAAAATTATGCAAAATAAAAACATAAAACGTGCGCAATAAGTATGAGTACAAGATTTTTTTGAAGAAATTAAGACAATCTACAAAAAAAGTTAAAAAAAAATTTCGTATTTTCAAAATCAATTTTTAAAATTTTTGCATATTTGCTAATGTATCTAAACTATTCACTTAAACGTTCAAAATATGCACAAATATGAATTTAACTCTAAAATATGCAAAAATATGAATTTTAACCATTTGTAAAAACAAATCGTTGGCACTTTTACGTAAATTTCTTGATTCGGAAAGATAATTGGTTGATATCATTTTTATAATTTCGACCAAAAAATATGCATTTGCATTGAAATCAGAGCCCTACACTCAAAATAATAACTCTGTAAAATACTCTGTAAAATGACTGTAATCTCAATCCAACAGATATTTGACAAAGTTTTCTGTCAAAATACAGATTTAAAGAAAATACTTTGTATTTTGTTGTGACAAAAAAACAAAGTTTTCTCTGTTATATTACTTTTTTCTTTGTAATCTTAATTTTACAGATAATTAACAGAGTTTTCTGCTAAACTACAGATTTAAGCAAAATACTTCGTAATTTTTTTATAACAAAAAAACGTTTTCTGGTTTGAGTAGTTTTTGTTTTTGTTACCAAACATCAAAATTTTATCTATATATTTTTTTTTTTGAGAAAAAGTTGAAAAAGTAGCAAAAAAAGTTATCAAAAAAAATATTTTCAGAAATCTTATAAAAATTTTACAAAATAACATGCATTTAACTAAACTCTGTAAATTTACCGAGTTTTTTCTGTAATTTTTTTTTGCATCAAATGCATTTTACAAATATATGTAAATTTACATAGTTTTTTTTGCTAAATGGTGATTTATTTAACCAATATTTTACTACAAACTCTGTAAATTAACAGTTTTTTTTGTCCAAATCATTTTACAGAGTTTTAAAGTAAAATTACAGAGATTTCTCTGTTAAAAAGCTTTCATATTTAACCAATATTTTACTATAAACACTGAAAATTAACAGTTTTTTTTTGTCAAAACCATTTTATAGAGTTTTTTAGTAAAATTACCAAGAAATGTTGTTAGCTGGAAAAGTATGGTGTACTCTGTTAAATTAGCAGAGTTTTTCTGTAATTTAACAGAGTTATTATTTTGAGTGTACTATGTTACAATTTATCTTTTTTGAATAACTTTTGTAAATGGTGTTGTAGAGCAATACCTGTAAACAACTCACTAAATTCAATTCAACTCAATCGCATCATATCACATCACGGTAATACTCTCAACACCCCATCCCACCCATCCCATATTTATTTTAATAGTCGTATTTTCATAGATTTTGACTTTTTCTCGGTAAAAAAACAAAAAAAAAATAACCGCCTTAAGAGCATGTAAGTCTAGCAAAGCTGACGTGATTTCTCAAAAGCACAGCATGCGGTCGTATAATACTCCTTTTTTTGTGTTTCTCAACATTTATATTTCACAAACTGCCTGCCGTAGGCTTAATGATCCTATATGGGGTGCTATTTTCCGTTCTATGTTTCTGTTTTTATTTTTGGGTGTGAGCACTGTAACACATAAGTTGATGTCATGTTTCCACAAAAAAAAACACGATGCGAAAACATAAGTTCGTGTCATTTGATACTATTTGGTAATAAAATATCTACTGTGCAATAAGATACAAATTTGTTGCTATTTTATGTTATTAATTTGTCTATGGTAGAATATTTGATGTACTCTATATATTTATTTGGATTTAAAGGAAGTTTTTTTTTTATAGATATTTAAGAAATGATTGTGTGTGTAATGTGAGAAAATATTTGAATGTGAAAAAAATAAAAGCACGAAAAACTGTATTGAGAGATTTTCATAGAAACCAAAGTACGTGCACTCAAAATCAAAACATTTCAAAAATTTGGGAACAAATTTTTCTGCAAAAACCTCATCAAATTACCTACAATTTAGAAAAAAATTTACTCAAAAATGAGAAATTTTCTTAACTAGGGCTACAAAAACGTTTTTTTTACTTCGATTATATATATAAATAAAGAAAATTATCGATTCTCGTCGAACGAATTAATTTCAGATTGAAACATTTTTGGTATTGACCCGGTAACTCAAATGATAACTCTGATACTACCGTTGTGTTTAGTACCTACTTCAAATTTAAAAAAAAATCTCTCCTTCCACAGTAAACTACCCCAAAACCACATACATACATATACAATTCTTCAAAACTGAAGTTTTATTTTTTCGGTTTAAGTTTATATTAACTATTTCTAACTATTACCCTACTGGTAAAGTTAATTCGAGTACGCTGAATTCAATCGCTCATATTGGCGATATAAAAACGATATTTTAAAACTTTTGCGATAATTTTTAAATTTAAAAACATTCAAGTCTTTTAAACTAACATAAAAAACCATAACACCGTGATTTGTTTTCGCGAAAAAATTTGTTGATCGCGAAAAATCTTTATTTTCGTAAAAAAATTGGTTCAATACAAATATTTTTAGTTTGATTTGAATTTACAACAACCGTCTTGTAAAGCTAGTTCGTGTACACTAAATCCGATTATAATATCAGTTTTTTCAATGTTAGCGTATGTAATAGCGATATTCGCGAATATTTTTTTTTTTTTTAGTAAAAAAACTATTTTTTTTATATTATTGAAACAATTGCTGAAAGTTTATTATCTAGACTCTTTTGAATATTAAAAAAAAAAAATTATTTGCGGAAATTTTTTTTCGCGAATTTTTTTTTGCGAAATTTTTTTTATTGTGCTATTAATTTATGAAAATGAGTAGAATACAATACATAACAGACACAAAAATTTTCGAAAAAAAATTTTTTCGCGGAAATTTTTTTTTTCGCGAAAAATTTAATTATTTTCTAAATTTATATTTAAAAATTATCCCAAAAGTATAAAAATTTAATTTTTGTAAAACCAAGGCCTTACAATTTTAAATCGCGAATATCGCGAATACGAGCGCTAACTTCAAAAAACGTCTAGCACCATTGAATTCAGCGTACCTGAATTAGCTTTACTAGCAGGGTTCCAAGCTGTTTAATTTTTGTGACTAGCACAGTGTAATTTTTGTTGTACAATGAGAAAATCTAAAAAAAAATATTGACAACACAGGCTAACAAGGAAGGTCTTTCACAGGGCACCTACCGATTTTCCTGAAACTTGAATATGGGATTGAGGGGGAAAAAATGGGAGTTACCTGTTTTTTTTTTAGCTGCCCAATCTCAAATTTAAAAAAGGGTTGCCACCTTATGGAAAAATAAGGGCTTCGGGAAAATACGTATAAAAGCCGAAATAACAGGAATTTCACCAAACGAAAAAATACGGGTCAGCTTACTTTTGATTGAGATTATTATATATGATTTTGGCGGTCGTAAGTACACTCATAATAATAACTCAGTAAAATACTCTGTAAAATGACTGTAATCTCAATTCAACAGATATTTGATAGAGTTTTCTGTCAAAATACAGATTTAAAGAAAAAACATTGTATTTTTTTGTGAAAAAAAACAAAGTTTCCTCTGTTATATTACTTTTTACTTTGTAATCTTAATTTTACAGATAATTAACAGAGTTTTCTGCTAAAATACAGATCTAAGCAAAATACTTCGTATATCTTTATAACCAAAAAAGTTTTCTGTTTTGAGTAGTTTTTGTTACCAAACATCAAAATTTTATCTGTAATTTTTTTTTTGGAGAAAATGTTGAAAAAGTAGCAAAAAAAGTTATCAAAATTTATTTTTCAGAAATCTTATAAAAATTTTACAAAATAACATGCATTTAACTAAACTCTGTAAATTTACAGAGTTTTTTCTGTAAATTTTTTTTTGCATCAAATATATGTAAATTTCATAGTTTTCCTTGCTAAATGGTGGTTTATTTAACAAATATTTTACTAGAAACTCTGTAAATTAACAGTTTTTTTGCCCAAATCATTCTACAGAGTTTTGTGGTAAAATTACAGAGTTTTCTCTGTAAAAAAGCTTTCATATTTAAACAATATTTTACTATAAACTCTGTAAATTAACAGTTTTTTTTCTGTCAAAATCATTTTACAAAGTTTTTTAGTAAAATTACCAAGAAATGTTGTTAGCTGGAAATGTATGGTGTACTCTGTTAAATTAGCAGAGTTTTTCTGTAATTTAACAGAGTTATTATTTTGAGTGTATATACAGCGCCATATAAAGTACCCCAAAGATTGCACACTTTTGACAATAACGAACTTAACGAAGCCGAGTTTGGACACAATCGATACACCATTGGATAGGCCTTCAAAAAACCTTTAGACCTGTATAAAATGTTCATATACAGTCGAACCCGGTTATAACGAACTCCGAGGGACTAGTAAAAATAGTTCGTTGAAGCGAAGTTCGCTATAGGCGGGGTAAATTTTTTAATTACCGAGATTTATTTGCAAAAAAATAGATCCAATTTTGTTATATTTGATGTTTTTTCGTAAATAATCTACATATTGAGAAGAAAACATTAAAAATATAAATAAACTTTATCAAAATTATAATATAAACCAAAATGTTCAACCTTTTATGAGTTTGATAAGCATGATTGCCGCACATTAAAAATTATTTATGGGAGTTCGTTATAAAAAGGTAAATACACATGAAATTGTATTCATGGGACCATAATAAGCAGTTCATTTAGAATTCTTTATAACCGAGTTCGTTATAAAAGAAGTATTTTGTGTGAAAATTGATACCAAAACGTCGGGACTTAAGAATTAGTTCGTTATAACCGAGAATTCGTTATAACCGAGTTCGTTATAACCGAGTTTGACTGTAGTTTCTTTTGAAGAAATGGGAAAAATCATCAAAAAATCCTCTTTTCCCCCTCCCCTTTGACCTGCTAAATGTGAGATTGGGCAGCTATAAAAAAAGGTAACTCTTATTTTGCTCCCCTCTTTCCTACACTCAAAATTATAACTCTGCAAAATACTCTGTAAAATGACTGTAATCTCAATTCAACAGACATTTGACATAGTTTTCTGTCAAATTACAGATTTAAAAAAAATACTTTATATTTTGTTGTGACAAAAAAACAAAGTTTCCTCTGTTATTTTACTTTTTACCTTGTAATCTTAATTTTACAGATAATTAACAGAGTTTTCTGCTAAAAAACAGATTTAAGCAAAATACTTCGTATTTTTTTATAACCAAAAAAATTTTCTGTTTTGAGTAGTTTTTGTTACCAAACATCAAAATTTTATCTGTATATTTTTTTTTTGTTGAGAAAAAGTGGAAAAAGTTGCAAAAAAAGTTATAAAAAATTTTTTTTTTCAGAAATCTTATAAAAATTTTACAAAGTTACATGCATTTAACTAAACTTTGTAAATTTACAGAGTTTTTTCTTTATTTTTTTTTGCATCAAATGTATTTTACAAATATATGTACATTTACATAGTTTCTTTGCTAAATGGTGGTTTATTTAACCAATATTTTACTAAAAACTCTGTAAATTAACAGTTTTTTTTGTCCAACTCATTTTACAGAGTTTTAAAGCAAAATTACAAAGTTTTCTCTGTCAAAAAGCTTTCATATTTACACTCAAAATAATAACTCTGTAAAATACACTGTAAAATGACTGTAATCCCAATTCAACAGATATTTGACAGAGTTTTTTTGGCAAAATACAGATTTAAAGAAAATACTTTGTATTTTGTTGTGACAAAAAAACAAAGTTTCATCTGTTATATTACTTTTAACTTTGTGATCTTAATTTTAAAGATAATTAACAGAGTTTTCTGTTAAAATACAGATTTAAGCGAAATACTCTGTATTTTTTATAACCAAAAAACCAAGTTTTATCTGTATTTTTTTTTTTTGAGAAAATGTTAAAAAAAAAATCTTTTTAAAAATCTTATAAAAAATTTACAAAATAACATGTATTTTACTAAATTCTGTAAATAAACAGAGTTTTTTCTGTAAAATTTTGGTTGCATCAAATGCATTTTACTAATATATGCAAATTTTCTCAGTTTTTCTTTGCTAAATGGTGTGTTATTTTGCTAATATTTTACTATAAACACTGTAAATTAACAGTTTTTTTTCTGTCAAAATCATTTTACAAAGTTTTTTAGTAAAATTACCAAGAAATGTTGTTAGCTGGAAAAGTATGGTGTACTCTGTTAAATTAGCAGAGGTTTTCTGTAATTTAACAGAGTTATTATTTTGAGTGTAACCAATATTTTACTATAAACTCTGTAAATTAAACGTTTTTTGTCAAAATCATTTTACAGAGTTTTTTAGTAAAATTACCAAGAAATGTTAGCTGGAAAAGTATGGAGTACTCTGTTAAATTAGCAGAGTTTTTCTGTAATTTAACAGAGTTATTATTTTGAGTGTATATGCAAGTTTTAAGACAATCGGTGAGTGCCCTGTGAAAGACCTTCCTTTTTAGAAAACCTTTACGGATCAATAATATATAAACATAATGGGGTCCTCGTCCGATATTTCAATGCGTTCTGCATTGAATGGCAAATTAATATCGAGTTATTTTTTCTAGAAAAATTTTGCTTTGGAAAGAACACCAAAACATTATCGTAATTCAATGAGTACAAACTTCGCAGACATTTTTTCTGTTAAAAAAAAATTATTTAAATTTAACTAAATTCTATGTTAATTCAAAAACTATTTTTACAGAAATTTTTTTCCCAAATTTAGTTATGTCTTCTCTTGAGTGTGAGTTAAATTATCAATCTACCCTCGCACAAATAAAACTGTTGAGTGATTTTTAAACTTTTGTTTACATATTCCAAGATCTAACACATTTTTTTTTTGAAAAAAAAAATCGTTTAAAACTGCATGTGCCGCCAAAACATTAAAAACTTGTTAAAATTATTTAAATGATTTTTAAAATATATGAAGCCTTAAATAGCCGTCAATTTAATGAGCCAAAATACATCAAAAAAACCATAATCACATTTAAATAAATTAGCCACCACATTAAGAACAAAAAAAAACATCTTCCTTCAAAATTTTATGTTCTGCAACATTAAGGCGGTAGTCATTGAAATCTTGGAGCTCATATAGTTTTTTTTTTAAACTGAATGAATATTTTAACCATGAGATGAGAACTTTTTAAAATTTTCTCAAAAAATAATAGTTAAACGAGCCAACAAATATGACAAATATTTTTATTAGTAAAATAAAAGTGAAAATATTTAAACGCTTCCGTTCCTTTTTCATCTTCACAATATTCTTATAGATTGAATGTTTTTTTAAAATGGAAAGGAATTTTAACGAATGCTACCGTATTTATTGAACAAAAATGAAATTGTAGATATTTTGGTCATTGTGGGATTTTAATTTTATGTTTTTTTGTAGTTTGTGAATCGGTCTAGGTTATTCGAAAATGTTTTTTTTAACAAAATAACCACTTAATTGGCTTTCCTAAGAATGAATTTTGAAAAACACCAATAAAAAAAAAATATCATCAAATTGTATCCCAATCTTTGGGTTATTATAAAACATGCATGTTGTTTGGCATAGAAGCCACACAAGTATTAAAGATATGCCAAGATCTGTTATTGATTAAAATCAAATTTATTGCCTTAAACCGATACCATCATCACCATCATCATCATCCTCATTTTCATTGCCAGCATTAGCAACACTATCATCAGCTAAAACACGAAACTGCTAGTTTTTTTTTTTACTAATATCCAAAAGAAATGTGAACAACTAAAAAATTTTACCAGTTTTTTTAGATGAATATTTTATTTAAATGATATATTTCGACTGTTCGTTTTGAAATTATTATAAATGCATACTATTTTATTTGTGTCTTTTAGTTTTATTTTTTTAGAAATCCTGGAAATTGTATATCTGTTTCATGATTTTTTTTCCTTTAACAAAAAATTTAAGTCACGCAAGTTATTTAATAACCAGCTTCTGTTTTTATGCCATCCATATAGTGGTAGAGGGTATATGTATTTTTGTCGTTCCTTTTGTAACTCATCGAAATATCGGTCTAGGACCCCATATAGACTTTTTTTATTGATCAGTGCACAGAAAATAATATCGTATATTTTATTTTACTTAAAATTTTAATTGTTTTTAATTTGATATCATTTACCTAGTCAGGTTGGTATTGCAATCCATCCAAATCGGTCCATTGGTTCAAAAGTTATGAGCAAAAGAGTAAATTTCGGCAAGGGTGTTATGCAAATTTACGAAATAAAAAACACGATAACTTTCAAAAGACAATAATGAGACTGCTGAAACTTAACATGTATCTTTGCCGTTCCCCAGTTCTATTTGGTATAAAATTTGAGCTCAATCGGTCCAGTGGTTCAAAAGTTATAAGCAAAACCCTGAATTTTAGATTAGTTTCGTCTTAAATGCCACGTGTTTAAGAAGTTTTAAAACCATTGCACAGTGGACCAAATATTGAATCTGGTGCGCAGTTGGTCGAAAAACGAAGTTTTTACAATATTGGATTAGTATCGCATATATGATTGCACTATTCCAACCTTACTTAACGGTAATAAAATTTCTTTGTTTATTGCAAAAACACCATCGTAGTAGGCAGCCAAACATGAGTAATTAATTTTTATAAAAAAATTTCTTCAAGTTCTGTGTAGACGTGTTGATTGTTTGAACTACTATTTTACGACCGTATTAAGGCAATTTATTAAATTATTTGTTATATTTTAACCTCAAGGAATGTATATTTGAAGCTAATTTGTGTTGTTGTTCGTAAAAAAACGTAAATTAAAAAGAGAGTCCACAATGGAATTGATTATAAAGCAAACTTGAATTTTGTTAATGAATTTAGGTACTAATACCGTTTACTTCTATAGGGTGTTTACATGATTTCAAAAGAATAGATATTGAGCTCCAAAATAAAAAAAATTGGCTGCTGATTTTTGCTGGTTTTTGTTTTTCAGTCGATCTAGCGATGTCCGTCCGTCTGTCTGTTTAAAACACGATAACTTTCAAACGGCAACTCTGTTGCTGCTGACGCTTGGCATATATATTTTCAATTTTCCTAGCCTGGTTGGTATTGAATATCAGCCAAATCGGTTGAGTGGTTCAGAAGTTGTAAGCAAAACCGTGAATTTCCGATTGGTGTACCTTGAATTTACGTTAAAAAAAAAAAACACCTAAGCGCTTTAAATGACATTTATGAGCCACAAAAATATTTTACTGAGTATTTTTGACGTTCTCAAAAATTTTTTTAACCCAATGTAAAAATTTTACAAGCAAAAAAAAATTTAAAGTCAAAAAAAAAATTTTAACTCAAAAATTTTTTTTTTTACAGAAATGAGTAAAAAAATTTTTTTTTTTACTCAAAATAAAATATTTCTTTTCTATACTGTTTAAATATCTTTTTTACGTTAAAAAAATTACTTTCTCTGCTTATTACCTATATTTTATTATGACAATGTTTCAATAAGTGCCACGCCCCTTCAAATACCGCCCACATTTGGACTATATAGAAGCTCATCTCATTTTCCTGTTGCATTACAAATTTCATGTTTCTAGATGCTCTCAAAGTCGAATTATACTCTCTTGCACGCTAGATTAAGCATTTGGTCCACTGTGCATTGGTGGTAACTTAACAATGCTTTTCAAACTTATTTGGTTTTAAAGCAATGCTTTTTAAACTTGTTAAGTTTTAAAAGCATTGGTAATTTTACACTCAAAAAAATTTTACACTCAAAAAAAATTGTACACTCAAAAAAAAATTTTACACACAAAAAGAAATAGTTTTTTTTACAAAAATGACAATATTTTGTGTACATAAGTACGTCCATTCACTTAGAAATATTTTTACAGAAAAAAATAGCACTCGAAAAAAATTTTACACTCAAAAAAAAATAGTAATTTTTCTTTTTTTTAAAATGACAAAAAAAGAGTTTTTACTCAAAATAAAATATTTCAAATCAAAATTGTTTTGATTTGAAATATTTTATTTTGATTTTTTTTAATTAAATTTTTAATTTATATAATTAAAATGTTATTTAGTTTATTTTTAAATTAAATTAATTTGTTTAATTAATAGTATTAAGTTTTCAATTAATTAAATATCCCTTATTTTTAATTAATAACATACAAATAATTTTAATTTATATGCGCATTTTAGTGATTGGCGCGGATTTAATTAATTTTTTAATTAAATCTACGAATTTTTTTATTAAATTTTCTTTATTGTTTTCTGTATGATCTAAGACATTTATTTATAATTCCTTTATTTAATTTATTAAATCTGAATTAGAATAGTTGAATTATTCCCTGTTTCTATTAAGTGGAAAGAATTAATTAATTTTTTAATTCACTCAATATGTATATTCGCAAGGAATTAATTCGTTTAATTTTTGATTCGTCTATAGTACTAATATTATAAAGAGGTAATGTTTGTATGTTTTTTTGTTTGTTTGTTTGTTTCTCCGGAACTACTCATCCGATTTCAAAAAGTTTTCAGATATATTTAGAGTGTTCCTCCCGGGCGGACAAAGGATAGGTTTCATCGACAACGCCCACTTCTACGCCCAATTTTTGCCAAAAAAAGTAAAATTTAAAAATCTCCAAAACTACTAAACCGATTTCAATTTTTTTTACCAATATATACCTGGAATGGTCCTTCATGATCAAAATATGCTGGGTTTCATCGACCACGCCCACTTCTACGCCCACTTTTGGCAAAAAACTTAAAATTTAAATATCTTTGAAACTATTCATCCGATTCAAAAAATGCTTTTACCAATATTTAGAGTGCTCCTCCAGAGTGGACATAGTCTAGGATTCTTCGACCACGCCCACTTGTACGCCCACTTTTGGCAAAAAAATTAAAATTTAAATATCTATGAGACTACTCATCCGATTTCAAAAATGTTTTCACCAATATTTAGAGTGTTCCTCCAGGGTGGACATAGGCTAGGAATCATCGACCACGCCCAATTCTTCGCCCACTTTTTGACCAAAAAACCTTAAATTTAAAAATCTCCTAAATTACTCATACGATTTCCAAAATTTGTCCACCAATTCTTGGAATGGTTCTTTAGAGTGGAGATATGCTGGGTTTCATTGACCACGCCCATTTATACGCCCACTTTTGGCAAGAAATACAAAAAATTTAAATATTATGGATCTACTCATCCGATTTCAAAAATTCTATCACCAATATATATTTTGAATGGTCTCCTTTAGAGTGAGTAAGGGTAGGTTTCATTGACCGCACCCATTTTAAAGATTACTTTGGGTCAAAAGACTTAAAATTAAAAAACCATTGAGACTACCTATCCGATTTCAAAACCTTCTGAAAAATTCCCTTTTGGACATTCCGATATTAATGGACCAAATAGGTGCAAAGAAGTGAACTTTGTAACCTTTTCTATGCCCTGAAATATTGGTCATAGAAACTTGAAATGTGGGGTCCTCCTGCCCAAAAAATCATTATTTCTTCAACGCATGTTATAGAGAAAGGAATGAAGCCTAAATGGAACTCAATGAATTAAAATGAATAAAACAGGGAACGAAATGGAATAGAACGGGGAACGAAATGGAATGATACGGAAAATGAAATGATATCAATAATAACGATATAAGGGCTCGAAAATTTTTAAGAAATAGTTTTACTGGAACGAACATGATTCCGGGCTAAACGGGGTTGTTTGAATTTTATTGTTTGTTCTAAATAGTTTTTATCTAAGACTTCAACGATAAAAATTTAATAAAATTAAGATTCTGCAGGGGATAATTTTAGAAATGATATTCGCGATCTAAAATTGTTAAGCCTTGGTATTACAAAAATTCAATTTTTATGCTCTTAGGATAGTTTTTAAATATAAATTTAGAAAATGCATTGTTGTTTTTTTCCAAAAAAGAAAATTTCGAGCAAAAAAAATTTCAGCGAAAAAATTTGTTTTGTCTGTAATTTATCGTATTCTACTCATTTTAATAAATTAATAGGAAAATAAAAAAATTTTCGAAAAAAATCCCGAAAAAAAATTGGTGAAAAAAAATTACGCAAATAATTTTTTTTTTGTATATTAAATTTTTTTTTAATAAAGTTTTTTGCAATAATCTTTCTTAACATTTTGGAGGGTATCAATATATTCGTCAATGTCGTATTTAACTTTTTTACTTATTTAATATATTTTTGCACCACATTGCATGTCATTGTACAAAAAAATGTTTTTTTTTATATTTTAGTCTAAAAGTTTTGGTTTTAATGTTCTATAATTACACCCACCAAATATAAATTTTGAAGATTTAATTTATAGTTGAAAAAAAAACAGGTTAAAAATTATATATTTTGAGTGCTAAATATCAGTTAGATATTGAATAAAAGCTTCAAATTATTTATATAACTACTGGTATTACGCCAAAAATTCTGGAGTCGCAAAAAAAATGCAAATATTTAAATTATGCTTAAAGTTTATTGCAAAAAGTATAGAATAAATAAGAGTATTCGTCCCATTAGTAGTTTACTAACAAGTCGGATTATTTCAAAAAGTCTTTAATTAGCGTACTATTAGCTCTCATCCTCTCATGGAATTGCTCGAATCCTCTCACTGAATATCTGACATTCCTTTTAGTTTGACATTTTCATATTTATTTCTTCTTTGTCTTTTTTTTTCTTCGATGTGTTTTCTTTAATTCCTCTTTATTTTTTCTCTTCTTCGATGAGTTTTTTTACCTTTTCGATGAGTTTTTTTGTCTTTTCGATGTGTTTTTTCACTTTTCGATGTGTTTTATCACTTTTTTCCTAATTTTTTTCTGTCAAAACATGCTCGAGATAAGCCGATTTAAGGACCAAAATTCCAGAGAGGAGTGCCTCTGAAATTTTGCGGAAGAATACTCTTATTTATTCTATACTTTTTGGTTTATTGAAAATGAAAAGCTTACGAAAAAGAAAAAATAAAAAAAACTTTACCACTGCCTTTGAAATTCAATTTAATTTTTTGAACAAATTAAAATTTCCAGAGTTTTTCGGAATTTTTTTATTCTTTTTAATTTCTTACTGAATTTCCTGAATTTTTTCTTAAATGTTTGAGTTTTTCTTGTATTTACCTGAATTTTTATACCCTACACCACATTGTGGTACAGGGTATAATGAGTTTGTGCTGATGCTTGTAACTACCCGAAATATTGGTACTAGACCCACTTCTAAGTTTACCGATCGACTCAGAAACACTTTTTGAGTCGATTTAGCGATGTCCGCCCGTCTGTCTGTCCATGCAAACGTTGTAAACTCTTGGTGTAGGGTATTATATGGTCGGTCTTGACCGACTATTATTTTCTTACTTGTTATTATTATTATTATTTTTTTTAATTCTCTCCAAGCGCCACGGATTAATTTTATCCGATTGACCTGAAATTAGTACCACATAATTTTTAGGTCTAGTAGAAGAAAAATTAGTCCGGGCACTTGGAAAAATCAAAAGTTGAAGAAAAAATGTCACTTCAACCTGTGATGTTTACATCACGTAACATATTTTGAAAACATTTCAAACAATTTACTTCAATTTCAATTTCTGACTTATAATTCTTTTTGTATAAATATGAATTGGAAAATAAACAATTTCAAGGATGTTACAAAATATTCATATGAATGCATAATATCTCTTCATGTAAAATTTTTTCATCATAGTCATGGTAATAACTTCAAAAGAAGTAAACACACATATAAATATTATTTTTAATCCTTGGAAAATCCTGTTTTTTCTTAAACTTTATGCATCCCTAATTTATTATGAAAAAAAAATCTTTGATATGTCAGTTTATGAGTACAAAATATATAAAAAAAAAATGAAAGGAAAAACAAAAACTTACGATAAAATATAATTGGCATAATCCCATGAAATCTTTTTTCAGTTTTTTTTTCTTCTCTTAAACCCTGTGATATTTGACATCACAAAAACAAACAGAAAATAAAACAACAGCAACAAAAAAAGTATCAACTGCAAAACACAAAAAACTTGTAACATTGATAGTGCGTTCACATGCTATTTGGAAGCAACAATACAAGTAGCAAGCACCAGTAGCAGCAGCAGCACCAGTACAAAAAAAAACATATGGTCAAGTATGAAATCTTTTGATGGTCATTTGTATGTATGACTGTGGATGGATGGACTTTTTTTCATTTTGCTAAAAATTGTATAATATAGCATTATATGGATGGATAAATATGGTCATAGTTGAAACAAAAGTTTAAAACGATTTAAACCATTGTTGGCTACATAAAAATAAAATTTTATAAATCATACCCCAAGGCCCATTGTGATGCCCTACATTCTCCAACACTAAAAAACTTTGTTCTTAAACCCTCCTAATTCCCTGAGATATTCCGCTGGTATGATTAGAAATACCTCATTTCTGAAGTTAAGGCCATCATCATATATTAGACCCAAATACCTGCGGCGACTCTCCTTTAGTCCTGGACATTCACATAACAACATTATTTTAAAGATATTTTATAAATCAAACTTTTATTTGATTTTAAAGTTTGTTGTTAATTGAAAATTTTAAAACAAATAAGGTTAGAATGATTTGGAAACCTCCTTGTTAAAACGTTTCCGTTTCGCTTCTATAAGATGTTGCGCATGTCCCATCACTTATACCTTAGAACAAAATTTTATTTTATTAAAGTTAATAACATTTTATTTTAATTTTTGTTGTTGGCTCGCATCGTCTGTTTGGCTCCCAACTTGGGGCTCATCACTTCAACTGGATAAACTTCGTTGTAAAAAAATTAAATTCAATATATTTGATTTAAAGTTAGTTTTATGTGAAAAAAATTGAAACAAAATAAAGTTAAAATCACATGGAAACCAAAAATACTGATATTTTTGGCGCCCAACTTGGGGCCTAAAGTTTTATTGCCCCCATCACAGGAAACATCTTTCGTTCAGCGCTAAAAACCGTTGTGTTTTTTATTTCTATCAAAATTATTCTATTTTTAAGCTTTTCTTTTACACCAAAATTTAATTTTTTTCAAAATCGTATTCAAAATAGGTATTAATTGATAGAGATATCGCTTATTTACTTGAATAATATATTAATTTAAAGAGATATTGCTTATTTACTTAAATAGTGTCATTACTCAAAAAACATAATTTTTTAATTAATAATACAAAAATATTGAAACTTCAGTAAATAAGGTTAAACCTGGGTATAGTGAGACTCTGGAACATATTCTTTGTCACTCTTCGGACATCTGTAAGCAACTATTGAACTCTAAATAATGGCACTCTTCACTTTGGGCAAGAAAGTCGGGTGCTTGGCTTAAATACAAAAGACACTATTCTGTGTTAGGTGAAGTGTCTGATAGGCCAGTATCATTTTTGTTGCAAGTGATCTTTTTACTCAAGAAGTTCGATGTCCTTTGAAAGTTAGGTTAGAAGTGGTGGAGCCAAAGACTTCTTATATAGACCGGATAATCCATAGCGAAACCACAATAATTTCTTAGCGACGCTGATAGCCCGCTGGAGTCCTAAACGCGAACTTTCAATTTGGTGAATTCACTCGGAGGCCATAAGGCCCATTGTGACTCTCTTAATTGTCATTTCCCTACTCTCCTCTGATACAAAAACTTTTTACTTTTTGAACCACTCCGATTCTCAGATATTCGGCTAGAGATGTCAATGAGACACCGTTTAGGCAATCTGGTGGCTTCTCATCAGAGCTGGACTCACATAACAAGTGCTTTATTGACTCCTCCTCCACTTTCCCGCAACTTCTACAATAGTCCCTATCAAAAATTCCCATATGCACGTAAATTTGGCCAATTATACAGTGCCCTGTAAATTGGCCAATTTTCCCACTAAAAGGCTAACAGTCCTTTTGCCAAAAGTAAGAAGACTTTTTGTCCTCACAGGATTTGGCAGTGGCCACATGGTTCACGATATCCTGCACGTCGTCAATGATATAAATTTCGTTCATCAATTCCACTATAGGAACCCAGATGTCAGGTTCTACACGTTCGCCCACCGAATCCGGGCCTTTTCTCGCACATTCATCAGCCAATTCGTTCCCAGCGACCCCACTATGTCCAGAGACCGAGATTAGCTTGACTGTGTGCTGACTTATTCGACGAAGGGATTGTATACAATTCCTAACGATTCCTGATTTTACAGTGTTTTATTCCAGGGCCTTCAGCGATGCGAGACTATTCACGAAAATTTTAATGGCGAAGGTCCGTTTTCATAATCATCTGCGCGGCTTTATCAATGGCAAGTACCACAGCCTGGAAAACACTACACTTATCCGGCAGTCTCAATGAGGTCCCTATTTTGATGCATTTAGAGTACACTCCCGAACACGTAGCCATCACCATCTCTGATCCGTCCGTTAAGATTGAGATCGCATTCTCTGTTATAACAGAGTTTTCCGCCCAGTCTTGCCTAATCGGTTTTTAAACTTCGAAGGTTCTTCGAAGAACACTGGCAAAGAATATGTTCGACCGCTTCCTAGATGTTAGGTTGTTCGCACCTCCTGCAGCTGGCATCGGAGATGAGTCTCATTTTCTTTCTATGATAACCTATAATGCAGTGCCCGGTGATCACTCCAGTAAGTGTACGGTAGTTCCATATGGTAAATGAGAGTTAATAGCTAGTGTTCTTCAGATTGTAGCATTATCACAATCTTCTACTGATCGCACTTGTTGTTTGCTCTATCCACTTTCTGTTAGCCATTTGCGGTGTTTATACTATCGCGTAATGATCTGAAGTTTTCTATTGGTGGATCGATATGTACAAAAATATCCATACCATCAGCATCTTATTTCTCGAGGTCGTCCGATCTTTCCTTACCTTGAATACCAATGTGATTTGGTTCCTATATTAGCTTCACCTTGTTAATACTCCCTAAATTTTGTAAGTTCTTGAAGCATTCGAATACTACTTTTGACTTGATACCTTTAAAACGTATGTAATGTTTGAAGTGGCTGACTAATGCACACGTCAACACACATAGACTCTGAAGTTGTGACACCACGAAAGGATAATGGCGTTCTTATGAAACTCTTTAGATATTGAATTTTGAAATCTAACAAATCAACGAGATCACGCAGCTGTCTAAATCCACAAGTCACAAGTCATTTAACGTCACTTATTGCATAGTCTGTCATTAAAAGTAGCAGATAAATAGTTTGATTGTTTCTAACTCCTCCTCCAAGTCTCTTCTCTTGGGAGAACAAACAGAGCACTTGTATTTTTATACCCTACACCTCTCTGTGGTACAGGGTGTAATGAGTTTCTGCAGATGTTTGTAACTACCCGAAATATTGCTCCTAGACCTACCTTCAAGTATACCGAACGACTCAGAACTACTTTTGAGTCGATTTAGCGATGTCCGTCGGTCCGTCTGTCCATCTATCGGTTTAAGCATGATACCGGTCGCAATTTTCAATCAATTGACTTTCTTTTGGCCCAAGGACGAAGCCTATTGAAATTGGATAAAATCGGCCCATGTTAAGACCTAGCCCCCATACAAACACCCCCTTTGGATTGAGCTTAAATGACTCTAATAACCGTATTATAATAGATATCGCTTTGAAATTTAGCAAGTAATCAAATTTTGTATGCAGGAATCATTCCAAATTTCAAAGGAATCGGATCAGTCCTTCTGGTAGTCCCCATACAAACCACCCTCCCGATAATCACATAATTCCCTCAAAATTCATAAAAATGGAAATATTTGATAAAAATTTTTAGGTGTTAAACGTGTACTTTAGTAACCTACTCAAATCGGAATATAATTAGACCATTTTTGAACTTAGTACCCCTTATAAAAATTTCGACCGATATTCAGTTAAATCGGTCTATTGACAAAAAAATATACCAATTCCACTAAAATTTGATCTGTGTGTGTTTTCTACACTAAATAAAGATCTAACAAAAGACAGATCCAATCGGTCCATGCTTGGACTTGGGACCCATTTTCCGGAAAACACTGGTGTAGGGTATCATATGGTAGGTCTTGGCCGACTATAACTTTCTTAATTGTTGTTATTTGGATAATGCCAAATCTGACGTGCTGTCCCACAGGTTCATTTATCTTCCCAATTATAATTAGTCTTCTAAACGTAACAGAGCCGAAGTTTAAGATGGCAAGTTTTTAGGGGCATACCAATACAGAGCATACCAATACGTTCCCAGTCTCGCATCTCATAGGCTTTGCAATTCCCTGGAATCTACTTGTACCTTAGGAAAATATGAGTCGAATGTCAAACCACATTTAAAGACGTATGAGAATTAAGGGCTAATCTTGTTTTCAGGAATATGGAATCCTGATCGACTGTGGGAGTAGATGTGATATCAGTTGTCGACAAGACATTGTATCTCCAGTCAGTCACATCGTTCATTGCCAACTTCCTTATCAAGTAAACACTGCAATCGTCTGGCAATCTTTAAACCAGGAAAGTCTTCAAATCACACTGGTCCGTGTCTTTTTATCCTTCTGTGTTAAAATTTATAAAGGTTGCATTAATCGGAATGGCACCTATCCAAGACACCCTGAATGAATAAACAAGTCAAAACACCCTGAATGTTCGTTATAAACAAGTCAAGACACCCTGAATGTTCGTTATAAACAAGTCAAGTTTTGTCTGTTTTACTCCGAGACTATAAAATCTTACCCCTTTAGACAGCTCTTAGAGAGCGACCTGTCACAGCGGACCTAAAAGTTTATGTGTGCAGATGTAAAGCGTCAGCAGCCACTTAAAACCTACCTATCGCCTCGTTGCCAGATGTGCCATTATGACTTCCTAAGATTTTTATTAACTGTGTTTGGAAGATAAAGAAAACAACGACCAACCTGCTGCAGATCTTAGATCTGCAGCGACAGATCTCCAAATGGGTCAGCCGAAAGTCTGGTTCTATACGTTATTTAAAAGTAAATTTGAATTCGATCAGATCCCTAAAAGGTTAAATAATATACATGGTTAACATACTTGGTCAGTTTTTGGTGATGACTATTGGTAAATACCCAGCATACACAAGACTTCACAATGTGATGTCTACCATCCAAACCCCAAAGAGATACAAAGCCATGTGGACACATCAACATACATAGGTTTTCACTAGGGTATTCAAATGGTTGATCGATTGATTTCGGGTAAAATATTTATGGAATAATTATAAATTGCGGTTTAAAAATAAATCATATTATGTTCCCCACTTATTATAGTAGGTCTACGAACGATGGCTGAGGATCATGTTTTTATTATCACAATTATAAATATGATAAAATGATAAATTATACCTAAGAATATATTTAGAAATTGACTCTTAAATAACCTGGTCTGAAACATGTTCTTTGGAAACCTAAATTTTGCATTCATAATTCTGAAAACTAATTTGATTGAATAAAACGATTGCTTCTAGTACGAAGCTCGTTTAAATTGACGAAAGCTCATATAAAAAACAAATCTTATTTAAATATAACCTGTTCCGAACAAGGAATAAAATAGGATTTAGAAGAGAAATGATGTTCAGAAACAGGTTTTTGGCAAACAAAAATTTTGCTATGTTCTTAAACGTTGCGACGTTCTTTAATTGTGATTTCAAAAATTATGGTTTTACTCTCTGTGAACAATGTTTATGATTCCAAGAATTTCCTATTTGATCGGTTAATTTTGGAATAACCTTCGAAACCGGTTAACTTTTATTCCCAAAATCTGTTTAATTGAATACCCTAGTATCTACATAGACATATATCATCATCACCATCAGTTTGTTAAGGTTATTGTACATTTTTGCATTATTTGCCATGGTTGCAAAATGCAACCACATTATATTACATACATAGGTAGATATGTATATAACCATTTTCTTTTTTCGGTTTTTCTTTTTTTGCTGCTTTTTAAACAAACAGGCTAAAATATGTTCGTAAAACATTTGTATAGTCAAGCAATTCATCCATTCAGATCAGTACTAAAAATTTATGCGTTTTAAACAAACACACATAAAGAGGCAGAAAAACTGACAGACGAACAGACAGAAAGAAAGACAGACATCAATCCATATACTATGAAAGATTCATACATAAATTCATTTTGAATGGATGTAATGTATGAATTTATTACGGAAGCATTTATGTGTACAAGGATGATGATGATGGTGATGGTGAGGTTGATGATGAGAAGGATGGTGACTGGTTGGTTGGTTGGCTGGTTGATTTCATTTGGTTAGTTAGTTGAAAGGTTGGTATGTCTGTTTTTGTCTATATGGCACATGTACTTATATACTTGGTTGCCTGGTTAGCTGTCACGTTGAATCGACATGTTTTTGTTTGTATTTGAATCTTACAAAAAAAAAATTGTTTAACTTCCGCTTCTATGATTACACAGGTCAACAATTTTTTTTTATCCATAGACCAGAGTATACTTTTGTAAGGGTTTGAGGTGCGCTGAATCTGAATCTGATCTCAGAATTTGACTATCACAAAAACAAAATAAATAAAAATTAAATAATAAAATAAATAAAAATAGAATTAAAAATAAAATTTTTTTCATTGCCTATGAACTTTTTCATAGATTTCTGGTTTCTATGAATTTGTTTCATAGATTCTATGAAGGGAATCATTGGCTGACTTTTAATGATTTTTTTATAGAACCAATGTACGTTTTCATAGCCGTAATGCACAAAATTCTTTCAGTGTAGTCCTGGGGTTTCGACTTGTTTTCAAATTTTGTTGGCCTGTGTTATCAACAAAAAACTTCTCAAAACAAATACAAATGCTAAAACGCCCAAAAGGTAAAAAGCTGTTACAAAATGTATACAAAAATCCTGTAGAACGGAAAAAAGGTGATGCTCAGCAGTTAGTTAGTCAGTCAACCAGTGATTCTTTCAGAAGGGGGTTGATTTACATGTGTATTCATTTCATAAATCTTTTGTAAACTATTTGACCCTTTTTTTAATTCAATGAATGAATGTCTGAATGAATGTATAGATGGTAACAACATTAATAACTATAATTATTTAGACAAATAGACACAGATGCGGAGGCAGACACATTTAACACAATATACCAATTGAACTCTGAATGAATCTGAACAAAACAAAAATCTACAAAGTTTTGTAAATAACATCAAGGATTCATGATGCCGCTATTATTTCATATTTGTATTTTTCATTTTCAACACGCTAACAATGGTAATAAAAACCAGTGACTTCAAACAGAAAAATAGTAACAAATAAATTTAATATTTCATATAAACAATATTTACAGTGGCAGCGAAAAATCTTTTAACAGAATTTAAATTAACTGACTGATTGATTTATCATCGTGTAGGCCTAGGTTAGGTTGGATAGGCGTTCGTCAATTTGGGGAATTTAGTCGGAGGCCATAAGGCCCATTGTGATTTTCTTAATTGTTATTTCCCGACTTCCATTATGATTCAACAGTTTTGCTTCTTCAACCACAACGATTTTCTAAGATACTCTGCTAGAGATGTCTATGAGACACCGTTTAGGCAATCCAGGACATTGAAAAATCTTTGCCCAAATACTTAAGGCGGTTCTACGTCAGACCCGGACATTCACACAACAAGTGCTTTACTGACTCCCACCACCACTTCTACACAACTTCTACAATAGTCCCCATTTCGTAGGTTAGACAGTGTCCTTTCAGTACTCCCACTAATAGGCTAGCCGGCCGTTTTCTAAAAGTAAGAAGACTTTTTGTCCTCTTAGGATTTGACAGGGGCCACAGGGTTCGCGATATTCTTCACGTAGTCAGTGATATCCACCTATCCTTCATTCTATTCTCTGATATCCTATGAATTTTGTTCATCAATTCCACTATAGGAACCGACACGTTCCCCCACCGACTTGTAAAAATTTCTTGTACATTCATCAGCCAATTCGTTCCCAGCAGCCACTATGTCCAGGGACCTAGATTAGCTTGACTGTGTGCTGATTGATTCGATGAAGGGTTCGTATACAATTCCTACCAATTCCCGATTTTATAGTGTTTGATTTTAAGGCTTTTAGGGCTGCAAGACTATCCACGCAAATGTAAATGGCGCAAGGACTTAGGTTCCTTATCATAACCATCTGCGCGGCTTTATCAATTTCAAGAACCTCGGCATTGAGAACATTACACTTGTCCAGTCTCACTGAGGCCCTGATTTCGAGGCATTGAGAGTATACTCTCGAAACCGTTCCCATCTCTATATTCGATACATGCGTAAATATTAAGATCGAATTCTCTGTTAGACCAGAGTTTTCCCTTCAGACTTCCCTAGTCAATATTTTTATTTCAAAGTTTCTACACAGAAAAAAAATTGTTTTCAAATGAACGATTTTCATAGTATTTATGAACAAATTCATACGATTTATTAACTTTTTCATAATATTTATAAACTTTTTCATAGTATTTATGAATAAATCATAATATGTGAAATTTAAGAACTATTTAACATTTTTCATAAATACTATGAAAAAGTTTATAAGTATTATGAAAAAGTTAATAAATTGTATAAATTTGTTCATAAATACTATGAAAATCGTTCATTGGAATTTTTTTTTTGTGTATCAATGTTCGTCCGTAACGACTAAGATCGAATTCTCTGTCAGACCAGAGTTTTCCCTCCAGTCTACCCTAGTTAGTATTTGGATTTCAAAGTTTCTATCAAAGTTCGGTCTTGTTCTAGTTCCGTCCCGCCCACCGTACTTAATATGGTCGAGTGTCCAAGAGTGTGACTTAAGCATTTGAGACTCTTTTAACCTGAGAGCCGATTTTGCCGCTGTAGATATCCACGGGCTGAATGTTGAGTATCACATGCAGGCCGCTCTGGGATAGCGATCTAATAGCACCAGTGATACCCACACACGCCAGTCGCATCACCTTCTGCAGGTTGCAGAGTTATGATTTCTTATCTTATGCTTTCCACTACACAAGGGCCCATAGGTAAGTATTGCTCTATTATTGGTAATTATCGCACCATACATCCAGTGGATAGTATACGGTTTTAGACCCCACACACAGAAAACAAATTTACTAATTTCCAACTGAAATTCAGTTGTTGCAACAAAAATTCGGTTGATGCATTTGTATTAAGGTTAAAACAACTAAATATCGATAGTTACAACTAAATTTTGTTAATACAACAGTCTTTTAATTGAAACAACTAAAAAATTCGTCTGCCACAGCGTAATTTAGTAGCAGCAACCGAATTTTGAGTTGCTGCAACTGAAAAATTCAGTTGGAAATTTATTTTTCTCTGTGCACCTTATTTTGAAAGTTCTTTTGCAGGTGTAAAAAACCAATTTTTTATCTTTACCACTGTATTCCTTTTCCAAGAAAGCTTTGGGTCCGGGTGATTCCATCTAATTTTGGAAAAACAAACCTGTCTATTTGAGACGAGTTCGGTTTTGGCGGGATTAACTTCCAGACCGTTGCCTTTTCCCACATTGAGAGTATGTTAAGCGTTGATTTATGGTTTGCTAATCGTTGGAAAAAACTTAGATTTAATCAGGATCACAAGGTTATCAGTGTAGGCAACCACCTTGGTACCCATTCCGTTGAGTGACTCGAGGATCTCATTTATTACAAGATTTCACAGAAGAGGAGATGGGGAGGTGCCCGTTGTAATTACTTTCCTTCGCCTATCTTCGAGTAAAATACCCTGCTTTTCAGCATCTTGACCGTTATCTCTAAAATTGCCTGATGTGTACTTCTGTAATACTTTGCGGTATTGTGGTTTATCTTTCCCGCTTTGAGGATAAAGTACACGTGTACCTCCAATAACCACCCTTACCTTTTTCCATTCGGAGGGTATACACGCTGATGGCAGCCTACCCATAAAGATAAACAGTAGCCATGTCGTTATTATCCTGAGGGACTCCTGCAAGAGTTCCAGAAATAAACCATCAGGACCTGCCGATTTTTAAGACTTGGTGCGGACCACCCAAGTTATCTTGCGTTTCTCTATTATTGTTCTGATGAATTTATATTATATTTATATCGAAATTGTAATTGGTGAACGTGTACCCAAAGGGAATATCTCTCTTTACCTCGTCTTAAAAGTTCAATGGTTTTCTGACTATTTTCTGCAAAGGATCCATCTTTCTTATTAAGAAATCCTGGTACATTGGGGTCTTTGGTAAGAACTTTACGCAGTCTCGCCGCTTCCGTAGTTCCTCCAATTCTACACAAAATACAAACAAAGATTGTTTTTTGCCTTCCGGGTTGAAGGGTTTCCTTCTTGCAGTTCTTAGAAGCTTGAGTTCCGGCATCTAGCATGATTGATAGATCTTCTTCGGAGGCTAGTTCGCTGGATAGGATTTAAGACACGTTTCCCAAATGGTGTGTGTCACTAAACAAACATATTTCTCCAAATCCTGTACGCTGACTGGCTTCCCGAATTCTGGAAGTGGTAATGCTTTTACAAGACTTCGGAACTTAACTCAGTTCGTTTTCTTGCGGTTCCTATTAGGGATTCGATTCTCCATTGAGAGATCAATGCTGAAGTGTATCCACACACAAAAAAAATGTGGGTATTCAATACCAAAAATTTAACTAACTAATGTTTTAGTCCAAAAGGACCTAGTGCAGGAGTTAATAACACAGTGACACAAAATCGATCTTTCTGAATCGTAATGGGATGAAACCAAAAGCAAATGAAAGTTAACATTTTACATAACAAAACCCTCAAGGCTTTTTTTAGTTCAGAGTTAGATTTTTTTAGACTTATTTAAAGTTGGTGATTTTAAGTTTCGTGTACCAAACATGTCCTACTTTATTGGCCCCTGGTGGTGCCCTTATTTTTTTTTTTTTTTTTTTTTTTTTTTTTTTTAAAGAAACAACACTCAGGCAATGCTGCCTATCAATTACTAATGTAACCGTGATGTTTCTTTCGGAAAGGGGATAGAAGAGAGATGAAAGATTTGAAAGATAGAAGGGCTTCAGTATGGCAACACTGTAATTGCGCGTGGTGATAATTTTGAGTACAGTTGTTGCATCGCCATCTGTTATTGATCTGGCGAATTATTTTTTGAAGCTGTGTTTTTAATAGCCATTATTTTATTATTTTACTTCGTTGACGTTTTTAGTGCTATTTATCAACTAAGGAGGGTGCTGCGATAGATATTAGTTATAAATAGAAACTAATAAATATCTGAAAAAATGTTGTTCTGCCTGAGCCGGGAATCGAACCCAGGCTTGCTGGCTAGTAGTCCAACGCGCTAACCACTAAGCCACAGCACCCACATTTCCCTTATTGGAAATGGGGGTCCAGCGTCTAAACTTAAGCTCGAAATTACGTTAGCTAATAACGGTATGAGTTTCGCAGCGGTCCAGTTACTGGAATCCAGTACCTACTTACTGAATAGTCAAATCATTAATAAGAAACCACTGTGCATCGTTGCGTATGATTGTTATTTAATGGGTATTACAAAATTAATCATACGCCACTCAGACTTTTCAATCAATTGCTATTATAATTATAATAAAAGATCACCAACTTCAAATGCGTGTAAAAAAAATCTAGCGCTGATCTAGGAAAAAGCCTTGAGGGGTTTGTTATGGAATATGTCAACTTTCATTTGCTTTAGGTATCATTTCATTTCGATTTTGGTTGTAGCACTGTGTAATCAATACTAAATTTTTGTACTAATATTTTTCAAAACCAGTCAAAAATACTAATTTTAGTACCTTGAAGATACTAAAAAACTACTGTACTACTGGCAATTAGTAACTTTTTAGTAGATTTGACTACTAAATCACTTACTTAAACTTTTAATGTAGAATTATTTTGAGTGCAGCAATGATCCGAGAAAGAGCATTCGTTAGATACCCTCAAGTCTGAAATTCTAACCTCTTCCGTATTTCAAAACAAAGTTATATCGATGACCTGTTACACTCAAAAAAATAAAACTGTAAAGTTAACAATTTTTTTTTTTGTTAACTCGAGTTTACTGGCTTTTTAGCAAATTTTTAGTTAAAATCAGCGTTTTAACTACTTTTTTTAGTTAAGTTCAATTTACGAAAATACTAGTTTTGAAAAAATTTTGAATTAATTTTTTTTGTTGACTTCAAAAATGAGTTTACGAATTTTTACTAATTAATTTGCTGATTTTTCGTAACAAATTTGTTAAGTGAAATTTCTTATGTAGCCTCCTATGCAAATCTCATAAGTTCTACTTAAGCTGATGAAAAAACAGAAAAAATAAACTTTTTTACAAAATATTTTGTAAATTTTAGTTTACGAAAAGTAACAAAAAGTTTAGCTGAATTTTTCTAATTTTTTTGTTAATATATGTACATAAAAACGTTACGAAATTTCAGCTAAATTTTTAGTTAAAGTTACGGTATTTTTTTTGCAACATTCATTCTACGAAAAGTTAGCTAAATATTTTTAGTTAAATTAACTAAAAATTTAGTAGGCCCAAAATCAGGTGCTTTTTTAGTTAAATTTAACTAAATTTTTTGCTAACTTTACAGTTTTTTTTTAGTGTACCTAATTATGTTATATCGCGTAGCCCTAACAACTGAAACTAGAGATTTAAAATTGGAATGTTTTTTAGATTTTTTCCTACAAAAAAATTAATATTCTAAAAAGCTTAAGTTATCAATTTGGTTTCTGTGTGCAGACATTTTGTTCACATTATATAGCAAAACTCAACCGATTATCCTTTGTTTAAATATTATTGGATCCAACCTGTTCGTTGTACATCCTTTTTACATATACAACAGAACACTGGTGTTTGTCTGTATAGTTTTTATCAGTTGCCAAGGAGTTACATTTTATATTTTCTCTATGGTAACGGTAGCAGCAACAGAAGTTTACAGTAACAATGTCAGTTAAAATATTTTTTTTTCTGTTCTATTTGCTTCTCTTATGTATTTTTTTTTTATATAGATGACATGTCAAAGTGTGAGTAAACAATACGTTTTGTCGGCTTATCCTTTTTTTGCCAGCTGGGTTCGTACATTTTTAATATATTGTGTGTATGAGGGTAGTGTGATAAAACGGGTAAAATTTAAATTTTTGGAACGAATTTCTTTGACCAAACTTAAATTTTTTTAAAGTAAGTGGTAGTCGTTATCCGTCGAAATCTTTTTAAGTTTGATAACAGAATTAAATATGATGTCCTTTTTAAAATTGTGTAATAGATAAATTTTCATACAACCCTCGTATATTACATTTTGTGAATGGATATTCATAGGCTTAAATGCTCGAGTATCAGTTACGTAAAAATCTATTTGCATTTGTGTTTATATTTATTTATTATCCATAACTGTTTCCAGGCATTCATATAAATAAATATCAAGCTGTATTAATATTTATCATAATTTTGCATAAAATAAGCTTTTGTTATGAAAATGACCTGATTGATTCACGATATTATGTATTTTTAAATATTCAACTTTGTTTATTCATTTTATTATTATTTAGAGTTCAAATTAATAAAAGTGACCTACACTGGTCAATTTAGAAAGATCCTTCTAGATTCTGGATTCTTGACTTTATTTTTAAGGTTTTACGTATTAATTGAGCCATCCAAAAGTTAAGAACCTTAAAAATGAAAAATTATTTAAAAATTATTAAAATTTTTTGTATATTACAACAAACTGAAAGAAGATAAAAAAAGCATTTATAAAATACCTTTCCTCGATTAAAATTTTTGGAATTTTCAGTTGAAAGTTTCTTGATTTTATTTTACTTTTACTAAAAGCTTTCGAGTTATTTTTGATTTCGATCGAAATTTAAATTTTTTTTGTAATTTTACAATTTTTTTTTAATTTCACAAATTTCAAAGAAAATTTTACAAAAAAAAATCTAGTAAACTCACGAGAATTCCTTGTTACAATTTTGTTGGTAAAAAGCTTGTAAAATTACAAAATTATTGGTAAAAGCTTGTAAAATTACTATGAATTCACGTCAAATAGGAGGTAGCGAAGAAAAGTAACAAACTTTTCTTCGCTTATGCTCCAACGGGAAAGAAGGATGACAGAAGAAGAAGAATTTTACCTATCCCATCCATTAACGAATAATTGAAAGCTTTCAGATCCTGTCTTATGAAACTCTCTTAAATAAAAGCTTTATTTTTAAGTGTAATTATTAAAATCTTTAAAATTTCTTTTCAGAATTCCATACAGCCTTCTAATTTCATTTAAAAATTATATATTTTTTTTGTTTTTATTTTAAATTAATAAAAACTTAACTATTACTTTTTAAAATTATTCAAACTTAATGCTTTCCAATTATTTTTGTATAACTCCTAGATAATAACGCATATGTTCAGTTTGAGTATCACTAAAAATTGTTTGTGTCGTTTGTCACGATTAGACTCAGTAAAATGAACTGTCAAAAAATCGTATAGAATTTAAAAATGTTATAGTGTAAATGCAAAATGTAATGACACGGACAGTAATACAGAAGAAATTTTGACAGTCGTATAATACTCATAATTTTTAGAAATATGTCTAAAAGCTGAGACTTTTCATTTTATCAGGGATGTATTTTCTTTTCAATTTATTGACATCAACATAAAAACACAAAACTTAAGCCACAAAGTTAAGTTTATCTATTTAAAAGTCTCTTATTTTAAAAAATACGCAACAAATAATCTTTTTAACATTTTTTTTTTCTAAAGAGCTGTTTTCATATTATTTCAAATGTGATGGTTGCAAAGGGCAATGTATTCAAAAAAATTTTTGGTTTGATTTTTTGACAATCAGACCAAATTTCATTTTATTTCGGTTTACTAAAATCTTACGACTCAGTATTATCGTGACAAACGGCCTTTAGCGGTATTATGATTAAAAGCTTTCAAATTCCTTTTCAAAAGCCCATAAATATAACAAACCTTCTACTTTCATTTAAAAATTAAAAAAAATTATTAAAGTTGTTTTTTATTCGACCTTTCCAATTTAATTATAAAAATAAAATATTCGAGCTCAAATATTTTATTTTTATAATTAAAAAAATTATTAAAAAAAATGTTCAATATCAAAGCTTTACATATCATGAAAACCACCAGAAAACACATAAAAAATGCTATTTTCTGACCATAGGTCTTTCGATTTTCTTTATATTAACGGTATGCATTCTCAATAAAGCCAATAAAACATATCCATTTTCAGTTTTTTTAATTTTAAAAAAATCGCGATTTTTTCGCGAATTTAATTTTCTCCAAAAATTTAAAAAATCAAAAAAGTATGTTAATTTGAAGAGCCATATCTTCTAAAGTATCTATCGGATTTCTACGATTCAAAAAGCATTTGATTCAAACATTCGTCCTTTTTTATACCAATGCAATAAAAAAAAGTTTTTTCAAAAAAAGTGCATTTTTGATGCAAATGCAATTTTTGGATGCATTTTTCAAAACTTTCTCCCCCTTCAATTTTTTTGAAACCTGCATAATTCGAAAATATGGCATTTTTTACACAAAATTAAATACCGTTTTTTTTGTGACGGAGTTTCAAAAAACGTTCGTGCTTTTTTAAAAACTACTTATTTGATTTTTTCCATACAAAAAATTTATTTTATGTTTATTTTGCAATTTTACCAAAAAAGTGTGTAACTTTGAAAAGCCATTTCTGCGAAAGTATCTATCGGATTTCTACGTATCAAAAAGCATTCGATTCAACTGATTATCCGTTTTTATACCAATGCACTAACAAAAAATATTTTTTTAAAAAAATGCATTTTTGATGCAAATGCAATTTTTGGATGCATTTTTTAAAACTTTCTCCCCCTTCAATTTGTTTGAAACCTGCATAAATCGAAAATATAGCATTTTGTTCATAAAATTGGGTGCAGTTTTTTTTGTGACGGTGTTTCACAAAATGTTCGTAATTTTTTTAAATTTCGGAGATATGGATTTTCAAAGTTACATACTTTTTTAATAATATAAAAAAATTTGTATGGAAAAACCAAAAAGGTATTTTTAAAAAAATTACGAAAATTTCACGAAACTCCGTCACAAAAAAAGCGGTACGCAATTTTGTGTAAAAATTGCTATATTTTCGATTTATGTAAGTTTAAAAAAAATTGAAGGGGGAGAAAGTTTTAAAAAATGCATCCAAAAATTGCATTTGCATCAAAAATGCATTTTTTTTAAAAAATATTTTTTGTTATTGCATTAATATAAAGTAAGACTATGGTCTGAATCGAATGCTTTTTGACTTGAAGAAATCCGATAGATACTTCCGAAGATATGGCTATTCAAAGTAGCATACTATTTTGATTTTTTAAATTTTTGAAGAAAATTAAATTCGCGAAAAAATCGCGATTTTTTCAAAATATTAAAAACTGAAAATGGATATGTTTTATTGGCTCTATAGAGCAAATGTGTACAAAAAATTAGATTAATTTGAAGACCCTCGGTCAGATTTTATAAAATCTTTGCTGGATTTCATGATATATTATTGTAAAACTCGATTATAACACACAAGTTCATAATTTAAGGCCGCTGTTCCAAAAAAAGGTAATTCACATAAAAAATGTGAAAATTGACGAATTTTTTTGGTGATCTAGATTTCACATCCGAATTTCTTTTTCGTTTTGTTTCACATAAATAAAATTTGGGGAGAGTAAAACGAATGCACTTTTTTCCTTACAATTTTTCAAATTTTAATTATTCGATTTTAACTTCGAATGAATACGTGATCAACAAAACACTAAACTTGATTTCATGTGATTCGGAAATTTTCATGTGAATCGAAAAGTTGTGAAAGACAGAATAGAGTCCTACGTCTTCAAAGGCTTCCCAGCTTACATTTGGACTCCGAATTAAATCTTTATACACTCAAAATAATTATTCTGTTAAATACTCTGTAAATTGACTGTAATCTGAATTCGACAGATATTTGACAAAGTTATCTGTCGAAATGCAGATTTTAAGAAAATACTTTGTATTTTCTTATGACCGAAAAACAAAATTTTGTAAAATTGGAGTTACTCGTTAAAAACTCGTAATTTTCACAAAAATAAAATTTACAAAGCATTAAAGCGGGCAAATTTAAAAAATTTTTAATTTTAATTAATTTATTTTTTTTTTAATTTTAATTAGTGTTTTGAAGCCGAGAAGTTTTGCTCATAAAATGGATTTAACTAAAACTTTGTAAATTTACAGAGTTTTTTTGGTAAAGTTTTTTTCGGTTTTATCAATATTTTACAGATAATTCTGTATATTTACCGTTTTTTATCGTAATCATTTTACAGAGTTTTCTTCGTAAAATAACAAAAAATCTTGCTGGTTGGAAATCTATGGTATTTTCTGCTGGCTCAGAAGAGTACCTCTGTAATTTAACAGAATGATTATTTTGAGTGTACGCTCAGAAAACATATAGATATGAGTGGTTTTTCTGTCTGAAGTGGTAACTCTTTCTAAGCTCATAAAAGACTCTGAAAAATATGCACACAGAAAACAAGGTAGTTGGAAAACGATTAAGATTTTAGAAAGTCGATTACTAAAATTTAAATTTATTTGTAATTATATAATTTGTTTTATAAGAAGTGTTAACCTATTGTAATAACCGAAGAAACTGCATTGTAACTAAATGAATATCCTTACAATACTATTATCGGTTGGCTAAACTAACAACAAATTTAAAAAAACGTTATTAAAATTATTAGTCGGCACAATAGTAAAAAATATATTATTGGTCACAGAAATCAATAATTTATTATAACAAAATATCAAAATATTGAAATGTCAAATAAAATAAAAATATATTCAATTAAAAAAATTACAAGTTAATTTTCATAAAAACTTGAAAAAAAAAAATTAAATAATTTAAAGCAGACGTCCATCGAAAGAAACTACGAAAATTATACCATACTCACGTAAGTATTATAATAAATATCAAAAAATGAATTTCTTTAACATGTAAATGTTATAATCTTGCAGTTTCTTGGTCAGCAATTTTTATGAAATTTCCATCAATAGCCTTATTTGGGGACAGCTTTAGAACAAAACGTTATCTAACATTGTGCATGGATGTTTATGTGAATAACATGCCGACTTGTAATAGAGATCTTAATCTGGCTGCCATTATAAATACTTATTAATGGGCCATTGAAATCCCAATAGAACTGGAACTGCTTTTACTCCGAAAAACTCAAGGGATGGGTCACTAAAATCATCATGTTCATATAGACAGTAAGTCGGGTAATGTTTTCGAAATATATGAAACGCAAAATCTCTCAGAATCTGAGACTTTTTCAATAGAATAAATGTCTCAGAATCTGAGACTTTTTTTATAGAAAAAATGTCTCAGAATCTGAGAAAATGGAAAATGCTGAGAATCTGAGACATTTTTTCTTTAGGAAAATGCTGAGAATCTATGGAAAAAATGTCTCAGAATCTGAGACTTTTTCTATAGAAAAAATGTCTTAGAATCTGAGACTTTTTCTATAGAAAAAGTCTCAGATTCTGAGACATTTTTTCTATAGAAAAAGTCTCAGATTCTGAGACATTTTTTCTATAGAAAAAGTCTCAGATTCTGAGACATTTTTTCTATAGAAAAAGTCTCAGATTCTGAGACATTTTTTCTATAGAAAAAGTCTCAGATTCTGAGACATTTTTTCTATAGAAAAAGTCTCAGATTCTGAGACATTTTTTCTATAGAAAAAGTCTCAGATTCTGAGACATTTTTTCTATAGAAAAAGTCTCAGATTCTGAGACATTTTTTCTATAGAAAAAATCTCAGATTCTGAGACATTTTTTCTATAGAAAAAGTCTCAGATTCTGAGACATTTTTTCTATAGAAAAAGTCTCATATTCTGAGACATTTTTTCTATAGAAAAAGTCTCAGATTCTGAGACATTTTCTCTATAGAAAAAGTCTCAGATTCTGAGACATTTTTTCTATAGAAAAAGTCTCAGATTCTGAGACATTTTTTCTATAGAAAAAGTCTCAGATTCTGAGACATTTTTTCTATAGAAAAAGTCTCAGATTCTGAGACATTTTTTCTATAGAAAAAGTCTCAGATTCTGAGACATTTTTTCTATAGAAAAAGTCTCAGATTCTGAGACATTTTTTCTATAGAAAAAGTCTCAGATTCTGAGACATTTTTTCTATAGAAAAAGTCTCAGATTCTGAGACATTTTTTCTATAGAAAAAGTCTCAGATTCTGAGACATTTTTTCTATAGAAAAAGTCTCAGATTCTGAGACATTTTTTCTATAGAAAAAGTCTCAGATTCTGAGACATTTTTTCTATACAAAAAGTCTCAGATTCTGAGACATTTTTTCTATACAAAAAGTCTCAGATTCTGAGACATTTTTTCTATAGAAAAAGTCTCAGATTCTGAGACATTTTTGCTATAGAAAAAGTCTCAGATTCTGTAACATTTTTTCTATAGAAAAAGTCTCAGATTCTGAGACATTTTTTCTATAGAAAAAATGTCTCAGAATCTGAGACTTTTTTTTATAGAAAAAATGTCTCAGAATCTGAGACTTTTTTTTATAGAAAAAATGTCTCAGAATCTGAGACTTTTTTTTATAGAAAAAATGTCTCAGAATCTGAGATTTTTTCTATAGAAAAAATGTCTCAGAATCTGAGATTTTTTCTATAGAAAAAATGTTTCAGAATCTGAGACTTTTTCTATAGAAAAAATGTTTCAGAATCTGAGACTTTTTCTATAGAAAAAATGTCTCAGAATCTGAGACTTTTTGTCACAGAATCTGAGACTTTTTCTATAGAAAAAAATGTCTCAGAATCTTAGATTTTTTCTATAGAAAAAATGTCTCAGAATCTGAGACTTTTTCTATAGAAAAAATGTCTCAGAATCTGAGACTTTTTCTATAGAAAAAATGAATCAGAATCTGAGACTTTTCCTATAGAAAAAATGTCTCAGAATCTGAGACTTTTTCTATAGAAAAAATGTCTCAGAATCTGAGACTTTTTCTATAGAAAAAATGTCTCAGAATCTGAGACTTTTTCTATAGAAAAAATGTCTCAGAATCTGAGACTTTTTCTATAGAAAAAATGTCTCAGAATCTGAGACTTTTTCTATAGAAAAAATGTCTCAGAATCTGAGACTTTTTCTATAGAAAAAATGTCTCAGAATCTGAGACTTTTTCTATAGAAAAAATGTCTCAGAATCTGAGACTTTTTCTATAGAAAAAATGTCTCAGAATCTGAGACTTTTTCTATAGAAAAAATGTCTCAGAATCTGAGACTTTTTCTATAGAAAAATTGCCTCAGAATCTGAGACTTTTTCTATAGAAAAATTGTCTCAGAATCTGAGACTTTTTCTATAGAAAAAATGTCTCAGAATCTGAGACTTTTTCTATAGAAAAAATGTCTCAGAATCTGAGACTTTTTCTATAGAAAAAATGTCTCAGAATCTGAGACTTTTTCTATAGAAAAAATGTCTCAGAATCTGAGACTTTTTCTATAGAAAAAATGTCTCAGAATCTGAGACTTTTTCTATAGAAAAAATGTCTCAGAATCTGAGACTTTTTCTATACAAAAAATGTCTCAGAATCTGAGACTTTTTCTATAGAAAAAATGTCTCAGAATCTGAGACTTTTTCTATAGAAAAAATGTCTCAGAATCTGAGACTTTTTCTATAGAAAAAATGTCTCAGAATCTGAGACTTTTTCTATAGAAAAAATGTCTCAGAATCTGAGACTTTTTCTATAGAAAAAATGTCTCAGAATCTGAGACTTTTTCTATAGAAAAAATGTCTCAGAATCTGAGACTTTTTCTATAGAAAAAAATGTCTCAGAATCTGAGACTTTTTCTATAGAAAAAAATGTCTCAGAATCTGAGACTTTTTCTATAGAAAAAATGTCTCAGAATCTGAGACTTTTTCTATAGAAAAAATGTCTCAGAATCTGAGACTTTTTCTATAGAAAAAATGTCTCAGAATCTGAGACTTTTTCTATAGAAAAAATGTCTCAGAATCTGAGACTTTTTCTATAGAAAAAATGTCTCAGAATCTGACACTTTTTCTATAGAAAAAATGTCTCAGAATCTGAGACTTTTTCTATAGAAAAAATGTCTCAGAATCTGAGACTTTTTCTATAGAAAAAATGTCTCAGAATCTGAGACTTTTTCTATAGAAAAAATGTCTCAGAATCTGAGACTTTTTCTATAGAAAAAATGTCTCAGAATCTGAGACTTTTTCTATAGAAAAAATGTCTCAGAATCTGAGACTTTTTCTATAGAAAAAATGTCTCAGAATCTGAGACTTTTTCTATAGAAAAAATGTCTCAGAATCTGAGACTTTTTCTATAGAAAAAATGTCTCAGAATCTGAGACATTTTCTATAGAAAAAATGTCTCAGAACCTGAGACTTTTTCTATAGAAAAAATGTCTCAGAATCTGAGACTTTTTCTATAGAAAAAATGTCTCAGAATCTGAGACTTTTTCTGTAGAAAAAATGTCTCAGAATCTGAGACTTTTTCTGTAGAAAAAATGTCTCAGAATCTGAGACTTTTTCTATAGAAAAAATGTCTCAGAATCTGAGACTTTTTCTATAGAAAAAATGTCTCAGAATCTGAGACTTTTTCTATAGAAAAAATGAATCTGGGACTTTTTAATATTAAAAATGTCTCAGATTCTGAGACTTTTTCTACAGGAATAATGTCCTATAATCTGAGACTTTTTCTATACAAAAAAAGTTTCAGAATCTGAGACTTTTTCTAAAGAAAAAATTAGACCTTTTTATAGAAAAGAATTTCATAGGTTCTGAGACATTTTCTTTAGAACAAAATGTCTCAGAATCAGAGACTTTTTTAAACTTTTTCAGTTAAAAAATTCTTATATTCTGTGATACTTTTTATGGAAAAATTCTCAGATTTTTTCTTAAAAAAAAATTCCCACTTTTTCTTAAAAATAACTCTCAGATTTTTGTTAAAAAAACTCTCAGATTTTTTCTTTAGAGAGAGATTTTTTTATAGAAAAAGTCTCTTATATTTTTCAATTGTAATAATTATTGTCAAATTACTAATTAATTTATTTATTGTAGGTATTAGATGTATTTATTTCACTAATAATTTGTAAAATTTTATATAATTGTATTTAATTAATAAAATTGTTTAAAAAAATAAAATAAAAATTTTATTTCAATGGAAACAGTGTATAAAAAAAATTGATTGGGGTCACCATATAACGCTTTTTAAAATTCGATCACTGCAACCAATGTAAATTTTAACATAAAAATAATCCGTTCTTATGATAGAATTTACCAGTAGAGGCAACTGAATTATGAGTAGAGGCAACTGAATATAGTGATAGTTGTTGGAACCGCAAAAATTCAGTTGGCAAACAATTCGGTTGTTGCAACTGAATCTGTTTTCTGTGTGTGTGCTCCTATTCATTTCTGAGTTTTTTGAACTCTTTCTTTCTTCTAGATTCATTGAGGATTCAAAGCTTCCAAATGTCTTCTTACAGGAAGTTATTTACTTCAAGTTTAATTGTAGCTGGCAAGCTTTTTGAACTTTATAAATCAATTTTTCCACAAAAATCAACATTCACATTCTACTTTAAAGAATGATAATGCATTGTCTATACATATTTTTTTTTTAATATTCAATTTTAATGGCAGTTGACAATTACAATTGTAATTGTTTGTAGTACTTGCTACTCGTCTATGCTGACCATTCGTACTGATTTGATCAGTACATGTACTGATTTTTGATCACGTGTACTGATCAAAAACGTTGTACTGATTTGTACTGATTTTTTTTTCCACATAATGTTATATTCGAAAATTCTATACAAAAACTTGAGTTTCCATAAAATAAGTCTTCAAGTTAGTTTTTTATGAATTAATTCTGGCATTAAAATAATTTATAATGAATTCTAAAGAGCTTAGAATTCGAAAATCAAGAGGTTCCTTAACGCAAAAATGTATCTGAGCGAGAGGTTATTTTGATCTTCATAATCTCTGAGGTTACTAAAACGAAAAGTTCACGGGATGATGGAATTTTTATATTTTTTAGAATGATGATGTAATTGGATGAATAAAATGATTCTTAGATGTCGATGAGGTAATAGCAAACGAATTTATTGGAAAAAGCGCTCAGAACATCAGGGCTATTTAAAAAAGACTAGCTTATTGTCATGAAGTTTTCTAAAAGGAAGACTTATTAAAAATCCTCAGAATCTGTGGACTTTTTATTCGCAAAACCTGTGGGTTTTTGTTATATTTTCTGCACCGAAACGAATAAAACATTCAAATGAAGTTGTTTATAGTCAACAAAGTTTTCCGCAAAATAACGACACAATTTATGACAGTTGTTTTTAACTGTTGTTTTTACTAAATACTAATTGACCCCAAGTTTGGTAGTTTAAGCAAAACTTTTTCAGTGTTGGATAAATCATCAATGTTTCTCAAAAATCATCATTTCCCACAGAAAACAGTTTTCAAAGAGTTATTTCTAGAAAAAAAAACATAAAAACTTGTGCGTACTGATTTGAGTTCAGAAAAAAATGGTCACCCTATACTCGTCGCATGAGTAACATCTTATTCTCTATCTCTAATGCAATATGTATGTGCAATTGGTTTTTGTTTCCTACAACACGTTGTTTTTATACCCTACAGCTCTCGGTCGTACTGGGTATAATGAGTTTAAGCTGGAGTTTGGAACTATCCAAAATATTGGACCTTAATCTACCTTCAAGTATAACGATCGACTCATAATCAATTTTTGAATTTTTGAATACAGTTATCAAAAGATTTGTGTGAAATCGGAAATTTAAGCTTCTCTTGATTCAAGGACGAAGTTGGCCGAAATGGGTATGTCTTTAGACCTATTCCCCATACAAATGACACCTTTAAGTAAGTGTTAAATAAATGACTTTATGAAATTAAAATAAATTTCTTTTGGAAATTGCACTGTTTTATATTCATAAATCATCATTCAAAATTAACGGAATAGAAACATTTTTTTTCTTCTACACTAAAATTACAAAAAAAGTTTGTAACTTTTTTTTCTACCTCCTATTTGACAAGAATTTCTTGTTATTTTACAAGCTTCTTACCAATAATTTTGTAATTTTACAAGCTTTTTGACAAGAACATTGTAAAAACCAAGGAGGTTTCGTGACTTAACTAAATTTTTTGCTACCTCCTATTTACGAGAACTCCTAGTAAAAACTACGAGCTTTTTTGTAATTTTACAAGATTTTTACCAATAAAATTGAAAATTTAAAATTTTTGGCGAAATAAAACTTACAAGAAATTCTCGTAAATTTACTAGATTTTTTTTTGTAAAAATTCTTGGAAATTTGTAAAATTACAAGAAAATCTGTTGCTGCTGAAGCTTGGCACTTATGTTGGACATTTACTTAGTCAGGTTGGTATTGCAATTCAGCGAAATCGGTCCAGTGATCCAAAAGTTATAAGCAAAATAGTGAATTTCGGCAAGGCTTTTTCGCGAATTTACGATATAAAACCCACGCTAACTTTCAAACGACAATTCGGAGGGTGAAGAAACTTAGCACATATATTTGTCGTTCCCCTGGTCTATTGAATTTCAGCCAAATTGGTCAAGTGGTTCAAAATTTATTAGCAAAGGCGGGAATTTCAGATTGGTTTCACCTTAAATTCACGTGTTGAAAAAACCGAGCTTTAAAAAAACAAGCTTCAAAAAAAAAATTACGTTACTAAGTATTTTTGTCACTTAGAAATATTTTTACATTAAAAAAAATTTACACTCGAAAAAAAATTTTATTTTTTTTTTTACAAAAATGACAAAAAAAAGTTTTTTACTTAAATTCTGATTAATTTTTATTAAAAAATAAAATTTTTTTTATTCGACCTTTAAAATATTATATTTTAAGGATGTTTATTCTGGCTCGAGGTCATTATTTTCTTTACTAATTAAAATCTTCTTTACTAATTAAACAAGAAAATTATTTTTTTGTTTTAAAATTATTTATGTTGGTCTTGCAAAAATAAGACTTAATCGACACGTGTTTCGGAATTTGTCAGATTCCATTGTCAAAATTATTTAGCAAAAATAGAAACGATTTACTACAAAGTATCAGACGAGTCTAATGACAAATCGTTTAAATATTTTTGTTGGTTATTGACAATCGTTTCCTTACTAGTATAGTACAATTTCTTTGTCTTTTTAATTCCCATTGTGGATATAGTCGAATATGTATAAATATTTTAGTTTGTGCACTAACGATTTGTCATTAGACTCGTTTGATACTTTGTAGTAAATCGTTTCTATTTTCGCTAAATAATCTTGACAATGGAATCTGACAAATTCCGAAACACGTGTCGATTAAGTCTTGCAAAAATTACCAACATAAATAAATTTAAAACAAAAAAATAATTTTCTTGAAAATTATACTACGAGAATATCATGGTTTTAATTAGTAAAGAAAATAATGACCTCGAGCCAGAATAAACATCCTCAAAATTTATTTTTTACTTAAAATAATATATTTTTAATCAAAATTGTTAATTTTTTTTTCACGTTACAAATTGTACTAATTTTTAAGAAGGCCATTGTGGAGGGTATTCATAGATTCGGCCAAGTCGAATTTAACTTTTCTACTTGTTTTAGTTGTTTTAACTTGAATTATAAAATTAATTTCAAAGATATTTAAAATATGAAAACTATGCTACACCAAGTGAATCGCAAAGAACATAAAAAAATACATAAAACATAAAATAGCAGACAAATGTTCTTGCAACCACGTTTAAAAGCTTTTGTACAAGTGTACTTGTACTCCTGCTGTTGTGTGAAAAAAATGTTGCAATAATAATTGCAAAAACATTTACTTTTTTTGTAGTTTTATTTATTTTTTTTTTACACATTTACAACACGATTATTAGAAAATATTTTAACTGATTGTTAAGAGAGGCACACAGAGATATATACCCAGCCAGAAATTGCCAACCGTACCAAAACAAAAGAACTGGCAAAGTAATTTATTTTTTGTATGGCAAGCTCTTTTTAGTAAAGTACTTGGTTTTACCGAATTTAGTACTTTTCCAGTACTTTTTTACCAAACTAAAGACGGTTTCTTTATTTGAAATATTTTTTTAATAATTTAATTAAATTTTAACTTAATTATGTTGTAAAGTTATTGCAATAGTGTCATTATCAAATTTAGTAAGAATACACTTTGATTCTACTTTGTGGGTTCTGATTTCAATGTTATTGGCTACATTCAATTAAAATATTGACGTTTAAAAAAATATCAGGTCTATTCGATTACCTTTCTACAATCTACTATTTTTGTAGTTTTTGTTAAGATAACTTTTGCAAATGAAAACTTTTTTGGACAAATTTTTGGTCAGTTAATTGCTTAAGGTTCCCCCATTATATACTTTAAAATGGACCATTAAATTATCATCATTAAAATGATTCTGCTATATTAAAAAAATTACGATTTTTAACATGATGGTCCATATCATATAGATGTTTTTTGTTCACTATTCTTAGTGTTAGGGATGCCTTTATGATCCACTAAAAGCAAGTTTTTTTATCAAAGACCAATTTAGAGGTTAATTTCGCGAGAACCTTGAAAAATAAAGAAATTCGCGAATTTAAGTTCCTAAGATGAAAAGCTTTAAACCAAATTTTAAAATTTTTTGTTACAAAACAGGCTGGAAATAAGATAATCTTTAATGACATATTGCAAGAAAACTGTACCATACATCAAAAAACCGGAGCACGCCATTGGACTCAGCATGTCTCAAATAAATGGAAATGTTAGTCATACCTCTTCTTTTCTAAAGTAGCGGTCACTTTTGTCATGCTGTGTTAATATATAATTTATTTAAAATTAAAAAAAGACTTCTAATGTACAAATTATTATATAAAAAAAATAATTTTCTTCATACATTTTTAATTTTGTAATGGATTATTTAAGTTAAAAAGCTATTTAAAAAAATCTCGGATAATACTTTTCAAAGTACAGGGAAAGCGCTTTTAAAAGTACTTTGCCACTACTAAATGGTGTTATCATTTAGCATCTTAGCAAGTACTAAAAACCCAAAAAAAAGGTACTTTGCCAGCATTAATACCACCTTATTAGGTACTTTGCCAGATCTGGCCCGTATGTATTTTTCTGCCTGGGTATGTATGTACTTGCAAACGTTCAAACTACACTTGACAAATGTTACAGCAACAAAATGTTGTTGCAGTAGCTTGCAATTGAAAAACAAGACGACTTAAAAAAAAATAATCTTTGAAATAGGTTTATATAAATTTATTAGGGTGGTAGTTTTATAACCTCCTTAATTTAAAGAAAATAAATATGTTGAAATTATCAGATTAATTATAATAATTGTATATAATTATGTCTGATCAGATGTATTTGAACGGAGATTCGATATTCTAAAAAAATTGTGTAAGAATTTTTAAGAAAATTTATTAATTTCTTAAAAATTTGGACAGTAAAATGTCAATAAAAAGTTGCCAATTATAAAAAATTAAGTTTTTCTTATTTTGAGATATACTTAAATATCAAATCTAAAAAGATTTTTTTTTTAACTGTTTAAAAAATAATTATTCTCTTGGTGTTTTGAATTCTCATTTAGTGTATAGTTTTTTGTATATGTATACGAAAGTCTGAAAAGTCTGAAAGTTGGAAAAACACAGTTACCGTCCAAAATGTTTAGATTTTGAGTGTTAATTTCCCAGTTGGCGCTTTATAAAATTATAAAAAATATATCAAAGTGATTGCCACCCTAATATATACAAAGTTGCTGGCATTGCCTTTAACAAAATATAACAGAAAATTACAAATCCGTCAAAATGAAGGCAAAAAAAAAACACGGTTGTAAGATGTTAAAAGTAGGAACAACAAAATAAATGTTAAAATAAACATAGCACACTCAAAAAACTGTGACTGAAAAAAGTAAAAATTTTAAAAATTTTACTCAAATTCGTTTTTAGTTAATTTTTGCTTTTGTTATTATTAAAACTTTTATAAAGCATAAAAATTGAAAACAATTTTGTTTGAATTGCCTTCGGTTTTTTTACAGACATATTTTTATGAGTGTTATTAGTACATACCGACAGGTACTTGAATACTTTTGCAAGTATACCAAGTTACATTAGAGCGACATTTTTTTGTAAGGCTAAGAAGATTTTCTTTCTATTTAAAATGTCCGGAAAAATTTTTATTCTCCTAGAACAACAAATTTGGGCCATTTAGATTAAATTAACCCGTGGTGCCCAGCGGTCAAAGTTTTGGATTTTTGAAAATTTGTCTAGGGACACATTATGTTTATTAATTTTGATGCGCTGAACACGAATATCAAATCGTTCCAACGATTTTTTACATATCACTGTTTGACATTTTCAAAAAATTACGGTTTTTTCCTACATTCAAGAAATTTAAAAAAACAAAAAAAATCTCAAAATTTCTTTCCTTTGACTTTTTCATAGATGTTGAGACAAACATTCATTTAAAATTAATTTGAACCAAATTCGACCATTTCGATTAAAATTTAGGTTTTTTGGAAAGTTTTCCCCAAAAACTCTAAATTTTGATCGAAGGGCGTTATGGGTTAAATGTTTTGAATTTCTCAAATTAAGTTTAAATGAATGTTTGTCTCAAGATCTATGTAACACAGAAATAATTTGAAACGAATTTCTATTAATAAAAACGCGGATTCAATTAATTTTTGATTGAAATTCCTCCAATTAAGAAAATTTTTTATAACAATCATCAAATTGTAGATGATTGATTAAAATTTTTTTTCAATCAAACATTCGATTTTGATAAAAAATTGATCAATTTAATGATTGATTTAACGAATGAATTGTAAGCTTATGACTACACTCAAAATAATTCTACAGTAAAAGGTTTAGTAAGTGATATTGTACCAAAATCTACTAATTGGTTACTAATTTTAGTATCTTCAAAGTACTAACATTAGTAATTTTTACTGGTTTTGACTAATATTAGTTAAAAATTTTAGTATTGGTTACCAATTTCTGCACTAGGTCCTTTTGGACTAAAATTAGTTAAATTTTTAGTATTGAATACCCACGTTTTTTTTTTGGGTGTAGGGATGTGATTTCCATGCAAATGCATGTTTTTTGTCGATAGTCTAAAAACGATGTCGACCAATTATCTTTTTGAATCAAGAAATTTGCGTTAAAATGGCAAATGTTTTTGCATATTTTTGCATATTTAGGTGAAAGTGCATATTTTGATTTTAAATGCATATTTTGTGCATATTTCCCACTTTTAAGTGCATATTTTTGCATATTTTGGCATAATTAAGCAAAAATACAAATTGAAATTTATTTATTTCAAAGGCGGCACGAAATAACTCCCACATGAAATAACTCCCACGAAATAACTCCCAATGAAATAAATCCCACCAAAAATTAAATATGTCCAAATGGAGAAAAAAATTAAATAAGTCCCAACCATAACGAAATAACTTCCACCCACAAAATGAAATAAGTGCCAATGAAATAACTCCCATTAATAATGAAAGAAGTCCCAATAAAAAAATTTAGAAGTCTCAACAAAAATTAAAGAATAAGGGAAAATATATCAATTAAGTCAAGCACGAGGATCCTGATCTTACTTTCCGTACAATACAAACAAGTTATAATAACTCCCAAATGCAAAACATGACGGCTGATTTGTTTTTTTTTTCAGAGTTTTTCGAAAACATGCAAAAATACATTGAGTGTTCTATTTGACTTGCTTCGGTTACATTCAAACATCGCGGCGATGTTTTGCACCAAATATTCAGTAACATACAAACACTTCGTATAAAGTTCCGTAGTCGAAAAAATTTAGGCGATTTTTGTTATCAAATTTTCGGTAATCGCGGAGATTTTTGAAACTAATTTTTCGCCTGCGGTCCTTTTTGCGACAAATTTGTAAGTTACAGAAAATTTAAAAGATGTAGTTACAACCTGTTGTAAAAAGCGCCGTATGATACAAATTTGTATGTTACCGAAAACTTAAAAGATTTAATCAAAACTTGTTGTAAAAAGCGCCGCAGGCAAAAATTTGGTACCAACAATCGCCGCGATTTTTGGTACCAAATTTTTCATCGCGGCGATTTTTGGTACCAAATTTTCGCATGCGGCGCTTTTTACAAAAAGTTCTTATTAAATCTTTTAAATTTTCACCTGCGGTGATTTTTTCAACAATCCTGTATGTTATCGAAAATCTTTCTATGTTATCGAAAACGCAACACTTTGGATAACTTTCGCGTTCTCCGCTTTTTTATAACAATTTTGTATTCTAACGAAAATATTTTCGGCTGCAGTACGCTCTTACCTCAAAAATCCATTTCTAAAACATACAAATTTGTTAAAAAGGCATTTCTTCCTAAAATTTGGTACCAAAATCACAACGATACTTCCAGATACTTCCACCAGATACTTCCACCAACAATGAAACAATAGTGGGAGTTATTTCATCGCTATTGTAGTGGGAGTTCTTTCGTATGAAAGAACTCCCACAGAAAAAATTATGAAATAACTCCCAACAAAAATGATAAAAGTCCCACTAAATTGGGAGTTATTTCATATGAAATAACTCCCAACTTTGTATGGAGTTTTTTTTAGGACTTATTTCATTTTTTAGGTTGGAGTTATTTCATGTGGTAGTTATTTCATGTGGGAGTTATTTCGTGTCGCCATTTCAAACACTATTTTAAATTTTAGAAATTTAATTTGAAAATTAGAATTTTTTTTTTTTAATTTATAAAAAAAACGTTTCTTACATAAAGTTTCAAATGTTGCTATTTCAACCCGAAGTACGTGTTTCCTTTTTAAGAAGTTTTTCGTATGAAAAGTTTTCATTGACAACAAGATTTTTATTGAACAAATTTTATTTTTTAGTGCATATTTTTAGGTTTTTAGTGCATATTTTGAATTTTTAGCGCATATTTTAAGCGCATGCTTTAGATTTTTAATGCATGAAAATCTCATCCCTACTTATGACAAAATTAAAGCAAAAAAAAAAATAAAATTTGTAATTCGACAGTTAAAGAAAATAACAAAAATTTTAATCAAAACATTAATTGACTCATATAAATTTTTTTGATCAATAGATTTAATTGAAAATTTTTAGCCAATAATTTTTTGAATAAATAGTCAGTGGAAAAAACTTTTTTTTTTTTAATAAATTTCTTGAACGTAGGAAAAACTGCCACTTTTGGAAATTTTTGGACAAATTTCAAATTGATATATCTCTAAAACCGTTCCATCTTTTTTAGAAAAATTTTGATATTGATATTCAGCATGCTAAAATAATTAAAATTTATTATTTTCTATTTATTTATTTTTTTTTTAAATCCAAAGTATTGGAGAACATTTTTCAAAAATCCAAAACTTTGATCTGAGGGCGCCACGGGATAACATTTTCGGACTTGGCTCAAGTTAAGTTTAAATGAAGCTCTATGAAAGGAAGGATTTTTTTTTAAATTCTAGAATGTTGGAAAAACCGCATTTTTTTTAAATTTCAATTAGGTCTCGAAAATCGTTTGACCGATTATAATATTTTTTTTTTTTATATTCGTGTTCAGCGCATCCATATTAATAAATATGATGTGTCACAAGATATATTATTTTTTAATTTTTTTTTTTAAGTTTTCAAAAATCAAAATCTTTTATCGCCGGGCACCATGGGTAAATTTAATCCGATTGGCCTCAAAATTTGTACCACATCAAATTTGTACCACATAAGTTTTAGGCGTAGGAAAACAAAAAATATGCCCATCAAAATCGGAAGAAAAGCTTTTTGCCATACTAATAAATGCCGTCTAATGCTACATATTAATCGGTTTAGTTGTATATAAAAACTTATATACACTTAAAATACAGAGCTTTTAAGGAACCTTGTTATAAAAATAAAAGAATATAAATATAAGCAAAAAAAATACTAGTGATGAAACCAATTTTTTATAAAATTTCTACTAAAAATTAGCGGATATAATTTACAACAAATTATATTGCTGAATACAAAGAAAAATTTACTCAATTTCGCACCAGTAAACAATGTTATAGTATTCATTAAACATTTAACAAAAACTTACCAACAAATGTAAGTAAATTTTTAATTGACTCAATTAAAACTGTACTCAAAATTGTGCGTTGTTTTTAAGTAGTTTTTTAATTGTGTAAAGTAAAAATTAACTTAAAATTTATGAATTTCTTTTTTTCAAAACTTTTGTCTGAAATTTTTTTTATAAATTTTAAAAATTTTAATCAATTCTTACGATTTGTCTTCAGTTTACTGAATGTTTTCGAGTTGTTATTGAATAAAAAAATCATTTTAAATTATATAAATTTTTATTTACTTTTTTAGTGTGTTGTTTGAAATTTTAAAGTTTTTTTTTTTTTAAATAAGCTCATACAACACTGCATTGTTTTATATTTTCGAGATTATTTATACACACACTTGTACAAACTTTTTTTAAGTAAACATTTTATAGATGTTTATTTTTATAGTATCTATGCAGTTTAACTTTAAAGTGGACTGAAAATTATTTTCTCAGAAAATATAATGGAATATATTGTGATCATAAGTAATATATTCCATATTGAATAACATTTTTTCTGTAGACCTCCGTTTGAGAAATTAAAAAAAAAAAATTTTAATTTCTTTCCCTTTGCCCTTTTATATATTTGAGCAAAATCCGATTTAAACTTATGGCACCCTTTGATAAAAATTTTGGATTTTGGAAAATTTCCACCAATATTTGGATTTTCCAAAAATAAAAAATAAAAATTAAATATCTTGCAATACATTATTATTTTTTTAATTTTAGCATGCTGAATATGAATATCAAAAAATTTCTGAAATCGGTCGAACGGTTGTCGAGATATAGCCATTTGAAATTTTGTCAAAATATTTCTAAAAATGGCGGTTTTTTCTACAATCAAGAAATTAAAAAAAATCTCAAAATATTTCTAAAAAACCAAAAATTTGTTCGAGGGCACCACGGGCTAAATGATCGGATTTGGCTCAAATTAAGTTTAAATGAAAGTTTGTCTCAAGTTCTATGAAAGGATAATTGGAAAGAAGTTTTGAAAATTATTTTTTTTTAAATCTTGAGCGTAGGGAGAACCAAATTTTTTTGGCAAATTTCAAATCGCGATAACACGAAAACCGTTCGACCAATTTGAAATTTTTTTGATATTCGTGTTCAGCGCGTCAATTAATAAATTTGACGTTTCACAAGATATATTCTTTTTATACCCTCCACTTATTGTTATTAATAGTGCACAGAAAAAGTATGGAGGAAACAAATTTAAGTTATCACTTGTTTAAATTTAAAAACAAAAATTGAGTAATTTTTTAATTGACGCAATTAAAAATTTACTTAAAAATTTTAAAAACAATTTTAGTAAATAATTTAATAAAAATTTATTTATTTTTAAACTCTCATAGTTTTTTTTAATTCTCGTTTAGTTTATAGTTTTTTGTATATGTATATGAAAGTTTGTAATCGTCCTTATAAAATTTTCCTGTGTTTTTGAGACATAAATATGTTTGGTAAAGTTTGAAAAAATAAGTTTTTTGTTTTTTTTTGTAAAAAAATTTAAAACTTTTTTAAACTTTTTAAAAAAAATAAATATATAAAGTTTGAGGAAATTTTTAATTGCGTCAATTAAAAATTTACTCCAATTTTTTTTCAAACATTAAAATTTTTTTTTTTTAAATTTACTCAATACTATTAAATCGTTTACTGGTGCAAAATTGAGTAATTTTTTACTCAAATATTTTTTTTTTATTATTTTCTGTGTGGTATACCTATATAAGTTTGTCTTTCAGTTTGTTACTCATCGAAATATCGGCCTGGGACCCTAGAAAACAATACATATATTATTGATCAGTGATCGTTTTTCACTAAAAAATATTTTTCGGCAGAAATTTTTTTTCCAAATTTTTTTCCAAATTTTTTTTTTCTTATTTTTTTTACTCAAAAACCAGGAAACCTGTTTTTTTAGGGAACCTCAGGTCGGATTTGAATAATTATTTAAGTTTTATTTTGGTGTTTAGCACTGGTTTTTAATGATTTTTTCTATAGAAACATTTCCAAATTTTAAACATTTATCCCAATAGAAAAGGTTTTAAAACTTAAGAAAATGTTTGATATTTTGATAAATGCCTTCTTAAGAAATTCTTAGGTTCTAAAGGATTTTTCTGACAGCAAAAGACCTACATAGATTCTTAAACAATTTTACAATAGAAAATATATTAGATTAGAGACATGTCTATCTGAAAAAAAGTTTTCAGATTTCAAAATTTTTCTGAGTCATTTTCTTAAAGAGAAAGTTTATAATTCTGAGATATTATCCCAATAGACAAATTTTAAGGCATTTAGATACAGAAAAACTTTTATAATATATTTAAATTCTTGCTATAAAATTTTTTGGATTCTGCTACACATTCATCTATAAAATTTTCAGACACTTAGGCAAAAAAATTCATATATTTAGAAAAATTCTTCGTATAGAAAAATTCTACTAATAGAAAACTTCTTAGGTTTTAAAATATTTTTTTCTCTTCTATTTTTCTGCAGAAAAAGTCAAAATATACCGAAACATTCTTTCTGCATCAAAATTTTTTAGGTTTTGATAAACAATTCTATAAAAAGTACCTGAAATTAGAAAAATCAAAGATTTTAAAGCTTTTTAATTTTTTTTAAGCAATTTAATTTTTCTATAGTCATTTTTCTATTGAAAAAGGATTGTTTTCTGAACACTTTTCTTTAGAAAATTTCTAAGATTGTCAAACATTTTCTGAGACATCTGTATTTCCTATTAAAAAGTCTGAGAATCTAAGAAATGTTTCCTACAAAAATTCTTAGATTCTGAGAAATTTTTCATAGGAAAGGTCTTAGCTTCTGAGAAATTTTTTCTATAGAAGAAATTCTCAGAGTCTGGGTTTCGGATATTTTCCTACAGAAGAAGTCTTAAATTCTGGAACATTTTTTATATTAAAAAAATTTCAGAATCTAAGGCATTTTCTCAGATTCTGGTACTAGAAACTTGAAATTTGTAATGTCGGTTCACTTCCCGGAAAAAAGATTCGCTAAGGCTGGGTTTTTGCCAATGTTGATTCTACGGGGGTAAATGGGTAAAAAAGTGTACTTTTGGTACTTTTTTTTAATTACTGAAATAATGGTCAATGACCATTGGTCATTCAAACTTGAAATTTGTAATGTAGGATACTTTAGTGAAATTAAACATTCTGGAACAAGTATTTTCCGAAAATTTTGTACAGTTTATAAAAAGTACCTTTATAAAATTACCTTTTATAAATAGCACATTTTATAAAAAGTACTTTTTATAAAAATTACCTTTTATAAAAAGTACCTTTTATAAAAAGTAACTTTTCTAATAAGTACCTTTTATAAAAGGTAAAAGTACCTTTTATAAAAAGAACCTTTTATAAAATGTACCTTTTATAAAAAGTATCTTTTATAAAAAGTACCTTTTATAAAAAGTACCTTTAATAAAAAGTACCTTTTATAAAAAGTACCTGTTATAAAAAGTACCTTTTATAAAAAGTACCTTTTATAAAAAGTACCTTTTATAAAAAGTACCTTTTATAAAAAGTACCTTTTATAAAAAGTACCTTTTATAAAAAGTACCTTTTATAAAAAGTACCTATTATGAAAAGTACCTATTATGAAAAGTACCTTTTATTTCAATTTCTTTATTCTTTGAAATATTTGTTCACCCAAAATCCAAATACAGTACTAAATTTAAAATGAAATGCCTAACCATACTATATCCATTTAAAATCAGGGTTCGAAAAAAAACTCTAACGTACGGTACGTTAGTGTTCTGTACGGAACTATCCCAGCAAAAACATGGTAATGAGTTGTGAAAAGTAATCATTACCAAGTACATTATTTATAATGAGTACCCATTACCATTAACATTATTTTAAGCCCATAAGTAACTACTTCTCAGTAATATGTTATAAAAGCACCTCTAAGTAATAATATCTTCTTGCACTTGCAGTTTTTAACCTTTACAATTCAATTAACTTAAAAAGTACTTAAAAACTTAATAAAAATTACGGAATTTTTAAGTGTTAGTAAAAACAGGTTAAATTTTAAAAGTTTTAATTAACTAATTATTTTACTTCTTATTGGTAATGGGTTTTTACTCCTTATTTGTAATCCGAGGCAGTAACTACTTATTTATCTCCATACTCTTCACTAGTTATTTTTGTCTCACGCCCTTGTTAAAATAATTAGTGTTTCATTCAATAAGTAAGTAGTGATAAACATTTGTTTCGGATTACAAAACCCATTACTAGTAATGTCAGTTTTTGCTGGGATGGAGCGACCGTACGTTATCGAAACGTACCGTTCCAAGAACACATTCACTAAAAAGTTTTTTAGTGGTTGTGAAGGTGTTCGCAAACAGAATTCCGAACGTTATGCCTGCGAGTTGAAGAACAGAAACTTTACGATAACGTACCGAACTAGGTTAGAAACAAAATAAAGTTCTTTTAGTGTTCTGTTTGCGAACTTTTGAGACATTTTTTAAATTTAAAATGGCGATATCTTGAAAACTAAGCAAGATAGAGCAAAACGGAGCACATTTTTGGTTCTTGAGATCACCATAGTATCGCTAGGCCTCTACACATGGGTAGACCCCATTGGGTCATTATTTTGAATCTAAAAAAGTTAGCATTCCGGGAAATTTAAAAATGCACATATCTCGCTAAATACTGCCGACACGATGAAAAGTCTAAAAACATTTTTGTGGATCTTGTCTCGTAGTACATGACCGCTTTTAGACTTTATGTCGTGTCGGCAGTATTTAGCGAGATATGTGCATTTTTAAATTTCCCGGAATGCTAACTTTTTTAGATTCAAAATATGGACCCAATGGGGTCCACCCATGTGTAGAGGCCTAGCGATACTATGGAGATCCCAAGAACCAAAAATGTGCTCCGTTTTGCTCTATCTTGCTTAGTTTTCGAGATATCGCCATTTTAAATTAAAAAAAAAAAATGTCTCAAAAGTTCGCAAACAGAACACTAAAAGAACTTTATTTTGTTTCTAACCTAGTTCGGTACGTTATCGTAAAGTTTCTGTTCTTCAACTCACAGGTAAAGGTACGGAATTCTGTTTGCGAACACCTTCACAACCACTTAAAAACATTTTTAGTGAATGTGTTCTTGGAACGGAACGTTAAATAACGTACTTTTTTTTCGAACACTGTTTAAAATCATAATATCTCCATTTAAAGTGCAAAATGGCGATACCAATTTTCAATTTAAATTGTTTTAACTCAAAAATTATTTCTTTCACCCCATTCTAATGTGTATGTATTCAAGAATAGCAAGTTTATCCTCTTGAGTTTCAAAAAGTATTACGAGTAGCAAAAAAAAAAATAAAAAAAAAAATAAAACATTTTTGTGGAGAAAAAAAATTAACAAAAAAAAAAATGTAAATGAAAATATAAAATCATCATTGAAAATCACAGTTAAAGTATGTGCACGCGTGCGGAACATTTTATTTATTTATTATTCCTTAAGATTTTGTTACTCGTTTTTTATTTTTTTATTTTTGTATATCAAATTGAAGCAATTTTTGTCGATTTCTTATTTCTTTTTCTGAAGAAGTTGCAAGGGGAAAAAACACAAAACCCAATAATATAAACAAATTGCAACAACAATAACATTAAGATTTCAGTAAAAAATATACGATGGAATACAAAATCACAAGGAGAGATGTAAAGAAAAATAAGAAGAAAACAATATACAACAAAAAACACAAAAAAAGAAAACGATGAGTATAAGAAACATTTATAAAGAAAAATATTAACAACAACAAAAACAACGTGGAAAAATAAACAAAATATAGCAACAACAACGAAGACGAAATATTAAGAAGAGTCACCACGCCCTTTTGTGCGATTGGTCCTTGCGGGTAGAAAAGAATCATCATAAGAATTTACGTGTGAAAAAATGATAGAGAAATACACTACAACGTGTAAAATATGCAACAACATACACACATACAACACAAACAACAACACACACACACACTCTGACAAAAAAGGGATGTTGAAAAAAAAGTAGCAACAGCAACAAAGTCAACGCAAGAAAAAAAAACAAAACTTCAACGAACATAAAAAATCAGTCAAGAAGAAACTTTGCAAAAAAAAATACAGCAACAACAAAATCAAGTATCACATACAAAAATACAAAAAAAAGATGGGTGGCAATGTTCAAAGAAAACAACAAAATGAAAAAAAAAAACACGAACATCAAGCAAAAAAAAAAGAAAACTTTGTCTTGTTGTTGTTGTTAAGCTACTGCAGTAGCAACGACGACGACAACGAATTGTGGTCCCTTGTTGTTGTAGTGATGATAAAGACGATGATGGAAATGATTTCGATGGAAAGGCTTCGATTTTGTTATACGCACACACACACACACTGTCATATTCTTTTTGTTATATACATACTAGGGTGGAGCGATTTTAACTTTTTTTCGATTTTCGATAGCATCTGGGATTCGGAATGTTCCGATAAAGCGAAAAAAATGTATGATGATCGGATAAATTTAAAACAGCCCCGTTTAGCCAGGAATAATTTTCGTTCTGGTGAAAATGCTAGTGTTGATTAGAGTACCCATATGTGCATAATTGTTTTTTTTTATCGCTCCCCGCTCATTTTCGGTTGTGTTGGGAGTAAAAAATAATATCTGTTCAGAAATTGGACTCCTAGGTTCCAAAAAGGCCAAGCGGTTTGAACTTTTGACCTCAAAAATGGACTAAAAAACCTTTATAGATTCATTTGCCTGTAACTCTTTAAATTAAAGTTTTTCGCAATTAACTGTCATAACAATTTTTTTGTAGAATCACTGTGCAAAGATTTTTCTCTCATATTGTTTTGACCTAAGTATGTCAGATCGTGGTGTTTTGTGCGGTTAAAATCAAAAGTTGGGTCAGAACTTTTATTTGAAAAATTCTCGTAAATTTTTGAATGGGGGAAAATTTGAGCTCTTTGCATAATTTAATAGGGTATTGAATGTAGTTTTCCAAAAAAAAATTTCTTGCAAAAATATATCGACCCTTCCATGAAGGGTTGATACAATATGAGAGAAAAATCTTTGCATAGTGATTCTACAAAAAAATTGTTATGAAAGTTAATTGCGAAAAACTTTTATTTTAAGAGTTACAGGCAGATCAATCTATTAAGGTTTTTTAGTCCATTTTAGAGGTCAAAAGTTCAAACCGCTTGGCCTGTTTGTAACCTAGAAGTCCGATTTCTGGACAGATATTATTTTTTACTCCCAACCCATCCGAAAATGAGCGGGGAGCGATAAAAAAAACAATTATGCACATATGGGTACAATTATGCACATATGGGGAGCGATAAAAACACACTTTTGCACATCCCATACATTTTGTGGGTGCTCTAGTGTTGATGTTAGTTCTGTACACTGAAAAAAAAACCTTCGTGATATAAAGGAAATGGATTCATTATTTTGTTTTCATTTAACCAATGATGAAATTCATAAGCTTTATTAAATATCATGCATATTGGGAACAAATTTCATAAAATTTGCTTCATTAGATTTCATAATTTCATTAAAAAATGTCATTAAATTTTGTTTATAAAACTTGTTGTTTTTTGACGCCTGTCGAGTTGAGTTTGTTTAGTGTCTCTTTGGAATACAGCAGAAAGCAGCAGACAGCTAAATTGTTCATCAACAAACAACGAAATACATGGGGAAATTTTGCTGTCTGCTGCTGTATTGTGAATAGACACTAACAAGGGAAGTCTCCCTGGTGTCACCCTCCGATCTTCATGAAATTTGGATATGTTGTTTAGAACGAAAATTAATTCGACACGTATTTTTTTTTAGCGGCCCAAACTCATTTTTAGGGGGGGTCGATTTGTATGGGGGGAAATTGACCTTTTTCAGTTTTTTACAATTTACGCCTATTTATACAAAATTATTATAGGCATGTGTAGTATCAGATTAAAGGTATTAAAAATACCTATCTCGTGGTGCTAACAACGGGCCGAAAAAGTTAATATTTTTCGACTTATTAACAAAAATGTCCTAAAATTTTGGTATTTTACTCAATATGACAAAAAGTTGTGCATGTTTGGACACGTTCTTAGCACACGCAGATAGGTTTTCCAAAGACCTTTCATTTGGTATGTAACATGACTAGGTTTCTTTGCATAATTTAGGAGATAAACGAAAAAAACTGAAAAATGGCCTTGTCTTCCCCCCTCCTTTTTACCCCCTAAATATGAATTTGGGCCGCTAAAAAAAAATACGTGTCCCTTTATTTTTTGTGCTCTACAAAATAAAACCAATTCCATAAAGATCCGCGGGTGACACTAGGGAGACTTCCCTTGTAAGTCTGTTTTTGGCGCGAAAAATGAGACAAATAAAAAAACAGCTGATCAAAACGTCACGAGTTTTTTTGTGAAACTTAAAATAAAATGTTTAATTTATTAATTAGAGTGGTTTTATATTATTTTGTGATTTTACTTGTGTAATAAAAGTTAAGGATATAGTGAGAGAAAGCTGAGTGAAATATAAATAAAGTGAAAGTGTGTTGTTTATTTTGTGGCTTAAGTCAAGTTTTTCTCACCCCTTTAAATTAGATGAAACTTTGTGCATCGACTTTAAAGTTGCAAATGGAGGGGTGGACGTAAACTTGACTTAAGCCCAGACTGTGTAAGAAAAATAAGTGAAAACTATAAATAAAATGTGAAAGTGTAACTTAAATTATAGTTTCCGTGACGGTTACACATGACTCACCAAAAATTGTTATAAATGATTTTTATTAATTTCAATTTTGTGTCGTAATTTTTCTTACTAATACCATATTCGCATTTATTTAAACTTGTTTAATTTTTCGTTTTCCCGAATACAATTTAAATGTAAAATTTAAACGGCGTTTAATTTTGACAGATGAATTGTATGGGGAAACCGAATAATTAAACTAGTTTAAATGAATATGAATATGGAATTACCTACTGCTATTCCACATTTAATCAATGCATACTTTCATACATTTAATGAAAAACTTCATTAAATATTTTAAACAAGTGCTACAAATATATTCATTATTTTTATGTAAGTTTTCATTGAATGGGACTTTAATGACACCAGTTTCATTGATCAAATGAAACCTGTCTGCGGTTGAAAACGTGAGTCATTTTTCATTAAGCTTATGTCAATTTTCATTATTTTCACGAAGCTTTTTTTTTCAGAGTAGGATGAATTCAGGAAATAGTTAAAGTAACAAAGTACCCTCAAAAAAAAAGCTCTGTCAAAAAATCTGTAAAATTATCAGATTTTTTATGTGAAATAGATATTTTACCTAAATTCTCTGCCATTCAGTTTTAGAAAATGACAGAAATTTTTTAAGCAATTTTACTGATTTTGCTGAATTTCAGAATATTTTTTGCAGATTTTTAACAGATTATTTAGTTATTTTACAGAATAAGTCTGTTGACTTAAAAAAAAGTGTTCTTAATTCTTTTAATATGTATTTTTATACCCTCCACTTACAAGGAGAGTCTCCCTGGTGTCACCCTCCGATATTCATGAAATTTGGATATATTGTTCAGAACGAAAATTAATTTGACAGATATTTTTTTTAGCGACCCAAACTCATTTGTAGGGGGGTGGTCGATTTGTATGGGCAGAAGTTAACCTTTTTCAGTTTTTTACACTCAAAATAATACATTAGTAGATTTACTAATTTTTAACATGATAATGTTTTTAGGCTGGTGTCTAATTTTAAAAAAGTTGCAGGACGCCACCTCAGTTTGACTATATAAGCTAACAATTAACAAAAAAGAAAACAGGAATTACTATTTTCATTTTCTTAAAACCAAAAATTTTAATAACTTGGTGAATAACAAGTAACATAATTATTTTTCAACAAAAAAAAAAATTTTTTTCATCAAATTTTTTTTTTTCAACACATTTTTTTCATTAATTTTTTTTTATCAATTTTTTCCCATTAATTTTTTTTCATCAAACTTTTTTTTATCAATTTTTTTTTTTTCATAATTTTTTTCTTCATATTTTTTATCAATTTTTTTTTTATCATTTTTTTTTTTTATCAATTTTTTTTTTATCAAATATGTTTTTTTTCATAAATTTTTTTTCATCAAATTTTTTTTTTTCATTAATTTTTTCACCATTTTTTTTTTCATCAAATTTTTTTTTTCCATCAAATTTTTTTTTCCATCAATTTTTTTTTTTTCATCAATTTTTTTTTTTCATGAATTTTTTTTTTTCATCAAACTTTTCAATTTTTTTTTTATCATTTTTTTTTTCATTATTTTTTTTTTATCAAATGTTTTTTTACATCAAAATTTTTTTTCATAAATTTTTTTTTATCATATTTTTTTCATCAAATTTTTTTATCAAATTTTTTGTTATCAATTTTTTTCTCAGCAAAAAATTTTTTTTTCATCATTTTTTTTACATCAAAAAAATTTTTCTTTTCATCAAAAAAATTCATCAAAAAATTTATTTCGTCAAAATTTTCGTTGACCAAAAATTTTGGGTTCATTAAATTTTTTTTAATATAATTTTGTTTTTCGTAAAAAAAAAATATTTTTTTTTTACCAAAACTACTTGTTCACCAAGTCTAAGCTTTTCGCATAAAATTTTTCCATTTGTTTATCAAAGGTACATAAAACAAGTGAGAGTGTTATATTCATTGGTGCCGAATCTTTTATACTCTTCAAAATGTAACACTTTTTTGCACTTATTTTTGCACTCACTTCCGAAATGTACAGCTCTTTTGGTTTTTTAATGCGGTCATCGACTGATATTTCAATTCGTTTTGCATGGAATAGCAAAGTAATACCACTCGAATTGAAAAAATCAGATTTAGTTGATACTTGCTTAACAGCCTTCGTGGCGTATCGGTCTAGAGTGATTGTACGTTACAAGCAGTTAATAGCAAAGTATTACTGATGATGATGGGTTCAATCCTCAGCGGCTGCGATCTGTAAATAATTTTCACATATAGAGTTCTATTGACTATTAACTAAATAAATTTGACATTAAAAGTTTTTCTGAAGATTATTATAACTGGATAATATGAAACTAGTAAGAAACAAACCAGGATGTCTTAAATTTTTAGAAAAATTAAATTTTTCTTTCACACTTTTCTCAATTCAAAAACCATATGTAATATAACATTATTTTTTCTAAAAAAAAACTTTGCTTTGGCAAGAACACCCAAATCTTCCGCAAAACATTATCATGATTTAATGTTTTGGGCAAGAGTACAAAATTCGCAGGCATTTGTTTTGCTAATGCTAGTAAGCTAACCTTTAGCAAATTTTTAGTTGAGATTGTAAACTTCATTTAGAGCATTAGCAATTTTAAACAAAATTTAAACTATTTTTTTGCTAAATTTAAAATTGAATTGACCAAATTTTTACAAGCTTTATGCTAATATTAGCAAAAATAATATGTAAATTATTTTTTTTTTAGAAAACTTATAATGGCGCTATCTCTGAAACTTCTTCAGATAGAGCAAAATGGAGGACATTTTTGGTTCTCGGGCTTACCATAGTATCGCCGGTCGTCTTCACATATGTGGACCCTAATAGGTCCTAACTTTGGATCCAAAAAAGTTAGCATTCCCGAAAATTTAAAAATGCTCATATCTCGATAAATATTGCCGGCACAACAAAAAGTAGCTCTCAATATGTAGAACAATACCGCAAAATAATCAAAAGCTCTCCGAGTAATTTTTTTTAAAGTTATCGAGTTTTTTAATTCTCAAACCCCCAGTGGTCCCCTAAAATCATGTATCTCAAAAACTAAGCAAGGTAGAGCGAAACGGACACAAATTTTGGTTCGAAAACTATGACTAGGTCTAGGCCCATCGGGGTCTGGACCTATCGGGTCCGAACCCAATGGGGTCCTCAAGTGTGTATGAACTTAGTTGAAATAAAAAAAAATTTCAGTTATCTAATTTTTGGCAAAACATTTTTGCTAACTTTACCAGAAAAATTGTGGGCTCAAAATCAGCAAATTTTCTTGTAGGCTTACAAGCTTTTTTTGCTAACATTACAGTTTTTTTTGCGTGTAGGCATTAAAAAAACTTTCTTCTCATATGGAAACAAATTGGGAAAATCTAAAAAAAAAAAATCAAAGTGTCCGTAAATTTAAATTAAAATTTTCGATTTTCAAACAAAAAGGAAACCAGCGACCAATAATTACATAAAAAGCCAACTTCGACTACGACGCTATAGAAAATCGAAAAATATAAAAAATCGCTCCACCCTAATACATACACTATGTATGTTGCAGTGTTTAAGCTCTTTTTTCCTCAGTATCGTATTTTTTTTTTCTTTTTCTACATGTTTATTACGATTCCTTTGAAGTCTGCTGTCTAGGCCATCCATAATTTTGATTTAAAATTTGTTACTTTTTAAGTTTTTTGTTTTATACTACATATTTATTGTTTTCTTAAAAGTTTTTAAATAGTTTTTCGTAAGATGTTTTATTTTTTGGTACCCTTAAGAAGATATGTATATTCTAAATTTATCCCAGTTAACTGATTTTGGAGCGCTTCAACTTTAAGACCCTTAAATGAATATGAAAATTAAAATTTGTTTGATAAATAATTTTTTGGAGACCAAAAAACAGATAATTTATGTAGATAAACCAACATTTTAAATTTTAATAAAGTAACACAACTTTTGAAACCTATGTCTTACAATCGGAATGAAATTTATACCAAAGTTAGTCCTCATTCTGAGTTGGAGGGGGTCGAAATTTGAAATTTTGGCCAAACAAGTGCTTTTTTGCACCCTTGTAACTTATTACGTGCAATCGAAAATTTTGCTGGGTTGGTTTAAATGCATTTTTTTATGGGCTACTGATATTTTTTTTTTTAAATTTTCAGAACCCATTCTGAAATATGTTATTTTGTAAAAAACTAAATTTATTATTAAAAATACGGCCGCTTTTTTTTTCTTTTTTATTTTTTTAAGCCTAGATGTTTTTTTATCCACACAAAAAAATATTGAAGCGCGTTTTTTTCGAAAAAAAAAACGCATTTGAATATTAAATTTTATAATAATTTTGTAATTATCATATATTGTCTTGTTTCAACATGGCGTATGAGTTACAAATTTTTGCGAAGTTCGTTGATTTGTAACTCATACGCCATGTTGGAATAAGAAAATGCTAAATCGAAGGGTGTAGCGGATCGAAATTGATACCTGGTGCACTTTTCCACGGCTAATACTGCTATGTCAAAAATTGAAAAGACCTTAGCTTCTTTTGAATCAAAAAAGTGCCCATTTTGACAAAAAAAAGTCAAAAAAGTTTTGGATTAAAAAAAAAATAAATAAAAAAAAAAAACAAAAAAAAATTTTATATAATTTTATTTTTTCGAAATATTGAAGAAATAGTTATCTTACACTTTTTACATAAATTTTGCTAACAAAAATACAAAATAAGTTAAATGGGTGCGAAGAAACACCTGTTTGGCCAAAATGTCAAATTTCGACCCCCTCTAACTCAAAGAGTCCTTGACCGATCTTGTTAAAATATTGTGGCCAAACAACTATCCAATAAGGCTTACCTTGGTGCAAATTTCTTCCCGATTGGAAGGCATTGGTTTCAAAAGTTGTGTCACTTGAGGCGAAAACCCCCTAAATATTTTGCCTTCTAAAATGAGTTCTCAAATTTTTGTCGAATTGCCTCGATTAAATATTTATTAAATTAAAATGGAATGTTCCACAATCCGAAAAATTTACATTTTTGTATTTTTTTATTTGCTATCGATTAAAATTTTGAAAATTTTCAGAACCCATTCTAAAATTTTTATTTTGTGAAAAACTCAATTTATTATTAAAAATTCGGACACTTTTATTTCTTTTTTTAAGACTAGATGTTTTTCAATCCACACAAAAAAATTTAGAAGCGCGTTTTTTTCGAAAAAATCGTATTTGAATACTAAATTTCCTAATAATATTGTAATTTCCTTGTATTGTCTTGTTTCAACATGGCGTATGAGTTACAATTTTTTGCGAAGTTTGTTGATTTCTAACTAATACGTCATGTTGAAACAAAAAAATACAAAATTATTATGAAATTTAATATTAAATTGTAATTTTTTCTTAAAAAACCAAAAACGGTCTTCTGAATTTTTTTTTTAAGAAAAGAGAAACATCAAAACTTAAAAAAAGAAAAAAAGTGTATGGATTTTTGATAAATTAACTTAAAAAAAAAAAACAGAAATTTCAGAACGAGTTCTGAAAAGTTTTCAAAATAAAATTTTTAATCGATAGCCCATAAAAAATAAGTTTTTATGGGCTATCGAGTTTTTTTGAGATTATGGTGCATTTCAATTTAATTTGATAAATATTTAAAATCAATTTGACCATGTTTTTAAAATATTTGGCCAATTTTAATTAAGCCCAGGTTTTTAGAAATTGAAAAACCAAAAACGCAAGTTTCTTAGTTCCATATAGGGCTATCAATACAAGCTATTCAGTAACTCATAGAGCACATGTTTGTCTCACAAACAAAAAATGAAACGTTATATTGATCCCCACATTTGTGAAAACAATTATTTTTTTTCACTGAAACCATTGTAAATTTTGATTGTTGAAAAAAGAATTTTGTTTCTTTCAACAGAGAAATTGAACAAACACAAACACGATTTGTTGATCTGACAAAAGTAAAAAAAATCTTAATTTTCTTTTTCAACAAACACAATTTGTTGATCTGACAAATGACATTTTTTTTTCAACAAAGAAATTTAACAAACACAATCACTATTTGTTGACATGATAATTTTGAAATAAAATTACTTGGCTGAGTTTGTCGAAAACAAAATCGAAGTTTTGTATTATGTATTAACAAACTGCCGTTTTTACTAAATGTTTGGTTGATTTACAATTGATGTTTGTTGATTTAAATTTGACGATATTATTTTCTGTGTAAAGACACCTCGAAAATTTTGGTACATTCCACATACCCTAAATATACGAAATGCTTTAATTCGGCAGCTGGTTAACATATGAGAACAGGGTTGGATACTTAATGGTATTTAAACAATTTATTTTAGAAAAAAAAATGTTTTCGCGGAATGTTTTTTTCTCACCAAATATTTTTTCGCAAAATTATTTTTTTAAATTTTTTGTTTTCATTTTTTTTTCATTTCTTATAAAATTATACTTTTCTAAAAAGTATAATATCTCCCAATTCCATTTAAGTTCACTCTCAATCTTTCCATTTTGATTTTATATGCATGTGTCTTTTTTTAGTATGTAATTAATCCTCATTTTGTTAAATTGAATTTCACGCCCATTATTTGTTTTTTTCTTCGTTTTTAATTAACAAAAAATATGTTAAAATGTGTTTAAGTTTAACACTAAATATGTTTAAAAATAGTTTAAGCACGTTACATCGCAAAAAAACTACAAAAAAAAAGAAAATTATGTGTCGGCATATGTACATTATACAATGTTATTTTACACCATAAATTTTTCGTTCGCTGTTTTTTTTTTTTCTGTTGCAAGTTGCAACAACATAAAATGCCAACAAACAATGTGTGGCAGGCATAGCGTGGCATGTAGTAAACATTAATGAAACCGTCAATTAAATATTTACAAGTGTCAACACAGCACGTGTTTTAAATGATAACCGAAATTGCAACTAATTGTATTAAAACCGAAAACGAAGCAAATTACATACACACACATAAAAAAAATTAAACAAACCATACGGCAGACAGACAACACACATACATACAATAATGGCATGCATATAAAGCACACATACACATGCAGTTTAAAACACACATACACATGTGAATGTAATGCACTTACGTAAATGTAAATAAAACAACGTGCATAATGATTAACTTTAATTTGTTGCTAGAGAGCGATTATTTGTTGTTGGTTTTAAGACTCTTTAAGTTTTTTTTTTTAGGTTTTAAAGAGATTCTACTTGTTACATAAATAAATATTAGGGTGGCATCTAATGAAATATTACACTCAAAAAAATAAAACTGTAAAGTTAGCAAAAAATTTAGTTAAATTTAACTAAAAAAACACCTGATTTTGAACCTACTAAATTTCTAGTTAATTTAACTAAAAATATTTAGTTAACGTTTCGTAGAATGAATGTAGCAAAAAAAAACGTAACTTTAACTAAAAATTCAGCTGAAAATTTCGTAATATTTTTATACCCTCCACTTAGTGATAGAGGGTATATATAAGTTTGTCATTCCGTTTGTAACTCATCGAAATATCGATCTGGGACCCCATAAAGTATATATATTCATGATGCCCGATCGATTTTAAGACATTCTAGCGATGTCCGTCTGTCCGTCTGTCTGTCTGTGGAAAATGCTCTCGCGGACAAAATATTGCACAGAGATGACTGAAACTTAACGTATATATTGGAAGTTCTCCCGAGAAGTTTGGTATTGCATTTGAGCGATATCGGTTCAGCGGTTCAAAAGTTATGAACGCAAATGTAAGCACACCTCAAAAATTTCAGTACATTCAACATAACCTAAAAATACAAAATGCTTTAATTCGGCTTCTGGTTGACATATGCGAACATAATTGAACAACAAATGGTATTTAAACAAGTACGAACATATTTTTTGACAATCGCGGATTTTTTTTTTGTTAACAAATTTTTTTTTTGCGGAATTTTTTTTTTCAAATGTAATTTTCTTTTAAATAAAGTTGTTTGCAATAATATTTTTGAAATTGTGGAGGGTATTACTACATTCGGCAAGGCCGAATTTAACTTTTTTACTTGTTATGTATGTATTAACAAAAAAATAAGTTAAATCCAGCTAAACTTTTTGTAAAAAAATTGTGAGTTTGTTAAATATTGATTTTATACACTAACACTTCACTTATTTTTTTCTTTTTTTTTTCACAGCATTAAGTTCAGCTTAAGTAGAACTTATGAGATTTGCATAGGAGGCTACACAAGAAATTTCTAACATTTTTTCACTCGACAAATATGATACGAGAAATCAGCAAATTAATGAATAAAAATTCGTAAGCACAGTTTTAAAGTCAACAAAAAAAATTAATTCAAAATTTGTTCAAAACTAGTATTTTCGTAAATTGAACTTAACTAAAAGAAGTAGTTAAAAAGCTGATTTTAACTAAAAATTTGCTAAAAAGCCAGTAAACTCGAGTTAACAAAAAAAAATTTGTAAAACTTACAGTTTTATTTTTTTGAGTGTAAAAGTGAATTATTTTATATGGCACCAAAGCTTTTTACCAAGACCTTGAAGCCTAGTGTTCAGCTAGAAAACCTAAATACCAAAACTAAAAAAAAAAAACAAGTAGAAAAGTTAAATTTGAATTGGCCGAATCTATGAATACCCCACACAATGCCCTTTTAAAGTGAGAGTGAATTTTCTAACGTAAAAGAAATAACATTTTTGATTAGAAATATTTTATTTTGTGTAAAAAAACCTTTTTTTGTAATTTTTGAAAAAAAAAATAATTTACTAAATTTTTTTTTGAGTGTAAAATTTTTTTTGAGTGTAAAATTTTTTTGAGTGTAATTTTTTTTTTCGTTTTAGTGTAAAAATATTTTTAAGTGACAAAAATACGTTGTAAAATATTTTTGTGACTTACCAATGTTTTTAAAACATGTTTAACGGGTTTTCAACATGTAAATTTAAGGTGCAGCGAATCTAAAAATTTACGGTTTTGCTAATAACTTTTGAATCACTAGACCGATTTGGCTGAAATTCTATATGAACCAAAACAGGGGAACGAAAAATATATATGCCAAGCTTCAGTATCCTCAGAATTGTCTTTTAAAAGTTATCGTTTTTTTTTTATCTCGTAAATTTGCGAAAAACACTTGCCGAAATTCACTCTTTTGCTCATAACCATTGAACCACTGGATCGATTTAGCTGGATTGCAATACCAACCTGACCAGGTAAATGCTAAACATATATGAGGCATTCCACACCAAATGTCCAGCGAAAAAAAACACGTGTACCGTAAACTTCTGAATAGTTTGTATGGATAGCCCTATATGGAACTTAGAAAATTGCGTTTTTGGTTTTTCAATTTTTCAAAAACTGGGCTTTGGAGACGTGGTCAAATATTGGAAAAATGGTCAAATTTGTGGCGAGTTGCCTTGATTATTATTTATCACATTAAAACGGAATGCACCACAATCTTTAAAATTTACATTCTTATATAGTTTTGTATGGGCTATAGACTAATTTTTTTTTTGGAAAATTTTCAGAACTTGTTCTGAAATTTTCAATTTTTTAAAAAAGTTAATTTATCAAAAATCCGGCCACTTTTTTTTCTTTTTTTAATTTTTTTTTTAAAGTTTAGATGTTTGTCCATCCACACAAAAAAAATCAGAAAAATTTTTTCGTTTTTTTCGAGAAAATCGCATATGAATTTTAAATTTCATAACAATTTTGTAATTTGCTTGTATTTTCTTGTATTAATGTTGCGAATGAGTAATATTCATGCAATTAATAATACGCATTCGCAACAATAATACAAGAAAATACAAGCAAATTACAAAATTGTTATGAAATTTAAAATTCAAATGCGATTTTCTCGAAAAAAACGAAAAATGTTTTTCTGAGATTTTTTGTGTGGATGGACAAACATCTAAACTTTAAAAAAAAATTTAGAAAAAAGAAAAAAAAGTGGCCGGATTTTTGATAAATTTACTTTTTAAAAAATGGAAAATTTCAGAACGGGTCCTGAAAATTTTCCAAAGCAAAAATTTTATTCGATAGCCCATACAAAACTATATAAGAATGGTAATTTTTGAGATTGTGGTGCATTCCGTTTTAATGTGATAAATATTTAATCAAGGCAACTCGCCACAAATTTGACCATTTTTCCAATATTTGACCACGCCTTATAAGCCCAGTTTTAGAAAATTAGAAAAACCAAAAACGCAATTTTCTTAGTTCCATATAGGGCTATCCAAACAACCTATTCAGAAATTTACGGGACACATGTTTTCTGTAGCGGTACATTTGGTGTGGAATGCCTCATATGCCGAACTTCAGGAGCCTTCGTAAAATATATGGAGAGTATTGTAAAAAATATTAGAGTAAAGATTTTTTTGTCTAGTACAGTGGTCAGCATCCATTGCACATGGATCCCGAACACATTCGGCTATACACATGTATTCAACACGAATGTCAACAAAACTCACAACTAAGAGCATAAAAATACAACAACAAGCTGGTTGATGTCGCTTTGGTTTAGAAATATACTAACACATGCATATTTATATTCATACAACAATGCATTCATATACTCTCTTTCTGCCGACCACTGGTCTAGTACAGTGATCGGCGCCCACAGCACTCAGAACCCGAACACAATCGGCAATTTAAACGTATATAACAAACCCGTTTTTCACCAGCTGGTGAATAAAAAGTTAGATAATTATTTTTCAACAAAAAAAAATTTTTTTTTTATAAATTTTTTTTTTCCATCAATTTTTTTTTATCAAATTTTTTTTCCCAATCAAATTTTTTCATCAATTTTTTTATCAAATTTATTTTTTCATTAATTTTTTTTTCATCAAATTTTTTTTTCATAAAAATTTTTTTTTCATATTTTTTTTACATTAAATTTTTTTTCATCAATTTTTTTTTTTCATTAATGTTTTTGTTTTTTCATCAAATTTTTTTTTTATAAATTTTTTTTCATCAATTTTTTTTTTTTCATTAATGTTTTTTTTTTTCATCAAATTTTTTTTTTATAAACTTTTTTTCATCAATTTTTTTTTCATCAAATACTTGTTTCATAAAATTTTTTTTTTCATCAATTTTTTTTCACTAAAAGTTTTTTTGTTTTCATCAAATTTTTTTTTTCATCAATGTTTTTGTTTTTTCATCAAATTTTTTTTCATCAATTTTTTTTATCATATTTTTTTCATAAATATTTTTTCATTAAATTTTTTATTATAAATTTTTTCCCACAAAAAAAAATGTTTTATCATATTTTTTTCATCAATTTTTTTTCACATCAAAATTTTTTTTTTATCAAAAAAAATCATCAAAAACTTTTTTTCATCAAAACTTTTTTTCATTAAATATTTTTTAACATAATTTTGTTTTTCTTGAAAAAAAAATCATTTTTTTTACCAAAACTACTTTGTCACCAAGTCTTAGCTATTCGCATAAAAATTTTCCATTTGTTTATCAAATGTACATAAAACAAATGAGAGTGGTATATTCTTTGGTGCCGAATCTTTAATACTCTCCAAAATGTAAAAACACTTTTATGCACTTATTTTTGGGTAAAATTTTAAGTAAAGTTTTAATTGTGTGAATTAATAATTTACTTAATTTTTTTTTATACATTTAATTATTTTTTATTAAAAGTTTATTTAATACTATTAAATCGTTTACTGGTGCAATATTGAGTAATTTTTTTGTGTGCAGATTTCTCATATAACTCAAAATGGGTGTATTTTCAGCTGATTTTTCTGCCCATTGGACAGAGAATTTATTTTGAGTGTGGCGGACCCCCTAATGTTATTATTGAAGTGTTAAATTTTTACATAAAGATGCGTAATTACTTGCTATGTTAGTTTCATATCCTGCTCATCCCTTTTTAAAGTAACAAAAAACATGTCGGCTTGCAAAAAAAAAAAAAACTTAAAAACAAACCAAATATTTGCCGATTAAAGTCCCTATATTTTATAAACAAGTCTTGTCACTATACGCATTCACACATACACACAGTTAAAATACTCATACATTTATAACTATTGAAATGCATGTTTAGTGCTCGTATGTATCGTCATCGTAGTATGCAATTTTCATGTAAATTCATTTTGTTGTTATTTTCATTTTAAGTTTAATTACAAACACATGTTAAATTAAATTGCTTCATTGATGTTTTAAGTTTGTACTCGTAAATACGAGGGTCGTTTGGTAATTTTGTTAGACAACCATCTCGTTTGGAGCTTTTTGTTAGGTAAATGGTTCTTCAAAATTAGTTATGCGCCCGTTTTAATGAGATTTCCAGATAAGAGCAAGCCCATGGGAAACTTAGCTAGCGGATCACCGATTTTGTTAATTTTTGGTTATTTGAAAAAGCTCTATAAATGATTAAAAACGATAGTTTTTTTTTGGGATCAATACTTTGGAAGATATGGGCAATTTTTTTTATAATTTTGTTAATCGGAAACCGTAAGTCGATAGAAAAAGCTTATAAAAACAATACACTCAAAACATGATGTCATTAACTGTTTGTAGTTTACACTCAAAAAATTATGTTAGTAAAATCAACTGAAAATGTCAGTTAAAATAACTACTTTGTAAGTTGTTTTGGGGTCAACTACTTTTTCAGTTAAATCAACTAACAATGTTAGTTATTTTAACTGACAAAAAGCAACTGACTTATGTAGTAAAAACTACTTACATTTGTAGTCAAAACAACTAAAATGTAGTAAAAATAAAATAATCAATAAATATTTTTTTTTTTTCAAAAAATTTTTCAAAAAAAAAAATTTGAAGACCAAATTTTTTCAAAGTTTTTTTTTTTTTTTTTTAAAAAAAAAGTTTTGAAAAATAAAAAAAAACAAGTAAAAAAGTTAAATTCGGCCTTGCCGAATGTAGTAATACCCTCCACAATTTCAAAAATATTATTGCAAACAGCTTTATTTAAAAGGAAATTACTTTTGAAAAAAAAAAAAAATAAAAAAAATTTCCGCGAAAAAAAAATTTTGTTAAAAAAAAAAATCCGCGATTTTTTTCTTTTTTTGTCAAAAAATATGTTCGTACTTGTTTAAATACCATTTGTTGTTTAATTATGTTCACATATGTCAACCAGAACCCGAATTAAAGCATTTTGTATTTTTAGGTTATATTAAATGTACTGAAATTTTTGAGGTGTGCTTATATTTGCGTTCATAACTTTTGAATCGCTGAACCGATATCGCTCAAATGCAATACCAAACTTCTCGGGAGAACTTCCAATATATATGTTAAGTTTCAGTCATCTCTGTGCAATATTTTGTCCGCGAGAGCATTTTCCACAGACAGACAGACAGACAGACGGACAGACGGACAGACGGACATCGCTAGAATGTCTTAAAATCGATCGGGCATCATGAATATATATACTTTATGGGGTCCCAGATCGATATTTCGATGAGTTACAAACAGAATGACAAACTTATATATACCCTCTTTCACTAAGTGGAGGGTATAAAAACAAAATTTATTTTTATTTTTTGGAAAAAAACTGAAAATTTTTCAGAGATAAAAAAAAAATAACAACTTTAAATAACTGTTACTACATCACAGTACTATTTTGTTAGTTATTCAAAAAAACTACTTAAAATAACTAACAGAAATAGTTGTTTGATATTTTTCACACAAAAACAACTGACTTTGTAGTTGAAAACAACTAACTACTGTAAAATATACAAACAACTAACATGTAGTAACTTACATAATTTTCTGAGTGTATTTAAAAAGTTTTCCGTTTAGTCGTTTTTTAAAGAAAAAACATTTGTTTGATGTTCAGTTTTTATTTATGACTATTTCAGTCCTTTGTTTTAAAAATAACGCACTAAAAAATAAAGACTTTCATTAACATTTAATTTTTAAAGTCATTTATTTTTGTTCTGTAAGTAAAAACTACTGATTATTATTTTGATTTTTAATGATTTGTGTAAGTAATTTTTTTTAAATTGTTGGTATTTTTTAATGAAATATCATTAGTTTTTACCTACACAAGTCAGTTATTTTTTTGTAGAAAAAAAAAATCAAAAAATTATTTATAGAAATATAAAAACATGTTTGTATCAAGTGGCTTTGGCACGATGGGTAGAGTGTCTGGCCAGAATGTAGTTGATTGCGGGATCGATTCCCCAAAAATTTTATTAAAAATTTAAAAAAAAAATATTTCAATAAAAAATTGTAAAAAATTACCTACAAAATCATTTATTTTTATTGTTTTCGTAGGTTATTTTTTTTTAAATTTGTTGGTAAAAATAACAGAACTATCATTAATTTTTAATGTTTTCGTTGGTTATTTTTTTCGAATTTGTTGGTAGAAAAGAGTGAAAAAACGTAATTTTTTAATGTTTAATGTTATTTATTTTAGAAAATTTTGTCAACAATAAAAAATAAATGTTGATGTTTGTTAAAACAAATGAATAATTACTGGGATGGTTTTCAATTGTTTATTCACTGGTTTTAAGTGTGTTTTTCATTTGTTTTTGCCTACAAAATATTTTGAGTGTATTGTAGATAAAATATGAAAAATTAAAAAAAAAAAAATTTTAAAAATTTCAAGAAAAAATTTTGAACACAATATCGGAATGTCCTTTTTTCCTGGCAAGGGCACCATGTATTTCCAAAAACAGAATTTTTTCTTAAAGTCCAGAATGTCATTTTAACGCTGTTAAAATTCAGAGAGGTGTTTTTTCGTATTATTAAGCAATAAATTTTCAATGTTTGTTGAAGAGCCAATATTTGGTGTTTTACAAAAATTTTAGAAAAATCAAATAGTTGGCTCTAGAGAGTTTTGTGTGTTTGTTCACTAAAACCATTTTGTAGGCAAAAACAAATGAAAAACACATTTAAAACTAGTGAATAAACAATTGAAAACCATCCCAGTAATTATTCATTTGTTTTAACAAACACCAACATTTATTTTTTACTGCTGACAAAATTATCTAAAATAAATAACATTAAACATTCAAAAATTACGATTTTTTCATTCTTTTTTACCAACAAACTCGAAAAAATAACCTACGAAAACATTAAAAATTAATGATAGTTCTGTTATTTTTACCAAGAAATTCCAAAAAATAACCTACAAAAACAATAAAAATTAATGATTTCGTAGGTTATTTTTTACAATCTATAAATAAATTTTGAATTTTTTTTTTACGAAAAAATAACCTACATTTAAACATTTAAAAATACCAACAATTTAAAAAAAATTTCTTACACAAATCATTAAAAATTTAAAGAATAATCAGTAGTTTTTACTTACAGAACAAAAATAAATGAAAAATTAAATGTTAACGAAAGTCTTTATTTTTTAATGTGTTATTTTTAAAACAAAGGACAGAAGTAGTCATTAATAAAAACTGAACATCGAACAAATGATTTTTCTTTGTGTTTAAATTCAATGAAAAAGCTTCATTATATATATGAAAACCGTCATAGATATAACGAAAATCTTCATTAAAGTTCGTACAATGTAACAGTTTCATAAATACAATAAAACAGTCTCATAATTGTTCATAGTGTCAATATATATGTCATTTTTCATTATATTTATGAAAGGTTTGAAAAATATAAAAAATAAAATGTCATAAATTTTTATGAAACTCTTCATAATTATTATGAAATGTTTCACAAATGCTATGAAACATTCCACAGATTTAATATTTTTTTTAATATTTGATCATGTGCTATGAAAAATTTCCATAATTATAATAAAATACTTAAAAAAAAATAATATTATTTTTATGAAATGTTTCATAGTATTTATAAAACATTTAATAATACTATTTATGAAACAGTTACATTGGACGTACTTTAATGATTAATTTATTTATGCAAACGTTTCATAGTATTTATGAAATTTTTCATTATTAAAGCAAATGCGTTTTCTTTTTAGATATAAAATTTAAGATTTTTACATTGGAGGAATTAAAAGAAGGAATTAAAATTTTAAAAGTCGTCTTCAAGAACAATAATTGTTTTGCACCAATTGCTTAATCGTATTATAACAAATCATATGACATGTTTATGATTTTTTTATGAAATAATGAAATTTTATGAAGTGCATTTCATAGACTTTTTTCATTATTGTGAAGGTTTCATAAATATTTGTTCATAAATATTTTATGACAAAAATGTCAAAGTATTGGAAAAATTCTAGTTTTTGCCAATTGAACTCTAAATCTCTCGGCTGCACTCATAATATTTATGACATGCTTTATAATATTTATGACATGTATTCATGAGTATTTTTGTCATAAAATTTCATTACATTTACGAAAACTTCATGAATATAATGAAGTTTTATGAATCAAATCTATGAAATGCACTTCATAAAATTTTATGATTATAAGAAAACATCATAAACTTGTCATCTTATTTTTATAATATAATTTCAAATTTTGGACGAAGCAATTGCAGCTCCTAAAGACGATGCCTGATGAATAGTTGATTAATTCTTCCAATGTTAATATCATAAATTTTATTTCTTAAAAAAAATTATTGCATTTGCTTATATTAATGAAATATTTCATAAATACTATGAAACCTCTTTATAAATATAAGGAAATTTGTCAAGTTTTTCCAATGTAACTGTTTCATAAATATTATGAAATGTTTCATTAATACTATGAAACATTTTATAAAAACTTTTTTTTTATTATTTATATTATTTTTATGGAACTATTTCAAAGTATCAGTGTTCATAAATACTATTAAATTTATTTATTTATATAATGGAAAGTTTCTATAAATGCAATGAATCATTTAACAAATTTCATAAATTTTATGAAACATTTCATAAATACTGTAAAATCACTTCATAAATATAATGAAATTTGTCATAGAAGTTTGTCCAACCCAACTGTTTCATAAATATTATGAAATGTTTAAAAAAACTACGAAACATTTCATAGTAATAATTATTATTTAATAAGTATTTCATTATATTTATGGAACTATTTCAAAGTATCATCGAAGTGTTTTATAAATACTGTTAAATTGTTCATTTATATAATGAAAGGTTTTTGTAAATGCAATGAATCATTTCATAAATTGCATGCATTTTATAAAACATTTCATAAATATGACGAAATATTTAGGCAAAAATAAATTTTATCTTTGAAATTCATAATATTTATGAAGTGTTTGCTAAAAGTTTATGATATTTTATTCATTATATATGAAAACCTGCATTAGTATTATAAAATATTTCATAAATATTGACCTTATAAAAAATTATAAAGCTGCTTTTTGTATTAATGAAACTGTTACATTGGAAGAACTTTAATGAAACTGTTCATTATATTTATGAAAGTTTTCATAAATATGATGAATCTTTTTCTTTGAGTCTGAAAGGGTTGTCAATCAATTTTTTTAAAGAAAATCTTTATTATTTCGATAATTACCCTCGTATACTGTGTAAATTTCGTTTGTAAAAAGTGAACATCCAAAAAAAAAAAGTATTTAAACGGTGGTGGAATGTATTTTGAACATTTCCGCTAACTCCATAACTAAACATTAACATTGACCGGTTTTTTTAAATTTTATGTTAAAACCAAAAAAATACGAGATCTTTCCTTAAAGTACATAACTATGTTTGTTGGTAGTTTGATATGGTTGGTTATGTTTGATTGTATTTTTTTTTTGTAATTCCGTAGGTAGATGAAGGTATGTAAGTCTGTTTAACTTTGTTGATAGTTTCTGTATTTAGTTGAAGTGTTTTTGTTTTCCTTTTTTGCTATAAAATAATATTGCTTTCGTGACACTTAACTGTTGTCACTTGTTTCATGTTCTTTTGTACACCAGATAAGGTTATCGGGGATTACAATCATCTACCAGCCAACCAGCCAAACAACCAACCAAGTAGTTACATACCACCAAAAAAATAATAAAAAAATGTAAAAAACACCAGTGAATAAATTTATAAGTTTAGATATGTTCACTGAACAAATCGAATTTACATATTTACATAAATAAAATAAAATAAATATTTTTTTTCCTAAATTTTAAAGTTTTTTCTTGTAGTATAAATTATTTCAAGTGCAAAATAAGGACATTATTTGAATTCTCACAGTAAAAGAAAATAATAAGGCGAACCCACCCAATTACACCCGAAGTAGCTTACAGTGAAATTATTCCTCCGATTCACAAACACCAGTCAAATTTTTATTCCACAAGCTCTAAAACTTATTTGGAAACCCGCGGCGACCCGATAAATTAAGTATATTCATTAATTTGTGATAAGCTGAACACAAATGTAAAATTTTTAAAAACAATTTTGAAATTTGTTCCCAGAATCTGAGACATTTTTAATAGGAAAAAATTTCAGAATCTTAGGTTTTTCTATAAAAATTGTTCAGAATCTAAGATTTTTCTGCATCATTTTCTATAGGAAATATGTCTCAGAATCTGAGACTTTTTTTATGTCTTATGATCTGAAACATTTTCTATAGGAAAATTTCCTTAGAATCTGAGGCTTTTTCTATAGGAAAGTTTCTTTAGAATCTGAGAAAAATGTCAGAAAATATTGGACTTTTTCTATAGGAAAAATGTCTCAGAGTCTGAGACTTTCTATAGGAAAAATTTATTAGAATCTCAGAATTTTTCTGTAGGAAAAATGTCTTAAATTCTGAGACTTTTTCTATAGGATAAATGTCTTAGAATCTGATACTTATTCTATAGAAGAAATATCTCAAAATCTAATTTCTATAAGAAAAATATTTCAGAATCACAGACTTTTTGATACCAAAAATGTCTTAGAATCTGAGACTTATGTCTTAGAATCTTAAAATCTATAAAAAAAATGTCTTAGAATCTAAGACTTTCTTTAAAAAAATTCTAAATCTAAGACTATTTCTATAGGCAAAATGTCTCAGAATTTAAGACTGTTTTTATAGAAAAAAATGTCATAGAATCTAAGACTTTTTCTACAAGAAAAATGTCTCAAAATCTGAGAGTTCTTTTTCAAGAAAAAAGTCCCAGAATCCGAGACTTTTTCTATAGGAAAACGTCCAGAATCTCAGACGTTTTTTTAAGGAAAAAGATCAGGCTTTTCTATAGTAAAGTTGTCATGGAATCTGATGATTTTTCTGAAGAAAAAATATTTCAGAATCTGAGGATTTTACAATATATATAAAAAATATCTTAGAATATGAATATTTTCCCATAAAACAAGTGAGAGTGTTAAATTCGGCTGTGCCGAATCTATTATACCCTCCAACATGTAAAAAAATTAAAAAAAAAATGTTGGGGGGCAAGGTAGGGGGAGGGGTCGTTGAGCTGGGGTGAATCCTTGACCCTCATGTTTACAAGTTCATTATTGTCTGCTTTGTGCACTTAAGTATTATAGTTTCATAATTATGTAAATTTGTTTTATCCATGCCCTTAAAAGAGGGGCGGGGCAAAAAAAGTGACATTTTTTAATCCCCTGGGTCCAAGCGCAGGACTATAAACTTCTACAAACACAAAAATGTCTCATTTGGTTCACAAAAATACAAAAAAACGTCAAAAAAAAAATTAGCATTTTTAAGAGGTTGGTTTAGTTCTTTAACTAACTAGTAACTTTTTTTCCACTGGGCCGATTTGGCCCATTTCCGAACTTCACCTGCCTAGGACCATAAGACATATTTATGCCAAACTTGAGGGGTCTAGCTCTTTTATTTTGGACAACATCGTGTTAACTACAGACGGATGGACGGACGGACGGACAGACGGACGGACGGACATCGCTAGAATGTCTTAGAATAGATCACTGATCAATAATATATACACTTTATGGGGTCCCCGACCGATATTTCGATGCGTTACACACGGAATGACAAGGTGAGTATACCCCCATACTGTAGTTGGAGGGTATAAAAATAAATTTTCTATACAAAAGTTTTCAGATACTGGGATATTTTTTGTATAGAAAATTCTCAGATTCTGTTATAGTTTTTGAAATTTTTAGATTTTGATATATAAGTTTGTCATTCCGTTTGTATCACCTCGAAATATTGGTCTAGGATCCCATAAAGTATATGGACATTTCCATTTAACTTTTCATTTGTTTGAAATTTTGGTTTTTTGGCAAAAACTTTTTTTATTTGCATTGAAATGGCTATCTACTGATAGAAATGCATAAAGGACTTCTAATGCAATTAGCTTACAAGCTTTTAAGGCAAAAAATCTTAATTTGCGGTAGTTAGCGACAATCAAACTTCAGAAATGTGGAAAAGTCGATTGAAATTTCATAAAAATTATGTACTCTTTGGCCTATTGTACTTGCGCCGTCCAACGTATTCTTCGAAGATTTAAAATATATGGTCCCTACACTTGTTCAAAAAAGATGTATTTATGAATTTGATGTGCCATCAATATTAAAAAAGTTATTTAGTGGTAACGGTTTGAAATTAAAATTTCTTCATTTTGAATTTTTCGTCGTTTTTTGATCAGGAAATTTGCGCCGCTTCATACTTTTTAAAATCTGATACGCAAAATGATAGCTGTCGTAATTCCCTACAATTAAAAACCGGTCCCATGAATGTGCCCTCAATGGGAGTGGAGTACTAGCTAGACAAAGGTTGAGAGACAAAACGTGAAAGTCATCAAAAATCCACTTTTTTGCGAGGCAAATTCGCAATATTATTTAAAAGTGTCCAGTACTTCGCGTGATCCAAATATTTTTTGAGTTTTTATAATAAAATCGATATAGCGTGTTAAAATTTTGATTAGCAAAAATTTTGCAAAAATCTGAGATTTCACGATTTTAAAGTTTTGCTTGTATTTTCACATGAAAATAATTTAGATTTAAAATATACTTGTCAGACGATTGCTTGTTATGCGTATTATGGATCGTGTGCAAAAATTGGGACTTAATGTAACTGTACGCTGAAGACGCGCCAATTTTGTCTCCAGATAAACCGCCAGGGCACACACAGAAAAAAATATGGGGAAAAACAATTTGAGTAATCACTTGTTTAAATTTAAAAAAAGTTTTGAGTAATTTTTTAATTGACGCAATTAAAAATTTACTCAAAAATTTAAAAACAAATTGAGTAAATAATTTAATAAGAATTTAATAGCTTTTTTAATTTTTTTTTGGAATTTTCTTAGTTTTTTTAATTCTCGTTTATTTTATAGTTTTTTGTATATATACATGAAAGTTTGTAATCATATTTATAAAATTTTTTTATGTCTTTAAGACAAAAATATATTTGGTAAAGTTTGAAAAAACATGTTTTTTTTCTTTGTAAAAAAATATGAAATTTTTTTAAACTTTGTTTTTTTTTAGAGTAGAAACAGAATAAGCCCGGCACGACTTTTTCCATACGGTTTGGCAGATTAAACCGGTGGCCGGCGCCGATGTGAAATAAAACTTGTTCTGTTTTTAAAAGGTGGTGCTTCTTGTTCTTTTCCTGCACTTAATAGTGTCAATTAAAAATTTACTCAAATTTTTTTGGCAAACATTTAATAAATTTTTATTAAAAATTTACTCAATACTATTAAATCGTTTACTGGTGGAAAATTGAGTAATTTTTTACTCAATAGTATTAAAAATTTACTCAAATTTTTTTTTTATTTCTTTCTGTGCACCCAAACCGCTAATAGAAATTAACTTCTATAAATGGTAATTGATAGTACTTATGAAGCTTTATCCCAAAACTGAGCGGCATTCATAAATTTTGAAGATTGTGGATTTTATGCATCTCTCAAAATTTCATTAATCAGAAATTTCATCTCTTTAAAAAATTTACAATTTTGCATAATGCACAAGCTTTTTAACTAATTTGAAGGTGCTAAATCTGAATATGGCCTTTAATTTGGTCCATCATCTTTAATTTTCACGTAAATCGCTGAAAACGCCCCAATTTTGTCTCCAGATAAACCGCCAGGGCACACCCAAACCGCTAATAGAAATTAACTTCTATAAATGGTAATTGATAGTACTTACGAAGCTTTATCCCAAAACTGAGCGGCATTCATAAATGTTGAAGATTGTGGATTTTATGCATCTCTCAAAATTTCATTAATCAGAAATTTCATCTCTTTAAAAAATTTACAATTTTGCATAATGCACAAGCTTTTTAACTAATTTTAAGGTGCTAAACCTGAATAAGGCCTTTAATTTGGTCCATCATCTTTAGTTTTCACGTAAATCGCTGAAAACGCGCCAATTTTGTCTCTACATAAACCGCCAGGGCACACCCAAACCGCTAATATAAATTAATTTATATAAATGGCAAGTGCTAGTGCCTATGAAGCTTAATCACAAAACTGAGCGGCATTCATAAATTTTGAAGATTTGGGATTTTATGTTCTTTAAAAAATCAACACTTTGTTTTATTGTGAAATATAATATTGAGAAACATTAATTTTTAAACTACTGTAATTTTTGCACTATTGGAGATAATTTCATAAAGTTTTCTTAACTACATAGCAAATTCTTTACAGAATTCAGAAAATAATTTCCTAAAATGTTTAAACTACATAGAACTTAAATTTACGCAAAATAGTGGAAATGAAGATATTAAAATATACTTTAACCGCTAATATTTTGATATATATCCACCAAAATTTATATAATTAAATAAATTTTAATAAGGGTTAGTATGCAACATTTATAAACGTTAAGATTATTAAATTCTGATAAAAATTGTAATTTTGAGATTTTTTTTAAAATTGTAATTTCAAACCGCCATAACTTTTGCGCCGTTAGGTGAAAGTTCTTCACGCGAACGGATTTGAACTCACTAAATGTATGTTAATACGTGTACAAAACGATTTTGATGTGCCTTCAAAAAAAAAAATTATTTTTTTTAAATCCAAAAATCAAAAGTTAAATGGAAATGTTCATATAAATATCATGATCCTCGATCGATTTTAAGACGATCTAGCGATGTCCGTCCGTCTGTCCGTCTGTCTGTCTGTCTGTTGAAAACACGCTAACTTTTAAAAGACTTTTCGGAGGCACCTAAGGTTTGGCATATAAGTTGGGCATTTACCTGGTCAGGTTGGTATTGCAATCCAGCGAAATCGGTTCAGTGGTTCAAAAGTTATGAGCAAAAGACTGAATTTCGGTGTGGGTTTTTCGTGAATTTACGAAATAAAAAACGCTAACTTTCGAAAGACATATACATTTGTCGTTTCCCTGGCCTGGTTCGTGTTGAATTTCAGCCAAATCGGTCAAGTGGTTCAAAAGTTATTAGTAAAACCGTGAATTTCACACTCAAAAAAGAAATTAGTAAATTTTTTTAAAAAAAAAAGTTTTTTACACAAAATAAAATATTTCTAATCAAAAATGTAATATTTTTCACAATAGAAAATTTACTATCACTTAAAAAGGACATTGTTCAGGGTATTCATAGATTAGGCCAAGTCGAATTTAAATTTTCTATTTGTCTCTATTAAATTTAATCGGATTCTAAGATATTTTTTCTAAAGAAAAATTCTTAGATTCGAAAATATTTCTTCTATTGAAAAATTTTTAGATTCTGAAATTTTATTTTTTTTAATAAAGCGTCGCAAAATGTATAAACTTTGAAATTTCGAATGTTGGAACGGTTTTTAGAAATTTTCTGATAAATTTGAATTGACGATATCTCTAAAGCCACTTTACTTATTTTATTCCCAAATATGGGGGTCAATATAACAATTCGTTTTTTTCTGTGTTATTTATTCTTTTTTTCATTTTTTTAAAATTCGAAAAAATCCGATTGCCTTTAAATTTGTACCACATGAGTTTTAGGCCTAGTAGAATAAAAATTTGCCCGGACATTCAAAATCGAAAGAAATCCTTTTTGCCATCCAAAAAATGCAGCTTTACTGCTATACATCTTTTCTGGGAAAAAATCGGATATAAGTCGATTAAAATCTTAATCAATAAAGACCTTAATCCACTCGAACCCCCTCTTCCAAAAAAAAATGTGTATTACCACTTTAGCATAATATTTGTAGTGGATTTTTCTTTGTGTGTAGCCAATAAGTTCTGTCAGGGATGATAAATGATATTTTCAAGATTGTACTGACTGGACTAAAAAATTTAACTTTTTTGACCCTCATAGTACTTAAAAAGTTTTAAAAAAGTTTTTATTATTTTATTTTTAATTTTTTTAATGTGTCCCTAGTCCATACATGAACCGATTCGATCTATCTTTAGTAAGACCCTTAATAAGCGTAGTCATTTTAGTCCAACTTAAAGGGGACGTTTGTATGGGGGGTCTAAACATCGACCGATGTTTTTCAATTTCAATAGGCTTCGTTCTTGGGCTAAATGAAGGTATATTGATCGAAAATTGCGACCTTTATCATGCTTACACCGTTTACATGGACAGACAGAGGGACGGACATTGTTAAATCTACTAAAAAAGTGATTCTAAGAGGATCTAGGAACGATATTTCGAGTAGTTACAAACATCAGCGAAAACTCAATATACCCTGGTGCAGGGTGAAAACATAGATTTAGAGCTCGTGCTCGATCTGTGCTAATAGGAAAATCGATAGAGGTTTTCAGAGTCTTGTTGCCAACCCTGGCAAATGAGTAATTCTTTCAATGATCACATGTTATTTGAAAGGTATTTTAGAAAAGTGCTTTTTGGCCCCCAGTTCAGGGCAGGCAATTATGACTCTGAATGCCACTAATGATTCAAATTATTTTGTTGATTTTGGAAAATATTGTGCGGATTGGACGATTGGACGATTTTTCTACAAAGTTCGAAATTTTTTACTATATAATACACTCAAAATATTTTGTAGGCAAAAACAAAACACATTTAAAACCAGTGAATAAACAATTGAAAACCATCCCAGTAATTATTCATTATTCATTTAACAAACATCAACATTTATTTTTCACTGTTGACAAAATTTTCTAAAATAAATAACATTAAACATTAAAAACTTACATTTTTTTCATTCTTTTTTACTAACAAATTCGAAAAAATAACCTACGAAAACATTAAAAATTAATGATAGTTCTGTTATTTTTACCAACAAATTTCAAAAAAATAACCTACGAAAACAATAAAAATTAATGATTTCGTAGGTAATTTTTTACAATTTTGTATTGAAATATTTTTTTTTTAAATTTTTAATAAAATTTTTGGGGAATCGATCCCGCAACCAACTACATTCTGGCCAGACACTCTAACCAACGTGCCAAAGTCACTTAATACAAACATGTTTTTATATTTCTATAAATAATTTTTTGATTTTTTTTTTTCTACAAAAAAATAACTGACTTGTGTAGGTAAAAACTAATGATATTTCATTAAAAAATACCAACAATAAAAAAAAAATTACTGACAGAAATCATTAAAAATCAAAAGAATAATCAGTAGTTTTTACTTACAGAACAAAAATAAATGATTTTAAAAATTAAATGTTAATGAAAGTCTTTATTTTTTAGTGCGTTATTTTTGAAACAAAGGACTGAAGTAGTCATTAATAAAAATTGAACATCAAACAAATGTTTTTTCTTTTAAAAACGACTAAACGTAAAATTTTTAAAATAAACTACAAACAGTTAATGACATTTTTTAAGTGTATTCAACAGGGCTGGTACACTGTGTCGAAATAAAATTGGTGATTGGGAAAATTTTGAATTTGTACTAAATCAGTCAGTGGACTACTGCCGTACTTTTGGTCTCCGAATTGTACTGACTTTATCATCCCTGAGTTCTGCCATTTCTGTAAACTTTGTCATTGAGTGTAAAAAAATATAAAATGTCACAGACAATTTCATTCTTTTGTCCAAACATAAAATTGATTAACATTTTTTTTGGTGTATCTTTTTAGGGACAATAAGTTTTGCAACCGTAAAAAACACATTTTGTATTTGACCCTTTCTACCCAAAAAAAAAGAACAATCATCTGTTGAAGGTAAGTGCGTAGCAAAAAAAAAAAACTTAAACTTGGAGATCTTTTAGTTTAACTGGTTTTGTGGTTGTCGTGAATATGTGTGAGTAAAGTGGTTACTTTATGTATGTTTGTCTGTCTGTCCGTCTGTTTAAATGTTTGTTGTTCTACCCAATTCCATAGAATTTCGAACATAAACAAATACAACAAATGTATTGAAAAATCTCCTAATTGGTTCAAAATTCCAATCTAACAAGCTGCCTTTTTTCAGCAACAAAAAACCAAAAAAAAAAAACATCGAGACAACATTTTATGTATTGAATTGCTAACTTTTTTTTTTATTTCTCGGATTTTGTTTTTCAGTTTTTTGTTTTTTTGTCGATGTTATGTGTTATTTGTATTGATTTGATGTTATTTTCAATAACAATTTTTTGGGTAGACGACAATCAACATTAGCCAAGTTAGCACAGTCAAGCCAACAAGCCAACAAGCCAATCCAATACAAATACTCAACACATTTTTGATGCAATCGTGTAATCGTGTGACCAAAATTGAAAACTAAATTCACCAAAAACTACAATATGTATAGAAAATTACACCAAAATTAAATTTTATATTTAAAAAAAAAACATGAATGTTTTTTTTTTATGTTTTTATAAATGCAACATAAAGAGCGGAATAGTACATACAAAAATTAACAACATTTTTATGTCTAAAATATAATATTTATTTTTTTTTTTCTGTTTCGTATTTGCAATATAAGGATTAAAAACAACATGTTGTTTCTTTTTTAAAAAAAAACAGAAATCTGTTCAACAATTTTGTAAATATTTACACACAAATAGCTAAGAGGTGCTTTGCATTAAAACACATTTGTTGTATAAAAACTTTAACAAAAAAAAAAGAAATATTTACGTAAATCAATATTTATTATAAAATTGAAAATTGTAATAAAACAAACTTCCGTTTTAAATAATGAAAAAGAAAAAACTTACCTTTTTATAAACGGAAACGTAACCGGCAAATAAATCTGTACTTAAACATTTCTACAAAACAAAAACAAAATATGCACTTACACACTTGTAATTGTATACAAATACAAATTACAACTTCATACATATATACGGGTATGAAACAATTTTAAAAATAATCCACCCCTATTCCTTACAAAAATAAATCTTTATTAAATATAAAATATATAATCTCAAATGAATAAAAACATTTAAAACTTATGACCTCGAGCTTGAGTATTTATTCATTTGAGATTCTATAAAGAAAAGGTCGAATAAAAAATAAACTTTTATTATAAAATAGTATTTAAAACTAAAAAAAAAAATAAGAAATGTTTTTAAAGATTTTTATTTAAACATTAAAAATTTTTAATAACGGTTTTTGTTATTAAAATTTCTCGAGTAATATATAATTTGATAAAATTATATATAGTTTTATAAAATTATATATAATTTGATGAAATTATGCATAATTTTATACGAATTTGTTTATATAAAATCTTATAATATTATATCAAATTATATCTAATTTGTTAAAATTTTTTAAAAATAAATCAAATTATATACAATTTGATAAAATTATATCTGATGTTTTTTTATAAAAAATTTTACAAAATTATATCAAATTATATATAATTTTATAAAATTTTATAAAACTAGATGAACTTATATACAATTTGATCAAATTATATATAAATAATATCAGAATTTGTTTTAAATAAAATTTTATATTATTATATCAAATTATAAATAATTTGATAAAATTTTATAAAATCTGATAAAATTTTATATAAAAAAAATTCGGATATAATTACATATAATTTTATCAAACTATATATAATTTTATCAAATTTTTGGAAACAGAAACCTCTATATAATTTTATATAATTATATATAATTTTATCAAATTATATATAATTACTAGGGATGAGATTTTCATGCACTAAAAAATCGAAAATATGCGCTTAAAATATGCACTAAAAAATTCAAAATATGCACTAAAAAACCTAAAAATATGCAATAAAAAATAAAATGTGTGCAATAAAAGTCTTGTTTTCATTCGAAAAACTTCTTCAAAAAGCAAAAAATAACACCGGGCTTAAATAGTAACATTTAAAACTTTATATAAGCAGTATTTTTTCAGAAATTAGGACAATCTATAAAAAAATTTTTAAAAAAATAAAAAAAAATCTTATTTTCAAAATAAATTTTTAAAATTTAAAATAGTTTTTGAAACAAATAAATTTCAATTTTTGTTTTTGCTAATTTATGTCAAAATATGCAAAAATATGCGCTTAAAAGTTGGAAATATATACATTTAAAACCAAAATATGCAAAAATATGCATTTTAACCAAAATATGCAAAAATATGCAAAAACAAATCGATGCCATTTTAAAGCAAATTTCTTGATTCGGAAAGATAATTGGTCAAAATCGTGTTTGGACTATCAACAAAAAACATGCATTTGCATGGAAATCTCATCCCTAATAATTACATATAATTATATAAAAAACTTTTCTTACTCGGGAAATTATATAAAATTTTATATAAAAAAAAAAAATCGAATGTAATTATATATAATTATGATAATTTTATAAAATTATATATAATTTTCCGTGTTGGTTACCGTTACCCTTTCAATACCGTTGCCGATTAAAAACCCTTTAACATCAATACCGTTACCGTAATCAATACCGAAATAAAAAATTTTAAATACCGTTACCGATAAAAAACCGTTACCTTTATTCGGATTTTTACCGGTATTATATCGGTTTTGTTCGGTTGTATTAATATTACTTATTATAATTTTTTTGTGGATTAAAATAATTTTTTTTGTGGATTAAAATAAAAAACTAATTTTTGTTCATTGCCAATCCAAACCAATGATCACATTCGCAATTACCTAAATTCAAATATTGATCTTGGACCTCATACACTCATAGAAATATCTTAGTAGAAAAATTAGTTAACCCATTGTAGATCAAGTTTTACAGAATATTGCCGTATTCAACAAAAATTAATGTTGATATCGTTGAATAATCAGTAAATTTGAATCAACTATTTACAACGCTTATACAGAATTCAATAGATAAAACCAAAAAAGAAAAAACAACCCTGTTCGTTCAATTTTGTATTATCAAGTTGGTAGCAATGCATTGCAATGTGAAATTTGTTTGTCTCTTATAAAATTATTTTATGTGTTTGTTTCTTATAAAAATATTTAATATTATAAAAATAAATAAAAATATGATCTGATGATCAGATTCTGATCTGTAAATATTTGGTAAGTAATAAAATACTTTGGTTACTTTATGTATTCATACTATATTATAATTTTTTTTTGTTTTTTTTTTAAGGTTTTTCATTTGGTGTTATTAGAAAACTGGAGAATGGCTTACGAGTGCATAACATAAATAAACGAAGTGTGTGTGAAAATCTCGTATTTAAATATTGTAGCTTAAAAAGCCGGTGATAATTCTAAAAAATATTGTGATTTATACTTAATAAAAGAATATTTACAAATAACAACAAGCTTTTTTTTATAAATAAAATTTCTTATATCAACAAAAATATGAGTTGAGTTTACAAAAAATACGAGTTGATTTACAAAAAAACGAGTTGATCAACTTTTACAAAAACTGACAACAATTTTTATTGAAATCAACATAAATATTTGTAGGGTCAAAATCAACAATGATTTCTGTTGAATTTACAGCGATTTTCTTTGGGAATACAATGATTTTTGGTTGAGTGTAGAGATTTTATATTATTGATCAGTGATCGATTGTAAGCGATGTTCATCTTTCCGTCATTAGAAGACACGATACGGTCCAAAATAAACGTGTTACTCTGCTGGTACGAATACGTCTTATGGTCGTAGGCTGGTTAAATTCCGAAATGGGAAAATCGGACCAGATGAAAAAAGTTCCCCCTTGAAAAACTTACAAAACCCCAGAAAAGCATATTTAATTTAATTTTTAAACCCTCCAACTACAGTATGGGAGTATACTCAAAGTAGATATATTTATGATAACCAAGACATTCTAGCGATGTCCGTCCGTCCGTCTGTAGTTAACACGATGCAGTTCAAAATAAAAGACCTAGACTCCCGAAATTTGGCACTAATATATCTAATTTTCCTAGGCAGGTTAAGTTCTTAAATGAGAAAAATCGGATCAGGGGAAAAAAGTTCCCCCTTGAAGAACTTAACCAACCTCTGAAAAATACTATTATTTTACATGGTTTTTTGTGTTTTTGTTTAACAAATGCAACATTTTTATGCTACAAGAAGTTCAAAGTCCTGCATTTGGACCCGGAGGATTGAAAACTGGCTCTCGGCTTTCGGTCCGCCACCTCCCCCTTTTGTGGGAGTGGCCCACTACCGACCCCCCCAAAAAAACGCCCCTGTATTTTTTGCATGTTGGAGGGTATAAAAGATTCGGCACAGCCGAATTTAACACTCTTACTTGTTTTTTGTCTATTTGTTTAGAAAATGTGAAGTTCATTGACCAAGATTAGTAAATGCGTTTTTTTCGGTTGGAACCTTTTGGGTTTTGGCTTGGCTATAGCAAATAAAATTAATTTCTTAACATCTATGACGAGAGGAAAGGTGTTCCTTTCGATACCAACCGCCCTCCCTAAAAAAACAATCGCTGAAACATCCTTGCCAAGTTTTTTTATCCTTGCCGATTTTTTTTAACAACAGGACAAACAATTTTGATTATTTTAACAAAGAAATCTGCAGATTTCAAATAAACAGTTTAAGCTGTTTATTTGAAATCAGCATATTTTTCTATTAAAATCAGCAGATTTTTCTGCTGTCTTGAAGGTTTTTTCACCATATTCCGGATTATCCAGACAGAAATTTAGCCAACCGCGTCAGCTATTATCAGCAGATTTCTCAAATGGCTCAAAATGCAGATTTTTCATATGTCTCAAAATGCAGATTTTTTTGCTTATTGGACAAAGGTGTCTCTACGAACATGAGTTCGTATTTGTTAAATTACAATATTGCGTGAATATTTTAATTTAATTCTGAGTTAATTCATACACTCAAAATATTTTGTAGGCAAAAACAAAAGAAAAACACACTTAAAACCAGTGAATAAACAATTGAAAACCATCCCAGTAATTATTCATTTGTTTTAAAAACATCAACATTTATTTTTTACTGTTGGCAAAATTTTCTAAAATAAATAACACTAAACATTAAAAAATTACGGTTTTTTCATTCTTTTTTACCAACAAATTCGAAAAAAAATAACCTACGAAAACATTAAAAATTAATGATAGTTCTGTTATTTTTACCAACAAATTCCAAAAAAATAACCTACCAAAACATTAAAAATTAATGATTTCGTAGGTTATTTTATACAATTTTCTATTGAAATATTTTTTTAAAATTTTTTAATAAAATTTTGGGGAATCGATCCCGCAATCAACTACATTCTGGCCAGACACTCTACCCATCGTGCCAAAGCCACTTGATACAAATATGTTTTTATATTTCTATAAATAATTTTTTGAATTTTTTTTCTACAAACAAATAACTGACTTGTGTAGGTAAAAACTAATGATATATCATTAAAAAATACCAACAATTTAAAAAAAAATTACTTACACAAATCATTAAAAATTTAAAGAATAATCAGTAGTTTTTACTTACAGAACAAAAATAAATGACTTTATAAATTAAATGTTAGTGAAACTCTTTATTTTTTAGTGTGTTATTTTTGAAACAAAGGACTGATGTAGTCATTAATAAAAACTGAACATCAAACAAATGTTTTTTCTTTTAAAAACGACTAAACGGAAAATTTTTTAAATAAACTACAAACAGTTAATGACATAATTTTTTGAGTGTAGTATTTAATACTAGTACAAATATAATTATTAGAGTTCGTTTGGTGACTGTCACTTCATCTGCTTATCGGATATCATAATTTTTTTAAAGGATTTAGGGAAGCTAAAATGAATGCCGGTATTTTTTGGAAAAATGTTCACTCCTTGGGGTGGTTCAAAGCATTTGAGCAGTAGAAATGATTTTAAGATTGAAAAATTACAATAAAATTTTTTAAAAAAATTTTAAAAAATAGAAATAATCGTTATCCCACGATCTTCCTGGGCAAAAATTTGTAGAATTGATAGAAGTTTTACACAAAAAAATTTCAAAAAAATCGAAGAGTACAAACATTTTCAAAAATGAGATTTAAATTTTAAAACTTAAAAATCGCATACTAGACCGCTTTTAAGAATTTTTTGGGATTTTTTTTTAGAAAGAACGTAAAAAAACAAAAATTTTGAAAAAAAAAAATTTGAAATTTGGACCATTATTGAAGAAGTTATGATTAAAAGAAGTTTGAGTAAAGGAACAAACTACCAATTTTTAAAAATTCGATATCTTTTGAACGGGTCATCAAAAAAATCTGAAAATTTACCACGAAGGAGTTTTCGAAGGGTACTAAAAACTGTAAACAAATTGGGAAAATCTAAAAAAAAAAAAATTCAAAGTGTCCGATTTAACATGGAATGCCCCGTATATATTATAATTATTTTTATTTCAAAAAATTAAAAATTTATAATTTTAAAAAATTTAAAAAATTTCAATATTTTTTTGGAATTTTCTAATATTTTATAAAAATTGTTTGTCTTTTAAAAACAATTTTTACAATCTGGCAAATTTTGTTAACTTTTTAAATTTCAATGTTAAAAATGGCTGACTTTTTATATCCTTTCACAAGCACTCATTTTAAATAATAATACAAATACTACATAACAGCCACCCAAAATGTAAATATCAACATTTTCATTTTGGTTCATTGTTATCCAATTGGAAGAGAGATGTTATACAGTTTGAAAAGGATTGTGTTTTGATTTTTAACATAATGCTATCAGTTTAAGATGCCCTCTTAAAATTATAGCTTTTCCACCTATGTTAAGTAACAGATGTGGAATGTAACAACTGATTTTTAAAGCTGTTAATTAACATTGGAACACTGCTAACAATATAGCTTTCTTAAAAGCTATAATTTTAACAGAGTATTGTCAACTCATAACATTGTGTTCCATTAAACATAAGGATATCCTATTCCGGTTGAAAAAGCTTTTTAAAGCTGTTTTAATTCACTACCCAGTAAACAAAATATTGATAAAGAAATTTTTATAAACTAATATAAAAATATTGCTTTGAAAATATATGGGGCATTCCATGCTGAATCGCGCACTTTAAATTTTTTTTTAGGTGTTCCCATTTTTTTTTAATTAAAGCGTGATCAACACTATTACACTATTATCTTGTTTTCTACAATATTTTTTTGGACAACAAAAATAAAATATGTATATCTAAAACAAAAGAGATAAAAATAAAATTAATATAATTGGTGATCACCACAATTTTTTTGTTTTGTCTGAAATTTTTCGTTTTCAAAACAAAAAAAAAAAAATAATTTATTCCTAAAGGTTTAAGTATCATTTAAAAATAAAATTGGTATATTCTTAAAACCTAAATGTAAACTTTTTTTCTACCGAAGAAAATAACGAAATTTTGTGATCTCCATCAATTTATATTTAAAAACATATCGTGAACCTATATTCAAAGTATGCCAACTCAAATTTGACCGAAATGAGTTTCCGATGGCAAATAGCTCCCCTATGCAATACCCATCTGTGATAAAAATTTCAGAGCAAAAAAATAATTTGCTGTCGTTTTACATCAATTTTTGTTATTCTGCTATCTCAAAGAACATATTTTTTTGGTGAAAATAAATGCCAACTCCCATTGTAAATTTCCAAAAATTAAAAAAAAAAAATTTTTTTTGAAAAAATTAGAAAATATATTTTATTGCATTTGGCATGCTGAACACGAATCTGGTAAAGATTTTGATTAGTTTTCGAGATATTGGCATTTTGAAAAATCGGTAAATAGTGTTTGCAAAAAAAAGTGCTTATATATATGTAACTTTCAAACTATCTATCAGATTGAACCATTATGTGTGGGGCAAATAAAGTCAATGATATAAGCTTTCAAAATAGCTAGTTTGGAGTGACCCTAATACAATACAGTATGAATTACAGAGTGCCAAAGTTGACCACTCTGAGATTAAAAGGCTTTCGGAGCTAGTAACTTTTAAAAATATGCAGATTTTTATTTTTTTTTTTTTAGTTTTTGCAATTACCATACTAAGGATAACAAAAACCAAAAAAAAATAAACTATAAAAATTTAAAAAAAAAATGTATTTTTATTTTCCGACAAAATATGCCAACTCTAAAAAAATATTTGTTTTTTGTCATAATAATAAATGCCAACTCTGAAAAATACGCAAACAAGAGCAAAATATAAAATTTTTGGCATATGTAAAAATTATTTAGAATATTAAAACCATCTTATGGAAGGTACATTGTATTTTGTTGCAATAATATCCGAAATAACTAGTTTTATAGCTCTCCAGAACAGTAAGCTTTTTCGAGTTGGCATTTATTGAATATAGTTCGACGATATACATTAGAGTTAATTTTGAAGATTTGATATGCGGGTATCATCATTTTTTTTAAGGATTTGGGTTAGCTAAAAAGAATGCCGGTATTTTTTTGGGAAAATTTTTGCTCCTTGGGGTGGTTCAACGTATCTGAAATCGCGGATTTTAAGCTGATTTTTCTGCAGAGCAAAAACGGCTGAATATATCGCAAATCTGCTTTCACCAATCGATTCTACAGCAAAAATTAATACTATGGTCGTTTTTTGAACTCTTAAAAAAAAGTTCCAAAAACCCACCACAGAGGGCGGAAATGTAAGGTTTTTCCAGTTTTTTTTTAAATTAATTTTTTAAATAGACACAATTTAAGGGCATTTTAAGCTTAACAAAATGGTACCAAAATTTCCGTTCTATCACAACCCGTTAAGAAGTTATAAGCTCTCAAAAATGGACAAAAGCACGTTTTTTGAGATTTTTGATCTTAATTTTCTTGAGAACATGACGTGATAGAAAAATTTTAAAACCAGATTCAGGATCAGTATCGAAATGTTAATCGAAAACGATTTGTACGATCCCAGAATATCATACACAAAATATCATGCACAAAAATGCTTTTTTTATGAACTTTGACCTCAATTTCCTCAAAAACCTGACGTTATGAAAAACTTTGGAAACCAGATTTGGAATCAGCATTGAAAGGCTAATCGAAAACGAGTGTCCAGACCGCTGACCCATCCAAAAAATTTTCAAATTTCGGTCAGTGTTTTATAATTTTGCCACTAGAACAAAAACTTTGAAGCCTTATAACTTTTTAATGGGTTGTGATAGAAAAGTGCTTTTTGTACCAATTTTCTTAGGAAAAACTGCCTCTTCATCGTGCATTATTAAAAAAATATTTTAAATTTAAAAAAAAAATTGATTTTTCCGCCCACTGCTGTGGGTTATTGGAACTTTTTTTCAGAGTTCGAAAAACTGTTATTGTGTTAATTTTTGCTGTAGAATTGACTGGTGAAATCAGATTTGCAATATATTCAGCCGTTTTTCTCTGCAGAAAAATCAGCTCAAAATCCGCGTTTTCAGATAATTTGAACCACCCCATGGAGTGAAAATTTTTCCAAAAAAATACCGGCATCCTTTTTAGCTCCCCTAAATCCTTTAAATAAATGATGATATCCGATAAACAGATGACGTGACATAGTCACCAAACGAACTTTAATATACATATTTCAAAACATATGCTTGAATTATTTTTTTAAATCCTAAGAAGATAGATTAAAATTTTGCACAATTTTGACATTTGTACAAAGTTTTTGTTGTGAAATAAAACAATTTTTTAATTTTTTTTTCTTCAGTAACTTTTTTTATATATATTTTTCATTACTCTTTTATGTATATTTTATATATATATTTGTTGTATATATATCAAAATAAATTTATACAAAATAGTAAAAAAAAAATAAACAAAATTAAAAACAAAAAATAAAAAAAATATGTAACATAAATATTTGAAAAATTTTTAATTTAAAAAAATTCACTCATGTAAAAATATTTTATTTATACAATTAGTATACACTAACAAATCTATAACTAGTTTTTGAGTTTTTTTTATGCTACAATTAATAATTTCGTATATTGTTTTGTTTTTGTTTTAGTTTATATCAATATAAATATATGACCACCTATAGTTTTAGTACTGTACTACTACTTACTACAAGGACTTAAAAAATTAACTTAAATTTTAAGTTTAATTATAATTTAAACATACATTTTTTTATAACTTAAAGTATTATAAGTAAATTTATTCGTTTTTTGTTCTTATGAGTTTTTTTTTTTTTAATAATAAACAAATAATAATAATTTGAAATTTATCACGAAAAATTCGATCGTTATCGATTTGAATTTAACTCAAAGTTTAATTGAGTATAGTGTTTAATTTAGAGGAAAATATCAATAATTAAATGTATAGGAAAAGGAAATTAGCATAAAAGGAAAAATGCTAGTTTTTAATAGAAGTACTATTAATAGCAATAATCTTAAATAGTTTGCTATTTGCATTAGCCCATAAGCAAAACTGCTAATTTTTTTCTATAACTACTATTTATAGCAAAATGTTATGAAATTATACCATTTTTCAATTTATTAACTATATTTTCAAACTATTTTTTTTTGCTTTTATGTTAAATTTACATTTTTACTTTTTTGCTTATTTCCTTTTCCAGTTTTTTTTTTTTTTCAAAATTGATTTCCTCTATTTTTTAAATATTAATTTCAGTTTTAATTTGTTTTTAAAGAGTTTATATAATAATTATGAGTTTTTTTTTGTTTGTTTTAGTAGAGATAAAGTTTAAATTTAAAATTCATTGTATGTTAGTTTGCAAAGGAGTATGTTTTATTTTGTATATATAAAAAGGAGATTTTATGTTAAATTTGGCATTTTTTTTTTAATCGGTATTATAAGATCTTTTAGATGTAAGAATTTTGAAAATTAGCGGAATAAAAATTATATTTCGAATTTTTAAGCACTTGGGATGGGTTATCAACAAAAATAATTTTAAGGGGTTTTTAAAATAAAATTATAAATTTTTTTTTGGAAAATTTATAAAAAGTTGTTAAAGCTTTTGAAATAAAAATTTGTATTTTTAATAAAAGAAAATTGATCCGTATTTTTTTTTGTTTTTTTTTGGTAATAAATAGCCCTATTTTAAGTGATGATAAATTCGATACTGGAGAACTGCTGGCAAGGTAGATTTATATAAGGTAATATTTTAGTGACGTAAATGAAAACAATTTTCTTTCAAAATCAAAAATGACTTAAATGTTCAGTGGACACATTAATCAATTTTAACGCTTTTTAAGACTTTAAAATTTTAGAAAACAACTAAATTATAAAAAAATATTGAAATTCAAACGTAATTCTTTTATTTTCCACGACAAAAATTAAAAAAAATTAAAATATTTTTGAGCATAAAAAGTGTAGTGTAAACTCAAGTCATTTATGCCGAACAAAATATTTTTATTTCGTTTTGAAAATTCTTAAATATTATTGTTTCCAAATTTGTCAAAAAACTTACTATGGAGGAAAAGTGAGGTTATTGTTAAATCTACCTTGACTGCTGGTGTCGAGTTAATGTCGAGCTAATGAGCTAGCGATTTTTTTTAATCAAAGAAAGTTTTTTGACTCTTGTTAAGAAATAATAAACAGGAAGCAGGGCTGCTAGACGAAGTGATTAGTCCCTAATGTTAAAGATTTATCCCCAAACTAACAAATTTCAAGCTATCTTTTTAAGAAGAAATTAAAAAAAATATAAACTTTGGGGATTTTTTTTATTCAAAGTTGGTCTCCGGCATAATTTAACGTAATTCATGATAATCATTTAGTCCCAATGTTTTTGGGCTATCGAACTATTGCCTGGCAACACTGGTATTAAAACTTTTAGCAGTGTTGCCACTAAAGAAATTTAAAATGGAAATTTAAATGGATGCTGTCAAAATTACACATGAAACCTAAAATTACACATGTAACTTCTTTATCCAAAACTAAAAAATCTTTTTGTACGAAATGTACTAAAAAATTATTTTTGATACAAAAAATACCAAAATCGTACTTTTTTTCCTAAAAGTACCAAAAATAACCCTTTTTTAACAAGTACCAAAATTGTTATTTTTTTAAAAAGTAACAAATGGACCTTTTTTAAAAAAATACCAAAATAGTACTTTTTTTAAGTACTAAAATAGTACTATTTTGGTACTTATTAAAAAGAATACTATTTTGGTAAAAATAGTACTTTTCATAAAAACGTGGTTTTTGCAAAAATGTATTCTTTCAATATTTTCTATTTCCCACAGTTTTGCCACTAAAGAAATTTAAAATTACATATAAATGCAGTTGAAATTACACATGAAACCAAAATTATACATGTTATTTCTTTATCCAACACAAAAAAATCCTTTTTTGAATTAATATGCAAAAAATCAGTTTTTTTTTAAAGTACCAAAATAACAAGTTTTGATAAAAAGTAGAAATCAAGACTTTTTTTAATAAAAAGTGTTGAAATAGTCCTTTTTAAAAAAATACCAAAATAATACATGTTCAACAAGTACTAAAATAGTACTATTTATGAAAAGTACCAAGATATTACTATTTACTTACTTATTAACAAAGTACTATTTTGAAAAAAAGTGCACATATGCAAAAACGTACTTTTTGTAAAAAAGTACTATTTTGGTACTCTTTATAAAAAAATATTATAAAAATTGAACTTCTAATAATAATGTAGTTGTAAAATTTAACAACTCTTTATAAAAAAATACTATTTTGGTTCTTTTTTAATAAGTGTTGTAACCAACAAAATTACCATTTTGTTGGTTAGGTTAAAACTGTCTAGTTTGTAACTTCTTATAAATGAATTTTCTTTAAAAAATGTACCAAAATAGCATTTTTTAAAAGAAAGTTCCAAAATAGTACTTTTTTGTAATAACAAGTACCAAAATAGTACTTTTTGATAACAAAAGGTACCAATATAGTACTTTTTTGATAAAATTTAAACAACTAAAATTTAACAACTTTTTATAAAAAAGTACTATTTTGGTACTTTTTTAAAAGGTTTGTTGGTTAGGTTAAAAATTTTTATTTTGTAACTTCTTATAAAAGAGATTTTCTTTAAACAATGTACCAAAATAGCATTTTTTTTTTAAAGTACCAAAATAATACTTTTTGATAAAAAATAACAAAATAAAATATTTTGATAAAAAGTAACAATAAAATTACCGCAATAATACTTTCTGATAAAAAGTACCAAAAAGTTCGCTTTGATAAAAAGTAATAAATTAGTACTTTTTAATAAAAATCAGCATATGTCTCTTTAAATAATAGGAAAAGAGAGAGGGGGTACTACACTGAAAAAAATGTTGGAAAAAATTAAAAAAAAAAAATTATCTTAAAAAGTTTTTTTCAAAACCCTCGAAAAAAATATTTTGTCCCTTTAAAATTTTGATCATGCCTTGGGATTTTTCAAAATCAATTTCTTGGAAATTTTGCAGAGTTTTTAAATAAATTTAACTAAATTTTACGTTTATCTTAAAATTCAGAAAACTTATTTTTTTTTTTGTTCAAAATTGTAAAACTAAAATTTAACAACTTTTTATAAAAAGTACTATTTTGGTACTTGTTTAAAAAGTGTTATTTTGTTTTTTTTTTTTTTTATATAAAAAAAAAATCAATTTTTTTTTGGTTTGGTTAAAAATTTCTTGTTTGTATTTTCTTATAAAAGAGATTTTCTTTAAACAATGTACCAAAATAATATTTTTTTTTTAAAGTACCAAAATAGTAATTTTTGATAACAAAAAGTACCAATATAAGGGGTGGTCCAATAACTGGTATCTTTTTAAAACATCCAATGAAATGAACAATACTCAATAGTTTTGAAACCTTATGGCTTTATTTGAAAGAGCAAACATTCCCGTTTTTTATGGCAAACGACTTCATTGATGCGTCTTCGGCTTGCTCCGCTGTATCGCGTTGTAGCGCAGTACTGCGCTGCCAAACTGCACGTTTTTAAAAAAAAATGTTTTTAACCGAAATAAGGCACTCAAATGAGGTTATGTTAACAAACAAATTGGTACATCTTGGGATCGTAAAACTCGCAAGGTATTGTAAAGAATCCAACTCATCTATAGAAAGCAATAGATTTGAGTATCAGCATCATTACACAATATTTTCAAAAATACAGCTGAAACTCCCATTTTCGTAGTATTAGAATATACCAACTTGGATGACATTTATTTTCAGAAGGATGTCGCAATATGTCCCACAGTCCGTCAAACAATCGATATTTTGCGCACTTAGTTCGGAAATCGTGTTTTTCGCCATATTCGCGGTGACAATTGATCACTTCAGAGCTGCCGATTAAAAACTTTAAAAATTTTTTTGAGGGGTCTCGTTAATGATTCATGCAACATGGGAAATCCAGAAATGTTCTAGGCCCATTCGACGAATATCGTTCAAGCCGTTCGTGAGATAGAACCAGAAACATTAGAAAAATGGGTGCCGAGAATGAGCTACTGCGGAGCTAACCCAGGCAACCGCATGAATGAAGTCGTTTGCCATAAATAATGGGAATATTTGCTCTTTCAAATAAAGCCATAAGGTTTCAAAACTATTGAGTATTGTTCATTTCATTGCATGTTTTAAAAAGATACCAGTTATTGGACCACCCTGTAGTACTTTTTTGATAAAATTTAAATAACTAAAATTTAACAAGTTTTTATAAAAAAGTACTATTTTGGTACTTTTTTAAAAAGTGTTATTTTGTTATTTTTTTTTTATAAAAAAAAATACCATTTTGTTGGTTATGCTAAAAATTTCTAGTTTGTAACTTCTTACAAGAGATTTTCTTTAAACAATCTATCAAAATAGTATTTTTTTTTAAACTACCAAAAGAGTAATTTTTGATAACAAAAGTACTAATATAGTAATATTTTGATTAAATTTAACAACTTTTTATAAAAAAGTACTATTTTGGTACTTTTTTAAAACTTTTTTTTATAAAGAAAAATACCATTTTTGTTTTGTAACTTTTTTTAAAAAAGATTTTCTTTAAACAATGTACCAAAATAGCATTTTTTTTAAAGTAACAAAATAATACTTTTTGATAAAAAGTAACAAAATAATACTTTTTGATAAAAAAGTAACAAAATAATACTTTTTGATAAAAAGTAACAAAGTAGTAGTTTTATAATAAGTAAAAAAATACAAATTTTTGATTAAAATTACCAAAATAATACTTTTTAATAAAAATTACAAAAAAAAAAACCGATTTGATAAAAGGTAATAAAATAGTACTTTTTAATAAAAAGCAGCATATTTTAGTAGATTTACATCTTTTGTAGCACGTCTCGTAGCTAATTTTTAGCAAAATTTTTGTTGGTTTGGAAAAGTTTTTTGCAAAAGTCAAGTTGAGTTATATAACTTATGCAACAAAAAATTGTGTATTTAGGAAAAAATTTTGTATTTGGGAAAAATAAAAAAAAAAATTTTATCCTAAAAACTTTTTTTCAGAGCCTCTCTTAAATATTGAGGTATCAAATCACTAATAAATAAAAAATTGCTTGTGTAGTCTCGAAAAAAATATTTTGTCCCTTTAGAATTTAAAAATTCAAGTATTGAATTTTTAAAAACGAAAACTTTAATCGTTGGGCTCCACGGGTGGAAATAATCGGATTCAATTCAAATTAATTTTAAATTAAAGATTGTCTCAAGCTCTATGAAAGGGTTAAAGGAAAGAAATTTTGAGATTTTTTATTTAAAAAATTCTTGAACGTAGGAAAAACAAAAATTTTTTACAAATTTCAAATAGCGACATCTCGAAAATCGTTTGACCGATTTTAATATATTTTTTTTTTAATATTTGTGTTTAGCGCATTAAAATTTATAAATATTATCGCAAGACACATATTTTTTTCAACCTGATTGGTCAAAAATCTTTCTTTTTTATTGAAGCAAAAATAAAATGTCTCTAACACCCCTTCAACGGTATAGAAAATCCTTCAAATAGGGCTATTTTTTTTTTTTAATTCTCATAATCAATCCTTTTTTTAACATTTTAAATTTATATCAATTTTTTTGTTTCTTTTTTACTTATTACAAAACACTGAGCTTTAATTTTTTAATTCTTACTTTGTTCGACTATGTTTCACATTTTTGAGTATTTGTTTTTTTTTTTGTTAATTATTTTTTATTTTTTTTTTTTCTAAAACTACTTTCGTTTATATAGAAATCACTAAAACTACTGAACATTTTCTTTTTGTATTAGTATGTGTAATTTTTTTGTAGTTGTGTAAAGGACTGATTCAGTAAAACGATTCAGAAAGGTAATATGAAATGTAAATTTTAATAAAATTTCAGAAATAAATAATTTCCGAACATTTGAATTTGAAAAATTTTATTTGTATTATTGAAATGAGTTTATGATAATTTCAGAAGTTGAGTCTTTCGATCGAATAATCTAGAGAAATTCAATTTTTGGAGATCCCGTCTTATGTTAATTCTGATACTACAATGTATGCTAGTACAAGACCTAAGAGTTTTAGAATTAGGAAAAAACGGGATGTCACAAATTGGATTTAATAAGACTTTTCGACTATATAATTGCTTTTAGCAATTGTGTATTCAAAGATACCAATTATATTTCAGAATCAATACACTGTTTTTTTGTTTTCAAAAATACATCGGAATTTTTCAAATTAAAATTTTTACCCCTCAGCTCCACCATCCATAATTATGTAAACATAAAGCAACAAACACACGCAAAACAAAAACAACAAACAAAAATTTGTTATTGTTTTGTGTGTGTTTGTTGCGTTATGTTTACATAATTATGGAGGGTGGAGCTGAGGGGCTTAATAAATAAAGTTATACACGCTGAAAAAAACATGATTGTGGCAATCACATTTTAATATCATATCATATTTTTATACTTGTAGCAATCATATAAGTTCCTAGATTAAAATTTTACAATTATTTTCTTAGGATCATTAAATGTTTGCTGCAAAATAGCTATAGTTGCTCCAAATTATGACTGCCAAAATCATATATTTTCCTTGCGTGTAATGAAATTTTAAAAACGATTTGCAGAACCAGTCCGTTTAATATATTTATATACATGTTTACATAAAGAGAACATTATTAATTTTGCATAAATGGCACAGGAGACATTAACATTATTAATTTTTTTACTTTACTATTCGTTGACCATTCAAAAGTTAACAACACTTTATTTTCTGAACATTTAACACAATTTTCTTTGTTTTTGTCTTAAACTATTGCAAAATTTTGTTAAGGTTTATCAAAAATAAAATTCCAAAACTAAAGAAATTTGTAAAATTGTAATAAACTTTTTTCAAATTTGAACATCTAAGAATCTTGGCCTCCGTTCTATCTTTCACAACTTTTCAATTCCCATTAAATTTTCCAAATCACATGAAATTGACTTCGGTGTTCTATTTTACACGTATTCATTTGAAGTTTAAATCGAATAACTTAAAGCTTTTATTATTACGGAAAAAGTGCATTCATTTTTCTTTCACCAAAAATTTTGTATGTGAAACAAAACGTATAAAAATATTCGGAAGTGAAATCTAGAACATCAAAAAAAAATTCGGAAATTTCCCAATAAGCAATTTTAAAATTCATGTGCAAATCAAGTATAAAACAAGTGTAAATCAAGCCCTAAATTCCAGCCCCTGCTTGATTTATACTTGAATTACACTTGAATTCAATAGTATACTCCAGCAAAACGGACACTGGAATTCAAGCCCTGTTTTTACAGCCTTTTCCCTGGTTTTCAAGCGTAAAAACAGCGCTTGAATTCAAGTTTCCGTTTTGCTGGAGAATGCTATTGAATTCAAGTGTAATTCAAGTATAATTCAAGCATAGACTGGAAATAAGGGCTTGATTTACACTTGATTTATACTTGATTTGCACTTGAATTTTAAATGTGCTTATTGGGTTTTAATTTTCACATATTTTATGTGAATTACTTTTTTGGAACAGCGGCTTAACGAAAAAAAAAGATTAAGGCCTCTGTTCTTCTGTTGAAATCGAATAATTAAAACTTAAAAAACTATAAGGAAAAAAGTGCATTCGTTTAACTTTCACTAAATTTTATTTATGTGAAACAAAACGAAAAAGAAATTCGAATGTGAAATCTAGAACACCAAAAAATTCGGAAATTTTCACATTTTTTATGTGAGTTACTTTTTTTGGAACAGTGGCCTAAACTTTAGTTTAATTATAAATTTTCGAAAGCTCTTAAATTGCCGCTGTGTCCACCGTGCTTGTTCTGTTCCAGGCACAGTACATGAGTAGTAGGTTCACGGAGGTGAATTTGATGTGTGTAAGTATTAGTGACAGCACACGGTGTAACTTTTGACCACAGACCATATAGACATGCAACACGAGTGCTTATTTTGGTACTTTCAATATGGACGCATACAAAATACTAATAAATTTACTTCTCTGCCTAGAATACGTGTGCCTGTACGTGTGAGCTTTTGCATTTGTATTTTCGTTGTTTGTTTACGTTTTGTATGAAACGTCAAAAGTTACACGCGCGTGCCGTCACTAATACATACACATGTGCGAAACTTATTCGTTTCACCCCTATGCTTTTCACGTTTCATACAAAACGTAAACAAACAACATAAATACATGCACAAAAGCTCACACGTACAGGCACACATACACTAGACAGCGATGATAATTCTGTACTAAAAACCACACCTCCATATTGGAAAGTACGCAATTAGCACCACTGTTCGCATTCTTGTTTGTACTGTGGTTCCAGGCTCTAATTTAGAAATGAATTTGAATGCTTTATAGAATGAACAGAACAATCTCGGTAATGCATTTTTTTCTCTTAATTTCTCTCTCTCTTTCACATTGCAGTGCTGCCATATTTTGTAAGAACCTTTTTGTTTTGAGGGGGGAGGGACGTCGGTAGGCGTTGCGTGACACTTTATAAAAAAAATTTAAATCGTTAAAACGGTTTTGGAGTTATCGCTATTTGAAATTTGCAATTTCGGTTTTTATGAAATTTAAATAAAATCGAAAATTTTTTTCCTTGACCTTTTTATAGACCTTCGATCAAAGTTTTGGTTTTTTAGAAAATTTTAAACAAAAACTCAACAAAAAACTTTGATCGAAGGTCGCCATGTGTTAAAATGGTCTGACTGGGCTCAACTTAAGTTTAAATTAAAGTTTGTCTCAAGCTTTATAAAAAACAGTCTATGAAAAAAGGTTTTGAGATTTTTTTAAAAAAACTCTTGAATGTAGGGAAAAGTTCCATTTTTATAAATTTTCTAACAAATTTTAAATATATTGAAAACCACTCATCTGATTTCAGAAATTTTTTGATATTCGTATTCAACATATAAAAAACAATAATATAAATAACAAGATATTTATACTCTGCACCACTCTGTGGTACAGGGTATAATGAGTTTGTGCTGATGTTTGTTACTACCCGAAATATTGGTCCTAGACCTACCTTCAAGTATACCGATCGACTCAGAATTACTTTCCGAGTCGATTTAGCTATGCCCGTTCGTCTGTCCATCTATCGGCTTAAGCACAATACAGGTCGCAATTTTCAATCAATTGACTTGAAATTTGAAACCTAAGCATCTTTTGGCCCAAGGACGAAGCCTATCGAAATTGGAGAAAATCGGTTCATGTTAAGACCTAGCCCCATACAAACGCCCCCTTTGGATTCGGCTTAAATGACTCTAATAACCGTATTATAAAAGATATCACTTTGAAATTTGGCAGGTAATCAAATTTTGTATACACGAATCAGCATTCCAAATTTCAAAGGAATCGGGTTAGTCCTTCTGGTGGTCCCAATAAAAACCACCCTTCCGATATTGACATAATTCCCTCAAAATTCACAAATATGGGAATATTTGATAAAAAAATTATTTTTATGTGTTAAATGTGTACTTTAGTAATCTTATCAAATCGGAACATAATTGAACCATTTTTGGACTTAGTCCCCCATATAAAAATTTCGACCGATATTCAGTTAAATCGGTCTTTTGGGGGAAAAAATAAACCAATTCCACTAAAATTTGATCTGTGTGTGTTTTCTACACTAAATAAAGATCTAACTACGACAGACCCAAGCGTTCCATGTTTGGACTTGGGACCCATTTTCCAGAAAACACTGGTGTAGGGTATCATATGGTCGGTCTTGACCGACTATAACTTTCTTACTTGTTTTATTTTTGAATTCTTCAAAAATTTAAAATTTATTTGGAAATTTTCCAAAAATCTAAAATTTTAATCAAAGGGAGCTACCCGTTAAAATGATCGGATTTGGCTAAAACTAATTTTAAATGAAATATTGTTATATTAAGGGAAAGAAATTAAGATTTTTTTTTAATTCTTGAACTTAGAAAAAACCGCCATTTTTGTCAAATTTTAAATAGCGATATGATCATATGAAATTTAGCATAGATCATTGTAAAAATATTTAAAAAATTCCTTTTTTTATAGATTTTCTAAATCTTTCTCTCCAATTTCTGTTTATATGAATATAAATTTAAATTAGACTTAAAAATTTTAAAAATCTCACTACTCCTTAAATTCTAGAAAACATTTTCGATAAACCTTTTTAAAATTTTTCAAATCTTACTTTACAAATACTTAATAATATAATTTTAATTTACAAGTTTTTGTTTTGTTTTAATTACATTTATAAAATTTTGTTCTCTTCAAGAAAAGGCATCTCAGTAAACAGTTTTTTTCTCAACATCTTAATTCTAAAAAAGATTTTTTTTTTACTTAATCACTCTCTTCTCTTAAATCCATAATGAGCCTATAGTTTCTGTAATAATATCCATCACATCTTGCCTTTCCATATCTTTTAATATCATCAACAGCTCCACAATGGTTTGTGAAGCATGTGATCGTTGACTTGCTCGACATTCCCATAAATTAAGAATTTGTTCTGTGGGTGAGGGTTTTGTAGCAAAATAAGCAATATAACGATCGGTATTCAGTTTTTTAGCCAACAAACGCCAATCCCGTTCATCTTCTCGTGGTGGATCTAATGCCGAACATATTCGACGTTTTGTATCTCTGGGTAAGTGTATGGTACTTAAGGGTAAGGTGGCCTCATTAACATAATTACCATGAGGATCTATAGTAACGGTACTTTGACGTTCCAGCGATGAGTGGGGTGAATGGTTTGATGGTTGCTGCTGCTGCTGTTGCAATTGGCGACTTATACTAAAGGAATGCACTTCTGAGTATAAATGATGACTATCACTACATTGAGCAAAATCTACAGTTAATTCATTAGCTGTATACAATTGTTCATTACGCTTAATAATGAATTCACAGTGTAACACTGAATTATTCGATAATATATGATTATAGGGTATTATTTGTTCATGCAGTTCAATTTCATTTTCTGTATCCCACATATCTTCTTCTGAATTACGCAGGCGTATATTCATATTACTATTATTCAAATAGAAGGCAAATGCTTCACTTTCGCCCATAAAGGAACCACCTAATTTTGATTCGATACTCGTACAGATATCACGACTATTAGGAAAATCTTTGACTATATAGATTCTTAAACTGCAATTGGTACTTGAGGGTGTAAATTGACTAAATGCAATTAAACGCATTTTTAACGAATTCTGCAAGCAGGCTGAGGGTATTTTGGGTTCGGAGACAACAACAAACCGTCCCAACTGTTCAGTCATTATGAAAACATGTTGTGGTTCCAATTGCACAAAGACGGGTGTATTAATTGTTTCCTCTCCAATGGCTATGATTTTACGCCAATTAACATTTAAATCATCATGTTCATTATCCGCATAATAGATGAAAACATTCCAGAGATTTGTATCCACCAAACAATGGGGTATTTTTAATATCACTGGTTTTAGGAATGAATAATTGCGTGGTGAACAGTGTACTATGGTACTGGATACGACTAAAGATTCTGAATTGGGTATGGTAACCCGCGAGGTTTCATCACTAACCAACATTAGCGAAACATGTTTGCGCATACTTTTACCAATTGAATGTTCGGGTATATAAAGCATTATTTCACCGGAATAGAGATTCAAGGAACCACCGCTACAATTAAGTTGATCATAAGTTGAACATTTTGAAGCGGATAGACCTCCAATTTTGGCAGTTACATCATATGTTGAATTTGCTGAAAGAGAGTAAGAGAGAGGAAAATTAGTGATGACTCTTTAAAAAATTGGTTGTTAAGAAAAAAACAAGTAGAAAAGTTGAATAAAACTGGGAAAAGTCCATGAATATCCTCCAGAATGTCCTTTTAAAATAATAGTAGTTTTTCTAGCGAAATAATTTTTTTTTTTTTTAATTTTTATTAAAATTAAAAAAATTGGTACTTTTTTGAACTCCTCAAAATAATAGTCCAAAAAACTTGATTTTTAGAATTTAGGTCTCCTACATTATAGGAGCCCTTTAGCGGAAAAAACATTCTTAAAAAAGACTTTAAGCAAGTTATGAATCTACACTCAAAAAAAGCTTTATTAAATAAATGAAAACTGTCATAAATATAATGAAAATCTTCATTTAAGTTCGTCCAATATAACAGTTTCATAAATACAATGAAACAGTTTCATAATTGTTCATAGGGTTAATATTAATTAAATTTTTCATTATATTTATGAAAGGTTTCATTAATATAATGAATAAAATTTTATAAAATTTTGTTAAACTCTTCATAAATATACTAAAATGTTTTATAAATACAATGTAACATTTCATAGATTTAATTTTTTTAATTAAATATTGGATCATATAAGGAAACAATTTTATATTATTTATTTATGAACCACTTCATTGGTACTATGAAATAGTTCCATAATTATAATAAAATTCTTACAAAAATAATATTATTTTTATGAAATGTTTCATAGTATTTATGAAACATTTTATAATATTTATTGGACTTGATAACAAGTTTCATTTTATTAATGAAAAGGTTTCATAGTATTTATGAAATGTTTCATTAAAAAAGCTAATGCATATTTTTTTTTTTTGAAATAAAATTTACACTAAGAAAATTATGCCATTAACTGTTTGTAGGTTATTTTAAAAAGTAATCAGTAAAGTCATTTTAAAAGAAAAATCACTTATTTTATAAAGGATTTAATTTTTTTACTGTTTCTGTAGTTTAAAAAAAATAATTTATTGTATTAAAAACGAATTTTCTGTTACATTTAATTTCGGCAGTAAAAAATTTCTTCTATAGTTTTACTGTTTTTCAATACAAAATAACTGAATATTCACTAGTTTTTTAATGTTTTGGTTTGTCATTAAATTAACATTTAAAATTGACTGTAATGTGTTTTTATTTTAAATGAAAAAACAGTGGAATGGTTTTTAAATAAAATTTCATTTATTTTAAGTGAATATTCACTGGAATTTACCTACATAATTCTTTGAGTGTATGTTATTTACATTGGAAGAACTAAAATAAGGAGCTATAATTGTTTTGCCCCAATTTCTTAATCATATTATAAAAAATCATATGGCACGTTTATGATTTTTATACCCTACACAACACTGTGGTACAGGGTATAATGAGTTTGTGCTGATGTTTGTAACTAATATTGGTCCTAGACCCACATTTAAGTATACCGATCGACTCAGAATCACTTTTTGAGTCGATTTAGCGATGTCCGTCCGTCTGTCCGTCCGTCCCTCAGTCTGTCTGTTCATGTAAACGTTGTAAACACGATACAGGTCGCAATTCAATTGACTTGAAATTTGAAAATTAAGCCTTACTTGGCCCAAAGACGAAGCCTATTGAAATTGGAAAAAATCGGTCCATATTTAGACCTAGCCCCCATACAAAGGTCCTTTTTAGTTTTGACTCAAATGACTCTAATAACCGTATTATAATAGTTATATTTTCGAAATTTTCAGGTAAACGTGTTTTGTCGTCACAAATCATCATTCCGAATTTTAAAGAAATCGGATCAGTTCTTCTTGTAGCCCCCATACAAACCACCTTCCCGATTTTCACATAAATCTCTCAAATTTCATGAAAATAGAAAATATTTTATTAAAATTTTGTTTGTGTATGTTAAACGCGTACTTAAATAACTTTATAAAATCTGATAGTCATCGGATCAGTTTTGGACTTAGGCCCCTTTTGAAAATTTCGCCCGATATTCAGTTAAAACGGTTTATTGTCAACAAATAGAAGCCCATTTCACTCAAATTTGATTTGTAAGTGTTTTTTACACTTATTAAAGATTTGACAAAATATATATCTAATCGGTCAATAGGACCCATTTTCCGGGGCCAATTTTCGAAAAACTCTGGTGTAGGGTATTATATGATCGGTCTTGACCGACTATAATTTTCTTACTTGTTTTTTTTTTTTTTTTAAATTTGGCAGGTAAACGTGTTTTGTCGTCACAAATCATCGTTCCGAATTTTAAAGAAATCGGACCAGTTCTTCTTGTAGCCCCCATACAAACCACCTTCCCGATTTTCACATAAATCTCTCAAATTTCATGAAAATAGAAAATATTTAATTAAAATTTTGTTTGGGCATGTTAAACGCGTACTTAAATAACTTTATAAAATCTGATAGTCATCGGATCAGTTTTGGACTTAGGCCCCTTTTGAAAATTTCGCCCAATATTCAGTTAAAGCGGTTTATTGTCAACAAATAGAAGCCCATATCACTCAAATTTGATTTGTGAGTGTTTTTTACACTTATTAAAGATTTGACAAAATATATATCTAATCGGTCCATAGGACCCATTTTCCGGGGCCAATTTTCGAAAAACTCTGGTGTAGGGTATTATATGGTCGGTTTTGATCGAATATAATTTTCTTACTTGTTTTTTATGAAATCATGAAATTTTATAAAGTACATTTCATAGACTTTTTTCATAAAACTTCATTATATTTATGAAGATTTCATAAACATTGTGAGAAAAGTAGTTTTTGGAAATTTAGATTCTAAAGGTAAAAAAGTGTACTTGGTACTATTTCTACTTTCTATGAAATGAAGGATCCTCCAGCCGAAACAAGCATTCCGAAAAAAGTACCTTTTAGAAATTCTTATTTTAATGGCGTAACAAGGGAAAAATTGTCACCTTTTCTATCTCTAAATAAATGTTCCAGAAACACGAAATTTGCAATGTAGGATCGTCTAGCAAAAAAAAAAACATTCTGACAAAAGTATTTTTCAGAAAGTTTCGTTTAAAGGGTAAAACGGGGTAAAACATTTTAAACTAAAATTTTAAATCTAGAATTCTTCCGGTAGAATTCTTCCGGGGTAGGTTTTTTTGTTTTTGTTGGAGGTTAAAAATTAGGATGCATCATTGGACCAGTTAACTGTGTTAGGACCTTTTTAATTCCCTGTTCTCACGTACAGCTAAAAACCGTTTTTAGCACCAACATTTTTAGCACTTTCTTTATTCTATTACAGTATATTGACAGATAATGTTGCCAAAAACGGTTTTTAGCTGTACGTGTGAACAGGGTATAAGGGTTAAAGATATAGGTAGAGATCGGTATGTTCTAAAAAAATGTTTTGTGTTTTTGAGAGATAGAACGTTAGTTTGTTCGGAAAAAATGTTTAGGGGTAAAAACTAAGGAGGTCCCGCTGGGACGCAACATTCGAGCAATAGGCCTCAATTAAAGATTGGAAAACTGCAATAAAAACTTTTTAAGTTTTTTTTTGCTACATCCTATTTGACAACAATTCTCTGTAATTTTACAAGCTTTTTACCAATAATTTTGTAATTTTACAAGATTTTTACAAAAAAAATTGTAAATTTACAAATTTTTTGACGCGGTAAAACTTACAAGGAGGCTTCGTGTTTTTACTAGATTTTTTGCTACCTCCTATTTTACGAGAATTCCTAGTAAATTACGAGCTTTTTCGTAATTGTACAAGATTTTTACCAATAAAATTTTAAAAATATACAACTCTTTTGGCGCAATAAAATTTACACAGAAATCGTGGGAATTTACTAGATTTCTTTTTGTAAACAAATTTTGGAAATTTGTTAAATAACAATAAAAACTGTAAAATTACAAAAAAAAAGGTATAAATTTCGATGGAAAATTATTTGTTAAAAAACAAGAAAAACTGTCTAATATTGGTAAAATAGGATTACGAGACTTTTTCTAGTAATTTGACAAGGTTTTTTTATAGAATCTTCGAATTTTCTTTTAAGTTACATATTTAAATTGACGGAATTCGTGGATTCGACCAAGTCGAATTTAACTTTTTTCTTGTTTTATTTAAATTTTTTTATCATTTATAACTTACAGGTATCTGCTGTTGAAGTATCCGGAGTATCAGTAAGATAATCCACACTTAAGTCATCAATAGGATTCACATAACTGTGAAAAAATAAAACATAAAAGAAAATAATCACAAATACAAAAGAATATTAAAAAATATAAATCTTACTTGGCTGATAAATTGGGAACATCATAATGATGTTCCGATATAGAACAACCACCATGATGATTGGGTGGCAAAAATCGATGACCCGGACTAGCGTAATCATAATTATCATTGGCGGTTTCAATATGCATGCGCATATCTTTTTTGCTAATATCGGATAAATATTTGGGATCCATGACTAAAGGAAATTAATACAATTATTCAATAGTTCCAAAGGATGTTAAAATTTGTTAATGCCAACTTACCCGTTCTAGTCATATTATAATGTTGATTAACCCTTATACCTTTGCGGGCACAACATATTAAAGCTGCACCAAATGCAAAAAATACCGCCGTAACAAATGCTAAACCCAAATACAGAGTCCAATCAAAATCTGCAAATCAAAAAAAATCCAAGGCAATTGGTTAATTTAATTGTAATTACACATGTGAATTTAGATTTTTATCTGGTGTGACCCATTAAATGGCTTGTTAATTTTCTTTTCGTTGCAATCAACTCCACCAAACTCAGCCTCCGTTTGTGTGTTTACTTGACAATATATAAAAAAAATAAATCTTGATTTTATCAAACAAAAACTGACAAAAGGAGAATCGTAGCAAGCAGGGACTTTTAAAAATCATACCCTGTCATTTCTGCTCGGTAATTAATTTCCCCACAAAAATGTTAAACATAAAAACCAGATGACATCAAGAGTAGTAGTGGAGGAACACACATGACGTCTTCTTTCGTTTTCAGTTTTTTTATTTTTTATGTTGTATTTTTAAATTACACTGTGCAACAAATTTGGGGTCACCGATGGGACAAAAGCAAATGAAAGTTCAAACCCTTGAAGGGTTTTAAAAACTTAGGTGGAGTTACCTCAAACTTCTGAATAGGTTGTATGCATAGCCCTATATAGAACTTAGAAAATTGCGTTTTTGGTTTTTCAAAAAACTGGGCTTAGAAGGCGTGGTCAAATATTGGAAAAATGGTCAAATTGAGTTCACGTGATTAAATATTTATCACATAAAAACGGAATGCACCACAATCATAAAAATTTACATTCTTATATAGTTTTGTATGGACTTTCGATTAATTTTTTTCTTTGGAAAATTTTCAGAACCCGTTCTGAAATTTTCCATTTTTTAAAAAAGTCAATTTATCAAAAATCCGGCCACGATTTTTTAAAATTTTTTTTTAAGTTTAGATGTTTGTCCACCCACACAAAAAAATTCCGACACGTGTTTTTCATTTGTTTCGAGAAAATCGCATTTGAATTTTAAATTTCATAACAATTTAGTAATTTGCTTGTATTTTCTTGTTTCAACAGAGCGTATGAGTAAAATTTATGCAATAATAATACTCATTCGCAACGTTAAAACAAGAAAATACAAGCAAATTACAAAAATTGTGATGAAATTTAAAATTCAATGCGATTTTCTCGAAAAAAAAAAAACGAAAAACGCGTGTCTGAATTTTTTGGCGTGGATGAACAAACATCTAAACTTAAGAAAAAAACTTTAAAAAAAAGTGGCCGGATGTTTGATAAATTGACTTTTTTAGAAAATGTAAATTTTCAGAAAATTTTCTGAAAATTTTCCAAAAAAAAAAGGTTAATCAATTGCTCATACAAAACTATATAAGAATGTAAATGAAGTGCATTCCACTTAATGTGATAAATATTATATCAAGGCAACTCGCCACAAATTTGACCACTTTTCCAATATTTGACCACGCCTCCTAAGCCCAGTTTTTGAAAATTAGAAAAACAAAAAAGCAATTATCTTAGTTCCATATGAGGCTATCCAAACAACCTATTCAGAAATTTACGGGACACATGTTATTCTGTAGCGGGACATTTGTACTTCGGAACCCTCGATGGCTTTGATGTCCTTTCCGATTCAATTTTGAAAATCTTGGAGAGTTGTCCGAATAGTGGTGATTTTAATATCCACAACTCCTTCTGAATTCACCATTCGAGCCATACAACTCCCGAGTGCCAATACGCTGAGCTTTTTGCCACGCATAACCATCTAGCGCAATTGGTGAATGAGCTAAAATGTTCCGTAAGCCATACAAGGGCGCATGGTACGTGTGCCAGTTATGGACTTATGGCTAGGGTGACCATTTTTTTTCTGAGCTGAAATCAGTACGCCCAAGTTTTTATGTTTTTTTTTTCTAGAAATAACTCTCTAAAATGTTTTTCTATAAGAAAACACTGATGTTTTTTCAACACTTAAAAAATGTCGGGTAAACTAACTTGACCCCAAGTATTTTGAGTAAAAACAACTGCTAAAAGCAACTGTTTTCGTTATTTTGCAGAAAATTCAGTTGACTTTAAAAGACTTTATTTGAATGTTTTAATCGTTTCAGCGCAGAAAATATAACAAAGATCCACAGGTTTTGAGATTAAGAAAATCCCTCAGATTTTGAAGACTTTTCCGTCAGTTTTGACAACTTTTCCTGTAAGAAAACTTCACAGCTAATAAGCACGTGTTTTTTTAAAGGCCCTGATTTTCTGAGCGCTTTTTCGAATAAGCTCTGACATGGATTCATGCAATTTACATCATCTTTCTAAAAATATAAAACTTTTCGTTATAGAAAACCTCAAAGATTCTATGCGCATTTTCATATAAATTTAGGAAGATAAAAATAATGCTCAGATTCATTTTTGCGTTAATGAACCTCTTGATTCACGAACTTTAATCTCCTTAGAATAAATTCATTATACATTATCTCATTTTCAGACTTAAGTTATAAAAAAACTCTGACGACTTATATTACGTAAATTTAAGTGTTTGTACAGAATTTTCAAATAAATTTTTTTTATGTTGAAATGTTCAGAAATCAGTACAATCAGTACAACGTTTTTTGATCAGTACACATGATCAAAAATCAGTACATGTACTGATCAAATCAGTACGAATGGTCAGCCTACTTATGGCACATTTGAGATATATCTTTTATTAGAAAAAATAGCCCTTGTTTAGACAAATAATAATAGTTTTTTAAAATGTAATGTTTTTTTTAGAAAAAATAGTACTTTCTTAGAAAAATAGTACTTATTTAGAAAAAATGGTACTTTTTTTCTAAAAAGTATTTTAGATAAAGTAGTACAAAAGTACTTTTTTTTAAAAAGTATTTGTTTTGGAAAAAGTAGTGAAAATGTGCTTTTTTAAAAAGTACTTATTTCTAAAAAAAAACATTTTTTTCCAAAAAGTAATTTTAAAAAAGTAATTTTTAAAAAGTATTTTTTTTTAAAAAGTACTTTTTTACAAAAAAAAAGTACTTTGTTTTCATAAATAATACTTTTTAGGATAAAAGTAAAATTTTTTCTAAATAAGTACTTTTTTCCAAAAAAAAAAACAAGTAAGAAAGTTATAGTCGGTCAAGACCGACCATATAATACCCTACACCAGAGTTTCCCGGAAAATGGGTCGCAAGTTCAAACATGGACCGATTAAATCTATATTTTGTCAACTCTTTAATAAGTGTAAAAAACACTTACAAATCAAATTTGAGTGAAATAGGCTTCTTTTTGTTGACAATAAACCGCTTTAACTGAATATCGGGCGAAACTTTCACATGCGGCCAGAGTCCAAAAATAGTCCGATGATAATCAGATTTGATAATTTTATTAAAGTACGCGTTTAACATACATAAAACGCATTTTAATTAAATATTTTCTTTTTTCATGAAATTTGAGAGATTTATGTGAAAATCGGGAAGGTGGTTTGTATGGGGGCTACAAGAAGAACTGGTCCGATTTCTTTAAAATTCGGAATAGTGATTTGTGTAGATGAAACATGACTACCTGCCAAATTTCGAATGGATACCTGTTATAATGCGCTTATTAGAGTCAAAACTATAGAGAATCTTTGAATGGGGGCTAGGTCTAAATATATACCGATTTTTCCCAATCTCAATAGGCTTCGTCCTTGGGCCAAAAGAGGCTTAAGTTTCAAATTTCAAGTCAATTGATTACACCGTTTACATGGACAGACAGACGGACGGACGGACAGACGGACGGACAGACGGACGGACGTACGGACGGACAGACGGACAGACGGACAGACGGACGGACGGACGGACAGACAGACGGACGGAGAGACGGACGGACAGACGGACGGACATCGCTAAATCGACTTAAAAAGTGATTCTGAGTCAATCGGTATACTTAAAAGTGGGTCTAGGACCAATATTTCGGGTAGTTACAAACATCAGCACAAACTCATTATACCCTGTATCACAGTGTGGTGTAGGGTATAAAAATTGTATTATATTACCAAAAAAGAGCTACTATTTTTCTAAAAAAAAGTACTTTTTTCTAAAAAAAAATACTTTCTTTTCTAAAAAAAGTAGTACAAGAGTACTTTTTTTGTAAAAAAGTAGTCAAAAATTTACTTTAAAAAAAATACGCTTTTCAAAAAAATCCCTTTTTTCTAAAAAGTAAATTTTTTTCTAAAAAAGTACTTTATTTTACTAAATACTTTTTAGGAAAAAGTACCATTTTTTCTAAATAAGTACTTTTTTCTGAAAAAAACGTTTTTCCTTGGTATAGTACTTTCCTAAAAAAGTACTATTTTACCAAAAAAGTGCTACTTTTTCTAAAAAAGTTTTTTTTTTTTAGTTTTCCTAAAAAAGTACTATTTTTTCCAAAAACGTACTATTTTTTCTAAGAAAGTGCTTTTTTTTCTTTAAAAGTATTATTTTTCTAAAAAAGTACTTTTTTTTTTTAAAAAAAGTACTATTTTTCTAAAAAAGTGCTACTTTTTTCAAAAAATAACTATTTTTTTAAAAAAATTTCTTTTTTTTTTAAATTACTATTTTTTAAAAAAAAGTACTATTTTTTTAAAGTATTTCATTTCTTAAAACAATAATTGAAAAAAAAACATCTGAAATGTACCATGAGCCAATAACTGGCAAACGGCACATGTGCAATGTGTCTTTGTATGGCACACGGCAAATTTCAGATATGCCATGTACCCTACTATGACACATTGCACATTCCAGGTGTGCCATGTGCCCGTAGCATGGTAATTTGTATGTCAAAGGACAGTCGCGTAGCACTCCCGACTTCCCACCTTGAAAGGTGCGAAGTTAATTCGGATCACAGTGCTTTATCTACTTTTTCTTTATCCACTTTCGCGCCGAAACGCTTTGAAAAAGCTCACTATGAAAAAGCTCGTTAGGACGACTGGAAACTTTGTTTTCTCGATTCCTAGCATAATTATGCTAGGAATGAAATTTTTAAATCCTACGAAGAATATTTCTGATAAATCAAGACACAAGTGTTGGCTTAACCAGACGAGCAAAAATGTAGTCAGATCTAAAGAGGCTTCCTCTGTAGTAATTGTCTTCAAATAAGAACGTCGTTACTGATATGCATCGCGAAAAGGCGAACCGAGAACCGAGTGTGTCAAAGTACTTACAAGGAGAGTCTTTCTGTTCTTATATTCCAACTCTTTTAAAGGATGATCAATTATTCGGCGATTGATAAGGCCAACCTCTTCGCTAAACTTTTTGCAAGAAATTATTGCCTGCAGGAAAGCGATCAACCACATACCGTTCTCGAAAGAGTGCAGTCAAAGGATTCTTGCGGATCTCAAAGTAAATAAATTACCGGGGCCAGATGGCATATCAGCACTATTGCTGAAACAGTACTCTCTTACGTCAGATCGTCCATTGGCAAACCTTTTTAGCTCATCAAGCTGGAAGGTGGCAAATGTTTGCCATAAAAAAATAACTCGAGCTAAGTTTTTAAAACCCCTCAGTAGTTTTGGTCTACCAATAGTCTACTTTAATTTCTTTTTGGTCTAATTTAAAAAACAAATTTATGTTGCACAGTGTTATCTACAACGAGTACTCATACAAAAATCCAAAAAGGATGTTGCATGAAGAACACAGTTATGTGTCACAAACACACAATACAAAAAGCAACATTAACGAATAACAGCCAACAACAATGGGCTTCGTCATCATTGTAAAAACGTACTATGACGATGTCGGCGCTGAGGATGTTCTTGTTGACGATGATGATTATTACGATGAGGTTGCGGAGGAAGATGATGCAGAAGAAGCCTGCTGACTGACTGAATGGCTTGCCTGACTGCCTGCCTTCTATTCAATACAATACATTTTTCAATTTCAAATACAAAACATTCATAATTTGTCCTCTCCCTCCATATTATTATTTTTATATATTTTTGCCAAACGCACATTAAAATCATCATTCTCTACATACCATCTTTGCCTATTTGACAATATTCCCCTCGACATTCTGCTGTCTGTATATCTTTTCCACTACACTGAGCCTTGGTGCCACTACCACCGGGGATGATGAGACTGGTACTGCTGCTGCCACTGCTACTTCCACCACTACTACCGCTGCCGATGCCAACAATACCGTTACTTGATAAACCGCCAACGCTTATGCCTGCATCATCATCATCTAGCATTACGGTAGTTGTGATACATTTCCGGCGTCTTATTTGTATGCATTCAGCAGAACATGAACTCCATTCACTCCAGGTCGACCAACGTCCCGCTGTGGATGAGATGAAACAAATAAAGAATAAGAAAACAAACAAATAGTGAATTTTCCAACTATACAACTTGCATAAGTATTTGCAAACAATAAGTGAAATCACAATCCTGAATAACAGAACAGTATAAAAAAAATGGCTAAAGAAAAGAAACCGAGAAATTAATACTTTTGTTGATTCAACATAAGGATGACAAAGACATGCCACCACTAAACTCCTTCCTTTTACTAAAAAAAAAGAACACAACTCTATTATTTTCATCTTCTATTACACTCAAAAGAAAAACTTTGTTGGAAAATGTGTGGAATTAATTTTGCACTGCACCGTTTGTCTTCCAAAGACAAACGGACGGACATCGCTAGAATGTCTTGGTGGACTGTACGTACCCAAACAAGAGAAATAGTACTGTTTCCTGAAGGTAATTAGTAAATAGTTATAAAATTTTAAAAGCAGAGTGAAAAGTGCCCGTTCAGAATTTTTCAAAAGCTTTCACAAACTTGAGAAATTCAAACAAGGGAAGTCTATGGACCATGTCCATTGACAGAATATCAAACCCCATTTTCCGCAGTTTAGCTCTTGACAACTCTGGACAACAACAGACCTAGTGTTCAGTTGTGTCTTCATCCTGAAGACAAGTTGCACACAAGGGGTCTGATAAGACACCCAATCTTGTCATACGACGAGCACAGAGATTGTCCCGTAATAAGGTCAGTAAGTCTGTGACAGTCTATTTTACTCAGACTAACAATAAGTAGATAGTTAGCCACTTTCTTGGGTGGTCTAATAACAAAGCCTTTACTATTCTTGCATGTCGACTCATTAGACCATCTTTCCATGAAAATTGATTTCATGGAAGAGTTGATACAATGGCAAGCCTAATATCCATGTCAAGCCTATACCAATTAGAGGTTTTGGATTGTGAACAATTGTGTCGAAACCAACATTTTCCAAAGAGTCGGTAAGCTCGTTTCCATATATTCCCCTACGACCCGGAACCCACAGAAGACAGACCTTAGTTTTACATGAGACTTCATTGAGTTTACGTCTACACTTCTGGACAGTATGAGATGAAGTGACTGTAGCACCCAGTTCCCAAATCGCAGCTTAACTGTCTCTGCAGATACTGACTCTCCTATCTCTCCATCTATTTTCAATTAGCATACAGTTCAGACTTAAATACTGTAGCCAATTTTTCCCATAGCAACCATTTAAGGTGCTTCAAGCGCTGTCTTCTTGGGAGTTTATATCCAAACTGACACTGGAAAGTTTTGATACCTGGCCGGGCGAAACAAAATTACCCTATTTTGCATTCCTGGTCATAGAGGTTTTGAGGGAAATGAGATAGCGGATGCTTGCTAGAAATGCCTCCGCTACTCCTATGACCGGACCCGAACTCTATTGTGGGGTAAATTGGTTAACCTTTGCGACCATGATTAAGGGTTTGAAAAGGACCGACTTCTTAAGCTTGTGGGAAAATTCAGGAGGTCTACGAGAATCCAAAGCACTAATCGCGCCACTATGGAAGTATTCTTAATCACACCAAAAGTGACATTAGGTTATTGACAGGTTTTCTTACCAAACATTATAAAGTAAATTATCACTTGCATAATTTTAACATTTGTGCATTTCCTTTGTGCCGACTTGAAGTCTGGAGAAAGGAAGATGACGACCCTTGTGTTTGGTAGTTAGCGTGAACAACACGAGTTTTGTCTTATTTTGATTGGCAGACAATCCATGTCGATTGCACCAGTTGGCCTTCATGGCAATAACGATCAGCATTCTTTTGCATACCATCAAATTATGTGACTTTCCGGATACTATTAAACAATTAGAAAAATTGATAAACATTATTTTCCAAAAAATGGCGCCCAAGCAGGGGCCAGATTTCAAATGACACCGCATAAATTCAAAAAATACTGCCAAGATGGAGGATTCGTTCCAAATTCACAATATTCACAACTATTAAACAATTAAAAAAAAATGATAAACATTGTTTTGCAAAAAATTGCGCCCAAGCAGGGGCTAAATTTCAAATGTCACCGCAGAAATTCAGAAAACACTGTCAAGATGGAAGACTTGTTGCAAATTCACAACAGCAACCAACATTGCTCAACAGCCCTTCAGCAAACATTAAGTACCAGTTTACTCGGCTGGGCTAACTGGTGGAACAGAGTTGAAAGGCAAAAATACCCAAGCTTCAAAATGTTTTGGCAAGATTTCATGAATTTAAAAATAAATAAAATGGACCAACCTAACTATACTGGCCGAAATTAATAACATTTTAAAACTAAACTTTAGGAACCTAAATAATTTTCGCTGTGAATTTCGTTGTGGATGTGAAAATTATATCGGTCAGTAAAATAGAAACGACGAAATCAGGTGTAGATCCAATGAAAATATGACTTAAATTTAACTATGTTAGAAGTGACAGAAAATACCTGCAAAACGAATTTTATCTGTAATGCGTTGTGCGATGAACAGGATAATCGGACAAAACGACTTTCCGGACACTAACACGCACACATCGTCAGCGTATTCCTGCATATTTTACACCTAGAGCTTGTATTTCACCCAAAAGTGAGTTTACCACAAAACACCACAACAAAGGAGAGAGGACGTCGTCTTGGAAGAAGCTTCTTTTAACTTCAATCTCCACTCACCATTAGCCGTCAACAATCTGCGAGAGAACATAAAATATATCCATTTGTCAAGAATTTTCGACATTATTTCAAGAGTGACATGTTGTATCGGCATTATTAACCGAGCTAAACTCAAAAACTACAGCCCGGAAATATTTTGAGTATTTGGCGAGCATGTTTTTCATTTCAAGGCAAAAACTATTGCATTTCTGAGTTCTTGTCGTTATCTCAGTATATACCGATTCGTTTCTAACATTACAAAGGTGAAAAAGTTATATTTTACTGTTTTTTCATGTAACTCAAAAACTATAGCTGGAAGAGCATTTAGTTATTTGGCAGCCGTATTTCTAGATAAAGGCCGACTTTTTGTTTCAGTGACTTTTTGTTTTGTATTGGTAGTTTTTACCGAGCTATACCCGATTCCAACATTTATTAGTCAAAAAGTGCTACTTTACTGCAATTTTTGATGTAACTCAAAAACTATAGCTAGAAGAGCTTTTTGGTATTTGGCAGCCATGTTTCTACGATCATGGCAGACATTATTGATTAAGTAACTTTTTGTCGAATCGTTAGTATTTACCGAGCTTTACGTGTTTCGCACGTTTGTCAATATTAAAAGTTATATTTTACTGCTGTTTTTTATGTTACTCAAAAATTTGAGCTTGGAGAGCTTTTGGATATTCATCAGATATGTTTTACAAGTCAATTACAATATTATGGCTTTCGCGATATTTATCATATCTGCAGTATTTTCCGAGTTATAGGCGATTCCAATTTTTATCAAGTCAAAAGTGCTTTTTTATTGTTAGCTTTTGGGTCTGCAGACTTGTTTCTCGGAACACGGTCAACATTATTGCTGTCCATTTCTGGCGAAAAATTATTTAAAAAAAATATTTTGTCTATTCGTCGTCCGATTTAAAAGGTGTTTTATACAATAACTCCTCAACAGAGATTCTTATATTACTTAAACATTTTTCTAATAAACAGTTATTTTCTTTTGAGTGTAAAAGTTCGGCATTATCATAATCATCACATCATCATTATAAGCAGCATTAGCGAGAACAAAAAAAAAAAAGACAGAAATATACTAAAAAGTCTTTATTAAAGTACCCCGAGTTAAGAGTATGAGAAGTTCGAGTACTTTAAGTTTTTAGACATACATGCTTATTTCCCCACTCTGTTGTTTTCTGTTGTCGTTGCTGTTTTTATTGTTCATAGTTCATAAAACAATTTCGTACGTTAAAATTATACAACACATAAATATAAACATAAATATTCTTAGATAGATATTAACATGTTTTAACAATAATTCCTTTAAACAGCTCAGGAAAAAATCCCAAAGTTTGTTTACAAGTGGTTTCCTGATGGCTCTGATGTTATTTTTATGAATGGAAGACGTAATTTATAAATACAGTGGGTGATAAAAGTAATTAAGACAGTCAGTTGGAAATGAAAATTGAAAAAAGATTTTTAAAGGATTTGTCACAGATAAAAATTTTAAAGAGAATGTGCTTTGTAAACTTTATTCCGAGAACGAAAAAGTACTCCAATCATAAATAATCTTTGGGAGGCAATTCAATGGTATTATATCCCATTTACATATGAATAACCCACTGTTAAGAATAAACTATAAATAAACCTATTGAACATATAAGAAAATAGCTTCAGAAAATATAAATTTTAAAAATTTAAAAACACGACTTTGAAAAAAATGGCGCCCAAGCTGGGGCTAGATTTCAAATCGCAGCGTAGAAGTGAAGAAACCACTGTCAAGATGGAAGACGCATTCCAAATTCACAACAGCAATCAACACTGTTCAATAGCCTTTCAGAAATGAGTACCGATTTACTTGGCTGGGCTTACTGGTGGCACAGAGTCGAAAGGTAACAAATGCACAAGTTTCAAAATAATTTTCAAAAATTTCATAATTAAAAAAATTATACTGAATTAACATAACCCACACTAGCCGAAATTAATACTATATCAAAGCCGAGCTTAAGGAAAATGTGCAAAACAAATTTATACAACGAATTTAGAATTTTCCCTGCAACAATCTGAACAATCAGATAAAAAAATGATGTACGAAAATAAAAGTGTGATACAACCCACTCACCGACAGTGAACGACCATACTGTCATTCTCTCGTCTCTCTTCTCTCCCTATATTTTCTTTTTCTTATCTCTTTTATAGCTAACACAACGGGACCACGTTTATTGAAGGACCCAAGTGAGCTGTCCAAAAGACGGCAGCCTACCTACCTAACCTAACCTAACATACCGTCATTGATTAGCTTTAACATAGATTTGGAAGCCCTTTGCTCATATATGGGAGTTGTATTTAATTTATAGTCGGATGTAGATGGTATTAATAGTTAGGAGAAAGGATGGAGTGAAGTATGTCTCACATCGTTTTAAGAAACTCAGACACTTGAATCCTTCATTTGACAGTTGTAAAGCGTTTTAATTCTAACGGATATCAAACTGTATTCTCTTACACAGAACATCAAGGGTGTCTAATTGTAAGTCCTTAGTACTCAAACCATCCTTTAATACAGACTTCAATTTTACTTCTGTGAGTAATAATAGCACTGAGTCTTGAAGTTTATAAAAGCCACCTTATTTTCTCGACCCTACTAATGTATTCCCCACAATGATTATTGCGTGAGATGTCAGGATGTGGAGGAGGAAGATACGGTTACGCACTTCCTATGGCAATGTCCGACATACGCCCATCGGAGAGCCAAACATTTTGGTAACCCGATACTGGCAGATTTGACGAGTCTTTCCGGCATGGATGTGAATAGGATAATCTCGTTCATCAGGGATTCTGAGCGTTTCAGCTTGGATCCCAGTGAGGCCACTTGAGCACTACTATTTTCTTCACCTTTCTCTCTTCTCTCCCTATTTTTTTTTCTTTTTCTTATTGAAGGATCCAAGTGAGCTGTCCAAAAGGCGGCTGCCTACCTACCTAACCTAATGATATAAGCAAACCAACAAGGATACAGGCGCAGGCATCTTCGGACTCAACTTTCAACGTGCTTTGCCCATGGGCAAATCTCCATCAATATTTCAGGCAGAACTTAATGTCATTCATATATACGTGACCGAATATCTTCGTAGAAGGGCAAAAGGCTCACGCATATATAAAGCCAAACAGTCAGGCTGCAATGAAAGCTCTTATAGCTTATGATGTGTCATATAGCTTATGATGTGTCATATAGCTTATGATGTGTCATATAGCTTATGACTGGTCATGAATTGTGTTGAATCCCTTAACAGACTAGGACGGGATAACGATCTGACCCTGGTATGGATTCCGGGTCACAAGGGCATACGCGGAACGAACGTACCGACTGTCTGGTAAACCGTGGTGCCGTAGACCATTCTTTGGTCTTCCACTGGGACATGTGAGGAAAAAAATCAAAACATTGAGTGAATCTAAGTTCATGGAACATTTGTGCTGGCCAAAATCATGTGAAGAGATTCATCCAGCTCGGCAACAAATCTGCTACTATCCTTGGATAAAAAGGATCTCCGGATTCTAAAGCACTGCCTTACTGGACATTGCAGCTTACGCTACCACCTTAGAAAGAAAAATTTATCTGACACGGACACTTGCAGATTCTGCGAAATAGAGGAGAAGACAGCAGAACATATTCTTTGTACATGCCTAAGACTGTCTGGTAGAAGGCTTCGACATCTGGGGACACTTGTTATCTCCAACTGACGTACGGAACTCCTTACCAAATAGGATTCTTGGCTTTATTAAAAGACGAATATTTAGGGCACCCCCTTTCTAGCTGCACAGAAGATCATTCTGTGCATAAGGCCTCTTTAATCTAAACTAATCTAAAGCATCAAGATGAATACTCTACATTGAGAGTTTGAGGTTATGTAGAAGGAGGTCTATGAAATATTCCATGATATTAATTGCTAGATACACACATACGGTACGAAAAGACTTCCAAAAACAATTTTGCTTAGCAACTTGTCTTCAAAATATAGAACAAGTTCAAACTTGTATATCTTAAATAAATTACACAATAATAATTTCTAGGAAGTTTCCTATAGTATTTCGCTATGGTTTTCTAATAAAAAAAACACTTTCCCTCGAATCTTTAAATGTTTATAAGAAATTTGATCTTTATTTAAGTCGCAAAACCTTAAAAGTTCCCAGAATCTTACGAATCTAATTTATTAGAAATTAATTATAGTCGACGGTGTCCTTTTTCTCGTGGCATGTATATTTTTATCTTTGAATATGATTTTGTTTGTCTTGTTATTATGTGGTGTTTGCCAGTATTTGTCGTTGTTGTTAGTTGCGTTTGTGTGTTGGCGTTGTTGATGTATTGTGCGTTTTTAATAGCAACGCAATATTGAAATCGTATCGTATTGATATTAAAACCACCCCTACATGTTATTTTATGAGTTTGTGTATAAGTGTGTGTTGGTCTTTTATTTTTTGCTTAAACAACATCATGGATGGTTATTTCCAATTTTTTCAACATTCTCATGCAGCTTTAGTTACATGCGGGCAAAAGAAGTATTTGAATGTGATGGTGATGATGATGCTTTAACATTACTGTTGCTATTAACTAATGCATAACTATGGCTAGTAGAATTAGAAGTAGAACACATTGGGCTGTGATGATGCCTGTGTTTTTGTTTTTTTTTTACTACTTCTGCTGATGTTTGCTGCTTATAATGTTTTGAGGATGACTATGATGTTATTTTATTATTTGTTTATTTTTGTTTTCTTTGATTGTCAGGGTGTTAAGGAATTAGGTCCATTTTAGAATAAGATTTTAAACACAATTGGAAATCACTTCCGAAACTTTATTAAGAACTTATTTTCGGTTTTTTATATTTAACATATTATTGAGGGTGCTGTGGCTTAGTGGTTGGCGCGTTGGACAGCAACGAACAAAAATTTTTTTCAGATATTTATTAGTTTCTATTTACAACTAATATCTATCGCAGCACCCTCCTTCGTTGATAAATAGCACTAAAAACGTCAACGAAGTCAAATAATAAAATAATGGCTATAAACACAGCTTCAAAAATAATTCGCCAGATCAATAACAGATGGCGATGCAACAACTGTACTCAAAATTATCAACACGCGCAATTACAGTGTTGCCATACTGAAGCCCTTCTATCTTTCAAATCTTTCATCTCTCTTCTATCCCCTTTTTGAAAGAAGCATCACGGTTACATTGGTAATTGATAGGCAGCATTGCCTGAGTGTTGCTTCTTTTTAAAAAAAAAAAAAAAAAAAAAAAGGGAATTACAAAGCCGATGAGCTTGCAAGACTGGAAACTATCTTACAGGTTCCAACAGGATTGGAATGTGTTGGTATACCTCTACAAGCTTGCAAGCAAAACCTACGGCTTTGTTCCGCGATGGAGATCAAAGATGGGTAAATGGATGGACGAGTGAGACAACACGACTGATTTGGCCTTCTCTTAATCAGAGGCGCACAAATGAGCTGATATCGCTTCCAAGAGGAGAGATTTCGACGGTGGTTGCTATAATTACCGAACTTGTCTTATAGGGAAGCACGCAGAGCGGTTAAATGTGACGTCGAATAACTTTTTCCGCAGTTGCACGGATGAAGAGGAGTTGATAACTATCGAACACTTCATCTGCCATTGCACGGCACTTTCTGGTCAGAGACTTTCTTCACTGGGATCTGCACGATCTTTCTAATGTCAACATTCAATATCTAAGTTGTTCCATAAGAAGCTCAAATTGGTTTAACGACAGGGACTTGTAGGGAAACCTATTACAGTCCTGTGGTATCACAATAGACCTCAGAGTCAACTTACAACCTAATCAGAACCCTTTATGAAACCGTTGGAAAGATTTATTTCTTTATTAGACTCTTCGTGTTTGCTAACTTCTTTAGATTTTAAAATATAAGTGGCTGCTGACGTTTTACGTCAGCACACATAGACTAAGGTCCTTTGTCATTTTGATTCTATTGATCATACAACTAATAACTTCGGTTTTGACAAATTAAGAATTTTCCTCCAGATAATATTATATCAACAAAATTATTAATATGTTTTTAAACAAATTTCATCCAAGCAGGGGCCATATTTCAAATCGCGAAGTCGTAGTTATTGTTTTGTATAGATCTTCCAACACATTTCCGGTGTTAAGGGACCTGTAACAGTTTCCACCCTTGTAACTTCATTGATTCTTTAGAATGTTCCTGAGACCAAGCCAAAAATGTTTGGGCATCTTTTGTAATAATCTCAAAACAAGGTTATTAACATAGTTTAAAAGCAAATACTAGTTTCTTTAGATCTTACAACAAATTTTAGTTCCAAAGAAACCAGTAAAGTTGTTCGATTTTTACAAATAATGTAATTAACAAAAAAAGCATATTAAAATAGTTTTTAGTAAATAGCTCCCAACTGGGGGCAAGATTTCAAATCGCAAAGCAGAACGCCGTAGTTCCCGTTTGCTAGTTTATATGGACTTGCTATACAGTTCAGTGCATTGGGTTGACATTCGAAACCTTTTCCAAGCTCTCGATGATATGTCTGCCCAATATGTACAGGCGGGTTCTGGCCAAGGCAGAACAGTGACAAAGAATATGTTCAACCGTTTCCTAGGTGATAGTTCATCGCACTTCCTGCAGCTGGTATTGGAGATAAGGCCCATTTTCTTTTTATGATAACCTATACAGCAGTTCACTGGGCACTGCCCTATAGGTTATCACTTCAGCATTTGTCCATCTCGGATTAGTCTCCGTTGCAAACAAAGTCGTAGATTTAGCTTGCAAGATTCTAGAGGCATACCAACACATTCAAATTCTGTTAGTTACTTCCCAGTCTTGCAAGCACTTCGGCTTTGCAATTCCCTTTAATGTCTCTGTGCGCTGGGACCCATATGAATCGTATATAAAACTGCCCGGCCATCTCATTTAAAGACGTGCGGCAGTTAAGGGCAGATGATTGTAGAAACATTAACTCCAGGAACTTGACCGCAGCTTGACTGTCAGAATAGATATTGACTGCAGTTGTAGACAGTACTGCTTAACACTTTCCATGGTAATATCAGTACACACAAATAATTGTTTTTCCATGAACGATTTTCATAGTATTTATGAACAAATTCATACAATTTATTAACTTTTTCATAATATTTATAAACTTTTTCATAGTATTTATGAATAAATCATAATATGTGAAATTTCAGAATTTTTAACATTTTTCATAAATACTATGAAAAAGTTTATAAATATTATGAAAAAGTTAATACATTGTATAAATTTGTTCATAAATACTATGAAAATATGTGTAGAACAATTATGCACAACCCACATTCCAACGATTCTGAGTCAATGGAGCTGGATTACCTACTGTCATTAATGAGCTTTCAGGCAACCCTTTGTTTCCTATCCAGAAGATTCAAGATAGACCTTGAAGCACCTGCCCAGATATGGGAGTTGTATTCCATTTTCGGTAGGATATGGGCGATATAAATAGTAGAGAGATCATTCATAATTCTTCTTTCGACACTTGAAAAAAATGTTCATTCACACGAACATCGCATTAAGTTTTTATGCCTAGAACACCAAGCGTGTCTGATTCCTCAATAGCTATAACACCCATTAATGCAGATGATGCTGATTCCACAATCCGTCTGTGGGTCAACATACAACATACAAAATAAGAAAAAGTTTGGAAGAAATAACAGAACCCGTTTATAGCAACACTTATGGCACGGTCACTGAGAAAGCTTGGTATAAAACGAGAGAAATCATTACCGACACTAAACGCAATAATCTTCGAAATTGGTGCACCGTGCCAAACAAGGTCGAACACCTTAGAAATATCTAGAGCAACCGCTTTGCTTTCACCAAATTGGTGAATAGAACTACTCCAACGTTACGAAAGGAACGCTTACATGATTACCGTAGAACGACGTGAATTTCACTCCATATAATTAACAAGGTGTAGATGATTTACAATGCTCTCCATTACCTTGGAGAGGGAAGATCAAATTGCTATTGTAAAGTATTTCTTCGGATTCGTAGCCTTATCCTCTTTGGGGATTGCGCAGTTATATTAAAAATTGATAGGCAGTATTGCCCGAGTGTTTCCACATTTGACAAATGTTACTGGACAGATAAGGAATGATCACAAAGCTGCAAGATCTCTATGCCAAGCAAAAGCCAGGAAACGGAAGATAAAGTGTTTGATAGTATCCAACTTTCCCCTAGATATATATCTCCGGCAGAAGTCATTTGACAGCATTTTAGCCATTCAGCATGTCATTCCAGTTATCATCGTCGATACCCATAGATATCTACATCAAGAGCACAGAAGAAAAATCGGCTCTCAGGTTAAGAGAGTCGCAAATGCTTAAGCAACGCTATTGGGGACACTCGACCATATTAAGGAGCGATGGAATTAGAACAGAAAGCCGACTATATCTCACCGCAGATGAACTTGGATAGGAACTTCGAAGTCCAAATACCAACTAGGGAAGTCCAAATACCAACAGACGGACAGTTAGCTTATTAGTAGGAGTACTGAGTACGTATAGGAATTTCTGATAGAGACTTTTGTAGAAGTTGAGGTGAAGTGGAGGAGGAGAAGGAGTCAGTGAAGCACTCGTTGTGTGTCCGCGTCTGATGAAACGTCGTCTTAAATATTTGGAGCAACGATCTTTTGATGACCTGGATTGCCTAAGCAGTGTCCCATTGACGTCTCTAGCAGTATATCTTAGAGAATCGGGGTGATTTGAGAAGTAGAATTTATATATTAGAGGGAAGTAGGGAAACAACTTTAAGGGAATCACAATGGGCCTTATGGCCTCCGAGTGAATTCGCCAAATTGGCTGACGCCCATCAAACCTAACCTAACCTATCATCGTCGAAATCTCTCCTCATGGAAGCGAAAAAAACGCACTTGAGAACTTTTAATTAAGAGAAGGTCAAATCATTCATGAGTCTCGCAGGTACACCCCTCTATGATGAGTCTCATGTATAGAAACAAGCCGTAGTTTTTAAGTTTGCAAGTTTATAACGGCATACGAACACGTTCCAATTCCGTGGAACCAGCAATGCAGTTCCCAGTTTCCTAAGCATATCTACTTTGCGATTCTCTAAAATTTCCCAGTGCCCTGGTACCCATATGAGACGAATGCCAAACTGATTTTACAGCATAGAAAAATTTAAGAAAAATTCTTATATCCACAACTTCCAATTTCCTTCTTTCCATAGCCAATTTTCCTGACTATGACAAGAGATATGGAATGAAAAGAGAATTCTACTCAATATGAATAGCAACCCTTCAAAAACCGATTCATTGAAAGTCCGCAAAAAAAAGAAACCATTCCTTTAAAACCCTGCCCACTGTCGATGATTTTTAGTTTGGTGATTTAAATGACGTCATTTACAGAATTCACAAGAAAATTTTTTTGTTTGACTGTTTTTGAATGATGGACTAAAATAAAGTGGTAACGATTGAAACTAGAGTATATAATCGTATAGAAGATGGTGATTGCCAAATGGAGGGAGTAAAAGAATCTGTTGTAAAAGTGTGATGAGGAGTATAAATGACAATGTTCACTGTTCTTGTTGTCGGTCGCTGCTGTTGTTGTATAAATAAATATTGTCGCTAACACTGTTTTATGTCTTCAAAATGAGCAATTTCTGTGATTTTTTTCCATTTGCTGTTGTACTTTTGTGATTTTTGATGAAGGTTTTTTTTTTGGAGGATGGGGCAGCAGATTGTAGTGCTGTTTTTTTTGCTTTAGAGGGGGATATGGCTTGGGGAAGTTAAAGAGTGTGGGGGAAGGGGGGGGTAGGAATAAAACGGATATACACTATACAACTTAACAAATAGTTCTATACATCTCGTTTTGCTGTCCATAAATTAGTTTGCTGCGAAAAAAATAAAATAAAGAAGAACTGGATTTGTTTTCCATTGTACGAATATATTTCTTATAGTTTCCTTGAATTGGGGGAGTTAGATTAAAAATAAGTGACTAAAGAGGATGTATTGAATAGAATAGCATCAAGGAATAAGATAGTTTTAGTTTAAGTGAATGACGGTTTGGTTGACTGACTGTGTGTGTTGTGTTCTGTATCAATGAATGGAATGACAATAGAAATTGTTAGATGAATCTGTCCGTCTGTCTTTCTTTCCTTGTGTCTGTCGATATGCTTAGTAATTATTTGCCTATCAATTTTAAGCTTAACTGTTTATACAATGCCATTGATTTTCGAATTTAGTATGTTTGTAGAGCATAAAAGATGATGACTAAGGGAGTAAAAATATTTAATAGATTTTTTATTTTATTTGGTTTAGTTTATTTTATTTTTTTGGTTTCTTTTTCTTATTTTTTCGAGACTTTTTCAAGAAATGATGCAATCTAATGCAAAAAATGAGGGTTGAAAATTATATGGCTTTTCCCAGAAAAACTACAAAAGATTCTTTTATGAAAGACATTTTAAATGATAAAAAAAAATATAAACAAATTTTTAAGAATTTTTTTTTTGGGGTAAACTTTAAAAATTTAAAATCAACTTAATTGAACAGAAGACAAAATAAATTAAGAAAAGAATGGAACTTTTTGATGGGTTAAAGAAATTTAACAATCAGATGATTAATTTGTGCTGGTTAATTAGATGACACAAGTATGCTAATAATGAACACATACATAAAAAAAGGTTGTCACAATCACAAAAGCTTTAAATACATTGAAGTTGTCTCAACCTGTGTTACCTATAAAAGAAAGGAAGGGAAAGACAAGAAAACGAGAGGAAGAGATAGGAAAGAATGCTAAAGTGGCCTCACTGGAATCCCAACCAAATCGCTAGGAGTTTAGGATGAACATGTTTGTCCAACTGATGTCCATAGTGCCAATATGTCGGCCCTCTATTGGGCATATGACGAACATTGACAAAGAAAGTGCGATACGGTATCTTCCCCCTCAACATCCTGACAACAGTCATTGTGGGGATTCCGATTTTACTGAAGTGTGCGTCGAAGTGTGCACTGTGCCCCGTTGTGTAGCTGGTTTCGAGGCAGTCGAATGATCCAACACGTAACCCGGCGATCATTTGAGAGGCACACCATCCTCGTGTTAGAGCACATGGGTTCTCGTCGCCACCTGTTGTTGGCCATCTGTAATAGCAAATTTTCGATCCGCCACTTACTCGCAATAAGCGGGATGCCGGGCGTATGATCGATCCCATCAAAATGTAGTTTTCCCCTGCCTGGCTAATTTATCGGCAATATCGTTACCATATATACCCTTATGCCCAGGCACCCAGGTTAGGTTAGGGGTTTAGCTCAAAATTTTTTACTCCTCGCATAGACCGGCTGGTCCATTGCTACTTACTTGTTACTTCAGCGACAAGGATAAAACGAGTCCATGTCGCAAGCAGTTTAACTGACATAAGGTCAATAACTGCGCTTTCTTCCAGTGTTATTCTTTGTCTTATATTCGCTCGCGATGCCTGGCCAATGCGGAGCATTTGCACAGAATATGTTAAATTGTTTAATCCGTATTCGGTTCATCACATCTTGTACAATTGGAATCAGTCCAATCGTTCTTGCGTAAAAAGCAACAAAACAGTGTCCTGTGACCAGAAGGCAGCGATTTATTCTAAGTTCGTTAAACGGCCTGATTATTCTCGTATGTCTTCTTGTACATAACTTTTTCCATTTCCTCTCCGCCGTGGAAATACATGCCAATATCTTCTCAATTTGTAGTACACAGAAAAAATTTTGTACATAAATAGTATGAACCCCATTCATTGACTTTAGTTTATACTATTCATGAACAAATTCATACTACATATTTATAATTGTGTTCTTTAAAAATTAAAATTTCCAAAAAATAAACAAAACAAGTTAGTTTGAAATAAAAAAAATTGTCAAATAATTTTTTTTCTGTTATTTTGTTATGGGAAATATGCAAGATGCCGCAAATATTTTAGCATGGAAGATGAAAAGGTAAGTGCAAGGTATTTATAAAATTAGGTACATTTCTTTTCATTAAGCGATGTCTTCTAAATTCTTTTTAGGGTGCACCTAAACCAGAGATGTCTTTAAACACCTATATCAATCACTATTTTGACTCGTCTTCTGCTACCAATTGCCGAATATGATGGATAAAATGTTGAAGCTGTTCCTCAAGAATATGACAAAACAAAATTTCAGGTTTTATTTAGATTTTGCGTTACTTTTTTGCAAGTTTTAAACAAATAAACATTTATACATAAATATGTAATAAAACTCATCTTAAATGATGCAAAATTAACGGGTGTTTGTGTTATTGATCATATAATTGGCAACATTTTTAATTTATTGCAGAAAAATCGAAAAAATATTAAAAAAAAATCTAGAATTTGTTCATAATATGTATGAACACAATCATACTGTGAATAAAAATGTTTTGGGAAAAAAGAGTCATGTACAATTTACATATACAGAGCATGAAAAAATTAATTCCAAATATGAACTTTTTTTTTCTGTGTACTAAGTGGGGCTTTCAATGTGAACAAAAGCTACTACCCTATCTGCACAATGCTTTGCAAGATCGTATACTCTCGTATGTCCTGATATCCATGTTAAAAACACTAGGTTATTGCCGTAGAGTTTCTGAAGACTAACTGAGTGACACATTCGAAGGTCTCGCCATCTCACTTAGAAATGCCTGGTATTCTTGAACTTAGTTGTCGGTAAAAACACAGATATCCCTGAATGATATCCGTTGGCATCCCATCGAATCCGCAGCGCGTTTTATGGCAATGATACCGTCATGAAATACGCTGCAATCGTCCTTTAGTCAAAGAAGAGTCTGTAATCCAGTTGACTCATAAAAACGCTTGACCATCCATTTTAAAGCCATTTGTGAAAACCACAAGTGTTTCCTCAGGCAGGCACGTACGCAGGGGGGGTGCCCTGGGGGCCCGGGCCCCCCCCAAAATGACTTGGCCACATAAAAATTTTAAGACATTGCACTAAAAAATATACGTTTGTTAACAAAAAAAGGCTGAGTATTATTATTTTTATTTATCTCTAATCTAATGAAGGGTTTTTTTTATGAAAATTTCAAAATACTGAAAAAATACAATAAAAATTTTTGATTGAAAAAAATTTAAAAAATTCGTAAACTTTTACGGTAGTGAATAGGACACCTCAAAAATGTAATTGCGACTGACCATAAGTGATGCATCATAAATATTATTCCATTAGCTTTAATCTCGACTGCCACATTTGACTAAATTTGTGATATAGAAAAATTTACCATCGAAAATTTTCTATAGAAAAATTTACTTTTAAAATTTTTTTATCGAACAATTTACTATCGAAAAGTTTCTATAGAAAAATTTACTATCAAAAATTTTCGATTGTAAGTTTTGCTGGAAGTGGGCTTTGGGGTCTATTCGGAAGAGCTTGGATTGAGCCTGGCTCGTAGATTGCCAGATCATTGCAGTGTTTACCAGGCAGAGATGCTGGCAATAAAGGAAGTGGCTGACTGGTTGAGCTGCAATGTCTTGTCTACAACCGCAGTCAACATCTATACTGACAGTCAAGCCGCGGTCAAGTCCCTGGATTCAATGTTTCTGAAAACAAGATCTGCCCTTAACTGCCGCACGTCTTTAAATGAGATGGCCAAGCAGTTTAACATACGACTCATATGGGTCCCAGGGCACAGAGACATTCCAGGGAATTGCAAAGCCGATGAGCTTGCAAGACTAGGAACTACCTTACAGGTTCCAACAGAATTGGAATGTGTTGGTATGCCTCTAGAAACTTGCAAGCAAAACCTACGGCTTTGTTCTGCGACGGAGACTAATCAAAGATGGGCAAATGGATGGACGTGTGATACAACACGACTGATTTGGCCTTCTCTTAATCAGGGGCGCACAAGTGAGCTGATATCGCTTCCAAGAGTAGAGATTTCGACGGTGGTTTCTATAATTACCGGACACTGTCTTATAGGGAAGCACGCAGAGCGGTTAAATGTGCCGTCGAATGACTTTTGCCGAAGTTGCATGGATGAAGAGGAGTTGGAAACTATCGAACACTTTATTTGCCATTGCCCGGCACTTTCTGGTCAGCGACTTGCTTCACTGGGATCTAGGGAGCTGTACGATCTTTCTGATTTGTCGGATGTCAAAATTCAACATCTAAGGAGTTTCATAAGAAGCTCAAACTGGTTTAACGACAGGGACTAGTAGGGAAACCTATTACGACCCCGTGGTATCACAATGGACCTCAGAGTCTACGTGTGTTGACGTAAAACGTCAGCAGCCACTTACAACCTAACCTAACCTAAGTTTTGCTGGAAAAATTTTGATATTTAAGAATATATTTTATGTCTTTAGATAACTAAATGATAACTTCAAAAATATAATTTGAAATGGTACAGTTTTGGTGAAAACGGATATTTTTTAAGAAATTTTTCAAAGGGTTTGAGATTTTTTTTTTGGAAAATAATGTTTTAAAACATATGCTGTAAAAATTGTGTCCTCTACACTAATTCTGGAATCTGGAACTTTTTTACACAAAAAATTAATCAAAGTGTTAGATTTTTTTTTTAATATCAAAATAAAAAATTTTTAACGACAAAAAATATAGTGAATTTAAAAAATTTTCTTTACAAAAATGTCTCAGAATCTGTAAATTTTCACATTCAACACATGGATAAGAGAGTTTTTAAGATTATAATAATTTTTTCAGACTTTCTATACGAAAAATATTAATGAATCAAAGAATTTGTCTATACAAAAAACGTCTTTAATCTGAGTTTTTTCGTTACGAAAAATGTCTCAGAATCGAAAAAATCTATAGGAAAAATGTATCAGAATCTGTGAATTTTTCTATACAAATTTGAGATATTTTTCTTAGCAAGAAATTTTTCTGTACGAAAAATTTGTTAAAATCTGAGAATTCTTCTATGCAAAAATGTTTTAGGATCTTAGAAATTTTCTATACAAATCTGAGATTTTTCGTATAGAAAAATTCACCATACGAAAAATGTCTCAAAATCTGAGAATTTTTCAATACGAAAAATGTTTCCGAATCAGAGAATTTTTCAATACGAAAAATGTCTCAGAGAATATCAGAATTTTTTAATACGAAAAATGTCTCAGAGTCTGAAATTTTTATAATAAAAAGTGAGAGAAAAATCTGAGAATTTTTCAATACGAAAAATGTTTCCGAATCTGAGAATTTTTCAATACGAAAAATGTCTCAGAGAATATCAGAATTTTTCAATACGAAAAATGTCTGAGAGTCTGAAATTTTTATAATAAAAAGTGTCTTAAAAGCTTTGAACTTTTTCTATACGATAAATGTCTACGAATCTGGGAGGTTTTCTGTACGAAAAATTACCTAGAATTTTTCGGTAAGAAAAATGTTGGAAAAATTGAGAATTTTTCTATAAGCAAAATGTCTCAAAATCAAACAACTTTTTCTTAGAACTTGATAGTTTTTCTATACGAAAAATGTCTTATAATCTGAGAATTTTTCTACACGAAAAATTTCTCAGAGTTTAAGAGTTTTTCTGTTCAAAAAATGTCTATGCAAAAAATTTAAATCGTTATAATAGTAAAAATCTTTCTATGGTTAAAATATCTTGGAATTCTATTTTTTTTTTATTCAAAAACTAAACAAATTTCCGGCAATGTAAGGAGTCATGCTATCAAAAAATTTCTCAAAATCTTGGATTTTATTACGATAATTCGTATCTTAGAATCGGAGAATTTTCTATACCAAAAATGCTCTTAGAAGTTAAGAAAAATATATGAACAATTGAAAAATGTGTCAAACAGTTTTAATTTTTTAAGCGTAAAGTATATTTGAAAAGTTTTAAAGAAAAGTTGCATAAATTTTCACTTTTTTAAAAAAAATAATTCGACTCCTTTTTACCATAAGTTTTAAATATATGTTTTGTTTTCTAAAAATGCAAAAAAAATTAGGCTCAAAAACATTGAGGCGAAAAAACGAAATTAAAAAAAAAATTTTGGCCCCCCCCAAAATAAATTCCTGCGTACGTGCCTGTCCTCAGGTATGTCGAGGTTAGGAAATTTTAGTTTGTAAGTGGCTGCTGACGTTTTACGTCAACACACGTAGACTCTGAGGTCCATTGTTATACCACGGGACTGTAATAGGTTTCCCTACTAGTCCCTGTCGTTAAACCAATTTGAGCTTTTTATGAAACTCCTTAGATATTGAATTTTGACATCCGACAAATCAGAAAGATCGTGCAGCTCCCTAGATCCCAGCGAAGCAAGTCTCTGACCAGAAAGTGCCGCGCAATGGCAGATGAAGTGTTCCATAGGTTTCAACGCCTCTTCATTCATGCAACTCCGGCAAAAGTCATTCGACGGCACATTAAACCACTCTGCGTGCTTCCCTATAAGACAGTGTCGGGTAATTATAGCAACCACCGTCGAAATCTCTCCTCTTGAAAGCGATATTAGCTCACTTGTGCGCCCCTGATTTAAAGAAGGTAAAATCAGTCTTGTTGTCTCACACGTCCATCCATTTGCCCATCTTTGATTAGTCTCTATCGCGGAACAAAGGCATAGGTTTTGCTTGCAAGTTTCTAGAGACATACCAACACATTCCAATTCTGTTGAAACCTGTAAGGTAGTTCCCAGTCTTGCAAGCTCATCGGCTTTGCAATTCCCTGGAATGGTTCTGTGCCCTGGGACCCATATGAGTCGTATGTCAAACTGATTGGCCATGTCGAGACTATCCGTCCAATCGGCACTGTCCGGAATCCTTGTTTGAATACGGTTTCGAACGAGTTTCGTCGGAGTGGTACGAAGTACGTCAGTTATCATCACACTGAAAGAATTTTGTTCATTACAGGTATGAAAACGTACATTAATTCTATGAAAAAAATCATTAGAAGTGAGCCAATGATGCCCTTCATAGAATCTATGAAACAAATTCATAGAAACCAGAAACCTATGAAAAAGTTCATAGGCTATGGAAAAAAAAATTATTATTCAATTCTATTTTTATTTATTTTATTATTTTATTTTTATTTTTTTTTATTTATTTTTATTATTTTATTTATTTACAATTTTCTATTTTTAAAAATTTATATTTTTTTAACTTATCCCCACCGAGATTCGAACATAGAACCTCTTGTTCGTGAAGCTTAGTCTCTAGCCACTTAGCTAAATTATATAAACAAGTAACAACACTTAAAATCTATTTTGAATAATATTCTACTAACATATTGAGTTTGTGTCTTTGCTCTGTCACAATGCTCTGCCAAAAGTTGTGTGTGTGTTTGTAGAAAACAAATATTTTGTGTATTTACAAAAATGAAGCGTTATAAAACCAAGCGTTAGTTGGCGAGATTTTTCTTCTTTAGTGGCGCTGATAGCTAAGGCGTCGACAATTACCACTTCAGCCGGTAGGTCTTGGGTTCGAGCCCCGGTCAGGGCAGCAATGAAAATTTTTTTTTTTATGTTTTTTTTATTTTTTTTTTTATTTTTTTAATAAATTTATTCAACTGTTTTAATTATTGTAACATTATTTTAATTATTTAAAAAAATAAATGGGATATTGATGGCATTTTCTTCTATGAATGACATTCATTAATTCTATGAATTTTTTCTATGAATTTCATAAAATCTATAAATAAATTTCTATGAAATATTTCAGAATACTAATGAATATTCATTCAGCCAATGAATTCTTTCATAGATTCTATGAATTTGGTTTTATGAAATTTGTTCATAGATATAATGAACAATAATTCTTTCAGTGCAGCGCACTTAAACTAAGGACTGTATTGAATGCCTTCTAATGAGTGGCCTTCCCCGTCGCCACCCACCGGACAGATACTCTATTCATAAGCATAAGCCCGACAACCGTGTTGAATAGCCAATTGGCATTCCGGGAAGAAAGACCCCAGTTGCTTCCAATGATATTCTTACAGCCATAGATATCAGCATCTGACCTAAGTGTTCACATTCCATAGTAGCTGTCCAGAATGATTCCTTGATACTTAGCACTTAATACGGACACCATTAGTTCTATAACACCTAACCCCGGCGGGCTGAACCTGGAAATCTAGTTCATGTCGAAAAATAGAACAAGATCAGTCCTAATTGCATTTACCCCCAAGACCGCTCTCTGAGCTCCATTCAGATAGAAGTCCAAGAAAGGGTCCAAGCGCTGAGACAGTATCTCTAGATATCTTATTTTTTTTGCGACAACAGCAGTGTGCTTGATACAACCGTATGACCAGTTAGTATTTGTGATTGTGGCACCTGTTTTTTGTTGTGAGTTATTCACAAAATGCACCGACATGCTATATATATTGGGTTTATTTTAAAAGTATTACAAAGAAAATTTCTATACTTACATCTTTTAACCGCTGGCACCTCGAAACCTTCTGTATTTACAATTTGTGTTTCATCCGGACAGGGTATACAGTCCGCCGATTTTTGTATTTGTGGACCTGAACACTCGGCTCCACCATTCATAGGTATAGGATTATTGCACATGCGAGTACGCTTACGACCTTGTACCATTTTACCAGGACATTTACAATCACGCCAAGATGACCAGGAACTCCAACCGCCATTAACTGAGTTATAAAGAAAAGAGAGTAAAAGTTAAATTTAAGAGATTAAAATTTCATAGAGAAAATCGAAAACTGTAATTTGACAGAGTTCGTATTGTGAGTCATTTTCACAAAATCTTAGTGATGTCCGGATATTTGCAGGCCAGACGAGTCCGACAAAAAAAACAGAATTTAATCCGAATTATGTATTTAACGTTACAAAAACTCACCATAAATTATAAGTACTGCTGAATCTGAATTACGTTTACCAGCAATATTTTCAGCTACACAAGTATAATTTGCCATGTCCTGGAAGAAGAAGAAGAAAAAAATAATTACGCTCATTAAAGTGACAGTTTTTGTTCTACATTTGATTTTCCCCCGTTTCCCGAGCTGCTGCCAGTTCAGAAAAATTTCTGCTGGGTTGTTTTTATTTAATTCTCCTATTTATATTTATCTCTTACCTGTAAAGTAACTTGACGAAATGTTAAGGTACCCGTAGCCGATATAGTTGGACCATGTTCATTAGTATCCGTTATGGGAACATTATTTTTATGCCAGCTAATAGTGGGTTCAGGAAAACCTGTAGGTGGTTCACAATACAATTCAGCGCGCGTGCCAAGTTCTACTCTTAGCGAGGTGGGTGAAGTAACAAATTGTTTACGCATATCTGTTGATAGAATGAAAAATTCAAATTATAAAATGTTTTAGAAATTTAATACATTTCAACACATTCGTTTATTCAAAACAATTCAATGGCACACGCACAAATGCAATTATCACATTATTGTCGTTATTTCCATTTATTTTGGTATTGGATTTAATTTAAAAACAGAAACTTACAAGCAATATTAACTGTAGCCGCTTGACTTTTAACAACACCCCTTGAAGACCAGGCATGACACTCACACTTAAAGGGTCCCTTGCCAAAATATTCATCCACAAGATCACGATGTATGGTGGCGGTAACTTCCTCTAAATGCACCCCTGTGTGAGGATCCACGTGTTTGTCGTGTGTTGAGGGTGGGGGCTGTGAACTACCACTACATTTAAAATGCAGCTGCGTAATAACGAGAAAAAGACAAATAAAACAAGTAGAAAAGTTAAATTCGACTTTGCCGAATCTATGAATACCCTCCACAATGCATTTTTTTTAAAGGGTAGTAAATTTTTTAACGTGAAAAAATTAACAATTTTGATTAGAAATATTATATTTTGAGTAAAAAAATCTTTTTTTGTCATTTAAAAAAAAAAAAAAAAATTACTAATTTTTTTTTTTGAGTGTAAAATTTTTTTCGGGTATAATGTTTTTTTTACTGTAAAAATATTTCTGAGTGAATGCACGTACGTATGTACACAAAATATTGTCATTTTTGAAAAAAAAAAAAAAAAAAATATTTTTTTTTTGTGTAAATTTTTTTTTTGAGTGTAAAATTTTTTTTAATGTAAAATTTTTTTTGAGTGTAAAATTTTTTTCGTGTGTAATTTTTAAGTTACCAATGCTTTTAAAACTGAAAAAGTTTAAAAAGCATTGCTTTAAAATTAAACAAGTTTGAAAAGCATTGTTTAGTTTCCACCAATGCTTTTTAAACTTGTTAAAACACGTGGCATTTTAGATGAAACTAATCTGAAATTCAGGGTTTTGCTTATAACTTTTGAACCACTGGACCGATTGAGCTGAAATTTAAAACCAAACAGACCCGGGGAACGGCAAAGATACATGTCAAGCTTCAGTAGTCTCATTATTGTCTTTCGGAAGTTATCGTGTTTTTTATCTCGTAAATTCGCGAAACACCCTTGCCGAAATTTACTCTTTTGCTCATAACTTTTGAACCACTGGACCGATTTGGCTGGATTGCAATACCAACCTGACCAGGTAAATGACAAACATATATGCCAAACTTCAGTAGCCTCTGTAAAGTCTTTCAAAAGTTAGCGTGTTTTCTACGGACGGACAGACAGACAGACAGACGGACGGACGGACGGACGGACGGACGGACGGACGGACATCGCTAGATCGACTTAAAATCGATCGAGGATCATAAATATATATACTTTATGGGGTCCTAGACCAATATTTCGAGGTGTTACAAACGGAATGACAAACTTATATATACCCTCTATCACTAGAGTGGAGGGTATAAAAATAAAAGAGTTTCCTGTTAAACAACAAACCCAAAACGAAACAAAAAGAAAACAAACAATCCATTATAATATTTACCTGCAACGCATGAGCTGCTTTACACTTTAACACGGCCGGTCTATTCTTAACCACATAAACACTTTCTGGTTCAGTTAGAAAATACGGTAGCGTAACTCCTGTCTCTGAGGCACCCAACTTGCCAGTAACAAATTCATCTAGTGTACCAGCTGCTCCTATTATTGATGTTTTAGTACCATTTGCTAGCGATGATACCTCACCCGAATGACCCATATTCATGGAGTCATCATGAAATTGTGGCTGCACCACTGCTGGCAATTTAGCCTGCGTAAAGACATCTGTGTTATCTTGATAGGATGTATCCATATCGGTTAATTTATTCCAACTTGTATATTTGTTATTGTTGTTGTTGTCCGACTTGGGTGTCATAATTTCTTCCATTTCATCACTTAAATCATCAAATTTACTAAATACATCTTCTTCGGATTCGTTTAAAAGTAAAGAATCTTTGGCGGAGGGTAGACATGTTGTACATGTTCGGCATATAATTAAATATGTTAGGATAACGTTGATGATCGAATATCTTCTACTGGGATTTGTTTTAAGCATTTTTAAATACGAGGCAGGAAGTACGTTTTTTTTTTTTGCTTTTTTTAATAAAATTTTTGTATGATTTTGAATATTAACGTTCTTTGAAGGAGGAGAATTCGTTTACTGTTTACAAATGTGGAAATCATGTGTGTATAGTAAGGAGATTCTTTTTTTAATTCAATTGTAATTTAATATCTGCAAAGAAAAGAAAATATTTTAATTAAGTTTTATTAAATTTATGTTGAAGGGGAAGTGAAATTTTTATAATATTAAAGGAACAGTTAACAGTTTTTGTAGCACCACTACTATAGAATAAATTCGAAACTGATATCTGGAAACTTAAATTAAAGATATAACTAATGCAAAACCGATCAGAGATTTACACCTAGAAAAGTTTTACAGTAACTATTTACGGTTATTCAAAACAGTTTTTAGGTAAAGTTGTTTTAAACGTTTTATCGTTTGTTTTTCAAAAAAACTAAATTATTGAAAGATTTATACAGTTGTTAAAACAATAAACTACAAAAATTTACGGAAAAAATTTTTATCAGCTAAATTATTTGTAACTGATTATACCGTATAATTTTACAGAAGTACGGTTTTTGTAGTTTGTTATTCAAAAAATTTTATTTTTACTTCACAAAATAAAAAATTGTAAACAGTTAAAATAACTGAAATATCGTTTGTTTTTACGGAATGTCTTGTCATTTATTAACGTTTAAAAATAACTGAAAAAGTATGTTGTTTCAAGTGAAATATAAGTAGTCCGTTTTTTAAAAAGAAAAACGATTGTTTTAAATGTTTTTTCAGTTGAATTTACTTACAAAATATTTTGAGTGTATTTTTAGAATCTTAATAAAATAACTGATACAAAATCAATAGAAGAACAATTTTAATAATTTATTCTTAACTAGATTTTAAGAAGAAACGGGAAGTGGATTGGTCACACTCGTCGCAGTCGAGGACGTCCAAAGACAACATGGCGAAGAACAGTTTTAGCTGAACTTGAAAATTTCAGCAGAACATGGAATTATATTAAGATGTATTGTAATGATAGAACTAGATGGAATTATCTTGTAGAAGCCCTATGTTCCCAAGTGGAATAAATAAAGGAAAAAACCCTCCACAATTTCTAAAAGATTAGTGCAAAAACTTTATTTAAAAGGATATTACTTTTGAAAAAAAAATTTTTTTTTTGAAAAAATATTTCCGCGAAAAAAAAATTTGTTAAAAAAAATACGCGATTTTTTTCTTTTTTTTGTCCAAAAATATGTTTGTACTTGTTTAAATACCATTTGGTGTTTAATTATGTTCACATAAGTCAACCAGCAGCCGAATTAAAGCATTTTGTATTTTTAGGTTATGTTGAATGTACTAAAATTTTTGAGGTGTCCCTACATTTTCGTTCATAACTTTTGAACCGATGAACCGATATCGCTCAAATGCAATACCAAACTACTTAGGGACGTTTTATTAGACTTCTGTGTTTAGTTTTTGAAAAAGGACTAAAATGACCCGTTGAAATAGCAGTTAGAGGGTTAAAATGTTCTAAGAAAAGAACCGCCATAAAAATTCACTGCAGATCATATTTTGAAGCTCAGATGTGTTCTTATTATAGTATTTTTGACGTTTTCCAAACGCCTTTGATAAAAATATAAGAACTTCAGTGGGCTATAAAAAAGAAATCCGAACTGACTTTGCAAAATCCTTTGGTGATTTTGTTCACTTGATGGTCTACTTTCATATGGCGTTGAAGCCATTGAGGCTCAATGCGATGACCCAAAATTTGTTGCACAGTGTTATCTTTCCGAATCAAAAAATTTGCGTTAAAATGACATCGATATCGTTTTGCATATTTTTGCATATTTTGGTGAAAATGCATATTTTGCATATTTTGGTTTTAATTGCATATTTTGTGCATATTTCCCACTTTTAAGTGCATATTTTTGCATATTTTTGCATAAATTAGCAAAAACACAAATTGAAATTTATTTGTTTCAAAACCTAAGACCCAGCAGAAATTTTTGCTGGAATAGAAACAGTTTTTGGATAGAAATCAAGAGTCAAAGAGCGCATCCGAACCATCTGAATTTATGCATGATTTTTGTGGGCAATATCATAGTTTAGAGCACTCATTGTTAGCACTGATAAAGCGCTATTAAGAAGCAGTGTAGTCTTTGTAGCATTGATTTGAGCTTAATAAATAGGCAGCGAAATTGAGAAATACTTCATTATTCAAAAATTGTTAAAAATATTAAAAAGGAAAGCAAGTGTAAAATGTTATCAACAAAGAATTTTATATTATCAGCCTTACCACATTTTTGATCTTCTGAAATAAAAACGATAAAACTTGATTTTTTGAAATGTAGGATCCTTCTGTAAAACCCAACATTCTAAACAATGAGGGATACAAAATTTTACTTTGTAACTTTTCCATTTTTCTAAAATAATAGGCTTATAAAATTTAAATCGAGCAAAAAAAAATTTCCTGGAAAAAATAGTATTTTCAAAAATTTTGATTCTATTTAAACCAAAGACTCCAAAATCTTAAAATTTTATATGTACTCCCTAGTAAAAATATTATGCTAATTTTATTAAATAGATCTAATTTGATCCGTAAAATGGTTGTATCAAATAATATCTAATTGTATTACTTTAGATCAAAAAATATAAAAATTGATACAATTTGATCCTGAATTTGGTCAAATCTAATTAGATCAAATTGATCTTATAATATCAATTTTTATATAATTTGATGAGCAAAACCAAAATACGAATCTAATCATATATGGAGCAATATCTAACCATATAAAGTGGATCAACCGTATCAAAGTGATAGATAAAATTTTATATAAATTTATACGGAAGCATATTAACTCATATAAGATTGTATCAAATTATATATGATTAGACCAGAAAATTTTTACTCGGGCTTCTTCTAATATGGCGTTCACACTTGCGGCCTTAAATAAGTTGTTTAACAAAACACCAGTAGCAGAATAAAAACGTAATGGACACAGAACAAAGACTTTTTTAAATATCTCACTCTTGAACAATTCAAAACAGCAAGTGTGACGCCGTATTATACATGAGACGAGGCGGAATTTTAATTTTTTGAGGGTAAAAATGTGTAAGCAATGGGTAAAGGTAGGGTAAAATTATACTTTTTATATCTATTAAGGTTAAGACTCTAAAATTTTAATTTCTTAAACACATGTCATGCGAAAAGGAATGAAACCTGCATGAATGAAAATGAACAGGAATAGAGGTGGAATAAAATTGGAAACAACATGAAATGAAACGGGGAGCAACGTGCAGTGAAACTATTTTTTATTCAATTTTTCACTGAAACGAACATGATTCCGGGCTTAACAGGGTCAAGTCCTAGTCCTTTCTTATCCGGTATTTAATATAAGCGGTAACGAAGTATGGAAGTATAATAAGCGTGAGGGTCTTAGGTTCGATTCCCAATATCTCTTCTAGTTTATTGTCATAAAACTATTTTGTTTTGGGAAAATTCTAGATAATTACAACCAGAGTAAGATTAATTATTTTAATATAAATATTTCTTTTTGACTACATATATATTTTCAAAATTGTTCATCCACTTAAAACTTCCTTTTTTTCAATTTCAATATTAGAAACCTTAATAATACAATATTCAATCAATAGTATTTACTTGTTTAAAGTGGTGCTTCTTATTCCTTTTTTAATAATGTATGGTTTTAAAACCAAAAACTATTTTCTTAAGTGGATGTCATTATTATGTTTTAAATCGGTATAACTATCATCATCCATTTCAAGTATATGACATCCATACTATAACGGAAGTGTCTTTGTTTAATATGTATGTATATAAGTAACAAACTGTATGTAACAACCTGCTAACCAATATCTGTAATTACATCTATTGAAAATGCTTAAGTAAAGAACATACTCTAAAGGCAGAAGTTCCCAATAGTTTTTGCTTTAAAGTGCTAACATAATAACACAGTGATAAAAAATCGAACTTTCCGAATTGGAATGGGATGAAAGCAAAGGCAAATGAAAGTTGACATTTTCCATACAAAACCCTCAATGATTTTTTTTAGTTTAGTGCTTTTAGTGCAAACTATAGATCGAAATTACTTTACCTCGGTCTAGTAATGACCGAATTATTAAAAATAAACCACTGTGCACCATTGCGTATGATTGTTATTTAAAGGCAATTACAAAAATTGAGTATACGCCTCCTATACATTGTTCAAGTAATTATAAATACAATTATAATAATAATTCACCAACTTCAAATGAGTGTAATAAAAATAATTAGCACTAAACTAAAAAAAAAATTTGCGGGGTTTGTTATGAAAAATGTCCACTTTCATTTGCTTTCGGTTTATCCCATTCCAATTTTGGTTGTTGCACTGTGTAATAAATAAGGAAGATTTGAAAAGTAATAGAATTTATGACGATTTACAACTTGTTTAAACCTTCAAGAAGTCATTACTTTGAATAGGTTTTTATTTTATTATCATGTAAATGTTATGTAAGCTTTAAAGGTTATGTTTTATTTGAGGTTTCCTAGTAAGGCAGAAAGGAAGTAATTACCAATGACCTCCATAATACCAACAATTTACTACATTTAATCTCCCCTAAATCAAAAAATTATCCATTTTTTTAATATATCAAAATCTTGTCAAATTATTCCAAATTATTTCTCAGTCCCCGAATTCATTTTTTGTGTAGAATCTCTGTTTCTTTTTTGCATAGAAAGATAACAACCAGTAGCAGTTACAAAAAAAAAAAAAAAAGTATTAACTTTTCATAGTTCTTGTGTGTTGTTGACAATTTGTAGTTACAACATGGTCAATGTCTTTATCGTCTTGGTAGTAGCATTGAACGAACCAACTTAAACTGACCTTACCAATAATACTTAATCTTACAATTTTCAATACATGTAAGAAATGCATGTTTTAACATGCATGCATACAACCATTTATGTATGGTTAACAGACGGACAGACATACCGACAGACAGGACAGACAGACACACAGTAGCATAATGTAATATTTGTATGGTAATATGGAAGTAGTAGGTACGTTAGATGTACAAGTATGTATAGTATATGTATTATGTAAATAAGATTATAATAAACACCATTGAATGGAGTGTCCAATTTAAGACAACAAAATTTTCGAAATTACTTCTATGCGATTACAGACATACTGACAAAATAGAAAAAAAACGCACACATGCAATTACATGGTAGTCATTAGGGTGGGTAATATCCTTCACAAAACAAAACAAATTATAAAAAAAAAATTTTTTGGTGAAAAAAATATCAGCGATTTTTAAAAAATGTGTTTGTACATGTTTAATTAACATTCCATGTCCAATTATGTTCACATATGTCCACCAGAAGGCGAATTAAAGCATTTTATATTTTAAGGTTATGTAGAATAAATCAAAATTTTTGAGGTGTCCGTACATTTTCGTTCATAACTTTTGAACCGCTTAACCGATATAGCTCAAAATTAAATCCCAAACTCGACTCGATTCGATGCACTAAAAAGTAAATCTGTCTCAGTTATATCTGTGTAATATATTGGTCATGATCGCACATTCTACAGACAGGCGGATATCGTTTAAATGTCTTAGAATTGATCACTGAACAAAAATATATATATGAGGCATTCCACACCAAATGTCCCTCTACAGAAAAACATACTTCCCGTGAATTTCTGAATAGGTTGTAGTGATAGCCCTAGAAATTTTTGTTTATTTAATTTTTCAATACCTGGACTTAGGAGGCGTGGCTTAGTATTGAAAAATTGTCAAATTTGTTCGAGTTGTCTAGATTAAACATTTATCAAATTAAAACGAAATGCACCATAATCTCAAAAATTTGCATTCCTGTATATTTTTTTAAAAATTTTTATTTTGAAAAATTTTAAGAACCCGTTCTGAAATTTCCCATTTTTAAAAAAGTCAATCAAAAATCCGGCCATTTTAGATGTTGGTCTATCCACAAAAAAAAAAATCAGACGCGCGTTTTTCGTTTTTTCTTTTGAAAAAATCAATAATTTTGTGAAAATCAATAATAATTATTTTTGTTGTACAATGAGAAAATCTGAAAAAATTAATTGACAACAGAGGCTAAGTGGAGATGTCGACATAACAATTTTGTAATTTGCTTGCATTTTCTTGTTTCAACACAGCGTATGAGTATTATTAATTAGAATAATTGTTACTCATTCGCTATTTTGAAACAAGAATACAAAAAATTACAAAAGTCTTATGAAATTTAATATTCGAATACGGTTTCTTCAAAAAAAAAAACGAAAAACGCGCGTCTGAATTTTTTTGTGTGGACAAACATTTAGGTAGTTATTCATAAAAACTGAAATATAACTAAAGTAGGTTTATTTGACAGATATTACAGGAATAGTTGTGAAATAAACCTACACTAAGTCTACTCTATGTATTACGAATAATAGCCATAAAGTTAAAAAAAAAGTGGCCAAATTTTTGATAAAATGACTTTTTTTTATAAAATGGGAAATTTTAGAACGGGTTCTGAAATTTTTTTAAAATAAACATTTTTACTTGATAGCCCATAAAAAAGTATAAAATTTGTATTTTTGAGACTGTGATGAATAATTTGATAAATATTTAATCAAGGCTACTCGACACAAATTTGACTATTATTTCTATATTTAGCAACGCCTCATAAGCCCAGATTTTGAAAAATTTAAAAATAAACAAGTAGAAAAGTTAAATTCGACTTGGCCGAATCTATGAATAGTAAATTTTCTAACGTGAAACAAAATAATTTTTTGGTTAGAAATATTTTATTTTGTGTAAAAAAACTTTTTGTTTGTAACTAATTTTTGAAAAAAAAAAAAATAATAATTTACTAAATTTTTTTTTGAGTGTAAAATTTTTTTCGTGTGTATTTTTTTTTTTTTTTTAGTGTAAAAATATTTTTGAGTGACAAAAATGCGTTGTAAAATATTTTTGTGACTTACCAATGTCTTTAAAACATGTTTAACGGGTTTTCAACAAGTGAATTTAAGGTGAGGTGAATCTGAAATTAACGGCTTTGCTAATAACTTTTGAACCACTAGACCGATTTGGCTAAAATTCAGTATGAACTAGTCCAGGGGAACGACAAATATATATGCCAATCTTCAGCATCCTCAGAATTGCCTTTAGAAAGTTATCGTGTTTTAAATTCGTGAAAAACCTATGCCGAAATTCACTCTTTTGCTGATAACTTTTGAACCACTGGACCGATTTCGCTGGATTACAATATTGACCTAACCAGGTAAATGCCCAACATATATGCCAAACTTAAGGAGCCTCCATAAAGGCTTTCAAAAGTTAGCGTGTTTTCAACAGACAGACAGACCGACGGACAGACGGACGGACATACGATCAGATGGACAGACTGACATCGCTAATTCGTCTTAGAATCGAACGAGGATCATGAATATATAAACTTTATGGGGTATTAGACCAATATTTCGAGGTGTTACAAACGGAATGAGAAACTTATACTTATATATCGTGAACCTATATTCAAAATATGCCAACTCAAATTTGACCGAAATGAGTTTCCGATAGCAAATAGCTCCCCTATGCAATACTCATCTGTGGTAAAAATTTCAGAGCAAAAAAAATAATTTTTTGTCGTTTTACATCCATTTTTGTTATTCTTCTAACTTAAAGTACATATTTTTTTGGTGAAAATAAATGCCAACTCCCATTGTAAATTTCCAAAAATTTTTCAAATTTTTTTTTTAAAAAAATTAGACCACATATCTCATTGCATTTGCCATTCTGACCACGAATCTGGTAAAGATTTTGATACCTAATGTCTAGTTTTCGAGATATTGCCATTTTGAAAATATCGGTAAATAGTGTTTGCAAAAAAAAATTGCTTATATAGATGTAACTTTCAAACTATTTATCAGATTGCAACGTTATGAGTGGGGCAAATAAAGTGAATGATATAAGCTTTCAAAGTTGCTAGTTTAAAGTGACGCTTTTACAATACTTACAGCGTGAGTTACAGAGTGCCAAAGTTGACCACCCTGAGATTAAAAGGATTTCGGAGCTAGTAACTTTTAAAAATATGCAAAGATTTTTATTTTTTTTTCTCAGTTTTTGCAACTATCGTACTAAGGATAACAAAAACCAAAAAAAAAAAAAATATAAAAATTTTTCCAAAAAAAAAAATGTTTTTTTATTTTCCGACAAAATATGCCAACTCTAAAAAAATATTTGTTTTTTGATGTAGTAATAAATGCCATCTCTCAAAAATACGCAAACAAGTGCAAAATATAAAATTTTTGGCATAGGTAAAAATTATTTAGAATATTTAATCCATGTTATGGAAGGTACATTGTTAATTTTTACAATAATATGCGAAATAACTAGTTTTTTAGCTCCCCTGAACAGTAAGCTTTTTCGAGTTGGCATTTATTGAATATAGTTCGACGATATACCCTCTATCACTAGAGTGGAGGATATAAAAAATCCGCGGATTTCTTTTTCACCAAAAAATTAGTTTTTTGCTGAATTTTTTTTTATATTTTTTTTTGTTATAAATAATCTTTGTGAAATTGTTGAGGAATTTAACTTTTTTACTAGTTGACATTGTGTTGGGTATTCATGGATTCGTCCAGGTCGAATTTAACTTTTTTACTTTTTAGGTGTAGGTTGTTCCTGAGAACTAAACTATAAAAATCACCCGTTCAAACCATTGGATCCCTAATTTTAATACACACTAAAGTAGTTTAAATTGTAATTGCAAGAAGTTTTATACAATTGCAAGTAACATAACTAAGTTTGAACATACATTCACACTAACTTTACATAGTTAAATAGTTAATTAAAAACGTGCACTAAAACCAAATACACTTATACACACGCACACTCTTACAAACTAAACTAACTTCTCATTCTTAAACTTCAATCGGTAATGAATATTGTGGCATGTATCATATCATACATATAGTCAGTTTAAATGAAAATAGACATGAATAGCAAACAGTCCGTGAAAACAGTCCGTGATCTGATATAATTAAATGTCATATTTGTGACAACTCGATTAAAAAAGTTTTCCATCCATCATTTGATCCTAAAAATGAAGGATCGAAAAATATGATTATTAGATCAAATTCGATATAATTAGATCCCAAAAATGGAATGGTAAACTTCATCTAATTCGATATTGAATAAATATTTGACCTAATAAGATATAATTATATATTATTATATCTTATTATATCAAATTTTTTAAAAATAAAATTTTTTGGATCCTCAATTTGTGGGATCAAATAATATATGGCGCCATATTACACTTTTTTAGTCGGGAATCCGAGACATAATTAGATTTCGATTTTGGGCATTTCAAATATAACTAGTATATTTTATCAGATATGATCATATATGATTAAATATGATTAGATATAAACATATCAGATAAGATCATAAATGATTAAATATGATTAGATATAAATATGATCAGATAAAATCTAATCCATTTTTACAAGGGAGATTAAAATCATAAAAAATTTGATGAAAAACACCATAAGTTACGTCCTTTGGCAGTTTAGTTAACGTTATTGTAGTGTTAAAACGTCTGAACGTATAAGTAACATGTAATATTACAACTAACTTCAAATGACAATGTTTAGAAATTTTATTAATTTTTTTTTTTTTTAGTTTTGTTGTCATATTCAGGAAATGAAGAAGATAACAATTTTTATGACTTTAACGTTTTTTTTTTTTAGTTTTTTTTTTTGTGTTTTTATTTTCACTTCTTAAGAATTACTTGAGTGAATGCATTTTGCTATGACAACTGATACTGCTGCAGCTACTGCCACTGTAACTGGCTACGCTCGTTATTCAGGCGGCTTTAATGTTAATGATTTACATATTTATCATGCAAAATTATTTTTTGTATTTTATTTTTTATTTTTTTTTGTTGTATTTTTTTAAATAAAATAATCGTTTATTGTTTGAAGAATTTATACGTTTTTTTAATGTCCATATTAGAATAAACTGCCAACAGTTTTTTTGTTTTGTTTGTAGTTGTATTTGTTAGTAACTACACTCAACCAAAAATCATTGTATTCCCAAAGAAAATCATTGTAAATTCAACAGAAATCATTGTTGATTTTGACCCTACAAATATTTATGTTGATTTCAATAAAAATTGTTGTCAGTTTTTGTAAAAGTTGATCAACTCGTTTTTTGTAAATCAACTCGTATTTTTTGTAAACTCAACTCATATTTTTGTTGATATAAGAAATATTATTAATAAAAAAAAGCTTGTTGTTATTTGTTAATATTCTTTTATTAAGTAAAAATCACAATATTTTTTAGAATTATCACCGACTTTTTAAGCTGCAATATTTCACCACAAGATTTTCACACACTTCGTTTATTTATGTTTTGCACTCGTAAGCCATTCTCCAGTTTTCTAATGACACCAAATCAAAAGCCTTAAAAAAAAAACAAACAAAAGCATAATATAGTATAAATACATAAAGTAACTAATGTATTTTATTACTTACCAAATATTTACAGATCAGAATCTGATCATCAGATCCTATTTTAATTTATTTTTATAATATTAAATATTTTTATAAGAAACAAACACAAAAAATAATTTTATAAGAGACAAACAAATTTCACATTGCAATGCATTGCTACCAACTTGATAATACAAAAATGAACGAACAGGGTTGTTTTTTCTTTTTTGGTTTTATCTATTGAATTCTGTATAAGCGATGTAAAGAGTTGATTCAACTTTACTGAATATTCAACGATATCAACATTAATTTTTGTTGAATACGGCAATATTCTGTAAAACTTGATCTACAATGGGTTTACTAATTTTTCTACTAAGATATATCTATAAGTGTAGTGTCAGTTGGGAGAGGTGTGTGTGTTTTTTAATGCACCGTACTCTTCTCGTACTTTTATATTTTGTTATCTACCTTGTCAACAACCACTTATGAATGTTACGAGGGTCTGTTGTGGTAAAAGGTGCAAAAAACAGACAGACTTAATAACCGGATATGGGGAAACTTTAAAAAAGTATATAAAAGATAGGATTGACCACTAACTTTTGGGAATTTATCAAAACAAAAAATATTCAAAATAAAACATATTTTGAAAAAAGATTGATCTGCTAATGATATTGAATAGTTAGGCCTCCGATTCCACATTGAGCTTTAAAATTTTTAAGCCCATATCGATTTAGAAAAAAACACAATTTAAAATCTAAATAACGCAAATTTTAAACTTTTTAAAAAGAGAAAATCAACATACAACATAACGTATGAGTAATATTTAATTTTAATTAACGTGAGTATTTATTACTCATACGCTATGTTGTAATTTGAATTAAGCATCGTTGTGCAGTGATGCCAACTTTTTACAGGCAAAACGCGCAAAACAGTGACTAAATAAGCGCTAAAAAGCGCTAAATTTGAATAAAGTAAAAAGCGCCAAAAATCGCTAAAAAACTATGTTTAATTTAACGGTTTTAATATAAATTTTGTTTAAATCATCAGGCATATACGTAGAATAAGTCTAAAAAATGGCTAAATATAATTTTCAAACTAATTTTGTTTCTGTTTTTATTATAAAAGCCACATTTTTTTTTTAATTTTCAATAAAGTTTCATGGTTCTATGGTTCTACTACAGCATCTATGTGAAAAATATGGATTTAAGACTGTTATTATGACGTTTCTGTTATAAAATGTTAATTTTTCATGTAGTGATTAGTTGTAGAAAGAAAGCGCCAAAGGCGCTTAATGAAAAAGTGAAAACGCGCCAGTTTAGCGCCTTTTTTAAAGACGCGCTAGATTTAAAAAATGCGCTTTTTGGGTGTTCAGAAAGCGCTAAATCTAGCGCGAAACGCGCTGAGTTGGCATCGCTGTCGTTGTGCACATTTTTCCTTTTTGGTTCCTAAAAAATTGACTAAAAAATAGATCTTAAAAATGCCTTCAATTGAATAAATAATATTTTTTTACAAAATTAAATGGACTCAAAACACCAGACTAAAAACAAGACTATACAGAACACCAACCAGGAGACTTTGTTGTCACCCATTTTATCATTCCGTTTGTAACGCATAATAATATCCAGCGATGCCAACTTTTTACAGGCAAAACGTGCGAAACTGCGCTAAAAGGCGATAAATTTGAAAAAAGTAAAAACCGCTAAAAAAAATATTTTTTTGAACGGTTTTAATATAATTTTTTTTATAATCATCAGGCCTATTCAGAGAATAAGTCTAAAAAATTGCTAAATATAATTTTCAAACCATATTTTTTTTTGTGTTTTTATTATAAAAACCATTTTTTTTAATTTTTAACAAAGTTTTACATTTGTATGGTTGTACTAAAACAACCACGTGAGAAATTTAGCGTGTTTTTTATCTCGTAAACTCGCGAAAAACACTTGCTGAATTTCAGTCTTTTGCTCATAACTTTTGAACCACTGGACCGATTTTGCTGGATTACAATACCAATCTGACCAGATAAATGCCCAACATATATGCCAAACTTCAGGAGCCTCCGTAAAGTCTTTCAAAAGTTAGCGTGTTTTCAGCAGACAGACAGATGGACAGACGAACGGACGGACGGACATCGCTAGATCATCTTAAAATCGATCGAGGATCATGAATATATGGGGCATTCCATGTCAAATCGGACACTTTGGAAATTTTTTTTTTTAGATTTCCCCAATTTGTTTACAGTTTTTAGTACCCTTCGAAAACGCCTTCGTGGTAAATTTTCCGATTTTTTGATGACCCGTTCAAAAGATATCGAATTTTTAAAAATTGGTAGTTTGTTCCTTTACTCAAACTCTTTTCCTCATAACTTCTTCAATAATATTCCAAATTTCAAATTATTTTTTTCAAAATTTTTGTTTTTTACGTACTTTAAAAAAAAAAAAATCCCAAAAATTTCTTAAAAGCGCTCTAGTATGCGATTTTTAAGTTTTAAAATTTAAATCTCATTTTTGAAAATGTTTGTACTCTTCGATTTTTTTGAAATTTTTTTGTGTAAAACTTCTATCGATTCTACAAATTTCTATCGATTCAACAAATTTTTTTTTAAATTTTTTGAAAAAAATTTATTGTAATTTTCCAATCTTAAAATCATTTCTACTGCTCCAATGGTGCGTCATAGAGGGGTCATTTATAAGACCGACCTCCATTTATTTTTACGTCTTAACATTTCTTTGAAACAAACTAATACCCTATCTCCAATTTCTAACGATTCTTAAAAGCGCTCTAGTATGCGATTTTTAAGTTTTAAAATTTAAATCTCATTTTTGAAAATGTTTGTACTCTTCGATTTTTTTTGAATTTTTTTGTGTAAAACTTCTATCGATTCTACAAATTTTGTGCCCAGGAGGATCGTGGGATAACAATTATTAATATTTTTTAAAATTTCTTGAAAAAATTTTATTGTAATTTACCAATCTTAAAATCATTTCTACTGCTTCAATGGTGCGTCATAGAGGGGTCCTTTATGAGACCGACCCCCATTAATTTTTACGTCTTAACAATATCTCCAATTTCTAAGGGGGCTCCCACACAAAACGACATTTTTGAAAATTTGCTCCAACCGCTCTAACTGCCCTAATAGTGCCCTTAGAGCAACAAAATGTATGACCGACCCACAATATTTTTTTAGTCTAAACATTTTCTCTGAACACACCTACCCTCTATCTTTAACTGTTAAGGCGGTCCCCATACAATTCTTTTTATTTTTTGTAAATTTGTTTTATTTAATCAGCTTCTACCAGTCCAACGGTGCGTCCGGGAGGGGTCATTACTGAGACCGACCCCCATTTATTTTTACCCTACAACATTTTTTTTAAACATAACTACGCCCTATCTTCACTCCCTAAGTAGGGTCCCATTCAATAACAGTTGGAGCAAATTTTATAAAAATGTAATTTTTAGTTTTTGAGATACGTGATTATAGGGGACCACTGGGGTCTTGAGAATTAAAAAACTCGATAACTTCAAAAATATTACTCGGAGAGCTTTTGACTTGTCGGCGGTCTTGTTCTACGTGTTGAGGGCTACAAAAACGCTTTTGAACTTTTTGTTGTGTCGGCAATATTTACCGAGATATGAGCATTTTAAAATTTTCGGGAATGCTAACTTTTTTGGATCCTAAGTTAGGGACCATTAGGTGTCCAAACATGTGAAGAGGACCGGCGATACTATGGAGATTCTAAGAACCAAAAATTGCCTTTATTTTGCTCTATCTGGCTTAGTTTCCGAGATAGCGCCATTTTAAGTTTTCTGAAAATAAAAAAAAATTTATCATTTATTTTGCTAATATTAGCAAAAAATCTTGTAGAAATGTAGTCAACTCAATTTCAAATTTAGCAAAAGAAATTAGCTCAAAGTTTGTTTAAAATTGCTAATGTGCTAAATGAAGTTTACAAGAATTTTTTGCTAACGTGCTAATCTCAACTAAAAATTTTCTAAAAGTTAGCTAACTAGCGTTAGCAAAAAAAAAATTAGTAAATCTACTAACGTATTTTTTTGAGTGTACCAATTTTTAGAAATTCGATATCTTTTAAACGGGTCATAAAAAAAATCAGAAAATTTTCCACGAAGTAGTTTTCGAAGGGTACTAAAAACTGTAAGCAAATCAAAAAAAAAAGTGTCCGATTTGACATGGAATGCCCTACATATATTATTGATCCTTGTTCCTGTTCTAAGAAATCCTAGCGATGTGCATACATCTGTCTGTAGAAATCACGATGTAGTCCAAAGTAACACAGCTACACTGCTGAAGTTTGGCATGAACATGTCTTATGGTTATAGACAGATGAAGTTCGTAAACGGGCATAATCGGGCCAGGGAGAAAAAAGTTGCTTCTTTAAGAATTAAACCAACCTCAAAAAAGTATTTTTAGCCATTTTTTCTTACCTACCCTCGTATTATCCATTTAGCATAGGCAGGCTGTCATGACAGCCATTTATTTCAAGCAGCCAGGTATTTTAGCTACTAGTTATGGGTATTTCATGATATTTTTTTTGTGCATTGATGATGTTTGATGATAATTTTCCATAGTAGTATTTGTAGTTGCTAAAGAAATAACTGCTGAAGTAGCAGTAGCAGCAGTAGCAAATGCTAACAATGACACTCACAACAGTCAAGTCACTCATTTACTAAGTAACTATAGTTAATTTAACAAAAAAAAATAAAATAAAAAAAAAATGATGACCAAATTAAATATTCAAAACAGGTATCAAAAACCTATAAGTTCCACGAAAAGTACAAGTCGACAAAGTATAGGTACCCCCAGAGTGTGTGTGTGTCCATTTCTGAAGTGAGTTTTTTCATATTTTTTTTTTTTATTTGTTATCGAAAACTAAGCCGCCACTTAATGATAGAATATAAATTCACTGGGAACATTGAAAAGGAAGATGTTGAAACGTGGGGTAGAAAATACGTTTTAGAAATATAAAAACGATAAAAAAAATATTTAAATAAAAAAAAAAAAAACTTTAAAATGCATAAAATTCATTTAAGTAATTTGTAATAACATAAAAAACAAAGACTTTGACAACAAAAAAAAAAACATTTTTAACAATTTTAAAAAGGCATTAAAGCGTTTTAAAAACCATATAACAAACAGAAGAAGAAAAAAAACCAAACAACAAAGGCGGTTTTACCATAAAGAGGGATACAATCACAAATACGGTTTTTATTATAAAATAATAAAAATTCTTCTAATGTTATTCAAAATGCTTGACTATGGGAATGTTTCATTCTTAAAGATATTTTAAATATTTTTAAATATTTTATTCATGTTTCTTATTTTTCACCCCTTAAAGATTGATATCTTTAAGTTTTTTTTTTCATTCTTTAGATGCAAAAAAATAAAAAGGAATACAAAAGAGCTGTATAAAAAAAAAAAAAAAAAAGAATCTATCATATCATTTAACATTATGTTCCATTAAGTCGTCTCTAATGTTATGTAAAGTATTATGAATGTGTTAAAAGAACATTCCTCAATTGAACTCAACCAAAGTACATACACAATCCCAAAATACAATGTCTTCTTTCGTATATAGTAATATATTTTATAAAATTTATCGTCCATACATCTATCAAGATACCACGAAACATGAAGGCAACAAAACTTAAAAAAAATGAATAAAACTAACAAGGGAAGTATCTCAACCCTTATGAACCGATTTGCCTGAAACTTAAAATATATATAAATGAGACGATTTTAAGGTTGGGGTGTCTCGGCTTTTCGGCCATATCAGTGTTTCAAAATTTCGTTGTCCCCTTATGAAACCATATGGACCTCCGGGAAAATTTCGATAACTCACGAACTAACAGGAATATCATCTAGAGCAAAAATACGTGTTGACTTAAATTTAATAAAGATTATTTCATATTCATATGGACATCGTAGCTCTATGTCTTCATATAAATACCCCCCAAAATTTTCACATTTTCATGAAAAAAGTATTTAACGAAGCCAAACTTTTACAAGGTTATGCCACCGTTGGATAGGCATTAAAAAAACCTTTCTTCTCATATGCAAACATCATATAGTTTCTTAGAAAGAAATGGCTGAAAAATCCAAAAAACGATTTTTTCGCCATTTTTTGACCCATGTTTTGAACCCCTAAATCCCCGATATGGCCGATAAGCCGAGACACCCCAACCTTAGAATTGTCTCTTTTATATATATTTTACGTTTCATGCAAATCGGTTCATAAGGGTTGAGATACTTCCCTTGTAAGAAAAGTCAAGTCTTGAAGAACAACAACAACAAAAAAAATCTATCTTGTTTTAGTCCAAAAGTTGATAAAAATTGAAGTCGAAATGAATAATAAAAAAAAAATATCTTCATCATTCTTCAATATAAGACTACACTTAACCCTGGAGTTACAAAGGAAAGGTTTAGCAGCTACTTTAAACCATCATTTAAATAGCTGCTTTTGAAGTGATACGCAATAAGGATGGACAAACGAAAAGCGCTGATGATAAACGGATGGCAACTTTCGAAAGCTGTCGAGATTTTCACTTAAAATTTTTAAAAAAATCAATTAATATTCGAAAATTACTTATTAAATTTGGTTGGAAGATCAATTGGAATTTGTTAAAGGTAAATAAAATTTGGAGAAAAATTACTATAGCTAGAGGTCAGATTTTTTTATACCCTCTACTCTTGTGAAAGAGGCTATATATAAGTTTGTTATTCAGTTTGTAACACATCGAAATATTGGTCTAGGATCCCATAAATTATATATATATTCATGATCCTCGATCGATTATAAAACGATCTAGCGATGTCTGTCAGTCTGTCTGTCGGTCTGTCTGTTGAAAACACGCTAACTTTTGAAAAAATTTACTAAGGCTGCTGAAGTTTGGCATATATTTTGGTCATTTACCCGGTCAGGTTGGTACTGCAATTCGGCAAAATCAGTCGAATGGTTCAAAAGTTATAAGCAAAAGAGCGAATAAGATAAAACAAGTAAAAAAGTTAAATTCGGCCATGCCGAATGTAGTGATACCCTCCACAATTTCAAAAAGATTATTGCAAAAAACTTTATTTAGATGGAAATTACTTTTGAAAAAAAAAATTTTTTTGAAAAAAAATTTCCGCGAAAAAAATTTTGGTAAAAAAAAAATCCGCGATTTTTTTCTTTTTTTGTCAAAAAATATGTTCGTACTTGTTTAAATACCATTTGGTGTTCAATTATGTTCATATATGTCAACCAGAAGCCGAATTAAAGCATTTTGTATTTCTAGGTTACATTGAATGTACTGAAATTTTTGAGGTGTGCTTACATTTTCGTTCATAACTTTTGAACCGCTGAACCGATATCGCTCAAATGCAATACCAAACTTCTCGGGAGAACTTCCAATAAATATGTTAAGTTTTAGTCATCTCTGTGCAATATTTTGGCCACGCCCACTTTTTAAAAAATTTTTAATTTTGGTTGTAATTTCTTTAAACTTGGTATATATACTCTCAAGGACTGTAAAAATAATATCACAAAAAAGGGGGCGGTCAGACAACTTCCACGTCCACTTTTAAAAAATATGTTTAAAAAATATGTAAATACAAGGTTTACATATCGCCCCACTGTAGTCGGCGTCGCAGACGGTCGTAAAAGTTAGCCGTTGAAATAAGTACTATGGATATTGGTCAATATGTCTGAAAAAGTCCGGCGACCAATAGAGACCAAACACAAAAGTTCTATTCCATCAAAAAAAAAAAAATATATAATTTTCTTTTCAAAAATTTTTATTGTGTTAAAAATTTTATAAAAAGTAGAAAAAATTGTTTAAAAAAAAGAAGAAAAGATATAACTTAAAGCCTTTAAATATCCTTTAAAATTACCAAAAAAGAGTGTATAAATATCTTTTTTTGTTAAAAAGTTATAACAGTTTAAAATCGACTTAATTAATGCGAAATAATGAACACTACTTTCAGGATTTTACAAGATGTAACTTTATGCACCCACATCTTAATAACGAATAGAATTATAGTTCTCATGTGAGTACTTCCGTGTTATTAGGAATGTTTTATAATACATACAAACAAATCATAAAAATCGGGGAACTTTTTTTTTATTTTTGTCGTGCTAGATTGGCCAAATGTGGCACTGCGCAGTGGTTCAAAAGTTATTAATAAAACCGTGAATTTCAAATTGGTTTCACCTTAAATTCACGTGTTGAAAAAATCGTTAAACAAGTTTTAAAAGCATTGGTAAGTCACAAAAATATTTCACACTGTTTTAAAACAGTGGCAAAAATTGTCACTCAAAAATATTTTTACACTAAAGCAAAAAAATACACTCAAAAAAAAATTAGTATTTTTTTTTTTTTAAATTACTAAAAAAAGTTTTCTTATTAAATAAAATAATTCTATTAAAAATTGTTAATTTTTTTACGTTAGAAAATTGACTATCACTTAAAAAGGTCAAAGTGGAGGGAATTCATAAATTCGGCCAAGTCGAATTTAACTTTTCTACTTGTTAATAATTATTACGATGATATTGTCAAAGTACCAATTTTCCAGAAATTACAAATTAAGTTGTTTGTTTTAAATTGTAACTTTACAAGTTTTTTTTTTTAGTGTAGTCTTAGAACTACAAAAACCACATATCTTTGCAAATCAAAGAATTTTCTTTAAAATGGCATCGATTCATAAGTGCATAATTTGCATATTTTGCTAAAAATGCATATTTTTGCATATTTTGCTAGTATTCTGCTATAAATGCATTATTTTCGGAATTACGAGGGTACAAAGTCAAAATTCTGAAAATGAAACAACTGTTTTTGAGTGTTTTTTTACTTTCTGGGGAAACCTCGAAAAGAATTTGTTACCTATCCGCCCATATGCGAAATTGATTTATCAAAAACTTAATAAGATAGCGCAATTTCAAGGTCAAGTTTGAATTCAGGGGCCAAAAACCTTTAAAATAATGATACGCGACATCTCAGTATGTTCGTTTATTTTTATACCCTCCAACCACAGTATGGGGGTATACTCACTTTGTCATTCCGTTTGTAACGAATCGAAATATCGGTCTAGGACCCCATAAAGTATATATTTTATTGATCAGTGATCGATTCTAAGACATTCTAGCGATGTCCGTCCGTCTGTCCGTCTGTAGAGGACACGATACAGTCCAAAATAAAAGAGCTAGACTTTCGAAGTTTGGCACGAATATGTTAAGTTCGGAAATGGGCAAAATCGGACCAAGGAGAAAAAAGTTCCCCCTTGGAGAACTAAACCAACCCAAGAAAACCGCATTTTTTGCAGAGTTTTCTGTACTTTTGGTAAGCAAATGCAACATTCTTATCTCAGAAGAAGTTCAAAATCGCAAGAAGAAGGTGCCCCCTAACGTCTCCCACCAACCCCATCACCAAAAAAATTAGATATTGTTTAAAAAATCAATACATATCTTTCTTATATGTATGGACCAATTCACACACATAAAAAGCCCTATCCTTCTTCTATCCAAAACAGATGAAAAATTAAAAATCAGTTGAAAACTTGTTAAGTTACACGTTCCCAAAATAACGTTTTTTGAAAATAACTTTAAAATTTTAGGGTGTCTGGCAAGTTTGATGGGCATTTTTGTGATCTTTTCGACAAGACCTACAACCTTAACTACCTCATTTCAAAAGAATATTCGATTTTGTGTTTTCTGAGATAACTCGAAAACTAACGATCGGAAAGCTTTTGGGTACTTGATACGAATGTTTTTCAGGTCAAGGCCAACAATAATGTTTTTAACACTTTTTGTCATAGCGGCACTATTTACCGAGATATACGCGATTGGAACTGAGAACGACTCAAAAAGTGCTATTTTTAGTTCTAATTTTTCATTCAGCGCTGTCAAATAGCTTTAAAAATATCTGGCAACCCTAAACTTTCACCATATTGTAGAGGACGCCATAAGCTACAAAATGGTGCCAAGCGCCATTTTCTAAAAATTAGTTCTAACCGTTTTTGTAGAGGGCGCAAGCTACTACTCAAAAATTTTAAAATCTTGGTTCTCGTACCCTTTCGTGTAAAATAGCGGAAGATAACGATCGATTGTAGTCTGGACCTTGACCTATTATTTGGTCTTGGTCTCAAGAGATTTCACCCATTATTTTCGGAGTTACCAGAGTAAAAATTCAAAAAAAATTTTTGGTAAAAAAAAATCAGCGAAAAAATGTTTGCTTTTACTTGCTTAAATACCTTTCCGTATCCACTAATGTTTACATAATATTGTGTATTTTTAGGTTATGTGGAATCTTTCAACATTTTCGAAGTGTCCTTACACTTTCGATTGTAACTTTTGAACATCTTAACCGCTGTCGCTCAATTTCAATACCAAACTTTTCGAAGCAACAACAAGTAATTATGTTAAGTTTGAGCCATATATGGAAAAAAAATGCGCGGAAAAAAAAATTTGGTAAAAATAAATAAACAAGAATAGATTAATAAATATATTTGTACTCCCCAGTTGGCAACGTCCTCGAGCCATCCTCAGTGACGGAGCGATGACATGTCAGAGTCACACCTGACATCCACAAGACATATCTATGTACTGGGTTGAGGACAGTTTCATACAAATTTTCAAAATGTCCTCACTCAAAGTCAGCAGTGGTCAGGGCTGACCTTCTGGGGACATGTCACCTAAGACTTCTTTGGGGAAATGTCTGACATAGGTCATGCGAAAATACAAAAAAATTTCGTATTCCCCTTAGTTTTTACTTTTATCCATTTTCCTTTATAAATTATCTTTCTCATATTTAGAAAAAACTTTTCGCCTTTTTTAGTCCCAACTGGATTTGAACCTGGAACCATCAGTTTATTAGTCCAACACCTAACCACTTGTTCCAAACTTTATTTATAAAATTGTTTGTCTATTTATTACTTTTATTCTACTTGTTAGATTTTGATTTTATTTTAATTAAGTCGATAATATTGCCATCTTTTTCTTAGAAATTGAAGAGTTGCCCAGACTTAAAATTCTAATTTAATATACTGCTATTCTGAAGACATTTCCTTTTAGACGTCTTAGAGGAATTGTCCACACTCTTAAAGCAAACATTCAGTGCTGACACTGTTAGGACATGTCATCAAGGATTGCCTATGATTTGTCAGAACCTGAAGACATTTCCTCAAGGAATCACTGTGGAAATTTCCTCAGTGACACATTTTCCAACTGGGTTGTTTTAATACCATTCGGTATCAAGTTCTATTTACATATGCCAACCAGTAGTGGAATTAAAGCATTATGTATTTTAAGGTTATGTGGAATGTACCAAAATTTTCTAGATGTCCTTATAGTTTAATTCATAACTTTTGAACCGCTGAACCGATATCGCTCAAATTCAATACCAAACCTCTAGAAGTAACAATAAGTAAATATGTTAAGTTATAGTCATATCTGTGTATTATTTTGGTAGCGATCACCATTGAAACATACAGACGGACATCGCTAAAATGTTTTGGAATCGATCACTGATCAAAAATATACTTTTTGGGGGTTCAGATCGATATTTCGATAAGTTTCAAACGGAATGACAAACTTAAAAAAACAAATAAAAAATAACTCAGATACATTTGTGTGTTGGTTTGTTCAGCGGGAGGCGTTGGGGAACACATTCCCCCTCGAGATAACTGTTGACAAATTAGTTGCATATGGCTTTTGCAATAAAGAAATAAAAATAATTAAAGTTATTTTATTAATTTTATTATTTTTCAAGCTAATAGGGCCTAAAGTTGATTTAATGTAAATGAAAAGCAATTTTTATTACCAATTTTTTCTAAGTTGTTATTATTCGACCTTTCCAATTTTAAATAAATAAAAAATCTTCGAGCTCGAGGCCAGTTTTGTCTCGTTAATATTTTTTTTTATTCCATTTCAATATGTTAATCCTCTTTGAGGATCATCATCAGCGATTTAGTGAATTTTTATAAACACAAAAACTTTAAAATATGTATATTGTGAAAATGGACTCGAGCTTAAAGAATTTTTATTTATTTAAAGAAATAGTATTTAAAATTTTTTTTTAAGAGTATCCAAACAACAAAAATTTTAAAGGAACACGAAAAAAGGTTGTTGGGCCACTGGAGGCTATAAAACGATTAGTTGAAGTTCCAAGATACTTTCAAATCTTCTGTGTAAACCGAGGTCTTGTTGTCGTCAATATATTTTTTTTTTTGAGCATGTGTTTAAGTGTATTCTCATGTAGAACATATACAATACACACTTATACACATGTTTATCATATGCTAGATTTTTCAATACAACTGAAAATATTTTTTTGTGTGTTATAAAGTAAAATACTACAAAAATTTTTTTGAGGACTGTTTTTACTGTTGATGATGCCCCTTTTTCTTCCATTTTTACCATTCAAACACGCAATTAGTTACAATATTTATAAGTTGATTGTGATGATGATGATGCTGCTGCTGATGATGACTATGGCTACGTCTATAATATTTTATATATTTTTTTTGGAATATCTATGAAGATGTTTTTGATGATGATTTTTATTAGACCAGAAATTTAAATCCTCTTATTAGAATTTACATACATACGTACGAGTATGTGTACTTATAATGAACCCTGTTCATACTAAAACAAATTATTTATGCATATTAATGTTTAAAATTTCCATTTCTAATCATCGTATCAATTGTTGTTACCCTTTCGAATTTATAAGGGTTATCTTTACATGAATTTGAAGAAAATAATAAATTTCAATATTATTTTTTGTGGAAATAATAGTGGTATTCAGAGTCTTGCTTGCCAGCCCTGGCACTGGTTGTAAAAGAGCACTTTTCAAAATTACTTTTCAAAATACATGTATTTTTTGAAAGAAGTACTCTTTTGCTACATTGCCAGGGGTGGCAACAAGACTCTGAATACCTCTAATATATTTTTTATTTGTGAATATTAATAATTATAACAATCACTGGCCCTTTGTTCCAACTAGGAATCCCAGGAATTTATATATATAATACTTACCAATAATTCACAATTATCATTTACTATTGTGAATTAAACAAATAAAAAGATAAATTCGATTTGGCCGAATCCATTAATAGCCTCAACAATGTCCAAAATCCGTTTTAGAGCTGGTAACTTACCACAACATAATCATTGATTAATGCTAATCATTGTTTCCAAATGTCAAATTTATATGAAAATAATCAATGATTAGTGTTAATCAATGATTAGCATTTGATAAGTTACCAGCCCTTAGTAATTGTAATTTTTTTTAATGTTATTTTGATTAAAAATATTTTTTTTTTAGAAAAAAATTTTTTTGAGTGTAATTCTTTTTTTTTTTTTTGAGTGTAAAACTTTTTCTTGAGTGCTATATTATAATATAGCACATTTTTTTAAATAATTTAATAATTAATTTAATTTTTAAAAAATTCGTAGTTTGTTCCTTTACTCAAACTTCTTTTCCTCATAACTTTTTCAATAATAGTCCAAATTTCAAATTCTTTTTTTCAAAATTTTGTTTTTTTACGTACTTTAAAAAAAAAAAATCCCAAAAAAATCTTAAAGGCGCTCTAGTATGCGATTTTTAAGTTTTAAAATTTAAATCTCATTTTTGAAAATGATTGTACTCTTCGATTTTTTTGAAATTTTTTTGTGTAAAACTTCTATCGATTCTACAAATTTTTTGCCCAGGAAGATCGTGGGATAACGAATATTACTATTTTTTTAAATTTTTTTTAAAAAATTTAATTGTAATTTTCCACTCTTAAAATCATTTCTACTGCCCCAATGGTGCGTCATAGAGGGGTCATTTATGAGACCGACCCCCATTAATTTTTACGTCTTAACATTTCTTTGGAACAATCTCAATCTCAAATTTTTAAGGGGGCTCCCACACAAAATGACATTTTTTAAAATTTGCTCTAACTGCCCTAATAGTGCCCTTAGAGCAACAAAATGTATGACCGACCCACAATATTTTTTTAGTGCAAAAAAATTTTTAATTTTTCTTTTTTTTACAAAAACTACAAAAAAAAGTTTTTTACTCAAAATAAAATTTTTCTAATCAAAATTGTTAATTTTTTTGACGTTAGAAAATTTACCATTCTTTCAAAAGGGCATTGTGGAGGGTATTCATAGATTCGGCCAAGTCGAATTTAACTTTTCTACTTGTTTTAAATTGTTGGCATTTTTTTAAGCAAAGTCATTCGTTTTTAACTTTTTGTGTTGGTTATTTTTTTGTAGACAAAAAAAATTCAAAAAACTATTTATAGGAATATAAAAAACATGATTGTATCAAGCGAGTTTGGCACGATGGGTAGAGTGTCTGGCCAGAATGTAGTTGATTGCGGGATCGATTCCCCAAAAATTTTATTAAAAATTTTTTAAAATAAAATTCAAAATTTTAAAAATAACCTACGAAATCATTGATTTTTAATGTTTTCGTAGGTATTTTTTTTTAATTTGTTGGTAAAAATAACACAACAATCATTCATTTTTTAATGTTTTCGTAGGTTATTGTTTTTCGAATTTGTTGGTAAAAAAAATTAAAGTGACGTTATTTTTTAATGTTCAATGTTATTTATTTTAGAAAATTTTATTATCAGTAAAAAATAAATGTTAATGTTTGTTAAAACAAATGATTAATTCTCGGATGGTTTTCAAATGTTTTATCACTTGTTTTAAATATGTTTTTCATTTGTTTTTGCCTACAAAATATTTTGAGTGTAGATTTCGCAAACGCCATTTTTTGCAAATTATTGAAAAAAAATATAAAAATAATAAAAAAAATTCTGTTTTAATTTTTAAATTAATAAAAATTATTTATTTTTCGACCTTTAAAATTCTATTTTGAGAAAGATTGTTTTAGCTCAAGGTCATATTTCAATTTGCTAAATACTCTTGACAATGGAATTTGACGAATTCCGAAACACGTGTCGAGTAAGCCTTGCAAAATGACCAAACCAATCAATTTAAAACAAATAACTTTATAAAAAGTTTCTTGAAAATTGTTACTTTGACAATATCATCGTAATAATATGACCTTGAGCTAGAATATTCTTTCTCAAAAAATAATAAAAAATATTAAAAAAATTATAAAAACATCGAGTGCCCGAAAATCCCAGTACTAATAATCAGAAATCCCGAGATTCGGGATTTGCCTTATCCCGAAAATCCTATGATTTCCGGGATCGGGATTTCCCGATTCGAAGCCTTCTTGACCACCCTTACCAAACCTTCATTTGCAAAGTGAAAAATCTTAGCATATAAAGTAACGAAAACAAAAAATTTAAAACTTTGCTCATTCTACACTCAAAAAAAAAGTTTCATTAAATATATGAAAACTGTCATAAATATAATGAAAATCTTCATTAAAGTTCGTCCATTTTAACAGTTTCATAAATACAATAAAACGGATTCATAATTGTTTATAGGGTCAATATTTATGAAATTTTTCATTATATTTATGAAAGGTTTCATAAATATGATGAATAATATTTCATCAACTTCTATGAAACTCTTCATAAATATTATGAAATGTTTCATAAATACGATGAAACATTTCATAGATTTTAATTTTTTTTTTCTTAAATACTTGATCATATTAGGAAACTATTTCATAGTATTTATGATCCACTTCATTGGTACTATAAAATGGTTCCACAATTATAATTAAATACTTAAAAAAATAATAGTATTTATGAAACATTTCATAATATTTAAGTAACAGTTACATTGGACGAACTTTAATGACAAGTTTCATTATATTTATGGAAAGGTTTCATAGTATTTATGAAATGTTTAATTAATAAAGCAAATGCATTATTTTTTTTTTACAAATAAAATAGATGACATTTACATTGGAAAAACTAAAATATGGAATTAAAATTTTAAAAATCGTCTTCAGGAGCTATATTTGTTTTGCCCCAGTTTGATCATATGACGCGTTTATGAATTTTTTTTTATGAAATCATGAAATTTTATGAAGTGCATTTCATAGACTTTTTTCATAAACTTCATTATATTAATGAAGGTTTCATAAATATAAAGAAATTTTATGACAAAAATATTTATGAAACCATGTTATAAATATTATGAAACATTTTTCTCTGAGTGTAGCAAATAAAATCTGTTTAAAAACTTTTAAATTTTGACAGTGCAACCAGGGTATTAAAAAAGTAAAAAAGGAAATTTTAAACATATAGGGTAAAGTAGAAAATACAGTAATTAAATTAAAACTTTACAATTCTCTTTACAAAAATAAAAAAAAAAAAAAATTAAGTCGTTCTTCGATTGTCTACTTATCAAAACGGTTTAAAATATATATAAAAAAAGTAGGTCGGTCGTACTCATAATTTATAATTAAAATCAACCCAACCATCTACCAGAGATTCAGAAAAAAATACAAAAAAAAATCCTACTTTACATACAATTATGATTGAATACGTATAATTAAATTAGAACAACTTTCTTTGAATAAAAGAAAAAATATTAGAATTTTATTCTGCCATATGAATATGAACAAAAGCAAATATGATATTTATTTTTTCTTTATTTTTTGTTCCTCAATTTAATTCTTCTTATAATTAATTCATTAAAAGTACTTTATATGAGTTGTATGCCACTGGTTTACAAATACAAAATGTATCATTAAATAAAAATTATGACATGTCTTAAATTTTAATGGGGGAGTTTATGTCAAGAATATTTATTAGAATTTGTTTTTAACATTTCAAATGTATTTTTGTTATAATTTTTGTATTTCTGGAAATTTTATATGAAATTTTAAACAAAAGTTTACACCTACTTGTGTGTGTAAATTTTTTTAAAACAATATCGTGAGAATCCTTAAGGATGAAACAAAAGTAGGGGTTAGTACTTATGTTAGTAATATAAAAGCATATGTTTATATGTTCCATAGGATCTCCCGCAGTTTGGAGATAATAAATTATCTGTATTCACTTTAAAGGTACATTTTTGGAACAGCCTTTATTGTTTTGAGAACTTACATATGTTTTTTATTATACTATATTTTTTATATGGAAAGAAGTAATTTAAAATTTTTTGGAAAAAGTCCCACGAAAAGGAAACTTTATCATTATTTTAAATACTGAGAGTTTTATAATTGTTGAAATTTCTTAATAGCTTCACCTAGCGCCACCTATCTGGTCCACTCATACATACACAATTTTCTCATCGTTCATCAACTCTACTAGAGGAACTAATATTTCAGGTTCAACCTATTCTCGCCTCCCTCCGACTCTGAACCCTTCCTAGCCGAAACATCGGCCGCAGGTTTTCGCCTTGTGTGAAACCCAGGTAGGAGGGGATGATGACCCATAGGACTTACAAGCACCAAGGTATCACTATCGATCCCCTTTTATTTTCCAATGGAGCCTTCTTAGGTACATTCGGTATAATTTTGCGTAACTCACTCTGGGTTCATTTCCATATAAGGTCGCATGTTCTTCACTTCGAATTCCTCTATAGAAGCCCAAATAACGGAGAGGTCACATGGTATCTTCAGCTCCGTTTTCGACTCTATCACCAGTATTCTTGAGAATTTCTAGTGAATGATCCAACTTATATTCCGTGTGTTGAAGGGCAGTTTCATAATATTCTTGTACAAAGTTGAGTTACTTGCGCCTCTCGGCAACTCAGATCATCTTATCATTTCTGCATCCTTTTCATATTCGGCAAATTCATACAGCTTCTCAGGCATCTCGGAAACGCTCGATATTTGTCTATGAATGCTGAGTTCAATCTTTGAACATTTCAGCTGGAAGCTCTGTTGTCTTGATGACAGTGTCAACGCTGCTCTAGAAAGGATTGTGAATGTGATAACGCTGGGTTTCATTCATTTATTCTCTCTGAGCGTATTTCAATGATTTAATCAGACGTGCATGATTGCAATCAGATTCAGAGCGGAGTCGTTCAATAACTGGCGGAATAACAAAACCCACTTACTGTTCGGCTACGTTAAAAGGCCCGAAATGAATGTCCCAGAGTACTCAGACATAAAAAGCTTCTTTACGAACAGCGCCTGCGTGCTAAGGTCCTTGCTGCAAAGCGGGGCAAGACCTTTTGATCATAAGATAAATGAGTAAAGAATAATCCAAGTTCGTCTATTCCAACTCTTATAATGAATGACCAGATATTCACTGAACCGGGTGATAAAGCTAATCTTTTCGCTGAGATTATTGCAGGGAACTCATGCTTGCCAGTTAAAAATCAACCAATCCTCGAACTCGAAAGAGACATACTATGACCAAGGTATATTTTCGGGCCCGTACATTAAAAAAGGTTCTTCATGATCTTAACGTAAACATGTCTCGGTGCCGAATCGAATTACTGCCTTGGAGCTGAAGTGTTCTTCCACGCTCGTTTGTCCTTTGGATAAGCTTTTAAGCTTTTCCTACCATATAGGAGTCTTTATGATCTTAAAGTAAACATGTCTCGGGGACCGAATCGAATTACTGCCTTGGAGCTGAAGTGTTTTTCGACGCTCGCTTGTCCTTTGGCTAAACTTTTAAGCTTTTTCTACCATGTAGGAGTCTTCCAATCTTGCCGGAAGTTTGAAATGTTCAGCCCATCCCTAAAACTGGTGATGCTTGAGATTAAGGTTAATTTACATCTTGTGAACTATCTAGAGTCTAATTCACTTCTATGAGATCGAAAGTATGGCTTTCGTAGCAGTCGTTCTACGGGTGCCCTGGTAGCCTTCCTTGCGGAATTTGAGTCGACCAACATATACGAATTTGGTGAGAGTAAAGTGTTGGATGATGATATCATTTGATAGAGTGTAACGCGACGTATCAAAACTTATAATATCGTATCATTTCTCTCTTTTAATGTCGAGTTTTCTCTGAAACCGCACTATACGTTTTGTTATAGATGGGGTTTCATCCAACGAGTTTAAGATTTATTAAAGGGTACCACAAGGTTCCGTTCTTTCTCTTACTTTTTTCTTAATTTTTTTAACCACCTTTTTGGAGGTTGAGGCTATGAGATAGAATATAAATGACAATCTTAATCATAACCTTTCTACAGTCTACGAGTGGGGTCTGACAAATAGAGTCGATTTTAATGATCGCAAGACCCAATGTTGACCCACAATGTGTGGAATCAACGTCATCTGTATCCATGGGCGATATAACCATTGAGGAATCAGACACTCTTGATGTTCTTGGCAGAAAATTACAATGTTATGTTCGATGGAACCAACTCGTTTTTAAAGTATCGAAAGAAGTATTCAAATGAATCGGTTTCTTTATAAGGTAAAAGAATTACTTCCCTTCATCTGACCTCGTTATACCTTTCAAAAAAAAAACCGGTCATATTTTTTTTTGTGTCCTCTTAAACTTTGTAAAGTTTTATTAAAATCGGGGAGGCCTTAAAAACGAGACCTGCCATATTTTGACCCACGTTCCCTAAAGTAAAACCAAAATTATTAAAATCGATAATATCTTGTTATACATTCATAAATCTGAAGCGGAACTGATCCCTCATTAAACTTTAAAATTGACAATTTTTTTTTTTCAAAATATTGTTTTACTAACAAAAAAATGTCAACAAAAATTTCAAAATTAATTTAAAATTTATGTCAAATACTTAAAATTCTCGTCTGTTTTTAAGTTTCAAAATTAAAAAAAAAAAAAATCCATAAACTTTAAAGTCCCCATATTTCTATTATAAAACATTCATTTAAATCTTAAAAACAAATCAATCTTTTAGCTCATTCCTCAGAATCTGTTCAAGTTGTTTGATATATAATGTTCTCCGACCAAAGTGACAACATATAAAATACATTTCCTGCCCCTCAACTGAAAACAGAAAATTCCATTAAATCCACACTACTTTAACGAACATTTGAAAATTTCCATTTTCTGAAAAACTCCACCTGTTTAAATACATATAAAACATTTATGCTCTTAGTTAAATGTGTATACATATATTAAACTTATTTTTATGTGTAAGAGTGTGTGTGTGTATTAGAGTGGGGTATAAAATATGAATTTCTGAAATTTTGAAAGGGATAAATATGGAGGTTAGGGCAATACAAGGAAATTTATTGTTGTAATAAGTATACATATTGTTAACTTTAGTAAAATGTACAAAGCAACAAAATTCAGTTATCAAAGTGTTGTTGAATGGAATATCATAGTCAATTACTTTTCTAGTTGACTTAATTAAAATATTAATTAATATTATAGAATCAATAACATAGTGCAACAACTAAAATTGAAATGAGATGAAACCAAAAGCAAATGAAAGTTGACATATTCCATAACAAAACCCTAAAGGCTTTTTTTACACGTATTTAAAGTTAGTGAGCTTTTATTATAATTATAATTGCATGAAAACTGTATAAGTGGCGTATGATTTTTTGTAATTGCCTTTGAATAATAATCATAATAACAATTATTACCCCAAATGCTTAAGGCGGCGCTTTGTCAGACCAGAACATTCACACTTCACTGAATTCTCCACCACTTCCCACAACTCCTACAATATTACCTGTCAGAGATTTCCATACGCGAGCCATTTGGCCGATTATGCAGCCTCCTGTCAGTACTTATAGGCTAACCGTCCGTTTGCCAAATGTTAGAAGACTTTCTCTTCTCTTAGGATTTGGCATTGGCCACAGGGTTCGCGATATTCTACAGGTAGTCAGTGATAGTCATCTATCCTTCATCATAGTTTCTAATATACTGTCAATTTTGTTCATCAACTCTACTATAGTAACCAAGATATCAGATTAAACCTTTCTCCCAGCGTCTTAGAGCCCTTCCTCGCACACTCATAACCCAATTTCTTCCTGGCGACCCCACCAGATCAGCTTGATTGTGTTCCTACGGCTTTGACGAAGGGACTGTATACAGTTCCTAACGATTCCGAATTTTAATATGTTAGACTCCAAGGTCTTCAGAGCTGCGAGACTATCCATGTTCAATGTATATGGCGTAGAATGTTTAGTTACACTTCCAGGGCGGGCTGGGGTGCCGATCTAATTGCTTTAGTGAAACCCACACATGCCAGTCGTTGTATATTCTGTAGGTTGCAGAGATATTATTTCTTATTTCTTTCTAACCTAACCTAAGTGGATCATACATCCAGTGGATGATATACGGTTTTACATCCCACCTTCTTTCGATAGTCTTCTTTGCAGGGGCAAAGAGCCCATAATGACTTTTTTATTCTTTCCTCTGTATTCATTTTCCAAGAAAAGGTATTTCGCCTCTTCAGATATTTCCAGAGTGATTTCATTTAATTTGGGAGGTTCAAACCTCTCTAAGTTCTTTCTGTGAACAAAACAAGTTCGGTTTTTGGAGGGACAAATTTCGTTTTGCTTTGCCCACGTCGATCCCACAATGTCCATTGATATAGTGTGCCTGTGTGCTGTCAGATTTAGTAAAGGGATTGAATGCAGTTTCAAACAACTCCCGACCTCACAGTGTTCGATTCCAAGGTCTTTAGAACTGCAAGACTATCCACGAAATGTTCATACAAAACTCTACACGTGTACAGAAGTCTCAGTGAGGAACTGATTTCCCAGGCGATCAGAATACACTCCCCAGTCCGTTCCTAACTCCATCTTGGATCTGTCCGCAGAAACTAAGATTACTTCTCTCTCATAACAGAGTTTTTCCTAGTCGGTATTTGGATTTTTAAGGTTCTGTCGAAATCGGATTTCTGTTCCCTTTTCGTCCCGTCCACTGTACTTTACATGGTTTTGTTATAATCGGATTTCTGTTCCAGTTTTGTTCCGCCCACCGTTCTTTATATGGTCGAGTGTCCCCAACAGAGTTGCATAAGCATTTGCGTCTGTCTTAGCCTTAGAGATGATTTTGCTGATGTGCTCTTGATGAATACATCCACGGGTTGAATGTGTAGTATCACTTCCAGGACTTCCCGGTTTAGAAAGTTGTAACACTGATTAATTTTTTAATTGAATCAATTAAAAGAGTAACCTATTAAAATTTTATTGTCAAACAAAAGTTTTAGTCATGGGAGCATTTGTATCTATTTTGTCTGTTTGCCAAATACAAGTTTCTCCACAATTTTATCAGATTTTTTACCCGACGCTGTAAAAGCTGTTGTTTATTACTTTTGTAGTTGACTCAATTAAAATATTAATTAATTTCGCACAATTCCAAAATTAAACCCAATTAACGTAGGTAAATTAATTGACGAATTTAACTAACTCTCAAAATAGTTAATATTGATTATTTTTTTCATTAAGTCAATTACAAATGTAATCGATCACAAGTTTTTTGTTTAAACAAATTTTTAATCAGTTTTTGAAAGAGTTTTCTAATATATTTAGCTTGTTTTCTCCACAATTTCTTTAGATTTTTTTTTTTTGTTTTTCACCCCACTCTAATGTGTATGCCTTTTTTGAAGTATATTTGTCACAAAGTGAACTTAAAGTCTCAATAATAAAAAAAGGTGTTATTTTTAGAGCTTAATGAGATTGTGAGGTGGAGGGTGGTGGGGGGAGTGGAGACTGGGGTAGGCATTGTACGTAAAACACATTTTTTATGATTTATCTGTTTTGGACATTAAAATCTTTCAAAATAAACAGATTTGTTTTTTGTTAGTTTTTAACCTTAAACCGTTGTCGTCGTCGTCTATCTCTAGCTGTATGTTTTTTTTTTCTTTAAATTTTTTTTTATTACAAAACCTTTGTGCCATGCCGTAAATTAGGAAAACATAAGTCGCACTAATACTTATTTGTTAAGATATTTTATTAAAAATAAAAAAAAAATAAAACTTTTTTTTTAGTGAGGATTTCTTTTTTTTTTTTAATTTAGGGAGCAGTAGTGGGGGATGTATCCCTATGTAGTTATATATTATTCAATTTAATGATCTGGGGTATCATTGTACCATTGTACCATTTCATATTAAAATAGTTTTAGTGTAAACGACAGTTTGATATAGAATTTTATATAAAAGAACATGTTTGTTGCTAAACATTGTTAAAATATTCAGTCAGTCATCATACAGTTAGTAAAAGAAGAAGAAGAAAATTAAGGTTTTGTTGCTGGCATTGTTGTTATGGTGTCCCAAAATTAAATTGTTCTCCCTTCTTGAAAATTACAACAAACATGAACAGTAATTTGAAAAATCAAAATCACTTTTTGTTTTGTTAAACGAGGGGTGGGTTGGAAGTTTGGTAAAATTGATGCAAGGATTCCTAATTGTGCCCGGAGTAATTATTTTATTTTATTCATACCCGTTTGGAACTTAGATACCGGTAATAATAAATACCGTGTGAAAGAAGGGTCAGGATTTGAGTGCCCATTTCTAGAATTCTCCCCTTTGAAATGACTCTCTATTTTATTAATTGGTGGACATTTAACTCTGTCATAAAAGCTGTTTAGATTAACTTGAACAATAAAATTAAAATAGCCCAGTTTAGCTCGGAATTATGTTCGTTACTAGGAAAAGTTTTTTCAATAAAATCAGGAAATTTTACATAAAAAAAAAAAAAAATTAAAAATATGAAACTTTCTTAAACTTTTTAAAAAAATAAATTGATAAATTTTAAGTAAATTTTTACTTGACACAATTAAAAAGTTACTTAAAAAAAAAATGTTGAAATTTTAATTAAAGTTTTAATTGTGTCAATTAAAAATTTACTCAAATTTTTTAGGAAGCATTTAATAATTTTTTATTAAAAGTTTACTCAATACTATTAAATCGTTTACTGGTGCAAAATTGAGTAATTTTTTACTCAATAGTATTAAAAATTTACTCAATTTTTTTTTCTGTGCTTATTTTTTATACCCTCTACTTAGTGATAGAGGGTATATGTATATAAGTTTGTCATTCCGTTTGTAACTCATCAAAACATAGGTCTGGGACTCCATAAAGTATATATATTATTGATCAGTGATCGATTCTAAGATATTCTAGTGATGTCCGTCTGGTCCGTCCGTCCGTCTGTGGAAATGGTGGTCACGGCCAAAGTATTAAACAAATTTACTTGCTGTTGTCCTAAGTAGTTTGGTATTGCATTTGAGCGAAATCGGTTCAGCGGTTCAAAAGATATGAACTAAAATGTAAGATCACCTGGAAAATTTTGCTATATTCTACATAACCTAAAAATACAAAATGCTTTAAATTGGCTAATGGTTGGATTATGTGAACAGAATTGGATACATAATAAAATTTTTACAATTACAAACCAAAAAAAAACAAGTAGAAAAGTTAAAAAGTTAAATTCGACTTTGCCGAATCTATGAATACCCTCCACAATGCATTTTTTAAAAGGATAGGTAATTTTTTAACGTGAAAAAATTAACAATTTTGATTAGAAATATTTTATTTTGAGTTAAAAACTCTTTTTGTGTCATTTAAAAAAAAAAATACTAATTTTTTTTTTTTTGTGTAAAATTTTTTTCGAGCGTAATGTTTTTTTTACTGTAAAAATATTTCTGAGTGAATGCACGTACGTATGTACACAAAATATTGTCGTTTTTGTAAAAGAAAAACTAAATTGTTTTTGAGTGTAAATTTTTTTTTTGGAGTGTAAATTTTTTTTGAGTGTAAAATTTTTTTCGAGTGTAATTTTTAAGTTATTAATGCTTTTAGAACTAAACAAGTTTAAAAAGCATTGCTTTAAAACTAAACAAGTTTGAAAAGCATTGTAAAGTTACCACCAATGCTTTTAAAAAAAAGATGAAACTAATCTGAAATTCAGGGTTTTGCTTATAACTTTTGAACCACTAGACCGATTGAGCTGAAATTTAGTACCAAACAGACCTGGGGATAGGCAAAGCTTTAGTAGTCTCATTATTGTCTTTCGAAAGTTATCGTGTTTTTTATCTAGTAAATTCGCGAAACACCCTTGCTGAAATTTACTCCATTGCTCATAACTTTTGAACAACTGGACTGATTTGGCTGGATTGAAATACTAACCTGACCAGGTAAATGGCCAACATATATGCCAAACTTCAGTAGCCTCCGTAAAGTCTTTCAAAAGTTAGCGTGTTTTCTACGGGCAGACAGACAGATGGACGGACGGACATTGCTAGATCGACTTAATGGGGTCCTAGACCAATATTTCGATGTTTTACAAACGGAATGACAAACTTATATATACCCTCTATCACTAGAGTGGTGGGTATAAAAATCGCGGAATTTTTTTTTACCAAAAATTTTTTTCCGCGGATTTTTTTTTTTTTTTGCAAATAATTTTTTATTACTTTGGGGAGGGTATCACTGCATTCGGCAAAGGCCGAATTTAACTTTTTTACTTGTTTTTATTTTATTTTGACCCAAAATGCAGCGCATTGTGTTGTGAGGAAGAGGAGAGATTGAGTAGTGTTTGTGGACGTTTAAACTTTTCCAGATCGTAACTGACTGGGAAAACTTTTGCGGGGAGTGAATTCCACATACGACTAGTTCGACTGAGAAACGAATTTTCTTTATAATGCGTTGTGGGGTTCATTGGACTATCGACCATAAACAGATGTGATCTACTAGATTGGCGAGTACTGCAAACAAACACCCGAGTTTCGGGGTTAAGTTCACTTATCTCAGCTGATCACTAGGGATGAGATTTTAATGCACTAAAAAATCGAAAATATGCGCTTAAAATGAACAATTTAAAATATGCACTAAAAAACCTAAAAATATGCACTAAAAAATAAAATTTGTGCAAAAAAAATCTTGTTTCATGCGAAAAACTTCTAAAAAAGTAAAAAATAACGCCGGGTTTGAATAGTAACATTTAAAACTTTATTAATGCAAGATTTATTACAAACTAAAACCATCTACATATAAAAAAATTTAAAATAATAAAAAAAAATTTTTCTTATTTTCAAAATAAATTTTTCACATTTTAAACAGTTTTTGAAACAAATAAGTTTCAATTTGTGATTTTGCTAATTTATGCCAAAATATGCTAAATTATGAACTTAAAAGTTGGAAATATGCACAAAATATTCATTTAAAACTTAAATATGAAAAAATATGCATTTTCACCAAAATATGCAAAAACAAATCAATGCCATTTTAACGCAAATTTCTTGATTCGGAAAGATAATCGGTCGATATCGTTTTTAGTCTATCGACAAAAAACATGCATTTGCATGAAAATCACATCCTTACTGATCACTTACCATATTAATAACGGTAGAACAATGATGAACAACCCACGATCCGGCGATGCTCCAATGGATCAATAGAAGCCCCTGCCCTGATATGGGAGTTGTATTTCAACTTCGGTCGGATATAGGTGGTATAAATCGTAAGGAGATCAGGCGGAGTGAAGTAATTTTTGCACCGCTTTAAGAAACCAATGCACTTCAATGCTTCTTTCGACACTTGAAAAAAAACACGTTGTTTCCAGCGAATATCACATTGTATTTTCATGCCCAGAACATCAAGAGTGTTTGATTCCTTAATTGTTATGCCATGGGTACAGATGACGTTGATTCCGCAGACCATATATGGGTCAACATACAACATTGGGTCTTGCGAGCATTAAGATCGCTGCAAGGTCATGATTACGTGTGTCATTCATAATCTGTCTCATGACCTATACAAGGCTTGGACGTGCAAAACGGGGTTGTATTTTATTGCTCAAACTACTTTAAGCACTTTTACCACAATTAATTAAACACTCAAAATATTTTGTAGGCAAAAACATATGAAAAACACATTTAAAACCAGTGAATAAACAATTGAAAACCATCCCAGTAATTATTCTTTTGTTTTAACAAACATCAACATTTATTTTTTACTGTTGACAAACTTTTCTAAAATAAATAACATTAAACATTAAAAAATTACGTTTTTTTTCATTCTTTTTTACCAACAAATTCGAAAAAATTAACGTAGGAAAACATTAAAAATTAACGATAGTTCTGTTATTTTTACCAAAAAATAGCCTACAAAAACATTAAAAATTTATGATTTCGTAGGTTAGTTTTTACAATTTTCTATTGAAATATTTTTTTAAAAATTTTTAATAAAATTTTGGGGAATCAACTACATTGTGGCCAGACACTCTACCCATCGTGCCAAAGTCACTTGATACAAACAAGTTTTTATATTTCTATAAATAATTTTTTGAACCTTTTTTTTTACAAAAAAATAACCTACTTGTGTGGGTAAAAACTAATGATAACTTATTAAAAAATACCAATAATTAAAAAAAAAATACCTACACAAATCATTAAAAATTTAAAGAATAATCAGTAGTTTTTACTTACAGAACAAAAATAAATGACTTTAAAAATTAAATGTTAATGAAAGTCTTTATTTTTTAGTGTATTATTTTTGAAACAACGGACAGAAGTAGTCATTAATAAAAACTGAATATCAAAAATTTTTTCTTTTAAAAACGACAAAACGTAAAATTTTTAAAATAAACTACAAACAATTAAAGACATAATTTTTTAAGTGAAGTTTCATTAGCGAAGAATTTCAGAAATTGATAGACTTTTGAAGAAAAAAAATTGAACTCTTTTACAATCCTTATTAAAATTTTCTAAGCCACCCCTCGTATATCTTTCTTTTCATCATCTTCATATGTTCAGTATGCTCTACATATAAATACTATATAAAAAAAAACCCATATATAATTCCCTCCACATTTAGAATCACAACCATACACCCTCACTCACTCCACTTTTCCCTTCTCCTTCCCCCACAACAAACACATCCTCACCCCCCAACTCCCTGTCATCCTCCTCTTCATTTAGCACTTTGACAATACTTTTTGAAATGCCAATGTTTAAAAAAAAATACAAAAAAAAAATTCTTTACGTTTCAAAATACAAAAAAAATAAGGAATGAATGTTTTATTTATGGAACAAAAGAAATGTAAAATTTTTTGTTGTGTTTTTGTGGAGTGTAGATTGGAGTGTGGAGGGCTTAATGTCGAGTACTTTGCATAAGGATGTGAAGTGATGTGATTGAAATGGTCGCATGAAAACTCATAAAAATTTGATGTAAGGCGACATGGATGAAACTTTTATTTTATTTTTTTTTATTTTCAATTTTGAAATAAATTTGTAATACTTATGAGTGCTGCTCTTCAATCATACAATACAACAAATATACTTAAAATCGTATACAAAATATATAATTTTTCTATATATTGTGAATGGAAGTTGTACAATTATATGTTATGAGAAGTAGTTTGGTATTGTACTGTATGTATGATTTCCCAAAAAATCAACCCTCAAAAAAATATGACATTGTTAAACATCATACGGCTGCTTCTGCAGCTTCTGTTTCAAAAAAAAAATGTATACATCTTTTCTTGTATTCTATAGAGAGTTTTTTTCATATTTTTGGTGGGTAGAGTAATGTGAATGCGTGTGATTAATTCGTTCGTTCATTCATTCATTATTTCAAAAAAAAAAATTCTCATAGTTCTGAAAAATGTTTGTGTATGTTAAGAGTTAAATATGAACCATCCATTCATCCAACCAACCAACTGACTTTTCATCATTACTATACATTATGAGTTTTTTGATTCCTCTACAAGTTCATATGTTTTTTTTTTATGTGTTGGTTTTTTTGAAGTCTGTCTATATAAAACTATCCATCTCTATGTTCATCCCATTCATCCACTATAATAATTTAATTTTTCCAAGCAAACAATAAAATTAATTTTTGTGTTTTTTTTTTTTTTTTATCAAAAACATGAACATTCAAGTAAATAAAATGCTAAAAGTAATTATTAATAAATTGCTCATGACCAATTAAGATGATGTTTGTTTGTCTGTCTGTCCATGCGTCTGCTATGTTCTGGCGAAATTTATATACAGTTGCTGATGGAATAATAGCACTACTAAAACTTTTTTATACTCTCCACTAAATTCGTTGGTTTTGCAAATATTTGTTACTCATACGCCAAGACATATGTACAAGAAATACAACAGAGTTACAGAATTTTTATTAAATTTCATATTTAAATGCGATTTTCTTGAAAATACGAAAAATGTCTTCTAAACTTAATAAAAAACAAGTGAGAGTGTTAAATTCGGCTGTGCCGAATCTTGTATACCCTCCAACGTTGAAAAAATAAAAATAAAATTGCAGGGGCGTTTTTTTCCGGGGCTTGTCGGGGGTCCTTGGGGACACCTTCTCTCTGGTCAAAAATGTTAACAAATTTCATTACTATGCTTTTTCTACAAAAGATATACAATTTCATCATTATATAAATTATTTGCTAATACCCACGCCCACAAAAGGGGGCGGACCAAAAAAAAAGTAATTTTCAAATCCTATGGGTCCAAGTCCAAGACTTTGAACTTTTTCAAGCATAAAAATGTTTCATTTGTTTAACAAAAATCTATTAAAAGTTACCTTTTTTCATGGGTTGGTTTACTTCGTCAAGGGGGAACTTTTTCCCCCCATGTCCGATTTTGCCCATCTCCGAACTTAACTAGCCTATGAACATAAGACATATATGTGCCAAATTTCAGGAGTCTAGCACTTTTATTTTGGACTGTATCGTGTCTTCCACAGACTGACGAACGGACAGACGGACATCGCTAGAATGTCTTAGAATCGATCACTGATCAATAATATATATACTTTATGGAGTCCTAGACCGATATTTCGATGCGTTACACACGGAATGACAAAGTGAGTATACCCCCATACTGTAGTTGGAGGGTATAATAAACAAGTAGAAATGTTAAATTCGACTTGACCGAATACATGAATACCCTCCACAATGCCCTTTTGAAGTGGTAATAAATTTTCTTGAGTGAAAAAAATTATCAATTTTGAAGAAATATTTTATTTTGAGTAAAAACTTTTTTTAGTTATCTTTGAAAAAAAAAAAAAAAAATTTACTAAATTTTTTTTGAGTGTAAAATTTTTTATAGTGTAAATTTTTTTTTAGTGTAAAAATAATTTTGAGTGACAAAAATGCTTTGTAAAATATTTTTTTGACTTTCAAATGTATTTAAAGCTTTTTTAACGGTTTTTTTAACACGAGAATTCAAGGTCAAACCAATCTGAGCTTCACGGTTTTCTTAATAACTATTGAACCACTGCACAGTGGCCGAAATGGCCAATCTAGCGGCGCTTAATTCGGAAATGTAAAATAATAAAGACTAAGGGGCCTATTCACAAAAAATAGTCATAACTCAATCATAACTCATTTTTTTCCATGTGGTTGTTGTAAACAATCATAAAAAAATTCAAATTTTGTTTGAAAATTTCAAAAAAATAAAGACCTGCTACCCACATCGTCTCAATATTGACAAATAATTTTAAATTTTGAGACTTTTTATGATTGTGTTTACAACAAACACAGGGAATATGAAGTTTAAAAATAATAAAATTAGTCATAACCAGTCATAACTGAGAATAGGCCTGTAATGCTTATTTGCGATTATAAAATTTAAAAAGAATTAATTTTTAAACAATATTTATTTATTTTTATGTGTTTTTGGAAATTTATGTGAATATTGGGAGGGTAGTTTGTATGAGGCCTAGAAATTAAAATGGTCCGATTCCATTAAAATTTAGAGCGATTGTTTATGAATATAAAAAACATTTATTGGTCGAATTTGAAGAGGATATCTTGAATACTATTGTTAGGGGTATTTAAGTAAAACTTGAAGGGGACATTTACATGGGGGCTATGGGTTAACATGGATTGATTTTGTCAAAACTTAATAGGATTTGTTCTTGCGATAAAAGAAACAAAAATTTCAAATTTCAGCCAAATCGATTGAAAATTGTGGTCTGTATCGCGTTTATACTGTTTATTTGGACATCAGATGGACCCTAAAAATCCGAGCAACTTGCGCGAACTGGCACGCCATACTGAAACGTCACAACAAAAATAACCCAAAATAATAAATAAAACAGGAATTGGACCGAATACGATCGAATTTCAAAAGTTGCAGTCCATGAAACTATAGTTAATATCACAAACTAGATACACACAGGCCACAAACATTTATTTTTTAGTTAAAACATACCTTTTACTTTCAATTAAAACTTTTTGGCTCAAAATGTGTAAACAATTGACTTAAAAGTATCAAGAAAAACTCACTGAGTAATTAGGGCCCAAATGCCTTTAATACACTTGCTGCAGAAACTGTATATTTGATAGCTTACAGCTGTGAGAATATTAAGAGAAAAACAAAAGTGAAAACGTTAATTTTCCCTGTAAAGTATAGGTAATCGATACAGTGCAAAACATTTATCAGTTTTAATTTTTTAATTTTGACTAAAACGCCGCTAGATCAGTGATTTCGGCCACAGTGCACTGGACCGATTTGACTGAAACTCAACACCAAGCAGACGTGGGGAACGACAAATATATATACCAAGCTTGAGCAGCCTCAGGATTGTCTTTCGAAAGTTAGCGTGTTTTTTAACTAGTGAATTCGCGAAAAACCCTGCCGAATTTAAGTCTTTTGCTTATAACTTTTAAACCACTGGACCGATTTCGCTGGATTGCAATACCAACCTGCCCCAGTAAATTTAAAATATATATGCCAAGCGGCAGTAGGCTTAGTCCGTCCGTCTGTCTGTTGAAAACACGCTAACTTTTGAAGGACTTTACGGAGGCTCCTGAAGTTTGGCATATGATGCATTCCACACCAAATATCCAGCGAAAATAAACATGTCTACCGCAAACTTCTGAATAGGTTGTATGGATAGCCCTATATGAAACTTAGAAAATTGCGTTTTTGGTTTTTAAATTTTTCAAAAACAGGGCTTAGGAGGCGTGGTCAAATATTGGAAAAATGGTCAAATTTGTGGCGAGTTGCCTTGCACTGAAAAAAAAGACTTAACTAAATTTAAGGAAAAAATGTCTTTGAAATTTTATCATGAATTTTCCTAAAGTTTAGTTAAATTTAACTTAAAAATTAGAAATTTTCTTAACTATGAGGAAAAAATTTTAGTTCATTTACTTAAAATTAGTTCATAGTTTTCTTTAAATGGATTTTTTAAATATTAGGAAAAAAATTCTTACTGCCAAAGAAATTTTCCACAAATCTAAGAATCGTATCTTTATTTTTAAGACTTATTTCTTAAAAAACAATTTAGTTCAAGTTCAGTTAAAATTTACTAAAAAAAACATAATCGTATTTCTCTTCTTTGAATTGAGGAAGTGTACTTCTTAGAATTTAGTTAATGAATTCTGAGAATTTAGTAAATAAAGTAATAAAGACTACAAAGAAAAATATGGAATAGCCTAGCTCTGCATATCTGTCGGGGTCTCAAGACCCTAATTTTAGATCTAAAATTTGAAATTCCCGAGATTTTATATATACACATATCTCGGTAAATACTGCCAACACGAGAAAATGTCCAGCACCATTTTTGTAGCTCTTGACTCGTAGAACACTTCCGCAAAAACCCGAAAGCCCTCCCATTAATAGTTTTTGAGTTATCCGGTTTTTAAGATTCTCAAGACCCTATCAGGCCCCTTATTACCGTATCTCAAAAACTAAGCAAGTTAGAGCGAAACGGACACAAGTTTTGGTTCAAAATCTATGGGGACCCTTAAAGGATGCAACGGGGTCTCGAGTTAAATGGGGGTCCGAAGCCATGGGTCCAGGGTCTAGACCCAATCTATTTCTAAAATGCGAAGTATAATTTTTCCTATTTTCTAGGTAAAATTGGCTTAAAATTAAATAACTTTGTTTCCTTATTTTTGGGAAAATTATGAACTAAAACCAAGAAAAAAAATCTTTGGAGCCAAATCATTCCCTCTTTTTCTCAAAATTGAGTTAATTTTCCCAGATTTTAGTTCATTTTTTTTTTTTGAGTGTGATTAAATATTTATCACATTAAAACGGAATGCACCACATTCTTTAAAATTTACATTCTTATATAGTTTTGTATGGGCTATCGATAAAATTTTTTTTTTTTTGGAAAATTTTCAGAACACTTTCTGAAATTTTCCATTTTTTAAAAAAGTCAATTTATCAAATATCTGACCACTTTTTTTCTTTTTTAAGTTTAGATGTTTGTCCATCCACACAAATATATTCAGATACGCGTTTTTCGTTTTTTTCGAGAAAATCGCATTTGAATTTTAAATTTCACAACAATTTAGTAATTTGCTTGTATTTTCTTGTTTCAACAGAGCGTACGAGTAATATTTATGCAATTAATAATACTCATTCGCAACGTTAAAATAAGAAAATACAAGCAAATTACAAAATTGTTATGAAATTTAAATTCAAACGCGATTTTCTCGAAAAAAAAACGAAAAACGCGTGTCTGAATTTCTTTGTGTGGATGGACAAACATCTAAACTATAAAAAAATTAAAAAAAGTGGCCGGATTTTTGATAAATTGACTTTTTTAAAAAATGAAAAATTTCAGAACGGGTTTTTGAAAATTAGAAAAACCAAAAACACAATTTTCTTAGTTCCATATAGGGCTATCCAAACAATCTATTCAGAAATTTACGGGGCACATGTTTTTCTGTATCGGGACATTTGGTGTGGAATGCCTCATATTCGACACTTCTCTCATTGGGAATTACAAGACGAAAATTATACAATCGTAGTAAGTACTGCATTAAAAACCCTTTGTTACTTGCAGTATAGGAATTTTGTATTTGCTAAATAATCTTGACAATGAAATCTGACAAATTCCAAAACACGTGTCGATTAAGTCTTGCAAAAAATTACCAACATAACTAAATTTAAAACAGAAAAATAATTTTCTTGAAAATTATTCTATGAGAATATCATAGTTTTAATTAGTAAAGGAAATAATGACATCGAGCTAGAATAAACCTTCTCAACAAAAATATCAAAGTTTTGGATTTTTGAAAATTAAAAAAAAAAAAAGTATTTTTGAAATAAAAATTAAATAAATACAAATGTATCATGCGATTATTTTGGCGATATTAAATAAAAATTTGAAATCATTTAAATGGTTTTCAAAGTGTCGTCATTTGAAATCTACTAAAAATAACGTTTTTTCCCCTGCTCAACTTTCAAGGGCGATATCTTGAAACCCGTTTGATCGATTTCAGTTTTTTTGGGTAACTGCACATAAGTACGAGTATGACATTTTTCGATTTACTGTTGAAAAATTTCTAAATTAAAATTGAAAAACTTTATGATCTGCTATTATTTTACGATCAACTGTCTTATGTTGTGTCTGTAGGATTGTCTCTAATAAAATTGTGTTCAATTATATGGAGGTACTACATATAAATATATTTAAAAAAAAAAAAAAAAACAACAACAAAAACAACAAGAACAACAAACAATACGCACAAAAGTACAATTGAATTTATACACGCAGCGTCAAATAATATGCAATACATCATTAATCAATAAAGGATACAAAACATACACACAAGCAAACATGTAAAAATGTTTGTAACTTTAGCATAATTGAGGGTTAAGTCAATATTATAGAGCTATAAAAACAAATTATATTCTTTACAAATTTAGGTTCCTAGTGTAGAAAGAACGAAAAACATACCCTAACCCTAAATACGGCATATTTTTGATAGATCATCTATCATCAATGTGGGAGGTGTTTTGTAGATATATTTTTTTTTTTTGTAATTGATTGTTCTATTTACCTTAAACATTGTTTTTTAACATTTCTATGACATTTTGTTGATAAGTTCTTGTCAGAGAATAGATAGATTTGCAACATCTTCTTTATTTACATTTAAAAACAGTTTTACAAAACTTATTATTAAGTCACTACACGATTTCCAAATGTATTTAGGAAATAGCCAACACAACTACATTGTGGATTCTTTTGATTTTTTGTATGGACGAAAGATTTAAAGTAATTTAAAATTCAAAATATAAATAAAAAATAACCGAGCTCGAGGACTGTTGTTGTTGTAAGTAATATTTATTTTACTTCTCCAATATTTCGAAATTCATCGAGTTTCATCATCAGGGACAGTGTTAAAATTTACACAAATACAAATAAACTTTAAGCTACTTCTATTCACATTGTCGGTTGGAATTGCGCTGATTACACCGCTCTACAAATCTGAGGTTTGTCGCTACGTTTTAGATGAAACCAAAACAATTTGATAAGTTTTGGTGCCCCGATTCCAAAACGGTAAATCAAACTTTGGAGAAAATCGCGATTAAAGTGTCAAAAAAGGCCTATTTTGACCACTTTTGAACGCCTATAAAAAAAAGACTTTGACATGCAAATGACTTGGTATCAAGCTCATTCGAAGGTGTGTAATTTTCTCCTTTAGACAAGTTTTCATGGAATTTAATTTTCTAAAATAGTAAAAAAATCATTAGCGACAAGTGCTTTAAATCTAATATTTACGTATGAATTTGGAAATTTGTTAAAAAACATTGTGTAAATAAACAAATTATTTAAAAAATGGAAGGTTTTTTGCTATTAGCGTACATATTTGGAGTTATTGTTGGCTATGACTGTCATAAACCAATTTTAACGATTGAACAGTCATAATATCAAAATTCAAAAATTTAAAATTTTAATTGTCAATTTTAGGTCCTGTTATCGAGACAATCCAAAAATTTACAAATAAATTATTCAACCTTCTTGTAATATATGTTACAAGTAATAAATTTTCAGGGTCTTAGTTGTTTAAATGGTTTTTTATTTATTTAAAAATCGTTCGTTATTTCGCAATTCTTTGAATTGCATCTTCAGGGACGGTTGAAATTTGTTAATAAAAACACATAAAAATTCTAATAAGTAATGTAGTGTTCACTACCTTCGTCATCAATATCGGAAGATTTTTAAATAAATAAAAAAAAACATTTAAACAACTAAGACCTCGAGCTTGAAAATTTATTACTTTTAACATAAATTTTCAGTTGTTTTTTTTATTTGATTTTAATCAAAACATTTTAAGATTTATCCATACGATTTAATTTTAAAATTATATTTTAAAATAAACCATGCGTATGAGTTATAAATAATATTAACTGAATATGCATTGAGTATACGCATAGGATATTTTAATTTGAAATATCCGATTTTGCTGACGTTTAATACCAACCAAAAAAAATAAAAATATACATATCGATTAAGTCTTGCAAAAAATTAACAACATAAATAAATTTAAAACAGAAAAATAATTTTCTCGAAAATTATTTTATGAAAATATCATTGTTTCAATTAGAAAAGGAAATAATGTCCTCTACAATAAACCTAATATCCCGGTTCAAATGTCCCACCAAATGTCCCGGTTCAGAAAAACATGTGTCCCGTGAATTTTTGAATAGGTTGTATTAATAGCCCTATATGGAACTAAGAAATTTTGTTTTTCCTTTCTAACTTTTTAAAAAAAAACTGGGCTTAGGAGGCGTTGTCAAATATTGGAAAAAAGGTCGAATTTGTGAGTTGCCTTGTTTAAATATTTATTAAATTAAAACGGAATGCACCACAATTAACAATCTAGTTAAATTTTTTTTTTTTTTAATTTTCAGAACCTATTCTGAAATTTTCCATTTATTAAAAAAGTCACTTTATCAAAAATCCGGCCACTTTTGTTTTTTTTTTTTTAATTTTTTTTTTAAGCTTAGATGTTTGTCTATCCACACAAAAACATTCAGACATGTGTTTTTCGTTTTTTTTTTTTAAGATTGGATGTTTGTCTATCCACACATAAAAATTCAGACATGTGTTTTTCGTTTTTTTTTTCGAGAAAATCGAATTAGAATATTAAATTTCATAAAAATTTTGCAATTTGCTTGTATTTTCTTGTTTTAACATGGCGAATGAGTATTAAATATTTGCAGAAATGTTACTCATACGCTATGTTGAAACAAAAAAATACAAGCAAATTTCTAAATTGTTGTGAAATTCAAAATTCAAATGCGATTTTCTCGAAAAAGAAATGAAAAACACATGTCTGAATTTTTATGTGTGGATAGACAAACATCCAATCTTAAAAAAAAAAAATTAAATGGAAGATTTCAGAACAGGTTCTGAAAATTTTCCGAAAAAAATTTCGTCGATAGCCCATACAAAACTATACAAGAATGTAAATTTTTGAGATTGTGGTGCATTCCATTTTAATTTGATAAATATTGAAACAAGGCAATTCGACACAAATTTTACAATTTTTCCAATGTTTGACCTCCTAAGCCCAGTGTTTGAAAAATTGAAGAACCAAAAATGCAGTTTTCTTAGTTCCATATAGAGCTATTCATACAACTATTCAGAAATTCATGGGACACATGTTTTTCTGTAGCGGGACATTTGGTGTGGAATGCCTCATATGTACTTTATGAGGTCCTAGATCTACATTTCGAGACGGGGCGAAAAAAATTAATGCCAAAATTTTGCAAAACGCAACGCGGCACTTTGTAAACATTTCAATGCAATTTAATGTTGTAAAAAAAACAATTCACACAAAATATTTGAAAACGCGCCGCGTTGCGTTTTATAAAATTAGAGGGTTTTTTAATCCCCTGGATCCAAGTGCAGGACTTTGAACGTTTTTACTAGTTTCATATAATCCAGTTATTATTATAATCCTCAGAAAACTTTTAATGTCAAAATTATTCAGTTAATAGTAGAGAATGTATCCCGGGATTTCCCGTCCCGGGATTCCTGGGAAATTCGTCAATTTTCATTTCCCGCATTCCCGGGAAATTTGTGCGGGATTCCCGGGAAATTTAAAAAATGTACATAACAAGTTAACTGCTATAATTAGGTCAATATATTTTTAAATATAAGGTCTCCGATTTTCACGCACTACGAAATCGAAAATATGTGCTTAAAATATGCACTTAAAAATCAAAAATATGCGCTAAAAATTCAAAAATATTTACTAAAAAAATATTTTTTATTTGTACATAGAAAAAACAAATTGGCAATAAACCACATTCGTAGCATTTATGAACAAATTCTTAAAAATGTATGAACCTTTCATAAATTTTTTGATATTTTTATTCATTAAAAAAATTAAATTATTTTTTTAATTCCACAGAATAAATATTATGAAAAAGTTCATAAATATTATGAAGAAGTTAATAAACTCTTATCAATTAGTTCATAAATACTATACAATTTTTGTGACTTTTACTTATTTTCAATGTTTTTAATTTAAATTCGTGCAATTTTTTCAGTTTTCTTATTTATGTAATTTTTATGTGTATTTTTTCAGTTTTCTTATTTATGACAAAATATAAAAAAATATGCATTTTCGTAAAAATCTGCAATAATATGCAAAAACAAATTTCTGTTAGTAAAATGTCTATGACAAAAACAGCACATTCTATTAACCAAAAATTTCTTAAAAAAATATAACAGGACATTGTTAAATATTTTTTTTTTTTTAATAGAGTTTTTAGCTTAGTTTATTATTTTTTGTTTTATAAGACTGAATTATTATTTAATTTGCTTTTAGATGTATCACATTTTTCAAAAAAAAAATTATAAAAAATTTTTAAAAACTAAAAAAAAGTTATTAATGGTTTTTAGTGCGGGATCCCGGGAATCCCGGGAAGTTCAAAAATTTTTCCCGCTTTCCCGGGAAATGTGAAAGTGCGGGAAATTGCGATCCCTACACTCAAAAGAAAAACTCTGTCAAAAAATCTGTAAAACGACTTTCAATTTGAATTGGCAATCTTTTAGCAGATTGTTCTGCTGAGAAGGATATTTTTACTAAAATCTCTGTCATTCAGTTTAAGAAAATAACAGACATTTTACTATGTTTATATTGATTTTGTTTGCTGAATTTCATTATTTTTTCAAGAAATTTTTTTATATAAACCCGTGTAAAAATGGATTAGATCTTATTTAATCTGTTTATATCTATTCATATATGATCATGTCTGATTAGATATAAATATATCTAAAATGACCAAAATCGAGATCTAATTATATCTCGGATTTGGCAATGTTGACCAAATCCGAGATATAATTAGATCTCGATTTTGGACATTTCAGATATAATTATATGCTATCAGATACGATCATATATCGAGGGCCTATATTCAAAACCCTCTATCTTCCATTTTCACGAAAATGACTTTTTGGTGGCAAAATATTCAGTAAAACGGCCCTCATCTATGATGTAAAATTCAGAACAAAAATATTTTTTTTTGCTATGTTATTTGCATTTTTGGTTTTCTCTATCTCTTACACAATTAATTTTTCTGAATGCAAAACCCTCTATCTTTTCAAATAATTAATTTATAAATATTTTTTTTGAATAATTTCATCATGCATTACATGTTTTCATACTAATTTTTGCATGCTGCACATGAATTTGCCAACAAAATTCCAGAGCCGCGATTTTTATCCACTGATGCTAATTTTTTCTGAAAATTCTTGTTTAACTTTTTGAAAAATATGGCTCAAAATTTGTATGTCTTGTGTACATTATGAAACAAAAAATTTAATCTTAAAAATCCCGATGCTGATCAGCATCTGTGGACCAAAATTGTGCTTTTAATTTTTTTACTATTTTTTACACAACATACTCAGCAGTTTGTCAACTTTTGAGACGAATTCGGTAAAAAAAATAATTTTTGCCTTAAAAATCCGCACCTATGGACCAAAACCGCGATTTCGGAATTATTTATAAGCTGTTATTATTAATAAATTACCTTAAAAATTAACCGATGTCGCAAATGAAATCATAATAATTCATTTTTATTAAAATGCAAAACCCTCTATCTGATCATTTTCATTCATGTACTTAATATTTTTGAGAAACAAAACCCTCTATCTATCCTCTAAAATTCCCAATAGTGCAAAATTTTAAAAACGATTCATATGTGAGATTCAGTAGTTGATTTAAAAAAATATTGTAGAATATCGAATTTTAATTACTCTGACAATACGCGAAATAAACAGTTTTTTGGCTCTCCTGAAAAGTTTTGTTTTTTTAGATAGAGGGTTTTGAATATAGGCCCTCGATATGAACATATATGAACAGATCAGATAAGATCTAATACATTTTTACACGGGAAAAAAAAAGCAGAGCAGATTGTCAGCAGATTGCTCTGCTGAAATCAGCAGATTTCTTTGCTGAAATCAGCAGATTGTTCTGCTGAAATCAGCAGATTATTCTGCTGAAATCAGCAGATTGTTTTGCTAAAATCAGCAGATATTTCTGCTAAAATCAGATTTCTCTGCTGTCGAACAACACACATGTTTAATAGCTAAAACGCCAGATAAAAGTATAAGCTTCCGTAGCGTAGTGGTTAAGAAGTGTACTTTCAAATCGGAAGGTGGCGACTTCGATGCTGGCTGGCGGCGTATGTTTTTTTTTTTTTTTTTTTCTTGTTATATTTATTCACCTCTTATGACAGATATTTAGCAAACCGTGTCTGCTAAAATCAGCAGATTTCTCATATGGCTCAAAATGGGAGTATTTTCAGCAGATTTTTCTGTTGATTGGACAGAGAATTTATTTTGAGTGTAGTTAATAGTCAATTATACTCATTATGTGAAAATTATTAACAGGTCGCCGCCGTCAAGGATTGAACCCATGTTCTGTAATGTTTGCTATTAACTGCCTCTTAGATACGATCACTCTAGACCGTTATGCTAAGTTGGCTGTTAAGCAAGTATAAACTAAATTATGATTTTCAATTCGTTGTTGGTTGTTGCTGTTGTTTTTTCATACAGAAGAGTGGGTGCGTAAATAAATGCATTTGTGCACATGTCTGGTGTAAACATGGAAATGATGAGATTGAGGGTTTTGGATTGTAAAAATTAAAGAACCTAAAACCAAAAATGGATGATATTTCGAAAATTACCAAATTTGTGTTAAGCGTGCAAAAATAACTAAGAAAACAAATTCCAAATTCAAAATTAATTATTTCGAAAAAATAAAATTATTTGTAAAATAGTTTTTCGAAGAGATAGAGAGTTTTGCATTAGACACTTTTTGAAACTCAGGAAATTAATTCAGTTGTTGGTTTAAATTTACTTAAAATCTTGATTTTAACAGTAAAAATCTGTTAAATTAAGTTAAAATTTTAAGTGTTTAACAACATTTCCTAAACAAATTATTTTTTTAAGTGTAAAATTATAAGAAATTGTTCTTGCCCAATGAACTGCCTGTCTGCCTATAATATTTCTTCAAGCTTTAATCTCAATGATCATGTAAATACCAATTTTTTCTTTTTTTATTATTCTAAACACAAATAAATCAGAATTGTCATAATTCTTTAAAAAATCTATACAAATATATTTGTATTGAAAGCTTCTTAACAATAAATAAATAAATTTCACAACTAATCTTTTAAAAATCCCTTTCTTAATCCCCTGCCCAATTGATAAATTGCTTAGAAAATCTATTATAATAAAAATAATTCTTTGACACTGAGTGTATAATAATAAAATTAAAAAAAAGAAAAAGAAAAATCTTATATTTCATATCTGTAGCATGAATGTGTTCTACAATGTATTTTTTTGATAGAGAAGTACAACAAATATACAAGATCACGTCATGTTTCGAGTTGTTGTATTTTTATACCCTCCACTTAGTGATAGAGGGTATATATAAGTTTGTCATTCCGTTTGTAACTCATCGAAATATCGATCTGGGACCCCATAAAGTATATATATTCAAGAAGCCCGATCGATTTTAAGACATTCTAGCGATGTCCGTCTGTCCGTCTGTCTGTCTGTCTGTCTGTGGAAAATGCTGTCGCGGACAAAATATTGCACAGAGATGACTGAAACTTAACATATTTATTGGAAGTTCTCCCGAGAAGTTTGGTATTGCATTTGAGCGATATCGGTTTAGCGGTTCAAAAGTTATGAACGAAAATGTAAGCACACCTCAAAAATTTCGGTACATTCAACATAACCTAAAAATACAAAATGCTTTAATTCGGCTTCTGGTTGACATATGTGAACATAATTGAACACCAAATGGTATTTAAACAAGTTCGAACATATTTTTTGACAAAAAAAGAAAAAAATCGCGGATTTTTTTTACCAAAATTTTTTTTCGCGGAAATTTTTTTTCAAAAAAAAATTTTTTTTTCAAAAGTAATTTCCTTTTAAATAAGGTTTTTTGCAATAATCTTTTTGAAATTGTGGAGGGTATCACTACATTCGGCAAGGCCGAATTTAACTTTTTTACTTGTTTTTTATTATTATTTTATTTTTATTATCTCATAATAAATTAAGCAAAAAAAACTCATTGCAACAAGACAAAAAAATATATAAATAAACTAGAAAAAAAAACTACCCGCTATGGATGCACTTTATGGAAAACAAAACTAAAAAAAAGGGCCAACGACGAGTGGAGTACTAATAAACTAAGAGTAAATAAAATTATTTAAAAAAACCCAGCAAAAAAAGCAACAAGTGTTGGCTGAAACTTCTCCCAGAAGTGCTGAGAAAAGCACAATCTAAAATGAGGCAAACTATAAAAAAAATCACCACCAACCACTTGAAATTTATAAAAAGTACTTTTTGCAAATTTCGATCAAAAAGTGACAAATTAGTGTACTTTGGTACTTTTACAATCTCCTGTAATATTCTATGATGCTCATAGAAACTTGAAATGTGGGATCCTTCAGTCGAAAAGGTGCCATTTGGAAATTCCGATTTTAATGGGGTAAAAATAATGAAATAAACTGTACTTTGGTACTTTTTTGATCACCCGAAATAATTCTTCTAGAAACTTGAAATGTGGCATGTAGATCATACAGCAAAAAAAAAACATAATGGAAAAAGTACTTTTTAGAAATTTTTGATGCTAATTGGGTAAAAAAGTAAACTTTGGTACTTTTTCAATATCCTGAAATAATGGTCATAATAACTTGATTTTTAGAATCATGATGCTACATCGGAACAAAAAATTCAGCAAAAAGACTTTTAGGAATTTCTGTTTCTAAGAGGGTAAAATTGATAAAAAAAAAAATAGTACTTTGGTACTTTTTCGATTTCATCTAATAATGGTCTTTGTAACTTAAAATTTTGAATCTAGGAACATCCAGCAAAAAAAAACTCAAAAACGGGGTTTTTGTAATTTAAACGGGACAGATTCGATTTATACAAGACAGGAAATGAGTAAAAAGCAAAAATTGGTACTTTTTAGAAATTCCGACAAAATAGTAAAGTTCTTTATTTTGGTACTTTTTCTTTCTCCTGAATTACAAAAAAACTTGAAATTCGCAAAATTTTATCCTCTAGACGGAAATCTGTTGCAAATTCCGATATAAATTAGGTAAAAAGGGCAAACAAATCGTACTTTGGTACTTTTTCGATCTACCGAAAAAGTGGTTCTAGTAACTTGGAATGTAGGATCATCCAGCGAAAAAAACAATGTGACAAAAGAACTATGTTCATAAAAACTTATCCAGTCGAAAAAATGCTAAAAAGTAACTTTTGGAAATCCAATTTTAATGTGTAAAAAGGGTAAGCAAATTGTGCTTTAGTACCATTTAGTCCCGAAGTAATGGTTTTAGAAACTTGAAATGGGGAATTTATACATTTAAAAAATTATGTCATTAACTGTTTGTAGTTTATTTAAGAAATTTTACGTTTAGACGTTTTTAAAAGAAAAAACATTTGTTTGATGTTCAGTTTTTATTAATGACTACTTCTATCCTTTGTTTCAAAAATAACACACTAAATAATAAAGACTTTCGTTAACATTTAATTTTTAAAGTAATTTATTTTTGTTCTGTAAGTAAAAACTACTGATTTTTCTTTAAATTTTTAATGATTTGTGTAAGTAATTTTTTTTAAATTGTTGGTATTTTTTAATGAGATATCATTACACTCAAAAAATTATGTAGGTAAATTCCAGTGAATATTCACTTAAAACAAATGAAGCTTTATTTAAAAACCATTCCACTGTTTTTTCATTTAAAATAAAAACACATTACAGTCAATTTTAAATGTTAATTTAATGACTAACCAAAACATTAAAAAACCAGTGAATATTCAGTTATTTTGTATTGAAAAACAGTAAAACTATAGAAGAAATTTTTTACTGCCGAAATTAAATGTAACAGAAAATTCGTTTTTAATACAGTAAATTATTTTTTTTAAACTACAGAAACAGTAAAAAAATTAAATCCTTTATAAAATAAGTGATTTTTCTTTTAAAATGACTTTACTGATTACTTTTTAAAATAACCTACAAACAGTTAATGACATAATTTTCTTAGTGTAGTTTTTACCTACACAAGTAGGTTATTTTTTTGTAGAAAAAAAAATTCAAAAAATTATTTATAGTAATATTAAAACTTGTTTGTATCAAGTGACTTTGGCACGATGGGTAGAGTGTCTGGCCAGAATGTAGTTGATTGCGGTATCGATTCCCCAAAATTTTATTAAAATTAAAAAAAAAAAATATTTCAATAGAAAATTGTAAAAAATAACCTACGAAATCATTAATTTTTAATGTTTTTGTAGGTAATTTTTTAGGAATTTGTTGGTTAAAATGAATAAAAACAAGTAAAAATTTTAAATTCGGCCTTGCCTAATTTATAGATACCCTCTACAATATATTTTTTTTTTTTGAGAAAAAAAATCTTTTAAAAAAAAAAACGCGGAAAAAATTTTTTGGTGACAAAAAAAATTCCTCGATTTTTTTTTTTTTTTTTGTAAAAAAATAGGTTTGTAATGTAAAAATATCACTCTGTGTCCAATTCTGTTCACATATGCCAACCAGCAGCCAATTTAAGAGCATTTTGTATTTTTAGGTTATATAGAATGTACCAAAATTTTGGAGGTGTTCTAACATTTTCGTTCATAACTTCTGAAACGCTGAAGCGATTTTGCTGAAATGCAATACCAAACAACTTAGGACAACAACAAGTAAATGTGCTAAGTCTCAGTGATACATGTTTAATACTTTATCCGTGATCACCATTTCCACAGACGGACAGACAGACGGACATCGCTAGAATGTCTTAGAATCGATCACTGATCAATAATTTCGATACAAAGGGGACAAAACAAGTGAGTAAAAAGAAAAATGTTGTACTTTTTTAACTTTTGAACTAGCGATGGGCGTGTTAGTGAATTTTAACTCCCGAAATTTATTTTTCTGCTCACGTTCACGCACGCTCACGTGAGTAACTAAAATGTTTCTCACGCTCACGAAAACTCACGAAATTAAAATAAAAAAAAATTTTTTTGACTTTTTCTGATTTCTTGCACAAAAAGAATTTTAATTCCTATATTCAATCATAAACATTTATTTAAATCACAATTTGGTATTAATTAACCTCTAAATTCAATACGATGCTAATTTTCTTACTTGTTGTCTGTTTTAGACAGAACAAAACAATTACGCAAGCTCACGGGAACAAAAATTACTCACTCACGCACGCTCACGAACGATTTTTTTTTTACTATTCACGCACACTCACGATCACGTGAGTAAAAATAAATTTCACTCACGATCACGCGTGATTCATACGTGAAGATGCGTGTCACGCACGCATCTCTATTTTTAACTAAAAACCCCAGAATCTCAAAAGGGGTAAAAATGGAATAAAACAGGGGGAAGCAACTGGAATACAACTTTGAACGAAACTAAATAAATAGTTTTTCTCAAAAATTTTTCCTTTAAGTTTTTTTTATACCCTCCAACCACAGTATAGGAGTATACTCACTTTGTCATTCCGTGTGTAACACATCGAAATATCGGTCGGGGACCCCACAAAGTATATATAATATTGATCCATGATAGAATGTAAGACATTCTAGCGATGTCCGTCCGTCCGTCCGTCTGTAGAAATAACGATGCTGTCCAAACCAAAAGAGCTAGACCCCTGAAATTGGGCAAGAATATCTCTTATATTACTGATAATGTTGAGTTCGAAGATGGGCAAATTAGGAACTAATGAAGAACTAAAACGACCCCTGAAAAATACGATATTCCTACGAGTTTATTTTAATTTTTGCTCAACAAATGTAACATTTGTATGCCATATTATATTCATAGACCTGCTCTTGGACCAAGGGGGTTAGAAAATTCGATTTCTTTCGGGACGCCCCCTTTGGGGGCGTGGTTATAGAAATTAATTAAAAATAATGATAAAAAATTATTATTTAATCGTAAATATCATAAACAAATAATTTTTAAACATATATAGCGGGGGTACATGTGTCCCCCAACAACTTCGATGACCACCCCCCCCCCCCCTCAAAAGACACCCCCGCAATTTTTTTTTTTGAATTTTAAACGTGTTGGAGGGTATAAAAGATTCGGCACAGCCGAATTTAACACTTTTTTACTTGTTTGGTTTATTTTTTTATGAAAATTTTTTTATGAAATTTTTTTTTTTTTATGAAAATTCTTTTTTTTATGAAAAATTTTTTACACGTTTAAAATAAAAATCGAAAATTTTATGTTCTTTATTGTGTGATTTTTTTTTTAATTCCAGACTTAAACCTCAAACGACAGACAAAAGATATTGACCGATTTGAAATAGATTTTGTAGGTATTTTTCTGGTATAGGTGGTCCACTTTTCCTGGGTATCCGTTTCCGATCAGAGAAAAAAGTGTAAAAACGCCCCATCCTATTGATTAATCACCAGTATAGAAATTTGTAGCATTAAATAAAAATGTAATTAGCTCATTTAAAATATTAATTGGCAGATTAACGTATCAAAAGTTAAATGTTGTTTTTTTATTTTTAGTACCAAAAGGTACTTAAAAATAAATTGTATTTATTCGGCCTTTATATATGTATATATATTCGATTAGAGTTTTATTCTAGTTCGAGGCCCAAAAATATTTCTATATATGATATTGTCATAATAGAGTATTTTTAATTTATTGCTTTAAAAAAGTTACTCATCTCATAGTATGTCTGTACTGATCAGTTTCATACCCACTAAGGAATCTTCAGCAGACTTTGATTGACCAACGATGATTGACTAAAGTCTGCTGAAGATTCCTTAGTGGGGATGAAACTGATCAGTACAGACATACTATGAGATGAGTAACTTTTTTCAAGAAATAAATTAAAAATACTCTATTATGACAATATCATATATAGAAATATTTTTGGGCCTCGAACTAGAATAAAACTCTAATCGAATATACGTATCAAAAGTTATTTAACTAATTTCATTCAAAAGCTTTATTTTTTCTAAAGCATTTTCAAAGCCCTTTTGTTTGCTGGGATATTTGTATGAAAAAAAGCACAACAAAACACAAACTGTCATTTTGAAATTAAAAACAAACAACACGAAATATATAATAAAAACTTAAACTATTATAAGGAAATGCGTGGGGTTTTTTATATAAATTTTGTTTAAAGTTTTTGTAGTTTTTGGTCGGAAAATTAACTTTTAGGTATTATTGTACTCCATCCCGTACTCTAATAAGTATGAACTATATTAAACCCAGAAAGCATAGTTAAAAGACAAAGACCATATGACAACAACGGCAACTTAAAAAAAACAAGGAATAAATATGAGTTGTTGTATGGTTTTGTCTAAACTTCACGTACACAAAACGAATTTAACCTAACTACTGTATATTAGACGGGGAAGAAAAAGAAAACGAAAATGAAAAAAATTTTTTTAATTTTTTGAAAAACTTATTCTTATTGATCAAAATGTTGCAAATAAAGAAAATCTTTTTCACCAATACACATTAAATCATATTGTCATCAACGCGATGAAACTTTTCATCAATTTGGATGACAATGTCATCAATTTTTCTTTTTAAACACATCACCTAATTGTATTAAGGACACGTTACATAGGACGAAAATTCATAAAACATTTCATCATATTGATGAAACTTTTCAACAATATCAGAATTTTTTTAATGTTGGGGCTTATTCCCGGAGTCAGTAGCGATCGAAATTCTAATTGAACTTGAGATTCTTCAATATACACTGAAACATAAGTAAAATATAAATTACTTATCAAAGCATAATTTTAGGCATACTGCAACCATAAAATTCAAAGCATAATTTTAGGCCTTCAGGAAAATTGAAAAATCGAGAGTTAGCCCTTGGTAAGCCCTCGCTTTGTTAAACCAAAAATTGCAAATTTCCTCCCAAACTTTTGCAATTTTCATCCCATTCTACTTAATAACATACGTTCGTATGTACGTCTGTAGCAAACCAATGAATTTTGATATGTTACGAGTGGTAATAGCTGATAGAAATACAACTTCTAAGTAGACAATCAAAAGACAATACTCATAATATGTTGTTATTATAGTTGTTTAAAACGTTAATGTTTTGTATGTTTTTTTTTTCTATTTCGTTTGGCTAAAGAATAGAAATCCATTTGAAAAAATAAAAAGAATATGTACTTAAAGAAATCAAACTCCTTCATGGCACTTTTTTCTGTTGTTGTTTTGCTTAGGGGACTTAAATTGAACTTAAGAACCGAGTAAACCAATCTTTTTGGAATTTCTAAATGGTTGAGTAAAATAATTGAGTTTAATTTAAAATTTAATCTAGCTTAATCGGGTTTGAAATTTTTGATGAATCGAATTTTCATTCACAGATAAAAATGAGTTGTTAGATCAAGCACGAAATACACCAGGTTGAGCATTATTTTAATTAAAAAGTCATCTAATGAGGAAAATTGTTGGATCAAGCACGAAAATTGTAGGTCAGTCATTGACTGTTCCTTTATTAAACCAATGCTTGATTTGAGTAATTTGTTAATTGTTATTTTTCTGTAATTTTTGATTAAACCAATGTTTGATTTGAGTGAGCGGTTAATCAATAATTTTGTGTTATTTTTGAGTAATCCAATGCTTGATCTGAGTGAATGGTTAATCAATATTTTACAGTTGTAGTGTTTTTTGTCAGTCTTTTCAAGTCTTTTGTTTAAACTGTTTTTTTTTGTGCTTTATATTATTTTGTTTATTTTCGTCTTGTGTGCGTGAAAGTACTTTTCTATTTGACGACTAACTAAAACTAAAACAAAAACGCAACAGCGTTCATCGCATTGTTACTCAAAGCCTACTATGATGAGTTTTTTTGTTTTTATGAATTTTTTTGTGAATTTTTCAGATTTGAGCAAATGGTTAATTGATTCAAGTAAAATTTAATTAAATGTCAAATTTTAAGCTGAGCAAATATTTAATTCTTTTTTTCCATTGAATATTTTTTTCTGTGTTACTTAAAATAACTATCGCTGAATTAAAGCAAAAAGACCCATTAAGGCGACAAAATTTGTAGCCCATCAATTGCTTATGTTGCATCAATTTATTTTTTCTGTTGAGATAACAAAAAAATTAAGTTCGATTGCTACAGTGAATAAAAAATGTTGACTACAAATGTTGTTCGAAAAACATCGATTTTAATTCGAAAATTCTTTTAATTCAAAGACATTATTTGTAGTTCGAAGATTCTATGATTCTTTGAAAATTACATTTTTAATTCAAAAAATATCATTGTAATTCGTAAAAGATCAGTGTTATTCTAAAAAGATCAATTGTAATTCGAAAGAAATCAATTTTAATTCAAAATACATCAATTGTAATTCGAAAAAGATGAATTGTAATTTAAAAATTATCAATTGTTATCATAATCTTAATGCCAATACAGGTTAGAAAAAGATCAGCTGTATTCTAAAAAGATCAATTTTAATTAAAAAATATAAATTTTAGTTCAAAACGAAAATGATCAATTGATATTCACACAAGATCAATTGTAATTTAAATAAGATCAATTGTAATTCGATAAAGGTCAATTGTAATGCAAATAAGATCAATTCTTATTTAAAGAAGATCAATTAAAATTTAAAAAAAGATCAATTTTATTTCGAAAAAGATCAAGTGTAATTCGAAAAATAGCAATCGTAATTCGAAATTTGGTATTTTTTGAATTACAATTGATTTTTTTTTCGAATTCCGATAGAAGGTAAAAAAGTATAATTTTGGTACTTTTTATGTTCCCTGAAACTTGAAATGAGGAATGTTGGATCGTCCGGCGGAAAAAGTACTTTTTGTCAGATTCCATTGTCAAGATTATTTAGCAAATATAAAAATCCTATACTACAAGTAGCAAATGGAATTTAATGACAAATCGTTAATGATCAAACTAAAATATTAATACGAGGGCAGACCAATAATTCCGTGACTTTTCGAACTTCCCTCGTAGTTAGATGAAATGCAACACTACTGTCAAATGTTGAGCAAGTTCCGTCATTTACTTTGCCTTTAACAGCTGTTCAAAACATACAACCCCCTAGGTTTTTATACCCTATACCACTCTGTAGTACAGGGTATAATAAGTTTGTGCTGATGTTTGTAACTATCCGAAATATTGGTCCTAGACCCACTTTTAAGTATACCGATCGTCTCAGAATAACTTTTTAAGTCATTCTAGCGATGTCCGTCCATCTGTCAGTCCTTCCGTCCATGTAAACGTTATAAACACGATACAGGGCGCAATCGATTTGTCTAAAATTTAAAACTTAAGCTTCGTATGGGTGAAGGACGAAGCATATTGAATTGGAGCCCCATACAAAGGGGCCTCCAATTTTGGCTTAAATGGCTCTAAGTGCCGTATTATAATAGATATCCTTTCGAAATTTGGCAGGTTAACCTGTTTCGTATTCAGATACAACCATTCCGAATTTCAAAGAAATCGGACTAGTTCTTCATGCAGCCCCCATTCAAACCACCTTCCCCGATATTCACACAAATCTCTCAAATTTCATGAATATAAAAAATATTTTATTGAAATTTTGTTTGTGTGTGTTTAACGCGTACTTTAATAACCTAATCAAATCGGATTTTAGTCGGACCACTTTTGGACCAAGGCCATATGAAAATTTCGCCCGATATTCCGTTTATGCGGTTTATTGGCTACAAATAGGAGCTTATTGTGAGTATTTTTTACTTTTTATTAAAGATTTGACAAAAGATTTTTTTTTTTTTCACCATCGATTTCAATTGTTGGTTTACTTACTTTCGTTGTTATTGGACGGCCAATTGAACTCAATACACCTAAAAATGTCGAAAAAATCCCTGATTCGGTGTTGGACGATCAAAGAGCAAGAGTGCGTGCGATTGTTGATGCCACAGGCATTTCATATGGCAGTGTGATTTCGATTTTAAATGATCAGTTGGGTTTAAGAAAGCTGTCTGCAAGATGGGTGCCGCGTTTGCTTTCAATTGGCCATAAACGTAATCGTGTGACAACTTCAAAGGATTGTTTGAAGTTGTTTAACAGCAATTGAATGAGTTTTTTCGGCGTTTTGTAACTGTGGATGAAACATGGATCCATTATGGATCCATGGATCTAAACAATAGGTTTCTCCGGATGAACTAGCTCCGAAGAAGGTCAAGGTAAATTTGTAGGCCTATAAGGTGATGCACGCGGGATAATCCGGTGGCATGACATAATTCCCACGGATATAACCCACATTTCCGTTATGGATCGTCTTTTTTTTTGTTTAGAAAAAAGTGGGCGTTAGGTGAGTGGAAACCAGATACCGAAATTCAAAACAAAAATTTGACATTGGAGTCAAAAACGATTCAGGTCAAAACTGTAGCTGTTGGCAAACCATGAACAATTTTAAGCATAGCGTTAAGATCGGACTTAAAGTGGCCACGCAGTGAATAAAAAAACTAAGAAGGCAACGGCCAGGGGTGTGGCAAAAAAAAAAAAAATTTTTTTTTGGAGTCCTAGGGGGTGCCCAGTTCAAGTTTTGTTGTGTGTGTGTGAAGTTTAAACCAATGTAGTTGTAATTAGTCAAATTTGACTCATGATGATACTTTGGATTTTTTTTAAATCCCTGTAAACTTTTGGTTTATGCATGAAATTTAAAATTTTTAAAACAAAAGTTTAATGAAATTTAAGTGGTTTTCTTTGTGTTTAGAAAAAAGTGGGCGTCAGGTGGGTAGAAACCGAGATACCGAAAGTCACAACAAAAATTTTACGTCGGAGTCAAAAATTATCAAAGTCAAAATTGTAGCTGTTTTCAAACCATGAACAACGATATGCATAGTGTTACGATCGGAATTAAAATGGCGACGCAGTGAATAATAAAACTAAAATTGCGACGGCCAGGGGCGTGGCAAAAAAAAATAAAAATTTTTGGAATCGTCTTCAACTAATCTTTAATTCTAGGGTGTGACTGGCAAAACTTTTTCTGAACGACCCACTCTAGTCTCAATGCAAAATTCCATGAATTGGGCTACGAATTGGTACCTCATCCCCCAAATTCTCCCGATTTATCCCCCAGTTACTATTTTTTATTTCCAAACCTAAAGAAATGGCTCGGTGGAAAGAAATTTTGCTCCAACGATAAATTTATTTTATGCCTATTTTATGCCTATTTTATGGACCTCGAAAAATCCTATTTTTTGGAAGGGATACAAAAATTGGAGAAATGTTGGACTAAAAGGAAGGGGTTTCAGAGGGCACACTCTAATTGTTCTGAAACTTGCATATGGGAATGAGGGAAGAGTTACCTGAGGTAATGAGGTCTTTCGGGAAAATACAAATAAGATCCGAACCAGCAGGAATTTCGCCAAACGAAAAAATACGGATCAGCTTAATTTTAATTGAGATTATTATATGTTATTTGGGCGGTCGTACGTATATGAATCATTCCACACCAAATGTCCCGCTACAGAAAAACATGTGACCCGTGAAACCCACTAAGAAAATTGCGTTTTTGGTTTTTCAATTTTTCAAAAACTGGGCTTAGGAGGCGTGGTCAAATATTGGAAAAATGGTGAAATTTGTGTCGAGTTGCCTTGTTTAAAATTTACATTCTTGTATAGTTTTGTATGGGCTATCGATTGATTTTTTTTTTGGAAAATTTTCAGAACCCGTTCTGAAATTTTTAATTTTTTAAGTATCGATGTTTGTCGCATTTGAATTTCATAACAATTTTGTAATTTTCTTGTTTCAACGTAGCATATGAGTAATATTTATGCAAATATTCAATACTCATTCGCTATGTTGAAACAAGAAAATACAAGCAAATAACAAAATTGTTATGAAATTTAATATTCAAATGCGATTTTCTCGCAAAAAACGAAAAACACATGTCTGAATTTTTTGTGTGGATAGACAAACATCTAAACTTAAAAAAAATAAAATTAAAAAAAAACAAAAGTGGCCGGATTTTTGGTAAAATAAATATTCCGAAATTCACGATACACATGTTTTTTTCGCTGGACATTTGGTGTGGAATGCTTCATATACCGCTTCATATAAACTACCCCTAAGTTTTTACATTTTTGAAAGTAAGGACTTGACAAAGCCGCATTTGGAGACGTCCGATACACGATTGTATAGGCCTTAAAAAAACCTTTCGATCTGTGTAAAATGTTAATATGTATAGTTTTTAAGAAATATGAAAAATCCTCAAAAAGCGAAAAAAAATCCAATTTTTCCCCTCCCCTTTGACCAACTAAATGTGAGATTGGGCAGCTAAGAAAAACAGTTGACTCTTATTTGCTCCCCTCTTTCCCATATGCAATCTTCAGGACAATCGGTGGGTGCCCTGTGAAAGACCTTCCGTGTAAGTGTATTGACCTAAAAAGTTTAAAAATATATTTTTATACCTTCCAACTACAGTATGGGGGTATACTCACTTTGTCATTCCGTGTGTAACGCATCGAAATATCGGTCGGGGACCCCATAAAGTGTATATATTATTGATCAGTGATCGATTCTAAGACATTTTAGCAATGTCCGTCCGTCTGTCCGTCTGCAGTTAACACGATGCAGTCCAAAATAAAGAGCTAGACTCCCGACATTTGGCACGAATATGTCTTATGTTCCTAGGCAGGTTAAGTTCGTAAATGAGCAAAATCGGATCAGGAAGAACGTGAAGAACTAAACCAACCTCTGAAAAATACCACTTTTTTTACATGTTTTTTTGTATTTAACAAATGCCACATTTTATGCAGTCCTACATTTGGACCCAAAAATTAGAAAATGTCTTTTTTTCGGTCCGAAAGAATTTTCAACACATATTCGAGAGGAAATTTGCCCCCCCCCCCCAAATTATCACTACCGTCCCCCCTCCAAAAAAAAGAAAACGCCCCTGAAATTTTTTTTATTTTAAAAATTTATATAAAAGCTTCGGCACAGCCGAATTTAAGACTTTTTTTTTTTTTTTTTTTTTTTTTTTTTTAAATAACTAGTGAAGAGTATGGAGATAAATAAGTAGTTACTGACTCGGATTACTAATAAGGAGTAAAAACTCATTACCAATAAGAAGTAAAATAATTAGTTAATTAAAACATTTAAAATTTAACTTGTTGTTACTAAAAATTAAAAATTGCGTAATTTTTATTAAGTTTTTAAGTGCTTTTAAAGTTAATTGAATTGTAAAGGTAAAAAACTGCAAGTGCAAGGAGATATTATTACTTAGAAGTGCTTTTATAACATATTACTGAAAATTAGTTACTTTTGGGCTTAAAATAATGTTAATGGTAATGGGTACTCATTATAAATAATGTATTTGGTAATGATTACTTTTCACAACTCATTACCATGTTTTTGCTGGGTGGTTTTTATATTTGCTACACTCAAAAAAAAACATTGTAAAATTACAAGAAAAACTTGTAACTGTTTTTGTTTGCTACCTCCTATTTGATAAAAATTCCTAGTAATTTTACAAGCTTTTTACCAATAATTTTGTAATTTGACAAGCTTTTTACCAATAAAATTGTAAATTTACAGTTTTTGGCACAATTAAAATTACAAGGAATTCTCGTGAATTTACTAGATTTGTTTTCTATAATTATCTTGGAAATTTGTAAAATTACAAAAAAAAATTGTAAAATTACAAAAAAAAATTTAAAATTCGAATTGTTAAAAAAGAAGGAAAGCTGTCAAATATTGGTAAAATGGAATTACGAGACTTTTCCTATTAATTTGAAAAAGTTTTTTTTGTGTGTAAATAATCTTGACAATGGAATCTGACAAATTCCGAAACACGTGTCGATTAAGTCTTGCAAAAATGAACAACATAAATAAATTTAAAACTGAAAAATAATTTTCTTGAAAATTATTCTATGAGAATTTATTTAGTAAAGGAAATAATGACCTCGAGCTAGAATAAACCTACTCAAAATATAATATTTTAAAGATCGAATAAAACAATTTTTATTTTTAAATAAAAATTAATCAGCATTTCTATTATATTTCAAAAAAGGAATGAAAAGAAAATATGACATCAAAGGAATAAATTGAAACATTTGAATTTGATACAGGATGCTGGTGATGATATAAAAAAAATTTCCCCTGAAATCTTTTTCATTCTCTTTGATTACAAATGATATTGATCTTGGCATATTATTTTTTTTCCTTTTAGATTAATTGTTACACAATGAAATTGTGCATAATAAATTATAACAATAGCAAGCGAAAAATTCCCATGAATTAAAAAACTTACATTTTTAAAAGATCATAAAACGATAAATAACCCTTTTTTTAAATAAAACCCTCTTCCATCCTAAATAAACCCAAGGATCTTAAGGTTTCCCCTAACTGCTTAAAAAGACAATTCTAATATGTACTGTTGCAACATGTTTAACTTACATTTTCTTTTAGAATATAGTAGCGTAACGTAAAGTATTAGTATAGTTCCTTGCAGTAGTTTCCTTTTTTTTAACGTTTTTTTGTTAGTGTACTGGTTGGTTGGTTTACTAAGACTGCATGCATTCATAAAAGTCCTGCTGCAGTTTTTACTTGTATCCTTGTTTTGTTCTGGTTGTGTGTTGAATTTTTTCTTTTTTTTTGTTGTTTAGGTGTAAGAATACAATAGTGGTATAATAGTGTTTATAAGTAAGTGTGTGAAGAAGTTTTTCTTGTAATTTTTTTTTTCTACTTTCGTTGTTGTTTTATTTGTATATATGATACTTTATGTGTGTGTATGGCTGTGTATAGTATTTGAATTGTTTGTTGTATATTTTGTGTAGAATTTTTATTTTTATTTATTTTTTATATTTTCAACTTATTTATATCATGTTACAATCCTCAGAACTGCACTTGCTGTAATGGACGTAGCAGCAGTGTAGTGACAACAACAGAGAACCACGATTAAAACGACAGAACGAAGAATGGCTACACAGTGACAACAAGGATTTCAATAAAAGACCAAAAAAAAATCAAAAAATTGCAACAAAAAATACGGTGGATATCAGAGTTTTGAAATGATTAGTTTAAGAGAGACCACAATGACTTTGTCCTGACCTACCTAGATTCGCCAATGAACTCCACTAGATTAATCTCTAGAACATCTATTTTCTTTTAAATATCTAAGATGCCGTTTCTAGGCATTCACATAGAATTTGGTACTGTAATTTGTGTACTGACTTTTCATCCACATCCATATAGCTCCTTAGACAACCATGTGTTTGGTCATCCGTCCTGTGGAACTGTGGCCATTGAGCACTCTTTAACATATATATGCTTGTAGTTTCCTTGCCAAATCGAAAATGCTTCTTTGGATTGGGCAGCGGACTTAAAATCCAATTGTCATAAATTGTTATTCCTTTCCAAAAGCTGCATCCAGTTCAGCTTAATTTCTGCTAAGCATGCGCAGCGACGAGAATGATCTTTTGTGAACCGCAAAGGTGCCCAAAATATTCAGGTTCTTAATTGTCCACCCAGATAATGAAGCATTCTACCAGTCAGTTTAGGGCACGTACGTACTGTCTCTTTATCTATGTGTCTGATAGATTTTATTTCCTCATCTGGTCATTTCCTCAAAGGTAATTTTGACCTTTGTTTCTAACAAAGGTCAAAATGACCTGTTAGTTAGGACGATAGGAATTGGAGATTCTTTTTGTCCAAATATATCAATCAATCAGTGCCTGACCTTAAAAAAGTAATAAATACAAAACAATTTCGACATTGTGCTATTTAAAAGGGTCTTGCTAATCTTAAAGTACATAAATCACCGGTTGACATACCGGCACTGGTAGTGTGAAATAATGCTCTTCAACACCATAGTGTCCACTGACAAACCTTTTATGGACGTAATATCGTTTAGTAGTCTGTTGTTCATGATAGAATAGTAATCCTTATTCTTAACACAATTCGTAAAAATGGTTTCGCTAATAACCCTGAAAATTACTATCTGATTGCAATTTCAACTGCGTTCTTAGAGATGATGGTAAACAATTATCATGTTATGTAGACTCAAACTCTCATTTCAATGATCGACAGTATGGATCAGTCATCCGATCTTAAATATTATGGAGGCCATAGTAATTATCTAGACTAAAACTTACTTTCCAATGATCGATCTACGTAAGACCGGACATCACCATTTTGGTAAAGTGGTTTCTCTGGATATTCTAACACATTTTGTCATGTGTTAGAATATCCATTACTAACAAGGAGAGTCTACCTGGTGTCACCCTCCGATGCGGGACGGAACTGGAACGGAAAACCGACTATATCTCACCGAAAACAAACCTTGACTGAACTTTCGAAGTCCAAATACCAATGTGGGTCGACTGGGCGGAGAGCTATGTAATAACAAGAAGATTGAGATGGGTACGTACTCCGGAATATATTCTAAATGCCTTGAAATCAGGGCTACATTGAGATTTCCCGACAAGTGTAGTGTTTGTCAGGCTGAATTACTTGCATTTAATAAAGCCGCTTATATGAATATGCAAAGGACATACGTCCTTGAGCCATTAAAATTTTTGTGGACAGTCTTACTACTTTGAACGTCTTAGAATCAAACATTATGAAATCGGGAATCATTACGAACTGTATACAATCCTTTCGTCGAATCAGTCAGCACATAGTCAGAGGGAGGTGACTTACGGGGACATTTGAGAATGACAAAATTTTTCATTGATGACCCTATTTTGAAGAACATAGACAGAATCTTACCAACACGATTATTTATTAGAAACTTTGACACTAAAATCCGTGAACGGATCGTATGGTCAAACATGACCTGAGACCCAGAGCCAAATTCCATAATATGGTATACGGACGGGTCCAAGCAAACCAAAAAGGATATAGGGGCGGGTATATTCGGACCAAATTTCCCACGCGCTCTACCCATGGGGAAATGCCCATCAATATTTCAGGCAGAACTATATGCCGTTCATGTATAACCGAATGTCTTCGAAGGAAAACAAATGTGTCTGACAGTCAGGCTGCACTAAAAGCTCTCATAGCACTAAAAGCTCTCATAGCTTATGAGGTGACATCCGGACTGGTCATGAACTGTATTGAGTTACTTAACGAACTAGGACGACATAACGACCTGTCACTCGTACAGATTCCGGGACATGAGGGTCACACGGGATACGAACGCACTGTTTGGCAAATCGCGGTGCCAGGCGACCCTTCATTGACCCTTAACCATTCTTTGATCTGCCATCGGGACATGTCTTAAAATATGGAGTGAATCTAAGTTCATAGAACATTGGAACTTCTGCGCTGGGCAGCGGCAGGCAAAAAGATTCATAACTAAATCCAGCACCATATCAAAACAATTACTGTCTTTCGAAAAACGATCTTCGCATCCTTACGTCTTACCTAACTAGACATTGTAACCTACGTTACCAACTTATAAAGAAAAATCTATCTTACACGAAAACGCGCAGATTCTGCGAGATAGAGGAAGAGACAGCAGAACATTTACTTTGTACATGCCCAAGACTGAATAGAAGACTTTAACATCTTGGGGTACACTTAATATCTCCGACTGACGTGTGGAACTCTCTACTAAATAGGATTCTCGGCTTTATTAAAAGCCTGATTATTTAGGGCACTCTTTTTAGGCTGCAGAATAGATCTTTCTAGTGGCAGTGCGTAGGGACTCTTATATCTAAAGCACATATTCAAGCTAATATGGGTCCCTGGACGTACTGAGGTTGCTGGGAACGAATTGGCTGATGAATGTGCGAGAAATGGCTCTGAGTCGGTGGGGGAACAGGTTGACATCTCGGTTAATATTGTGGAATTGATGAACGAAATTGATTGTAATTTTTTTTACTTTGAGCCAACATTCAGGGGATGCCCCCTACTAATGCAGTGCATTGTGTTGGTATTAGGAAAATAGGTAATGGGGAGGAGGATAAAGTGAGTAGTGGTTATGGTCATTTATTTTTAACTTTTCCAGATCGTAGCTGACTGGGAAGACTTCTGCGGGGAGTGAATTCCACATACGACTTGTTCGACTGAGAAACGAATTTTCTCTGTAATGCGTTGTGCGATTCATTGGACAGTCGACAACAAACGGATGTGATCTACTGGATTGACGAGTATTACGAACGAACACCCGAGTCTCGGGAATAAGATCACCCATTTCAGCAGAGCATTACCATGATAATATCGATAGAACAATGATGCACAACCCACGTTCCGACGATGCTCCAACGAATCAATAGAGTTGGATACCCTACTGTCGTTGATAAGCTTCAACGCACTCCTTTGCATCCGGTCCAGAAGCTTCAAAATAGACCTTGAAGCCCCTGCCAAGATATGGGAGTTGTATTCCAACTTCGGTCGGAATTCCACATACGAGTTGTTCGACTGAGAAACGAATTTTCTCTGTAATGCGTTGTGTGATTCATTGGACAGTCGACAACAAACGGATGTGATCTACTGGATTGACGAGTATTACGAACGAACACCCGAGTCTCGGGAATAAGATCACCCATTTCAGCAGAGCATTACCATGATAATATCGATAGAACAATGATGCACAACCCACGTTCCGACGATGATCCAACGAATCAATAGAGTTGGATACCCTACTGTCGTTGATAAGCTTCAACGCACTCCTTTGCATCCCGTCCAGAAGCTTCAAAATAGACCTTGAAGCCCCTGCCAAGATATGGGAGTTGTATTCCAACTTCGGTATAGATAGTATAGATAGTAAGAAGATCAGACGGAGTGAAATAATTCTTGCACCGTTTTAAGAAACCAAGGCACTTGAATGCTTCTTTTGACACTTGAAAAACATGTTGGTTCCAACCACCATCACATTGTATTTTCATGCCCAGAACATCAAGAGTATCTGATTCTTCAATATCTATACCACCCATGGATACAGATGACATTGAGTCCACAGATCGTTTGTGGGTCAATATACAACATTGGGTCTTGCGAGCATTAAAATCGACCTTGTTCGCTTTACCCCACTTGGAGATTGTAGACAGTTCATGATTAAGTGTGTCATTCATATTCTGTCTCATGCCTTCAACCTCTATAAAGCTTGGCCTATGATTAAAAGAAAATTAATGACAAATGTTGCTGTCATCTGCATAAGAATATATAGGATTGAAAGTTTGACTGAGAAGGTCATTAAGAAAAATAAGAAAAAGAGTAGGAGAAAGAACGAAACCTTGAGGTATTCCTGAGTTAAGCTGAAACTCGTCGGATGAAACCCCATCCATAACAACACGTATAGTGCGGTTTCCGAGAAAGCTCGATATAAATCGAGAGAATTCAACACCGACACCAAATGCATTAAGTTTTGATACGAGGGCGCCATGCCACACACGATCAAATGCCTTAGAAATATCTAGAGCCACAACTTTACTTTCACCAAATTGGTGTAGGGATCAACTACAACGTTCCGTAAGAAACGCTAACAGGTCTCCCGTAGAACGACTTCTACGAAAGCCATACTGTCAATCCCAAAGAAGTGAAGTGAATTGTGGCAGTTGTGGGGAAGTGGAGGAGGAGTCAGTGAAACTGTGGTTAAGTGAATGTCCGGGCCTAATGCATCACCGCCTTAGGCATTTGGAGCAAACATTGATGACCTGGAATGCCTTAACGATGTCTCATTGACTTCTCTAGCAGAGTATTTTAGAGAATTGGGGTAGTTTAAGAAGTACAATTTTTGAAAGAAAGAGGTAGTATGGAAATAATAATTAAGGGAATCACAATGGACCTTATGGCCACCAATCCGTCCAACCTAACATAAACAATAGTTTCTTTTTAAACCAGGTAGTTCCATGTCTGTACTTACAACCGAATTTATCGCTAAAATATGTATCCTACCTAACAAAAATGAATTCCTTAACTAACCGTCCAATATTCCAATTCTCGATTAATTGACAGTCAAAGTTAAAAACATGATTTGATTAAAAGCAGACAAGAATTTCAAAAAGAAATCATTCTTTACAATTCTCTAAAAATATAAACGAGGACGATGAAAATTCATATATTTACTCGTATTATTCACAAATATACAAGCATACACTCACACACAAACATTCACTCAATGCACAGTTTGAAATTTTTGTGTCTTTAAGGAGTACAACGAAACATCTGCAACCCATGCTAAGGAAGGAATTTTTTTATTTTTTTTATAACAATACGTTAACAATACATTTGGTATTAAACAATTTCTACTTCGCCTGTTCATATATTTCTTACATTATTCACCGACTATTTCAAAAAGAAGGCAACAATTTAGGGGTTCACTTTTTGCAACAACAACAGCACACAATAGTACAATACAATACAACAACAGCAACAAATAAAAGTATAAAAAAAAAGAAAAAATTCAATTTTCCGCTTTTTTTTAGATTTTGTAATATTTTTCTCATGTTTTATTCGAATACAAACAAAAAAAATCAAAGTTGTGTATAAGTGTGTGTAAGCACACACACGTACACACAATCACATACATCTACACCAGTTAGACAGAAAATAAAGTTAATCGTTGCTATCCTGTTGACTATGATTGTGATTTTTTTTTTACCATTTACAAGTATTTTTTTCTTATTTCACATATTTTTTTTTTATTTTTTGGTTTTTCATGAAATGATTTTCCAGAGATTCTTTAAGATACAACACGTACACAAATACTATATCTCTGGTGTTTAAGGATTCAATTTTTTTTTCTTTTTCTTCCTTCTTTAAAATATTTGTAACATATTTGTTTTATTTTTAAATTTCATTAAATATTTGTAACACTTTTTGTATTTATTTTTTTTTTTAGATTTTCAATTTACCGTAACAAAATTGTGTAAAAACCAAAACAAATCGAATTGAACCGAATCGTATTGAACCGAAAATAAAGTTTATTTTTTTTTTTAAATTTTTATTTATTTTTTTTTTATTTCAAACATAAACAAATAAACAACAATAATAAACGCACGTCTAAACTCAATGACATATCTAAACAAACTGAGTATTCGACTGTGAGTATGATGATAGACGACGAAAACTGACAATGTCAAAAACTTCAATAAGGGAATCAATTCTATATTAAATGAGAACGAGTCGAGTCATTAAATACTTATACTCTCTCTCTTTGGTTGAACATTACCACTAAAAAGTACTTTCTTGTTTGCTGTAATATATACACAAAAGGGATGGAAGTTGTCTTACAAAAGTACAGTTTTTGGTATTATACAAGAAAAGAGAATTTACTGAATAATGCTTTTGAAAATTAAAGGTGTCCATTATTTACTACTAAATGAAGCTCCCGGCGTTGCCCGGGTCGACTTAAATATGAATATTTTAATAGCTTCTCCCCAGCGCCATCTATCGGATCCGTAATAATACATAATTTTCTCATGACGAAACATATATACATTCAAGTGAAGCAAAATTTCACAGAAATGAAGAATTTTGTTAATAACTTTACCCCAGCGCCATCTACAGGGTCCAAATTATATCAGAAAACTTATTTTTCTTTAATAAAAATATCATGTGAATTTGTACCAACCGCCTCGGTTGGTACGGTCCGTAGTAAAAGTTTCATGGAAATCGGTAGAGCCTTTTAAACGTTTAATAAAATAAAAAGGACGTGGCATTTTACGCTCCTTTGTCCGATCGTCCTCTTTAATTGCCTGTAGTTTACGCGTCTTTTAGTACTATCTGTGGTAAAACTTTAATGAAAATCGGTTCAACCGTATAAATGTGATTAAGAAAAAGGCAAAAAATAACGTTCAATAAAATACAAAGGGACGTGTCATTTAACGCCCCTTTTTTCGATCGCCCTCTATTGTGACTCATATTTTCCGCCTCGGTTAGTACTCTCACAAGGGAAGTATCTCAACCCTTATGAACCGATTTGCTTGAAACGTAAAATATATATAAAAGAGACAATTCTATCGGCCAAATCGGGGTTTTAGGGGTTCAAAACATTGGTCAAAAAATGGCGAAAAAAACGTTTTTTTTTTTTTATTTTTCAGTTATTTTTTCTAAGAAACTATATGATATTTACATATGAGAGAAAGGTTTTTTTAATGCCTATCTAACGGTGACATAGGCCTGTAAAAGTTTGTCTTCGTTAAATACATTTTTCATGAAAATGCATAAATTTGTGGGGGTATTTATATGAAGACATAGAGCTACGATGTCCATATGAATACGAAATAATCCTTATTAAATTTAAGCCGACACGTATTTTTGCTCTAGAGGATATTCCTGTTAGTTCGGGAATCGAAATTTTCCCGGAAGTCCACATTGTTTCATAAGGGGACAACGAAATTTTTAAACACTGATATGGCCGATAAGCCGAGGCACCCCATCCTTAAAATCGTCTCTTTTATATATATTTTAAGATTTAGGCAAATCGGTTCATAAGGGTTGAGATACTTCCCTTGTCAGTGGTTAAAACTTCATTAAAATCAGTTCATCCGTTTATGCGCGTTTACAGAAATAATGAAATGAATACGTTCAATAAATAAAAAGGGCGTGGCATTTATCGCCCCTTTGTTCTATCGCTCCATTTTATGGCCTATATTTCCCTCCTCGGTTAGTACTACCTATGGTGAAAATTTCATGAAAATCGGTTCAGCCGTTTTCTCCTGATTGCGGAACAGATAGACAAAATGACAGACAGACAAACCAACACTCAGATATATAATATTAATAGGGATCAGTGGTTAAAACTTCATTAAAATCAGTTCATCCGTTTATGCGGGTTTACAGAAATAATGAAATGAATACGTTCAATAAATAAAAAGGGCGTGGCATTTAACGCCCCTTTGTTCTATCGCTCCATTTTATGGCCTATATTTCCCGCCTCGGTTAGTACTACCTATGGTGAAAATTTCATGAAAATCGGCTCAGCCGTTTTCTCCTGATTGCCGAACAGATAGACAGAATGACAGACAAACCAACACTCAGATATATAATTTTAATAGGTATTTATTAAAATCATGTTAGACATATGCGAGATGTTAAAGGTTTAGCAAAGTGTACTAATCGGAGATGATTTAAAAATCGCCTTAATATTTGTTCATGAAACCACTGTAGGCCTTCAAACCCTTTTGCGTTCCATTTTAGCGTGTTTTGTAAAAGCTGTAACGTGGTTTTTGTCGTCGTCTGAGGTAGTTTAGCCATGTCCAGGGTCAACTTAAGGCTCCACTAACCATAAGTGATAATACGAATTATTAAGCCTTCTGAGTCTTGAAAATCGAACAGCAACGATTTTCTTCTCCATTTGGTTGTCGTACGGTGGGTTGTAAGTAAGGTTGTAAGTGGCTGCTGACATTTATCGTCAGCTCACATAGTCTCTGAAGTCCGTCGTTCGGTGTAAGACTTCGTAATCTTTCGATACATTACTTCGGCTCGGGAAACGATTACCGGTTCGGGTTTACTTCCCCTTCTGCGACAGAAGCGTATATAATCCTTGTCCCTTTGGTGATGATGGTGCGAAAGCTAAAGTAATCAAACTGACCGTAAAGGGAAGTAAACGTCAAGACCACGAAGACCGCGAAGGCTGTAGGAAATGAACAGTCTACTAAGGCTTGTCAATTGGATTTATGTGAGTACCTGCCATGATGGACTAACCCCACAATGCTCTCAATACCGGGAAAATATAATGCGTCTACCAACGCCTCCATGTTGTAACAAGTTACACATGGGTACCAATCTGATCTCACGTGTTTGGCGAGAGATCACCCCTTGTTAAGGGACGAGGCCTACACAACCTCTGTCACTCTTTGGGTTGCGACACCCGGTTGCAATGCAACTCCACATCAAGCAATGTAAACATCACTCTTCCTGCGTTTTTAGGTTTAAGCCACAGCCACTACGTGCATCCCGAAGGATCCTCACCATTAAACCATTACTAAGATTGCTCTTAGCGGGCCCATGGTTTCCCGTAGTACCTATTTTATAGTGACTGCTGTAGCGAGATACTTCTAGTAGGACTTCCAAACAAGTCCAGGTCTGGTTACCAACGGTTTTGGTGCACCCAGCTACACATCGTTCTTGCGTATTTTGGCCTTCGTACTATAATTGCCTTCTGCCCACCCATAACTTTCGTCCTCACTCACTCCGTTTACATCATTCACTCCATTGACTTCAGATACAACTATTACTCATTACTCCATCAGTCTGTCAAAGCGGAATCTAACCTACACGATCTGCCATTGTCTGGCAGCAAATCACTTCTTGTGCACCATCACCCATCATTGACACCTTTGACTTCAGATACAACGATCACTCTTTTCATCAGCCTGTCAGAGCGGTGCCCAACCTACATGGACTGACATCGTGTGGCAACAAATCCTCCATTTCATCTAAACAACTATCATTCAGCTTTAGTTTCCATCACACCAACCGAATCTGGACTCCGGCACACCACAACCTTCGTTCTTTAGACATCCATCATATACATCCTTAGTGTCCATCATTCCAACCTAAGCTGGCCTCCGATACATTCATCACACCACCTTCTGACACACACAACTTACCCTAACGCCCTTCGCCCTAGTGAGGCACAAAGTGCTTGTCACTATCCTCCGATACGGTCAACGTCAGACAACAAGTAACTTCATAAGCATCAACATCGAGACTAGATGCACCTCCAGCATAGCCATGACCTAAGCCGTCCAGCATTTCAAAAATGCTGATCCATTTTCCGGGGTGAACAGTCCGCGAAGGCTCTAGTAGGGTACTATCTATACAACTATAATACAATGAAAAGGCCGCAAAGTAAACAAACAGAAGTAAACCCGAAGTAAACGAGCAGCTGAAGTAAACAAACAGACCGCAAAGGCTGAATTAGACGAACATGCCGAGAAGGCTGCAGTAAACGAACAGACCGCAAAGTCTGTAGTAAAGGTACAGAACACAAAGGCTGTAGTAGCGAACAGCATGCGAAGGCTGTAGCAAACGAACAGGCCGCGAAGGCTGTAGTAAACGAACGGACCGCAAACGCTTTAGTAGGATAGTATTAATACTACTATAATACAGAGAACAGGCTGCGAAGGCTGTAGTAATCAACAATCCATAATATTATACTAAGGCATAGTGAGCAGACCGCGAAGACTGTAGTAAACGAACAGTCCACGAGGGATGTAGGAATCTAGGCCTTTATTATAATACTACAATACAGTGAACAGGCAACAAGGTTTGTATTAAAGGAACAGTCCGCGAAGGTTGTAGTAAAGGAACAGACCACAAATGCTACCGCAAAAAAATACTTATCCGTTTGGTTTCACCTACTAAATGAGAATTGAATGACCAATTGAGGTTATTTCTAAACATGAACTTGTTTTCAAATAAAAATTAGGTTGTGCTTCCTAGGGTATCATTTTCCATGCCCAATATATTTTTCAGAACACCAGCGGTAAGATAGGTTCTAAAAGGACTTACAACTAATAAATGTCCAGGAACAGATGGTATGCCAGCACTTGTACACATCGACGCTAGCTTTTCCTTTTCGGAAACTTTACAGCATATCATACCTTGTGGCTATTTTTTTCTCTTGCTGGAAAATAGCCAACATCCAGTCGATACTGAAAAAATGTGACGTCTCGAATCAGGGCCAAGTATTGCCCAATCGTCATTTTCTTTACGCTCTCTAAAGTTATAGAAAGTATGGTGAGCTTCAATCTTTTTAACTATTTGGAGTCCAATGGCCTTCTCAATGGCAGTATGGTTTCCGCAGAGGTCGGTGTTGATAGCTTTTTTTTCTAATTGATGGAGTCAATCTATTCATCACCTTGCCGAAAGCAAGGTTGTTCCTTTGAATATTTCTATAGCGTTCGATCGTGTTTGGTACCGTGCACTCGTCTCGAAGATACTAGTATTTAGCGTAAGTAATACATTTGCTAGTTTCGTATTTAACGTCGAAAAAAAATCTCTTCGTGGGGTCTCGAGAACATGGTAAATTTTAATGCACGTAGGACCCAGTGCGCTATTCTAATAAAAAAGCGCCTCCAGAGTTCGGAACTAGTTTATCCCTTGAAAGTGTAAATATTATGGAATCTGAAGCTCTTGAAGTTTTAGGTCGTGGTTTCCTAGCTTCAATTTATTAAAACTATTATACTTGGTACATTTTCTCTATTAGTATTTTTTCAAACTTTTTTTAGCATCTCTGATTTTTTTCAACTGTGGCTGTGATGATGTGTGTTGTTGTTGTTTTTGTTGCTGTGTAGTTCAAGAAGTAGAAACCACTTCTATACCACTCTGTTTTTAATACCAACTAGTACTTATGTATGGCAATGACTCTCCTGGCGCCTCTTTACATTATTGTTATTATTGTTGTTTTGTGTTCGTTTAGTTTAGTGTTACATTCTATGTGTATGTTTTTTTGTTGTTGTTACTCTTTGTTGTTGTAGGTTGTGTATATTTTTCATTCTGCTTTTAAGTTGCAGAGTTGGAAGGTTATGTCAGCTGTGTTCGTGTTCTCTCTCTACGATGTGTGTATGCCTTTTGGGAAAGATTGTGTGCGTTTGTCTTATGTATAGGAAAATTAATTTATTTTAAAATTTGATGTTTGAAGAATGTCAAATAAATTTTGTAAGATTTTTTTTTAAAAGGACATTTTTATTGTGAGAAGTAATTTCTCCGTAGGAGATTTTAATATAATGATATATTGCACAGCTCATGAAACTGAAGTATGGCTGTGAGAAACTTATATTAATATAGTCAGTGTACAGGAGGATACTTATCATGTTGCAATGTAATTACTCAAAGATTTCAACAGTGGGAAGTTATGTTAGTGCAATAAAATAAATTAGGAGTAATTCGAATACAACAAGACGTTAAAATAACAAATCTTCATGAAGACAGTGTTTATTAATTAGTACTTCGGAGTACTTCGAAATCAAACGTTTTAAATTGTCTTTTTCCCGAAATCATTTTAGTCTACGGAAATTGCGATCTGCGTGTTGAAGAAGCGGTCTTACATGTGAATTTTTAAAATTGTTCTCAGTGCCGAAATTCAAAGGGCACGTCTCGAACCTCGACAACTATCGTCCCATTTGCATTTGATCTGCGCTCTCCAAGGTTATGGAGAGTGTGGTGAACTTCCATCTTGTAAACTATTTGGAGTTTAATGGTCTGTTGAATGATCGACAGTATATCTTCCGCAGGGGTCGTTTAACTGGGGACTTGATGACTTTTTTTTCAGAACGGTGAAGCCAATTTATTCATCGTCTTGGCAAAATCATGCTTGTTGCCTTGGATATTTCCAATGCGTTTGATCGTGTTGGGCACTCATCTAGAAGATACCAGAAATTGGCCTAGGAAACACTTCTTGAAAATTGTACCATTCGTGCTGTCATAAATGGCTTCTATACTACGGACTTTTTACTGAACGCTGGTGTTTTTTCTCCTTCTATTTTTCTACTGTTTATTAATGACCTACTTAGGTTAACCCTATTATTTTCAAGACGACACCGACATTTTCCACTCTATTCCTTCGACCAGAGACCAAGCCAATCCGAGATTGGGGTCATAACAAGGCACATGGATAGCACTTAGCCTAGACCTAATAAAAAATCTATTCTTGGGGTTGATTTCAATGCTAATGTGCTTATCTAACTTACAAGCGTTTCCAGTGTTCACAAACCGCCTAATTTATCCTCTTGACGTTTTAGGTACAAAGATTCGGCAGAAGCATTTGAGTGTTTAGGTTTTTTTTAATAGTGTACAAGATATTTCACACTAGCCGATTTCCTAACAGTCTATACCACTTATATCACACCTAAAATGGAATATAACTCTCATTTATGGACAGGTGCTTCAACATCATCATTAGAGTAACTTGCCCGCGTACAAAGGAGAGCTTCAATGCTAAAAGAGAAGCATCGTCGGAATGTGGTTTGTGTATCCTTGCGCTATCAATATTTCCACGAAAAGTATTCTGCTGAGATAGGTAACCTCATCCTGGAGGTGCGTGAATTTAGTCGTATTACACGTCGATCTATCAGAGCTCATCCGTTTATTGGTAATTGCTTAACCGACTGCACAACACACCATAGAGAAAATTCCTTTTTTGGCCGAACTATACTTATGTGGTCAAACTTCCTACACACGATTTTACTGACACTAATAACATTAGCAGTTTCTAGTCAAATATCCATAAATACTACTCCCTCTTTTCTCCTTCCCACACCTGATCTTAACACAATGCAATGCATATATAGGGGACATCCCCTGAGTGTTGGCCACAAAAAAAACTGGTAACGAGGAAGACCTTAATTGATCTATAAAGGTCCTGAATTTGGTCAATATTACTGTCTTTCAATTGAAACAATCACAAAATTAGGTTGCAACAGACGAATAAAGTAGTAGCAACCAAGCTTTTATTTGAAACATCTGAAAAATTATATTGGAAATTTTTTTATGTGTGCGGTCAATTTAAATTGATTAGACGCAGACAGCGGATGCTGTTAAGGGTTTAAGTTAAAGAATGCAGAAGAAAATTTAATTTCTAAATATTATAGACATTTCTGGTATTCCCATACCGGTTTCCAGTTTTAGTGTTATCATCGGTAGAATTTTAAGTATCGGTTTGTTTTTGTAAGGTTGGATAGGCGTTCGCCATTTGGCGAATTCACTCAGATGGCCATAAGGACCATTGTGATTCCCTTAATTCTATTTACATACTTCCCCGTTGATACAAAGTTTATCTTCTTAAAACAACCCGATTATCTATGGTATTCAGCTAGAGACGTGAATGAGACCCCGTTTAGACAATCCAGGTCATCGAAAAATCTTTGCCCCAATGCTTAAGGCGGCTTCTCATTAGACCCGGCCATTCACATAACAAGTGCTTCACAGACTCCTCATCCTCCACTTCCCCACAATTTCTACAATAGTTCCTACCAGAAATTCCCATACACACGGCCATCTGGCCAATTATACAGTGTCCTGTAAGTACTCCTACTAATAGGCTAACCGTCCGTTTGCCAAAAGTAAGAAGACTTTTTGTCCTCTTGAGATTTGATAGTGGCCACAGGGTTCTTTTTATCCTACACTTAGTCAGTGATATCCACCTATTCTTTATTTTATTCTCAGATATTCTATCAATTTCGTTATAGGAACCGAGATGTCAGGTTCTACACGTTCCCCCAGCGATTCCGAGCCATTTCTAGCACATTCATCAGTCAGTTCGTTTCCAGCGACCCCACTATGTTGAGTGACCCATATTAGCTTGACTGTGTGCTGACTGATTTGACGAAGGGATTGTATACAATTTCCAACGATTCCCGATTTTACAGTGTTTGATTCTAAGACTTTCAGAGCTGCAGGACTATCTACGAAAATGTTAATGACGCAAGTACGAAGGTCTCTTGTAATGATCATCTGCGCGGCTTTATCAATTGCAAGACCTTAGCCTGGAAAACACTACACCTTTCCGGAAATCTCAACGAGGCCCATATATCGAGGTATAGTCGGTTCTCTGTTCCAGTTCAGTCCCTCCCACCGTACTTAATATGGTCGAGTGTCCTTGACGTAAATATCCACGGGCTGAATGTTTAGTATCACTTCCAGGCCAGCCTGGGGTGCTGATCTAATAGTACCTGATCTAATGATACCCACACACGTCAGTCGTTGTACCTCCTGTAAAATACAAATAAATGATTTCTTATCCACTGCTTTCCACAACGCAAGGGCACCATAGGTAAGTTTTGGTCTAATTTTCACACCATACATCCAGTGTATAATATATGGTTTTAGACCCCACCTTCTTCCGAAAGTTTTTCTGCAGATATAAAAAGCATATAATGACTTTTCCTCTGTTTTCCTTTTCCAGGTAAGCTTTGAGTCCAGGATTACACCTAGGTATTTCGCATCATTAGATAGATCCAGGGTAATTTCATCTAATTTGGGAAGAACAAATCTTTCTATCTTACAATTAGTCCTTTTTATGAACAAGACGAGTTGTTTTTGTTAATTGTTTTTCTTATGCACTCAAAAAAAAATTATAAAACGACAAGAAAAGTTTGTAACTTTTTCTTATATTAACTTTTCTTAACATCTGTACCCAGTCTGAAATAGAACCACGGATAATTTTCTGTCTTATTCATACCATTAACAACACAAGCTGGTCGTCACCTTAGACCACAAAACTGTATTTATTCAACCTTTATATGTATATATAAACATTATATATATTCTAGTTCGAGGCCCAAAATTCTTATTATGATATACTCATAAAAGATTATTTATTTATTGCTTTTAAAAAGTTACTTATCTCGTAGTAGATCTGTACAGATACGTTTCACCCTTTCTAAGGGATCTTCAGCAGATTTTAAAAAATCATTATTGGTCAATAAAACATCAAACCAGACATAATATTTTACAAGTTTAATGAGAAATACAAAAGTTTTACTATTATGAAGGTCCAAAATTTCCCATTTTTTTAGATCAATTTTTTTTTAATTGAATAACCTAATAACACAGCTGTAAAATTGTCAAAAAATCTGTTAATTTTTTTTATCTTGTTCTTAGTTATCTAACAGAGTTTTTCGCTCAAGTGTAAAATTTTCTATGTTAAACAGTTAAAATATTTGTACATAATTATTACCCAAGAGCGTGTTAAACTAAATAATGTTTACAATTACTATAACACACATCTTGATAAATTAATTTAATTGTTGAACTTAATTGCCAGTTACAAACTTCCAATTATAGTTGCTAAATTTTCATTATTATTTCTATATCATCAAATTATTCTCCTCTAATCAAAAATTTTACTAAATTACATGTATGTTTCTTGTATTTTATAATATGTATTCCCTACAAATCACTTCATATACAATTATTAAATGTGTCTTCCTTTTTGAAGGACTTCTTACTTATATTCGTACATTTTGATATGTACGAATGATTTTTCCCAAATGTCCTTAATTTTTAATCAATAATCAAACAAAAACTAATTACATATTCCCACATACATAATCGCATACACATATATAAGGGTGGCATTTATTTTGGGCACTGCCATATTTGAGATCATGGAATGGTTCAGTACTGAAAAGATGAAGGCCAAAATTTCCGTAATTTTTTCTTGTGTACCTATACCCAACTTTTTATACCCCCCAACTACAGTACACAGAAAATAATATTAAGAAAAACAATTTGAGTAATCACTTGTTTAAATTTTAAAATCGTTTACTGGTGCAAAATTGAGTAATTTTTTAATCAACAGTATTAAAAATTTACTCAAATTTTATTTTTATTTTTTTTTGTGTATACTCACTTTGTCATTCCGTGTGTTACGCATAAAAATATCGGTCTAGGACCCCATAAAGTGTATATATTTATGATCAGTGATCGATTCTAAGACATTCTAGCGAAATTGACACCAATTTGTTTTATATTCCTAGGCAGGTAAATCGTAAATGAGCAAAATCGAACCAGGGAAAAAAGTTTCCTCTCAAAGAACTAAACGAGACTCTGACAAACACCATATTTTTACATGATTTTTTGTGTTTTTGGTTAATAAGCGCAACATTTTTATGCTAAAAGAAGTTCAAAGTCCTGCATTTGGACCCGGAGGTATAGAAAATTTAGTTTTTTTTCGGTCCTCCCCCCATTTGTGGGCGTGGATTAAAAAAAAACATTTCAATAATGATAAACTTGTATTTCTTTAGTGTAAAAAGCATAAGAATACATTTTTTAAACATATATTTCGAGGGGAAATTTCCCCCCAATGACGACTTGCGACTTCCGCCACCCCTCCCCCAAAAAAAAATAAGAAAACGCCCCTTCAATTTTTTTTTTTGCATTTAGGAGGGTTTAAAAGATTCGGCACAGCCGAATTTAACACTAAGCTAAAATTGGTGTTTTTCCTCAAAAAAACACCTATTTTTGCTGCATTTTTGTTTAAAAAAATGGAACATTTTTACGCTAGAAGAATATCCTTCACTTGGATCCTGGGAATTACACTGTGTGTACTTTTTTAAGTCATGATAAAAACTACGTGATAAAAGACCAAAAAAAACAAGTAAGAAATTATATTCGGTCAAGACCGTCCATATAATACCCTACACCATTGTTTTCCGGAAAATGGGTCCCAAGTTAAAACATGGAACGATTAGATCTATATTTTGTCGAATATTTATTAACAAGGGAAGTCTCCCTAGTGTCCCCCGCGGATCTTTATGGAATTGGTTTTAATTTGTAGAGCAGAAAAAATAAAGGGACACGTATTTTTTTTTTAGCGGCCCAAATTCATATTTAGGGGATAAAAAGGAGGGGGGAAGACAAGGCCATTTTTCAGTTTTTTTCGTTTATCTCCTATATTATGCAAAGAAACCTAGTCATGTTACATACCAAATGAAAGGTCTTTGAAAAACCTATCTACATGTGCTAAGAACGTGTCCAAACATGAACAACTTTTCGTCATATTGAGTAAAATACCAAAATTTTAGGACTTTTTTGTTAATAAGTCAAAAAATATTAACTTCTTTGGACCGTTGTTAGCACCACGAGATAGGTATTTTTAATACCTATAATCTGATACCACACATGCATATATTAATTTTGTTTAAATAGGCGTAAATCGTAAAAAACTGAAAAAGGTCAATTTCCCCCCAATAAAAATGAGTTTGGGCCGCTAAAAAAAAATACGTGTCGAATTAATTTTCGTTCTTAAAAACATATCCAAATTTCATGAAGATCGGAGGGTGACACCAGGGAGGCTTCCCTTGTAAGTGTAATCACTCACAAATTAAATTTTAGTGAAATAGGCTTCGATATGTTGCCAATAAACCACTTTAAGTGAATATCGGGCGAAATTTTCACATGGGGCCTAAGTCCAAAAATGGTCCGATGGTAATCAGATTTCATAAATTTATTAAAGTACGCGTTTAACATGCACAAACAATTTTTTTTTTTTTTTAATTAAATATTTTAATATTCATGAAATTTGAGAGATTTATGTGAAAATCGGGAAGGTGGTTTGTATGGGGGCTACAAAAAGAACTGGTCCGATTCCTTCAAAAAATTTGGAATGGTAATTTGTGAAGACAAAACACGTTTACCTGCGAAGTTTTGAAAATAAACTTATTATAATACCGCTATAAGAGTCATTTGAGCCAAAACTAAAGAGGGCCTTTGTATGGGGGCTTTGTCTAAATATGGACCGATTTTTTTCAATTTCAAGAGTGGCTCAAGATTCAAATTTCAAGTCAATTGATTAAAAATTACGACCTGTATCGCGTTTTCACCGTTTACATCAATGGTTCCCAACCTTTTTTACGCCACGCCCCACTTTTAAGTTAAAAAAATTGCCTTGCCCCCCCTACACAGAAAAAAATATGAAGGAAAGAAATTTGAGTAATCACTTGTTTCAATTTAAAAACAAAAATTGAGTAATTTTTTAATTGACGCAATTAAAAATTTACTCAAAAATTTTAAAAACAATTTAAGTAAATAATTTAATAAAAATTTAATAGTTTTTTATTTTTTTTAAACTCTCATAGTTTTTTGAATTCTCGTTTAGTTTATAGTTTTTTGTGTATGTATATTAAAGTTTGTAATCGTCTTTATAAAATTTTTCTATGTTTTTGAGACATAAATATGTTTGGTAAAGTTTGAAAAAACAAGTTTTTTGTTTTTTTTTTTTGTAAAAAAATTAAAAACTTTTTTAAACTTAAAAAAAAATAAATAGATAAATTTTGAGTAAATTTTTAATTGTGTCAATTAAAAATTTACTCAATTTTTTTTTTCAAACATTTAATAAATATTTATTAAAAATTTACTCAATACTATTAAATCGTTTACTGGTGCAAAATTGAGTAATTTTTTACTCAATAGTATTAAAAATTTACTCAAATATTTTTTTTATTTTTTTCTGTGTACACTCAAGAAAAAATTGCTAATTTTTCTAATTTTTGTTTCTAATGAAAAATTACTACTGGTTTAGCAGAGTTTTTTTGTAAAATAAGCATTTAAACTAAGTTTTTAGTGAACATTTTATGCGATTAACAAAATTTTTGTAGTTAATTTTGCTAAAAAAATTGTTTTTGTAGTTAATTTGACTAAAAAAGTCTTGAAAATTTGCTCGTTGCCCCCCTGGAAGCTTCAAATTGCCCCCCAGTGGGGCGAGAATCAAAGGTTGGGAACCATTGGTTTACATGGACAGACGGACATCGCTAAATCGACTCAAAAAGTGATTCTGAGTCGATCGGTATACTTAAAAGTGGGTCTAGGACCAATATTTCGGGAAGTTACAAACATCAGCACAAAATCATTATATCCTGTACCATAATGTGGTGTAGGGAATAGAGACCCGTGTCTCCCAGTTTTGTCCAAAGTCATGCACTTATTTTTATGGGCCTCGGTGTCATTTTTGCAAAAAAGTGATCATTTTCTAAGGATATGAATCTTGCAAACCGTTCGGATCTTTGATGTACTCTCTGAGGCAAAGTTGTAGCTCTTGCCATAAAGAACAAAAATCGCAAAAAACTTTAAAAATTTAGATTTTTTTACCTTTTTCCCCTGTTCAGGTCCATCGGTAGCAAAACGTTCAAAATTCAATGAAATAATCAACTACAAAAATATACCTAAGATCTCAATAAACAAATTTCTAGAACATATGAACTTGCTAGTAATGATTATTAACACTGTTTAGGTAGCGCTTAGGTACTCGAAAAAGTGAAAAATTTCCCGAAAATTAAAATTTCTAATTAGAAAATGTCTTTTTTCAGACCCGCCCTTCTTATTAGAAAAATGTAACTTTCATTTGGGTAAAAAGACCGAAAGGAACACTTTTGCTTAAATGCAGCAAGATAATTTGACAAAGTCCAAAATAAAAGTTACCCTAACTTAAAAAACACATACACATAATTGTCTATAATTGTATACAATCTCTACTCGCCAGTCAGTCGGCCAACTAGCCAGCCAACGACCACCGACCAATGTTTACATGAACAGTAAACAGTAGAAGAAGAGCAAGAAGAACAAGAAGAAGACGCATACATATCCACATCCTTAGATTATCAATTAATAATTATAATAATAACAGTAAATAAAATTAAACTCTCACCATATGTTACCACCTTTGTGTGTACAATTATTCCTTTACTCCTGCTGCTGCTCTGGCTGCTACTGATGATGATACTTCGTTTTTACTACCTCTTTTAAATACACTCTCTTGGTATGTCATTCTCTTTAACATGTTTCTCGTTTTTTTTTTATTATTTTTTCACTATATTACTCAGTTAGATGTTAAAATATTGAAGCGCGCCACTAAAGATGATAACAGTCAGATATACACAGATTCCAAAAGAAAAACAACATCGACAATAAAAAAATTTTAAAAAATTATATGGGGCATTCCATGTCAAATCGGACGCTTTACATTTTTGGCCGGATTTTTGATAAATTGACTTTTTTAAAAAATGGAAAATTTTAGAACAGATTCTGAAAATTTTCCAAAAAAAAAATTTAATCGATAGCCCATACAAAACTACACAAAAATGTAAATTTTTGAAATTGTGGTGCATTCCGTTTTAATTTGATAAATATTTAAACAAGGCAACTCGACACAAATTTTACCCTTTTTCCAATATTTAAACGCGCCTCCTAAGCCCAATTTTTTAAAAATTCTTAGTTACATATAGGGCTATTCGAGCAACCTATTCAGAAATTCACGGGATATATGTTTTTATGTGTGTGTGGATTGCCTCATATATACGATTTTTAGGTTTTAAAATTTGAATCTCATTTTTGAAGATGTGTGTACTCTTTGATTTTTTTTTTTGCCCAGTAGGATCGTGGTATAACAATTATTACTACTTTTTTAAGTTTTTTAAAAAAAAAAAATTATTGTAATTTTCCAATCTTAAAATCAAATTATACTGCTCAAATAGAGCGTCATAGAGATCTTAATGGCAAGACCCACCCCCATTAATTTTTAACTGGGCTATTCATAATGAGTAAATTAAATCTATTGTAGGTTTATTTGACTGATATTGCATGAATATTTGTCAAATAAACCTACTTTAAGTACACTTTAAGTATTATGAATAAAGGCCTAAGTCTTAACATTGTTTTAGAACAAACTAATACTCCATCTCCAATTACTAAGGGGGTTCCCATACAAAATTACATATTTTAAAAATTTTCTCCAACCACTCTTACTGCCCTAAGAGTGCCCCTAGAGCAGACAAATAGTTACAAAGATTCCCTAATTTTAGTTATGTTTTTTTCAGTATGGGTCGGTCATACAATTGCCTGTTCTAGGGGCACTCTTAGGGCAGTTAGATCGGTTGGAGCAAACTTTAACAAATGGTATTTTGTATGAAACCCCTTAAAAAATGGGAAATAGAGTATTAGTTTGTTTTGAAAAAAAATTCGAAACTTAAATATTAATGGGGGTCGGTCTTGCTATTGACCAATCTACGACGCACCACTAGAGCAGTAGAAATGATTTTAAGATTACAAAATTTCAATAAATTTTTTTCAAAAAATTAAAAAAAAAAATAGTAAAAATGGTTATCCCATGATCCATACTACTGAACAAAAAAAATGTAAAATCAATAAAAGTTTGCCACAAAAAACAATTAGAAAAAAAACAAGTAAGAAAATCCTTCGTTGATAAATAGCACTAAAAAACGTCAACGAAGTAAAATAATAAAATAATGGCTATTAAACACAGCTTCAAAAATAATTCGCCAGATCAATAACAGATGGCGATGCAACAACTGTACTCAAAATTATCAACACGCGCAATTACAGTGTTGCCATACTGAAGCCCTTCTATCTTTCAAATCTTTCATCTCTCTTCTATCCCCTTTCCGAAAGAAACATCACGGTTACAGTAGTAATTGATAGGCAGCATTGCCTGAGTGTTGTTTCTTTAAAAAAAAAAAAAAAAAAAAAAAATTATAGTCGGTCAAGATCGACCATATAATACCCTACACCAGAGTTTCCCGAAAAATGGGTCCCAAGTTCAAAAATGGGCCGATTTGATCTATATTTTGTCAAATATTTAATAAGTGTAAAAAACACTCACAAATCAAATTTGAGTGAAATAGGTTTCGATTTGTTGCCAATAAACAGCTTTACACATGGGGCCTATGTCCAAAAATGGTCCGATGGCAATCACATTTGATAAGGTTGTTAAAGTACGCGTTTAACATACACAGACAAAATTTTAATAAAATATTTTCTATTTTCATGTAATTTGAGAGATGTATGTGAAAATCGGGAAGGTGGTTTGTATATGGGCTACAAGAAGAACTGATCCGATTCCTTCAAAATTCGGAATGGTAATTTGTGTAGATAAAACATGATTACCTGCCAAATTTCGAAAGTCATTTGAGCCAAAACTAAAGAGGACCTTTGTATGGGGGCTAGGTCTAAATATGGACCAAATTCAATAGGTTTCGTCCTTGGGCCAAAAGAGGCTTAAGTTTCAAATTTCAAGTGAATTGATTAATTTGCTTGCTACCTGTATCGTGTCAGCCTATTGACCATTCGTACTGATTTGATCAGTACATGTACTGATTTTTGATCACGTGTACTGATCAAAAAACATTGTACTGATTTGTACTGATTTTTTAAAATATGTACTGATTGTACTGATTTTTGAACATTTCAATATAAAAAAAAAATTTATTCGAAAATTCTGTACAAAAACATGAATTTCTATAATATAAGTCGTCAGAGTTGTTCTTTATAACTTAAGTCTGAAAATGAGATAGTTTATAATGAATTTATTCTAAAAAGATTAGAGTTCGTGAGTCAAGAGGTTCCTTAACGCAAAAATTAATCTGAGCATGAGGTTATTTTAATCTTCCTAAATTTATATGAAAATGCGCACAGAATCTTTGAGGTTTTCTATAACGAAAAGTTCAATGGGCCGATGGATTTTTTATAAGTATTTGTAGAAAGATGAAGTAAATTGCATGAATCCAAATGATTCTGAGATCTTAGATGAGGTAATGTCATCAGAGCTTATTCGAAAAAGCGCTCAGAAAATCAGGGCCTTTAAAAAAAGCACGTGCTTATTAGCTGTGAAGTTTTCTTACAGGAAAAGTTGTCAAATTTTACGGAAAAAGTCTTCAAAATCTGATGTATTTTCTTATTCTCAAAACCTGTGGAATTTTATTATATTTTCTGCACTGAAACGATCAAAACATTCAAATGAAGCCGTTAGAGTCAACTAAATTTTCTGCAAAATAACGACAACAGTTGCTTTTTGCAGTTGCTTTTTAAAATTTGTTTTTTTTGCAGTTGTTTTTAACAGTTGTTTTTACTCAAAATACTTGGGGTCAAGTTAGTTCAACCGACATTTTTTTAGTGTTGAGAAAACATCAGTGTTTTCTCATGGAAAAAATTTTTAAAGAGTTATTTCTAGAAAAAAAACATAAAAACTTGGGCGTACTGATTTAAGCTCAGAAAAAAATGGTCACCCTATGTTTACAACGTTTGCATGGGCAGACAGACAAACGGACGGACGGACGGACGGACATCGCTAAGTGAAGTGATTCTGAGTCGATCGGTATACTTAAAAGTGGGTCTAGGACCAATATTTCTGGTAGTTACAAACATCAGCACAAACTAAAACTCTATTAAACTTAAAGAGTATACACATTTTCAAAACTGAGATTTAAATTTTTAAACACAAAAATCGTAGACTAAACCATTTTCAACTGTTTTTTAGAAATTATCAATTGAATTGTAGAATTTATTTCAGAAGTTATCAATTGTATTTCAGATATTATCAATTGTATTTCAGAAATTATCAATTGTATTTTAGAAAATATCAATTGTATATTAGAAACTATCAATTGAGTTTCAGAATTATTAATTGTATTACAGAAGTTATCAATTGTATTTCAGATATTATCAATTGCATTTCGGTAATTAACAATAGTATTTGAGAATTTATTAATTGTATTTCTGAAATTGTCTATTGTATTTTAGAAATTTTTAATTTGTATTTCAGGAAATATTAATTGTATTTCAGAAGTTATCAATTCTGTTTCAGAAATTATCAATTGTATTTTAGAAAATATTAATTATATTTTAGAAACTATAAATTGTATTTTAGAATTTATCAATTGTATTTCAGAATTTATCAATTGTATTTCAGAAATTATCAATTGTTTTTCAGAAGTTTGCAATTGTACTTCAGAAATTATCAATTGTATTTTAGAATTTATCAATTGTATTTTAGAAATTATAAATGGTTTTTTAGAAAATATCAATTGTATTTCAGAAACTATTAATTGTATTTCAGAAATTGTCAACTGTATTTCAGCATTTATCAATTATATTTCAGAAATTGTCAATTGTATTTTATAAATTTTTAATTTGTATTTCAGGAAATGTCGATTGTATTTTATAAGTTATCATAAGTTCACAGAAAAAATTTGAAACGAATTTCAATCAACATAAACGCGGATTCAATCCATTTTTTGATTGAAATTTCTCCAATTAAAAAAATTCTTATACCAATCATCAAATTGTAGGTGGTTGATTGAAAATTTTTTCAATCAAACATTTTTTTCGATTTTGATCAAAAGATTGATCAATTTTTTATTTATAGTCAATCAAAATAATGATTAATCTAACAAACGAATTATAAGCTTATGACAAAATCATCAAAAAATGCATCGTTTTTGCTTTCCAATATGTTGCCAACAATAAAAAAAGTAAAACCTGATTATTTTGAATATTTCTGAATTAATCTGTTCAAACAAATTAAAGCGAAAAAAATCTGGTATGCTGAAAATTTGTAATTCGACAGTTAAAAAAAATAACAAAAATTTTAATCAAAACGTTGATTGACTTATTTAAATTTTGTTGATCAATAGATTTAATTGAACATTTTTAGCCAATAATTTTTTGTGTGTTATCATATTATCAATTTTATTTCAGAATTTATCAATTGTATTTCAGAAACAAACTTTAGTAAAATAATTGAAAATTTCTGAAATACAATTTATAAAATCTGAAATAATATTGATAATTTCTGAAATAAAATTGATACACTCACATAAAAAATCGGTTGGAATGAGGTTGCCACAACCGCAATACGGTTGTCGTAACCGGCTTGCGGTTGTCCCAACCGTACGCGGTTGCAGCAACCGTAAATTGAGGTTGTTATAACTTTTTTAAAATATTTTTGTGTCATTTGCCACAAAATTAAAAAAAAGTTGCTACAACTGCAAACCCCGGTTGAAGCAACCGTAAATAACGACATTTGCCGGTTGCTACAACCTCAAGTTGTCGGTTCCCTCAACTGATAAATAAAATAACAAAACTTCAAAAAATTCAATGTCATTAAATAAAAAAATATTAAAAAATACATTTATTTTTCTTTAAAATTTCAATATTTGATGAAAAAAACAGGAATTTAAAGATTTAATGGGGTAAGTTTTTGTACTTTAAATGATACAATAGTTTAACTTATGCCATTTTTCTTCTTTTAATTTATAGAAATATAATGGAATATGCTAAACTCTCGCACCAATTAAAAATGAATCAAAAATTAACGGTATGAGATGGAAGTCCTCAAATTTGGAATTTGCAGAAAATGGTAATATAAAAACGGTGAAAAAAATATTTCAGAATCTGAGACTTTTTCTATGGAAAAAATTTCTCAAAATCTGATACTTTTTCTATAGAAAAATTGTCTCAGAATCTAAGCCTTTTTGTATAGAAAAAATTTCTACGAATCTGAGACTTTATCTATAAAAAAAATCTTAGAATCTGAGACTCTTTCTATAAAAAAATGTATCAGAATCTGAGACTTTTTCAATAGAAAAAATGTCTCAGAATCTGAAACTTTTTCTATAGAAAAACAGTCTCAGAATCTGAGACTTTTTCTATAGAAAAACTGTCTCAGAATCTGAGACTTTTTCTATAGAAAAACTGTCTCAGAATCTGAGACTTTTTCTATAGAAAAACTGTCTCAGAATCTGAGACTTTTTCTAAAGAAAAACTGTCTCAGAATCTGAGAATTTTTCTATAGAAAAACTGTCTCAGAATCTGAGACTTTTTCTATAGAAAAACTGTCTCAGAATCTGAGACTTTTTCTATAGAAAAACTGTCTCAGAATCTGAGACTTTTTCTATAGAAAAACTGTCTCAGAATCTGAGACTTTTTCTATAGAAAAACTGTCTCAGAATCTGAGACTTTTTCTATAGAAAAACTGTCTCAGAATCTGAGACTTTTTCTATAGAAAAACTGTCTCAGAATCTGAGACTTTTTCTATAGAAAAACTGTCTCAGAATCTGAGACTTTTTCTATAGAAAAACTGTCTCAGAATCTGAGACTTTTTCTATAGAAAAACTGTCTCAGAATCTGAGACTTTTTCTATAGAAAAACTGTCTCAGAATCTGAGACTTTTTCTATAGAAAAACTGTCTCAGAATCTGAGACTTTTTCTATAGAAAAACTGTCTCAGAATCTGAGACTTTTTCTATAGAAAAACTGTCTCAGAATCTGAGACTTTTTCTATAGAAAAACTGTCTCAGAATCTGAGACTTTTTCTATAGAAAAACTGTCTCAGAATCTGAGACTTTTTCTATAGAAAAACTGTCTCAGAATCTGAGACTTTTTCTATAGAAAAACTGTCTCAGAATCTGAGACTTTTTCTATAGAAAAACTGTCTCAGAATCTGAGACTTTTTCTATAGAAAAACTGTCTCAGAATCTGAGACTTTTTCTATAGAAAAACTGTCTCAGAATCTGAGACTTTTTCTATAGAAAACTGTCTCAGAATCTGAGACTTTTTCTATAGAAAAACTGTCTCAGAATCTGAGACTTTTTCTATAGAAAAACTGTCTCAGAATCTGAGACTTTTTCTACAGAAAAACTGTCTCAGATTCTGAGACTTTTTCTATAAAAAAACTGTCTCAGATTCTGAGACTTTTTCTATAAAAAAACTGTCTCAGATTCTGAGACTTTTTCTATAGAAAAACTGTCTCAGATTCTGAGACCTTTTCTATAGAAAAACTGTCTCAGATTCTGAGACTTTTTCTATAGAAAAACTGTCTCAGATTCTGAGACTTTTTCTATAGAAAAACTGTCTCAGATTCTGAGACTTTTTCTATAGAAAAATTGTCTCAGATTCTGAGACTTTTTCTATAGAAAAACTGTCTCAGATTCTGAGACTTTTTCTATAGAAAAACTGTCTCAGATTCTGAGACTTTTTCTATAGAAAAACTGTCTCAGATTCTGAGACTTTTTCTATAGAAAAACTGTCTCAGATTCTGAGACTTTTTCTATAGAAAAACTGTCTCAGATTCTGAGACTTTTTCTATAGAAAAACTGTCTCAGATTCTGAGACTTTTTCTATAGAAAAACTGTCTCAGATTCTGAGACTTTTTCTATAGAAAAACTGTCTCATATTCTGAGACTTTTTCTATAGAAAAACTGTCTCAGATTCTGAGACTTTTTCTATAGAAAAACTGTCTCAGATTCTGAGACTTTTTCTATAGAAAAACTGTCTTAGATTCTGAGACTTTTTCTATAGAAAAACTTTCAGATTGTGAGACTTTTTCTATTGAAAAACTATCTGATTTTGAGACATTTTGTAAAGAAAAACTGTCTCAGATTCTGAGAATTTTTCTATAGAAAAATGTGTCAGATTCTGAGACTTTTTCTATAGAAAAACCGTCTTCGATTCTAAAATTTTTTCTATAGAAAAACCGCCTCAGATTCTGAGACTTTTTCTATGGAAAAAGTCTCAGATTCTGACACATTTTTCTATAGAAAAAGTCTCAGATTCTGAGACATTTTTTCTATAGAACAAATGTCTCAGAATCTGAGACTTTTTCTATAGAAAAAATGTCTCAAAATCTGAGACTTTTCTATAGAAAAACTGTCTCAGAATCTGAGACTTTTTCTATAGAAAAACTGTCTCAGAATCTGAGACTTTTTCTATAGAAAAACTGTCTCAGAATCTGAGACTTTTTCTATAGAAAAACTGTCTCAGAATCTGAGACTTTTTCTATAGAAAAACTGTCTCAGAATCTGAGACTTTTTCTATAGAAAAACTGTCTCAGAATCTGAGACTTTTTCTATAGAAAAACTGTCTCAGAATCTGAGACTTTTTCTATAGAAAAACTGTCTCAGAATCTGAGACTTTTTCTATAGAAAACTGTCTCAGAATCTGAGACTTTTTCTATAGAAAAACTGTCTCAGAATCTGAGACTTTTTCTATAGAAAAACTGTCTCAGAATCTGAGACTTTTTCTACAGAAAAACTGTCTCAGATTCTGAGACTTTTTCTATAAAAAAACTGTCTCAGATTCTGAGACTTTTTCTATAAAAAAACTGTCTCAGATTCTGAGACTTTTTCTATAGAAAAACTGTCTCAGATTCTGAGACCTTTTCTATAGAAAAACTGTCTCAGATTCTGAGACTTTTTCTATAGAAAAACTGTCTCAGATTCTGAGACTTTTTCTATAGAAAAACTGTCTCAGATTCTGAGACTTTTTCTATAGAAAAATTGTCTCAGATTCTGAGACTTTTTCTATAGAAAAACTGTCTCAGATTCTGAGACTTTTTCTATAGAAAAACTGTCTCAGATTCTGAGACTTTTTCTATAGAAAAACTGTCTCAGATTCTGAGACTTTTTCTATAGAAAAACTGTCTCAGATTCTGAGACTTTTTCTATAGAAAAACTGTCTCAGATTCTGAGACTTTTTCTATAGAAAAACTGTCTCAGATTCTGAGACTTTTTCTATAGAAAAACTGTCTCAGATTCTGAGACTTTTTCTATAGAAAAACTGTCTCATATTCTGAGACTTTTTCTATAGAAAAACTGTCTCAGATTCTGAGACTTTTTCTATAGAAAAACTGTCTCAGATTCTGAGACTTTTTCTATAGAAAAACTGTCTTAGATTCTGAGACTTTTTCTATAGAAAAACTTTCAGATTGTGAGACTTTTTCTATTGAAAAACTATCTGATTTTGAGACATTTTGTAAAGAAAAACTGTCTCAGATTCTGAGAATTTTTCTATAGAAAAATGTGTCAGATTCTGAGACTTTTTCTATAGAAAAACCGTCTTCGATTCTAAAATTTTTTCTATAGAAAAACCGCCTCAGATTCTGAGACTTTTTCTATGGAAAAAGTCTCAGATTCTGACACATTTTTCTATAGAAAAAGTCTCAGATTCTGAGACATTTTTTCTATAGAACAAATGTCTCAGAATCTGAGACTTTTTCTATAGAAAAAATGTCTCAAAATCTGAGACTTTTCTATAGAAAAAATGTCTCAGAATCCGAGACTTTTTCTATAGAAACAATGTCTCAGAATTTGAGACTTTTTCTATAGAAACAATGTCTCAGAATTTGAGACTTTTTCTATAGAAAAAATTTTTCAGAATCTGAGACTTTTTCTATAGAAAAAATATCTCAAAATCTGAGACTTTTTCTGTAGAAAAAATGTATCAGAATCTGAGACTTTTTCTATAGAAAAAATGTCTCAGAATCTGACACATTTTTCTATAGAAAAAGTCTCAGATTTTGAGAAATTTTTTCTATAGAAAAAGTCTCAGATTCTGAGACATTTTTTCTACAGAAAAAGTCTCAGATTTTGAGATATTTTTTCTATAGAAAAAGTCTCAGATTCTGAGACATTTTTTCTATAGAAAAAGTCTCAAATTCTGAGACATTTTTCTATAGAAAAAGTCTTAGATTCTGAGACATTGTTTCTATAGAAAAAGTCTTAGATTCTGAGACATTTTTTCAATATTTTTAGTATTTAGACGTTTTAATTACTATATTTTTTTACAAACAATAAAAAAAAACAAACAAAAATAAAAAAAACGTGTTTTTTTAGTTGGGATTTCTTTGTAATTTGGTATAATATTGAAAATTTATTAAACACAGCTACGGTTGGGACAACCGGCAATACGGTTGCCATAACCGGCAAATGCCGTTATTTGAGGTTGCTGCAACCGGCATTTGTCGGTTGCCACAACTGTAAATTGTCGGTTGCTACAACCGTATATTTACCGGTTGCCGCAACCTCAATCTGAGGTTGGAACCTTTTACGGTTGAGACAACCGTATTTTGCTGTGAGTGTAATATCTGAATTAAAATTGATAAATTTTTAAATACAATTGATTAATTTTGAAATAAAATTGATAATTTATGATAAACAATTGATAACTTCTGGAATACAATTGATAAGATCTGAAATACAACTGATAATTTCTTAAATACAATTGATAATTCCGAAATATAATTGAAAGTTTTTATAATACAATTGATAAATTCTGAAATACAATTGGTAACTCTGAAATACGATTGATAACTTCTGAAAAACAATTGATAATTTCTGAAATACAATTGATAATTTCTGAAATACAATTGGAAATGGTGTAAAACACTTTAAAGAATTTTTTAAGATTTTTTTTTTTTTAAGTACGAAAAAAAACAAAAAATTAAAAAAAAAAATAAAAATTGGATTATAGACCATAATTGAATTTTTACCAATTTAAAAAAAAAAAAATTTAATATCTTTTGAACGGAACCTCAAAAAAATCTGAAAATTTACACGAAGAAGTTTTCGAAGGGTACTAAAAACTGTAAACAACTTGAAAACAAATCTAAAAAAAAATTTCAAAGTGTCCGATTTGACATGGAATGTCCCATATATTTTTTTTTTTAAATTTGGAGATTTTGTTGCAGATAAAAATTAAATTTTTGTTTTTCCACAAACCAAGTTGAAGAATTTTTTTTTGTTATGATTTGGTTGTTTCACACTTTTTTTTTTAAATATTATTACACTCACACAAAAAACTTTATTTGATTTAATATTTATTAGAAAATTAACTATAAATTTTATTTATGCCAAAGCCATAAAACAAATATTTTGAATGAATATCATAAAATCTCCAAAAACAAAAATTAAATAAAGTTCATAATCCAAAATCAAGAGGTCGGTCGTTTAGTCGTTTAATAAATAAAAACACACACAAAAAGTCTTTAAAAATTATAATAAAAAAAATAAAAACTTAAATCAAAAGATGCATAAAAAAATATGCGTAAATGAAAGAATATGCAGGAATCTTTATATTTCTGGTTTTGGTGTGGTGTGTTTGTTATACATTTAAAAAAAAAAAACAACAAAAAAATCAGATGAAAATTTCATATAGATGAACACAAGACCACGAAGTATAAAAATCTTGTGGATACATTATTAATAAATATGCATTCCGGTGTATTTTTAAAACACTCAACATTTCATTTTATTTTGCTCACATTTTTTCTTAAATTTTTATTAAACTTTTTAAATTTTGTAATCATTTTGTATTAAATCTCATATTTTTAACATTTTTTTCAAGATTTTTTCACTTTTTATTAATATTTTCACATTTTTTCTTATTTTATTAAATATTTTTTTTAAACATTACCATAAATTTTATGTTTTGCGAAATTTTCTATGTAAAGTTATCCCGAGAGTATACTAAAATTATACAAAAACAAACCATTTTCTTTGACGTCTAGTTTAAATACTTATTTAAGCCTGTGGTCCCTTTTTTGCGTAGTAAAGGTTATAAAAAGGAATAACAAACATAAAAGAGAATCGTGAAAAAACAGAAGTGGCATCTCTTTTTTTACAACTCCCAAAAAATACAACTCTAATTATAACACTTATTTGAAATGAAACCAACTAACTGTTATAATTTTTAAAATAGCACACTGGTTTTTTTATTATAATAGTTTTCCTAATTTGTTTTTATTTTTTTTTATAATTACATTTAAATATAACAAATATAAATTAAAACTTAGAACTATAACTATGCATTTGTCGCTGCTCCAGCTAAGATACCTACACTCAAAAAATAAATTATTAAAATTTATATATTTTCTTTGGGCTAATCTTTAGCAAAATTTAAGTTGAAAGTATGGCAAAAAATAATCTCCGCTGACATACTGCTGACACTTCCTATATGAAATTGCTGACATCTTCATATTTTTTTTTTTTCAAATGTCCCCAATGACAAGTGAGCAGTTCGTCAGCAGTGCCCACTAGGGTTGCTCGTTTTTGGGCTTTTCTCTCTGATCAAATTCTAATACCCGCCAAAAGTCACTCCGATCGGAGTTTATCACTCCGATCGGAGTTTATCTTCTGTCTCCACTTTGAGCCCCAAAATTGGGGTTTTCCCAAAAAAGGACTTTTCAAAAAAAAAAAAAAAATAAGTTTTTTTATTAAAATAATTAAAAAATTATTTTTGTATAATATTTGATCGTAAATACTTAAATATGAAATTTAAAGATTTTAAGGTATCATTAACCCGTTCAAACTTGATACCAAAAAAATGGCATGATTTTGGGGGCATTCTCAAAACACCTTTTTTCAAAATTTGAAAATTTTATTGAAAAAAAATTTTAAATATACCATTTTTTCTTTCTGAATTCATTAAGAACACCTTGGAGAAGAAAAATATGAAATATGGCGGATATCCGTCGAGCCACTTTTCGGGAATCGCGGGGGGAAGTTAGCAGATTTCAAGGAAATGTTGGTTTTATCAATAATTTGGATTAATAAAATCTTATAAATTTAATTTTTGTGCAAATTAACGGTTTTTTGGTGTCGTGGCATTCTATTAGATATCTTTAAGTCTGTCATGAAATCTTACAGATCTAGGACGTCTTAAACCCACATTGGCTGGGGGTCAAAAATGACTCCCGCGGAAAATTTGAAGTTTAGAGCTTAAATTTTGTGCTATAAACAAGTATAAAACGGCTTTTATGTTGTTTACCCCAACTATTATTTGAATAAAAATTATTTTAATAAAAAAACTTAAATTTATTTTTTTTTTTTTTTTTAAAGTCCTTTTTTGCGAAAACCCTAATTTTGAGGCTCAAAGTGGAGACAGAAGATAAACTCCGATCGGAGTGATATTTTGCATGTGAGTTACCCTTAGGGGACCGACACTTTTGGCGGGTATTAGAATTTGATCAGAGAGAAAAGCCCAAAAACGAGCCACCCTAGTGCCCACTAACATCGTTGGCCACCAACAATGCTTTTAGGCAACAGCTGATTTGCTAATGAAGACCACTTCGCCACGCCCCACTTTTAAGTTAAAAAAATTGCCTTGTCCCCCCTACACTGAAGAAAAATTTGCTAATTTTTCTAATTTTTATTTCTAATGAAAAATTACTACTGGTTTAGCAAAGTTTTTTTAAAATAAACATTTTAAGTTTTTAGTACAAGCTTCAAGCAATTTACAAAATTTTTGTAGTTAATTTTGCTGAAAAAATACTTTTTGTAGTTAAGTTGACTAAAAAAATCTTGAAAATTCACACGTTGCCCCCCTGGAACCTTTAAACTGCCCCGCCAGTGGGGCAAGAATCAAAGGTTGGGAACCATTGCCCTAGAGGGATAAAATACAAGACCGGCCCTTATTAGTTTTCCCCTTACAAAGATTTTATAAAACTGCTCCTACAGCTCTAACTGCCTCAAAAGTGCCCCTAGAGGCAAACATACCTAAGCACTGTCTCTACTCCATAGAAAGATTACATTTTTATAAAACCGCTCCTACAGCTCTAACTGCCTCAAAAGTGCCCCTAGAGGCATAGTTGGGCAATGATAGAAATTTGTATGGAATAATGATTCAATGAAATCGATTTCATTGAGCATTTTATATGAGCAAATCAGTGACTTAAGGATGCGGGCCAAACTCTGCCTAGAGGAGTCATATATATGATAGGCCCTTAATAATATAATATTTTAAAGTTAGAATGTAACGATTTCTATTTTTGAATTAAAATTAATCGGAATTTATACAAAAATTTTTAAATTCTGATACACCTTCATATAGAAAATTCTAAGATACTTATGCAATTCTCACACCAAAAATTTCTTCATTTAGAAAAAGTTTTCGTAAAGAAAAATTCCCAGATTTAGTGAGTTTCTTTCCCATTGAAAACTTCTTAGGTTCTGAAATATTAAAAATTTGTTCTACAGAAAAGGTCTAAGATACCGAAACGATCTTTCAACACAAAAATGTTTAAGGTTTGAAAAAATATTCCGTAGAAAGTACCTGAGATTAGAAAAATTGAAGACTTTAATGATTTTTAAAAGCATTCTGAGATATTTTTCTATTAAAAAAGTTTTGTTTTCTGAGAAAATTTTCGCTAGAAAAAGTCTAAGATAGTCAAGCATTTTCTGAGAAATATTTTTATAAGAGAGTCTAAGAAATGTTTTCCTGAAAAATGTTTTAGTTTCTGAGTCATTTTTCCCATAGAAAAAGAGACTGAGTCTCCGAAATTTTTCCTATAAAAAAACTCTCAGACTTTCCTATAGAAAAACTGTTAGATTTTTCATATAAAAATTGTCAAATTTATAATATTTTTGCTATACAAAAACTCTAAGAAAAAATTCTCAACTTTTTTTTATAAATTCCCAAATTATTCATTTAGAAAAATTGAAAAATTTTTCGTCTAGAAAAATTCCCAAATATTTCGTCTAGAAAAATTTTTGTATTTTTTTAAAGAAAAGTTTAAATTTTGCGAGACTTTTATCACATAAAAAAATTCGAACATTCAGAAACATTTAAGGATTCTTAGACATTTTTCATAGAAGAATTTCTATAAAAAAAAATTCTCCTATAGAAAAATTCCCCGATTTTTCCTATAGAAAACTTTTAGGATTTTCCTCAATTAGTTCTCTAAAAAAATGTCAAATTTTTTCATATAGAAAAATTTTAACATTCCGCAACATTTTTTCTATAGAAAATTTTAAGATTCTTTAAAATTTTTCATAGAAAATTTTTCAGGTCCTTGGTAGTTTTTCATAATAATTTTTTTTTTGAGATTATTTCCTCTTCACTCTCCTTTTTCCCTCGTCTTTTTTTTTCTTCTCTTTCTTTCCTTTCTTTTTTTTTTCTTTTTTCCTTTTTCTTTTCTTTCGAAAAATCCGCGCCTGGAGCCCCTTAAGGAGAGGAAAAAATGTAAGGAGGGAAACTAATTTTTCTGGGCCGTTGTAAGGCTTTTTGTAGATTTTTTTAGTCAAAATCGACCAATTTTGAAGGTACGGAGTGGTCTTCATTAGCAAATTAGGATGCCTAAACAGATTGTTCTAGTGTGTTCATAAGAGTTGTTCGGCTTGACCGTGTCTACAATTCTGCTAAATAGGTTTAGGGAAAAATCAACAGTCCCTGTAAGTTATACTGAAAAAGTTTAGACGCTGGACGAAGGCTGTAGGCAAAATCGCCAAAGAAAAACCACCCAAAAAAGAAATTGAAATTTCGCCCAAAAATTATTCATATAAATTTGGATCATATTTCATAAGAAAAGTAACCCAAAATTTTTTGGCATGTTTTCATAGTTTTTGGGCAAAATATCAAACTAATAAATTACTTCATTTTTCCAAGGGCAGGACTTTGAACTTATTCTGGCATAAAAATGTTTCATTTATTTAACAAAAGTACAAAAAAACTTAAAAAAATAAGTATTTCAGAGGTTGTGTTAGTTTTACAAGGGGAAAAAAAGTTAAATTGTGAAGGACTTTAAACTCCTTCTAACATAAAAATGTTTAATTTTTAAAAAAAAGTTCATAAAAAACTATAAAAATGGAGTTTTTAGAACTTATTTTCATGCGACAATAAAATAAACCGGGCCAAACTGCAGGGGTCTAGCTATTTTGCACGATGCAGTCCACAGACGTGCCCGTGCGCATTGGTATAATGCGCTCTATTCAGGAGTTCACTTTCAGCATTCATCTAAAATTTGATATCCTTCGAATTTTTGATTTTAAAACCGTAAAATTCGAAAGAATGTCAAATTTTTAAAAATCTAGGTGAATGGTGAAAGATTATTCCCGAATAGTGCACATTGTCTTACAATCGATCATCGAATAAGTTCATAAAAAAATAAGAAAATTTTCCACACAATTTTTGAGTCATTATGCTGAAAAAATGTTTGCAAAAAATTTTGCTAAGAATTAACAAAAAACCTAAAATCTTCCTACTTCCCCAGGTATTTTCGTTGGAACAGCGACGAATTAAAAATTTATTTTTCTTATTCTTAAAATTCTTCTAATTTTTATACATATCGCATAATACTTTTTCCATAGGCGTATTGCCTATGGTCCTTTGAAAGTACACCAATTCAATTTTATGTGAATTGATCATACGCAGCAGAGGTAACATTAGCAGCAAACGTCCAAATCGGGCAACTTGAGCGGTAAATTGAGCTTTAGTGTGTTGGGATAACATCACCTGAAATTAAAAATAAATTCTAAATAAATTAAAAAATAAAAAATAAATAAAATAAACAGAATAATGTCGGATTACAATTAAAGCCAAAAAAGGATTTTTTCGAAATTCAAATAGGCTCCTGAAAGCTTTTTAGTTGAGATTTTATAGATTTTGAATTTTCTCTAAAATCCATATGATACTTGCTTTTTTGAAGCAACTTTTTTAGGGTTTATCTACGAAAATTTCGATAACTTCAAGAAAAAATCTTGAATTTATTGATATTCTCATAAAAAGCTCATAATAAAGCTGTTTAATAAAAGATTAAATAATTTTTCTGTGGTCTTTTCCAGCCGTTAAGTTGCATAAAACTTAAGGCTTCGATATTATTTTGTTTTATCTTTTATTTATTTCCACTTACATGCGCTTGATCTTGTAAATTTTCAATTTGTGCTGGATCTTTCAGACCTCGTGTCTCTGGACGAAATAATACTATCGCCTTAAGGCATGCAAATTCTGCGGGATCTACTAATACCGCTTTGTATTTGCAGAAGATTTCGTATAAAGTGCGTACATCGGAGGCAATCTGTAAAATAGAAAATATAACAGTTTTTAATTGGGTTGGAGTATTTGATAAAAACACACGAAATACATTCACATTTAAACAGTTATTTGTGCGGTAGGCAACTTTATTTAATTTAACACTTGATTTATATTCACAATAGTGTAGGCGTCTTTACACCGCAAGGTTGTTGTCTAGACTATTATGAAGTTATTATAGCCAACCACCCAATATTGTGCTGCCAGATACATTTTAACCATATTAACATTTTATAAATTCAAATCCGCAAAATTTCTCTAACGATTTTTTATTTCCCCATTTTTGTCACAATTAACCGTATATTTCAGTACACTTAAAAAAAACCTTGTAAAACGACAAGAAAAGTTTTTAAACTTTTTTTGTCCTCCTATTTGACAACAATTTAAAACTTTTTGACGCGATAAAACATAGAAGTTTTCGTTTTATTAACTAAAATTTTTGCTACCTCTTTTTTTTGCAAGAATTCATAGTAAAAGTAACTAGCTTTTCGTAATTTTACAAGATTTTACCAATACAATTGTAAATTTACAACTTTTTAAAAGTTCCTTACAAGGAAATCCCGTTGAAAAAAAATAAAATTACAAAAAAATTGTAAATTTTGATCGAAAATTTTATGTTAGAAAACAAGGAAAACTGTCAAATATTGGTAAATTGAGATTACCAGACTTTTTCTAGTAATTTGGCAAGGCTTTTTTGTGTTTATTCTTGGAATAGCGGCAAATCTGAGACTTATATCAAACGTAACAGTTTAATTTTTTAAAAAAATTTTGATGGGTAAAAATTGATGGGGGTCGGTACACTAATGAAAAAAAATTATATGATTTTATATGTCATTTTGTATGAGAGCCCCCTTTGAAATAGGAGATATAGTATAAGTTTGTTTAGAAAAAATGTTAAGGAGTAAAAATTAATGGGCGTTGGTCCTAGAATTAACCCCTCTAGGACGCTCCGTTAAAGCAGTAGAAGTGATTTAAAGATTGGAAAACTGCAATAAACTGTTTTCAAAAAATCGAAAAAAAAATATTAGTAATCATAATCCCATGATCTTACTGGGCAAAAAAAAATTGTAGAATCAATATAAGTTTTCCACAAAAATTTCTCAAAAAAATCAAATTAGATTTAAAATTTAAAACTTAAAAATCGCATATTAGAACACTTTTAAAAATGTTTTTTAAATGATTTTTAGACCCTCCATTCACAGTATGGTGGCATACTCACTTTGTCATTCCGTTTGTAAATCGAATCTAAAACATTCTAGCTATGTCCATCTGTGGAAATCACACTGCAGTCCAAGCTAGGAAATAGACTTCCGAAGATTGACATGAATATTTCTTAGGCCATAGGCTGATTAATCTAGGGTAGAAAGCTGAGAAACCAACACGAAGATGACCTCAGAGGTCAAAATCAGATATGGGTCAAATTTAGTACTCGCTGAGGACTTTCTAACAAATTTTTATAACGATAGGACATCAAATGACAAAGCTATGAACAAATAACGATTTCGGCGGTACCAAATCGGGACCTAAAAATCTAATATTTTGGCTATGGAACTTTTTCGGGGTAAGCCAATGGAAACTTTTTTTTCGACCCGGTCTACTGGGTATATGGCATTATATTGTCGGTCTTGACCGGCTTTACTTTTTTTGTTCAATAACTACACTCAAAAAAATAAAACTGTAAAGTTAACAAATTTTTTTTTGTTAACTCGAGTTTACTGGCTTTTTAGCAAATTTTTAGTTAAAATCAGCGTTTTAACTACTTTTTTTAGTTAAGTTCAATTTACGAAAATACTAGTTTTGAACAAATTTTGAATTAATTTTTTTTGTTGACTTCAAAACTGAGTTTACGAATTTTTACTAATTAATTTGCTGATTTTTCGTAACAAATTTGTTAAGTGAAATTTCTTATGTAGCCTCCTATGCAAATCTCATAAGTTCTACTTAAGCTGATGAAAAAACAGAAAAAATAAACTTACAATTTTTTACTAAATATTTTGTAAATTTTATTTTACGAAAAGTAACAAAAAGTTTAGCTGAATTCAACTAATTTTTTTGTTAATATATGTACATAAAAACGTTACGAAATTTCAGCTAAATTTTTAGTTAAAGTTACGGTTTTTTTTGCTACATTCATTCTACGAAAAGTTAGCAAAATATTTTTAGTTAAATTAACTAAAAATTTAGTAGGCCCAAAATCAGGTGCTTTTTTAGTTAAATTTAACTAAATTTTTTGCTAACTTTACAGTTTTTTTTTTTTGAGTGTAAATAGTTTTTTTTTTAATTATCGATTTTTCAAAAAAAAATCAATTTTATGTTGAAAAATAAGATCGGTTTTACATTAAAGTTAAGAAAAATGTTCATAAAATACAAATCGTCAAAAACAACTAATAAAAATACACTTGGCTTTTGCCGAAAAAAATATATTAAATATGCCATTTACACAGAAAGAATTGAAAACGAATTTCAATCAATAAAAACGCGAATTCAATTATTTTTCAAATTGAAACTCCTCCGATGAAGAAAATTGTTATATCAATCATCAAATTGTAGGTGATTAATTGATATTTTTTCAATCAATCAATCACTTTTTCGATTTTGATCAAAAAGTTGATCAATTTTTTATTTAAAGTCAATTAAAATAATGATTGATTTAACAAATGAATTTTAAGATTATGACAAAATTATGAAGAAATTCATATTTTTTGATTTCCAATATGTTGCCGACAGTAAAAAAAAGGTAAAACCCGAGAATAAAATATATCGAGGGCCTATATTCAAAACCCTCTATCTTCCATTTTCACGAAAATGACTTTTTGATGGCAAAATATTTAGTAAAACGGCCCTCATCTATGGTGTAAAATTCAGAACAAAAATATTTTTTTTTGCTATTTTATTTGCATTTTTGGTTTTCTCTATCTCTTACACAATTAATTTTTCTAAATGCAAAAACCTCTATCTTTTCAAATAATTAATTTACAAATATTTGTTTTGAATAATTTTATCATGCATTACATGTTTTCATACTAATTTTTGCATGCTGCACATGAATTTGTCAACAAAATTCCAGAACCACGATTTTAGTCCACTAATGCTAGTTCTTTCTGAAAATTCTTGTTTGACTTTTTTGAAAAAATATGGCTCAAAATTTGGATGTCTTGTGTACATTATAAAAAAAAAATTTAATCTTAAAAATCCCTATGCTGACCAGCATCTGTGGACCCAAAACGCGTTTTGAATTTTTTACTAGACATACTCAACAGTTTGTCAACTTTTGAGACGAATTTGGCAAAAAAAAAATTTTTGTCTTAAAAATCCTCACCTGTGGACCAAAACCGCGATTTCGGAATTATTTATAAGCCGTTATCATTAATAACTTACGTTAAAATTTACCGATGTCGTAAATGAAATCATAATAATTCATTTTTATTAAAATGCAAACCCCTCTATCTAATCATTTTCATTCATGTACTTAATATTTTTGAGAAACAAAACCCTCTATCTATCCTCTAAAATCCCCAATAGTGCAAAATTTTAAAAACGAATCATACGTGTTTTTTATATAGAGGGTTTTGAATATATGCCCTCGATAATTTTTAAATAAAGTATTCAAATAAATTGAAGCAAAAAAAAGTCTGGTATGTTTAAAATTTGTAATTTGATAGTTAAAGAAAATAAAAATGTAGATCAAAACAATAATTGACTCATTTAAATCTTGTTGATCAATAGATTTAATTGAAATTTTTTAGCCAATAATTTTTTGTGTGTACATTTTTTTAGAACATTTTCATTATTTTTAACTTTAATTACATACATATTACTTTGATTCAATGAAACCCGACATAGATTCCTTTAAAACGTAATTTTTCATAACTTTAATGTATATCGAGGGCCTATATTCAAAACCCTCTATCTTCCATTTTCACGAAAATGACTTTTTGATGGCAAAATATTCAGTAAAACGGCCCTCATCTATGGTGTAAAATTCAGAACAAAAATATTTTTTTTTGCTATGTTATTTGCATTTTTGGTTTTCTCTATCTCTTACACAATTAATTTTTCTGAATGCAAAACCCTCTATCTTTTCAAATAATTAATTTATAAATATTTTTTTTGAATAATTTCATCATGCATTACATGTTCTCATACTAATTTTTGCATGCTGCACATGAATTTGTCAACAAAATTCCAGAACCGCGATTTTGGTCCACTGATGCTAATTTTTTCTGAAAATTCTTGTTTAACTTTTTGAAAAATATGGCTCAAAATTTGGATGTCTTGTGTACATTATGAAACAAAAAATTTAATCTTAAAAATCCCGATGCTGATCAGCATCTGTGGACCAAAATTGTGCTTTTAATTTTTTTACTATTTTTTACACAACATACTCAGCAGTTTGTCAACTTTTGAGACGAATTCGGTAAAAAAATAATTTTTGTCTTAAAAATCCTCACCTGTGGACCAAAACCGCGATTTCGGAATTATTTATAAGCCGTTATCATTAATAACTTACGTTGAAATTTACCGATGTCGTAAATGAAATCATAATAATTCATTTTTATTAAAATGCAAAACCCTCTATCTGATCATTTTCATTCATGTACATAATATTTTTCAGAAACAAAACTCTCTATCTATCCTCTAAAATCCCCAATAGTTCAAAATTTTAAAAACGAATCATACGTGTTTTTTTATATAGAGGGTTTTGAATATATGCCCTCGATATTTTGTAATTACCCGAGTAAAAATAAACATATATTACAATATATAACTTGATACAAACATAATAAATTATATATGATTATACATCCCTGAGATATTTTCTAAATGTTTTTAATGCAGTCATATGTAGTAATATATAATTTAATCATGATTCGGATTAAAAGGTGTACGGTTGATATAATTATATAAAATTATATCAGGGTCAATACAAAATTTGTTTTTCTGTATAATTTGACACAACATTATATATAGCTTATTCTGTTCCATATAAAACTATATATGTTTCCAATTAACAAAAAATGTTCTAAGTTTTTTAGGCAAACTATAAAATTTTTTTTAAAATGTTCCTAAACATTTCCTTGTTAGGGTTATGTATATCACCTATCTGGTTCGAAGCGTACCCAAACATTTTTTTGTTTTTGAAAATTATATGTTTGGTGAATGTATCGTTGACCTGTGATGTATCTCAACCCAAACATAAAAACACCAGGATTTTATATGTTTTTGTGCAATTAGATCTAATTAGATCCACCAATATAAGGCAATGTCTGGTCAAAACTCGGATGAAATCAAATCATATTTTATACAAGTAGATCTTTTTTAATGCAAAAACATCCACCAGTATTCGGATCAAATTGCGTATTAATATATATTGTGTCATTTATCATTATATGTTGCATCATACAAAAATTTTTACTCGGGTAATGTATTCAAATAAATTCAAGCAAAAAAAGTCTGGTATGTTTAAAATTTGTAATTTGATAGTTAAAGAAAATAACAAAAATGTAGATCAAAACAATAATTGACTCATTTAAATCTTGTTGCTCAATGGATTTTATTGAAATTTTTTAGCCAATAATTTTTTGTGTGTACATTTTCTCTGAACATTTTCATTATTTTTAACTTTAATTACACTACGTGACCGTTTTTTGACCAAATGTATCTGACACCTAATCTTTATGTACAATTGTCCGCTGAATCCGAATATGAAGACAGAATGGTCAAAAGTAGAACAGTTTTCGAGATATTCGAAAATAAGCGTTTTTTGTGTTTTTAAAAAAGATGATGTCACTTAAATGCAAATATCTTCAAAGCTATTCGTCGATTTATGTATTTCTTTTTTTTTAATGAAAGATAATAAAATTACTAAAATAACCATGGGTCGCTTGTGAAGATTAGTTAAGAAATGACAGAGTTACAGTGGACAAAAGTTCAAACTTCATGAAAAATTTTATGATTTTTTGCAATTTTGCTCTTTTCAAGTTATTGTTTTTAAACCAAACAATTAAAAATTATAATGTTTTATTACATAGGACATTATTTTATTTCAATACGAACATTTTGCGCCCAACAAGACCCAGATTGGTGCAAAAATGACATAGCTACAGAAGATTTAGTGAATTAATCCAACTTTCATTACTAACATTTAGCTTTGTATATTTACTTGTGTTTTAAAAAAAAAAATCGAAAAGTGGGATAATTCAATTAATCTACTGTAACTTTGTCATTTTTGCACCGATCTGGATCCTATTGGGCACAAAATGTTCGTATTGAAATAAACTAACGTTTTAAGTGATAAAATTTTAAAAAAAATGTATTGTTTGGTTTTAAAAAAATAAGTTGAAAAGAGCAAATAACGGTAATTTTCTCGATTTTCTCGTAAATATCTCGAAAACTGTTCTACTTTTGACCATTCTGACTTCATATTCGGATTCAGCGTTCGGATTTACATAAAGATTATGTGTCAGATTCATTTGGTCACGACTTTGTTGAAAATTTGTGACACAGTGTTATAATACATATTTCTTTGATTCAATGAAACCCGACATAGATTCCTTTAAAACGTATATTTTCATAACTCTAATTTATATTTTCATTGTTGTCAAGTTCAAATTTCTTTCAACATGCGCGGGTACAAGGGGGGGGAAAAAGGGGAAATTTCCCCCCCCAGACCAAATTTCAAAAAGGAAAAAAAAAAGAAAAAAAAAGAAAGGAAAAGAAAAAAAAGAAAAGAAAGAAAAAAAAAGAAAAAAAAGAAAAAGAAGAAAAAAGAAAGAAGGAAATTTTCTAAAAAATTTTCCGAAGGAAAAAAATCTCGAAATCAAAAACTTTTTATAAAAAAAATCTGAAATTTTTAATAGGAAAAATTTTAAAAATTTTTAAAAGAAAAATGTGAAAAATATTTCTTCGGAAGAACGGTATCAAAATGTTGCCGAATCTGAGACTCTTTCGATAGGGGAAAGGTCTAAGAATCTGAGACTTTTTCGATAGGAAAAAGGTCTCAGAATCTCTGAATTTGAGACTTATTTTAAGGATAAAGGTCTCAAAATCTGAATCTTTTTTAAAAAGAAAAACGTCTCAAAGTATGAGACTTACTCAATTGGAAGAAGGTCGCACAATCTGTGACTTTTTCTATAGGAAAAAAGTCTTAGAATCCAAGGCTTTTTCTATAGGAATAAGGTCTCAAAATTTCAAAATTTTAGACTTATTCTATAGAAAAATTTTATCAGAATCTGACACTTTTTCTTTAGGAAACAGGTCTCAGAATCTATGAATTTTTCTATAGGAAATAGGTCTCAAAATCTGAGACGTTTTCATTAGAAAAAATGCCTTTTTTTATTTATAAAAAAGGTTTTAGCATCTAAGACTTTTTCTATCGGAAAAACGTTTCAGAATCTGTGACTTTTTCTTTTAGAGAGGGTCTCATAATCTTAGACTTTGTCTATAGAAAATAATAACACCTCTCTACAAATCTGAGGTTTGTCGCTGCGTTTTAGATGAAACCAAAAAAAGTTGATAGGGTTTGGTGCTCCGATTCCAAAACGGTCACTCAAATTTTTCTATCACGTCACAATTTTGAGAAAATCGCGGCTAAAGTGTCAAAAAATTCCCATTTTTGGCCATTTTTGAAGGCCTTTAAAATAAGATCCTGGCATGCAAATGACTTGGTATCAAGCTTATTCGAAAGTGTGTAATTTTCTCTTTCAGACAAGATCAAATCTTCTTGGAATTTAATTTTTTAAAATGGTAAAAAAATCATTAGCCACAAGTGCTTTAAATCTAAAATTTACGTACGAATTTGTATGGAAATTTGTTAAAAAACACTGTGTATATAAACTAAATATTGAAAAAATGGAAGATTTTTTGCTAATGACTTTTTTACCATTTTTGAAAACTAAATTTTTAGAAAAATTTATGTTATCTTTAAGAGAAAATTACAGGCTTTCGAATGAGCTTGATACCAAGTAATTTGCATGTCAGGATCTTGTTTTATAAGCCTTTAAAAAGGGTCAAAAATGCCCTTTTTCGGCTCTTTAACCGCGAATTACTCAAAATCCTGACGTGATAGAAAAATTTGGGATTTGGAATCAGCGCAACAGACACTATCCAAATCACTTACCAGAATCCAATACGCATTTTCTTGTTGAGCTGTGTAATCTTTGAATCAGAATGTTATACTTTTTCTGAAGGAAAAAGTTCTAACAATCAGACTTTTTATAAAGGAAAAATTTCTCAGAATCTGTCACTTTTATTTTAGGGGGGAAAAGTGCCAGAATCTGAGACCTTTTCTATGGGAAAAAGGTCTAAAAGTCTGAGACTTTTTTCTTTAGAATAAGATCTCAGAATCTTAGACTTTTTCTAGAGAATCTGAGATTTTTTTCTATAGAAAAAAGGTTTGTGACTTTCTCTATAGAAAAATGTCTCAGAATCTGAAATTTTTTCAGTACGAACAAATCTAACAATCTGAGACCTTTTCTATAGGAAAAATATCTCAAAAATGCTTTAAAATATGAGACTTTTTCTACAGTAAAATTTCTCAGAATCTGATACTTTTTCTGTGGAAAAAAGTTCTTAGAATCCAAAAATTTTTCTATACGAAAAATGTCTCCGAATCTGAGAAGAACGCTTAAATTCTGAGACATTTGCCCTATAAAAAATAATTTTTTCATTATCTGATATTTTCTGTGTAAGACGAAGTTGTTCAATTGAAAAATTCTCAGATTTAGAAAAAACAAAAAAAAAAATAAAGTTTTTATACGAAATACATACGATCATGAAAAACATACCTCCTTCGGCAAAAACTAATAAATTTTATAGCTTTCCCATCACTTTTTTATGCAAATGACACGTATCCCTGTCTTTGCTCGTCCGACAAAGCATTATGATTTTTTTTTCTTTGAAGTAAAAAAAAAATTTCCCCCCCCAAAGCCAAAAGCTGTACCCGCCACTGCTTTCAATATAGTATTTTGTTAATACCGTTTATGAATCGTTTCTAAATTACGTCCAACTACAAATCTAAGCTTTGAAAAAACAACTTTCCAACTTACCTCTTCTTTTGTCATACAATTATTTCCATTATTATTATTATTGGATTCATAACTATTACAATGTTCCGCTACAGAAAATAAAGGACAACTTGAGGGATCCAAAGGAATACACCATTGTATGGCATTTAATAAAAACAATTCCGACCAAGATTCCTCTAAGAGAATAACCTGAAATTGAGAAGCAAAAAAATCAATGAAATTGTAACAAAAAGTGAAAGCAACCAAAACTCACCTGATCCCGAAATGAAAGACTAGCAAAACTGGGTAAATTTTTAGCCCACTTCACAGCCATAAATAAAAGACGAGCACTAGTTTCGTAAACCGTTTCATGTTGATGAACATATAAATTGGGGGACATAATTTGGGCAATATCAAATTGCATAAGAGATTTTTCACCATTTAAAGGTTCTTCATCTTCATTGGTGACATCAATGGAATCATCTGTTAAGGAGGGAAGGAAGAATTATAAAGATTTCCTTTTCGAATTCTCTGATAATATAAAACTTACCATCCATATCATTATTAGGTATAGGGCTTGAGGAACTAATTGATGAAACACTACCACTTACAGGATTTTTTGATGCAGCTGTGGAAAGAAGAAGCTTTTAAAAAACTAATCACTCACTGACTAAACTGTATTTTTGGTTGATTTTCAATTAAAACGTTGTTTTATTAACAAACAATTTAATTGTATTGACTAATTCTATTGTTGAATAAAAAATCAATTATTTTTTTTTTGTCAACACAATTAACTTTTTTGTCAATATAACAAATTTTTAATTGAGAATAAGCCAAATATGCATATTTTTTTCTATGTTCCCTTTAAGAAAATTTTCTCTAAACCACACTTACCATTTTCGGGAGGCGGTGAACATGGATCTATTGAATTACTACTCGATGTGGTAGATGATGATGAAATAGTGCCACCACTTGATAAATCCGCATATCTTTTATCTTTTGCGGTTGTACTTGTATTATAAATATTATTGTTGTTGTTGGCGAACATGGGAAATGTCGCCGAATTGTTATTGTTATTCATATTTGCGGATAATTGCATTGAAGTGGCGGCCAAATGATTATGATGTAATAGACGCCCCGTTGGCAAACCAGAAAGTGCTACAAAACCAAAAAACAAATAATGAAAAAAATGGGTGGTAATTAAATTGTCCTAAAGCCATGAATGACATAAAAGTAGTTAAAGTTTCCTAAACACACATACACACACATTCATTCAATCACACACACTCAAGTTTAACACTCATACTCCCAAAAAAAACCAGGAACATGACGAACTGCTTAAAACAGGACGAGTGAGAAAATACTAAAAAAAACAACAAAACAAAACAATTACTTACATGGTGGCGGTAGTAAAGCAGGTCCATAACATGGCGGTGACAATAAAACGGGTGGTCTATGTGAATAAAAATGCGAAGTTCTTTCCATTAATTGTTTGTGAGAATATGTAGATGAGTGAGAAAATATGCTGCAACTTACCCAAAAACCCCCACAGCTACTGCTGCTTCACGTAAAGCTCGCCCATGCTCCATCTCCCGCAGTGTCTCCGGTCTAATAGTGGCCGTGTTACGTGGCTGGCGTTCATTTTGCACTGCTGTAATTGGAAACAGAATAACTATATGAATGGTAGTATGTATATTAGGTAACACCCTATTTTCTCATATATGAAGGATAATGTTATTCCTGATGATGATGATGAGATCTGTGTGTTTTTGTAGTTTGATGGCATTTCGTACCATGTCACGTAATCAATCTCAAACAGTGAAGTAATCAACATAAAAGATGGTTTTAAAAATAAAACACATACTAACTATTCCAAGTGTTATTTTTAATGTAAATTTGGGGGGATGGAGGGGTTTCATGTGTGATTCAGAGTGATTCGAAAAAGACCTATCGCAGGTAAATACTTCAGGTTAACATTAAAAAAATCTATTAAGTAAAAAATTACTCAATTTTGCACCAGTAAACGATTTAATAGTATTGAGTAAACTTTGAGTAAATTTTTAATTTAATACTCTACTCAAAGTTTTTCGTTTTTATACCCTCCACTTACAAGGGAAGTCTCCCTGGTGTCACCCTCCGATCTTCATGAAATTTGGATATGTTGTTTAGAACGAAAATTAATTCGACACGTATTTTTTTTAGCGGCCCAAACTCGTTTTTAGGGGGGATCGATTTGTATGGGGGGAAATTGACCTCTTTCAGTTTTTTACGATTTACGCCTATTTAAACAAAATTAATATAGGCATGTGTGGTATCAAATTAAAGGTATTAAAAATACCTATCTTGTGATGCTAACAACGGTCCAAAGAAGTTAATATTTTTCGACTTATTAACAAAAATGTCCTAAAATTTTGGTATTTTACTCTATACGACGATCGTGCATGTTTGGACACGTTCTTAGCACACGTAGATAGGTTTTCCAAAGACCTTTCATTTGGTATGTAACATGACTAGGTTTCTTTGCAGAATATAGGAGATAAACGAAAAAAACTGAAAAATGGCCTTGTCTTCCCCCCTCCTTTTTACCCCCTAAATATGAATTTGGGCCGCTAAGAAAAAATACGTGTCCCTTTATTTTTTCTGATCTACAAAATAAAACCAATTCCATAAAGATCCGCGGGTGACACTAGGGAGACTTCCCTTGTTAGTGATAGAGGGTATATACAATAGGGTGGGGCGATTTGAACATCTTAATGGGCGCTTCGCGTTTCTGATTCTTGGGATTGTACTGAGCAAAAAAGTCAACTAGACCATACGTCTACGGTGCAAATCGAGCCTCCCGATTTTGACTTGAAGTTTTTTCTCAGACTTTATTTTTTTGGAAAATTTGCAAATTTTCTTGGGCTCATATTTCGTAAACTATTTGAAATTTTGACTTATTTTAAAAAGTTAAGTTGTAGCCATTGTCTCGGGCTACAATTTCTCTAAACATATTACTTAGAAAAAACTTCGTTTTCATGGTCAAAAAGTCGAAAATGTAGAAAATTCACGACTTTTTGTAATTTTTTTTTGGATATTTTGGCCTATAACAGCCAAACCATTGAGATTTTCGATCCAATACTAAGACAAAAATTGTAGCCAAGATAATAGTTAAGAACTCTCTGGTACATCGTAAAAGCATTAGAACGCTCCTTCAGGCAGTTTTGGCCTTGTGAAAGTGCAAATTTTTTGTGAAAATATTGATAAATTACCATTTTCAGTTGTTCATAGCGCAAAATCATAAAAATGTTCTATTTCTTATTTTTTCCACTTTTTTATCCAAAAATATAATGTTTTTTTTTTGTTTTGTTCAATATTTATTTTGAAAATTCATTTAAAGTACAAAGTAATTGTATCGGTAGAGACAACGTATGAATCAAGAAGAATTCCAATTTAGTGTATTTTTCATTCAAAGATTGCCTTCCAAATCTTTTCGAGATTCCATACGAGGCGCTTTCTTTCGGCCTTCAGATACAGATGCCATTATACCTTCACGGCTTTTGTCGATTGAGCGCTTAGCAACACTAGCTACACTCAAAATAATACATTAGTAGACTTACTAATTTTTTTGCTAATGCTGGTTAGCTAACTTTTAGCAAATTTTTAGTTGAGATTAGCATGTTAGCAAAAATATCTTGTAAACTTTATTTAGCGCATTAGCAATTTTAAACAAAATTTGAACTAATTTTTTTTTGCTAGATTTAAAATTGAGTCGACCAAATTTTTACAAGCTTTTTTGCTAATATTAGCAAAATAAATGGTAAATTTTTTTTTATTTTCAGAAAACGTAAAATGGCGCTATCTCGGAAACTAAGCCAGATAGAGCAAAATGGAGGCCATTTTTAGTTCTCGGGCTCTCTTCAGTATCGCCGGTCCTCTTCACATGTGTGGACCCTAATGGGCCCTAACTTTGGATCCAAACAAGTTAGCATTCCCGAAAATTTTAAAATGCTTATATCTAGGTAAATATTGCCGACACAACAAAAAGTCCGAAAGCATTTTTGTAGCTCTCAACACGTAGAACAAGACCGCAAAATAGTCAAAAGCTCTCCGAGTAATATTTTTGAAGTTATCGAGGTTTTTAATTCTCAAGACCCCAGTGGTCCCCTATAATCACGTAACTAAGCAAGTTAGAGCGAAACGGACACAAATTTTGGATCAAAAACTATGACGATTTTTAAGGAACCCAACTAGGTCTAGGCCCATCGGGGTCTGGACCTATCAGGTCCGAACCCAATGGGGTCCTCAGATTCAAAAAAAAAAATTTAGTTAACTAATTTTTGGCAAAACATTTTTGCTAACTTTAGCAAAAAAATTGTTGGTTCAAAATCAGCAAATTTTCTTGTAGGTTTACAAGCTTTTTTTGCTAACATTACAGTTTTTTTTTGAGTGTAGTAGCTGGACATAACGCTCCGTACCTTGAATATGACAAGGTACTAGTGGGTCTGGAAATGGTGAATCTTCATCATCTACACATTCGAGGTATTGTTGTAAATGTATATGTAAGATATTGGATAGTTCTTACGAGTGTACTGATCATTTCATAGTTATATGAGCAGTATTTGCTGAGTTATTTGAGCCTTCAGTAAGTCTTAGTAACACCTTAAAAATATTAGTAATATTCTTGAGCTGATATTAAAGACTGGCGCGCTCTAGGAGTCAGTAGAAGAACTAAATTTTTTTTATCTCTATATTATAAAGTCTCTGGTGATCGTTTACAATAAACTAACAAAAATGGGTTAAATGAACTTAAAACAATACAAGAATAAAAAATAAGAAATAAAATAAATAGAATAAAATAAATAAATAAATAGAATAAAAATAGAAAATTTTTATGATTTTGCGCTATGAACAACTGAAAATGGTAATTTATCAATATTTTCACAAAAAATTTGCACTTTCACGAGGCCAAAACTGCCTGAAGGAGCGTTCCAATGCTTTTTCGATGTACAAGAGAGTTCTTAACTATTGTCTTGGCTACAATTTTTGTCTTAGTATTGGATCGAAAATCTCAATGGTTTGGCTGTTATAGGCCAAAATATCAAAAAAAAAAATTACAAAAAGTGGTGAATTTTCTACATTTTCGACTTTTTGACCATGAAAACGAAGTTTTTTCTAAGTAATATGTTCAGAGAAATTGTAGCCCGAGATAATAGCTACAACTTTACTTTTGAAAATAAGTCAAAATTTCAAATAGTTTACGAAATATGAGCCCAAGAAAATTTGCAAATTTTCCCAAAAAAATAAAGTCTGAGAAAAAACTTCAAGTCAAAATCGGGAGGCTCGATTTTCACCGTAGACGTGTGGTCTAGTTGACTTTTTTGCTCAGTACAATCCCAAGAATCAGAAACGCGAAGCGCCCATTAAGATTTTTTTCCTTCCTTACTAATCGCCCCACCCTAATATACAAGTTTGTCATTCCGTTAGTAACTCATCGAAATATCGGTCTGGGACCCCATAAAGTATATATATTCATGATGCCCGATCGATTTTAAGACATTCTAGCTATGTCCGTCTGTCCGTCTGTCTGTCTGTCCGTCTGTCTGTCTGTCTGTGGAAAATGCTCTCGCAGACAAAATATTGCACAGAGATGACTGAAACTTAACATATATATTGGAAGTTCTCCCGAGAAGTTTGGTATTGCATTTGAGCAATATCGGTTCAGCGGTTCAAAAGTTGTGAACGAAAATGTAAGCACACCTCAAAAATTTCAGTACATTCAACATAACCTAAAAATACAAAATGCTTTAATTCGGCTTCTGGTTGACATATGTTAACATAATTGATCACCAAATGGTATTTAAACAAGTACGAACATATTTTTTGACAAAAAAATCGCGGATTTTTTTTACCAAAATTTTTTTTTCGCTAAATTTTTTTTTTTCAATTTTTTTTTTTCAAAAGTAATTTCCTTTTAAATAAAGTTGTTTGCAATAATCTTTTTGAAATTGTGGAGGGTAGCACTACATTCGGCAAGGCCGAATTTAACTTTTTTACTTGTTTTTTAATAAGTTTTTAATTATGTCAAGTAAAAATTTATCAATTTATTTTTTTTTAAGTTAAAAAAAGTTTCACATTTTTAAGAAAAAAATTTAAAACTTTTATTAAATATATTTATTAGGGCGTCCCGTCAAATTTAAATTTTCGAATTTCATGTCGTAATACCTGCAAAACGATGGCCTCCTTAGAGCTGATTTTGGGAAAATTTATAAAAAAAATTTGAGATGTAATCTTTAGTCGGCAACCCGCGTTCAAAGTTGAAAAAAAATACATATTTCGACCAAAATTCATGTCCTAATTTTTTCACCAAATCCGGCTTAAAAATTCGGAAATTTGGCGCACTTAACTGGAAAAATATTTAAAAAATTCCAAAACCGCGATTTTGGTCCACAGATGCTGGTTTTTAAACATAAAAATAGTTTTTTATCCAAATTGGTCTCAAAAGTTGGAAAATATTAAGCGTGCACACAGAGAAATGTTTAGTTGGAATTCCATTATGAAAACGGAATTTTGATAAATCTTATACATTTTAAGTTGTTATTGTAAATTTTTTATCACCATACCAAATAAATAACAGTAGTAATAATTAATTTTCAATCGTGACAGAATGGACGTATCAACAACTAATAATTTGGTTAATATACCCAAACTAAAAACTAATAAAGTTTTCGAAAAATATTTAGTAAGTACAACTGTTTCTTTTAGTATTTATTTTCCCTCTCGACCAATAATCATTTGTTTAAATTAATAAATTCCAAAATCATTAGGTAATAGTATACACAACTGAAAATGTTGGTTAACTTAACCAAATTTTCAATAATTTTTTATTTTTGAAAAATTTTACTAAATTATAAATTTGTATTGGTATTCTTAACTAATAATTGGTCGTTAGGATTTCATTTCAATTACAAAACGTTTTACGTCAAAAAAAATTAAAATAGTAATCATTTAAAACAAAAATGTTATTGTGTTCAGACGTTTTTTAAATTTTTAAATAAAATTCATGTAAAATTTCGTAAAAAATGTTACAAATTTTGATGGTAAGTTGATACCACTGCCGAAATCCAATCAATTTAAATAAATAAATCTTTTTTTAGGTATTTGCACGCGCAACTTTAATGCAGATGCTAAAGATGATATTTTACCCAGAAGTCGACAATAAAATCGATTTTGAGCCAACTATAAAAAAAACTTTGGAACAGTTTCCAAGAAATCCTTAGAGTACAAAGTGTTCAGAGATGGTAACAAATTTAAGGTTTGTAAATGCCAGAATATTGAAATTAAGAAAGTTTCATCCAAAACTATTCTCAGAATCGGAGACATTTTTTATAGGAAAAATGACTCAAAATCTGAGACTTTTTCTATAGGAAGAAATTTTCAGAACCTGAGACTTTTTCACCGAATCGGAGATTTTTTATATAGGAAAAATTTCAGAATTTGAGACTTTTCCTTTATTTTCTATTAAAAAATCCTAGGATTCTGAGATATGTTTCCATAAAAAGTTCTAGAAGTCTGAGAAATTTTTTTGAATTTTTCATTGACATGTTTTCTTAAGAGATATATTTAGACTTCGAGTTATTTTTGCTTTAGAAAGTCTCGCAGATTCTGAGACAATTTTTTTTTTGGAAAAATTCTTAGATGTTGAATTTTTTCTATCAGAATTATCAGTTTTAATTTATTTTTTCTATTGTATTTATTTATTCCACTTTTTAAATTATAAAATTTTTACAATCAAATAAATCAGAAAAATTGCTAGAAAAAAATATTAAAAAATTTATTTCAAAAGAAACAGTTTAAAAAAATATTGATTGGTACAACTATATAACGCTTTTTAAAATTCGATCACTATAACCAATGTTAATTTTAACATAAAAATATTCGGTTCTTATGATAGATATTTACCGGTAGAGACAACTGAATTGGCAGTAGAGGCAACTGAATATTGTGATAGTTGGTGCAACCGCAAAAATTCAGTTGGCAAACAATTCAGTTGCAACAACTGAATCTATTTTCTGTGTGTGTTATCTAAAAAATAATAAAAAAATTTAAAAACACAATTTTAGTCCGAAAATGCTGATCAGTATATCTGGACCAAAATCGCAGATCAGCATTTTTGGACCAAAATAGCGTTTTTATATTTTTTTAATATTTATTAGATAACACACTTAACATTTTCCAACTTTTGTTATCTAAAAAATATTTTAAAAAAATATAAAACCACGATTTTGGTCCGAAAATGCTGGTCAGCATCTGTAGACCAAATCTCAGATCTGCAATTTTGGACCAAAATTGCGTTTTTATGCTTTTTTTAATATTTTTTAGATAACACACTTAACATTTTCCAACTTGTGAGACCAATTTTGGATTTATGTTTAAAAAACAGCATCTGTGGATCAAAATCGCGGATTTGGATTTTTTTAAATATTTTCCAATAAAGTATCCAAAATTTCCGAATTTTTAAGCCGGATTTGGTAAAAAAATTCGGACATGAATTTTGATCGAAATACGTAGTTTTATCCAACTTTGACCGCTGGTTGCTGACTGAAGATGACTTAGCAAAATTTTTTTTACAAATTTTCCTGTAATCAGCTCTAACGTGGCTATCGAATGGCAGGTATTACGACATGAAATTCGAAAATTTAGATTTGACAGGACGCTTTAATGTCTTAAAGACATAGAAAAGTTTCATAAAGATGATGTTAAATTATAAATTTAAAAACTCAACATTTGCATGGGTTATTGACCACTAGCCCATATGGCTTTTGGGCATTACTCAGCAATTGTTTTACCTTAGGTTAATACTCTACTTAAGGTAAATTAACTGCGTAAGCATTATTTTATTATTTCAGTATAATGTATTTAATTATTAATAATAATATATAGGTCATATAATTTTTTTGCTTTAAGCATTTTTTAGTTTTAATAGTTGTTATAAATAAAGGTAAATATTTAATAACGGCAGTTAGTCGAAAAACCTTAATTAACTCCGTCGTTTGTTTTATTTCCGTGTGTACACCGTAAGTACACAGATGATTTCAAACTTTTATATACATATACAAAAAACAATAAACTAAATGAGAATTCTAAAAACTAAGAGAATAAAAAAAATTAAACAGAAACTTTAGAGCAAATTTTTAATTGCGTCAATTAAAATATTACTTAATTTTTTTTGAAATTTAAACAAGTGATTACTCAAAAATTGTTCCTGCATATTTTTTCTGTGCAGATTATTTTAGATCTAATCTATTTTTTCAAGGATCAATAAACTTGTCTATTTATACTTATACCCAATAGTTACTTGGTATACAAGCCGATTCCCAAGGCGACTGGGGTATCATGGGGGGGTGAAATAAAGCCATAGGCAATAAGGCCTTATTTCTCAATTCAATGGGCAATAAGGCCATATGGCTTTATTACCAACACAATTGAGCAATAAAGTCATATTGATTTTGCAACCAAAGTGGAAATAAAGCCATATCAGTTGAAAATGTGGAAATATATTTCCCCGTAATCCTGCTACACAAAAAAAAAAAAATATTTAGCGAAGCCGCTAAATTAATTTATGGAGTCTGTAATCCCTAAGCCCGGCCGAGGCCGGCTACGCGGAAATTTTTTTTTTTTTTTTACTATCTTTAAATTAAAAAACCACATATACCAGGAACCTCGGAACTTAGAGGGGTCTAGAGGCACCAATTTTTTATTGGCAGGGTTTTTAATTTAAAGATTGTTTAACAAAAAAAGTTTTTCTGTGTAGCCGGCCTTCGGCCGGGCTTAGGGATTACAAAATCCATGCATTAAACCCACCCTCTCCGCAAAGTAAAGTTTTCTAGGGTAGCAGGCCTTTGCGCTATCAAATTTGTTATGCCTCAAAAAGGCCTGATAACCAAAATAGCTTTGGTTTGCAGGGAGGGTGGGTTTAATGCATGGAGTATGTAATCCCTAAGCCCGGCCGAACGCCGTCTACGCAGAAAACCTTTATTACAAAAACACAAATCATAGAAGACGTAATTTCAACATTTCGGCCGAAAAAAATATTTGGGATTTTTTGACAATTTTTTTTGCGATAAATAACATTTTAAGACTTATCATTTTGGGCTATATATCCCAGCTTGGGCGATATGACATTTACGGTTTTGGGCGATAAGACCTTGGGCGCTATGTCCGTACGCCATTTCAAACTCCATAAATTAATTTAGCGGTTTCGCTAAATAATTTTTTTTTTGGGTAAAAGGATTCACGTGGAAATATATTTCCACACACTCCGCAAAATAATGATGAACATTTTTAAAAATTTTTTACATGAGTAATAAAACCATATATGGCTTTATTTCCAACAGTGGTTGGTAATAACGCCATATGGCCTTATTTCTCAACTCTTTGGGAAATAAGGCCATATGGCCTTATTGCCTATGGCTTTATTTCACCCCCCCGGGTATCATGGGGGGGTGAAATAAAGCCATAGGCAATAAGGCCATATGGCCTTATTTCTCAATTCAATGGGAAATATAGCCATATGGCTTTATTACCAACGCGATTGAGCAATAAAGTCATATTGATTTTGCAACCAAAGTGGAAATAAAGCCATATCAGTTGAAAATGTGGAAGTATATTTCCCCGTAAATCCTGATACCAAAAAAAAAATTATTTAGCGAAGCCGCTAAATTAATTTATGGCCAAAGGCCGGCTACGCAGAAAAATTTGTTTGGACTATCTTTAAATTAAAAAACCACATATACCACGAACCTCGGAACTTAGAGGGGTCTAGAGGCACCAATTTTTTATTGGCATGGTTTTTAATTTATAGATTTTTTAACAAAAAAAGTTTTTCTGTGTAGCCGGCCTTCGGCCGGGCTTAGGGATTACAAAATCCATGCATTAAACCCACCCTCTCCGCAAAGTAATGTTTTCTAGGGTAGCAGGACTTTGCACTGTCAAATTTGTAATGCCTCAAAAAGGCCTGATAACCAAAATAGCTTTGGTTTGCAGAGAGGGTGGGTTCAATGCATGGAGTTTGTAATCCCTAAGTCCCTTTAGCGGCTTCGCTAAATATTTTTTTTTTTGGGTAGCATGATTTTAGTGGAAAAATGTTTCCACATTTTCCCCTACACTCTCAGGAAATTAATGACGAATACTTTTATAAATTTTCAAATGAGTAATAAAGCTCAATTCATTGGGAAATAAGGCCATATGGCCTTATTGCCTATGGCTTTATTTCACCCCCCCCAGGTATCATACGTCTGTGCCTTGGAATACGTGGGGCTTAAAGCCACATATAACACAGCTCAATATGAAAATGCGTATTGGATTCTGGTAAGTGATTTAGGAAGTGTTTATTGTGATGATTCCAAATCTGCGACCGAAATATGTCTATCACGTCAGGATTTTGAGTTATTCGCGGTAAAAGTGCCGAAAAAGACCATTTTTGACCCTTTTTGAAAGCTTATAATTTAAGATCCTGACATGCGGTTGACTTGGTATCAAGCTCATTCAAAAGTATGTAATTTTCTCTTTAAGACAAGATAAAATGTTCTTGGAATTTGATTTTCTAAAATGGTAAAAAAATCATTAGCTTTTTGCTTCCATTTTCCATTTTCCATTTTTTAAATATTTAGTTTATTTACACAGTGTTTTTCAACAAATTTCCATACAAATACACATGTAAATATTAAATTTAAAGCACTAAAGGCAAATGATTTTTTCACTATTTTAAAAAATTAAGGATATTATTTTATAGGCGCTCAAAAATGGCCAAAATGGGCCTTTTTTGACATTTTAACCGCAATTTTCTCAAAAATATGACGTGATAGAAAAATTTGAGGGACCGTTTTGGAATCGGGAAACCAAAACCTATAAACTTTTTTGGTTTCATTCAAAACGCAGCGACAAACCTCAGATTTGTAGAGCGGTGTAATCTATTGGTATTTTAATACTACCCAGCAAAAAAAGGAGCTTACCATTCACTACAAAATTCACCACAACTTATGAACCAGATGTACTTCTTCTTCAACTGAAACATTGATGAATTTAATATGGGCGTGACACACAAAGTATGTTCTTTTTATCGCCACTTTTCAGTGGCGAAAGATTGACACTTAAGTATAATATATATCACTAGTGTTTTTATCACAACTTCTGAAGTAGTGATCCGGATGTTAATATAACTTGACCTTTTGGAAGCACTTTTTTCATCACTTCTTTAGAAGTACATATTTCTTGGCATTTTGGGTGTGATTATGTCATTTTTATTTGGTGATTTAGAACTTCTAAATTAGAAGTTCTTTTTTCACTTATTTTTGTAAGATTGATTGAAAGAGAATTTTTTTTTGTAATATATACACTAAAAACACTGTTCGACAGCAAAAACCTTCCAGTGAAATTTCTAACTGGTCCTTATAGATTTTGGTCTCCTGCTTCCAAATCTACCGTCCAAATTTTTCTAGCACGTACCGTTTTTGAGATATTCGCTGTTAAAAAGAAAAAAACACTTTTAGGGGTCCACTGTTACGTATTCTTACGTTACTTCCACGAAATAGGACTTGATTTCATATAAAATGGACCTCCTGATTCCAAAACTGCAATCCACAATTTTGAATTATTCGCGTTTGAAAATTTTAGTGTGATTTATAAAGAATATAAGTACGTATCAGTAGAGTTTCAGTTTTTCAAACGCCAATATTTCAAAAACAGTACGCGATAGAAGAATTTGGATGCCAGATTTGGAATAAAGATGCCTTATTTTAACTAAATCGAGTTCTATTGTGTTTGAGCAACTTAAGAATACGTTACAGAGGACACCCAAATATTTCAATATTAAAACGCGAATATCTTAAAAACCTTACGTGATAGAAAAATTAATTTCATTGATAACACCGCTCAACAAATCGAAGGTTTTTGACTCCGGTTTGAAGTTTGATACAAAATTTTTAAAGATTTTGACTCGCTGATTCCAAATCTGTGCTCCAAATTTTTCCATCACGTCTAGAATTTTAATTATTCGCGGTTGAAAATGCGAAAAATCGCGATTTTTGCATTTTTGAAAGCCTGCACAGCAGCCACTGGGTGGAATAAAAATCTGGTATAAAGCGTTAGAGTAGAATTGACCTATGATCTCAAATATATGATCAAAAAAATTTGAAGTTGTTGCACTATTATTGGCCAAACATTTATTTTAAAAAAACACTGTGAAAAAAATTAGAAAAAGCACCATTTTTAAAAGGCTTGTACGAAAAATAACACAAAAAACTTAAATTTGTAAAATATTTATTTTTTTAGTTTTTCTTTGAAAAATATAAAAAAACTACCTTATCTTTTTTACAAAAATTATAATTTTAACAGAGTCATTTTAAAACGCAAGTGTAACTCAACCAAATGCAATAATTATAAAAAAATTGTTTTCTATGTTGGAGACCAAAGACAAATTATACTTTTGCGCTTTATACCAGATTTGTATTCCACTCAATGGCTGCTGTGCAGGCTTTCAAATACTGCAAAAATCGTAATTTTTCGCATTTTCAACCATGAATAACTAAAAATCTGGACGTGATGGACAAATTTGGAGAACAGATTTGGAATCAGGAGATCAAAGTCTAATAAAATTGATCACCAGAATTCAAACCGGAAAATGAGTGTTGAGCGGTGTAATCTAACGTATATACTTCGAATTAAAAAAGGAGTAATTATAGAGATCACAAAACTATAAAAATTCACGGCGAATTGATTCACAAGTTTGTTTTGACCACAAGCCTTTTCTAAAAAGCTTTTCTAAAAAGCTTAAATAATCTTTAATAATGTGATGCAACAACATCCGCTTTAGTTCGTAAATGTATTTATTTAATTTAGGACAAACTTTTTTTGATATAAGATATGAAAATTGAAAAATTTATCAATAATCGATTTTCGTCTTTTCGATTTTTTAAGCTCTAAATATAAAGAAAAGAAATGCCATTACCAAATCTTGTTACCATTTTTGCAAAACCTAAATCTATTTGAAGCTGGACGTAGAAAAAATTGCATACTTCGTGTATCACCCTCATTCTAATTGTTTCAGTTGAAAAAGAAGTTCATATGTAGTGGTGATTTAATTACTAACAATAAGAACATATAAAAAAGGTACTTCAAAATCATTAAGCAAAGAACTGGTGAAAGATGTTTTTATTGTTATTTTGTAGCATTTTTGGAAGTGATTTTAAAAGTACTTCCTACGGAATATGAAGTTCGGCACCTATCGCTACTTTGTAGTGAAACCACTAATTATTTTTGAACCACTTTGTTTATTTTTTGCTGGGTATTTATACTTATACCCTATATTTACTTGGTACTTAAGCCGATTTCCAAGGCGACTGGGGTATCATACGTATGTACCTTGGGAGACGTGGGGGTTAAAGCCACATATAATCTATTGGTCTTTTAGTACTATTGTAAATGTATCCTATTGTATTGTACCCTAAGGTGAACGAAGTACTGCGAGATCGATATTGGACACGTTACGTTTTGCCTGCATACGGAAATCCGGCCCAAAATATGGGAAATTCCATAAAGAAATTCGCGGATCTAGGTGGGACTAGAAAATTTCTACCCCGCCCCTAAGTCAATTTCCAAAAAAAAGGAAAAAATAAAATCAGGGAAAATAGGAAAAAAAGAAAAAGAAAGGAAAAGAAAAGAAAGGAGGATAAGGAAGAAGAATCAGAAATAATTTAAGAATTTTTTTCTAGAAAAATGTCTACAAATTTTTGTATATCAAAAATGTCTTGGACTCTCAAAATTTTTCTTTAGGAAAAAAGTCTCGGAATATTAAAACCTTTCTTTAAGAAAAATTTGAGAATATTTCTATAGGAAAATATAAATAAAAATCTGAGAACTTTTCTATAGGAATAATTTCAGAATTTTTCTATTTTAAAAATGTATTAGAATTTAAGACTTTTCTATAAGAAAAATCTTTCAGAATCTTAGAAAGTTTCTCAAAATCTCAAAAATGTTTCTGTTTGAAAGATTTTTTAGAATCTAACTCCCAGTTTCTGTAATACAAACGCCATTCATTCGTGACGAATTTGTGTGTATTTTGTTATTGTAACAAAAACAAAATACATGCAAATTCGTTGCAGACGAATGGCGTTCGTATTACAGAAACTGGGGGTAAGACTTTTAAAAGAAAAATTTTCTCAGAAACTGAGACTCAGAATCTGAGACCTGTTCTATAGGAAAAACGTCTCAGAAAGAAACTTTTTTTATATAAAAATTATCTTAGAATATCAAACTTTTTCAATAAAAAAAATATCTTAGAATTTGAGAATTTTTTTATAGAAAAAATTTCTCAGAATCTGAGACTTTTTGTGTAAGAAAAATGCTTCAGAATTTGAGACATTTTTTATTTTATTTTTTTTTAAACTGAAACTTTTTTTATAGGACAAATTTTTCATAACCGATAATTTTTTTTTTATTTGAAAAATGTCTCAGAATCTGGAATTTTTTCTATTTAAAAAATGAATCTAAGTATATTCTATACCAAAAATTTCTCAGAAGCTATAACATACACTCTAAGAATCTGACATTTTTTCGGTAGAAAAATGTCTCAGAAGCTGAGAGCTTTTCTAAGAAATACACTCAAAAAAACCTTGTAAAATTACAAAAAAAACTTGTAACTTTTTTTGTTTGCTACCTCCTATTTGACAAAATTTCCTAGTAATTTTACAAGATTTTTACCAATAATTTTAAATTTTACAAGGTTTTTACCAATAAAATTGTAAATTTACAAATTTTTTGACAAGATAAAATTTACAAAGACGTTTCGTAATTTTACTAGATTTTTTGCTACCTCCTATTTTACGAGAATTCCTAGTAATTTTACAAGCTTTTTACCAATAATTTGTAATTCTACAAGATTTTTACCAATAAAATTGTAAATTTACAGTTTTTGGCGCAATTAAAATTACAAGGAATTCTCGTGAATTTACTTGATTTTTTTTTGTAAAATCATCTTGGAAATTTGTAAAATTACAAAAAAAATGTAAAATTACAAAAAAAAATGTAAATTACGAGACTTTTCCTAGTAATTTGAAATTTTTTTTTTTGTGAGCAGTGTCCGATAATTACAGCAACCACCTTCGAAATCTCTCTTCGTGGAAGTGATATCAGCTCAGTTTTGCGCTTCTTATTAAGAGAAGGCCAAAACTGTCGTGTAGTCTCACGCTTCCGTCCACGTGCCCATCTCTGATTAGTTTCCGTCGCGGAGCAAAGACGAATAAATTTGATTGCAAGTTTCTAGAGCAATGATCGGCACACATAGTTCTCAGAAACCGATCACAATAAAACTCACAACTTAGAGCATAAAAAATACAAATATATTTAATTCAGTGGAATCTCTGTGCCCTGGTACCCATACTGCTTACCCAATAAGTTGGACAATGACAAACAATTAAAAAAAATACCCAAATCGGTCCAGTCGTTCTCAAGTGATGCGACAATTGATTTTTATTTACATATCGAGGGCATATATAGGCTGACCATTCGTACTGATTTGATCAGTACATGTACTGATTTTTGATCACGTGTACTGATCAAAAAACGTTGTACTGATTTGTACTGATTTTTTAAAATATGTACTGATTGTACTGATTTTTGAAATTTCAACATAAAAAATAATTTTTATTCGAAAATTCTGTACAAAAACTTGAATTTCCATAATATAAGTCGTCAGAGTTGTTTTTTATAACTTAAATGAGATAATTCATAAAAACGCAAAAATGAATCTGAGCATGAGGTTATTTTGATCTTCCTAAATTTATATGAAAATGCGCACAGAATCTTTGAGGTTTTCTATTAAGAAAAGTTCAATGGGCCGATGGATTTTTTATATTTTTAGAAAGATGATGTAAACTGCATTAATCCAAATGATTCTGAGATCTTAGATGAGGTAATGTTATCAAAGCTTATTAGAAAAAGCGCTCAGAAAACCAGGGCATAAAAAAAAACACCTGCTTATTAGCTGTGAAGTTTTCTTACAGGAAAAGTTGTCAAAACTTACGAAAAAAGACTTCAAAATCTGAGGGATTTTCTTATTCTCAAAACCAGTGAAATTTTGTTATATTTTCTGCACTGAAACGATCAAAACATTCAAATGAAGTCGTTTAAAGTCAAATAAATTTTCTGCAAATTAACGACAACCGTTGTTTTTTGCTGTTGTTTTTTAATAGTTGTTTTTTTCAGTTGTTTTTTGCAGTTGTTTTTTCAAAATACTTGGGGTCAAGTCAGTTTAACCGACATTTTTGAGTGTTGAAAAAACATCAGTGTTTTCTCATAGAAAAAAATTTAGAGAGTTATTTCTAGAAAAAAAAAAAACATAAAAACTTGGGCGTACTGATTTAAGCTCAGAAAAAAATGGTCGCCCTAGGCATATAGTCAAATCCCTCTATCTTCCATTTTCACGAAAATTACTTTTTGATGGCAAAATATTCAGTTAAACGCCCCCACATCCATTGTGTAAAATTCAGAACAAAAATATTTTTTTTTTGCTATTTTATTTGCATTTTTGGTTTTCTCTATCTCTTATACAATTAAATTTTCTGAATGCAAAACCCTCTATCTTTTCAAATAAATAATTTATAAATATTTTTTTTTGAATAATTTCATCATGCATTACACGTTTTCATACTAATTTTTGCATGCTGAACATGAATTTGTCAACGAAATTCCAGAACCACGATTTTGATCCACTGATGCTAATTTTTTCTGAAAATTCTTATTTGACTTTTTTGAAAAATATGGCTCAAAATTTGAATGTCTTGTGTGCATTATGAAACAAAAATTTAAATCTTAAAATCACGATGCTGATCAGCATCTGTAGACGAAAATCGCGTTCATAGTTCATTTTTATTAAAATACAAAACCCTCTATCTGATCATTTTTATTCACGTACTTAATGTTTTTGAGAAAAAAAACCCTCTATCTATTATATAATCCCCAATAGTGCAAAATTTTAAAAACGAATTATATGTGAGATGCAGTAGGTGATTTAAAAAAATATTGTAGAATATCGAATTTTAATTACTCTAACAATAAGCGAAATAAACAGGTTTTTGGCTCTCCTGAAAAAGTGTGTTTTTTTTAGATAGAGGGTTTTGAATATAGGCCCTCGATATGTAAAAGAAGATAGGTGTTTATTTCAAATAAATTAAATAAGTTGTCCAAGCCGAATTAAAACCGAAATAGATCGGTTTTTCAATTTTGGAAAACCAAACATGCAGTTTTTTGCATTTGTCAGTTATTTATATTTTGAAAACCCGAAACCGCCATTAAGAAACTCTGCATCTGATTGCAAAGGAATCGGAAACTCTCGAAACTTTTTCTGGCAATATCAGGGATGAAGTTACAAAGAGGAACGAAAGCCGATTAAAGGGAAGACCAAAGCTGTGTCAATACACGTCGACTACACATTAAATAAACTATAATAACTTTGATATTTCTCTGGGAACATTTTATCTTATTGATTTTTCTAGATATGGACAATATTTTCAAACAAACATTAAAATCCATCAAATTCAAACCAACAAATGCTCATGTCATATTTGCAGGTTGATTGAACATAAATGTCTCAACCAAAAGGGATCCATCAAAAATAGACAAGGATATTATCCTTTTGTTAAATAATTTGCATGCTGTGCTAACTTATGCAACTTCAAAAAAATATTTAAAAAAAAATATGTTTTTCATATACTGTGGAAACCATATTTAAGGATCTTTGTGTATGTAAGTAAACAGTTATAAAAATTTACAAATGAATAAACAATATGCTTTAAAAATAAATACAGAAGGATACAAAGAACATCCTTATGAACATAAAAACAAAACCCACTGATAAAAAAAAATAACAAAAAGGTATTCAAAGAAACGTAAACCGTATAAATGAATATTCAAATATAAACTCAAATACCAGAAAGTAGAACAAAAAGGAAAGGGGTGAGTGATTTGTTGTTCATACAGTTTAGTTCATCAGTGCGGTTTAACATTTTTTACACGCAATAATGAATCAAATTATTAACACAAATACAACTTTGTCGATCAAAACAGCCTACAAAGGACACGTGTCCTTGTTGTCTTTAACTGTGGTAATAACAACAATTAAAAATATATATTTTTTTTTTATTTTTGTTGTCTTTTTTTAGCTTACTCCTACAACCAACTCATCAAACAACATTAAAACCCACATTCAAATCATCATCAGGTTTCATAATTTTACACTTCATTAACTTTTCTCAAGTGTTGTTTTTGTTTTTTTGTTTTTGTAGGTAAATAAATTTTAAAATTTTTTTGTTTGTTTAAGAAATATTCATTACTTACCATCTTTATTCATTCCCATTTGAAGGCACTTTTTAAGACGACACGCCTGACATTGATTTCGATGAGCCTTGTCAACAATACAACGTCCAGTACCAGCCTGACATCTGTAAATAAAATTAAGAATTGTTAAAAGAATATTAAATAAGAAAAGACAAATCAAAATCAATTATTTTATTTTCAAGTACTTGATGTAGTACTATTTTTTTATAAATACATATGGGACATTCCGCACCAAATGCCCCAAACTTAGATATTAGGGTGTTTCACCAAAAACTTTTATTTGTTTGCAAATAGAACCTACGGCCAGTACCGTAGTACCGGTAATCTCGGTTCTCGGTATTATCGGGAATTGGTACCGGATTTTCGGTTCTTGAATAATTCCCGGTATTCCCGGGAATACCGGTATTTCCGGTTCCGGTTCTGATGGCATTACCGGTATTCCCGGGACTACCGGTAGGTACATTATGTAAATTTTTGTGCAATTGAAATTTTTTATTTGTTTTTACCACAAAAAAAAATAAAATATGTTTAAAACACCATTTCCATTTTTTACGAATTTAAAAAAAAAATAATTACGTGACTTTTAAATTTCTTAAAATGCTGTAATTACTAAATTTTAACAGTTTATGTTATAGTATTTTTTTTTTTTGAGAACTGATACCAGAATAAAAACCGGGAATGTACTATATAAAGAAGCGGGAATACTGGTATTCCCGGGAATTCCGGGAAACGGAAAATAGGGGGCACTATTTGCAAATCTCAAAACAATTTATAAGTTTTTATCAACTAACAATGAGTTTTGTTAAACTGGTATTAGACAAACCGAGGTTAGGTAATCCGGGTATAATTAACCCAAGGTTAGTTAAACCAAGCTAATTTAACTCGAGTTTGGTTCAACTGAGTTTAGTATTTAACCGAGTTAAGTTAAACCTAGTTTAATTAAACCGTGTTTAGTTAAACCGTGTTAACCCGGTTTCAGTTAAGCCAAGTTTAGTTACCAAGTTAAGTTAAACCAAGTATATTTAAATTAAATTAACAATGAACCACAAAGAAGACACAGATAATATAAACGCCAGCTACAGCGTTGCATTACGATACAAATAATTTTAAACTGTGATATTAAACTAAGCCGTGTTGTATTAAATGTTCAAATTTATGTTTTATGTTTTTGTTAGTTTAAAATTAATCAAAATTTATTTAAATGTGATATAATCCCAGATTATTGTAAGTTTTAATTGTTTTTTGTATTGAATTTGTATTAATGTTATGTTTTATTTATTAAATAGACGAATTCCCTTGAAAAAGTCGACAAAAAATCGACGAAACGTCGGGAAAAATATGTAATTAATTTGTTTTATTTACATCAACAACAACAGGCCCAAATAGCTTAATAAAGGAAACTTTAAACCAAAATAAATTAAGTTTTGTTAAACCAAGTTTAGTGAACCAAAGTTAAAAAGTTATCCAAGATTAGTTAAACCAAGTTTAGTTTAACCAAGTTTAGTTAAACCAAGTTTAGATAAACCAAATTTAGTTGAAGCAAGTTTAGATAAACCAAGTTTAGTTAAACCAAGTTTAGCTAAACCGAGTTCTAGTAAAACAATTTTAGTTTAACCGGTTTTAGTTAAACCAAGTTTATCTAAACCAAGTTCAAGTAAAACAAGTTTAGTTAAACCAGTTTAAACCTAGTTTAGTAAATTAAGTTTAGTTAAACCGAGTTATAAGTTTAGTTAAACCAAGTTTAGTGAAACCAAGATTTGTTAAGCCGAGTTAAACCAAGTTTAGTTAAACCGAGTTTAGTTAAACCAAGCTTTGTTAAACCAAGTTTAATAAACCAAAGTTAAACCAAGTTTAGCTAAAACAAGCTTAAACCGAGTTTAACTTAAGTTAAATCGAGATTACATAAACCGAGTTTAGTTAAACCAAGTATGATAAAACCGAGTATAACTTGGTATAACTAAACTTGGTTTATTTAATCTCTGTTTAATCAAACTTAATTCAACTAAACTCGGTTTAACCTTGTTTTAGCTAAACTTGGTTTAACTTTGATTTGTTAAACTTGGTTTAACTAAACTCGGTTTAACTAAACTCGGTTTAACTAAACGTGGTTAAACTAAACTTGGTTTAACTCGGTTTAACAAAACTTATTTTGACTAAACTCGGTTTAACTAAACCTGTTTTATCTAAACTTGTTTTATTTAAACTTGGTTTAACTTAACTTGGTTAATTTAAATTTGGTTTAACTAAACTTGCTTTAACTAAACTTCGTTTAACTATGTTTGGTTACCTTTTTACTAAACTTGGTTTAACAAAAAACGGTTTAAATAAACTTGGTTTCAAAAAATTTTAAACCAAGTTCAAAGTTTAACTTTCAAACTTTGATTTACTAAACTTGGTTTAAAAAAACTTGGTTTACCTAAACTCGATTTACCTAAACTCGGTTTAACTAAAATCGGTTTAACTAAACACGGTTTAACTAAACGCGGTTTAACTAAACGCGGTTTAGCTAAACTCAGTTTAACTAATTTCGGTTTAACTAAACTTGTTTTAACTAAACTCGGTTTAACTAAACTTGGTTTAGCTGAACTAGGTTAAAACTGGTGTTTACTAAACTTTTTTTACTTGAACTTTGTTTAGCTGAACTTGGTTTAACTAAAACCGGTTTAACTAAACCGGTTTAACTAAAAAATCGGTTTAACTAAACACGGTTTAACTAAACGCGGTTTAACTAAACGCGGTTTAACTAAACTCGGTTTAACTAATTTTGGGTTAACTAAACTTGTTTTAACTAAACTCGGTTTAACTAAACTTGGTTTAGCTGAACTAGGTTTAAACTGGTGTTTACTAAACTTTTTTTACTTGAACTTTGTTTAGCTGAACTTGGTTTAACTAAAACCGGTTTAACTAAACTTGTTTTACTTGAACTCGGTTTAGCTAAACTCGGTTTAGCTATACTCGGTTTAGCTATACTCGGTTTAACTAAACTCAGTTTAACTAAACTCGGTTTAACTAATTTCGGTTTAACTAAACTCAGTTTAACTAAACTCGGTTTAACTAATTTCGGTTTAACTAAACTCTGTTTAACTAAACTTGGTTTAGCTAAACTAGGTTAAAACTGGTTTTTACTAAACTTTTTTTACTTGAACTTTGTTTAGCTAAACTTGGTTTAACTAAAACCGGTTTAACTAAACTTGTTTTACTTGAACTCGGTTAAGCTAAACTCGGTTTTACAAAACATGGCTTGACTAGGATTACCTAAACTTGGTTAAACCAAGTTTAGTTAAACCAAGTTTAGTTAAGCCAAGTTCAAGTAAAACAAGTTTAGTTAAACCGGTTTTAGTTAAACCAAGTTTAACTAAACAAAGTTCAAGTAAAAAAAGTTTAGTAAAACCAGTTTAAACCAAGTTTAGCTAAACCAGGTTTAGTTAAACCGAGTTTAGTTAAAGCGAGTTTAGTTTAACCGAGTTTAGTTAAACCGAGTTTAGGTAAACCAAGTTTTTTTAAACCAAATTTTTTTAAACCAAGCTTAGTAAATCAAAGTTTGAAAGTTAAACCAAGTTTAGCTAAAACAAGCTTAAACAGAGTTAAACCGGTTTTAGTTAAACCATGTTTAGTTACACCAAGTTTATTTAAACCAAGTTTGGTTAAACGAAGTTTATTTAAACGAAGTTTAGTTAAACGAAGTTTAGTTAAACGAAGTTTAGTTAAACGAAGTTTTGTTAAACGAAGTTTAGTTAAACCAAGTTTAAACCAAAATAAGTTAAACCAAGCAAAGCAGAATATAGCTTGGTTTTTTAAACTTGGTTAACCAAAACTCGGTTTAACTTAACTTGTTTTACTTTAACTCGGTTAAGCTAAACTTGGTTTAACAAAACACGGTTTAACTAAACTTGGTTTATATAATCTAGATTTAACTAAACTCTTTGTTAAACCGGTTTTATTTAAAACGAGTTAAGTTAAACCAAGTATAGTTAAACCAAGTTCATTTAAATCAAGTTTAGTTAATACGATTTTTGTTAAACCAAGTTTATGTAAGTTAAAAAATAGACCTCCTGATTCCAAAACTGAAATCTAAATTTTTCTAGCCTGTTCCTTTTTCGAGATATGCGCGTTTGAGCAATTTTTCACGTGAAAATCGCGAACGCAAATATATTAAAAACGGAAAATGATAGAAGAATTTGAATTAAAGTTTTGGATATTTCACTGGAAGTTATTTGCTGGCAAACAGTGTAACTAATACGAATACGAAAATAGGATCAGCTACGATTTTAGTGTTAACGATTTTGAATAACTTTGGGCTTTTTGGACTGTAGTGCCTCCAAGTTATAACTCATTATTTCCCATTTGAGTTGGGAAATCGTTATAATTGTCAATATGGGAAGATACAAATCGAAGAAATAAAAGACAATTATAATGGGCTTAAATTTAGTATTTATTATAATGTGAGGTGTTTACCGTATGAAGGTTACAAAAGAAGAGAGACTTAACTATATTTAAATGCTAGCAAGAGCCTTTGGTTTGTCACTATAACTTCCAATAAGTTATTGTTCAGTGGCAAACTTTTAATTTAAAATTCATGGAAATAATTTACATCGTCGAACTATATTCAATAAATGCCAACTCGAAAAAGCTTACTTTTCAGGAGAGCTAAAAAACTAGTTATTTCGCATATTATTGTAAAAATAAACAATGTACCTTCCATAAGATGGTTTAAATATTCTAAATAATTTTTACCTATGCCAAAAATTTCATATTTTGCACTTGTTTGCGTATTTTTCAGAGATGGCATTTATTACTGTATCAAAAAACAAATATTTTTTTAGAGTTGGCATATTTTGTCGGAAAATAAAAAAAAAAATTTTTTGAAAAATTTTTATTATTTTTTTTTTTTTTTTTGGATTTTGTTATCCTTAGTACGGTAATTGCAAAAACTAAAAAAAAATTAAAAATCTTTGCATATTTTAAAAGTTACTAGCTCCGAAAGCCTTTTAATTTCAGGGTGGTCCACTTTGGATCTCTGTAACTCACGCTGTGTTGTATAAGGGTCACTCCAAACTAGCTATTTTGAAAGCTTATGTCATTGACTTTATTTGCCCCAGTCATAATATTTGATTCTGATAAATAGTTTAAAAGTTACATATATACAACCATTTTTTTTTTTTTGCAAGCAATATTTACCGATATTTTCAAAATATCAATATCTCGAAAACTAGCCATTAGATATCAAAATCTTTACCAGATTCGTGTTTAGCATGACAAATGCAATGATATACGTTGTCTAATTTTTTTTTTAAAAAATTTTGAAAATTTTTTGGTAATTTACAATGGGAGTTGGCATTTATTTTCACCAAAAAAATATCTACTTTGAGTTAGCAGAATAACAAAAATGGATGTAAAACGACAAAAAATTATTTTTTTGCTTTGAAATTTTTACCACTGATGGGTATTGCATAGGGGAGCTATTTGCCATCGGAAACTCATTTCGGTCAAATTTGAGTTGGCATATTTTGAATATAGGTTCACGACATGTTGTTAGTTTAGATAAAATTCATGATACAATTCAATATGTAAATACGTTAATAACTACTACTATTTAAATTAAACTAGTATAATTCATGATTTTTGGTAAGTGTATAAACCTAGTTTATACAGATTTCTTAAGTTCTAAATAAAGAGGAATGAAATGTTATTACCCGATTTTGTCAACGTTTACCAACTATTTATTAATAGCAAACTATAAGATGGTGAAAAACATTTAAAACCTAATTGTGGCTTACCAAGTTTTTACCCTTCATTTGATCACAAAAATAGAACGGTAAATTTCATCTTATTTGATATTGAAGATCACATTATATCTAATATGATGTAATTATCTATCTTATTAGATTTATATTTTTATAATATCAAATTAGATAATATTTACCGTTCCATTTTTGTGATCTAATTATATCAAATTTGATCTAATTAGATATAATCATATATTTTTCGATCCTCCATTTGTGGAATTAAATGATATATGGCGCCGTATTACTTTTAGTCAGGATCATACAAAATGTAGATCTAATCAAAGTGAATATCCAATCGGTTCATAATTGGACTTGGAACCAATTTTTTGGAAAACACTGGTGTATTTTTTATAAATTTTTTTGAGTTTTTTAATTTAGTTTTTCCATTGGGTGCTATTTATAGACCCCTATTTGGTCATTTGTTTTCCTGACTGGACATTTGGCGTCGAAAGCTCTATATTCATACACCAACCTAAGTACGTGTGTGGCACGCACAATCATCAATTGAATTTTGTCGAAAATTAAATTATGTATCTTCCTCTATCATCAAAATATTCAAAATACATAAAATGAATAAAAAAAATTGCAACATTTGTGTTTTCTATAGCTCCATTAAAGCAGAACGATTGATGTGTTCTTTACAAAAAAAATCAAAATCATACCGAAACTAAAAAAAATCCTCGTAGTTATTGTTGTGCGAATTTTTCTTCCTTTTGCCACTTACCAATTATCACGGAACAAAGGAAACAAAATTCCACTTGAACAAAAATTAAAACTCATCACTTCAATACTTTGCATTTACTCTTTTGTTGCCTCTGTGTATGTCAAAAGGTTCACTATATAATGTGAAGCATAAAATTTAGTGAATTCTATTAACAAACTGCTACTGCAAACACACAAAAAAAAAAGGGGAAGGTCCTTTGGGTGGTTTGATAATAGTGAAGAGCATACATATAACTAGATAGAGATTTAAGCTGGTCACAATAAATGTATGTCATGATAATGAAATTATGTTTAAAAAGAGATTATTTCATTAAGAACGGTTAAGCTTTTATTGATTGTTTTCCGATATGTTACAATTCCGACGGGTAAAGAAAACACTTGAATAAAAAAATTTATTTAACATGGAATTTAACATCATTAGGTTATACATCTACTAGGTTAAAACTTTTTAAATTCTACATTTCTATACCGTTAGGGTATCATGAGGTCATCCTAAAATCAGCCACGGATCCAGGAATTTCCACAGCACAATGCTATACAAATATAGTCAAAATGGCCACCGGGCGTATAATTTGAACTCGAAAAAATTAAATTTTCAATAAACAATTTGAAATTAAGCAAGTAAGAAATTTAGACCGACCATGTATAACCCTACATCAGTGTTTACTGGAAAATGACCTTCAAAATTAAAAACGAAAAATCGGTAATGATAAGGCGCAAATTTTTTTTCTTAACAATAAGGAAATTAAAATAATTAAATAATTTTAACTACACAGAAAAAATAAAAAAAAAATTAGTAAATTTTTATTGAGTAAACTTTTAACAAAAAATTACACTGTAAGTAAAATTTAAACTTTTGAAATGACACACAAAAACGCCGAGACACCCCAACTTATCTTTGGGTCGTAAAATCCAGTGGTATACTCCGTTTTAAAAAGTTAGCTCAAAATAACGAGATATTTCGATTTAAAATTTGCAAATGTAGAGTAAAAATTGAATAAATCCAAAAAAAAAAATATAAAATTCATCAAAATAAGAGCAAATATTCTTCCATGTCCGCTATAAAATGGACGTTAATTATTTCTAAATATAAATTTTGACAAATAACAAGTTTTTAACAAGTTTTTTAAATTTTTCGTTCAAATAAAATAAAAAATCGCCTTTAATCCACTACAAATTGAAATATCTCGGGATTTTGAGCTAACTTTTCAAAACGGGGTACACCACTGGATTCTATGACCCAAAATTAGGTTGACGTGTCTCGGCGTTTTGGTGTGTCATTTTCAGCTACTTACAGTGTTATTAAGTGCTTAATAAAAAATTTGAGTAAATTATTAATTCCCAGAATTAAAACTTTACTTAAAATTTTTCAATATTTTTAAGTAACTTTTTAATTGTGTCAAGTAAAAATTTACTCAAAATGTATCAATTTTTTTTTTTTTTAAGTTTCGAATGATTTTTTCAAAAAAATTTGCTTTTTAAACTTTACCAAATATATTTATGCCTTCAAGACAAAAGAACATTTTATAAAGATGATTTCAAACTTTCATATACATATGGGGCATTCCATGTCAAATGGGACACTTTGAAATATTTTTTTTAGATTTTCCCGATTTGTTAACAGTTTTTAGTACCCTTCGAAAACTCCTTCGTGGTAAATTTTCAGATTTTTTTGGTGACCCCTTCAAAAGATATCGAATTTTTAAAAATTGGTAGTTTGTTCCTGTACTCATAACTTCTACAATAATGGTCCAAATTGCAAATTTTTTTTTCAAAATTTTTGTTTTCTTACGTACTTTTAAAAAAAATCTTAAAAGCGCTATAGTATGCAATTTTTAAGTTTTTAAATTTAAATCTCATTTTTGGAAATGTTTGTACTCTTCGATTTTTTCGAAATTTTTTTTTGTAAAACTTTTCTTGATTCTACAAATTTTTTGCCCAGGAGGATCGTGGGATAACGATTATTACTATTTTTTTAAATTTTGAAAAGAATTTATTGCAGTTTCCCAATCTTAAAATCATTTCTATTGCTCTAATGGTGCGTCATAGAGGGGTTCCTTACAAGACCGACCCCCATTAATTTTTACGTCTAAACATTTCTTTGGAACAAACTAATAACCTATCTCATATTTCTAAGGGGCTCCCACACAAGACGACATTTTTTAAAATTTGCTCCAACCGCTCTAACTGCCCTAAGAGTGCCCTTAGAGCAATCAAATGTATGACCGACCCACAATACTTTATTAGTCTTAACATTTTCTCAGAACACACTTACCCTCTATCTTTAACTGTTATGGCGGTCCCCATACAATTTTTTTTTTTATTTTTTATAAATTTGTTTTATTAAATCAGCTTTATTAATGGAGCGTCCGAGAGGGGTCATTAGTGAGACCGACCTGCATTTATTTTTACCCTACAACATTTTTTTTAAAACATACCTACGCCCTATCTCCACTCCCTAAGTAGGCTTCCATTCAAAATTACATTTTTATAAAATTTGCTGCAACTGCTATTTGTATGGGAGCCTACTTAGGGAGTGGAGATAGGGCGAAGGTATATTTTAAAAAAATGTTGTAGGGTAAAAATAAATTGGGGTTGGTCTCACTAATGACCCCTCTCGGACGCACCATTGGTCCGGTAGAAGCTGATTAAATAAAACAAATTTAAAAAAAATTAAAAAAAATTGTATGGGGACCCCCTTAACAATTAAAGATAGAGGGTAGGTGTGTTCAGAGAAAATGTTTGGACTAAAAAAATATTGTGGGGCGGTCATATATTTTGTTGCTCTAAGGTCACTATTAGGGCAGTTAGAGCGGTTGGAGCAAATTTTGAAAAATGTCGTTTTGTGTGGGAGCCCCCTTAGAAATTGGAGATAGGGTATTAGTTTGTTCCAAAGAAAGAAATGTTAAGACGTAAAAATTAATGGGGGTCGGTCTTATAAATGACCCCTCTATGACGCACCATAGGAGCAGTAGAAATGACTTTAAGATTGAAAAATTACAATAAATTTTTTTCAAAAAATTTTAAAAAATAGTAATAATCGTTATCCCACGATCCTCCTGGGCAAAAAATTTGTAGAATCGATAGAAGTTTTACACAGAAAAATTTCAAAAAAATCGAAGAGTACAAACATTTTCAAAAACGAGATATAAATTTTAAAACTTAAAAATCGCATACTAGAGCGCTTTTAAGAATTTTTTGTGTTTTTTTTTTTAAATACGCAAAAAAACAAAATTTTTAAAAAAAAAAAATTTAAATTTGGACCATTATTGAAGAAGTTATGAGTAAAAGAAGTTTGAGTAAAGGAGCAAACTACCAATTTTTAAAAATTCGATATCTTTTGAACGGGTCATCAAAAAAATCTAAAAATTTACCACGAAGGGGGTTTCGAAGGGTACTAAAAACTGTAAATAAATTGGGAAAATCTAAAAAAAAAAATTTCAAAGTGTCCGATTTCACATGGAATTCCCCATATATATTATTGATCCATGATCGATTCTAAGACATTCTGTGAATGTCCGTCCGTCCGTCTCTAGATGGCACGATACAGTATAAAATAAAAGAGCTCGCCTCCTGCAATTTGGCATGAATATGTCTTATGGTCCTAGGCAGGTTAAGTTCGTAAATGGGCAAAATTGGCTCAGGGGGAAAAAAGTCCCCCTTGAAGAATTGAACCAACCTCTGAAAAAATACACTTTTTTTACATGTTTTTTTGTATTTTTGTTAAATAAATGAAACATTTGTTATATTTATCAGGATGGGAAGGTGCTTTCAACGTACCCCACTGACCTCCATCACCCCCCCCCCCCCCCCCGCAAAACAAACGACCCTGAATTTTTTTTTAAACATTTTAGAGGGTATAAAAGATTCGGCACAGCCGAATTTAACACTCTCACTTGTTAATAGTCAAACGGGAATATCTTGAAAACCTTAGGTGATAGAAAAATTTGGAAGGCAGATTTGGAATCAGGAGGGCAAAATCCGTTTAATTCATGTATTCTGATTTATGGGAGTGCAAATTTTATGAATTTGTTCAACAGTCCGAGAGGGGTAATTTGTGAGTCCGAGAGGGGTCATTTGTGAGACCGACCCCCATTTATTTTTACCCTACAACATTTTTTTAAAATATACCTCCACTCCCTAAGCAGGCTCCCATACAAATAACAGTTGGAGCAAATTTTATAAAAATTTAATTTTGAATGGAAGCCTACTTAGGAAGTGGAGATAGGGCTGTGGTATGTTTAACAAAAATGTTGGAGGGTAAAAATATATGGGGGTCGATCTCACTAATGACCCCTCTCGGACGCACCATTGGACCGGTAGATGCTGATTAGATAAATCAAATTTACAAAAAATAAAAAAAAAATGTATAGGGACCGCCTTAAAAATTAGAGATAGAGGGTAGGTGTGTTCAGAGAAAATGTTTGGACTAAAAAAATATTGTGGGTCGGTCATACATTTTGTTGCTCTAAGGGCACTATTAGGGCAGTTAGAGCGGTTGGAGCAAATTTAAAAAATGTCGATTTGTGTGGGAGCCCCCTTAGAAATTGGAGGTAGGGTATTAGTTTGTTCCAAAGAAATGACCCCTCTATGACGCACCATTAAAATTGGAAAATTACAATAATTTTAAAAAAATTTTAAAAAATAGTTATAATCGTTATCCCACGATCCTCCTGGGCAAAAAATTTGTAGAAATAGAAATTTTACACAAAAAAATTTCAAAAAAATCGAAAAGTACAAACATTTTCAAAAATGAGATTTAAATTTTAAAACTTAAAAATCTCGTACTAGAGCGAGATTTTTTTTAAAGTACGTAAAAAAACAAAAATTTTTAAAAAAAAAAAATGAAATTTAGACCATTCATTATTGAAGAAGTTATGAGTAAAAGAAGTTTAAGTAAAGGAACAAACTACCAATTTTTAAAAACTCGATATCTTTTGAACGGGTCAACAAAAAATCTGAAAATTTACCACGAAAGAGTTTTCGAAGGGTACTAAAAACTGTAAACAAATTGGGAAAATCTAAAAAAAAAAAAATTTCAAAGTGTCCGATTTGACATGGAATGCCCCATTCATGGTATTCATGATCCCCGACCGATTTTAAGACATTCTAGCGATGCCCGTCTGTGGAAATGGTGATCACGGTCAACTGAAACTTAACATATTTATTGGAAGTTCTCCCGAGATGTTTGGTATTGCATTTGAGCGAAATCGGTTCAGCGATTCAAAAGTTATGAAGGAAAATGTAAGGACACCTCAAAAGTTTCAGTACATTCAACATAACCTCAAAATACAAAATGCTTTAATTCTGCTGCTGGTTGACATATGTGAACATAATTAAACACCAAATGGTATTTAAACAAGTACGAACATATTTTTTGACAAAAAAATTTAAAAAAATCGCGGATTTTTTTTTTACCAATTTTTTTTTCCCGGAAATTTTTTTCAAAAGTAATTTCTTTTTAAATAAAGTTTTATGCAATAATCTTTTTGATATTGTGGAGGGTATCACTACATTCGGCAAGGCCGAATTTAACTTTTTTACTTGTTTATTATTTTATTTTTCAAAAATCCCTAATTTTGGTAAAAATTTTCCAAAAGTCCAAAATTTTGATACAAGGGCGCCACGGGTTAAAATTATCGGTATAATCGCAATTTTTAATCAATTGACTTGAAATTTTCTTTTGTTCCAAGGACGAAGCCTATTGGGAAAAACGCCCTCATACAAACGCCCACTTTGAATGTTGCCTAAATGACTGTAATAACCGTATTGTAATTGGTATCCTTTCAAAATCTGACAGGTATTCGTATTTTGAATACTCAAATCATCACTCCAAAAAATAAAGGAATCGGACCAGTTCGTCTTGTAGTACCCACCCTCCCGATATTCACATAAATTCCTCAAAACTTATGAAATATTTAATTAAAGTTTTGTTTTTGTAGGTTTAGCACTGCTTTGGTAATCTAATCAAATCTGAATATAATTGGACCATTTCTGGACTTAGTCCCCATATAAAAACTTTGCACGATATTCAGTTAAATCGGTATATTGACAACAAATAGAAGCCAAATTACCTCAAATTTGGTTTGCGAGTGTTTTTTACATTTTTTTAAAGATTTTACAAAACATAGATCCAATTGGTCCATGTTTGAACATTAAAATTTACCCGGAAGTTCAAATCGGAAGATAAACTTTTCTTGCAATACAAAAAAATGCCTATCGAATCAAATAAGAAATCTGTAAAAAAAAAAATTAAAGACAACACTGGTGATGCTTTCGGTAGTTGCCGCCCTTCCATCATCACCGCTTTTCGATTGTCACACTTAATGTGTGTCAGATCAACCACTCCGTTATAAAAATTAAGTTAAAAAAATTTAACTTTTTCCAAAAATGTTTGCTAAACGCAAATTTCAGCAACATTTTTACCAAAAAATTGTAAAAAATAAACAGTAAATCAATTAATACAATTTTTAGAGTTCATTTTATGCCAAAACCTGGAAAACCCGATCCACTCCTTCCTACAGGACCATAGAACTGTTTATAATTAACATTTCCAATTACATGACTTCAAACAACGGTTAAAATAATAATTTGAAACGATTAATTCATATTTAACTTTTAATATAAAATTAGGCAATGAAAATATTTTACAAACGGTCATAAACCTTAACTTAATCGTGCAGTTTATTTTTACAAGAAGAAGTAAATTGAAATAAAAAATCTGTGCAAAATAAACCCTCTTTCAAAAAAAAAAATCCTCATGAACTTATGTGTTCCTCAGTAAGTATTGACATAAATATATTATTTTGTAATATGGTCGGGTCGGTCGGGTGGTATGAATTATATCTCACAAAGTATTATATTTTGTGCAAATCACAAACGTCAAAATGTTTTTATCATTATCCTTTCCCCAGAGACTGACATAAAACTTAAGTGGAATACACTTGGCCAAATGTGACCGCATTAAATTTCGTAAATCACGTTATATGCTACGAAAAACGCAAACACACATTTAAATCTAAAGAGTGTGTGCGTGTGTGGTTGTTTTTGTATGTTTGTGTGCAGGGTGTAAAATACCCAAATACCCGTAATCCCACCAAAACGACAGGATACAAAACAAAAAAAAAACTTGAATAGACTATTAGGATGTTGTTTTGGGTATACTACTACTGCCTGACGACTTGCCTTACAATTTGTCTATTTCAAAACACACACACACAAGCACAAAATAATTTTTGAAATGCACATCAATATACCACCACTTTATATCGTACACTTAAAAAAAAAATTGGGAGCTTCTGTAATATCCCGATTTATCAATAGGGGCACACCTCAGCCAGGTGTTCTTTCGCCGTTTCTTTGGAAACCGGTACTTAATTCAATGCTGCTCTCTCTAGAGGCACGTTGTTGTCGCATATGCTGATGATGTCGCGATAGCGGAGAGATCTTCAGGATTCTCTGAATGATCTATATAAATGAGCAGGATACTGTGGTCTGGGAGTTTATCCAAGTAAAACAAAGCTTGACTTTATTACAAGGAAAAGTATGATTCCTGGTTTCGATCCTTTTTCTCTGAACTGAAATCGCCTTCTCAAATGGAGCCAAGTATCTTGGAATATATCACGGTAGAAAGTGGAATTTTAGGCGTTATATTAAGGAACAGGTTAGAAAAGCAACGATTGCTTCGATTTTATGTAAAAGAGCCATTGGAGAACGATGGGATTTTAGCCCTTATGTCGTTAATTGGACTTATACAGCAGTGGTGCGTCCAATTCTTCTGCATGAAATCATTGTCTGATGGCCTGCTTTAGAGACAAAAGGGAACTGTGTCTTTATCACGAGGGTGCAGAGAATGGCGTCGATGTGCACCACTGCACGGTGGTCAATTCCGGCCAAAAATCATTTTATTTTTTTATTAAATCTTGATGAACTTTTAATGCTATATTATAGCTAATACTTCAAAACATACAATTTGAATCTTTTTTTGGGCCTTGTAACACTATATTATTGTCCATAGTGGTGCAAAGTTGAGTATTTTTTGATTCTCATTTCAGCTTTTTTTAAAATGTATATTTTAGTTTTCAATAAAAGTTGGCTATGCATTTTTCTTCACATTTTTTTTTGGAAGTTTGGACATGGATTTTTAATTCCTTTAGTAAATAATCATTCCATGTGGTTTTTGCAGATTTTGTGTGCGTTTTTGTCTCAAAGTGATGTGTATGAAAATTAAATAAAAATTACAAAAAAATTCTAAAAAAAATAAATTTTGAAAGACCATAAAAATCAATTAGAGGCTATTAGAGGTTAGCTATAAAAAGCAGTTTGTACTTTTAACTATTAAAAGTAAGTATTTTAAATTTCAGCCCCTACTTTTACCGATTCTTTAAACCAGAGCATTTTTAGTGGACTCATTTTTTACAAATGGTGGACTTTTTTAAACCTACAAACTCCACCAAAATAGGGAATGTGAATAGATACTAACTTAAAACCCATAGATTTGCGTTAAAAAAACTTAAAAAAATACGAAATGAAAAAAAAAATATGGTTTAAGGGGGGTTGGAACTAAAAAACACCCTTAATGTTAGCAATTTTTAAACAGCGAAAAAAATAAATACGTAATATGTAGTAGTATTATTTAATTCTGTTTTTTCATTTGAAAGAAAGAACATTTTAGCATTTTTAAAAATTGCATAACACAAAATTTGGTCAACTAGAATTTTCAGGGTTGCCAGTTAATAGTGTGTTTTTTTTAGGGAAAAATTGGTTGCATTTTTACAGCAAAAACTACTAAACCGATTTTGATGATATTTTTTTTTTTTTTTGATTTGTAGATAATTAAATTTTCAGGCACTTAACGTGGCCATTTTTTTTGGAAAAAAATTGATTTATGTTGAAGATATGCTAACGTAAACTCAAAAAATAGAAAAACTTCAATTTCTCCTTTCATTCAAATATTAATTAGGTCAAATTTCAAATCAAAAAAAATTGTAACGATAAGTATTAGAAAATTAAATAATCTACAAATCCCCAAAAAAAAATGTCATCAAAATCGGTTTAGTTGTTTTTGCTGTACAACTGCGGCCATTTTGTCCTTTAAAAAATAGCATTCCACAATTAACTGGAAACCCTGGCAATTCTTTGTCTTTTAAACTTTTAAAAATATTACGATTATTAATATTTCAAATAAAAAAACAGAATTAAAAAGTATTGCGGATCTATTTTTTTTTAAAAAATTGCTAACACTATGGCTGTTTCTTTTAGTTCCAACCCCCACCTTAATTAGTTTGATACATTTGACACGTCCATGTTTAGTTGGCCAACCACTATATTTGTATGTCCAAAGTTTTGAAAAGAGATCAGATATATTATTCTTAATTCGGATATTAAATTATTGCTGTTTATATGCAGACATGTTTGATACATTTGGGACGTCCATGATTATTTGGCCAACCACTGTATTTGTGGGTCCAATATTTGGGCAAGGTATCAGATATGTTATTCTTAATTCGAATATTAAATTTGAGCTATTTACATGCAGAAATAAAGAAGTTATTGATTTTTGGCCGGAATTGACCACCGTGCACTGGTGCTCTTCGTACTATACCTACGGCTGCATTAGAAATTCTTCATCACCTGATACCATTGGACATATATGGTAGTCAGCATGCGGCTACGTCGGCACTTCGACTTAGTAGCACACTGCAATGAAAAAGCAGCGTTTGGAGCCATAGTGCGATCTTAAAGAAAATAATACTACCACAAAGTGTGGACTGAGCTCCCTCTATGAGTAGGCTGACCATTCGTACTGATTTGATCAGTAGAGAGGAATTTAAAAAAAAAAAACAAGTAGAAAAGTTAAATTCGACTTGGGCGAATCTATGAATACCCTCCACAATGCACTTTTTAAGTGATAGTAAATTTTCTAGCGTGAAAAAAAAAACATTTTTGGTTAGAAATATTTTATTTTGTGTGAAAAACCTTTTTTTTATTAATTTTTGAAAAAAAAAAAAAATTTTTTTTTTTTTTTTTTTGTTTTAGTGTAAAAATATTTTTGAGTGACAAAAATACCTTGTAAAATATTTTTTTGACTTACAAATGTTTTTAAAACATGTTTAACGGGTTCTACTAATCTGAAATTTACGGTTTTGCTAATAACTTTTGAACCACTGGACTGATTTGGCTGAAATTTAAAACAAACCGGACCAGAGAAACGACAAATATATGTGCCACACTTCAGCACCCTCAGAATCGCCGTTCGAAAGTTACCGAGTGTTTTATCTCGTAAATTCCAGAAAAACCCTTGTCGAAATTCACTCATTTGCTTATAACTTTTGAACCACTTGACCGATTTCTCTGAATTGCAATACCAACCTGACCAGGTAAATGCTCAACATATATGTCCAATTTCAGGAGCCTCCGTAAAGTCTTTCAAAAGTAAGCGTGTTTTCAACAGACAGACAGACGGACGGACGGACATCGCTAGATAGTCTTAAAATCGATCGAGGATCATGAATATATACACTTTATGGGGTCCTAGACCAATATTTCGAGGTGTTACAAACGGAATTACAAACTTATATATACCCTCTATCACTAGAGTGGAGGGTATAAAAACATAAAACTTGGGCGTACTGATTTAAGCTCAGAAAAAAATGGTCACCCTATCTATGAGCCTTTTTGAGCGCCACTTTACAACTATGATATCATCCAGGGAGTCTTTGATGAGGGACATTCGGGGTAGCCTCCTTAAGCTTTTACACAGATGAATCAAAGCTACACGAACAAGTGGGCAGTGGAATCTATTCGGAAGAGCTTGAATTGAGCCTAGCTCAAAGATTTTTAGATCATTGCAGTGTTTACCAGGCAAATATGCTGGCAATAAAGGAGGTGGCTGACTGGTTGGGTTGCAATGTCTTGTCTACAACCACGGTCGACATGTATTCTGACAGTCAAGCCGCGGTCAAGTCCCTGGAGTCAATGCTTCTGAAAACAAGATCTGCCTTTAACTGTCACACGTCTTTAAATGAGATGGCCAAGCACTCTGACATACGACTCATATGGGTCCCACATTCCAGGGAAATGTAAAGCCGATGAGTTTTCAAGACTAGGAACTACCTTACAGGTTCCCACAGAATTGGAATGTATTGGTATGCCTCTAGAGACTCACAAACTAAATATAGGGCTTTGTTCCACGACGGAGACTAATCAGAGATGGGCACATGTATAGACGTGTGAGACTACACGACATATTTGGCCTTCCCTTTGGTTTGCTGTTGTTGCTGTAATTACGAAGCACGCAGAGCATTTAAAAATGCCGTCAAATGACTTTTTCCGGAGTTGCATGGGTGAGGAGGAGTTGGAAACTATCGAACACTTTATCTGCCATTGCTCGGCACTTTTTGTTCAGAGACTTGCTTTACAGGGATCTAGGGAGCTGCACGGTCTTTCTGATTTGTCGGATGTCAAAATTCATTATCTTAAGAGTTTCATAAGAAGCTCAAATTGGTTTAACGGCAGGGACTAATAAGGGAACCTATTACAGTTCTAACCTAACCTTACCTTCTAATTTTAAATAAATAAAAATTCATCGAGCTCAAGGCCAGTGTTTTCTTGAAAATAAATGTTCTTTTATTCCATTCCATTAAAGATCATCAGGGATTTAGTGAGTTTTTTATAAACACAGAAACGTAAAAAGAACGCACTACCATCTGAGTGTAATTTTAGATAGCAATGCGTTCACAACATATTTCTAAGTTTTTATATTAATAAAAAATTCACTAAATCCCTGATGATGATCTTCAAAGAAGACCGAAATATAAGAAAACACTGCCCTCCAGTCAGGAACACTGCCCTCCAGAACTAGCATTTTCCCTGACTCTCTAAACGAACGACCAAAAGCACTTACTGTCCCTAGGAGCCGAAAGAACTTTAGATGTGGTTCGTGAAAAAGTTTATCGTGACTAAATACTTTTGCACACTCAGATCTGGCGTTTTTGAATAGCAGATCAGTGTTACCATTTTATTTGTCACACCAATTTTTGAACGCTTCCTCCCTGGATCTGACTGCCCCTTGGTTTAGCCGAAATGAGCTTCGCTGGAACGAACAACTTCACGCCAAGCACTATAATATATTCAAGCATTTTCACCGCGGCGTCGACAATGAAGTCGAGGAAAAAAAATTTCAATTGAAATACCGGAAAAGGTCATTGAGCTCTACCCAACGAGCCTTCTCATATATAAAAACTAAACGCTTCGAAGCTTTTGTTGAAACGTTACGAAGTTCGGAGTACGAGAAGGACGCGGAAATGGTGCAGGATTCAAATTACTAAGAGGTACAAATGTTCTTACTTCATATTTGTCAGGATGTGAAGTAAAAAAAAAGGTTAAGAGTATTCTGGTGTTCACTCCCAACTTCCGTTGGATGATTCACTGATTGCTACAGATGATTATGAGCGGCGAATAACTCCTCGTATTTGTCTTGGATTCAAAAATAGTTGTGAACATTGAAATCCCCTGCCACGACAACAGTATTCCTCGGGCAACTTTTAGATATCTTCGATATAAAATTCAAAACCATCTATGAGGCCACTCCTTCCGCCACGAACCAAAATCTAATGTGTGTGCCCTAATTTCGAAACTAACCCATAAAGATTTAAATTCGTGGTCATACGTGCCCAAATGTGCCTGCTACAATGAAAGACAAAAAGGAATAGCGGGTGATACCCAAGTATAGGAAAATCCTGTAGATCAGCAACCCCACGCAACAGGGTCTCACAAAAGGCGAAACCATCCGGACGATGGTAATGAATTTCCGCGTATGTTACAGAAGTCTTTTTACAAAAAATTTTGTAAAATTACTAAAAAAACATTTGAAAATATTGATCAAACTGTATTACAACACGTTTTCCTAGTAATTTAATAAGGATTTTTTTTAGTGTATCGTATGAATGAATATAGAGTAACCTCAATCCTCATACTGAAATTCATATATTCAACGTCAAAGTATATAGAGGAATTTTAATAGAAAAAGTAGAGTAGGAAAACGAAAAAAAAAGAAAATATGAAAAACCAAAATCACAGGGATGAAAAACAAAGAAAAAAAATAAGAATATTCCAATTTTTTTTTTTCCTTTTAAGATTCCATATTTGTTTGTTGTTGGATGGAGCTTAAGCAGCTTTACAATATCAATTTGTTTTCTGGTATAAACTCGCAATAAAAGAATAATTTTACTTTTTGGCGACAGAAGTTGGAATTCGATTTATTTTGGCTTATAAGTTTTAAGTACATTCACTGTGTGCCTTCTTTCTTTTTGATTTAATGATTTTTATTAATTCAATACAATACAAATACAATTCATTCAATTATAAAAATAAAGATTGAAATAATATTATTTATTGTACATAAAAGAAACAAAACTTTCGGGATTTGTACAAAAATCGTTAAAATCTTTAAGAAATGAAAAAAGTTTTTTTTTACTTATATGAAATTGTAATTGCCAAGGTGGAATAAAATTATTTCACTTTGTTTAAGTTTTGTGTTTTTGGATTTTGATGTGTTTAGATAATAACACGGTAAACCCTTTTACAAACACCCGGCAAAAGGTGAAGCTTTGAGTATCTGCGCTTATCTTTGATCAGCTCATTTTAAATAAATTCAACCTAACCGAGAACTGGTAACAATGACCGTCGTCTCCTTGTAGCAAAAACACCAAGGGTTCTGGTGGAAATTGAACCCACGACTGGCTGCTGACGCTTTACGTTAAGGGTGCTGTGGCTTAGTGGTTAGCGCGTTGGACTACTAGCCAACAAGCCTGGGTTCGATTCTCAGCTCAGGCAGAACAACATTTTTTTCAGATATTTATTAGTTTCTATTTATAACTAATATCTATCGCAGCACCCTCCTTCGTTGATAAATAGCACTAAAAACGTCAACGAAGTAAAATAATAAAATAATGGCTATAAACACAGCTTCAAAAATAATTCGCCAGATCAATAACAGATGGCGATGCAACAACTGTACTAAAAATTATCAACACGCGCAATTACAGTGTTGCCATACTGAAGCCCTTCTATCTTTTCTTTCATCTCTTCTCTATCCCCTTTCCGAAAGAAGCATCACGGTTACATTGGTAATTAATAGGCAGCATTGCCTGAGTGTTGCTTCTTTTATTTAAAAAAAAAAAAAAAAAAAAAAAACAACATGGTAAAGGGGTTCCCCTACCAGTCCCTGCCGTTAAACTAATTTTAGGTCCTTATCAAACTCCTAAGATATTGAATTTTGCTATCCGACAAATCGAAAAGATCGTAAATCGTGAAGCTGCTTAAATCCAAATGAAGCAAGTCTTTGACCAGAAATGGTCGGGCTTTGGCAAATAAAGTGCTCAATAGTTTCCACTTCTTCCTTATCCATGCAAATCCTGCAAAAGTCATTTCACGGCACAGCAACCGATAACCACCTTCGAAATCTCTCCTATTGGAAACGATACCAGCTCACTTGTGCGCGTCTGGTTAAGAGAAGGAAAAATGTGTCGTGTAGTCTCACATATCCATCCATGTTCCCACCTGTGATAAGTCTCCGTCACAGAACAAAGCCGCATATTTTGCTTGCAAATTTCTAGAGGCATACCAACACATTCCAATTCCGCTGGAACCTGTTAGGTAGTTTGCGGTCTTGCAAGCTCATCAGCTTTGCAATTCTCGGAAATGTCTCTGTACCCTGGAACCAATATAGGTCCTTTATTGCCAGCATTTCTGCCTGATAAACACTGCAATGATCTGGCAATCTTCGAGCTAGGCTCAACACAAGCAATTCCGAATAGACTCCGGAACCAACTTGTTAGTGTAGCTTCGATCCATTTGTGAAAAAATTTGAAAAGGCTCCACCACCCGAAATGCCCCTGGATGGTATTATAGTCGTTAAGTGGCGTTAAAAAAGGCTCATAGAAAGAGCGCTGTCCACATTTTGTGGTATTGTAAACTTTTTCAAGATCAGTGTGCTATTAAGTTGTGTTGCTGACGTTGCCGCATACTGCTTACACAATATAACCAATGGTATTAGGTGAAGGAGGACCCAATATTTCCAATGGTATAAGGTGAAAGAGGACCTCTAATGAATTTGTAGTTGTAGTACGAAGAGCACCAGTGATGCACATCGACGCCATTCTCTGTACCTTCGTGATAAGCACTAAGTTCCCTTTTGTCTCTAAAGCAGGCTAGACATACAGCAGAATTGAACGCACCACTGCTGTATAAATTCAATGAACGACTTTAGATCTTAAACCCCATCGTTTTCCAAAGGCCCTTTCACAGGAATATAAAGCAATTGTTACTTTTCTTACCCGATCCTCAATACTCATCTAAAAGTCAACTTCGTATCTAGAAATACTCCAGGGTACTTGCCTCCATACGAGAAGGCGATTTCAGTGCCGTCCAGAGAAATAGAATCAAAAGCAGGAATTTTATTTATCCGTGTTAACAAGATAAGTTCAGTTTTACTCGGATTACCTGCCAGACCATACTCTGTTGCCCTTATAGACAGATCTTTCCTATCTCTAAAATTTGATCCAACATTTTTCTTCATTAGCTGACTTTTAATTAAAACAATGATCAATCAACCTGGTGTGTTTCGTGCTTGATCTAACAACTCATTTTTTTATCTGTGTATGGAGGTCTCACTCGAAAAAATCAGACATATGTCCCATCTGCTGTGAATCGGAGGCAATAAAACTCTCAGCATTCCATACAGTCTGGTTTTTGACTTGAATGTCAACCACTGTGACATAAGCTTTGTCCTCCGTTTTATCAAAGAGGTCGCATTGGTTACCAGATTCGAATTCGAATATGTTTGATGCTTGTCTCATCAACCTAGAATCAGTGGCATCGACGCCATCCACATTTATTACTTTGTGGGCGCTCATGTGAGTATCAATCTCTTCCGGATTCTTTTTCCCAGAATCCGGAAGAGATTGATAATCCCTGTCACTGGCTTGGCTGCAACCAGGGGTTTCTGTTCATCCTTGTCCACTGCTTGACGACGAGCGCCCCCAATCTGGCAATCTACCAATTCTAAGTTGGGAGGTTAGGATTGCAGACCGGAGCGAAACCACTATAATTCCTTAGCGACGCTGATAGAACACGTTAGTCTTCAACGCGAATTGTATTATTTGTCTTAAGTCGACATTCGAAACCTCACAGAGAAAAATAAATTTCCAACTGAATTTTTCATTCGATTGCTGCTACTACATTTTTATGTGGCTAACGAATTTTATAGTTGTTTCAATTAAAAGATAGTTGTAACAACCAAATTTTGTTGTAACTACTTATATTCAGGTGTTTCAAGCTTAATTCAGATGCATCCACCGATTTTTCGTTGCAACAACTGAATTTCAGTTGGAATATAGCAGATTTGTTTTCCGTGTGCGTTTCCAGGTTCTCGAAGATATGTCTGCCTTATATGTGCAAGCGGGTTCTGGCCAAGAAAGGACATTGGCAAAGAATATGTTCGACCGTTTTCTCAGTGTTAAGCTTACCGCACCTCCTACAGCTGGCATCGGAAATAAGTCCCATTTTCTTTCTGTTATAACCTATAAGGCAGTTCCCGGTGATTACTCCAGTAAGTGCACGGCAGTTCAATCTGGTAAGTGAGAGGAAATAGTTATTTATACTCCTCAAATTGTAACGTAAACACAATCTTCTACTTATTGTGCTCGTTGTTAGGTCTCTCCACATTCGATTAGCCATTTCGGTGCTTAGATTGCCACGTAGCGATCTGAAGTGCTGGATTGGTGGATCGATATGTACAGAAATACCAATACCATCAGCACCTTGTTTCGCGAGCTCGTCCGCTCTCTCGTTCCTTTAAATACCTATGTGACCTGGTACCCAAATTAGTTTCACCTTGTTCATATTCCATTTGTAAGTTCTCGAAGCATTCCACAACTACTTTCGACTTGATACAAAGGCTTTTGAGAGCTTTTAGAGCAGTTTGGCTATCAACATAAAAGTATATTTCCCTGTTTGTCTCACCTCTGAATTGTAAAGCAGCCTTGCTTATTGCAACTATTTCAGCCTGGAAGACGCTAGAGTCCAATGGAAGTATAAAAGTCTTATCCATATCGCGAAAACTAGTTGAAAACCCTGCACCGACTTCCATGAATTGTTTGGAGCCATCTGTGAATATGTTAATAGCGTTTATTGTGGAGTTTTGCCAGTTTGACTAAAATTCTCGAGTCGGAAATTCTACGTCGTATTTCCGGTCGAAAATTAGTTTGGGCACGCTGCAATCGATGGTAATATTAATGCGTTGCCTGAATAAATTTGACTATTCAAGACGAAGGCAGGGGGCCAATTATGTAACTTAATAATCGTCATCGTTAGCTCATTATTCTATTACCATAAAATGACACTATATGGTAATGGAATAACGATGGAAACGATACGATTGACGACTATCAAGTTACATAATTCCCCCCAAATACTTATAGGCCTCTCCCTTATTTAAAGATCCGGCAAAGCCTGGTGCTTTCTTACTTGTTTTAGTATACATTGAAAGTTTTTTAACACAATAAAGCTGCCAAAAAATGTTTCTTAACCTTACACAAACTTCATTTGATTCATACGCTTTTAATTCCTAATCCTAAAACTTAAAAATAATACTTTTCACAAAATCCCGTCTGCATATTTAACAAATTATTTCTGATTTTCAACCATTTCACAGTTAACACGAACGACTGCCAAAAATTGATTTTTCAATTAAATCCTTAAATTTAATTTTCTTAAGTGTTTTCGAAATACAAACAGAAATAAATTGTTTTAATTTGTACGTATGTATCCATACATACGCATAAATTTATATGTAAATTTATATGTTGCAGACAAAAGTCTACCAACAACCAACCTGTAAATGAGTTTACGTCGTACGCTCCGTTTAAAAAATCCAGAACAACCATTACAGGCCAATATTCCATAATGTTTGCCAGAGCTGGTGTCGCCACACACCACACAGATGAGGCCAAGATTTTGATTTTTCTGACGAGGCACAGTTAGGCAGGTTGGTTCATTTAAATTGTTGTTATTGTTGCTGCTGTTGTTGTTGTTGTTATTATTACTATTGCTACCATTCGATGATGTATCGTTGGCTTGTGACATTGCAGCTGATGCTGCTGCGGCAGCAGCGGCCGCTGCTGTATGATGATTCCAAGTCATCAAACGATTTTGGGGCGGTGTACAACATAATCTGGCGGGATTTGGTATTTCTGAAAAAAAAGAACACAAGTTACAAATATTTTTGGTAAAATTGAAAAAGGAAAAAAAATGTGACAGACACACGCTTTTTAGTTAATTTGAATTTTATTACTGTCGCATTTTATTATGGTTATGCTTTGGTTTGGTTGTTCTGTGTTGCTTATTTGTTTAACTTAAAAAAGGGTATCTTCTACTTATAAAACTATAAATTAGGGTGACATTAATTGTGTATTATAGATGAAAAAAGTAATTGTTAACCGTTTTTTACCCTCAATTTATATATAAGTTTGTCATTCCATTTGTAACACCCTGAAATTTTGATCTACGACCCCGTAAAGTGTATTCATGATTCCTGATCTGTTTTCGAAAGATCTAACGATGCAAACTGAAAGCAACCTGGTTGCTGCTGAAGCTTTTCATATAAATTTATAATTTTCGTGGACAAGTAAGTACCGAATTTCAGCAAAATCGGTCCAGTGGTCCAGAAGCTATGGACGTATTTCACGTATTGTAAAACATGCGAAACAATCTTTGAATGACATTTTTATTTCACAAAAGTATTTTATACAGTGTTTTTAGCTTAAAAAATGTTTACGCCCAAAAAAAATTAGTTTTTTTCTTTTCAGTTCATAAATTTCACAAAAGAAAGGAAACAAGTGTTAGTGCTAAATTCAGCAGTGGCAATCTTTGTTATTATTTTGAGTGTGGTGTTAGTATCTGCACTATCTACAACCGCAGTCAACATCAATTCTCACAGTCAAGCCGCGGTTCAGTCCCTGGAGTCAACGTTTCCAAAAACTGAGATGTACCCTTAACTGCCGCACGTCTTTAATTGAGATGGACAAGCAGTTTGACATACGACTCATATGGGTCCCAGGGCACAGAGAATTGCAAAGCCGATAAGCTTGTAAGAGTGGGAATTAATTATTCCATCTAAGCAAATTTCCACTAAACCACAACATAAGTGCTGGTTTAATCACGCGTGTAGACAAAAATCCAGTTACTGCCACGTTACGCAAACAGGCGAGAAGAGTATTCAGATGCGGAAAGTTTCTGTACCAACAGCGTTTGCATTCTAAAGTCCTTGCAGCTCCGCGGGGCAGCAAAACCTTTTTGTCATTTCTTAAAAAGGTAAAGAATAATACTGGTTCATCCATTCCAACCCTTCTAAGGAATAACAAAATATTCACGGACTCGGTTGATTAAGTCTAATTGGCAAAAAGTAACTCGGAAAAAAGACCCTAAATTCCGTAAAGCAATTGTTGGTGATAACAACAACAACGAATTGGATGTTGTTGCTAAAATGAAATGGGTACATTTATCCTCTTTTAAACCTATGGTTACAGAGGATAATATAATTGCATATGTTGCTAAACATCTGGCCATTGATAAAGTGAATTTATCATGCCATAAACTGATAAAAAAAGATGCGTCGTTAAATGATTTCAAGTTCATTAATTTTAAACTTGGTATTTCGCCTGGATTTTATCATAAATTGTTTAATCCGGAAATATGGACGTCTGCAATTAAAGTACGCCCATTTAAATTTATTCCAAAAAAGGTGATTCCGCGGCGGAGATCAATATGTGATTGATTTTAGTGTTACAATTTTTTTTTTTTGTAATTAATTTTTCTTTTGTATAAATATTTAAAAAAAATATTTTTTTTTAAGTTAATATTAGCTATAGTCTGTAAGGAACATTGTTCTATAGACTGAATAAATAATAATAATAAAATTATTTCATTTCTGGTAACCTATAAAATATCATATTTTTTGATAAAGTGTTTGCAAGAAACATTTCAGTATCTTCAAGAACCCTTTAAAAGGGTTCTTGAAGATCTCAACGTTAATAAGTCCCTTCAATCATAGACCAATCCTTTCCGAGGTTGAAGCTATGAGGCTAATAAAACACGTGTTAATGTTAACATTCTAATCAAGACTGACTTTTATTTCATTTGTTATTCATATTCAGTTTTCAACAGAGTTGCCAGATTATATCAATTAGTTCATTAAAAGGTAATAATATATTAAGATGCGACAGCTCTTCCCTGGTAATTATTGTTTTGTCTGCTTGTGATAATCCTTAAGCCGCTCCGGCTCTTTCCTTGGTCGTGCTGACCTTCGCAATGATTCTGTTGGTTGCAACTTCTCATTAGTAGTCGAAGTGGCTTTGGTGTTGATCGGTATTTCTGGAAGAATATTCGTTATTACCGAAGATGCTGAATTTGAAGGGTTTCTAATCTGGATTGGTGACGACTCATTAACAGGGATATCCGTTTGGATTGTTGGTCTGGCTGGATTGTCAGTGGATTCGATGACTCTAGTAGGCGGTGTTGATGATTCATCATCCAGTTCTTCCATCATCCAGTTTGATTTCGTAGTGCAATTTTCCGAGTTTTTTAGAAACTGAACCGAATCTCCATTTTTCCTTTGTAAGATAATCGCGAACGGCAACTCTATCCCCTTCGCCAAAATTTCTTGGTGTTTCCGTGGTAGGTAAAACGGTTTTCTCTTCTGTAGGTATCATGAGGTCCAGTTTAGTTTTAATTTGTCGACCAAACATGAGCTGCGATGGGGATTTTTCTGTAGCTTGGTGGATGGATCGTCGATAAGCAAGTAGGATATTGGCAATCTCTTTTCTCATTTCTGATGGCTTGCAGTTCACAGCATTTAGCTTGTTCTTAATAGTTTGGACGAACCGTTCTGCTTGCCCATGTGTCGCAGGATGGTATGGTGCCCCCATTCTATGAATGATTCCGTTCGATCGCAAAAAATATTGAAATTCTTCCGACGTGAATTGTGTTCCGTGATCGGTAACAAATATATTCGGAAGTCCAAATGTAGCAAATATGTCACGGCAAATTTTGATTGTAGATTTAGCAGTAATATCCGGTAATATGTGTACTTCAGGCCACTTACTAAACGCGTCGACCAAAATAAACAAATATTCTCCTTTGAATGGCCCAGCAAAATCAGCGTGTACTCTATCGAAAACGTTTGTTGGTGGGTTCCAAAAATGTGTAGGCATCACTTTTGCGGCTTCTGGCCGAACCGATTGGCATTCAAGGCAATTGGATACTAACTGTTCAATGTCCCGATCAAGTGCTGGCCACCAACAATAAGCTCGTGCTAGTGTTTTCATTTTCGTCATTCCGAAATGAGCGGAATGTAATTCTTTTAACACTCGTTGTCTGAGCTCTTTCGGGATGTACACCCGAATACCTCGCAGTAGACACCCCCTTTGGAGCCCAAACTCTGTTTGTACAATGTTGAAACGGTGTTGGCGATCGCACTCTCGCCCAACTTTTAGATAATTACGTAATACTTTGGTTTCTTCATCTACTTCCGTATTTGCTCTTAGTTCTTCCACTGTTACTGGTAAATTTTCAATCATGTTTAGTTCAACCGCATTTATGTCTTCATTGTCATCATCAAAGAGGTTAGTTTCAATACCATTTAAGTCGTTTTCGTTCCATTTCGTTAAACGTGACATTGCGTCAGCGTTTCCATTCTCTTTAGATGTTTTAACTCGTATATCGAAGTTGAAAGATTCCAAAAATATAGCATAATGTTGCATGCGCGACGTTGACAGTAGGGGGAGACCTTTTTTTGGAGAAAAAATTTGCGCCACTGGTTTGTTATCTGTTACGAGTATGAACTTTCTACCAAAAAGGTACTGATAGAAACGACGAACGCCAAATACAATTGCGAGTGCCTCTTTGTCAATCTGACTATATTTTTGTTGTACTTTAGAAAGAGTTTGGGAAGCAAATTGTATCGGCCTTTCAGTTCCATCTTGCATCTGATGACTAAGCACGGCACCAATTCCATACGGGCTTGCGTCTACAGCCAAAACTAATGGCAACTTTGGATCGAAGTGTGTCAAAATAACATCCGACTGCATTTGCTTTTTTACTTCTTCTAATGATTTTTTACAACACTCACTCCATACAAATTCGACATTCTTTTGCAATAATCGGTTTATTGGGTATAGAACTGTGCTTAAATTCTTAAAAAAACGTCCGTAATAGTTGATTAAACCCACTAATGATCGAACTTCATCTTTGTTGACAGGTGTTTTAAGTTGTTGAATTGCTTCGATTTTGGATTTAATTTTGTGTATTCCATCTTTATCAATCAAAAAACCGCAATACTCTATAGAGGGTTTCATAAAATTCGATTTCTCTAAGTTCACGCGCATGTTGTGTTCATTTAATCTTTTGAATACTTCGTCTATTCTACGTAAATGTTCTTCATCTGTTTCAGCCGTTATTTTGATGTCATCAAGAAACACCGATACACCGGGTATGTTTGCCAAAAGTTGTTCCATAAACCTCTGCCATATGGCGGGAGCGCTAGCGATACCAAACATCATTCGTGTCGGCTGATACAAGCCCTTATGTGTATTCAAGGTCAAATATTTTCTATCTTCGGGGTGTATTTCCAGTTGAAGATATGCTCGAGACAAATCTATTTTAGTGAACTTTTTTCCGCCTGCCATTGCTGCAAAGAGTTCGTCGATTGTCGGTAAAGGGTGTTCATCCACTTTCAATGCCGGGTTGATTGTAACTTTATAATCTCCACATATTCGGACAGAATTATTTTTTTTCTTGACCACTACAATCGGTGTTGCCCATTCACTGTGATTCACCTTAACCAAAATGCCGTCATCTAATTGTTGCTGTAATTCTTTTTCTAAGGCTTCTACTAATGCAAAGGGTACTCTACGTGCTTTAATAAGTTTTGGTGTTGCTTCTTCGCGTACGTGTAACCGTGCTTGAAACTCTGTAATCTTGCCTATTGTCTCAGAAAACAACATAGGGTACTTACTAACCATGTACTGCACTTGTTTCTCCATCTCAATGTTGTTGTTTGTCGTATCTGCATCCAGCTTGTTCACTGGCAAATGATCTTGAATGATTTTTGCCCAATTTAATTTTATATTTCTTAGCCAATCTCTTCCCAACAGTGCTGGACGATTTCCACGAACCACGTACATTTTAAGGACTTTGGAGACACCTTCTGCCGTCACCCTTACCCATGTATATCCAATGCATTCCACTTGTTGATTACAATAATTGTAAAGTTTGATATTTGTATTCTGTATTTTTATTTTGCCTAAAATTCTTTCCGCATCAACCAGACCAACAACCGTCACAGCCGCCCCTGTATCAATTTCAAATTTAAACCAATGATTATTTACTAATAAAGAATGAAACATTTTGGAACTACCATACCTGTCACGAACACTGTTGATCAATTTTATATTACCAAGACCATCCTCCATTTCCTTCAATTCATCTTCATCGTAAGCTTCTTGCGTTGTCATAGTGTGTACTCCCTTTTTCTCTTTCATACACACCCGTCTTAGATGCCCTTTGATGTTACAGAAACTGCATATTGTTTCTTTGTGTTTGCATTGGTGTGAAATATGAGCGGTGCTGCCACATCTATAGCATTTTCTTTGAGAATTTTTTTCTTGTTTTCCTTTGTTATATTGTTCATCACTTTTCTTTTTAAACGTTCTCATCACATTTACCGCGTTATGTGTGTTGCTGTTTAGTTCCACGCCACCTTTTTCCGCCATTTCTGCAGCTTCAGCCAGTTCTTTTGCTTTATTCAATGTTAAGTCCTTTTGCTCTAACAATCTGCTCTGAATCAATTGATTCCTCAATCCAAACACAAACTGATTCCGTAGAGCTTTCTCCATGTATTCACCAAAATTACACGTTGCTGCCATTCTTCTTAGCACCACGACATATTCGGCACAAGATTCTCCATCTTCTTGTTTTCGTAAATAAAACCGATAATTTTCCAAAATTTCGTTTGGGGCTGGGTCAAAATGCTCCTCAAGTACTTTTGTAATTTCCTTGTACGACATATCTTCCGGCAACTTAGGTAGTACTTTATCACATAAAGTATTGTAAACTTTTGCACCCATGTAGTGCAACAAATAGTTACGCTTTTGAGCATCCTGACCACCTATAATAGTCAATGCCGTTTCAAGCCTTTTTACCCAGCGCTTCCATGTTGTAAGTTTTGGATCAAACGCCTAAATACAAATTGAGCACCTGGTGTAGTCATAACTATATCCTCTAATTGGTTTGGTTCAATTTTTAATTCCTCTTGATTTGGCATTTAATTTATCCTCGTCGCCACTAATAAAACACGTGTTAATGTTAACATTCTAATCAAGACTGACTTTTATTTCATTTGTTATTCATATTCAGTTTTCAACAGAGTTGCCAGATTATATCAATTAGTTCATTAAAAGGTAATAATATATTAAGATGCGACAGAGGCAGAACATGAATGACACATTCAATCATGACCTTTCGAAAATTTCCCAGTTGCGTCTTGCAAAAAGGGTCGATTTTAATGCTCGTAAGACCCAATGTTGTATGTTGACTCACAGACGGTCTGTGGAATCTACGTCATCTGGAAGGTATAGCTATTGAGGAATCAGACATTCTTGATGTTATAGGCATGAAAATTCAATGTGATGTTCGCTACAACCAGCATGTGTTTCAAAGGTTGAAAGAAGCATTCAAGTGTTTTGGCTTAAACGGTGCAAGAATTACTTCACTACTTCTGATCTGCTTGCTTTTTATACCTCCTATATCTGGGCAAGAGCCTCAAAGACAATCTTGAAGCTACTGTACCGTTTACAAAGGGTGCGTTGAAACTCATCAATGACAGAAGGGTATCCAGCTCAATTGACTCATAAGAGCATCGTCTGAATGTGGGTTGTGTTTCATTGTTCTATCGATATTACCACGGTAAGTGTTCAGCTGAGATTGGTGGACTGTCCCCTGAGACACGGGTGCATGGTCGTAGTACTTGTCTATCCAGTAGATCACATCCGTTCGTAGTCGATTGTCTAATGTATCGCACAACGTATTACAGAGGATATTCGTTTCTCAGTCGATCTAACCGTATGTGGAAAAAACTCCCCGAAGAAATCTTCCCAGTCAGAGGCGATTTAGAAAAATTCAAATTAAATGAAGGAGTTGAAAACTATAGAACACATTGTCTGCATTGGCCGGCAGTTTCTAGTCAGATACTGGCTGCACTGGGATCTAAGGTACTGCACGATTATCTGATTTGTCAAATGTCAAAATTCATTATCTTACTCTCGTGCTACACCTTCCATAATTATGTAGACTTAAAGCAACAAACACACACAAAACAACAACAACAAAGAACATTTTTTTATTGTTTGGGTGTTTTTGTTGTTTTTTTCTTCATAATTATGGAAGGTGTAGCAGGAGTGTTAGGAGTTTCATTAAAAGCTCAAATTAGTTTAACGAAAAAGACTTGTAGGCGAACCCCAATACCGTCCCGTTGTCTCACAACGGACCTCGGAGTTGCATGGACCTCAGAGTTGCATAGAAGATTTTTCACTCCATCTGACCCACTAACAGTTTATATACTTATATCCGGCCTAAAGTGGAATATAACTCTCGTGTATGGGTAGGTGCTTAAATAACATCATTGTAGTTACTTGACCGCATACAGAAGCGGGCTCTGATGCTAATTGGGGCTGATGACATATCCAATTCCATTAATTCCTTAGAGCATCGTCGGAATGTGGGTTGTGTGTCCTTGTTCTATCGGTATTTCGTTGAAATGTGTTCTGCCGAATCGTAATACGCGTCTCTCTAGCAGGGCTCATCCGTTTGTTGTTAATTGGTCAACGGACCGCAAAACATACTATAGAGAGAATTCCTTCTTTAGCCGAACTATACGTATGTCGAACAGACTTCCCGCACACGTTTTTCCAGTGATCGATCGAAGATTTAGATTTTTGTTGCTATATTTTTCTTAGACATCTTAAACATATGCTCAAAAAAAGATATGGTGATCGCACTTTTAGGTTAGGTTTTAGGATGATGCCAATCCCAAAAACAAAAAGGTTTGGGAATGACATCCATAGGGGCCAATGTTTGGCCCATTATGATTTCTGCTATTGTTTCTTTCCTGCTCTCCATTCAATTTTGTGTTTACTAAAAAAAAACGAATTTTTGCGTTTCCCACTTCGACGCTTTGATGAATGACATTATTAGCCAAGGGTTTATACCTCGTAGGTCCTGAAAGACATAAGAACTGAAACAACTAAATCTTCTAAATGCTAGTGCGGGTCATTCACATAAGAAATGAAAGCTGTCCTTGACAGATTCATTGCACCATCGCAAGTTTCGCGAGTTTATTATGCCCCGTGATAAGGTTTATTACTGATCTTATCTGTCCTCTGTCCATATCCAGAGGAAGTTTGCTGTTACCTATTTATCTTCCCATAGCATTTTCGTTTGTATGTTATCATTTGATATCGACCATCTATTTATCCACTTGTTTCTAGTGTCCAGCTTATTATTATGAAAAGTAAGGGAGATTGCCTTCGCAAGAACGTCCGCTTTCTCATTACCTCTAATATCCTTGTTCACAGCCGTATATTATGCTGCCCCTGAGAACTTGTAATTCTCTGTGGCAGCGGATGACTAACTTAGAGTTGATATTATCCGTAGTTAACGCCTTTGAAGCCGTTTGGCTGCTATGATTGGCCTCATCGAGATTAGCTCCGCTGCCTTGGCAATCGAATAGATCTTCGCCTGGAAAATGCTACAATCATTCTTCAAGCAATAACATTCATCAATACTTATCTCAGAGCAGTGCACATCACTTCCTGTGCCTTTCTGGGTTTTAGGTTTCAGCTCGTTCAGACTAGCCGTCAAATAAGTATCTTCCTATTAAGAATTCACAAAAAATATGCCTATCCGTACGTCTGACTTCATTTCAATGTAGTTATTTTGCATTTTTTGCTACAATATACTTAACATAATTTCCACCACTATTTTTTTGATGTTGTGTTGTCTGAATTTATTTACACATTCAATTAGGGCAACATTAAGACCATCACATTACAATCAATCTGCAAACAAACAAATTTTACTCGGGGGACGGACAATTGTTTTCTCATCACACCCTAATTTGATTGTAGCAGTAGCAGCAGCATCAGCAGCATTAGAGTGTATAGTGATTTCAAATCTGATCAACACTAAACTGACTCAACTGCTGACTTCCACTTAACCCTCGCTATAACAAGGACGAGTACTACCAGTCATTCATAGAATCATTAGTTTTCTTCTGCTTTGTTGTATTTTCGAAACAACAACAAAAAGTCCTTTGCTGTTGTTGGTATCGTTAAAATGTGAAGAAAATAAAAACACCAACTGCGGTTGAAAGCCGACGGGATTAACGTCATATGTTTGAATTTTCACAAGTTAATTTTTTGCTATTATGATAAAGTATGATAGAGTATCCTTTTCCATTTGTTCTATTGTATGTTTCCGTTTCTTGTTTTCTTCTTGTACCCTTTTGTCTGTGTGTGTGTGGGAACAAGTGTTAACATAATTTTGTTCTAAACTGATTTACAATTTGTTGCTCTGCCTGTTATTATTTCAAATACTTCTTACTTCCAAATATTCTGTGTTGTGTTATGAATATTAAGAATGTTGATTGAGTCAAATTTAATTCAATTATATGACTAATGATATTATAATATTATTATTTTTTATGGATTTTCTTTCAGAAGTTGTCGATGGAACGACAAACACATTATGCATATTAAATGTAACCCTTTTATTTTTTGAATTTATTTTATGATTTCCTTTGGGTTTCATTTTTATTATCTGCTTTTAATAGGCATCTTTTAAGTTGATTGGTAAATAATTTGAAATGTATACCTCGTGTTATATTTCAGAAGTTTATTAATAAAAATTGAGTCAAAAGTTTTCAGCAGAAGAAAAGAGAGCAGCTTTTATTTAATACATTTTTTAATTTGCTTAAATTTAGCTTTAGGTTAAGTTGTCTAAAACCTTTTTTTTTTGAAAAATGGGCTCCAGACCACCTTAAAGCTATTTTTTTTAGTTTCTCTAGCGATGTCCGTCCAGTTGTCCATGTAAACATCGTTAACACAATACAGGTCGCAATTATCACAATCGTTCTCTTTAAATTTTGATTTATTGAACTTATAACACCGTCCGACAAAAACAAAAATTTCTCTGTAGAAATAATTAATATGTAGATCAAACAATAGTTGAACACAAAACGAGTATTTGTCCACAACAATGCGATGGTTGTGCAGACTAAAGTGTCTGCCAATCAGTATTGCTAATGCTGTGAATATTTTAAAAAAATATCCAAGGTTCAATTCTCGTTGGGGTATGCATGTTAATAAAAAATTCACATATAGGAAAAACGATTACCATTACCGAAACAAGCCGACATTTGAATCCTACTGAACTGTTTGAAACCGGTATAGAAATACCAGAAATGTGTATTATTTTTTATACCCTCCACTTAGTAATAGAGGGTATATATAAGTTTGTCATTCCGTTTGTAACTCATCGAAATATCGGTCTGGGGCCCCATAAAGTATATATTCATGATCCCCGATAGATTTTAAGACATTCTAGCGATGTCCGTCTGTCTGTGGAAATGATGATCACGACCAAAATACTACACGGATATGACCAAAACTTAACATATTTATTGGAAGTTCTCCTGAGAAGTTTGGTTTTGCATTTGAGCAACATCGGTTCAGGGGTTCAAAAGTTATGAACGAAAATGTAAGGACACCTCAAAAATTTTAGTACATTCAACATAACCTAAAAATACAAAATGCTTTAATTCGGCTGCTGGTTGACATATGAGTCATTCCACACCAACTGTTCCACTACAGAAAAACCATGGTGGTTTCAATAGGATATCATTTGCAAAGTATTTGCCCTTAGGGCACTATTAATTAACAAAAATAAAATTTAAGATTTTTCAAAAAATGGGCCTTGGAGGCATGGTCAAAAATTTAAAATTTCAGCATTTTTTGCGTAAGTATCTTTATTTCAATATTTATGCCAATAAAATGAAACACAGTGATGTCTTTAAAATAAATGTTTTTTAAAGATTTTTGTATGGGCTATCGATTAAAAAAATAAAAATTTGAAAATTTTCAGAAGAAGTTCTGAATATTTTAAATTTAAATTTAAACTTTTTATATCAAAAACCACGCCACAATTTTATTTTTTTTTTTACATGTTTAAAAAATAGTTAAGGTGTCTATCTGTTCTGAAATTTTCAGAGATGCTTTTTTCCTTGTTTTCGAGAAAAAAAATGTTGAACATTGCACTAGGCTAATAATTTACAATAATGGGGAATATTACATATGCGAATGAGTAATATTAACTCTTAAAAAACATTTAAAATAGAGATGTGATCGTGGGTAAGTTTTTTTTTACCATCACGCACTCTCACCAAGGAAATTATTTTAATCACGCATGATAATTTATTTCGCTCACGGTTAGTCACGCTCACGTGAGTATCGTGCCCGTGACAACATTTTTTCTACTCACGTGATCGTGCGTGAACGTGAGGAAAATTAAAAATAGTGCGTTATTAAAACTTTTCCTTCGTGAGCGTGCGTGTTCGTCAAAAAAAACTCACCCACGAAAACATCTCTATTTTAAATGTTTTTTAAGAGTTAATACTACTCATTCGCATACGTAATATACCCCATTATTGTAAATTATAAGCATAGTGCAATGTTCAACATTTTTTTTCTTGAAAACAAGGAAAAACACATCTCTGAAAATTTCAGAACAGATAGATATACACCTTAACTAATTTTTAAACATTTAAAAAAGAAATAAAATTGTGGCATGTTTTTTGATAAATAAAGTTTAAGTTTAAATTTAAAAAATTCAGAACTTCTTCTGAAAATTTTCCAATTTTTATTTTTTTAATCGATAGCCCATACAAAAATCTATAAAAAACTTTTATTTTAAAGACATCACTGTGTTTCATTTTATTGGCATAAATATTGAAATAAAAATACTTAGGCAAAAAATGCTGAAATTTTCAATTTTTGACCATGCCTACAAAGCCCACTTTTTGAAAAAACTGAAATTTTATTTGTGTTATTTAATTGTGACCTAAGGGCGAATACTCTGCAATTGATTTCATATTGACATGACATCACTTTTTTTTTGCTGAACATTTGGTGTGGAATGCCTCATATGTGAACATAATTGAACACCAAATGGTATTTAAACAAGTACGAACATATTTTTGATAAAAAAAGAAATAAGTCGCGGATTTTTTTTCCCAAATTTTTTTTTTGCGGAAATTTTTTTTAATTTTTTAAGTAATTTCCTTTTAAAAAAAGTTTTTAGGGATAAGCTTTTTGAAATTGTGGAGGGTATCACTACATTTGGCAAGGCCGAATTTAACTTTTGTACTTGTTTAAATTAAATTTTCTTCTACATTTTTGAACTTGAACCCATATAACAAAAATAATTAGAACCCGTGCTCGATATGTACTAACAGAAAAAAAAATAAAAAAAGTCGTTAAACGCGAACTGGATAATATCCTTTTGAAACTAGAGAGTAAATGTTGTATTACTGCATTTACAATTTTTCATTTCGTGATCCTGCTTTCTTGTAAAAGGACTTCAAAGTTTTAAAGGATTAAATTGTTGTAAAATATTTTTTAAATATTTATACTTGTCCTAGAATGCCACTACACCATTTCAGAAATTCAGAAAATACAAATTATATTTTAAAAATTTCCAATTATATTTCAGGAAATTACATTTCAAAAAATTTTCAATTATATTTCAGAAACTTCCATTTATATTTCAAAAATTTCAAATTATAATTCAAAAATTTCGAATTAAAAAATTTTAAATTATAATTCATAAATTTTCATAATTTTAATTTTTTGACTCTATTTAATATCTACATTCAGACGTATATCATCCGGTCCATGATTAATATTGGCTTTCATAAGTGTAATCGTATTATAATAGGTATCCTTATGAAATTGTTCCTCCGTTTGTCTGTTGAAATGGCGATCGCTGCCAAAATGTTACACAGAGGTGATGGAATTTATAAAACATTTACTTGTTGTTGCTTTGAGAAGTTTGCTGTTGCATTTGAGCGATATCAGTTTAACGGTTCAAAAGTTATAAATGAAAATGTAAGGAAACCTCGATATATTAATATATTTCACATAACCAAAAAACAAAAAATTCTTAAAATGAGCTGCTAGTTGACATATGTGAACAAAATAGGATACCGAAAGGGATTTTTTCACCAAAAAAATTTTTTCCATTGATTTTTTTTTTTTCAAAAAAAAAAAATTCTCAATAATTTATGATTTTTTACAGAACTGAATAAATATTTCACCGACATTTTGGAACTCATAATATTAATGATAAAAAATTGTAAAATTTTTAGAATATATTCTATTTTTTCTTTAATTAAACTTTTTTTTTTTGTAAGAGCAATTGTTTTTCTATCTCTTCACAAGTAATTCGGAGAAGTGTGGACTGCACATCGAGACGAATGAGTAATAAATTAATTTTAGTGCAGATTAAGTATACGTATATGCAATTTTTGAATTTCAATTAAACAATTGTTAAATTTTCAGCGCATTCTACTCTCAAAATAATAACTCTGTAAAAATATCTGATGTCATTAAATGTTTAAAAAATTACATTAAAAATAATTTTAGGGGGAAAAAATTTTAAGATTTTTTGAAAAATTTTGGAAAAATTGAAAATGAAGTGAAAATAAACAAGTAAAAAAGTTAAATTCGGCCTTGCCGAATGTAGTGATACCCTCCACAATTTCAAAAAGATTATTCCAAAAAACTTTTTTTTAAAGGAAATTACTTAAAAAAAAAAAAAAAAATGAAAAAAAATTTCCGCGAAAAAAAAAATTTAGTTAAAAAATAAAAAAATTATTTATTTTTTTTGTCAAAAATGTGTTCGTTCTTGTTTAAATACCCTTTGGTGTTCAATTATGTTCACATATGTCAACCAGCAGCCGAATTAAAGCATTTTGTACTTTTAGGTTATGTTGAACGTACTAAAATTTTTGAGGTGTCCTTACATTTTCGTTCATAACTTTTGAACCGCTGAACCGATATTGCTCAAATGCAATACCAAACTTCTCAGGAGAACTTCCAATAAATAAGTTAAATTTCAGTCATATCCGTGTAGTATTTTGGTGGTGATCACCATTTCCACAGACAGACGGACAGACGGACATCGCTAGAATGTCTTAAAATCGATCGGGGTTCATGAATATATATACTTTATGGGGTCCCAGACCGATATTTCTATGAGTTACAAACGGAATGACAAACTTATATATACCCTCTATCACTAAGTGGAGGGTATAAAAAATGCTTTTAGGAAAAAAAATTGAAAAAAATCCTGACAAAAAATTTTGTGTCCCGGACACAAGAACTTTTTTGGCAATTGTCTATTTGCGTGTTAGAGTAGAAAATTTATATAAAAATTATTAAAAATTATCTAGATTTTGAAAAATGTAAGTCCAGAAAAAAAAATTAATAAAATGAATTAGTGCTTTGGATAAAAAAATTCATTTAGAAAAAAAAAATGATAAACTTGCACAGAAAATTCAATCTTCAAATTTAAATCAAAAAACATCAATTGCAAATCAACCAAACATGATATCAGCAAAACATTTAGTAAAAACGGAAGCCTGATAGCTCATAATACAAAACTTCGATTTTGTTTTTAACAAACTCAGTCAAGTAATTTTATTTCAAAATAATTTTATCATGTCAACAGATAGTATTTGTGTTTGTTAAATTTCTTTGTTAAAAAATCATTTGTCAGATCAACAAATAGTGTTTGTTGAATTACTTTGTTAAAAAAAAATAAGATTTTTACTTTTGTCAGATCAACAAATTGTGTTTGTGTTTGTTGAATTTCTTTCTTGAAAAAAACAAAATTCTTTTTTCAACAATCAAAATTTACAACCGTTTGTTGATATTACAAATTTCCCTATAGGAGCACTTTCAGTGAAAAAATTAGTTGTATTCACAAATATGGGGGTCAAAATAACAATTTTTTTTTCCTGTGTGGAAAAAAAATTTTTTTTTGATAAATTTAAAAAATAAAAATTAAGTAAGTTAAGCACAGAAGTAATGAGCAAACCCATGAAATTAACAGTAGGTTTCTCGCGAATTCACGTGTTTACAAAGACACTAAACACACTTTGAATGACATTGGTACGCCAAAATGTTTTTGAACTTGAAAAAATTTTAAGCTGAAAAAAGTTTTACGCTCAACAAATGACCATGGGACGTATTCGTGTAAAAATCTTTAGGAGGATAGCTCGTTTATTTTATGGTGTGTTGTATCTTCTACAAACGGACGGACACACGGATATCGCCAGAATGACTAAGAATCGATCACTGACGAAATATAAATAAACCTTTTTGGATCCTAGACCGCCCACTAGAGCGGTTTTTTTTTTGTATGGCAAAAAGTTTTACTTCGAATTTTGAAAGTCCGGGAAAATTTTTTATTCTACACTCAAAAGAAAAACTCTGTCAAAAAATCTGTAAAACGACTTTCAATTTGAATTAGCAATCTTTTAGCAGATAGTTCTGCTGAGAAGGATATTTTACTAAAATCTCTGTCATTCAGTTTAAGAAAATAACAGACATTTTACTATGTTTATACTGATTTTGTTTGCTGAATTTCATTATTTTTTCAAGAAATTTTTTTATATAAAAAAAAATCAGAACAGATTGTTCTGCTTAAATCAGCAGATTGCTCTGCTGAAATCAGCAGATTGTTCTGCTGAAATCAGCAGATTATTCTGCTCAAATCAGGAGATTGTTCTGCTAAAATCAGCTGTTTTTTCTGCTAAAATCAGCAGATATTTCTGCTAAAATCAGATTTCTCTGCTGTCGAACAACACACATGTTTAATAACTAAAATCAGCAGATTTTTCTGCTGATTGGACAGAGAATTTATTTTGAGTGTACTAGGCCTTTAACTTATGTGGTAAATATTTGAGACCATCCGGAATAAATTAACCCGTGGCGCCCAACAATTACAGTTTTGGATTTTTGAAAATTACAAAAAAAAAAATATATACATATATACGGTATGTATAGGGTGTTTTTTTACTGTTACCGAACTTTAAATTAAAATAAAGTAAGGACAAATATTTTTAATATCAATCAAACTGGTTTTATTGGATAGATAATTTTGTGACATTAATGTTTTAAAATGATTTGGAGCCATATCGATACCTAAAATAGCTTGTATATGGAGTAATCTGAACCTCCATTTTCACACAATTTTCACAGAATTTGAGGCCGTTTTTCGAATTTCACCAATAACTCGTCGAAGGTTTATTTCCAGGTGTTTAATTGTCTCTGATTTATCGGAAAAAACAAGTTACTTTACATAGCCCCACTGAAAATAATCCAATGGGGTTAAATCAAACAATATTGGTAACCAATTAATAGGATCTTTGAATAAAATTTAAGTTCGACGAAAAGAACTATTTTTTTGATAAAAAATTTCTACAATATGGAAGCGTTGGTCTTATGTAAGTCTTTGCATGATAAAATGTCAAACCATACTTAACAAAACACAACTATCAGCAGTTAGATCGGTTGTCAAATAAAGCTGTAATACCAATTCAAAATTGTGAACCTCTAAAAAAACACCCTATATATTAGAGTTAATTTTGAACATTTGATCTGCGGGTATCTTCATTTTTTTAAAAGATTTAGAGGAGCTAAAAAGAATGCCGGTATTTTTTTTTTTTTGAAAAAAAGTTCGCTCCTTAGGGTTGTTCAACGCATCTGAATTTCAGATTCTGAAAACACGAATTTTTAGTTGATTTTTCTGCAGAGCAAAAACGGCAAAAAATAATACAATGGTCATTTTTTGAACTCTTAAGAAAAGTTCCAAAAACCCACAACAGAGGCCCAAATGTAAAGTGTTTCCATTTTCTTTTTAACCCATTTCGATCCTCTGTTCGATTTTTCGAACAATAGAGAACACCTTTTTAAATAAAAAATATTTATGTATGAAAAAGGTGGAATTTTGGGTAAATATGGTTCCGTATGTTAAGTCTCATCTTTCTGCAATTGAAAAAAATATCCCCACTTGACCTCCGCAATTAATATGTCCATAAAATGCAATGCAAATAGTTTCAAGCAAAACAAAAATTTAGAATTTTTTGATTTTCGGCTTTTAATTTTTATAATTAATTTTAAATTTTTTAAATTTAACTTATTATAAAATTCCACTAATTTTAATAATTTTGAAACTATTTATTTTGAAAATAATGAAATAAATTAATAAAATATCAAATAAATCCAAATATTAAAATTGGATAAAAAGTTGAAATACAGAATTTCCTGGGATAACGGCACATACACTCAAAATATTTTGTAGGCAAAAACAAATGAAAATCATATTTAAAACAAGTGATAAAACATATGAAAACCATCCCAGTAATTATTCATTTGTTTTAAAAAACATCAACATTTATTTAAAATAAATAACATTGAACATTAAAAAATAACGTCAATTTTATTTTTTTACAAACAAATTCGAAAAAAATAACATACGAAAACGTTAAAAATTAATGATTCTTGTGTTATTTTTACCAACAAATTAAAAAAAAAAATGCCTGCGAATTTTGTACTCTTGCCCAAAACATTAAATCATGATAATGTTTTGCGGAAGATTTGGGTGTACTTGCCAAAGCAAAGTTTTTTTAGAAAAAATAATGTTATATTACTTTGCTATTCCATGCAAAAATAAGTGCAAAAAGTGTTTTTACATTTTGGAGAGTATAAAAGAATATAACACTCTCACTTGTTTTATGTACATTTGATAAACAAATGGAAAATTTTTATGCGAAAAGCTTAGACTTGGTGAAAAAGTAGTTTTGGTAAAAAAAAAATGTTTTTTTTACACGAAAAACAAAATTATGTTAAAAAAAATTTAATGAACCCAAAATTTTTGGTGAGAAAAAAATTTGATGAAAAAAAGCTTTTTAAGAAAAGAGTAAATCCATATCAACATAGCAAAAAAAATGAATTTTTGACGTCAATCGAACCAAATTTCAGGAAACTCGGTATATATGTTGGGACTTACTCGACTTATACTAAAACGAAATTTAAGACTTTTGACTTCCATAGTTTTGGAAATATGACGTCTCAAAAGTCAAGAAAATCTTTTAAATGGTAAATTATAAATATTTATATCTTGAAAAATATTTGAGGTATATCACTCCCAGATAGCTTTTTTTAAAGGCAAAATCATTACCTTTAACATATCATTTTGCAAAAATTTTTATTTTGGGATCTTTTTTGTGTTTCTGCACAATTCGCGATTCGCAAAAATTTATCAAAAAAAGCGACATTTTTAAAAATCTGAAAAAAATACATATTAAAGGTATGAGTCTTAGCTACAAGCTCTAAAAATTTCGAGTTGGTGAACGTATTAAGTCCAGAGATATTAATAAAAATGTGTTGACAAGTAGGATTTTTTTTTAAAATCTAATGAATATTTAATTATTATTTTTGAATATTTTTGAAAATACATAAAATAAAACGGTGAAAAAACTAAAGTTGATGGTACACCCGAGTACTACACATGAATATAATGTAACATAACTTTTTATCGATTACACTACTTAACAAAACTCAACTTTTTTTTGCAGAGACTTCTACATTCAAAATAATAACTCTGTTAAAAACTCTGTAAAATGACTGTAATCTCAATTCGACAGTTATTTGACAAAGTTATCTGTCGAAATACAGATTTTAATAATATACTTTGTATTTTCTTGTAACCGAAAAACAAAATTTTATCTGTAATTTTACTTTTTACTTTGTAATCTCTATTTTAGAGATAATAAACAGAGTTTTTTGTTAAAATACAGATTTTATAAAATACTTATGTTTTTTCTCGTAACCAAAATACAAAATTTCAACTGTATTTTTATTTATTGCTCTGTAATTATAAACCCTGGAAAATTTTACGAGGATGTCGTGTAAAATTGGAGGTACTCGTAAAAAACTTTCACAAAAATAAAAAAAAGTAAATTTACAATTTTTAAGCATTAACACCCGTTCTAGATTAGCAACCAACAAAGCAACCATAGAGGGTGTTCAGTGTTACATTTGACGTTTACAAACGCCAAACTCGATAGTAAGCAATGGTTAGCAATTTCATATAGACACTTGATTGCTATCAATCTATAGTAGAACAGGCGCTCTACCATCAATTGTATACCATCATTGTATACAACTGTCCGGATTAGCAATCACAGCCATTACTATCGATTGTGACGTATGATGGAAGTTATGATTGCTAATCTAGACCGGGTGTAAAGCGGGCAAATTTACTCGATGGCATTTTTCAATTGTCAACACCAGATTGGCTATTTGACCAGAAATCAAATAGTAAATAAAATAGTCAAATTCTGGTCGCTTTTATCAATATTTTACAGATAATTCTGTAAATTTACAGTTTTTTTTATCGAAATCATTTTACAGAGTTTTCTTTGTAAAATAACAAAAAATCTTGCTGGTTGGAAATCTATGGTATTTTCTGCTGGCTCAGCAGAGTATCTCTGTAATTTAACAGAGTGATTATTTTGAGTGTAGAACACATAAAAAAGACGCGTTTAGTGGATTTACGTTAAAGAGGACAAACGGCTTAAGAAAATGTATTTTAAACAATGAAAATTACAAAAATAAAACTTTTAGGGAAAAAAGTATGTATATGCAAATAATATTTGCAAATTTTGCTCAAAATTTAGATTTTTTTTTGCATAAACTCAATGAATTTTGAAATAATATGCATTTTTAATAATTTTTCCAATATAAAGTCATTCGTTGGTTTTTATGGGCAGGGACCGCAAAAAAGGTTTTTTCTCGAAAAGGCAGTTTGATAAAAATTTTTTGATGACAGATTCGTGTTACAAGAGATCAAAATACTTTAGCAAATGTTATCTAAGAGTCTGTGCAAAAAAAAATGTGATTTTTGTAGAGTACTGTAATTGATAAATATTCATATTATATTGTAGCTATGTGTAGTACCCGTATGTATCATTAACTTTACTTTTTTCACCGTTTTATTATGTGTATTTGAAAAAATATTCAAAAATAAAAATTTGATATTCATCAGATTTGATAAAAATTTACTACTTGGCAACACATTTTTATTCATATCTCTGGTCTTGATACGTTCACCAACTCAAAATTTGTACAGCTTGTAGCTAAGATAGTAGCCAATAACATATATTTTTTTCAGATTTTTAAAAATGTCGCTTTTTCAGATATATTTTCGCGAAACGCGAATTTTGCAGAAATAAAAAAAATTCACAAAATAAAATTTTTTGCAAAATGTTATTTGAAAGGTCATGGTTTTGCCTTTAAAACAAGCTATCGGGGAGTAATACAGCTAAAATACTTTTGAAGATATAAATGTTTATATTTCATCCTTTAAAAGATTTTATTTACTTTTGACACGACATATTTCTGTAACCACGTAAGTTAATGGTCTTAAATTTTATCTGAGTATAAGTCTTATAAGTCCCAATATATACACAAAGTTTCGCCAAATTCGTAGACATCGAAGGAAATCAGGGGTTCATGTTGAAAAATTTTAACTCAAAAGAAAAATTTTTTGATGTAAAAAAAATTAATGAAAAAAATATGAAAACAAACATTTTTGGTGAGAAAAAAATTGATGATAAAAAATTTGATAAAAAAATTTTATGAAAAAAAATTGATGAAAAAAAAATATGATAAAAAAAAATTATGAAAAAAAAAATTTGATGAAAAAAAAAAATTTGATGAAAAAAAAAATAATGAAAAAAAAATTTATGAAAAAACAAAAAAATTGATGAAAAAAAATTTTTTTTATGAAAAAGAAAATTTGATGAAAAAAAAAATTAATGAAAAAAAAAATTTGATGAAAAAGAAAATTTGATGAAAAAAAAATGATGAAAAAAAAGTTTGATGAAAAAAAAAAATTATGAAAAAAAAAAAAAATTGATGAAAAAAAAAGTTTGATGAAAAAATTTGATGGAAAAAAAAATTGATGGAAAAAAAGATTGATGAAAAAAAAAATTGATGAAAAAAAAATTTTTTTGTTGAAAAATAATTATGTTACTTTTTATTCACCAGCTGGTCAAAAACGGTTTTATTCACCACGAGGTGAATGATTATTCAAGTTACAAACCCAAGTTATTACAATTTTTGGTTTTAAGAAACTGAAAATAGTAATTCTTGTTTTCTTTTTCGTTGTTAGCTTATATAGTCAAACTGAGGTGGCGACCTGTAACTTTTTTAAAATTAGACACCAGCCTAAAAACATTATCATGTTAAACTTATTTACGAAAACATTAAAAAATAATGATTTCGTAGGTTATTTTTACAATTTTTCTATTAAATTATATTTGAAAAAATTTTTAATAAAATTTTGGGGAATCGATCCCGCAATCAACTACATTCTCTACCCATCGTTCCAAAGTCACGTCATACAAACATGTTTTTATACAGTCAAACTCGGTTATAACACACTCGGTTATAACGAACTAATTCTAGAGTCCCGACGTTTTGGCATCAATTTTCACACAAAATACTTCTTTAGTAACGAACTCGGTTATAACGAATCCACGGTTAAATCGAACTGCTTATTATGGGCCCACGATCACAATTTCATGTGTATTTACCTTTTTATAACGAACTCCCATAAATATTTTTTAATTTGTGGCAATCATGTTTATCAAACTCTCAAAAGGTTGGAAATTTTTGGTTTTTATTATAATTTTGATGAAATTTATTTATATTTTGAATTTTTCTTCTCAAAAAGTATTTTATTTTCAAAAAAAAACTCAAATAATTTAAAATTGGATCTATTTTATTAAAAATAAAACTAGGTTAATAAAAAATACACCCCGCTTATAGCGAATTACGCTTATAACGAACTAATTGTCTGGTCCCTCGGAGTTCGTTATAACCGGGTTTGACTGTATTTCTATAAATAATTTTTGGAATTTTTTTTTTTCTACCAAAAAATAACCCACAAAAGTAGGTAAAAATGCCAACAATTTAAAAAAAAAAAAAAAATCATTAAAAATTAAAGAAGAATCACTTACTTTTACTTACAGAACAAAAATAAATGACTTCAAAAATTAAAAGCTAATGAAAGTCTTTATTTTTTATGTTGTTATTTTTTAAAACAAAGAACAGAAACAGGCATTTACATTGAACAAATGTTTTTTCTTTTAAAAACGACAAAACGTAAAACTTTTTAAATTAACTACAAACAGTTAATGCCATAATTTTTTGAGTGTAATTTTTTCCAACTTTGACCGCTGGTTGCCGACTGATTCACCTTGCCAAGTTTTTTCATAAATTTTCCCATAATAAGCTCTAACGCGGCCATTGTTTGGCAGGTATCACGAGACGAAATTCGAAAGTTTAAATTTGACGGGACGCTCTACTGTAAACGTTTAAAAAACAAATTCTGAAATCGGTCGAACAGTTTTCGAGATATTGCCATTTGCAATTTCTCAAAAAATTTCCAAAAATGGCGGGTTTTTCCTACGTTTAAGAAATTTTTTAAAAAAATCGCAAAAAAGTTTGAGATTTTTTTTTTAATTTATTGATCTTACACTCAAAATAATACATTAGTAGATTTACAATTTTTTTTTGCCAATGCTAGTAAGCTAACATTTAGCAAATTTTTAGTTGAGATTAGCATGTTAGTAAAAATATCTTGTAAACTTCATTTAGCGCATTAGCAATTTTAAACATAATTTTAACTAATTTTTATGATAAATTAAAAATTGAGTTGACTAAATTTTTACAAGCTTTTTTGCTAAATTGTAAATTTTGTTTTTTTATGAAAACTTAAAATGGCGCTATCTCGGAAACTAAGCCAGATGGAGCAAAATGGAGGCCATTTTTGTACTCAGGCCCTCCATAGTATAGCCGGTCCACTTGACATGTGTGGACCCTCTATACATGTGTGGGTCCCAACTAGGGCTTCCAATCGGGTTTGGATTTTCTGAATCCCGGGATTCGGGATTGAAGAAAAATTTTCGGGATCCCGATTTCGGGATCCCGGGATTTTCGGGATATTTTAAATCCCGGGATTCACGGGATTTTTTGGAAATTTTCGGGATTTTTCGGGATTTCCAAAAATTTTTAGTATTTTTTGTCACTTTGAAAAATCCACGCGTTCGTAAAGATTAGCAAAGTTGATGTTGTGAACTTCAAAAAAAGTTTAATATCCGTATTCGGTTATCTTTCTTATCTTTCGTCTTGGCTCATCGCTATCATCTTTTTGTGAGTGTGAGTTGAAAAAAAAAATAAATGTGATTCATTTTTTGCTAAAGCTTGCGTGATTTGATTTTTTTTTAGTTTATTTGATTTTTTTTTCTTATTTCTTGCAAAAAAAAATATTTTTGTTTTTTTTTTTGGTAAAATTTTTTTTTTTTTCCCAGGAAAATTTTTTGGAACAAATTCCTGGTTCAATAGATTCTTGAATACATTCTACGGTAATCACAACAAAATTTTCTATGTAAATTTTTTTTTTAAAAAAACTACTTGCTCTAAAAAACGATTGCTTTCGGGATAATTTCAAACAAAAATCATTGATTGTGGAATGTTAAGTAGAACCGGTTGCAGGGTAGTTTGATGCGTTCCGGAACCGATTATTTGGAACAGAAAATTTTGCTGGGTTGGTAAAAAATGTGTTAGCGAGAGTAGAACTTGCATGACTCACGCGTGAGCGTAAGTCACAAGTGAGTGATTCCATTATTGTTTGCGTGAGTCAAACCCCACTCACACCTTTAAAAAATGTTTTAGTAAAACATAAAATTGAAAAAGTTTACAACTTAAGGAGTTAAGATGTGTCAAAAGCCATTTACGGTCCTATGCTCCTTGTAAGAGTAAAAGTAATATATATAAAAGCCCTTATGTCGAACCACCACTAGTTTTTAGAATTTCTTTACATTTCGCAAACATTTCACCTTTTTCTATAACAAAAACAAGGTACCTTGTCGATTTTTTTTTTTATTTTGTTCCACAAAATTTATATTTTATACAAATTATTTAAAAAAATCTAAAAATATTGAAAAAAATAAAAAAATCGGGATCCCGAAAATCCCGGGATTTAAAATTAGAAATCCCGAGATTCGGGATTTGCCTAATCCCGAAAATCCCGGGATCGGGATATCCCGATTGGAAGCCCTAGTCCTAACTTTGGATCCAAAAAAGTTAGCATTCCCGAAAATTTTAAAATGCTCATATCTCGGTAAATATTGCCGACACAACAAAAAGTCCAAAAGCATTTTTGTAGCTCTCAACACGTAGAACAAGAAAGCATTCTGAGTAATATTTTTGAAGTTATCGAGTTTTTTAATTCTCAAAGCCCCAGTGGTACCCTAAAATCACGGGTCTCAAAAACTAAGCACGGTAAAGCGAAACGGACACAAATTTAGGATCAAAAACTATGACGATTTTTAAGGAACCCAACTAGGTCTTGGCCCATCGGGGTCTGGCTCAAATTAATTTTAAATGAAAGTTTGTCTTAAGCTCTTTGAAAGATTCGAGGAAAAACAATTTTAAGACTTTTTTTTTTTTAATTTCTTGACCGTAGGTAAGCCCCCTCGCTTAGACACTTGGGAAAATCGAAAATTAAAGAATATGTCAGTTGGTGGTTGGAGGGTAAAAAAAGTGTTTTGGTCATTGTGGAGGGTATTAATGGATACGACCAAGTCGAATTTGATTTTTTACATTTTTTTTGAATATTTTTACATTTTGGAAGGCATAACATGTATCTTGCTCGTTTACATGATGAACGTTGGACGCTTTCGATAACCATAAATTTCTTATAATATTTTTTTTTTTTCTAAAACATATTAATAATTTGCGGTAATTTATTTTAAACCATTTTCCACTTAAAATTACCTTGAGACATAGGACGTGGTAATACCACAGCTTCTTCTTTATTCATGTTATTAAATTTTTTTTTTCAGTTTGCGAAATTTTAAATTCAATTTTAGAATTTTGTTTAATTTTTATGTAAACACTTTAAAGTTGTCACTGTTTTATGTAAATATTGTAAAAATCAATATTTTAAATTTTTACTAAATTTAAATTTTTCATAATGAATATTTAACTTTTTTTAACACAATTCACTTTTATTGAGATTTAAATTTAAATTTAAACTTAATTAATGCTTACTTTTATTTATTTTTTCAAACAAATTTATTTTTTTCACAATTTCACTTTATTTAACGAGGGAAGTAGCTAACGCAGCAGCAGCTAGAGGATTAATGAAAGTGATTAATTGTAATTGCGTGGTGGTAGTAGTAGCTGACTGAATAAATTCACTTCAATTTTTAATTTTTGAATTAAATTTTTTTTTTTGTATTTTATTTCATTTTATTTAATTCCACTGCAAAATGGTATGTAACGAATGAAGCGACAGGTTAAATGTGAATCCGCGATGTTAACGTTTCGATATACGATCTAAGATTTATCACAAAACACATCATACAAATAACCATGACAGGAGCAGCTAAACAACAACTCTGTCTGTGTGTGTGTGTGTGTGTGTATGGAAGGAAGGAAGGATGAAGTGAAAATGGTATGAATATTTGGAAGGATGTTATTGTGCTTTTTTTCATCACAACATGACCGACCAACCCTTAAACAAGTTCTATGTATATATATTTTCACATACACATACATAAATATTTTCTGTTTAACCCGCAATCAGGAATGAGCAAAGAGCAAGCAAGCAAAAGCAAAGTTGTTGTCATCATCATCGTAAGCATCAGCATCAAAGATACTGATTCATATTTATGTGAATGTATGGATGAATGTTTTTCTTTTCTTTTTTTTTTTTTTTTGTTGGTATATGTATATGATTGTTGTAGTACTTGTGTACTCCCAAAAAAAAATGTTGCCATCATTTAGGGGGCTACCAAAATCTACCACCCACTTAAATCCAATTTTTGTATATAAAATATATTTTTCAGAGTAGAGAAGACAGACAATGACACATATAGAAAAAAAAATCATAAGCAGCATAAAAAATCAACATTTAAGGAGGTTGAATATTATTCATATCATATCCTTACCATCTTTATTATTAAGTGGGAGGCCAAACAGCACCACAGCACCACCCACTCATACATTTATAATACAGATTTGTCGTGCAGCAGCAACAACAACTACAACAGCAACAATGGCATAATATAAAGTATTCTGGTACTTTTGCTTTGATTCGTCCTTCTTGATGTAGAGGATTGGGGTTTTTAGCGTTTGCTACTGCTACTGCAGCTATCTATATAAGCCAGGCCACAAAATTCCAAAAAAAAAAATACATTTCAAGACAACATCAGTATTTATATTCTCATACTACCGGACAATGGACCACTTTACAGGAAAAGAGATAAAAATCAAATTTGGAATTTTTTGACCCTAAAGCAGTCCCATACAAAAATCCACTTTTTTGCACAAACTTCTAGGAAACATTTTTTAAAGTTTTTTGGCCCCCTAAACACGAACCTGTCAACAAAAAAATTGTTATCAAATCGTCTTCTCGAAATTGTCCTTTTTATTTTTTTTTGCGGACCAAATCCGCAAACAAAAAAAAATTATTTAAAATTCACACAAAAAAAAAAACTTGTTAAAAACTCTAGAAAAAGTCTCGTAATTCCATTTTACCAATTTTAGACAGTTTCCTTGTTTTTTAACAAAAAATTTTCGATCGAAATTTAAATTTTTTTTTTTAATTTTACAATTTTTTTGTAATTTTACAAATTTCCAACTTTTTTTCCAAAAAAAAAATTCTACACTCAAAAAATTATGTCATTAACTGTTTGAAGCTTATTTATTTTACGTTTAGTCGTTTTTAAAAGAAAAAATATTTGTTTGATGTTCAGTTTTTATTAATGACTACTTCTGTCATTTGTTTCAGAAATAACACACTAAAAAATAAAGGCTTTCATTAACATTTAATTTTTAAAGTCATTTATTTTTGTTCTGTAAGTAAAAACTACTGATTATTCTTTAAATTTTTACTGATTTTTGTAAGTATTTTTATACCCTCCACTCTAGTGATAGAGGGTATATATAAGTTTGTCATTCCGTCTGTAACACCTCGAAATATTGGTCTAAGACCCCATAAAGTATATATATTCATGATCCTCGATCGATTTTAAGACGAGCTAGCGATGTCCGTCCGTCCGTCTGTCTGTCTGTTGAAAACACGCTAACTTTTAAAAGACATTACGGAGGCTCCTGAAGTTTGGCATATATGATGAGCATTTACCTGGTCAGGTTGGTATTGCAATCCAGCGAAATCGGTCCAGTGGTTCAAAAGTTATGAGCAAAAGACTGAATTTCGGCAAGGGTTATTCGTAAATTTACGAGATGAAACATACGCTAACTTTCGAAAGGCAATTCTGAGGATGCTGAAGCTAGGCATATGTATTTTTTGTTCCCCGGGCCTGGTTCGATTTGAATTTCAGCCAAATCGGTCCAGTGGTTCAAAAGTTATTAGCAAAACCGTGAATTTCAGATAAGTTTCACCTTAAATTCATGAGTTGAAAACCAGTTAAACATGTTTTAAAAACATTGGTAAGTCAAAAAAATATTTTACAACGTATTTTTGTCACTCAAAAATATTTTTACAAAAAAAAAAAAAAAATACACTCAAAAAAAATTTTACACTCAAAAAAATTTTACACTCAAAAAAAATTTTACACTCAAAAAAAAATTTAGTAAATTTTTTTTTTTTAATTACTTAAAAAAAGTTTTTTACACAAAATAAAAACTAATCAAAAATTTCATTTTTTCACGTTGGAAAATTTACTATCACTTAGGGCGGATTAGTCAATGCAAAGTTAGCTGCTAACTGCCGATTTAACGGAGCCTTATGTCAAAATTTGTATGAAAAAGCTAAATTTAACGGAGAGTTATTTTATAACGAAGCATTGAGTAATCCAGCCTTAAAAGGGCATTGTGGAGGGTATTCATAGATTCGGCCAAGTCGAATTTATCTTTTCTACTTGTTTTTTAAATTAAATAACCTACTACACAAGTAGGTTATTTTTTTGTAGAAAAAAACATCAAAAAATTATTTATAGAAATATAAAAGAATGTTTGTATCAAGTGACTTTGGCACGATGGGTAGAGTGTCTGGCCAGAATGTAGTTGATTGCGGGATCGATTCCCCAAAATTTTATTAAAATTTTTTAAAAAAATATTTCAATAGAAAATTATAAAAAATAACCTACGAAATTATTAATTTTGAATGTTTTGGTAAGTTATTTTTTTGGATTTGTTGGTAAAAATAACAGAACTATCATTAATTTTTAATGTTTTCGTAGGTTATTTTTTTCGAATTTGTTGGTAAAAATTAATGAAAAAACGTAATTTTTTAATGTTTAATGTTATTTATTTTAGAAACTTTTGTCAACAGTAAAAAATAAATGTTGATGTTTGTTAAAACAAATGAATAATTACTGGGATGGTTTTCAATTGTTTATTCACTGGTTTTAAATGTGTTTTTCATTTGTTTTTGCCTACAAAATATTTTGAGTGTACCAATTTGTTCATCATATTTATCTTCTTTAATTAAAAATAGTTTTTTCCACTATTTTAGTAAATTTTACATAACTTGGAATTGATTTACCTTTCTTCATGCATACTTGTGGAGTTCCCATTTGGTTTATTATTTGAAGTACTCAAAAAATTATGGCATTAACTGTTTGTAGTTTATTTAAAAAGTTTTACGTTTAATCGTTTTTAAAAGAAAAAACATTTGTTTGATGTTCAGTTTTAAATAATGACTACTTCTGTCCTTTGGTTTAAAAATAACACACCAAAAATAAAGACTTTCATTAACATTTAATTTTTAAAGTCATTTATTTTTGTTCTGCAAGTAAAAACTACTGATTGGTCTTTAAATTTTTAATGATTTGTGTAAGTAATTTTTTTTTTAATTTTTTTTTTTAATTGTTGGTATTTTTTTTTTAATTGTTGGTATTTTTTAATGAGATATCATTAGTTTTTACCTACACTCAAAAAATTATGTCATTAACTGTTTGTAGTTTATTTAAAAAGTTTTCCGTTTAGTCGTTTTTAAAAGAAAAACATTTGCTTGATGTTCAGTTTTTATTTATGACTACTTCAGTCCTTTGTTTCAAAAACAATACACTAAAAATTTTTTTTTTTTAATTGTTGGTATTTTTTAGTGAGATATCATTAGTTTTTACCTACACAAGTAAGTTATTTTTTTGTAGAAAAAAAAAATCAAAAAATTATTTATAGAAATATATAAACATGTTTGTATCAAGTGACTTTGGAACGATGGGTAGAGTGTCTGACCAGAATGTAGTTGATTGCGGGATCGATTCCCCAAAAAATTTATTAAAAATTTTTAAAAAAATATTTCAATAAAAAATTGTAAAAAATTACCTACGAAATTATTAATTTTGAATGTTTTAGTAAGTTATTTTTTTGGAATTTGTTGGTAAAAATAAAAGAACTATCATTAGTTTTGAATGTTTTCGTAGGTTATTTTTTTTTCGAATTTGTTGGTAAAAAAGAATGAAAAAAACGTAGTTTTTTAATGTTTAATGTTATTTATTTTAGACAATTTTATCAATAGTAAAAAATAAATGTTGATGTTAAAACAAATGAATAATTACTGGGATGGTTTTCAATTGCTTATTCACTGGTTTTAAATGTGTTTTTCATTTGTTTTTGCCTACAAAATATTTTAAGTGTGGCCAGACACCCATCGTGCCAAAGTCACTTGATACAAACATGTTTTTATATTTCTAGAAATATTTTTTGGAATTTTTTACCTACAAAAAAATAACCAACACAAGTAGGTAAAAACTAAGGACATTTCTTTAAAAAATGCCAACAATTTAAAAAAATAACGTACACAAATCGTTAAAAATTAAAGAAGAATCACTTATTTTTACTTACAGAACAAAAATAAATGACTTTAAAAATTAAATGTTAATGAAAATCTTTATTTTTTAGTGTGTTGTTTTTGAAACAAACGACAGAAGTAGTCATTAATAAAAACTGAATATCAAACAAATGTTTTTACTTTTAAAAACGACTAAACGTAAAACTTGAAAAAAAAAATACAAACAGTTAATGACATAATTTTTTGAGTGAGAGAGATTTTTTATATTTATAAAAAAAAATATACATAATGAGAATTCTGTGTGTATTCTCATGCTATTCTATAAATATATCATTTAAATATAAAAAGAACTAATTTTAAGGAAAATTGTCCTCATCTGAAATGTTTTTTTTTGTAATTATTTAAAAAAAAAATGTACTAAAAAGAAGGAAAACATGGCAATGGAGCTAAATCATTATCCATTTTCTTTGAATTTAGTTAAATTTTCCATTTTTTAGCTTTTTTTAGTGTACACTTGTTTACCGCTTTTTGCCCCCTTAACCCTCTAATGCCTGAATTATATTCAAACATTCACATTTTCTTATAAAATAGTTTTGAAATTATTTAAAGTTGTTATTATAAAATTGCAATTTTAGATGTCAATGCGTTCGCAACAAATTTTTTAAGTTTTTGTGTGTATAAAAATTCACTAAATCCCCTGATGATGATTCTCAAAGAGAATCGAAATACTGGAATGGAATAAAAGAATATTTATTCACAAGAAAAAATTGGCATCGAGCGCGAAATTTTTTTTTTATTGTTTTAAAATTATTTTAAAAAATACTTTTTATTTCCACTGAAAAATGTTAATTGTACGTATGATTAATATTAAGTTCCTACAAAAAAATATCACTCATACGTCTGAGTACAATATATTGGAAAATTTAGCGTATGTGAACTTTGAAATTAAAACAAATTTTTGTGTTTAAAAAAAAAAAAAAAAAAAAAACATCCAATCCCATAGTGTTCAGTGTTCTAGCATGTCGAAATCACCATAATGGCATCCATTTTCTCTCTCTTGTATCCTGTCTTTAGTGTGTCCTGGTTTCTCTTCTCTTGACTTTTTGTATTATTTTTGTATGAATGTTTGTATCAACAATATTCCGTTAGTCACAAAATCCATTAGATACAAAAGCAAACCTACATTCATTCATCTAGTCATCCATCTATAGGAATTGTGAGTGAGTGTATGTATGTATGCTGTAGTAGTACATGCATACATAGTAGTTGTTACCTTTTGTACCATTCACATCATGACCGAGAGCTGATAATCGTGTGCTTTGACATTTTCCTTTTTGTTTCGTAATTGTTGTGTTGTTATTGATTACTTTATTGCTGTTGTTGTTGCTGCTGCTGTTGCTGGTGCTTTTTGTTATTGCTGTGCTTGAAAATATATGTATGTATAAGGAGCAATACCCTACAAGAGGTGGTGTATGGATTTGACACGAAATTGTAAGTGCACCTACACTCAAAATATTTTGTACGCAAAAACAAATGAAAAACACATTTAAAACCAGTTAATAAACAATTGAAAACCATGCCAGTAATTATTCATTTGTTTTAACAAACATCAACATTTATTTTTTACTGTTGACAAAATTTTCTAAAATAAATAACATTAAACATTAAAAAATTACTTTTTTTTCATTCTTTTTTACCAACAAATTCGAAAAAATAGCCTACGAAAACATTAAAAAATTAATGATAGTTCTGTTATTTTTACCAACAAATTCCAAAAAAATAACATACGAAAACATTAAAAATTAATCATTTCGTAGGTTATTTTTTAAAATTTTCTATTGAAATATTTTTTTAAAAATATTTAATAAAATGTTGGGGAATCGATCCCGCAATCAACTACATTCTGGCCAGACACTCCCCCCATTGTGCCAAAGTCACTTGATACAAACATGTTTTTATATTTCAATAAATAATTTTTTAAACTTTTTTTCTACAAAAAAATAATCTACACTCAAAAAATTATGTCATTAACTCATTGTAGTTTATTTAAAAAGTTTTCCGTTTAGTCGTTTTTAAAAGAAAAAACATTTGTTTGATGTTCAGTTTTTATTAATGACTACTTCAGTCCTTTGTTTCAAAAATAACACACTAAAAAATAAAGACTTTCATTAACATTTAATTTTTAAAGTCATTTAAACAACAACACAATCTCAAAAATTTACATTCTTGAATAGTTTTGTATGAGCTTTCGACTAAAATTTTTTTTTTTTAAATTCTGATTAATTTTTATTAATAAATAAAAATTGTTTTATTCGACCTTTAAAATATTATATTTTGTGAGGATGTTTATTCTGGCTCGAGGTCATTATTTTCTTTACTAATTAAAACCATGATATTCTCATAGTATAATTTTCAAGAAAATTATTTTTTGTTTTAAATTTATTTATGTTGGTCATTTTTGCAAGACTTAATCGACACGTGTTTCGGAATTTGTCAAGATTATTTAGCAAAAATAGAAACGATATACTACAAAGTAGCAAACGAGTCTAATGACAAATCGTTTTTGCACAAACTAAAACATTAATACATATTCGACTCTATCCACAATGTGAATTAGAAAGACGAAGAAATTGTACTATGCTAGTAAGTAACAATTGTCAATAATTTTTTTTTTTTTTGGAAAATTTTCAGAACCTGTTCTAAAATTCTCCATTTTTTTAAAAAGTTAATTTATCAAAAATCCGGTCACATTTTTTTTTTTTTTTTAAATTTTAAAGTTTAGATGTTTGTCTATCCACACAAAAAAATTTAGACATGTTTTTCGTTTTTTTTTTTTCGAGAAAATCGCATTTGAATATTAAATTTCATAACAATTTTGTAATTTGCTTGTATTTTCTTGTTTTAACATGGCGAATGAGTATTCAATTTTTGCATAAATGTGACTCATACGCTATGTCGAAGGAAATACAAATTACTTAATTGTTATGAAATTCAAAATTCAAATGCGATTTTCTCGAAAAAACAAAACGAAAAACACATGTCTGATTTTTTTTGTTTAAATAGAGAAACATCTAAACTTTTAATAAAAATTAAAAAAAAAACAAGTGAGAGTGTTAAATTCGGCTGTGCCGAATCTTTTATACCCTCCAACACGTTCAAAAAAAAACAGGGGCGTCTTTTTTTTGGGAGGGGGGTTCCGTCGGTGGGAGACAATCTTCCTGGATCCAACTGCAAGACTTTGAACTCCTTTAGACATAAAAAAGTTTCGTTTGCTAAAAAAAAGTACAAAAAACCTATAAAAATGGCTTTTTTAGAGGTTTGTTTAGTTCTAAAGAGGGGAACTTTTTTCCCCCTAATCCGATTTTGCCCATGTTCGAACTTAACCAGCCCAATATCATAAGACATATTCGTGCCAAATTTCAGGTGTCTAGCTCTTTTACTTTGGACTGTATCGTGTCTTCCACAGACGGACGGACGGACAGACGGACAGACGGACATTCTAGAATGTCTTAGAATGGATCACTGATCAATAATATATATACTTTATGGGGTCCTACACCGATATTTCGATGCGTTACACACTGAATGACAAAGTGAGTATACCCCCATACTGTGGTTGGAGGGTATAAAAGGTGGCCGGATTTTTTATAAAATGGCTTATTTAAAAAATGGAAAATTTCAGAACGGATTCTGAAAATTTTGAAAAATCAAAATTTAATCGATAGCTTATACAAAACTATACAAGAATCTAAAGTTTTGAGATTGTGGTGCATTCCGTTTTAATTTGATAAATATTTTGAGGATTTTATTCTGGCTCGAGGTCAACTCCGTTAAATCGACAGTTAACAGCTAACTGACATGTAATCCTCCCAAAGTCTGGTTTTTACTGCTCAAAAAACCTAAAATTTATCGATTTGTGCGAAATTTCTGTCGGGATAACCTAAGTCAAATCAGAAGAAAATCTGAAAACAGCAAAAAAATATATTGATTTCAGCTGAATATCTGCTCATTTTAAAAGAAAACCCTGCTGATTAAAACGAAAAAATTCAGCTAAAATATTCACAAAAATATTTTTGTAAACTCAGCAAACAGAATCAGTAAAATTACTAAAAAAATTCTGTTATTTTTTAAAACTGAATGACAGAATTTCGTTAAAATATCCATTTCTGCAGAAAAATCTGCTAAAAGTTTGCTTTTTTAACTGAAACCCCGTTTTACAGTTTTTTTTTTAACATGCGAATTCGTTATGAAATCCACCCAAAATTCACGGTTTTGCTTATAACATAACCGAATTTGTTAAAACAAATTATAAAAAAAATGCTCAAAAAAGTAAAAATTTGAAATTACACATGAATTACACATGCAGACAATTACACATGGGCTACACATGAAAAAACAAATTACACGTGATATGTGTAATTACACATGAGGTGGCAACACTGACTATAACTTTAAAAGGGCACTGTGGAGGGTATTCATAGATTCGACCAAGGCGAATTTAACTTTTCTACTTGTTTTTTTATTTAATAATCCCCAGTACGCTAGTTGATAGCTTTCTAATGTATGAGTGTGTGGGTCATGGGTTCAATTTCCACCAAAGGACTTGGTATGTTTCTCTACAACGAGACGATGGTCATTTTTACCAGTTCTCAGTTATGATTTTCAATTATATTCATTTAAGTTAAATATTTCCACTTTCAAAAATAAATGTACGCTCAATTTTTTTTTTACAGAATTGACTTAAAAATTTCTATTTACTCAAATAAAATATTAGTAGTCTGAATTTTTAAACATTTTTTTCACTTAAAATTGTGGAGGGTGGGTATTTATGATTTGGCAAAGTCAAATTTAACTTTTCTACTTGATTCAATTAAGACCTCATACTTTTTCGATTTTTTGATTTTTTATGAAAATTAAATTCACGACGAAAATTTTTTGCAAATGTGTACAAAAAATTAGATAAATTTGAAGACCCTTGGTCAGATTTTATAAAATATTTAGTGGATTGAATGATATATCAATTTTAGTGTCATGTTTCATCATATTGAAGAAAAGTTTCCTTAATCTTATGAATTTTTGCATTAAAATATGAAGAAGCATTTTTCTTTGAATATAAGATGCTTAATAAATCGACCTATACTTAAACAATACCAAAGTAAACTTTAACAATAGAACAACAATGTACTTAATATTCTGTTGAAATACAGTTTGAATACTTAATTCAATTTCTAGCAAATGGCAATTAGTATTAAAGATTTATTTAACACTAGCTTACCATCCCGGTACTTCGTTACCGGTTGTATTGAATACCGGATAATATAAGGATCAGGATTACTCTATCGATTTAAAAAAATCCTCTAGTTTTTGTTTTATTTACTTGTGGACGTTTAAGTCTTTCATAAAATAATATTTTAATGAATAATTTAAACAATAAAATTTGAATAACTTCGCTGGTACGTCATCATGCTCGTTTCGGTGAAAAAATATATTGACAATTTTCGAGCCCTTATATCGGGTTTTAAGATTTTGAGTGAATAAATATTTCAGTAAACAAAAAAAAATTGGAATAAAAATAAGTTTGAGTGGAAAAACATATAGAGAGAAAAAATACGGAGTCAACAAAGTTAAATACGTAAAATTTAAGTAAAAAGTATCATTCCATATTGTTCCCAGCTCTATTCCACTTCGTTCCCCGTTTTATTCCATTTCACTTCCAAGTCCATCTCCTTTCGTTCCATGTAAGTTTCATTCCTCTCCGTATAATATGCGTTAAAAAAATTAAAAGTTCTATTGTCTTTATATTGTAGATATGAAAAGTACCATTTTACACCACTGTTACCAGGTACCCCTTTTTACCCTAAAATTTTAAAATATGTCCTTGTCTTGGGTGTTATTTCTGCGGCTTTTAGTTCAATAGTTAGATATCTCAAAATAACCATTTGCCCCCATTTCCCCGTAAAATTATATTTTCCAAAAACTGTTTTTTTGTGCTAGGTGATCCTTTATTTAAAACATCAAATTTCTGAACCATTACTTCAAGAAGAAAGAATAACCAAATTTGCACTTTTTATCCCCTTTACGATCGGTCGCGACCCTTAGAAACAGAGTTTCCAAAAATAACTTTTTAAAGCATTCAAAATTTCAGTGCCTAGGATAATTACTTCATGAAATATAAAAAGTATCAAAAAACACTTTTCTACAGCTCTAGAAACAGAATCTTTTGAAAATACTTTAGCAGAATGTTTTTTTCACCGAAGTCCCCTACATTCCAAAATTCAAGCTTCAACGGTCATTATTATAGGAACAAAAAAAAATACCAAAATTACACTTTCTTACCCCCGTTAGAAACGAAATTTCAAAAAAGTATATCTTCCAGAAGGTTTTTTTCTTCACCGAAAAATCCTACATCCCTTTTTATAAAAGGTTCTTTTTATAAAAGGTACTTTTTATAAATGGTACTTTTTATAAATGGTTCTTTTTATAAATGGTACTTTTTATAAAAGGTACTTTTTATAAAAGGTAATTTTTATAAAAGGTTCTTTTTATAAATGGTACTTTTTATAAAAAGTACTTTTTATAAAAGGTACTTGTTATAAAAGGTACTTTTTAAAAAAAGGTACTTTTTATAAAAAGTACTTTTTTTTATAAGAGGTACTTTTTATAAAAGGTACTTTTTATAAAAGGTACTTTTTATAAAAGGTACTTTTTATAAAAGGTACTTTTTATAAAAGGTACTTTTTATAAAAGGTACTTTTTTTAAAAGGTACTTTTTATAAAAGGTACTTTTTATAAAAGGTACTTTTTATAAAAGGTACTTTTTATAAAAGGTACTTTTTATAAAAGGTACTTTTTATAAAAGGTACTTTTTATAAAAGGTACTTTTTATAAAAGGTACTTTTTATAAAAGGTACTTTTTATAAAAGGTACTTTTTATAAATGGTACTTTTTATAAAAGGTACTTTTTATAAAAGGTACTTTTTATAAAAGGTAATTTTTATAAAAGGTACTTTTTATAAAAGGTACTTTTTATAAAAGGTACTTTTTATAAAAGGTACTTTTTATAAAAGGTACTTTTTATAAAAGGTACTTTTTATAAAAGGTACTTTTTATAAAAGGTACATTTTTTTAAAAGGTACTTTTTATAAAAGCTACTTTTTATAAAAGGTACTTTTTATGAAATGTACTTTTTATAAAAGGTACTTTTTATAAAAGATACTTTTTATAAAAGGTACTTTTTATAAAAGGTCCTTTTTATAAAAGGTACTTTTTATAAAAGGTACTTTATATAAAAGGTACTTTTTACCCTTTTTACCCCCGTAGAATCAACATTGGCAAAAACCAAGCCTTATTGAATCTTTTTCCGGAAGGTGAACCTACATTACAAATTTCAAGTTTCTAGTACCATTATTTAAGTATATGTAAAAGGTACCAAAAGTACAGTTTTTACCCTTTTTTCCCCCTTAAAATCATCATTGACAAAAATGCAGCCTAAATGAATCTTTATTCCGAGAGGTGAATATACAGTCCAATTTTCAAGTCTCTATGACTATTATTTCAGGAGATATAAAAAGTTACAAAAGTACACTTTTTTACCCCCGTAGAATCTGCATTGGCAAAAACCCAGCCTTAGTAATTTTTTTTTCCGGGAGGTTAACCTACATTGCAAATTTCAAGTTTCTAATACCATTAAGGAAATAAAAGGAAATAAAAAAGGTACCAAAAGTAAAGTTTTTTACCCTTTTTACCCCCTTAGAATCATCATTGGCGAAAATCCAGCCTTAGTGAATCTATATTCCGGGAGGTGAACATACAGTCCAAATTTCAAGTCTCTGTGACAATTATTTAAGAAAATATAAAAGGTACCAAAAGTACAGTTTTTTACCCTTTTTACCCCCTTAGAATCAACATTGGCAAAAATCCAGCCTTACAGGATCTACATTCCGGGAGGTGAACATACAGTCCAAATTTCAAGTCTCTCTGACCATTATTTCATGAGATATAAAAAGTACCAAAAGTACAGTTTTTACCCTTTTTACCCCCTTAGAATCAACACTGGCAAAAATCCAGCCTTAGTTTATCTATGTTCCGGGAGGTGAACATACAGTCCAATTTTCAAGTCTCTATGACCATTATTTCAGGAGATATAAAAAGTACCAAAAGTACAGTTTTTTACCCTTTTTACCCCCTTAGAATCAACACTGGAAAAAATCCAGCCTTAGTGGATCTATATTCCGGGAGGTGAACCTACAGTCCAAATTTCAAGTCTCTAGCTTCAGCGGTTTGGGCTGGGCGATGATGAATCAGTCAATAAGTCAGTCAGTCAGTCAGTCACATTACTCTTTTATATATGGGGCATTCCAAGCCAAATCACTCACTTTTAGACCCGACCCCTTTCGATTTATATTATTTTTGGATATGTTTTAGTACTTACTAAATGCAACTTGGACACCAATTTTCAGCCTTTTATTTCAAGATGGTGTTGAGTAATCAATTTTTCAAAATGGCGATTTTCTCAAAAAAATTAAGAAATTGAAATTTTCAATTAATTTTGACTATTAAAAAATATAGATATTTTAAAAAAAGTTGGACAATGTTTTGTTGGTATTTAAATGTAGTTTTAGAAAAAAAATATGAAAAAATTATTCGAAGTAATTATCACTTATTTTTTGACGTTTAAAAATTAAAATCGACTTTTTGAAAAAGTCCGAAACCTTCGATTTTTTTGTAAAAAACTATAAAAATTCTACTCTAAATTACGCAACTTTTAAGCCATAATTCGAGATGTGATCACAATTCTTTCTATTTTTTTTTTAAATTTTAAAAATTGCACCTTTTATTTTTTGGCTCTGATTTATTTTATATGGTGCACCAAAAAAAATAAATTGGTAGATATTGACCCTAACTTACCCTAGATATATTCATTTCGAGGTAGAAATACGTCTCACAAAAATTTAGAGCGATCGGAAATGGGTAAGGCGTTCCTCATGGGCCTTGAAGTTTAGAAAACGGATTACAAGGAAAAATATGATTTTTTTTCTGTTTTCTCAATATTTTTGGTATTTTAAGTTAAGTTTAAATTCAAGCAATTACGGAATTGTGATGTAGAGTAAAATGCCTTTCTAATAAGATACTAAAAACTAAAATCGGTTGAAAATCAGCCAAGTTATTACAACTTCCCCAGGCATCTAACGTGTGGCAGACAACTTGATTAAGCAATACAATCCGATTTTTGAAATTCATTGAAATTTTCTACTGTAATAACATTTTTTTATTCTTCAAGTTCAAATGTAATTAGATGACAAGTATTTTTCATATTGTGTTTTGCTAACATTTTTTAAATTAGTGCTAAAAATGACTGCATTTTCAACACCCTTTTGAAATCTCTATTTTAAAAAAAATTTTCTTTTTTTGTTTTAAAATTTGGAAAAACCAAAAAAATATTACACTGAAACATGAATAATGAAAAAATGTTATTACAGTAGAAAATTTCAATAAATTTAAAAAAAGGGACTCGTATTCTTTAATCAAGCGGTATGACACACGCTAGATGGCTGGGGAAGTTGTAATAACTTGGCTGATTTTCAACCGATTTAAGTTTTTAGTACCTTATTAGAAAGGTATTTTACTCTACATCACAATTCCGTAATCACTTGAATTAAAACTTAACTTAAAATACCAAAAATATTGCGAAAACAGAAAAAAATTCATATTTTTCCTTGTAATCCGTTTTTTAAACTTTAAGGACCATGCTAAACGCCTTACCCATTTCCGATCGTTCTAAATTTTTGTGAGACGTATTTTTACCTCGAAATGAATATATCTAGGGTAAGTTAGGGTCAATATCTACCAATTTATTTTTTTTGGAGCACCATATAAAATAAATCAGAGCCAAAAAATAAAAGGTGCAATTTTAAAAATTTAAAAAAAAATAGAAAGAATTGTGATCACATCTCAAATTATGGCTTAAAAGTTGCGTAATTTAGAGTACAATTTTTACAATTTTTTACAAAAAAATCGAAGGTTTCGGACTTTTTCAAAAAGTCGATTTTAATTTTTAAACGTCAAAAAATAAGTGATAATTACTTCGAATAATTTTTTCATATTTTTTTTTCTAAAACTACATTTAAATACCAAAAAAACGTTGTCCAACTTTTTTTAAAATATCTATATTTTTCAATGGTCAAAATTAATTAAAAATTTCAATTTTTTAATTTTTTTGAGAAAATCGCCATTTTGAAAAATTGATTACTCAACACCATATTGAAAAAAAAAGGCTGAAAATTGGTGTCCAAGTTGCATTTAATAAGTACTAAAACATATCCAAAAATAAAATAAATCGTAAGGGGTCGGGTCTAAAAGTGAGTGATTTGGCTTGGAATGCCCCATATATAGATAAATAAATTTAGCTTTAATCTACATTATTTGTATTTTAAGTCTTAAAAAAATCGATCTGAAACTAATAAGTTAATGGACGGTTGACTTATTATCCAAAGTTCATGTATTAAACAGAAAAAAAAAAACAGTAAGAAACCTTTTTGCAACACAGAAAGAATTGAAAACGAATTTCAATTAACAAAAACGCGGTTTCAGTTAATTTTTTAATTGAAACTCCTTCGATAAAGAAAATTGTTTTATCAATCATCAAATTGTAGGTCATTAATTGTTTTTTTTTTTCAATTAATCACTTTTTTGATTTTGATCACACATTTAATCAATTTTTTATTTAAAGTCAATTAATAATTTTTTGCTTTTCAATAATAAAAAAAAGTAAAACCCGATTACAAAATATATTTTTGAATTAATGTATTCAAATAAATTGAAGCGAAAAAAAAATCTGGTACGTTGAAAATTTGTAATTTGATACACACAAAAAATTATTGGCTAAACAATTTCAATTAAATCTATTGATCAACTAAATTTAAATGAGTCAATTATTGTTTTGATCAACATTTTTGTTATTTTCTTTAAATATCAAATTACAAATTTTCAACATATGTACCAGATTTTTTTTCGCTTCAATTTATTTGAATACATTAATTCAAAAATATACTTTCTACTAGTGTTTTACTTTTTTTTATAGTCGGCAACATATTGGAAAGCAAAAAATATGCATTTCTTCATAATTTTTCCATAAGCTTGAAAATTATTTGTTAAATCAATCATTATTTTAATTGACTTTAAATATAAAATTGATAAAATTTTTGATCAAAATCAAAAAAGTGATTAATGGAAAAAAAATCAAAAAATGATTAATTGAAAAAAAAATCAAACCTACAATTTGATGATTGATATAACAATTTTCTTTATCAGAGGATTTTCAATTAAAAAATTTATTGAATTCGCATTTTTGTTGATTGAATTTCGTTTTCAATTCCTTCCGTGTAGTTAAAGAAAATAACAAAAATGTTGATCAAAATAATAATTGACTCATTTAAATTTTATTAATCAATAGATTTAATTAAAATTTTTTAACCAATAATTTTTTGTGTGAATGCTCTCTCTTGTTCTTAATATAATTATAGAAATTGTTTAGAAATTAATTCTGCTGCTGCCATTACTACTACTTACCCACTTACTTGCTTTACTTACCAAAACAAGGATTCACTTGCCATCACATAAATAACTTTTCTCATTCCTGCTGTTCTCATCATTTCAAATGTGTTTGTATGTTAATATATCGATCTTATATTGTGTATATGTGTGTTGTCTGACATTAAATCATATATTATCCCAATGCAAAAGTCAAGATAAGATTTCAGATTTCATACAAGTAACCACGCCTTCTTTTTATAATGTTGGGTGGAGCATCATTTATAGTACGACGAGAAATCTATGAAATCAAAAAGTAACCACTATGTTGTCTACTTTTTGTTGTTGTACACACATATACCTTTATTTTACATTACTACACACACACACACATCTACAGCAAAAACTACTACTAAAAGTATCACTGCTGCTGATGTTGCTGCTCTTTTGCTGTTGTATCGTTGTGTATTTAGTTTAAGCAAAGAACAGAATTCAAAAGTATGTGTATGAATTTGTTTTTGGATGTGTGTGTGTGTTTGTTGTACATATGATGGCAGCCAGTTTATGTGTGTGTTAGAATGGGACAACATGCGACCAAACAACAACACAACAACATGTGAGTAAAGTATTAAGGCAAAGCCATAAATCAACATTGCCAACGTTTAAAGAGTTCTTACATTTGCGGGGAAGTTAGTTATATTGATTATTTAGGGCTAGATTATTTTTGACTAAAGTAAAAACCAATATGGAAGCCAAATTGAAACGAACGGTATTTTTTTATGGGAAAATTTTTTTTTAAGAATTACGGGTTTCATTTTCATAAAACCAAAAGAGGGTTTTAACTTCGATTTGTAACTTGGATAATAATTCACCTCCTGGCAAATAAAAACGTTTTTCACCAGCTGGTGAATAAAATGTAACATTATGTTTCAACAAAAAAAAACTTTTTTCATCAACATTTTTCTTTCATTCATTTTTTTCATCATTTCTTTTTTTTTTTTTAAATCAAAAAAAAAATATTTTGAGGATGTTTTTTCTGGCTCGAGGTCATTATTTTGTTTACTAATTAAAACCATGATATTCTCATAGCATACTTTTCAATAAAATTATTTTTTTGTTTTAAATTTATTTATGTTGGTCATTTTTGCAAGACTTAATCGACACGTGTTTCGGAATTTGTCAGATTTCATTGTCAAGATTATTTAGCAAAAATAGAAACGATTTACTACAAAGTAGCAAACGAGTCAACCCGAGTAAAAATAATTTAATATGATCTTATATACTTTTATATAGTCATATTATTTCATATATGATCATGTGTGACACTATGTCTTGCGAGATAAATTTATATAATAAATTTTGATGTGCGATTTTTTTAAGATATCGCCATACATAATTATATGTTGTAACATCTGGTCCCATGCATCATTCCAAATTTCTTAGTATTTTATATAAAATTTTATATGCTTCCATTATTTTTTAATTTTTCTAAGTTTTTTCCAAGAACATATTTTTATCGCAAATATTTGCAACATGTTTTATATAAAATTTCAAATGACTTCATATTTTTTTATTTTTCTTCTTTTTTCCAAGCATCACTTTTTTATCACGAATATTTTCTAAGTGTTTTATATAAAATTTTATATGACTCCATCTTTAAAATTTTTTCTAAGTTTTTTTCAAGGAACATTTTTTTATCGCAAATATTTTCTAAGTGTTTTATATAAAATTATATATGACTCTATTTTTTTAAATTTTTCTAAGTTTTTATAAGGACAAAGTTTTTATGAGAATATTTTCTAAGTGGTTTATATAAAATTTAACATGTCTCAATTTTTTTGAAATTTTTCTAAGTTTTTTTCAAGAACAACTAATTTTTATTATTTTCATTTTTCAACTTTTTATTAAAAACTAAAAAAACATCCGATTTATAAAATTGTATAAATTTTAATATAATTGGATATAATTTTATATCATTGGATTAGACCAAAACTCGTATCAAAGTCGATATAAAGTTATATAAACTGATATTATTAGATAATATTCGATCAAATCTTATGAAACCATTTTTCGTATAAGATTATATCAAAATAGACACGAACCCATATTTAATTATATATTGCGTCATATCATTTTTTTTACTCGGGTAATGACAAATCGTTTGTGCAGAAACTAAAGTATTAATACATATTCGACTCTATCCACAATGGGAATTAGAAAGACGAAGAAATCCTCAAAATACACTCAAAATAATACATTAGTAGATTTACTAATTTTTTTTGCTAATGCTAGTCATAGATGGGACTAATTAATTAAAGGGACCAATTAATTGATGGTTTAATTACCATTTAATTGATGTCAATGGCAATTACATTTTTTTTCATTACCATTGGTTATATCAATTGTACCAATTAAATTACTTATCAATTTAATTACTAATGAAAATTAAAAAAAAAAATAATTACCATTGGTATGGCATCACTTAAAAAAAATAATTACCATTAGTAAAAGTCGTCATAATATTGTCAAAATGGTTATTATTTGGAAAAATCTGTTGTTTTTGTTATATGGTGTTTTAGTTTTTCACATTTTAAAAACCAAACACACGGTAATTGGCTTTGTATAACACAATGTTTCAAATTTTTATTTGCGTTTTGTTTTTTGTCTTTGACATTTTCATATTTCTTTTTGTAAAAACATACTTTGATGTTTGAATTTTTAACTTTTCAAAAAAACAAAAATATGCAAACCAATGGTTTTGAAACCAATTATAATTGGTGTTTTTCAACAATTGGTGCATTTCATTACCATTAGTAATTATTTTTTCAATTAAAAAAATTTAATTACCGTTAAATGGTAATGAAAATTTTTTCATTACCATTGATATCAACCAATGGTAATTAAATTTCAATGGTAATGAAAAATTCCCATCTATGATGCTAGTAAGCCAACCTTTAGAAAATTTTTAGTTGAGATTAGCATGTTAGCGAAAATATCTTGTAAACTTCATTTAGCGCATTAGCAATTTCCAAATTTAAAATTGAGTTGACCAAATTTTTACAAGCTTTTTTGCTAATATTAACAAAAATAAATTGTAATTAATAGTATCGCCGGTCCTCTTCACAAGTGTGGACCCTAACGGGTCCTAACTTTAGATCCAAAAATGTTAGCATTCCCGAAAATTTTAAAATTCTCATATTTCGGTAAATATTGCCGACACAACAAAAAGTCCAAAATTATTTTTGTAGCTCTCAACACGTAGAACAAGGCCACAAAATAACCAAAAGCTCATCGAGTAATATTTTTGAAGTTATCGAGTTTTTAAATTCTCAAAACCCCAGTGGTCCCCTTAAATCACGTATCTTAAAAACTAAGCAAGGTAGAGCGAAACGGACACAAATGTTGGATCAAAAACTACACTAAAAAAATTACCGTTTGTAGTTTATTTAAAAAATTTTACGTTTAGTCGTTTTTAAAAGAAAAAACATTTGTTTGATGTTCAGTTTTTATTAATGACTACTTCTGTCCTTTGTTTCAAAAATAACACACTAAAAAATAAAGACTTTCATTAACACTTAATTTTTAAAGTCATTTATTTTTGTTCTGTAAGTAAAAACTACTGATTATTCTTTAAATTTTTAATGATTTGTTTAAGTAATTTTTTTTTTTTTTAATTGTTGGTATTTTTTAATGAGATATCATTAGTTTTTACCTACACAAGTAGGTTATTTTTTTGTAGAAAAAAAATTCAAAAAATTATTTATAGAAATATAAAGACATGTTTGTATCAAGTGACTTTGGCACGATGGGTAGAGTGTCTGGCCAGAATGTAGTTGATTGCGGGATCGATTCCCCAAAATTTTACTAAAAATTTAAAAAAAAATATTTCAATAGAAAATTGTAAAAAATAACCTACGAAATCATTAATTTTTATTGTTTTCGTAGGTTATTTTTTTGGAATTTGTTGGTAAAAATAACAGAACTATCATTAAGTTTTAATGTTTGCGTAGGTTATTATACCCTACACTACTCTGTGGTACAGGGTATAATGACTTTGTGCTGATGTTTGTAACTACCCGAAATATTGGTCCTAGACCCACTTTTAAGTATACCGATCGACTCAGAATAACTTTTTAAGTCATTCTAGCGATGTTCGTCTGTCCGTCCGTCCATGTAAACGTTGTAAACACGATACAGGTCGCAATTATCAATCGATTTGGTTGAAATTTGAAACTTAAGCTTCATTTGGCCCAAGGACAAAGCCTATTGAAATTGGAATAAATCGGTCCATGTTTAGACCTAGCCCCCATACAAAGGTCCGCTTTAATTTGACTCAATTGGCTCTAATGACCGTATTATAATAAATATTTTATTAAAATTTTGTTTGTATGTTTTTAACTTTTAGTACTTTAATAACCTAATGATTATAATCGAACCATTTTTGGACTTAGGCCCCATAAAAAACAAAGAAAAAGCTTCATTAATATAATGAAACTCATCATAAAAGTTCGTCCAATGAAACTGTTTCATTATATTTATGAAATGTTTCATAAAAATTCATTGTATTTATGAAATATTTCATTATATTTATGAAAATATTCATAATATTTATGAAAACTTCATTAAAAAGTTTCATTGGACGAACTTTTATGACAAATTGTTTTACAGTTCTTTGAGTGTAGTTAAAGCGGTTTATTGGCAACAAATAGAAGCTTATTTCACTCAAAATAGGTTTTTGATTGTTTTTTACACTCTAAACAAATGAGTCCAGTTTCCTACTATAAATTGGGTAAATTTCAACAAATTCAAATAATATACTACTATAAATGTGTAAATTTATAATAATTTTTTGGTAAAACTACACATTTTGTGTAAATTTACCCAATTTATAGTAGGAAACTGAAATCATTTTAATTAGAGTGTACACTTATTAAAGATTTCACAAAAGATACATCCAATCGGTTCATGTTTGAACTTGGGACCCATTTTCCGGGAAACACTGGTGTTGGGTATTATATGTCGGTCTTGACCGACTGTAATTTTCTTACTTGTTTTTTTTTTTTTTAATTTGTTGGTAAAAAAGAGTGAAAAAACCGTAATTTTTTAATATTTAATGTTATTTATTTTAGAAAATTTTGTCAACAGTAAAAAATAAATGTCGATGTTTGTTAAAACAAATGAATAATTACTGGGATGGCTTTCAAATGTTTTATCACTTGTTTTAAATATGTTTTTCATTTGTTTTTGCCTACAAAATATTTTGAGTGTATGAAGATTTTTAAGGAACTCAACTAGGGGTAGGCCCATCGGGGTCTGGACCTATTATGTCCGAACCCAATGGGGTCCTCAATGGGGTCTTCAAAATGAACAAAGTTTGAGTTGAGGGTGGGTTGTACAAGCCTAAAAATAGGTAAATTTTTAGGCAAGTCCATGGCGCTCAGACTTAAAATAGTCCATTGTACCGTGAGTTGAGTTGAGGTACATGAACTAACAATAAGTTGAAATAAAAAAAAATTGCAGTTAACTAATTTTTGGCAAAACATTTTTGCTAACTTTACCAAAAAAATTGTGGGTTAAAAATCAGCAAAAATGAAGGTTTACAAGCTTTTTTTGCTAACATTACAGTTTTTTTTTAGTGTATAATATTTTAAAGGTCGAATAAAAGAATAAAACAATTTTTATTATTTAATAAAAATTAATCAGAATTTGAACATAATGGTTGGCACGCCACACAGTGATTCGTTCCCATATATCGAGTGGGCAAAAATAGAATATTGGTCGCAGATTTCTGAAATTTGGAACACAAGTATTTAATAATCTAATCAAGAAAAAAACGAGTTTTTGGAAAAATCGGAGCAAGGACACGCCTACCCCCCATATATCCTGAAACTTAAATATGTGATTAAAACTACAAAAATGGCCACAAAATTCCCAAATTTTGTCAATGTTACCAATTTTGATACAGTATTTTATGTGTAAATTTTTTTCAAGATTGAATCAAGGACTCGTGTGGCTGCCATATATCCTTTTTCTTAAAAAAATTGTAAATCGCTCAAAAATTACTCGATACTCTTGAAATATTTTGTAAAAATTTGAATAAGTGATGTCAATGTGTGTGCCAAATTTCGCTGAAATCGGTTCTGTAAAACAAAAGTTATTTATATATCCTTTTTAAAAACTGCAATAAAGCGTTAATATATTTTAATCACAAAAATAAAATAGAAAGAGTTGTCAACGATTTTCAAAATTTGGTACGCAAGCACAAAATTAATTAATAGAAAAAAAATAAAAATTTTGAGCAAATCGGTCGAAGGACATTTGTACCTGTCGTATATCCTGAAATTTAAAAGTGGAGTTTTAGCCACAAAACTTGATATAAAATTACTTAACTTAGTTATTGTCTTAGAAATTTAGATAACCATCGACGTACAACATTTGTATTTTAATCTGAGCAAGGACTCGCGTGGCTGCCATATATCCTTTTTCTTGAAATCGCTGTAACTATTTTAAAAATCTTTCAATTGCTATCAAATTTTTAATATAGATTAGATCAAATAACGTTAATAAGTGTGCCAAATTTCGTTGAGTTACTTGCTGTAACAAAAAAGCTGTTAATATATCCTTTTTTTAAATATAGTCAAAAATATAAAAATACCTAATAACTGCAAAAACAAAACATTCACAACACTTATTTCCTGTTGCATTACGAAAATAAATTTATTCAAAATAAGTTTTAAGTAAACTCGTTTAATACTTGCTTTATTTCTAAGTATATAACCCGTTAATAACAAAAAACTAAAAAAAAAATTTTTTTTTTGGTACTAAAATTTTTTTTTTTTTCGTTTTTTTCAAAAACTTAGTCATTTTTATTATTTGATCGTATAGAAAACAGTCCAGGATGTTAAAAAAATCAATAAAAAATTATTTTTGAGTACGAACTTTTTTTATGTATCTCAAAAAAAAATTTGGTTTTGATTTGGGATACCAACGAAAATCAAATACTGGTTTTAAAGCAAAATGGCCCACTGTATACTTACTTCATCGAATTTTTTACTATAAATTTATGGTATACAATACAATAAATCCCTTTATATAAAAAAACACGAAAATGTTGATGTATTTTTTTAATTTTATTTACAGTACATAAAATAAATAAAAAAAAAAAATAATCCAATTTTAGATTTTTTAAAAATTTTTTTTTTTCAACTTAAAAAAAAAACTTAGTTATTTTTATTTTTTGATCTTATAAAACATAGTTAAAGCTACAAAAAAAATGAAAAACAAAAAAAATTTATTCACGAACTTTTTTTATGAAGGTCATTAAAATTTGGTGATTTTGGGGATTTTAGTAAAAGTCATAGATAACTTTTAAAGCAAAACGGCCCACGTACTGCATAATTTTTTTCTGATTTTTTATTATATTTTTACAGAATACTATATAATATATCAATGTGTAAAGAAAAAATACTTAATATTAAATTTTTTTTTTAATATTTTTTCCATTAATAATATAGCTTTTGAAAAAAATTAAATAAAGACACAAAAAAAACCTAACTTTTTTCCAACTTCAGACAAAAACTTAGTTATTTTTATTGTTTTGCCTTATAAACCATAGTCCGAGCTATCGAAAAAGCGAAAAAAATAATTTTTTGACTCACGAACTTTTTTTATGCATTCCATCAAAATTTGTCAATTTTTGGAAATTCGGTAGAAAAAATAAAGATTTCAGAGCAATACAAAAATGTATTTTAAGATTAATTCTAAAAAAATGCAAATACAACATTTAGCTAATATATTAAAGTAACTTTTGCAAAAAAAAGTTCGTTGATTTCTTTAAAATTCGATTTTTCATAATTATTTTAGTAAACCTATAAAAATCAATTTTTAGGTTTTAACACAATAGCGTTGAATTTCCATACTTTAGCGCCCTCTTGTGGCAACATATGACTTCTTAAAAATCAGAAAAGTACATATTTCTTTTAGTTTACTATTAAACTGTAAAAATACAAAAAATCATCAACATTGAAGACATACTTTTTTTTTTGATTTTTGCCAATGAAACGAATCACTGTGCGCCATAGTGATTAATAACCCTAATGTGGTATTATTACACTCACAACAACAAATAACATATTGTTGTAGTCCAATGGACTACTACTTAAATATTTTTGTTGGTTATTGACAATCGTTGCCTTACTAATAGTACAATTTCTTCGTCTTTCTAGTTTCCATTGTGGATAGAGTCGAACATGTATTAATACTCTAGTTTGTGTACAAACGATTTGTCATTAGACTCGTTTTCTACTTTGTAGTAAATCGTTTCTATTTTTGCTAAATAATCTTGACAATGGAATCTGACAAATTCCGAAACACGTGTCGATTAAGTCTTGCAAAAATGACCAACATAAATAAATTTAAAACAAAAAAATAATTTTCTTGAAAAGTATGCTATGAGAATATCAAAGCTGTATTATTGAATACTTTTATTTGAATTTTTTGGAAAAAATAAAATACTTTGATATTTTAGTTGGTTATCAAAAAATAAAATGATCTGTTATTTTATTTATTTTGATTTGAATAAAATAAAATTTTATTTTATTCAATTTCATATAAATAAAATAATATTTGTTTCCAAAAAATTCAAATAATTTTTTCTGATTGATTATTCAAACAGGAAAAAAAGAAATTTTCTTATTATTCAACAAAAATTTTTGAATAATTTTGGTTATTCACAAAAAATTGAATAAATAACGTATTATTCAAACAAAAAAAAAACAAATATTTTTAAAAATTTTGTGTTTGAAAAAGAAATGTATTTTATTTATTTTGTCATTTATTATACAGTGAAACATAAAATTATTTTTACAAACTAATATTGTTTAATAGTAAACTTCATAACAAAACGTTTTTTTACTAAAACATTAATTAGAATATTCTTTGTAAATTTTCCCGAACTGAAATCTTTAGATTTTTACTATTTTAAAATGTTGTTAAAACATTTTCCTATGGAAAATACTGTAGTTTTTAAAATACTTTCAGATATTTTTCAAATGCAACAGAAAGTCCTGTGAGGATGTATATTTACTCAGATTTTCAAGGTTTTTGGCTTTGGTGACATTTTTAAGAAAATATTCTTTAGTATTAACTCTGAAATCTTTCTACTACACAAAATTTATTTAAATAAAAAAATGCATATGTATACAATTAAAAATGTTTCCTATAGAAAAAAAAAAATATTTTTGAATGCATTATTCTATTTTTAAATGCACCCGTAACCGTACCCTAACGTAGCGTAGAGAGGAAACAAGTGAGAGCAATTATTCTTCTTTGCATTTCTTATGAAAATGAAGTGTTGATTTCTTCAAAGAATCCACCTGAAATGGGGAATGAAGTGTTGATTTCTTCTTCGAATCCTAACACCTATTGCTTACAATTTTAAGCTCTTAATTTTCTTTAGTTTTTCTCTTTCGTACTTTCTGCAGAAATAAGGTCAGACAGACGGAGATACAGGCGGATATCACTAGGAAGTCCTAAAATCGATCAAGGATAAAAACAGAAACATATCGTTGACAGTAGAGATGGGCGCGTGAGTGGATTTTGACTCACACTCACTCACGCTAACGCAAAAAAAAACGAATTACTCACTAATCACTCATGCAATTTTTTTTCCACTCACACTCACTCACTCACAATCACGTGATTAAAATTAAAATTTCTCACGCTCACGCGTGACTCACGCCAGATTCAATCTCGCTCACGCGTGAGTCCAAGCTCTACTCACGCAAACAAATTTTCTTACAAAAAAAAAAAAAAAACAGCTAAAAAATTTTTTTTTGCAAGAAATGAAAAAATTCTAATTAAATAAATAAAATCAAAAATTAAATCACGCAAACTCACGCGAAAAAAAAAATCGACTCACTCACTAATCACTCACGCAAATTTTTTTCCAACTCACACTCACGCGTGATTCACGTGACCAGCGCCCATCTCTAGTTGCCAGTGGAAGTTTATTCATAATTTTTTTGTAGCTATTCCATTACGGTAAAAGGTAACCGAGCTGATGAGAAATTATCGTCGGCGCAAATATCCAGCGCCGGTGCGCCGCTAATCGACATGAACTTTTCTATGTGAATGTCAAAGATATACATATATATTACACTTTATCGTATTTTATTTTCTTTAAAATTTAATCAAATTTGTCTGTATATATAAAAATATACATATGTATATAAAAAATAATAAACATATTTTTATTGAATATTGGATAACAGACTTTAAATTAAAAAAAAAGTACATTTCAAGCCATATGACAAAATATGTCAAGACAGCAGAAAAATCTGTTGAATTTAGCAGAAAACTCTGTTGATTTTATATAAACAAGATTGACAAGGTTAAATTACCATTTAAAATGTATCTTATTTACGTAAAAAAGACTTAAAAAAGATTTTGAGCATAATTTTTTTCTAAAACTTTTAATTGTTTCATAGAAAATTTTCTAAGTTTGTTTTTTTTTAAAGCGTTATTTTTTTAGACATGTTGATCTTTTTAAATAAATTTTGTTTGGGTTTTTTCAAAAAATTATATGTTTGAAAAAAAAAAATTCTTGAAAACAGGATAACTAAATATTTCTGTCTGTCAGAGAACTAAGTAAACATATCCATTCCAAAAGAAAAATTTGCTAAAAGTTAGCTAATTCTACCTGATAGTTCTTTTACAGATTTTTCGACAGAGTTTTTCATCTGAGTGTGCTCTTGGTAGTGGGATAACGGTATTGGTTTTGTTACAGGTATTGGTATCGCCCAAATAAAGGTATTAGTTTTTCATCGGTATTGGTTTTCAATTTAAATTGGTATTAAAGGGTATTGGTATTGAAAAGGTATTGGTATCCATCCTTGCTTTATTGCAAAAATCATAATAAATGAATTGCTAACATTTATCACGAGTGGGAAGGTGTCCCTCAATGTCCCCCGGCGACTCCCTCCCCTGGTGCTCCATCATAGACTTGGCGAAGGAGTATTAATAATGAATTGGGGCCTCAAATTAAAGCTACAGTAATATCACCAGTGAAGCTAAAAATAGAGTGGGAGATAAGGATGACAGAAAAGAGGAATTTCAATTGGAATTTCCTGAATTTCAACATAACTTTTCTGTATTTCAATTGACTTTTTATAAATTCCAACTTAGCTTTTCTGAAATTCAATTGGGCTTTTTAGAGTTTTAATAGCATTCTCTATACAACAATTCTCCTAAAAATTCAAAAATAATACACAGAAAGAAATAAAAAAAAAATTTGAGTAAATTTTTAATACTATTGAGTAAAAAATTACTCAATTTTCCACCAGTAAACGATTTAATAGTATTGAGTAAATTTTTAATAAAAATTTATTAAATGTTTGCCAAAAAAATTTGAGTAAATTTTTAATTGACACTATTAAGTGCAGGAACAGAACAAGAATCACCACCTTTTAAAAACAGAACAAGTTTTATTTCACATCGGCGCCGGCCACCGGTTTAATCTGCCAAACCGTATGGAAAAGTCGTGCCGGGCTTATTCTGTTTCTACTTTAAAAAAAACAAAGTTTAAAAAAATTTCATATTTTTTTACAAAAAAAAAAAAAAACATGTTTTTTCAAACTTTACCAAATATATTTTTGTCTTAAAGACATAAAAAAAATTTATAAATATGATAACAAACTTTCATGTATATATACAAAAAACTATAAACTAAACGAGAATTAAAAAAACTAAGAAAATTCCAAAAAAAAATTAAAAAAGCTATTAAATTCTTATTAAATTATTTACTCAATTTGTTTTTAAATTTTTGAGTAAATTATTAATTGCGTCAATTAAAAAATTACTCAAAACTTTTTTTAAATTTAAACAAGTGATTACTCAAATTGTTTTTCCCCATATTTTTTTCTGTGTACTTTTTAAAAGAAGCTAATTTTAAACAAAACTGTTTTGTATGAATAATTTTATGTTTCACTGTATAATAAATGACAAAATAAATAAAATAAATTTTTTTCAAATACAAAATTTTCAAGAATATTTATTTTTTTTTTTGTTTGAATAATACGTTATTTATTTGATATTTTTGTGAATAACCAAAATTATTCAAAAATTTTTGTTGAATAATAAGAAAAATTTATTTTTTTTGTTTGAATAATCAATCAGAAAAAATTATTTAAATTTTTCGTTATTCAAATAATAGCAAATAAATATTGTTCATTTTCAAAATATTTGAATAATATCTTATTTGATTATTTTTTAAAAATATTGTTATTTTATTTGTTTCGTTATTTCAATCATAGCCATAGGCGTAGAAATGGGGGGGGGGGCTGGGGTGGGCAAAGCCCACCCTAGACCCGATTTAGCCCACCCCATACATTTTTCCATTTAGCCCACCCCAGACAATTTTCCTTTTTTTAATTGATTAAACTTTGATATGCTAAAATCCAAAATTGACAGGAATATTTATCCAAACTTTTGCAAGTAGAAATAAACCTTCCTATTAGTGCTAGTTGTGAAAGAAGTTTCTTAACTATGTGTAGAATAAAAACATGGTTACGAAGTGCAATGCTTCAGAAACGATTTTCAAATTTAGAAGTTTTTAATATTAAAAAAAAAAAATAGAAATATAACGTTTTAATAACTCTTTCCATTACACTACTCAACAAAAATCTTTTTTTTGCACAGAGTTCAAGGGTACATTTTCTTATTTATTTTGGCCTCCAAAACACGAATCTGTCATCAGAAAAGTTTTATCGAATTGGCTGTGCATAAACCGTGTGGAGTAGTGTTATTATTTATATATATTTAACGAAAACAGTAGTTACGTTTAATTTTCTATAAATACTTTTTTGCGATTTCTTGTTATATATTTTTTAGTTTTGTTTTAATATTTTTTTTTATAAAAAAAAGTTTTTTTTTGGAAGGGGGGGGGGGCTTTTGCCCACCCCAGAATAATGGTCTAGCTACGCTTATGATCATAGCATACAGCACTGGAGAATATCATGGTTTTAATTAGTAAAGAAAATAATGACCTCGAGCCAGAATAAACATCCTCAAAATATAATATTTTCAAGGTCGAATAAAACAATTTTTATTATTTGAATGTGGGTGTGGAACAAGGTGCTATAATCCAAAAACCAAATTGTATAGGAGAAGCATAAAACTGAATAAGTCGCGAAAAAAATTTAATTTTTTAACTTTCTTTTTGCAGATCTACAAAGATTGCCCATTTGCATCTATGTACAAAATTTCATAAAAATAGAATGAGCGGAAGTAGCAAAAAATTGCATTTGAAATTTTGTTCTAGTGGAATAAGGTGCTATGTTACAATTTCTACTAGGAATTTCAATACATTTGCCAAGTAGTTTTCTGTTTTTTGTGTTATTTTTTAAAAATTAAAATTTTGCATGATGAATTCTGCAAAATTTAGACGGGGTCCAGCAATACTCATTTTTATATAAGAATAATAAAAGGTAGTTAATTTAACAAAAAACAAGTGGTTTATGCTTTATTTTGAACAGATTTTCGCGTAATGGGTTAAAAAAAAATTTGCGCAATTTATAATATAAGTTACTAACCATTCAATTTTATAGTTTTAACTCAAAAATTGGATAGATTACCTAAATCCGCCCTCAGTATTTCGTAAAACAATATTGTGTTTTTGTATGGATATAGCACCTTTTTCCATATTCACACTTTAACTATAGACAGATTTGATATGAAAGCGTTTTTTGCCAAACCAATGGGCACATGCTAAAGCCTTGGATGTTTTCTACACGTTAACCATCTCACATGCAAGAATTTTGATATACCACCTTTAGTTTAACTGCAAAATACATGTTAGTATTCGGGGGAAAATATAAAATATTTCCAAAAATCGTTAAAATTGAACTTTTAAGGTAAATTTTATGACAGAAAACGATCAAGTTTTTAACAAATTTGTTTGCAAATAGATCGAACTATTGAAAGGAGATACGATTTTGCAAAAAAACGCGATTTCCAAAAATTGGATTTTAGCACCTTCTTCCACACCCACATTCATTTAATAAAAATTAATCAGAATTTGAAAAAAAAAATTCATGAACATTCTTGTTTTTCAGCAAAAAAAAAATTTCATTAATTTTTTCCATTTTTCACAATTTTTTTTTTTATCAAAAATTGTTTTCTTCGTAAAAAACTTTTTTTCATAAAAATTTTTTTCCACTAAAATATTTTTTTATCAAAATATTTTTTTTTCTTTTTATTCTCATTTACTACTTTTTCAACCAAATCCACAAAGCCGCTTTTTTTTTGGTCCAGCTGCAGGTCGATCAACTTTGCGTGGCATTAAAATGTTTCATTGTGTTTCAATTATATAAAAAAAATAAGCCAAAAAGTGGCGGAGGTGGTGCCCTCATCAGGGTCGAAGTTGGGCGTAAAGGGTTGCAACACAACTGCCCCAGAGACGCCTGAATGAGTTTAAAATAAAAGACCGATCCCTATTAACTTTTACTCCTCAATATATTTTTTAAACATACCAAAACCCTTTCTCCTATTCCTAAGACTGCTCCTATACAAAAAAAATTGTATAAAAAATGGCTGACACCACTCCGTCCCAACCTCCAATATTTTTTTACTCACACAACACTTTCACAAAACAAACCTACCCTCTATCTTTAACCAACTTTTGATTTTCCCAAGTGTCCGGGTAAATTTTTATTCTATTAGACACAACAATTATGTGGTAAAATTTTAAGACCAATCGGTGCCCGGCGATCAAAGTTTTGGATTTTTAAAATTTAAAAAATAAAAAAATATGTCATGCCATCCCAGCAAAAATTGGCATTACTAGTAATGGGTTTTGTAATCCGAAACAGATGTTAATAAGTAGTTACTTATTGAATGAAACACTAGTTATTTTAACAAGGGCGTGAGACAAAAATAACGGATTACAAATAAGGAGTAAAAACCCATTACCAATAAGAAGTAAAATAATTAGTTAATTAATACTTTTAAAATTTAACTTGTTTTTACTAAAACTTGAAAATTGCGTAATTTTTATTAAGTTTTGAAGTACCTTTTAAGTTAATTGAATTGTAAGGGTTAAAAACTGCAAGTTCAAGAAGATATTATTACTTATTGTTAGAGGTACTTTTATAACATATTACTGAAAAGTAGTTACTTTTGGGCTTAAAATAATGTTAATGGTAATGGGTACTCATTATAAGTAATGTACTTGGTAATGATTACACTGCGTGACAAAACTAACCACTATTTTAGAAAACAAGAGGTACGACCATCATTTCAATATATTTCGGACATGCTGAATCGAATGGCGTACTCCGTTTTTCGATGTATGGTACAGTTTTCTTGTAAAATGTCATTAAAGATTGGCTGATTTTCAGCTGCTTTTTTAACAAAAAAAAATCCAAAGCTAATGATTTTTAAATTTTATGGCATGGAAAACAAAGATATAACTTGTAGCAATATTCCTAATATAAATTTGGTTTAAAGCTTTTCATCTTAAGCCCTTAAATTCGCGGATTTCTTAATTTTTTTAAGTGTTCGCGAAATTAACCGCTAAATTGGTCTCTGATAAAAAACTTGCATTTTGTGGATCATAAAGGCGTCCATGACACTACGAATAGTGGACAAAAAACATCTATGTTATATGGACCATCATGAAGAAAATCGCGAAAAACCGTTTTTTTGTATATGGCAGCATCACTTTAGGAGATGATTTGAGGCTTCATCTCTTAGTATATAATGTGGGAACCTTAAACAATGAACTGACCCAAAATTTGTCCAAAAAAGTTTTCATTTGCAAAAGTTATCTTAACAAAAACTATAATTATTGTATCGCAAACACTGAAATAATAGTTTTTGTTAAGATAACTTTTGCAAATGAAAACTTTTTTGGCCGAATTTTTGGTCAGTTAGTTGTTTAAGGCTCCCACATCATATACTAAAAGATGGAACCTTAAATCATCTCGTAAAGTGATGCTGGCATATACAAAAAAACGGTTTTTCGCGATTTTCATCATGATGGTCCATATAACATAGCTGTTTTTTGTCCACTATTCGTATTGTTAGCGATGCATTTTTGATTCATTAAAAGCAAGTTTTTTATCAAAGACCAATTTGGCTGTTAATTTCGCGAAAACCTTAAAAAATTAAGAAATTCGCGAATTTAAGGGCTTAAATTGAAACGCTTTAAACCAAATTTGCATAAGAAATGTTGCTACAAGTCATATCTTTGTTTTTCATGCCATAAAATTTATAAACCATTTACTTTGCAAATTTTTTTGTTAAAAAACTGGCTCGAAATCAGCAAATATTTAACGACATTTTGCAAGAAAACTGTACCATACATCGAAAAACGGAGTACGCCATTCGAATCAGCATGTCCGAAATATGTAGAAATGATGGTCGTAGCTCTTGTTTATTTTTTAGTGTTCCGCAGTGTTACTTTTCACAACTCATTACCATGTTTTTGCTGGGATTATACATATTTATTAATTTTGATGCGCTTAACACGAATATTAGAAGGGCTTACTGCAAGAACTTGATAAGTAATATTTTATTTTTTCGCCATTTTCGCCTTCTGCTGATGTTCTATTGACAGATTTTTGGCAGAAGTCTTGCTTTAACCCTTCGTACAAGTATATTGAGTATAAATGTTCTGCAAAAGTTCTATTTTCTACATTATTTTAAAAGTTTTAAGGCAAAAACCACCATAAAATTAAATGTTGCTTATCGAGTTTTTACAATAAGCCCTTCATTTGAAATTTGCCAAAAAGTCGAAAAACTTCTTTGAAATTAATGTATCGCAAGATATTTTTTTTATTTTTCAAAAAACCGAAATTTTAGTGGAAATTTAAAAAAAATAATCGAATGGCGCAGATTGGAGGTAGGTTTGTTTGGAAAAATGTTGAGGGGGGGGAGGCAAAAATTTATTGGACAGGGTTTGTTTTTGAATCCTCTAGGAGGCACCATAAGACCGGTAGGAGCTGATTTAATAAATTGAATTTATAAAAAATTATAAATTAAAAATAGAGGTTCTGAAAAAATGTGGGGTTAAAAAATATTTGTGGGTCGGTCATTTGACTCCTTTAATGGGGCTCTTAGGGCAGTTAGAGCAGTGAGACCAAATTGTAAAAGTTAAAGATAGAGGTTAGGTATGTGTCAAGAAAATGTAGAGATTTAAAAAAATATTGTGGATCGGTCATACATTTGATTCCTCCCCAGTTGGAAAATTTATCACTAAGGAAATTTACATAGTGAGCCATTGAGGAAATGTCTTTAGGTTCTGACAAATCACAGCCCTTTGTCATGTGCACCCCAGAAGGGGTTAATTTTTGTTTTGAATTTAACGGAAAAATTTAAGAAGAAGAAGAGTTTCCTTCCTTTTCTACTTCTTTTTGACATCCCCTTCGAATGGCTGTCAAAAATCCCTATCATTTAGTTTTCGCGCAGTTTACATGGTTGTATTCTAACGTTTCTTTCTGTGTAACTCTTTTTCTTATTAAATTTTTCCGTTAAATTCAAAACAAAAATTAACCTCCTCTGGGGTGCACATGACACCTTGATGATATGTCCTAACGTTGTCAACAATTAATGTTTTGTTGTGGACAATTCCTCTAAGACATCGATAAGTAGGGATGCGATTTCCATGCAAATGCATGTTTTTTGACGATAGTCTAAAAACGATTTTGACCAATTATCTTTCCGAATCAAGAAATTTGCTTTAAAATGGCATCGATTTGTTTTTGCATATTTTTGAATATTTTGGTTAAAATGCATATTTTTGCATATTTTGGTTTTAAGTGTATATATTGTGCATATTTCCAACTTTTAAATGCATATTTTTGCATATTTTGATATAAATTAGCACAAGCACAAATTGAAATTTATTTTTTTCAAAAACTATTTTAAATTTTAAAAATTAATTTTGAAAATAAGAAAAAAATTCTTTCTTTTTATTTTTTTATTATAAATTGTCCTAATTATTTTTTATAAATTGTCCTAATACTTAAGCCCGGTTTTATTTTTTTGCTTTTAAGAAGTTTTTCGAATGAAAACAAGACTTTTATTGCACACATTTTATTTTTAAGTGCATATTTTTAGGTTTTTTAGTGCATATTTTGAATTTTTTGGTGCATATTTTAAGCGCATATTTTCGATTTTTTAGTGCATGAAAATTTCATCCCTATCGATAAGGAAATGACTTTAGGATATTAAATTAGTATATTAAATTAGAATTTTAAATCTCGGCAACTCTTCAATTTCCAAAAAAAGATGGCGATATTATCGATTTGTTTAAAATAAAATCAAAATCTTGCAAGTAGTATAAAAGTAATAAATATAGAATTTTGAAAATAAAGTTTGGAACAAGTAGTTAGGTGTGGGACTAATAAACTGGAGGTTCCAGGTTCAAATCCAATTGGGACTTAAAAAGGCGAAAAGTTTTTTATTAATAAGTATGAGAAATATAATTTATAAGGGAAAATGGATAAAAGGAAATACTAAAGGAAATACGAAAATTTTTTGCATTTTCGTATGACCTACATATATCAAAAATTTCCCCAAAAAAGTCTTAGGTGACATGTTCCCAGAAAGTCAGCATGCTCTGTCTACTGCTGACTTTGCGTGAGGACATTTAGAAAATTCAACCCAGTCTCAATTCAGTATATAGAGATGTTTTGTGGATGTCATCAGTGACTCTGACATGTCTGGGTATAGGGGCAACCTTAGGACAGTTAGAGCATTAGGAGGAAATATTTTTTTTTAAATGTTATTTCTGTATAGGAGCTCCCTTAGGAAGTGGATTTACGACTTAGGTATGTTTGAAAAAGATATTAGAAAGAAATAATCGAAGGGTCGGTCTTACATTTTACCACCCTATGGGCGACTCCGGAACAGTTGTGGAGATTTTTGTATATTTTTAGCCCTTTATGGCCAACTTTGAATTTTTTGATTGATTCTTAACCGATCAAGCTCATATTTTTGTCAATTTTTCTTACCCTAACCTCGCACAAAACTGGTTTCCGATTTTGGAAAATCAAAAATAAACATAATAAGGTCCACCTTACTACACCACTATACTGTGGTTGGAGGATATAAAAATACATAAGTATATAAGTAGTGGGAATTTGGGTATTTCTATATATCAACACAGGACAAAAGGATAATGTTAAAAATTAGCAATCCTTGTATGTATTCAATTTCTCCTCTTCTTGTAGCATATACAAAATGATGGCCGTATTACTCCTTCCTGCTGCCTGTTTGTACATGATGGTGGTTGTTGATATTTGAACAAATGACTGTTAAACCTCACAATCAGAGCCACCAAATTGCAGGCAAGGTATAAATTTGTTTTGTAATGAGTGTAGCTTGATTTTTTGTATATTCCATATCTAATTTATAATATTGTATGTATGTATGCAGTATATAAAATTTTTTTGTTGGTTTTTAGTAGGATTTTGTGTTTAGCATTGGCGTAGATAGCCCTGTCTGGGGGGGGCTTAGCCCCCCCCAGAATAATTTTAGCCCCCCCCCAGAATTTTAATCATTCACAATTTTTTTTTAATAATTTAATGATTTCATTAATTTTTGCAACATTAAATAATAATAATGAGTCTTTAGGACTCGTTATGATTATTCTACGAGTCTTAAGGACTCGTAATGATTATTATATTAGATCTAATAGTTTTTCCTATTGAAAAATAGTCTGAATTATTGCAAAAAGTTTTTATATGAATATGATGTTTTTGTCAGTAATAAAAACTTTACCGAATCTTAGGATTTTAACTTCAGGAAAACATTTTAAGTTCTTTGATTTAAAAAAGTTTATAAATTCTAATTGTAAGTGGTTTTTTATAGACAAAAGTCATTGGAAGAAAGAATCTGAGAATTTTGACTAATAATCATCAACTTTTGCAATCATCAGAACTTTTTCTTGAAAAAAATCATAGTAATCTAATGATTTTACTATAGGAAAAACATTAAAAATCTTTCATTTTCATAACATATCTGGGAGTTCTAAATTTCCGAAAAATCTTCAGAATCAAAATTTGTTTAAAAAAAATATGAATTTTTAACCGCTTTCGGAGGGCATTCGTTTCTAGGACACCTAGACACATGATATAGGGAACGCTTCAGAAATAGGTCTGGGGTTTTCTATTAAAAAAAAAACAAAAAATTCAAAAAAATCTGGGGGGGCTTTAGCCCCCCCCAGAAATGTTGGCTTCCTACGCCAATGGTGTTTAGAATGGGTAACATTTGTTTCCATACATTTTTTTTTTTTGCACAAATACAAATCAAAATTTAATCCGTTTTAATTTAATTTTAAATTTTTATTGTATTGATTTCTGCATGTTTTTTGAATTTAAATGAGCTTCGTACATGTAAATACAATTGGATTTTTTTAAATTTGTACTTTATCGATTGAAAAATATGAGGGAAAATATTTTTTATACCCTCCACTTACAATTAGTGATAGAGGGTATATATAATGGCGTTTTCTTTTCTGGAAAAAAATGTTGCACTTTCAGCACTTTTTTTTCTTTAATGACTCCTTGTGGACAGTAATAAACAGTAAGTATAGACATATTTGATACCAAAGGAAAGGTATTTTCGAGTTCTATCTAACTGTTCATAAAATGTCGAAACACGCTTATTTTATTGAAAAAAATTTCAAAAACCCATAAATTTTTACATTTATCGGATCAGCTCAAAAACAGAGTATTGTTTTCAAATGCTTGATATAGCATTTTATAGTCCTCATAAATACCTTTCTTTTAGTACCAAATACGTCTATATTTACTGTACATAACTGTGCACAAAAAGTCATTAAAGAAAAAAAAGTGCAGAAAGTGCAACATTTTTTTCCAGAAAAGAAAACGCCATAAGTTTGTCATTCCGTTTGTAACTCTTGTCTGTACGTTTGTATGTCTGTCTGTCTGGTGATCACGGCCAAAATATTACACGGAGATGACTGAAACTTTACATATTTATTGGAAGTTCTCCTGAGAAGTTTGATATTGCATTTAAGCGATATCGGTTCAGTGGTTCAAAAGTTATGAACGCAAATGTAAGGACACCTCGAAAATGTTAGTACATTCAGTACATAACCTAAAAATACTAAATGCTTTAATTCGGCTGCTGGTTGACATATGTGAACAAAATTGAACACCAAATGGTATTTGAACAAGTACAAACATATTTTTTGACAAAAAAGAAAAAAATCGCGAATTTTTTTCGCGGAATTTTTTTTTTAAAAAAAAAAAAAAAATTTCAAAAGTAATTTCCTTTAAAAAAATGTTTTTTGCAATAATCTTTTTGAAATTATGGAGGGTACCACTACATTCGTCAAGGCCGAATTTAACTTTTTTACTTGTTTATCTTTAAAAACGTTTTTTTTTTTTTTGGAAGTAGCTTTTTTAATCCCAGGATTCAGGACTTTAAAATCCTAATTTTTCGGGATTTCGGGGCATTATTTAATTTTTTTATAATTAAATTTTTAATTAATTCATAACTATTGAATAACATAGTGCAACAGCACTTTTAGGGCCACAACCAAACCAAGACAATTTTACATTTTTTGCTCTGTAACGTCTCAAATTTTTTTTATAGCCCGCTGAATTTTTAATTTTTTCTTTATTTAGAAAATGTTGTTCTTTTAGGATATACCTACCCACTTTCTCTACTCCCTAAGTGAGCTCAATATATAAAATGACATTTATTAAAAATTTGCTCCCACCGCTCTAACTGTCCCAGGGTTTGCCCTTAGACGAGTTAAATGTATGACCGACTTCCAATATTTTTTCAACACCAAATTTTCTCTGAATACCTCAATATCTCAATCAATCTTGGTCCCAATACATTTTTTTTATTTGTTTTTTTTTTTGTTTTAGGACATCATGTTCTTAGGACGTATCGCTCACATGGTTCTCCCTAGAGGGGTAAAATGTATGACCGACCCCAATTACTTTTTTATCCCCAACATTTTTTCAGAACACAAAAACCTACACTCAAAAAAATACGTCAGTAAAAAAGTTTGTAAAATTGTTTGTATCCCAACTTAACAACTTTTTTACTAAATTGTACTAAAAAAATATTTTTTTGTAATTCGTTTTAGTAAACTCGCGTTACAAACTATTAATTTTTTACTGATTTTTTAATAATTTTTTCAGTTGATTTTTTAAAAATTTCGTATTAACTTTTCGGTTTTCTTTTCTAGAAAAGTAATGCACTAATGAAATACAAAAAGAAAATGTTATTAAAATAATAGGAATTTAAAAAGAGCATTTATTTTTTTATTTTAATGGTAAAATTGCGCTTTGATGAGTATGAATATGTTTATTATTTTCAATGTTGAATTACACTTATTTGTCTGCTTCATTGTAACTACTTTGTTTTCTTTCAAATAAAAACATATATAAAAAAGGGAACAAAATGCAGTAAAGAGAAGATATGCAAAATTCAAAAAAAACACCAACCTTTTTCAATTCTTTTTTCTTTCTTCTCCACTTGCGGTCCTTTTTTGTTTTATGCTATCTGCGATTTTTTTTTCTTGTATGGATTGTACACAAAGGGTTGATTTCTTAATACTCAGAATAGTATTGGTAATTTTGTGTACTTTTCTTCATGCCTTTCTTTCTATTATTCAGTTGAAAAACAGCATTTCAATTGACAACGTCGCGGAGCGGAGAAATAAAAAAATGTACAAACAACAAAATATTACAACACAAAATACAGGTATTTTTAAAGTATTTTTTGTTTAAAATTAACTCTTTTTTTAGGACAATAAATAAAACAAAATAGAAAATGATGAAAGCAGGTAACAACTGTATATTCATGTGTTCCATTTAAATAATATCAATATAATGTATTTTTTATTCTAGAACACCAATTTATTCAACACAATTTTCAAAGCATTTATTTTATGTGGTATGTAATTTATATTTTGTATTAAAAAAAATGTATTCAATATTTTCTCTTACATATTTCAGATCAAAAATTCAAACAAAATCTGGCTTGTATTGAAATAGTAATGGCGACAACAAGCGCAATACGCAGTTTACATATAGTAAAAAAATACCAAAAATTTAAAATACACAATTTACAATTTTTTTTACAAAAAAATTTAGTAATACTAATTTTTTTAGTGTTTTTTAAGATTACTAATTTTTGAAAACCAAAGTTTGTAATGGTAACTGAAAAAGTTATCGGGCACAAATTGAAAACTTTATTAGTAATGGTAACAGACTTTTTTGTAAGGAATACTAACAAATTTTTATGAGTGTACAATATTCATTTTTTTCAAAATATTGGGAAAAATTTTAATTTTCAATATACAATAATTTTTTTGTTTTGTTTGTAAAATTTATATATGCCTTACCAAGCAAGTCCACTATAGCAAATGTTAACACAAAACAAAATATAAAGATTTGATGAAAGGAATTCGCCAATTCCCAATTTGTTTGTTAACAATTTACAAAAAACATAATTTTTTGCAATTTTTGCTGCCACGCCTATATTAAAAGCGGGGATTATTAGTTTTTCATTTTGTAAGCTACTTAAATACTTTATAAAGTTATTTTGTGCAAATTATTAACGAAAAGTGCACTCACGATATGTAAAGAAAAAATGGTGGCAAATAGTTGACGTTTAGTAAAATGGCAAATTTGCCAAATTCCCAACTAAAAATGGCAAATTTAATCGTATGTGTGAAAACCCCAAATATTTTAAGTTTTTATGGCTTAGGGAATACAAAATCCATGCATTAAACCCACCCTCTCCACAAAGTAAAGTTTTCAGGCCTTTACGCTATCAAATTTGTTATGCCTCAAAAAGGCCTGATAACCAAAATAGGTTTGCAGAGAGGGTGGGTTTAATGCATGGAGTAATTCCTAAGCCCGGCCGAAGGCCGGCTACGCAGAAAACCTTTATTACAAAAAAACAAATCATAGAAGTCGTAATTTCGACATTTCGCCCAAACAAAATATTTTGGATTTTTTGACAATTTTGTTTTTGGAGAAATAACATTTTCAGACCTATCATTTTGGGCTATATGTCGCAGTTTGGGCGATATGACATTTACGGTTTTGGGCGATAAGACATTGGGCGCTATGTCCGTACGCCTAAAAGATGCTAAATGAAGTGATCGAAAAAAGTATGATGGACCCCAACCAACCAGAATTTTTATATGAGAATCGCTGCATTTTTTTGGTGTAGCACAGTGTTATTATTGATAACAAAAAGCCGTTTTGAACACAAACAAATCATGTACATGATAATCAATAATATGAAAAAATTTAAAATACAGTTTCAATAACACGTGCATTGATTGTAATATTATGATTAATAAACTACACTATTTCCAATTTTAATTTTAAAATTATCAAAATTTATTTTAAAAATATCAATTTTTCAAACTGAAAATAAGTTTATGGTGCAAAATGATTTTTTTGCGAAAAATATTGAAACATAAAATTTTTAGAACACTTTGTTCCCAAAATCTAAATCATATTTTTAATAGTCACACCGTTTTTAAGAATTTTCTAAACATTTAAACAATATAAATTCTGATTGATTTTTATTTAAAAAATAAAAATTGTTTTATTTGACCTTTAAAATATATTTTGAGTAGGTTTATTCTAGCTCACAAGAAAAGCGCTTGAATTTAATCCCCAGGGTAGTCGAGGAAGGGGTCGCCCATGTAACACCTGGAGACGTAACACTATCAAAGAAATTCAAGACGCAGGATACAGCTGGAGTCAAATCAAACGAATAGCCCAAAACAGAGATGAGAGGAAGAATCTTCTTGTGGCCCTATGTTCCTCCTAGGAATTTAAAGGATTACACTAAGAAAATTATGTCATTAACTGTTTGTAGGTTATTTTAAAAAGTAATCAGTAAAGTTATTTTAAAAGAAAAATCACTTATTTTATAAAGGATTTAATTTTTTTACTATTTCTGTAGTTTAAAAAATATAATTTACTGTCTTAAAAACGAATTTTCTGTTACATTTATGTATTTTCGGCAGTAAAAAATTTCTTCTATAGTTTTACTGTTTTTCGATACAAAATAAGTGAATATTCAGTAGTTTTTTATTGTTTTGGTTAGTCATTAAATTAACATTTAAAATTGACTGTAATGTGTTTTTATTTTAAATGAAAAAGCAGTAGAATGGTTTTTAAATAAAATTTCATTTGTTTTAAGTGAATATTCACTGGAATTTACCTACATAATTTTTTGAGTGTATATCCTTTAATAGTTAAAACTATGATATTTTCATAGAATAATGTTCAAGAAAAGTATTTTTCTGATTTAAATTTATTTATGTTGGTAATTTTTTCAAGACTAATTGTAAGTCGACACGTATTTCGGAATCTGCCAGACTCCATTGTCAAGACTATTCAGAACAATTTTTTAATTACATTAAACTTTTTCATTTAAAGCAATGGTTCCCAACCTTTTTTGCGCCATGCCCCACTTTTAAGTTAAAAAAACTACAATGCCCCCCCTACAGTCAAGAAAAATTTGAAAACTTTTGAAATTTGTTTTTAAATTCAAAATTTACTTGTGGTTAAGCAAACTCTTTGTTAAAATCAACGTTTTAACAAAGTTTTTAGAAAAAGTTTTCTATAATCAAGTAAAAAATTTAACTAAAATAATATTTTGTTAGTTTATTTAACAAAAAAAAATCTTAAAAATGGGCTCGTTGCCCCCCTGAAGCATTAAAATTGCCCCCCAGTGGGGCGAGAATCAAAGGTTGGGAACCATTGATTTAAAGTATGCAATTCGGAAATGGTGTAGTTTACTTGAAATTACAATAATAACATAAACTTGAAATAGGAATACAATTAAAACAGTAATAAATTATGAAAAAAAAAATACTAAAATGGCAATGAATTAAAAAAATGTGTATGAGTAATTGACATAGCAAATAGATTTTTAATAATTATGTAAATTGTGTATTGGTATTTCAGTTAGAATTTTTACAGTACTACTAGTTCAACAAGTTGTATTTTTTTACACAATCAACATTTCGTCACATAAAATGCAAAACGCCCTAACTAACAAAAAATTCAAAATCGGAATTTTGATAGATTCTGGTGTATTTTATTAACCTACACGTCCCTAAAAAAAAACTAGGGTCACATAATAAAAATTTGCGATTTTATAGCCAAAAATTAAAAACATGTGAATTGCGAAATCGCCAATGAACGCAACTATAAATACATTTTTTAATCATTTTGTGATTAATTTTGATAAATATTTTCAAAACGTACGTTCTCACACAATTTTATCCCAATTTAATCAAAACCAACAAAGTTATTAACAAATTAAAGATTTTACTCTATACTGTTTTTTGCTTCTCCTGTAAAATTAAAAAAAATGTTAGTTGGGCCTTTTGCATTTTAGGTGACGATTTTTAATTTTTATTTTAAATTTTAATTTAAAATTGACTTCATGATTTTTATTTTTATTTTTTTTAAATTCCAAAATTCTGTTTTAATTTTTAAATTAATAAAAAATGTTTATGTATTATTCAAACTTTAAAACTCTATTTTAAGAAAGACTATTCTAGCTCAAGGTCATATTTCTTTACTACACCCAAAAAAAAAACGTGGGTATTCAATACTAAAAATTTAACTAATTTTAGTCCAAAAGGACCTAGTGCAGAAATTGGTAACCAATACTAAAATTTTTAACTAATATTAGTAAAAACCAGTAAAAATTACTAATGTTAGTACTTTGAAGATACTAAAATTAGTAACCAATTAGTAGATTTTGGTACAATATCACTTACTAAACCTTTTACTGTAGAATTATTTTGAGTGTAATTATTACGATGATATTGTCAAAGTAACAATTTTCAATAAAATTTTGAAAGCAAAATTGAACAAATTTGTATTACCAAACGAAACATTTTAAAATCAAAATTGTTTTAAATCAATAATAAACATGTTTAAATCTAAATGGAATATTCTGTAATCTAAATTGAAAATTTGGCAACATTTTGAAATGGAAATTAATTTTTAAACATAAGAATTAATTGCAAATTTTAAATTCAAAATTCTAATTAACTAATCAGTTTATTCAAATTCTGATTAATTTTTATTAAAAAATAAAAATTGTTTTATTCGACCTTTAAAATATTATATTTTGAGTAGGTTTATTCTAGCTCGAGGTCATTATCTCCTTTACTAATTAAAACTTTGATATTCTCATAGAATAATTTTCAAGAAAATTATTTTTCTGTTTTAAATTTATTAATGTTGGTAATTTTTTGCGCGACTACCCAGCAAAACTTTGGTAATGGGTGGTGATTATGTAACACATTACCAGGTAATGTATATCCCTTATTTGTAGCATTATTTTAGGATGTCTTACCAGACATTTGTTCAACAACATATTATATTAAGGTGAAAAATAATGTCTTACAAATAACTTGTTCCGTAATGCATGATTATTGCGAAAATTGTATTTCATATTTATTACTACTATTTCTAAACATTAAATCATGGGTGACTTATATTTGGTTACATTATGTATTATTTTAAAATTGGAAATAATGCATTATTTGTAATTGAATACATAATGCATTATAATAACATAAAAAATAAATATTTTACACAAAAATGCATAAGTTTTAACTAGAGATGGCTCACGACAGGAATTTTTGAATCACGGACACTCACTTACTCACGAGCATATTTTTTCTACTCACTTATTATCACGTGAGTAAATTTAATACATCGTTACTTGTTCACTACTCGTAACGCCTTATATATTACATTCTGGTATGCTATATTTTATACATTACTCGTATGCATTACTTTGAGTCTCGTCCCATGTTAAAATCATAAATGCTGCAATGTATGAAATAAGCTATCCTATACCTTATTTTATACCTTATTTGGTAATCAAAGTTTTGCTGGGTATTTTAATATTTGGTTTGTTGGTTAGTTGATGATTGTGATCTTACTAAAACAGTACAATTTTCGTCTTCTAATTCCCAATGAGAGTCGAATATGTATTAATATTTTGGTTTGATCATTAACGATTTTCATTAAAGACCCTTTGCTACTTGTAGTATAGGGTTTATATTTTTGCTAAATAATCTTGACATTGGGATCTGACAAATCCCGAAACACGTGTCGATTAAGTATTGAAATTTAAATAATTTTGCAGTAAATTTTTACCACATTTTTATGAAAATTTTTTTTTAATTTTTATTAATTTATGAAAATGTGTAGAATACGAGACAAAAAAGAAACAAAAGTTTTCAAAAAAAAATATATTTTCCGCGGAATTCTTTTTTTTCAGAAAAAATTTTTTTTCGCGAAAAAAATTTAAATTATAAAAAAATAATTTTATGGTCTTTTACCGCTACAATTTTAAATCACAAATACGAGCGCTAACTTAAGTGCGTATGATACCTGCTTTTTTCAAGTTACTTGTTGCTGCATTTATTAGGGTTTTTCTATAAAAATTCTTGAAAAAAGTAAGTATCATAAAGGCATTAGAAAAACGGGTAACGCCATTAAATTCAGCGTACTCGAATTTGCTTTACAAGCAAGGTGCCCAAGTTGTTAAAATTTGCGACTAGCACAGTGTAATTTTTATATAATATTTTGTTAATGATGGATATTTGCCCTTTATGATTTCCACACTTTAAAGTCTTATAACTCAAGAACGGTTTAATTTTGTGCCAATATAATAAGTGTGGTTTGTTCATCGTAATGTTCTTTTAAAACACTGTTACCCAAAGTCAATTTTTTAATGTTTTTGTGTTGTATTTAATCAAAATTTTGCGTTAGTTCACTCCCAATTTAAACAAAAATATAAAAATAGTTATTGCACTTTAAAGTAATTTTTTTAGACCAAAAAGTCAAAATTTTCCCAAAATTAGTGCAGAGGCTTGTAGGGCTCTGCTAAAAAAGGCATTTATGCAAAAAAAACGTGTTTGCGAAAAAGTGGTGTACTCGTCCTGAATTCACATGAACAATTGAAAAATAATTAAATTTAAAAAAAAAAAAATTGTTTGTCAATTTTTTTTTTTAAATTTTGTTCTAAATTTTTTTTCCAATTTTTGTACAAAATTTTTAGACAAAAACTTTTTTTACAAATTTTTTTTTCTATAATTTTTTTTTTTCATTAAGTTTTTTTTTGCAGTAAGAGGTTATCAATATATTCGGCAAGGCCGAATTTATTACTTGTATATTTTCAATCAAGGCCGCTGTTCCAAAAAAAGTAATTCACATAAAAAATGTGAAAATGAAAATTTCCGAATTTTTTGGAATTCTAGATTTTACATCCGAATTTCTTTTTCGTTTTATTTCACCTAAATAAAATTTGGTGAATGTAAAACGAATGCACTTTTTTCCTTATAATTTTTTAAATTTTAATTATTCGATTTCAACTTCGAATGAAAACGTGATCAACAAAACACTAAACTTGATTTCATGTGATTCGGAAATTTTCATGTGAATTGGAAAGTTCTGAAAGACAGAACAGAGGCCCAAATATTAAAATCACTTAGGCCTCTTTTCTGTCTTTCACAATGAAAATTTCCGAATCACATGAAATCAAGTTTATTGTTTTGTTGATCACGTTTTCATTCGAAGTTAAAATCAAATAATTTAATCTCTTAATGACTTCACTGAACCCACTGTACTTTAAACAAATTATCAATAACACAGTGCAACAACCAAAATCGGAATGGAATGAAATCAAAAGCAAATGGAGTTGGCATAACAAAACCCTCAAGGCCTTTTGTTTAGTTTAGTGCTAGCTTTGTTTTACACGCATTTGAAGTTGGTGAACTTTTATTATAATTATAAAAATAATTACTTGAAAACTGTATAAGTGGCGTATAACCAGGGTTGGCAACCGAAACGAATAACGGTATTGGTATTACATTATTTTTAAATCGGTAACGGTATTTTCGATTATTTCGGTAACGATGAACCGTTACCGAAACGTAAATACCGGTACGTACCGGTATTATGAATAAAATAATAACCGTCAAGACAGCAGATAAATAATAATAAACAACCTTAACATCAAAATTGTGTGTCCTGTTGTTAAAAAAAATTTGTAAGAAAACTTGGCAAGGATGTTTCAGGGGATGTTTTTTTAAGGGGGAGGGCGGGCGGTAGCGGAGGTGCACCTTTTCTCTCGCCAAAGATGTTAAGAAATTCATTCTATTTACACTTAAATAATACAATTTTATCAATATTTAATTTTATTTTCTATAGCCAAACCACAGACTATATACAGACTCGACAGTAGAGTTTTATTAGAAAAAATGGGGAAAAACTAAGCGATTTTAGGAGAAAAACAGCGGTTTTTAGTCCGTTTTACGCTAACATGACAACACTTTCTACGACTTAGGAGTGAGTGAAACAGCAAAAACCGATCTGGCATCCGTTTTTCTAATGGCGCGTTATATTAGCTTTCTCTTTCTAACCTAATTCGTAGAATAATTTGAAAAAATTAACCATATTGTTAAGAACTACTTTTTTGACACCTGTCACTTATGTCGAGTCTGTATTAGTCTGTGGCCAAACCCCCAAAAGGGGGTTCAAATCTTGATCAATGAAAAAATTTTCATTTTCTAAGCAAATAGACAAAAATTTAAATAAAATAGGCTAACCTTTGAACGAGGGGGTCGTGGGTTCGATTCCCACCAGAGCCTTTGGTTTTTTCGCTACAACGAGACGGCGGTCATTGTTACCAGTTCTCGGTTAGGTTGAAATTATTAAAAATTAGTTGTAAATAAATATAAAGAATAAATAAAAATTCTTGATCATGGGATAAATAAAAATATTATTATAGTATATAAATAAAATATGCTTTTTGGGGTTGTGTAAGTTTTTCAGATGGGAACTTTTTTCATCTGGTCCGATTTTCCCATTTCGAAACTTATGACCATAAGACGTATTCGTACCAAATTTCAGCAGGGTAGCCGGTCTATTTTGGACTGTATCGTGTCTTCTGCAGACGGACAGACGAACAGACGAACATCGCTTACAATTGATCACTGATCAATAATATATTATCTTTATGAGGTCAAAGACCGATATTCGAATTTAGTTAATTGCGAATGTTATCATTGGCTGGATTGGCCAATAACAAAAATTTATTTTTTTATTTTACGTACATTAAAAATATTTTACTGTTTTTACTCACAAAAAATATAAAAAAAGTAATATAAATACAACCGAAACAAAACCGATATAATACCGGTAAAAATCCGAATAAAAGTAACGGTTTTTTTTTTGGTAACGGTATTTAAAAATTTTTATTTCGGTATTGGTAACGGTAACGGTAGTCAATATTAAAGGGTTTTTAATCGGTAACGGTATTGAAAGGGTAACGGTAGCCAACACTGCGTATAACTAATTATGATGTTAGTTTTAAATAACAATCATACGCAACGGTTCACAGTGATATATTTTTAATAATTTGGCTATTCATTAAATAGGTACTGGACCAATTGCAGTGAAATTTTTACCGGCTAACGTAATTTCCAGCTTAAATTTGGACGCTGGATTCCCATATGTCAAATAAGGGCACCTCCAGGGGCCCCTAAAGTAGGACATATTAACCGATTTTGAACCAAGATTCAATTTAATTAGGGTTAATTTTAGGGTTATTAGCACCCCCTGATCTCAAAAATCTTGTCAGAAAAATTTTTTTAATGTTCCGTTATCCCAGAAAAGCCATTTTATGCAATTCTAATTTTTGGATTAATTTACTATTTTGAGTTGAATTGAGTTAAAGGTGGGTTGTACAAGCCTAAAAGAAAGTTAGGCTAGTCCATGGAGCTCAGACTTAAAATAGTCCATTGTACCGTTACTATTTTACTCTACTTAAGTATACAAAAACGTTAAATGCTTTAAAATCACCAACTTTAAATGCGTGTAAAAATAAATCTAGAAGTGAACTAAAAAAAATCCCTCTGGGTTTTGTTATTTAAAATTCCGATTCGAAAAATTCAATTTTGTAGCACTGTGTAATTATGTAAATTTTACACATTTTTTGTATATAAAAAATCTATATCTTCTAGTTTAAGAAAAGCAATCAATCATATGTTTTTTTTTTTTAATTTGTTTTATTCAATCAATTTGAATAATATTTTGTTGTTTTCTTTATTCTTTTTTTTTCTTTATATTTTGATGCTTGTTTTTTATTTTTAAATTACATATTTGTTGTTTTTTCTCTCACTATTTTTTAATTTATTTTAATATTTATATTTATTTATGATCAATTAATTTAAATTAATTTCTTTCTTTTTTTAAGGACTCGTTAACAAGTCGTTATTTAAAAAAACTTAAAGTTTACATCTAAACAAAAAGAAAAGATAATAATAATAATTAATAAAAATGTAAATAATAATTAATAATATTTACTATATATATTAATAATATATGCATATACTTTTAGTTACTTATAGGATTTTCTTGAATTATTTTTTTGTTTTTTTTTCAAAATCCTTTTTCTTTTTTAATGTATATTTATATTATAAATTGAGAGGGGAAGGTTGTTTTTGTTTAACTTTAAATTTCTATTGTTTTTTTTTTTTTTGTGTGAGTGGTAATTTGCATTTGTTTTTAATGTTTTTGTAGTTTTAAATATTTTACAAATTTATCTTAAATGCTAAAAAAAACATGGTTTTTTTGTTGTGGTATTTTTTAGAATTCCTTTGTTTCTTTCGTGTTGGTTTTTTTTGTTTTCTACTAAATTTTATAATTTTGTTTTCGATAAATAATAATAATTTTAAGATTTGATTTTATGTTTTTTGTTTTGTTTATGTTAAGATTTTTTTTTTTTGTAAATTTTCTTTTTTGTTTGCTTTTTCAATTCAAATAAAACATGCATACCGTATTTTTTTTTTAATTATTTTATGTTAATTGTTTTTGTTGGTTTGGGTATTTTAAGAAATTTATTCTCATAATTTATGATTGGAGGTAAGCCACGTTAGGCCTTCATATAAGCCATCACCAGTTGTTGCACAGGAAGGTTGCACATACCAGTTGCGATCTCGTATTCTAGTTAATCCTAATTTTTCTTGAATCTCATGAGGTTTCATTGCTGAAAAAAAAATAAATGAAAATATATAAATTTTAAATACTTTTTAATAAAACCATCTAGAATATAAAAAAAAATACAAAAAACTTTAAAAAAAATTTTTAGGTGAAAAAAAATCCGCGAATTTTTTTTTAATATGTTTATTCTTGTTTTAATACTATCGAATTCTATTCACATATGTCTACCAGCAGCCCAATTAAAGCATTTTGTATTTTAAGGTTATGTAGAAAGCATTAAAATGTTCGTGTTGTCCTTACATTTTCGTTCATAACTTTAGAACCGCTGAACCGATATCGCTCAAATGCAATACCAAACTGTTCGGGACAACTAACAAGTAAATATGTTAAGTTTTAGCCATATCTGTTTAAAATTTTGGCCGTGATCGTCATTTAACAACAGACAGACGGACATCGCTAGAATGTCTTGTTGTAAAAAGCGTTGCCTGATCTTTTCAGATTTTTAAAACAATGTTTAGAACTGTTACGAGCATCATTTTACATCCGTAGTGCATATGGAGGACAAAAATAATTTTCTTGCAGTCTCACCAAGATAGTTCTAACTAACAAGGGAAGTCTCCCTAGTGTCACCCGCAGATCTTTATGGAATTGGTTTTATTGTGTAGATCAGAAAAAATAAAGGGACACGTATTTTTTTTTAGCGGCCCAAATTCATATTTAGAGGGTAAAAAGGAGAGGGGAAGACAAGGCCATTTTTAAGTTTTTTTTCGTTTATCTCCTATATTATGCAAAGAAACCTACCCAGCCAGAAATTGCCAGCGGTACAAAAAATATAGTACTGGCAAAGTACCTTTTTTTGAAAATAGTGTAGTGTTCCATGGAATGAAACCGTTTATTATTGTTATTATTTTTTATTTTTACATTATTGGTGTGAATTATAACTATAGTTTCCCTTTTTTATGTAAAATTCTGCAAGATGTGTATAAAATCAAAAAATGCTGATACTGATCATTTTGCAATACATTTTTCAAAACGATAGCACTACTATATAACAAAAATCATTGTGTAGCTTTCCAGTTTGTTAAAACCGTTAAATCAAATGTTTTTCTCTAAAATACACATTTGCTTATTCCAAGATAAAGCATATGCATTTCATCAAGAATGACATTTTTAACGGGATCAAAATTCACAATATCCAATAGTGGGCTGTCTTTTTTTGATAAATGATGTATTGGGTTTAGTTTGTCTCTAAACGACTGCATAGTAAGTTCTTCGCAGGTAATTTCCTTAAAAACTCGAGTGCTGTTAATAGTTTCACCTTTAACGGTGCACCTTTTACACGAAAAAACACTGTAATTTTTGTATTACTATTACTGTGGAAATACGGATATTTTGTTTTTGAAGTACTGGATTATTGGTTTTTACAGTGCTTTTACGATGCTGTCTGAACGTCTGGGCCAACCGTAGATCAGAGTTATCATTTGGGTAACCGGGTCAGTACTGAAATACCAAAAAAACTACGTCCCGTCAATACTTGTACTACCGTTAGCGTTACTGGGCCAATATTGGCCCACTTGTATTTTTCTGTCTGAGTAGTCATGTTACATACCAAATGAAAGGTCTTTGGAAAACCTATCTACGTGTGCTAAGAACGTGTCCAAACATGCACAACTTTTCGTCATATTGAATAAAATACCAAAATTTTAGGACATTTTTGTTAATAAGTCGAAAAATATTAACTTCTTTGGCCCGTTGTTAGCACCACGAGATAGGTATTTTTAATACCTTTAATCTGATACCACATATGTATATATTAATTTTGTTTAAATAGGCGTAAATCGTAAAAAACTGAAAAAGGTCAATTTCCCCCCATACAAATCGACCCCCCTAAAAATGAGTTTGGGCCACTAAAAAAAATACGTCTCGAATTAATTTTCGTTCTTAACAACATATCCAAATTTCGTGAAGATCGGAGGGTGACACCAGGGAGACTTCCCTTGTTAGAAATATTTTTAAAAAAATTTCAAAAAAATATCTACAAATAATTTCATTTTCCAGTGCGACCTTCGTACCTCTTTTTATATTCGCTCAATCTGGGCGCTATCAATCTTAAATTAAAGCTTGAAAAATTTCCTATATAGCTCTTTTTTCAAAAATATTCGATTGATAATAATCAGGTTTAGTATTGATAACTTTTCCTTTAAAGAACTGCTATCAAATTTATGCTGTTCCATTATTACTTTGAGTCACTGTACATATCTTCTTATTGTTAGATTTGAAACTTTCTAAACTTTGAGGGTGCTGTGGCTTAGTGGTTAGCGCGTTGGACTACTAGCCAGCAAGCCTGGGTTCGATTCCCGGCTCAGGCAGAACAACATTTTTTTCAGATATTTATTAGTTTCTATTTATAACTAATATCTATCGCAGCACCCTCCTTCGTTGATAAATAGCACTAAAAAACGTCAACGAAGTAAAATAATAAAATAATGGCTATTAAACGCAGCTTCAAAAATAATTCGCCAGATCAATAACAGATGGCGATGCAACAACTGTACTCAAAATTATCAACACGCGCAATTACAGTGTTGCCATACTGAAGCCCTTCTATCTTTCAAATCTTTCATCTCTCTTCTATCCCCTTTCCGAAAGAAACTTCACGGTTACAATAGTAATTGATAGGCAGCATTGCCTGAGTGTTGTTTCTTTTTAAAAAAAAAAAAAAAAAAAAGTAGTAATAGTTTCTTTGCTGGATGATCCTGCATGCTAAATTTCAAGTTTCTAGAGCCATTATTTCAGGAGATAGAAAATGTCCCAAAGTACAATTTTTATACCCTCCAACTACAGTATGGGGGTGTACTCACTTTGTCATTCCGTTTGTAACGCATCGATATATCGGTTGGAGACCCCATAAAGTACATATATTATTGATCCATGATCGATTCTAAGTCATTCTATAAATGTCCGCTAGTCCAAAATAAAAGAGCTAGACTCCAAAAGTTTCAATGATCATAGGCCGGTTTAGTTCATAAATGGGCAAAATCGCACCAGATGGGAAATTTTTTCGCCTTGATGATATAAACCAACCTCTGAAGAACGAAATTTTTACCCTTCACCACTCTGTGGCTTTGTAGTCTTATAAAATTTGATTATAATTGGAACATTTTGGGACTTAGTCCCATACAAAATAAATCAATTGGTCAATTGACACAAAAAAATGTTTGCTACAGTAATAAAATATCCAGCAAAACAAAGATCCAATCGGTTCATGATTGGACTTAGGAGCCATTTTCCGGAAAACACTGGTGCAGGGTATTATATGTTTGATATTGACCGACTACTATTTTCTTACTAGTTTTTTTTTTTCAGATTTTTTTCTTAATTTTTCTACAGATTTTCCATTTGTTTTTTCTGATCTTTTTTTATTCCCAATTTTCACCAATTTTCTTTAAATTTTGCTGAATATTTTTATTTTATTTTTTTAACACGCCCATTAAGGGGCGGCCGAATTTCCTATTCCTAATATCTATAAACTTACCATCAGCTAAATCTTGTTTATTTGCAAATATTAATATAATGGCATCTCTCATTTCTCTATCGTTAATAATTCGATGTAATTCTGTTCGGGCTTCATCAATACGATCCCGATCTGCACAATCTACTACAAATATTAAACCTTGTGTACCTAGACGACAAAAAAAGCAAATACACAGAAAAAAATAAATAAATAAAAATACGAATTAATTATGATGACCTTGATAAGAAAAGTGAAATTGCATAATATTTAATGAAATTAAACAAAAAGAAAAACTAATAAAAAAACGTCTATTTACCGGTGTAATAATGCCGCCATAATGGTCTTATCTTATCTTGTCCACCAACATCCCAGACATTGAATTTGACATTTTTATAGGTAACTGTTTCTACATTAAAACCGACAGTGGGTATTGTTGTTACAGATTGACCTAATTTTAACTTGTATAAAATTGCTATAGTGCGGATGTAGATGAAGAGAAAGAAAACAAGAAAATTATATATTAATTGAGATTGTAAGTAGAAATGTCGTCGTAGTTGATAACAATTAATTGCTATTATAGTTGTTAAATTGCTGCTGTCGATGATTTGCAATTGTTAAATTTAAAGTTGCTTACTTGTTTTGCCTGCTGCATCCAGTCCCAGCATTAAAATGCGCATTTCTTTGTTACCAAAAATTTTCGAAAGTAATTTCCCCATATCGACAACGATAATGCATCAATAGAATTCAGGTTTAAACTGTAAAATTAAAAGAAATAAAATAATTAGTAAAAAAAAATTATTGCAAAGATGCTTGTTGTTGTAAATATTTAGAAAATAAGTTTTAAAGAAAGATTTTATTGCTAAGCTATTAGTTTTTAAACCAAGTTTATAAGTACTTTAATTTATGCAAAAATCTACCTTACAGTGGTTAACACTGTGTATATTGTCAGAAACATGATTAACTAATATTCGTATATGAAGAATTCGAAAACGTATTTTTTTCATAATTGAAATTCAGAAAAGTGCCGTTGAAATTGGGAAAATTCCAGCGGTTATACATAGAAACCACTCGTTAACGTTCCGGGACAACAATAATATACAACTTTTTGTTCCACCTTGTTTCTGTATGTGATCGAATGATGAAGATGACTTTCATTAAATGAAAACTAATATTACAGATGGAATTAGATAAGAAAAATAATCATTATACAAATATTTATAAACATGTTTATATGTATAATGCTATTGGACTTTCAAGTATGTGCTATTTTTTTTGTTTTTTGTTTTAACGAAAGTCATATAAATTATCTTAATGATATAAAAAGATAAATAAAATCAAAAGATTATTTCCTCAAAATATGTTGAAGTTATTTGGAAAAAAACACATTTTTCCACATGAAAGTTGTCCCAATCTAATTAAATTGTTTTCTTAGATTTGCAAATAAGTTATTTCAAATAACACAGTGACACAAAATCGAACTTTCTAATCAGAATGGGATGAAACCAAAAGCAAATGATAGTTGAAATTTTACATAACAAAGCCCTCATTAAGGTTTTTTTTTAGATCAGTGCTAGATTTTTTTTAAAGTTGGTGATTTTAAAGCATTTAAAGTTTTTGTATACTAAATACTTATGTGGTACTTTTAGGGCCCCTGGATGGGCCCCTGTTGGACATGTGGGATCAACCGGACAAACTTAAGCTTGAAACTACATTAGCTATAACCGGTATGAATTTTGCTGCAATCGGTCACGTACCTACTTACTGAATAGCCAAACTATTAAAAATAAACCACTGTGCACCGTTGCGTATGATTGTTATTTAAAGGCAATTACAAAATTTAGTATACGCCATTTATGGAACTTTCCGAATCGGAATGGCATGAAACCATAAGCAAATGAACGCTGACATTTTACATAAAAATATTCTCAAGTATTTTTTTTTTCAGCGCTCAATTTCTTTAAACGCATTTAAAGTTGGTGATTTTAAAGCATTTAATTTTTTTTTGTACTAAACATGTCCTACTTTAGGGGCTGCTGGTGATGCCCTTATTGGACATGTGGGGTCTAGCGTCAAATTTTGAAAAATAATCCACTGTGCACCGTTTGCGTATGATTGTTATTTAAACGCAATTACAAACTTAAGCATACGCCACTAATACAGTTTTCAAGCAATTATTATGTTAATTATAATAAAAGTTCGCAAACTTTAAATGCGTGTAAAAAAAAATATAGCGCTAAACTAAAAAAGAGCCGTGAGGGTTTTTTTATGGAATATGTCACTTTCATCCTATTCCAATTTTGGTTGTTGCACTGTATAACAGGGATGGAAAATCAGAATTTTAAAATGGTACTGGAGCTCAACCAAAAAAATACTTTTTCGCACTCTACGGTACTAAAGTGTATAAAAGTTCTTAAAGTAATTAATTCAATATAAAAGTACTTAAATTTATGATATCCTTATTCATTTTTTTATTTTTTGAGAAAAACCCTTTAAAGATTGATAAAAATAAAAAAAAATAAAAAATATTTAAAGCTTCTGAAGCATTTTCCAATGAAAATCGTTAGATTTTCAGAAAATCTTTTAATATTGGATGAACAAAGAAAAAAATGTTCGTGCGTGATTACATTTTTTTTCGTGAGCGTGCGTGATTGAAAAGTCCAGTTGCGAAAGTCCTTGAGCCATCCGTGGTGGCGGCTCGCTGATATGTCTGAGTAACACCTGACATCCCCATGACATCTCTATATACCGAGTTGAGGATAGTTTCATAAAAAATTTCAAAATTTCCTCAATATAAATCAGCAGTTGTCAGGGGGTGCTGACATTCCCATGACATTTCCCCTAAGTCGTCTTTGTGGAAATGTCTGATATAGGTCATAGGAAAATGCAAAAAATCATCGTATTTCCATTAGTTTTTACTTCCACCCTCTTTCCTTTATAAATTATCTTATTATATTAAGAAACAAATTTTCGACTTTCCGATGTTTTTCTCAGAAATTGAAAGGTTCCCGTCTTAAAGTATGACGCTGGGCACACAAGAATGGATAAGGATCCCAGCAAAAAATAAACGAAGTGGTTCAAAAAGAATTAGTAGTTTCACTACATACAAAGTAGCGATAGATGCCGAACTTCATATTCCTCAGGAAGTACTTTTAAATCACTTCAAAAAATGCTACAAAATAACAATAAAAACATCTTTTAGCAGTTCTTTGCTTAATGATTTTGAAGTACCTCTTTCATATGTTCTTAGGAATTAAATCAAATCAAATTAAATCAAATCACGATAACATATGAACTTATTTTTCAACTGAAACACTTAGAATGGGGGTGACACACGAAGTATGCAATTTTTTCTACGTCCAGCTTCGAATAGATTTAGGTTTTGCAAAAATGGTGACAAAATTTTGTAATGGCATTTCATTTCTCTTTATTTAGAGCTTTAAAAATCGAAAAGACGAAAATCGATTATTGATAAATTTTTCACATTTCATCCAAGCGTCAAATTGTTGAACTACCATTCTATATCTTATATCGAAAAAAGTTGGTCATAAATTAAATAAATACATTTACAAACTATTATTAAAGATTGTTTAAGCTTTTTAGAAAATTGAGGTCTAGGCTTGTAGTCAGAACAAACTGGTGAATCGATTCGCCCTGAATTTTTATAGTTTTGTGATGTTTATAATTACTCCTTTTTTAATTCGAAGTAACCTAACCTATCACGTAAGGTTTTTAAAATATTCGCGTTTGAATATTGAAATATTTGGGTCTCCTCTGTAACGTATTCTTAAGTTGCTCAAACACAATAGTACTCGATTTAGTTAAAATTAGACATCGTTATTCCAAATCTGGTATCCAAATTTTTCTATCGCGTACTGTTTTTGAAATATTGGCGTTTGAAAAACTCAAACTCCACTGTTGCGCACTTTTATATTCTTTATAAATCACACTAAAATTTTCAAACGCGAATATCTCAAAAACAGAACATTCTTAAAAAATTTGGATTGCAGTTTTGGAATCAGGAAGTCCATTTTATATGAACTCAAATCCTATTTGGTGGGAGCAATTTGGACGGTAGATTTGAAAGCAGGAGACCAAAATCTACAAGGACCAGTTAGAAATTTCACTGGGAGGTTTTTGATGTCGAACAGTGTTTTTAGTGTAAATATTACAAAAAATACTCTTTCAATCAATCTAACAAAAATAAGTGAAAAAATAACTTATAATTTAGAAGTTCTAAATCACCAAATAAAAATGACATAATCACATCCAAAATGCCAAGAAATAAGTACTTCTAAAGAAGTGATGAAAAATGCGCTTCCAAAAAGTCAAGTTATATTAACATCCGGATCACTACTTCAGAAGTTGTGATAAAAATGTTAATATATATGTACATAATAAACACTAGTGATATCGTAAGTGTCAATCTTTCGCCTCTGAAAAGTGGCGCCCATATTAAATTCATCAATGTTTCAGTTGAAGAAGAAGTACATCTGGTTCATAAGTTGTGGTGAATTTTGTAGTGAATGGTAAGCTCTTTTTTTGCTGGGGATATTTTAGCTTAAGGTAATTTTTATTTACATATTAAAACCAGGATATTCGTGAAAAAAAATTGGTTTTAATAAGACGTTTTCTATGTCAGAATCTGAGACATTTTTCGTACAGGAAAGCACTGTGCAAATTCCCCGATGACACATTTAAAAAACTTATTATTACAAACCAACTTCTGCTGTTAGTTTGTCAAGCAGAGCGATGGCCTAGATGGTAAAGTGCTTGCTTTGCAAACTGATGGAAAATTTCATGAACGTGGGTTCGATTCCAATCAGAGTTAAGTCTGTTGATGAAAAAACATACACAAAAAACAGTCTTACAAAAATCAAACATTTTAAAATCCAATGTAATTTTCTCCACTGATGACGTAGAGGTGGCTACAGAAACCATGGTCTGGAATAAATCTACATTAAAAATAATCTTTAGAAATACAATGTTTTCTTCTTCAATCACAAACCCTTAATTATTAAATTTTTATTTTTTTTTTGAAAGACCACGAAAAAATCAGGAAAACGTAAACGAACAAAAAAATCTAGGAAACAATTAAAATCACGAAAAATGCACGCAAGAATTTTACTCACGCACGAACGTTTTGTTACTCACGTTAGTAGAAAAAAATTTACTCACGAATCACGTGATTCACGTTAATCACGTTATTCATGCATGATTCACGTTAATCACGTGATTGGTGCCCATCTCTAATACATATAGAAATATTTATTTAGGAAAAATTTCTGCCACCAAGTAAGAATCCTAAGATTATTCACACAATAAAAATATCCAGACTCTAGAGATTTTCATTTTGGAGATGTGAGAGCCTTTTCCATTAGACGATTTACAAGATTTTGTTTTTTTTGGCCACTTTAATTCTCATATACATATGAAGCCATATATCCTCGTATATGTTTCCATATACGAACATTTTTCACCGGGTTGTTAGTAAAAATTTTAAAATTTGTTTTGTCCTATTATCTCCGGTCTCGTGATAGGCATTTGGCTTAAGTTGAATTTACTTGCATTGGTCGGATTGATCCCAAATTTTTACCAGAGATAGATCTTTTGATTACAAATCGAAAATAATAGGGTGATTTTTTGTCAGCGAGATCTGGTTCGCGAGTAATGTCGACTTGAAATTCGAATATTATAACAGGAAAAAGGCTTAATAGGGTGACCGTGCCTAAGTTCGGCATGTACCAGTAGTCGGCACTTTTTGAACTTAAACGTAAATAAATAAGAATTATAAAAGTAAAATATTTAAATAAGATTAAATTTACATTAAAAATATATTAATCTCTCTGTTTCCAATGATTAAATTGGACTAAGATGCTTATTTTGTCCTCGTTTTATCCTTTTTTTGAAAACAGTTTTTTAGAATGTGAGAAATTGTTTCTTATCAAGAAATTTTTTAGTGAACAGACCAATTTTAAAAGATATGTAATTATATTAATTTATGTTTTATTTGAACTCTTATGGTTTCTGGGGGAAGATATTAATTAAAATATTGTTTTAAATGTTAAAAGTTACAAAAAAACATTTTTTATCTTTTTTTAAGAGATGCCGCCATTAGGAACAACAATTTTTTACAATTGCCAATAGTCGGCATAGGTGTGCCGACTACTGGTAAATTAGAATTATTCTATGTTTCCTATAGTCGGCATCAGTTTTTCTTCCTTATTTTATTTAAACCTTTCAACCATTTTCAGATGTAATTCGTAAAAGATCAATTGAAATTCGTAGATTTCATTTGGAATTTGAAAAGATCAATTAAAATTCAAAAATTATCAATTAAAATTTAAAAATTTCATTGAAATTGGAATTAAAATTCCCAAAAATCAATCCGAATCCGAAAAAGATTAATTTAAATTCAAAAATAAAGAATTAAAATTAAATAAATATCAGTCAAAATTAGTACATTACCCAGTTGGAAAATGTGTCACTGAGGAAATTTCCACAGTGATTCCTTGAGGAAATGTCTTCAGGTTCTGACAAATCATAGGCAGTCCTTGATGACATGTCCTAACATTGTCAGCACTGAATGTTTGCTTTAAGAGTGTGGACAATTCCTCTAAGACGTCTAAAAGGAAATGTCTTCAGAATTAGAATTTTAAATCTGGGCAACTCTTTAATTTCCAAGAAAAAGATGGCAATATTATCGACTTAATTAAAATAAAATCAAAATCTAACAAGTAGAATAAAAGTAATAAATAGACAAACAATTTTAAAAATAAAGTTTGGAACAAGTGGTTAGGTGTCGGACTAATAAACTGGAGGTTCCAGGTTCAAATCCAGTTGGGACTAAAAAAGGCGAAAAGTTTTTTCTAAATATGAGAAAGATAATTTATAAAGGAAAATGGATAAAAGTAAAAACTAAAGGAAATACGAAAATTTTTTGTATTTTCGCATGACCTATGTCAGACATTTCCCCAAAGAAGTCTTAGGTGACATGTCCCCAGAAGGTCAGCCCTGACCACTGCTGACTTTGAGTGAGGACATTTTGAAAATTTGTATGAAACTGTCCTCAACCCAGTACATAGAGATGTCTTGTGGATGTCAGGTGTGACTCTGAAATGTCATCGCTCCGTCACTGAGGATGGCTCGAGGACGTTGCCAACTGGGTATCAATTTAAATTCCGAAAAATCGGTGAAAATTGTAATAGCTTTTGTACGAATTTCAAGTGATCTGTTTTGAATTTAAGTTGATATTTTTCGAATTTCAATTAATATTTTACAAATTTAAATTGATCTTTTTATACCCTCCAACTATAGTATGGGGGTATACTCACTTTGTCATTCCGTGTGTAACGCATCAAAATATCGGTCTAGGACCCCATTAAGTATATATATTTATGATCAGTGATCGATTCTAAGACATTCTAGCGATGTCCGTCCGTCCGTCCGTCCGTCCGTCCGTCCGTCTGTCCGTCCGTCTGTCCGTCTGTAGTTAACACGATGCAGTCCAAAATAAAAGAGCTAGACTCCCGACATTTGGCATGTATATGTCTTATGTTCATAGGCAGGTTAAGTTCGTAAATGAGCAAAATCGGACCAGGGGGAAAAAAGTTCCCCCTTGAAGAACTAAACCAACCTCTGAAAAATACCATATTTTTACATGATTTTTTGTGTTTTTGTTTAACAAATGCAACATTTTTATGCCACAAAAAGTTCAAAGTCCTGCATTTGAACCGAGTGCATTAGAAAATGTCGTTTTTTCGGACCGCCCCCTTTTATGGGCGTGGAATAAAAAAATTTTTTTTTTAATAATGATAATCTTGTATTTCTTTAGTGCAAAAAGCATAAGAATAAATTTTAAAACACTTATTCGAGGGAGAATTTGCCCCCCCCCCCCCTCAATTACTACTAGCGACCCCCTGACTCCCCCAAAAAAATAATAAAACGCCCCTGCATTTTTATTTTTTTGCATGTTGGAGGGTATAAAAGATTCGGCACAGCCGAATTTAACACTCTTACTTGTTTTAATTTCAATTAATATCTTCAAATTTACATTGCTCTCTTATGAGCTTAAATTGAGATTTAACAAATTTTAATTGGTCCTTTTAATTTTTTTTTTTAATTTCAATTGATGTTTTACAAGTTTTAATGCATGTTTTCGAATTTCCATTGGAGTTTTTGAATTCCAGCAGGAATCTTCAAATTTGAATCGATATTTTTCGAGGACCAATTGGAGTCCAGAGTTTCAACTAGACTTTGAATTTCATTTAATCCTTCTCGAATTTGAAATAGAATCTTTGAATTTTCTTTGATATTTTTTATATTTCAATTGAAATCATTAATTTTTAATTGACATTTTTCCAATTTCAATTGATGTTTTTCGAATTATAATTGATCTTTTTCGAATTTTAATTGAAATCTTCGAATTTCAATTAATCTTTTTTAAATTTTTGTTGAAATTTTAAAATTTTAATTGGAGTTTCAAATGGAGTTTTTGAACTTCAAATAAAATATTTTAATTTCAATTAGAATCTTCGAACTTGAAATTGAATTTTTGAATTTCAAACTGAAAAGATTCAATTCAAACTACTTCTTATGACTACTACATCTAAAAATTAAGTAGTCCTGTAGGTGCAAACATAACAGAAGAAGTCATGCAGACTATTGGATCACCACTAGAGGTGTCCTTAAAAACGAAAATCACCTTTTTATACCTGGTAGGGTCCTATATTGTTCTTTAGTATCTAAAAATGAGTGAGCCAAAATTTGGGGACAATCGGCTAAAAATAACTCGTGCCGAAAATGGATTGAAGTTTTGGGTCATTCTTATAAGAACGAAAAACTCGTTTTTTCTAGTTTTTGGAAAAACATTGGTATTTGATATTTTTTGTTAAATTTTTTGTGAAATAATATGAAAATGGTACTAAATTACCTTTTCAAAACGACTAATAAAATTAAAATCGGATGAAAAATAAGCATTTTACGCATACATGCCCCAGACCATTGTATGGTTTTTAGAGCCAGAATTTCAAAATTTTCAAAATTTTTAGGCAAAAAAATACTAAAAATTAAATTTTACTTTATGATCAAATTGAAAACATGTTTAAGATTAAAAATAGCAGATATGGTAGTCAAGCTTTTTTTTTATTTGGCGCGGGTAGTGATAAAATTTCCGCAGATTCCAAATAAAATGCGTTTTTCTACAATAATTAAGCAAATTTTTAAAAATTTGTGCTCTATTGTGCGGATCGAAGTGTAAAACGTAAATTCTGTAACTTTTGAGAAATCGGATATATGCAGATATTTTGTATTATAGAAATGTATAACGTCTCAAATTTGTCATTTCACCTCGACGAAAAGGGGTTAAAGATGCCCGAATTCTCAAAAAATTTACAGAATTTATGTATTTCACTTCGTATAATACAATACAGAAAATTGTTTCCCATATTTGCTAAATTATTTTAGAAAAACTCATTTTCTTTGGAATCCGCGGAAATTATATCACTACCCACGCCAAATGAAAAAAAAGTTAGACTACCATATCTGTTAGTTTTTATCTATAACATGTATTTAATATAATTATAAAGTAAAATTTAATTATTCTTATTTTTTTGCCTAAAAATTTTGAAAATTTTGAAAATTTGGCTTTAAAAACCATGCAATGGTCTGGGGCATGTTTGCGTAAAATGCTTATTTTTCATCCGATTTGAATTTCTTTAAGTTTTTTGGAAAGGTAATTTATTACCATTTTCATATTACTTAACAAAAAAATTAACAAAAAATAGCATATACCAATATTTTTCAAAAAACTAGAAAAAACGTGTTTTTTCATCAGATAAGAGTGTCCCAAAACTTCAATCCATTTTCGGCACGAGTTATTTTTATCCGATTGTCTCCAAATTTTGGCTCACTCATTTTTAGATACAAAACTACAATTTAGGACCCTACCACGTATTAAAAAGTGATTTTGAAAAATTACCTTAGTCGTTAGGACCACTGATGCCAACTTTTTTTGACAAAAAACCGCTAAATCGAGAAAAAAAATCTCCAGAAAACACCAGATTCAAAAACAGAAAAGAAATTTAGCTATTTAATAGCTAAATATCATGAAATTTGAAATGTAACGGTTTTTTTGAAAAAATGTAACGGTTTTTTTGAAAAAATGTAACGGTTTTTTTTAATAATCTGTATCTGGGCGTTGTAATCTGGGCGTTGCCGAATGTTCGGCACAATTGTCACTAATCGGCCTGAACTGAATATTACAAAAAAAATATTTATGTAGGAAAAACAAGCAAAAAAGTTAAATTAGACTTGGCGGAATCGACAACTGTATTAAAATCTTGTCAAGAACGATTTTATATTAAGCTAAAAACATTGTTTAGACATTTTGGTAAAAAAAATGTTTGAGGCCAATTTTTTTCGAGCGCAAAAACAATTAGTAATATGTTTTTGTGGCTTACCAATGTGATTCAAAGTACGTTTAGTCGGTTTTTCAAAAAGTGACTACAAATTTAATACAAATATTCGGTATTCGGCCAAAAATGTGACAGAAGCCGAATAGTGGGCCAAAAGTGCTTTTGGCCGAAGCGAGAGCTGAAGTCGAATATTCGGTTGGACACTATTAATGGTGCTTTTGATTAGAGATGAGTGCGCGGTTGATTTTTTACTCGCATACGGAAAAATAATTTTAAAATCACACACGCTTGCGCTCCAAAATTTAGTTTAAAAACCATACTCATTTACGCTCACGTGAGAAATGTTACTTTAACTCACGCTCTCGAAGTACTCACGGAATTTATTGAAAAAGCTTTTCTTTGTCTACAAAAAATTGGTGGTCAAAAGAACTAGAGGTCAAAAAATGCGGATTTCTTTTATTGTATTTAAGAAATTATCATTTTTGTTTGGGTCGTTGCAAAAATTAGTTGATAACTGAATATAAACTGTGTGACCATTTTTAAAGCTTTTAATTTTTGAACTTGAAAAAAATTATTTTTCAAAAATTTCCTAAAAAATTCTAAAAATAATTTAATTTTCTAGCGAGACCCTTGTATTATTTAAGCAATTTGGACTTTATCAAGCTTATATTAAAGCTTGGAAAATTCCTTAAATAAATTTTTGTTTGGTACTGATAATAATATCACAAAAAAAGTTGAAATGTAATTTTTGTTCAAAATGTTTTGGCCGCTTGTCTAAAAATTTTAGTTGCATTTTTAGAAATGGAGAGAGCCTTCCGTATATCAAATCACTTTATGGGTTTTCTTGTTTCATATTTTCGGCATATCGTTTTTTGCTATAGTAGTTTAGTCTGTAAGAGCCTTTAACAGTGGATCACGGCTTTAATACAGTCAAAATAAATAAATTTTGATAATTTGACATACGGACGGCTCTCCTTATCTTTTGAAATTATAGAGAAAAATATTTAACAAGCGGATCAAATATTAAACATACTCCGAAGAAACAAACCTTACCGAAATACTAATCGTCTAACGATCTCTTTACCAACATTTGTTAATTCGGCTGTGTTAAGACTGTAAAAACAAGAGTTTTATTACAAAATTGTTGACAGGTCGCTTTACAAGTCTGATAGTCTAAACGGCTCTTTAACAATAACAAAAATTTCAAAAGTGTGGAAAGTTTAAAGTTTTTTTTTTTTTTTTATTGTTAAAACGGCTAGTAAAAATCGCTAGATTTCCCGCTGCCCGCTAAATCACTTTTTTTCCCGCTAGACGCAAAATAAAAACGCTAGTTTTAGCGGGAAAAACACCAAATTGGCAACAGTGGTTAGGACACCTTTAATCACCACATGCCGAATATTGGGGAATGCATGCCGACCACTGGCAAATATGGTGTATTTTACAAAATATATAAGTCAAATTTAATAAATAATTTGTTTAAAACTGTTAATAACACTTAAAACAAAACCTTTTTTGAAGTGGAATATCTAGGTGCCATTCCAATAGCATGCTCACATACGTAAGGACCCTAGTTTGAAAACAAAAAAAACGTTAAAGTGCCGACTACTGGGGAACTCATTAAGAATACCGAACTTGCTAAAAATAAAAAAATAAAAATATGACCTTGACCTCTGACCTCTAAAAAGTCGAGTGTGGTGTTCAAACCCGTGGGGACGTACCCCGTTTGGGAGGGGCAGGGGTTTAAAGTTAAAATTGTTTTTCTTAAATATTTCAAAAACTACTTATCCGATCAAGACGGTTATGGTATCGTTAGAAAGGATAATTAAAGACCTTCCCAACGGGGTGCAACATGACGTAGTTTTATTAACTCTTTAAGTGACAAAACTTGATTTCAAAAAATTTGGACTTGACTTTTTTTACAAAGTGCTTATTATCTCAAAATCGCACGTATATAAACATCTTTTTTGTCTATATAGGCTTGTAGCTAAGATTTTAAGCTTTCATTTGCGCTAAAAAACGGCGCTGTAAGTCTAAAACTTACAGAGATATTAAGGGTCAAAGTTGTTTTTTAAAACTTTTTTCAGGTTTTTTGTTAAAATTGTATTTGTAGAAACATACAGACATCTGACTAACTACTAATCGAATTTAAAAATTTTTTTCTGCGTAGCCGGCCTTCGGCCGGGCATAGGGATTACAAACTCCATGCATTAAACCCACCCTCTCTGCAGAAAACGGGGATTATGACCAAAATTGCTTTGGACTTACTCCCCATAATGTGAATGGGGGTTATGCAAAAAAAGTTCGGTCGTTCAGCCCGGTTAAAATCACCTTTTTAATGATACCATATTCGTCTCGATCGGACTAGTAGTTTGTCAGATATCTGTATGTTTCCACAAATCAATAAAATTTTAACAAAAATCCTTGAAAAAGTAAAAAAAAATAAAGTTACAACTTTGACCCCTAATATCTCAGTATGTTTTAGACTTACAGCGCAGTTTTTTGGCGCAAATGAAAGCTTGAAGTATTGGCTACAAGCCTATATAGACGAAAAAAATGTTTATATACGTGCGATTTTGAGATATTAAGCATTTTGTAAAAAAAGTCTAGTTAAAATTTTTTAAATGAATTTTTGTCGCTTAAAGGGTTAATTAAACTACGTCATGTTACACCCCGTTGGAAAGGTCTTTAATTACCCTTTCTAAAGATATCATAACCGTCTTGATCGGATAAGTAGTTTTTGAAATATTTAAGAAAAACCACTTTAACTTTAAACCCCTGCCCCTCCCAAACGGGGTACGTCCCCACGGGTTTGAACACCACACTCGAAATCTAAGAGTCCAAGGAATAAGGCCATATATATTTTTTTTAATTTAAACAAAGTTCGGTAAAGTTTATTTATGCCTTTTTTTCTCGAAATCATCGCTAACAGGGCTATTGTCAATTTTTTTTTTTTTTTTTGACCAATGCCAGTGAACTCAACTTGTTCCAGACATTTTTGTGATATGTCCCGTTTTCACCAGTCGCGAGATAGGTGATTTCGGATCGAGAGACACACTTTTCCTGCAGGGAAATGTTTAAACTTTAAGTGTTTAAAGCTAGTGCGAAAAGACTATCGGTGTTTTTTATACATAATTTAAAATCTTTATAACGCCTTGTGGGGTATTTCAAGTTGGCAGTTTATTGTAAATAATAAAATCGATTTTTTTTAAGTTATATTTATTGTATATAAATATGATTGATACTGTGTAAGGTCATCATTATCATACAATTGTCAAAGTTAAAAGTGACATTTTTATACACGATGTTTACATTCACTTAATTTACTACACACTTACTAAAAAAAATTATTATTCGCATAGTTTTGTACTAAAAACTAAAATCAAAATGTTATTCATCACACATACAGATTCATATATGAAAAGCAAACATTAGATTTCTTTGTAACAAAAAAAAACATAAAAACAGGATTTGTTGTTAGCGAAGCGTAAACATTACAAAATCTAATGTGGCTTTTTTTAGGTGTTTAGAAAATAAAAACAACAGCATAATTAAACATTAAAATACAGCCAGCATAAAAGTAATAGAAGAATAAAAGCCAAAGAAGAGAACGAATGAATGAACAAAACTTTGGGGCGTGATCGTCATCACATCAAACCGTCACCAGCGACAGTATTTTTCTGTTGTAAGCACAAAAGCAATAAATAATACGACAACAAAAAAAAACAGCACTACACAGTTCAATGACAACGATATAAAAATAAAATTAATGCCATTTTTGTAATTCCATTAAAAATTCTCATACAATTGTTTATTCATTTGTCATTTGATATCACAAAACCCTTTTCCGGCATTCCAATACTTAAGATTTGGGAAACTCTGTTTTTATGTTTCTTTTTTGTTTTATCAGTCAAATCCAACAAACCAATTATTTCTTTATATTCATCATTTTAGGCGTTGTACGGTACCCCCAAAAAAGTTAGAAACTATTTGTTTTTTGCCATTATTAAATTATACAATAAACTCTTTTGTTTGTTCACTTTTTAGCTTTGCTAATAAAGCGCCATTGAGCTATTTCAATTTGTAGCTTTCTTTCGTTTTTTGCTTCTTAAAATTATTTTTTTATCAGCAATAGTAGAGTTAATGCAAACCTTGGCAAACACTTGGATTTACACGTCACACACACCGCCGCCACCACAATTAAGATTTCTTCTTCGTTTCCTCACAGCCGCTGCAACACTTTTTTTTATTTGGAATTCACTGCACTCATGCATAAGTTTTAATTTTTTTATTAGTATTTTATTCCTATATACTTCTTTTGTTTTATTTTTATGTAATTCAACTTTTATCTTAGTACGATTTTTTGGCAAACTTCATTTCATAAATTCAAAATTCACATAAAAAACTCGAATGTTATAAAACAAAATTAAAAATTACTCATTTTCAATCAGAACGAAGATGATTTTTTTTTTTATAAATCGAAACATTTTCAGAGAACGAAGCCGACTTAAAACTGTCGGCGGCGGCTAAGCAAAAAAAGTAGTCGGCGGCGGCTAAAAGTCGACTAAAGCCGACATTTTTTCGGCGGCGGCGGCTAAACAAAAAAACTGTCGGCGGCGGCTTAAAGTCGACTGCAGCAGAAAAAATTTGCAAAAAAAGACATGTTCAATATATTCAGAGCCAGAGTCATAGAGTAGTCCAACAAATGGCGTTTGAAAAAGTAGTAAACAAAAACCATATGGTATTGTTTACGAAATTTTATCACAAATCGAAATGTGAGCGAGATGGAAGATACCAGTTTTACACACGCAAAAAAAAACTTGTGTCGGAGTGAGCAAAAATCTGGCATAATTTTACCAAAAATATGCTAAAACTACAACCGACGAAGTAGTTTTCGTAATTTAGCCAAAACACTTATGTAAAAAATTTTGAAGAAAATGCTAATGCTATTTAAGCAAAAACTTGGTAAAATATACCAAAAGAAATATGATGAAATATACCAAAATTATTAGAAAAGGTGACTAAAAATAATGCTAAAAATTACCACATTTATGCTAAAATAATTTTTCTATAAAGTTTTTGCAAAAATTTGTATATTTGTTGAATTTAAAACTTTCACAGAATAAATCCATATTAATATAATAAATGTTGTGTAGGATTTTATTTACCACCGACCAACTGACCCTTTATGTAAAATTTTCTCCAGTAACTGCTGCCTACGCTTTTTCTTGAAGTGAAGGATCCGCTACAGGGATGGAATTGTTGATACAAATGTACTTTTTTTGATACTATTTAATGTTGAAAAATACGTTGATACGCCCATGACTCATTTGATACATTTTCAAAATTAAACGAATTTTAATTAATTTTTTTATTGAAATGTTTTTCTTGCTAATTGAAATATGGTTATTCGTGGAGAAACTTTTTTAAATTTAAAAGAGTTTCATTTATGTTGATGTATGGTCTAATGAATAACAGCTGACTTTTCACGCCTCGTCCAAAATAACTTTAACCTCAAGTTGCGAACACTGTAAATGTCTTTCTTGATTATGACTCTGGGGTGCCCTGCTACTATATTTCAACGAAAATCAAAATTTTTCCCGTGGAATAATTTTTGTCTTAAATATATATTTCATATCTCTATTTTGTTTTCGAGATAAGCTTATAATGTAAATTTTTTAACGTTTTACCGTTACTTTTTCAAAAACGGCTCTGGCAAAAATTTTGATTTTCGTCGAAATGTAGTGGTGGGGCTCCCGGGTTTCATATTCAGGAAAGACATTAACAGTATTTGCAACTTGTGGTAAAAGTTGGTTTGGCCGAGGCGTGTTTTGTTTATTAAATTTGTTTTTCCCGAAACAACTGTAAAATCTCATTTTATATTTTTAATCCACATTCATGAATTTTTAGTACCGGCTTCGTTTTTAATTACTATTTTTTGTTGTTTTTTAATAAAAAAAGTACGTTGAAGGTCAGAAAAGTACAATTTAAAATCATTTTTGATACCAAAACGAAATTGTCATATTTCATCCCTGATCCGCTATAGCTTCACGAATTTATTTAAAAGCATCCTGTAAAAATAGAAAATTATTACAATCATAAATTTTTAATTTAAAAAACTAGTAAATCCCATTGGTCTTTTGGTTAGGAGGAATACTTACTTTGTGATTCCATTTGTAACTCATCAAAACAGGTCTGGACTCCATTGGTTTTGCTATATAAATGAGTTTTTTTAGTTTTAATTTTATGACTAAAGGGAGGACTGGTGCCCACGCTTTTTATTGTAGTGAATGATTCGCCATAGCTTCAAAAATTTATTTAGCAGTACCCTGTAAAAATAGAAAATTATTACCAAACACTAATTTTTAACTAAAAATCTATTAAACCTTATTGGTGTCTTCGGAATAGGGGTATACTCACTTTATCATTCCATTTGTAATTCATTGAAACAAAAGTCTGGGACTAAATTGGTTTTTCTTAATGAATGGTGTTTTAAGTGATAAAAGCAAAATTAACTTTAGCATTCTTTTATCTTACATTTATTTATCTTTTAAAAAACCAATTATTTATTTTTATTTATTAATTTATTTTAATTTAATTTGTCAATTTCCTTTTTAAGTTTTTATAACACAAAAAATAAACGAACAACGCACACAAAAATGCAAAATGAAAATGGCAGTCTGTATTTGTTTTTTTTTTGTTGTTGTTTTCTTTCGATAAATTTTTGTGCAAGTAATTTGCGTTATTGTGCAAGCTACTTGGTTATTTTACATAAAAAATGAATTATGTTACTTTAACATCGACAAGCATAATTTTAGCAAAAATTTGGTAAAAATTTTTTTTTGGTATGAAAAAAGTTTTACCAAGTAGGATTGCTCAATCTTACACAGATTTTTTTTTGCGTGCAGTGAGAATGCAGATTGTTTTTTGTCTCTCTTTGCTTTGCGTTTGAACTTTAGTTTGGCATTGCCAGAATTTTCCAATTATCTTTGGTGATGCCAGATCTACAAAACGGTCGATGGATTACTATGTCACTATGTTCAGAGCTTTCGAAGGATTTCATTTCTTAATTCGATTTGTCATTCTGAGTGAAAATTTAGTGATTGCATTCCCCAATCACATTTTAGCGAATTGAATGAATTCACTTTAGACTCATTCGATTTGTAAATATCGAATGCATTCGTTTTATTTTTCATTCGACTTTCAAAAATCGAATGCATTCGATTTTTTTTCATTCGACTTTTAAAAATCGAATGCATTCACTTGCGAATGCAATCGATTTTCTTTTCATTCAATTTGAAAAATCGAATGGCTTATTCATTCATTGCATAAAAAACTTAAAAAAACTAACCAAGATGGAGCAAAACGGAGCCAATTTTTTGTCCATAGTATCGCTAACACTCTTCACATTTTTTTTGTCGTATAGGCAGTTAAAATGTGCATTTTTAAAATTTTCGGGAACACCAATTTTTTTGGATTCAAAATTAGAGCCCATTAGGGTCATCGTATGTAAAGAGAGTAAGCGATACTATGGACCAAAATTTGGCTTCGTTTTGGTCTATATATTTAAAAAATCGATTGCATTCGCAGTGGAATGATAAAAAATCGAATGCATTCGATTTTTCTAAATCGAATGAACAAGAAATCGAATGCATTCATTTTTGTTCATTCAATCGAATGAATTTTAAGGACTGCATTCAATGTTGATTTATGAAATCGAATGCATTCACTGACTATGAAAATTGAATGGATTTTTTTGAGAATTCATTCGAAAAGGATTTAATTCTTCGAAGCTCTGAATATATTCGATACATGCAAAAAATACTTTCCCTTTAAATACATACTCTACTCTTAAAGTTTTAGGTATATTTTCCTTAAATCTAACAAAAACTTTGCAAAATGTTACTCGTTTAGATTTTTATAAGATTATTTTTTTTAACTAAAGTAATAAATTAAATAAAAAAAATCGAAAAAAGTTCAAAATTGTCAGCTAAGCCGACCGAGTCGGCTAAAAATTTGAGTCGACGGTAGCCGCATAAAGTCGGCCGCGGCTCAATTACTTAAAAAAAGTCGGCGGCGGCTATGCGCCGACTGCGAGCCGATCGGCTTCGTTCTCTGAACATTTTACATTTTTATCTTAAGCTGCCCATTCACTTGCAATAAAATTGCTCAACTTAAAAAAAAATTATTTTACAATATTATTGTCGTTTTACCCTACACAGCAAATAAAATTGCTCAATACTTAAACCCAATATATTGTACAAGATATAAACATAAACATAAGTCCAAATTCAGACAGGGCAATTTTAATTGCCGCAATTTTGATTTTATAGTGTATCGGAGAGAGAGGGAAGAATCTTATCTCTCTCTCTGATACACTAAAAAATCAGAATTGCCGCAATTAAAATTGCCCAATGTAAATTCGGTCTAACATAATAAATGTTGTACAATATAGACAACACACTGATAAAATATATTGCAGTATTCTTGTTTGTACAATAAATATCAAAAGTGTTTTGATATTCTCCAATATATTGCACAACCGTAAATATTACATACACACAAGCGATATTATTGTACAATTTGAAAAGTTGAACAATAATATTGCAAGTGAATGGGCAGCTTTAGGCTTTAATGTTTAATGTCAAAAAAAGTATTAAATGTCAAAAATGTGAGTACTCAGTTAAAAGTATCGAGTATTGGTGTATTGAGTAGTCAAAAGCATAGAAAAGATTAGAAGGCACGCAGTGTTGTATATGATGTATTTTCCAATATTTCTTCCAATTATTCTTCCTCATCTCACACGTATTTAATATAAAATTAGATTCTTTGTTTTTAAAAAATGGTATTTGTCTTTTATTTAATTAAATTAATTGTTTATTTTGCTTTATTCAACGTTTTTTTAAAGATAAAAGATAATACTCACTATTGATAGTTTAAAAACTTGTTTCTCTCTTTTGCTGTTTGCTTTGTTGTTGTTCTCCTTTATGTTGCATTGTTTTTATTAAACGTCAAAAGTTACATAATGTTGCTGTCACGAATACTTATTCAAGCGAAATACGACTCTGTTTCACTTCTATTTTTTTCTATGGTCAAAAGTAACCACAATTTACAACACTAATAACAAATAACAATGATGCTAAATACAAAAAAAAAAAAAAAATTTTGCGCTATTTTGGATGTCTTCATGGTTTATGGCACAGACCATATAGACATGCAACACGAGTGCTTATTTTGGTACTTTCAATATGGACGCATACAAAATACTACTAAATTTACTTCTCTGCCTACACGCAAAAAAAAAATCTGTGTAAGATTGAGCAATCCTACTTGGTAAAACTTTTTTTATACCAAAAAAAATTTTTTACCAAATTTTTGCTAATATTATGCTTGTCGATGTTAAAGTAACATAATTCATTTTTTATGTAAAATAACCAAGTAGCTTGCACAATAACGCAAATTACCTGCACAAAAATTTATCGAAAGAAAACAACAAAAAAACAAATACAGACCGCCATTTTCATTTTTTTTGTGTGCGTTGTTTGTTTATTTTTTGTGTTATAAAAACGTAAAAAGGAAATTGATAAATAAAATAAAAATAAATTAATAAATAAAAATAAATAATTAGTTTTCTAAAAGATAAATAAATGTAAGATAAAAGAATGTTAAAGTTAATTTTGCTTTCATCACTTAAAACACCATTCATTAAGAAAAACCAATGGAGTCCCAGACGTATGTTTCGATGAATAACAAATGGAATGATAAAGTGAGTATACCCGCATTCCGAAGACACCAATAAGGTTTAATAGATTTTTAGTTAAAAATTAGTGTTTGGTAATAATTTTCTATTTTTACAGGGTACTGCTAAATAAATTTTTGAAGCTATGGCGAATCCTTCACTACAATAAAGAGCGTGGACACCAATCCTGCCCTTAGGTATAAAATTAAAACCTAAAAACCCAAAGCCAAGGGAGTCCATACCTGTTTTGAGTTACAAATGGAATGACAAAGTAAGTGTTCCTCCTTACCAAGAGACCAATGGGGTTTACCAATTTTTTAAATTAAAAATTTATGTTTTGTAATAATTTTCTATTTTTACAGGATGCTTTTAAATAAATTCGTGAAGCTATAGCGGATCCTTTACTTCAAGAAGAAGCGTAGGCAGCAGTCACTCGAGAAAATTGTACAAAAAGGGTCAGTTGGTCGGTGGTAAATTAAATCCTACACAACATTTATTACATTAATATGGATTTATTCTGTGAAAATTTTAAATTCAACAAATATACAAATTTTTACAAAAATTTATTGAAAATTTATTTTAGCATAAATGTGGTAATTTTTAGCATTATTTTTAGTCATCTTTTCTAATAGTTTTGGAATATTTCACCATATCTCTTTTGGTATATTTTACCAAGTTTTTACTTAAATAGCATTAGCATTTTCTTCAAAATTTTTTACATAAGTGTTTTGGCTAAATTACGAAAACTACTTCGTCGGTTGTAGTTTTAGCATATTTTTGGTAAAATTATGCCAGATTTTTGCTCACAAGTTTTTTTTTGCGTGTAGAATACGTGTGCCTGTACGTGTGAGCTTTTACATCTGTATTTTCGTTGTTTGTTTATGTTTTGTATGAAACGTCAAAAGTTACATGCGCGTGCTGCCACTAATACATACACATGTGAGAAACTCTTTCGTTTCACCCCTATGTTTATGGTCTATGTTTCATACACTCAACCAAAAATCATTGTATTCCCAAAGAAAATCGTTGTAAATTCAACAGAAATCATTGTTGATTTTGACCCTACACGCAAAAAAAAATCTGTGTCGGAGTGAGCAAAAATCTGGCATAATTTTACCAAAAATATGCTAAAACTACAACCGACGAAGTAGTTTTCGTAATTTAGCCAAAACGCTTATGTAAAAAATTTTGAAGAAAATGTTAATGCTATTTAAGCAAAAACTTGGTAAAATATACCAAAAGAAATATGGTGAAATATACAAAACGATTAGAAAAGGTGACTAAAAGTAATGCTAAAAATTACCACATTTATGCTAAAATAAATTTTCTAGTAAAATTTTGTAAAAATTTGTATATTTATTGAATTTTAAATTTTCACAGAATAAATCCATATTAATATAATAAATGTTGTGTTTAATTTACCACCGACCAACTGACCCTTTATGTACAATTTTCTCCAGTGACTGCCTACACTCAACCAAAAATCATTGTATTCCCAAAGAAAATCGTAGTAAATTCAACAGAAATCATTGTTGATTTTGACCCTACAAATATTTATGTTGATTTCAACATTAATTGTTGTCAGTTTTTGTAAAAGCTGATTAACTCGTATTTTTGTTGGTTCTATTCGTATTTTTGTTAATCATACTCGTTTTGTTTTGTATATTCATGCATTTTTTTTTTTATTAAAATGAAATTCTTATTTGTTTTGTAAATGTTATTTTATTTAATTGAATATTTTCACAATATTTTTTCGTGGTTTTCATTAACTCATTATTTTCACATAAACTTATTTTGTTTTTAGATGATATTTTTTGTTTCCTTGGACTGTGATGTATTTCGCTGTTGTTTTGCTGTCGGCAATCATTTTACGTGATTAGCTTCTAGAGTTTTTAGAAAGATTCCAAATCACAAATTGCTAAAAAAAAAATAAAAAATGCTTTATTAATGAATTAAATAACAAATATATTTAATTACTCACCAAATATTTTCTTTTAATTTTTGTTATAAAAAAGATTTTTTTTGAGAAACATCCCTTCTGTACAAGACAACAACAATTTACAAATGGCGATCAGCAAAAACAGTGTTGCACATTTCATGTACTTATATTTTATACGTTTTTTTTCAACTATGTGTTTTTCAACTATTGAATTTTGTAATATCAACATTGAGTTTTGTTAAATTCTGTAAAACTTGATCTACAATGGGTTTACTAATTTTTCTACTAAGATATTTCTATGAGTGTACGCTTTTCTTGAAGTGAAGGATCCGCTATAGCTTCACGAATTTATTTAAAAGCATCCTGTAAAAATAGAAAATAATTGCAAAACATAAATTTTTAGTTTAAAAAACTGGTAAACCCCATTGGTCTCTTGTTATGGAGGAACACTTACTTGGTCATTCCATTTGTAACTCATCAAAACAGGTCTGGACTCCCTTGGCTTTGCGTTTTTTATTTTATAACTAAATGCAGGACTGGTGCCCACGCTCTTTATTGTAGTGAAGGATTCGCCATAGCTTCAAAAGTTTATTTACCAGTACGCTGTAAAAATAGAAAATTTTTACCAAGCACTAATTTTTAACTAAAAATCTATTAAACTTTATTGGTATCTTCCGAATAGGGGTATACTCACTTTATCATTCCATTTGTAATTCATCGAAACATACGTCTGGGACTCCATTGGTTTTGCTGAATGGATGGTGTTTTAAGTTATGACAGCAAAATTAACTTTAGCATTTTTGTATCTTACATTTATTTATATTTTAAAAACTAATTCTTTATTTTAATTTATTGATTTATTTTAATTTTATTTATCAATTTCCTTTTCACGTTTTTATAACACAAAAAATAAACGAACGACGAACACTAAAATACAAAATGAAAATGGCGGTCTGTATTTGCTTTTTTCTGTTTTCTTTTGATAATTTTTTTTTGCAAGTAATTTGCGTTATTGTGCATGTTACTTGGTAATTCTACATAAAAAATGAATTATGCCACTTTAACATCGACAAGCATAATTTTAACAAAAATTTGGTAAAAATTTTTTTTTGGTATGAAAAAAGTTTTACCAAGTAGGTTTGCTCAATCTGAGACATATTTTTTTTTTGCGTGTACAAATATTTATGTTGATTTCAATAAAAATTCTTGTCAGATTTTGTAAAAGTTGATCAACTCGTTTTTTTGTAAATCAACTCGTATTTTTTGTAAACTCAACTCATATTTTTGTTGATATAAGAAATTTTATTAATAAAAAAAAGCTTGTTGTTATTTGTAAATATTCTTTTATTAAGTATGAATCACAATATTTTTTAGAATTATCACCGGCTTTTTACGCTGCAATATTTAAACTCGAGATTTTCACACACACTTCGTTTATTTATGTTATGCACTCGTAAGGCATTCTCCAGTTTTCTAATGACACCAAATCAAAAACCTTAAAAAAACAAAAAAAAATACAATATAGTATGAATACATAAAGTAATCAATGTATTTTATTACTTACGAAATATTTACAGATCAGCATCTGATCATCAGATCCTATTGTTATTTATTTTTATAATATTAAATATTTTTATAAGAAACAAACATATAAAATAATTTTATAAAGTCAAACAAATTTCACATTGCTACCAACTTGATAATACAAAAATGAACGAACAGGGTTGTTTTTTCTTTTTTGGTTTTATCAATTGAATTCTGTATAAGCGTTGTAAACAGTTGATTCAACTTTACTGATTATTCAACGATATCAACATTAATTTTTGTTGAATACGGCAATATTCTGTAAAACTTGATCTACAATGGGTTTACTAATTTTTCTACTAAGATATTTCTATGAGTGTACAAAGAGAATATTTGAGAAACAAGAGAACAAAAAAAGTAAACAAAAGAAATGTTGTATTTTAAACATAAATTAGTTGAAAACAGCCACCAGCTATTTTCGATGTTTTTCTTCTGCCGGAGAAGATTTTTTACATATTTATTACTTTTTTATTGTATGTTTACATATTCCAACATTATTAACTTATATTTTGCTATTTAAAAGCATTTTTCTTACATCAACGCCCCAAAATTTCAAGTGATCATTTTGACATTTCAAGTGATGAAAAAAACTCTCTTGCGTTTTACAAAATTCCATTTTCCATACAATTTGTTCTAAAAACACGTAAGTCAACGCGAAAAAAACAGCTGTTCAGCCCCCGCGTTTTACAAAATAGAAAATTGTCTAACGCGAGGTAAATAGCCGCGTTGCGTTTTACAAAATTAGGCCCTAAATGAATATTAGTAAAAAAAAATGCTAAAAACAAGCAAATATATAAATAAGTTAGTAAAAATAATAAACATAAAACATTGTTAGCAAATAAAAAAAATCATAAATTTCATTGAAATATCGTTAAAAAAATAAATTTAAAAATAAAAAGAATCAAATAACTGAATATTAGGGTACTGCGAAATAACTTCCAAATGAAATAAGTCCCAATGAACTTATGACTTATTTCATAATGAAATAAATCCCAATTCGTATGGAAAAATGTTGCGAGTTATTGCATTTTATTTTGGGGAGCTATTTCATTTGGGAGTTATTTCACAGTACCGATATTAGTACAAAGTAAGCGTTATTTACATTATAAAAAAATTATTTTAAACAATTTTTAAAACAATATAAAAAAATGGTAGCAAATATAATTAAGAACGATTCACGATTCACATGCTGACTTCACACGACAACCAACATCTATATTTTGCAGTACCCAACATGTATCGTAAATCGCCTTTAACATAAATATTACTTTTTCAAAACATGTAATAAACAATAATATAATAAACAAATGTTACTAAAGCGAAAAAAAGTCATTCATAAATTAAATAAAAAAAAATAAACACTCAGAAAATTATTGCAGTTACTACATGATGGTTGTTTGTGTAGTAAGTAGTAGCTGTTGTTTTTAACTACAATTTCGGTCGTTTTTGTGTGAAAAAATCTCAAACAACTTTTTTGTGTAGTAGTTTCAAAAAATAAATACAAAAAATATACTACACTGTAGTAATAGTTGATTTATGTAGTTGTTTTTAGTTTTTTTCTAAAAACTCGTTTTTTTCTAGAAATTTTTATTGCAAACGAATGTGTCGAACGAGTTGGTCGTGCGGGATGCGGAAGGAATTATTTTTATACCAAATAAATAATATCTAAATACATTAAATTACAATTTATTAAATTTAATTATAACAAAAAATATGTTTTTGGAAAAATATTCTTGAGCGAAAGAAAATAAGTGGATAAAATAGAGAAAACAAGTGTGTATAATATAACGCTCACATAAGCGTGTGTAAAAACCAATCGAAAAAAAAACAAAATACAATGTATGCAGTGTCTTGTTTTCTTATGAGCGTGCCATCTTTCTTTTCTTTGTACACTCATAGAAATATCTTAGTAGAAAAATTAGTAAACCCATTGTAGATCAAGTTTTACAGAATATTGCCGTATTCAACAAAAATTAATGTTGATATCGTTGAATAATCAGTAAAGTTGAATCAACTGTTTACAACGCTTATACAGAATTCAATTGATAAAACCAAAAAAGAAAAAACAACCCTGTTCGTTCATTTTTGTATTATCAAGTTGGTAGCAATGTGAAATTTGTTTGACTCTTATAAAATTATTTTATGTGTTTGTTTCTTATAAAAATATTTAATATTATAAAAATAAATAACAATAGGATCTGATGATCAGATGCTGATCTGTAAATATTTCGTAAGTAATAAAATACATTGATTACTTTATGTATTCATACTATATTGTATTTTTTTTGTTTTTTTAAGGTTTTTGATTTGGTGTCATTAGAAAACTGGAGAATGCCTTACGAGTGCATAACATAAATAAACGAAGTGTGTGTGAAAATCTCGAGTTTAAATATTGCAGCGTAAAAAGCCGGTGAAAATTCTAAAAAATATTGTGATTCATACTTAAAAAAAGAATATTTACAAATAACAACAAGCTTTTTTTTATTAATAAAATTTCTTATATCAACAAATATATGAGTTGAGTTTACAAAAAATACGAGTTGATTTACAAAAAAACGAGTTGATCAACTTTTACAAAAACTGACAAGAATTTTTATTGAAATCAACATAAATATTTGTAGGGTCAAAATCAACAATGATTTCTGTTGAATTTACAACGATTTTCTTTGGGAATACAATGATTTTTGGTTGAGTGTATACACAACAGAACAGGTACATACTTTTTTGAAACATTGAAAATTAATTCTTTTTTAATAAATCAATTTTGCCAAAGCATTTCTTTTTTTTTTTTATTCCAGACATATTTTGATCAGAAGCGGTGGAAATTTGAAATAATCTATTAAAAAAACAAAGGTAAATACAATCAATTTATTTTGTTTAACATTTTATTAATATAATTTTTTTCTTCTATAATTCCAGATAAATACACCAAAAAATTTTAATTTCGAAATTCTATACAACCAACTGAAATGTATTGCTTTTTAAATAAATAAGTATCATTCATTTAAACGTTTAAGAAATTTTTTAAATAAAATTTCAGGCAATTGTAGCAAAAACAACTGTATTAAACAGTTTTGTAGTAGTTTTTACTACATTTTGTAGTTGAAAATCAATAGTTAAAAACAACAACATGTTCAGTTGTTTTTTCCGTTTATGTAGTGGACGCCTTTTCAACGACAAAATGTAGTCAAAACAACTGTCTTTTGTAGTAGATTTTACCGACATACTTTTTTGAGTGTTCATTTTGTTTAACATTTTATTAATATATATTTTTTCTTCTATAATTCCAGATAAATACACCAAAAAATTGTCATCATGTCGAAATTCTATACAACCAACTGAATTGTATTGCTTTTTAAATAAATAAATATCAATCATTTAAACGTTTAAGAAATTTTTGAAATAAAATTTCAGGCAATTGTTGTAAAAACAACTGTATTAAACAGTTTTGTAGTAGTTTTTACTACATTTTGTAGTTGAAAATCAATAGTTAAAATTTCAAAATTTTTTTCCAAAAAAATAAAAATTAATTTTGGTTTTTTTATTTTTCACAACTTTAAAAAAAAAAAAAACTGAAAAAATTTGGTCTTAAATTTTTTTTTTCTGAAAAATTTTTGAAAAAAAAAAATTATATATTGATTATTTTATTTTTACTACATTTTAGTTGTTTTGACTACAAATGTAAGTAATTTTTACTACATAAGTCAGTTGTTTTTTGTCAGTTAAAGTAACTAACGCATACCGACACAAATGCTACGACTAAGCACATGTGTTGCTAATTCGACATCCTTTTTGTCCTTAAACCCGCATTTATCCGTATAAATGTTCGCGTATTTTAACTTTGAACAACATTTTAAAATCGAGCTATCTAAATTGTAAAAATATTCAATATCCTCCTTAGAGATAACTTTATTATCGAAAAAGATTTTGTTACTACTTTCAAAAAGGATGTTCCGGAAAGATTTCAAAAGATGTGGGACATCATAAAAGAAGAAGATTTCGTGATTATCATCTTCGAAGTACGGATGGGTTGGAGTGATATTTAAGTTATTAATAAAGCTACGAAAATTTGACCCCTGGTCACAAACAAACTGACAGGGGACCAAACCTATACTCAAAAGCTTTCTAATTGCATCAAATACATAAATTTGTATAATTTCTGATGTGCAACCACCTTGGACAAAGAAATAAGAAAATATTTGAGACCATTCGTCTCCACAAATGCCCCCTACCAAAATGACCACAACATGGTCTGCTACACGCAAAAAAAAACTTGTGTCGGAGTGAGCAAAAATCTGGCATAATTTTACCAAAAATATGCTAAAACTACAACCGACGAAGTAGTTTTCGTAATTTAGCCAAAACACTTATGTAAAAAATTTTGAAGAAAATGCTAATGCTATTTAAGCAAAAACTTGGTAAAATATTCCAAAATAAATATGGTGAAATATACCAAAATTATTAGAAAAGGTGACTAAAAATAATGCTAAAAATTACCACATTTATGCTAAAATATTTTTTCTATAAAATTTTTGTAAAAATTTGTATATTTGTTGAATTTAAAATTTTCACAGAATAAATCCATACACTCAGAAAATTATTGCAGTTACTACATGACGGTCGTTTGTGTAGTAAGTAGTAGCTGTTGTTTTTAACTACAATTTCGGTCGTTTTTGTATGAAAAAATCTCAAACAACTTTTTTTGTAGTAGTTTCAAAAAATAACTACAAAAAATATACTACACTGTAGCAATAGTTGATTTATGTAGTTGTTTTTAGTTTTTTTTCTAAAACTCGTTTTTTTCTAGAAATTTTTATTGCAAACGAATGTGTCGAGCGAGTTGGTCGTGCGGGATGCGGAAGGAATTATTTTTATACCAAATAAATAATATCTAAATAAATTAAATTACAATTTATTAAATTTAATTATAACAAAAAATATGTTTTTGGAAAAATATTCTTGAGCGAAAGAAAATAAGTGGATAAATGAGATAACAAGTGTGTATAAGTAATATAGCGCTCACATAAGCGTGCGTAAAAACCAATCGGAAAAAAACAAAATAAAATGTGTGCAGTGTTTTGTTTTCTTATGAGCGCGCCATCTTTCTTTTCTTTGTATACACAACAGAGCAGGTACATACTTTTTTGAAACATTTCAAATTAATTCTTTTTTTTTTATAAATCAATTTTGCCAAAGCATTTCGTTTTTTTTTATTCCAGACAAATTTTGATCAGTAGCGGTGAAAATTTGAAATGAACTATTAAAAAAACAAAGGTAAATACAATCAATTTATTTTGTTTAACATTTTATTAATATAATTTTTTTCTTCTATAATTCCAGATAAATACATCAAAAAATTGTCATCATGTCGAAATTCTATACAACCAACTGAAATGTATTGCTTTTTAAATAAATAAATATCAATCATTTAAACGTTTAAGAAATTTTTTAAATAAAATTTCAGGCAATTGTAGAAAAAACAACTGTATTAAACAGTTTTGTAGTAGTTTTTACTACATTTTGTAGTTGAAAATCAATAGTTAAAAACAACAACATGTTCAGTTGTTTTTACCGTTTATGTAGTGGACGCCTTTTCAACGACAAAATGTAGTCAAAACAACTGTCTTTTGTAGTAGATTTTACCGACATACTTTTTTGAGTGTATTAATATAATAAATGTTGTGTAGGATTTTATTTACCACCGACAAACTGACCCTTTATGTACAATTTTCTCCAGTGACTGCTGCCTACGCTTTTTCTTGAAGTGAAGGGTCCGCTATAGCTTCGCGAATTTATTTAAAAGCATCCTGTAAAAATAGAAAATTATTACAAAACATAAATTTTTAATTTAAAAAACTAGTAAATCCCATTGGTCTTTTGGTTAGAAGGAACACTTACTTTGTGATTCCATTTGTAACTCATCAAAACAGGTCTGGACTCCATTGGCTTTGCTATATAAATGAGTTTTTAGGTTTTAATTTTATGACTAAAGGGAGGAATGGTGCCCACGCTTTTTATTGTAGTGAAGGATTCCCCATAGCTTCAAAAATGTATTTAGCAGTACCCTGTAAAAATAGAAAATTATTACCAAACACTAATTTTTAACTAAAAATCTATTAAACCTTATTGGTGTCTTCGGAATAGGGGTATACTCACTTTATCATTCCATTTGTAATTCATTGAAACAAACGTATGGGACTCCATTGGTTTTGATAAATGAATGGTGTTTTAAGTTATGACAGCAAAATTAACTTTAGCATTTTTTTATCTTACATTTATTTATCTTTTAAAAAACTAATTATTTATTTTTATTTATTAATTTATTTTAATTTTATTTATCAATTTCCTTTTTACGTTTTTATAACACAAAAAATAAACGAAGCACGCACACAAAAATACAAAATGAATATGGCGGTCTGTATTTATTTTTTTTTTTTGTTGTTTTCTTTCGATAAATTTTTGTGCAAGTAATTTGCGTTATTGTGCAAGCTACTTGGTTATTTTACATAAAAGACTAATTATGTTACTTTAACATCGACAAGCATAATTTTAGCAAAAATTTGTTAAAAAAATTTTTTTGGTATGAAAAAATTTTTACCAAGTAGGTTTGCTCAATCTGTCACAGATTTTTTTTTTGCGTGTATATACCAATTTCGATTGGCATCCCCATAATCCACTAAACCTAAAATTTTATCCTCATTTTCGTCGAACTCTAAACGCATTTCTATGGGCATTTCGTCGCATGAAATTGACACGAACTTCTGTCGTGTTTGAAGTTTTCGGTCATAACTTGTAAAGCCTGGAAACTACCGTTATAATTTCCAGGATTTTTTGGCCAAGACTCTACGAATTGATGTAAAGTCTCTTTGTTAGGCCATTTTAAATCAGGTTCCAGATGGCTATACGCTACTGGATCCAATAAAAATACAGACAAAGCCTTGAGCACAGACTAAATACAGACTCGACAGTAGAGTTTTATAAGAAAAAATGGGGAAAAACTAAGCGATTTTAGGAGAAAACAAAGCGGTTTTTAGTCCGTTTTACGCTAACATGGCAACACTTTCTACGACTTAGGAGTGAGTGAAACAACAAAAACCGATCTGGCATCCATTTTTCTAGTGGCTCCTTATATTAGCTTTCTCTTTCTAACCTAATTCGTAGAATAATTTGAAAACATTAACCATATGGTTCAAGACTACTTTTTTGACATCTGTCACTTATGTCGAGTCTGTATAATACCCTATTCACACTTACAGTTTTAAACCGTTTTTAGCAATTATTTTTAGCATTTTCTGTCAATATACTGTAATAGAAATAAAGAAAGTGCTAAAAATATTGCTGCTAAAAACGATTTAAAACTGTACGTGTGAATAGGGTATTAGTCTGTGCCTTGAGTATGGTTTGGTTACCGTACCGACGATTGATTTCTTCTCGACAAAGAACAACATCTTTTAAATTATTTAAAGATGATTTTTGATTTTTTTTTTATAAATCGAAAAAATGATGCTAAACAATGTACTTTCAACTTTCATATTTCATAACTGTGTTCTAAAAAGTGCGTGACACAGGGTGTCTTATTTTAGTACAAAGAGTTGCCGGAGTCTTGCTGTTTTTAGTACAAAGTGATGAAATAAACAGAGTTGCTTTGTTGTCAAAGTCACTGAGTCATGCATGCATGATGGGGATGGGTTAAAAAATTAGACTAGAGATGCAACCTGTTTGAACCGATTTGTAAAAACCGGTTTTAGTATTTCTATTTTTAATGAAGGTTGTATTGTGTCGGAGTGAGCAAAAATCGGGCAAAATTTAACCAAAAATATGCTAAGTAGTTTTCGTATTTTAGCCAAAACGCTTATGTAAAAAATTTTGAAGAAAATGCTTTTGCTATTTAAGCAAAAGCTTGGTAAAATATACCAAAAGATATATGGTGAAATATACCAAAGTTATTAGAAAAGGTTGCTAAAAATAATGCTAAAAATAACCACATTTATGCTTAAATAATTTTTTTATTAAATTTTTGTAAAAATTTGTATATTTGTTGAATTTAAAATTTTACACAATAAATTCATATTAATAAAAATTTACCAAATTTTTGATAAAATTTTGCTTGTCGATGTTAAAGTAACATAATAAATTTTTTATGTAAAATAACCAAGTAGCTTGCACAATAACGCAAATTACTTGCACAAAAATTTATCGAAAGAAAACAAAAAAAAAAAAAAAAAACAAATACAGACAGCCATTTTATTTTTATTTATTAATTTTAAATAAAATTAAAATTAATTCAAATTCTGATTAATTTTTATTAAAAAATAAAAATTGTTTTATTCGACCTTTAAAATATTATATTTTGAGGATGTTTATTCTGGCTCGAGGTCATTATTTTCTTTACTAATTAAAACCATGATATTCTCATAGCATAATTTTCAAGAAAATTATTTTTTTTTGTTTTAAATTTATTTATGTTGGTAATTTTTGCAAGACTTAATCGACACGTGTTTCGGAATTTGTAAAATTCCATTGTCAAGATTATTTAGCAAAAAATAGAAACGATTTACTACAAAGTAGCAAACGAGTCTAATGACAAATCGTTCTTGCACAAACTAAAATATTAATACATATTCGCCTCTATTCACAATGAGAATTAGAAAGAACAAGAAATTGTACCATTCTTGAAAATTATGCTATGAGAATATCATGGTTTTAATTAGTAAAGAAAATAATGACCTCTAGCCAGAATAAACATCCTCAAAATATAATATTTTAAAGGTCGAATAAAACAATTTTTATTTTTTAATAAAAATTTATCAGAATTTGAACATAATGGTTGGCACGCCATAGTGATGAATAACCCTAATATGGGTTATTACACTCACAACAACACAAATAACATATTGTTGTAGTCCAATGGACTATTATATGTAAAATTGTTTTAAATATTTTTGTTGATTATTGACAATCGTTGCCTTATTAGTATGGTACAATTTCTTCGTCTTTCTAATTCTCATTGTGAATAGAGGCGAATATGTATTAATATTTTAGTTTGTGCACGAACGATTTGTCATTAGACTCGTTTGCAACTTTGTAGTAAATCGTTTCTATTTTTTGCTAAATCATCTTGACAATGGAATTTGACAAATTCCGAAACACGTGTCGATTAAGTCTTGCAAAAATAACCAACATAAATAAATTTAAAACAAAAAAAAATATTTTTTTTGAAAATTATGCTATGAGAATATCATGGTTTTAATTAGTAAAGAAAATAATGACCTCGAGTCAGAATAAACATCCGCAAAAAAAAAAATTAAAATTAAGTAATAAATAAAAATAAATAATTAGTTTTTTTAAAAGATAAATAAATGTAAGATAAAAAAATGCTAAAGTTAATTTTGCTGTCATAACTTAAAACACCATTCATTTAGCAAAACAAATGGAGTCCTAGACGTATGTTTCGATAAATTACAAATGGAATGATAAAGTAAATTTACCTCTATTCCGAAGACACCAATAAGGTTTAAAAGATTTTTAGTTAAAAATTAGTTTTTGGTATTAATTTTCTATTTTTACAGGGTACTGCTAAATACATTTTTGAAGCTATGGCGAATCCTTAACTACAATAAAGAGCGTGGGCACCATTCCTTCCTTTAGTTATACAATTAAAACCTAAAAAACTCATTTATAAAGCAAAGCCAATGGTTTCCAGACCTGTTTTTATGAGTTACAAATGGAATGACAAAAAGTAAGTGTTCCTCCATACCAAGAGACCAATGGGGTTAACTAGTTTTTTAAATTCAAAAGTTGTGTTTTTGTAATAATTTTCTATTTTTACAGGATGCTTTTAAATCATTTCGTGAAGCTATAGCGGATCCTTCACTTCAAGAAAAAGCGTAGGCGGCAGTCACTGGAGAAATTTGTACAAAAAGGGTCAGTTGGTCGGTGGTAAGTTAAATCCTACACAACATTTATTATATTAATATGGATTTATTGTTTGAAAATTTTAAATTCAGCAAATATAAAATTTTTTACAAAAATTTAATAAAAAAATTATTTTAGCATAAATGTGATAATTTTTAGCATTATTTTTAGTCACCTTTTCAAATCATTTTGGTATATTTCACCATATTTCTTTTGGTATATTTTACCAAGTTTTTGCTTAAATAGCATTAGCATTTTCTTCAAAATTTTTTACATAAGCGTTTTGGCTAAATTACGAAAACTACTTCGTCGGTTGAAGTTTTAGCATATTTTTGGTAAAATTATGCCAGTTTTTGCTCACTCCGACACAGATTTTTTTTGCGTGTACGGTGAAAATTTCACTTAGGGCGGATTACTCAATGCAAAGTTAGCTACTGCCGATTTAACGGAGCCTTATGTCAAAATTTGTATGAAAAAGTTAAATTTAACGGAGAGTTATTTTATAACGGAGAACTTTGAACGCCTCAAATCGCAATAAAACATTTAAAAATCAATAACTTTTGACAATTATAAGAAATAAACGATCATAACAAAACTGAAATGTCACTTTTTCACGGCAATTTAAATTGTCTTGCATAATAAAATTGCGCGAAAACTTTTTTAACAATTTCCCTATAATTTCTCGCGTTGCCAAAATTTATTTTTTTTATATGGAGTTTGACAGTTTTTTTCGCGTGAAATCGAACAGAGTACTATGCTTTAAGAAAAACACAAAACATAGAATATAATCCAGCCTTTATACCCTATTCACACTTACAGTTTTAATCCGTTTTTAGCAATTATTTTTAGCATTTTCCGTCAATATACTGTCACAGACTAATACAGACTCGACATAAGTGACAGATGTCAAAAAAGTAGTCTTGAACCATATGGTTAATGTTTTCAAATTATTCTACGAATTAGGTTAGAAAGAGAAAGCTAATATAACGCGCCATTAGAAAAATGGATGCCAGATCGGTTTTTGTTGTTTCATTCACTCCTAATAGTACGAACAGAACAAGCACGGCACGGGGGACGGTTTCCAATTAGAATGAGTTTTGTCACCTTTAAAAAATAGAACAAGTTTTATTTCACACCGGCGCCGGCCACCGGTTTTATCTGTCAAATCGTATGGAAAAAGTCGTGCCGGGCTTGTTCTGTTTCTACTCTAAGTCGTAGAAAATGTTGCCAGGTTAGCGTAAAACGGACTAAAAACCGCTGTGTTTTCTCCTAAAATCGCTAAGTTTTTCCCCATTTTTTCTTATAAAACTCTACTGTCGAGTCTGTATTTAGTCTGTGATACTGTAATAGAATAAAGAAAGTGCTAAAAATATTGCTGCTAAAAACGATTTAAAACTGTACGTGTGAATAGGGTATTAGCACAGACTAAATACAGACTCGACAGTAGAGTTTTATAAGAAAAAATGGGGAAAAACTAAGCGATTTTAGAAGAAAATACAGCGGTTTTTAGTCCGTTTTACGCTAACATGGCAACACTTTCTACGACTTAGGAGTGAGTGAAACAACAAAAACCGATCTGGCATCCATTTTTCTTATGGCGCGTTATATCAGTTTTATCTTTCTAACCTAATTCGTAGAATAAATTGAAAATATTAACCATATGGTTCAAGACTACTTCTTTGACACCTGTCACTTATGTCGAGTCTGTATTAGTCTGTGGTATTAGTCTGTGACTCCGCCATTGTAAATTCAGCTTATGCGGGCAATCATATAAAATTTTTATCCCCTTCACTTTTTCAGAAATAAGTATTTCGCCTTTTGTACCAATTGTACCCAACCCAATTAGAAAGTGCCAACACTATCAGTCAAAAATGACATTTGCAGCACTAGACACATTTCGTATCATATGTTTTTACATAAATAGGCGGGAAAGAGCCAACCAAACAACCCACTGGCAACACTATTTGCCATAAATTGGCGCGCTTACATTGGTGAAAGAAAGAAAAAATACTAGTAGTGAAAAAGACAATTGTTATAAAAAAAGAAAATATTTTTTAATTTATTACAATAAAAACACCTAAAAGTACAAAATTACATTAAAAAACAGAAAAATAACATAATGGAATCGGAATTAAGTCAGGCATATTATGGAGTGTACTGCTCATCGAAAGAAATTCTCAAGAATAATCAACGCCATTTGTACTGTAGTGTACGTAGACATTTTTCTTTCTATTTTCTTGAGTTCTACTTTTTATCTAGGTTGCATAAAAAAAATTCTGTTGAAAGTGTTATTAATGATTTTTATTTCGATTTTTTTTTGTTGCATTCTATTAAAAGCAGATGTTGGATTTATTGACAAGCACCTGTAAGACAACAGGTTTAGTGGGTAGCAAAATTGTAAGTGATGAGATGATTGAGTTCTGGTTGATGGACATCATGCCCTTGATGTTCGATACAGACCGTGCCATACAGACAAAAGCTGTGGAAGCCTTCGAACAAGGTTTAGCTTCAATGGATGTTAAAACTATACACAATAGTAAACAATG